>OZ024869.1:7361031-8774781 GCA_964017185.1 Rugalucina vietnamica
GAAATTTTGTGTTAAGATTTTGGTTTTTGTAAGTCGATATCTCTTGAACATGTTGATGGATAAAGTTGATACCTTGTATGTTGATAGATATCTGTCTCAAGTTTTATGCTGTACCACTATGACCCACCTGGATGACCTTGAGGTCAAGGTCACAGACTTGGAAATTTTGTGCTAAAGATTTGGTTAAACTTTTTATAAGTATATATGTCTTGAACATGTAGATGTATCAAGTTGATACTTTGCATGTTTGTAGATGTTGGTCTGAAGTTTTATGCTGTACCATCACGACCCACCCGAGTGACCTTGAGGTCAAGGTCATGGGTCATAGATTTAGTGGCAAAGCACAAGTCAGGTGAGCTACGCTGTCATGCGACAGCTCTTATTGAAAGTCTTGCCTAAAGCTAACTAACTTTTGTGACTAGCTGTGTACAGCTCATTCAGTGTTGGGCATGGCAAGATAGGTTATTTTTGACAGCTCATTTACGCTGGTCTTTGAAGAAGGTATCAATGATAAGAGCCGCATCATGAGAAAACCGGATTTTTGCCTATGCGAAAACAAAGTCGCAGCACAGCTTCGCAGCAACTGCGAAGCTGATCAGCGCCTTTGTTTTCGCTACTCGGATAGTACAATTTCTTTTCTTCCTAAATCCGAAATTTCAAGCTTCTAGCCATCTTCTGTGCTTGTACAGCTCGGTTTGTGTCAGACCTGGTTGGAAACCCCGAAGACTGGTATTCTCGCGTCGCAGCTCATATGGCGTCACATAAGCTTCTGCACTGGTTAGATTGACAGTCTTTAAATCAATATGACCAGGAACATGAATTTTGTTGCATCAATTAAAACCTAAATGCATTGTAATATAAAACTGCAAATGACTTCAGGCATGCAAAGTTTATTTTCACACAATCACAGTTATGAAACTGGATTTCATAACAAACACACTGATTAACCATTTAAGCCTGGCTTCCCTTTTGTTGGACATAGGCAAACAGTATAGCCCCAGATGTGACGCCGCAGAACACGGCGTCCCATCTGGGGCTATTCTGTTTGCTTATAGGAATTTCGTCGAAAAATGGAATAAAATTTTAAAATCACACCTGCGGCCCCTAAAAATGAAAATGGACTCACCCAATTGATAATGATGGGAGAATCCATTCGTCATACATGGGTTAGACAAAATCTGCTGCCAGAGCTCTATGTTTCAGTGCTTGTTAAGGGCGTCAAATTGGTATTGAAGAGGATTGGAGATTGACTCCTCATGGAAAATAACCTTCAACCTCATTATAAAGTGCCTTACTATAATGCGGTTTTCAATATACATGTACCATGGTCATGCCATGGCTCCCAAAATGACAACTTTGCTATATGTCTATAGTAAGTAACTCAGTAACAGGGTCTGCTTCTATGGACCCCAAAGATAGTGTTCTATGTACATTAAAATATTTGTGAAACAGTCTATTTTTGGCAGGAGAAGGCTTCAAATATATTTTCAATGTTCTTTTTGAAATAGATATGAGCCGCCCCATGGGAAAACCAACAATCTGCATAGGCGAAAACAAAGGCGCAGATCAGCTTCGCGGTAACCGCGAAGCTGATCAGTGCCTTTGTTTTCGCTACTCGGATAGTACAATTCCTCCTCTACTTAACTCCAAAATTTCTAGCTTCTAGCCTGCTTCTGTAGCTGTACAGGCCGGTTTGTGTCAGACCTGTTCGGAAACCACATTGTTTGTTTTCCCACGAGACGGCTCATATTTTAATGCACCAATTTAGCTGAATGTACCAGGATGAAGGCCATTTGTGTTGTTTCATTTGAGCCATAAACGTCTTGAGGTCAAGAGAAAACCGGATTTTTCTTATGCGAAAACGAAGCCTTTAAGGCACAGATCAGCTTTGCAGTTACTGCACAGCTGATCAGCGTCTTTGTTTTTGCTACATGGATAGCACAATCCCTCTTCTTCTTAAATCTGAAATTCCAAGCTTCTAGCCTTCTTCTGTGACTGTGTCAGACCAGGTCGGAAACCCCAAAGACTGGTTTCCTCATGCTGCCGGTTATTTGTGACATGGTACTTTCTCAACCAAGCCCAGTTTAAACATGTTAATTATGTAATACCTAGGTTACATTTGCCCTGATCATCGTACAATTTTTTGTTCTGCGATTTTCCCTACAATTTTTTAGACATCGTAGGTGACCATGCCCTACAACATATGTGTTTACAATTCATAGGGGCATCATATGATTTCTTGCTCTGGCTATCGTCGATGTTTTGAGTAAAAGTGTTACGGAGATCGTAGGGAGATCGTAAGGAAGTCGTAGGGTGTCTGCAGATTTTAAGCGGAAATCCGTATGGAGCCCGTGCGATGTCCAAGGGGAGTCCCTAAGATTACTGACTGATCTCTTGTGGTGTCCCTACAATCGGCAAGGGGTCCCCAAATTATCATAAAAAAATTGTGTGGTGACTGCATGATCATCGCAGGGTCTCCATACGGCACCCGTATGATGTGTCGACGGGCTACGGTCTTGCGATTTTTAAAAATTTGTAAAAGTGCAGACTGTTTCAAAATCATAGAGCCTACAGAGATTGTAGGAAGCTGTAGAATCGTAGGGATATTGTAGGGTCACCCTGCAGAGAATGTACGAAAATGCAAAAATTGGCTTCATATGATCATCGCAAGCTAATCCTATGCCAAATGTAACCTAGGCATAAGAAAGAAATTTCTGACTAAAGGAAGAATATATCTTGTGTGCAAGAAATTAACATCATTAGCTCTAAATAGGGAAGCATCCTTTCTAAATATAGAGTAAAAATGTACAGCATCCTAGTTGTAGGAGTGTTAAATTACAGCTCTGAAGTCTAGACAGTTTGTCCTATTTGTGCCACTGCATCAGAAAACCAACAATCTGCATATGCGAAAACAAAGTCGCAAATCAGCTGTGCCATAACTGTACAGCTGATAAGTGCCTTTGTTTTTGCCTCATACACTGAAAAAAAGTTATAAGAGGCCACCTCATATTTTGTCTTCTAGTTCAGAAAGTAAAATACAATCAATTAAAATTCATGATCATATGAATAAACCAATGTCTAACAGTGGCTCTGTGAGTTTCTGCATTCCAAAATGCGTGATACTTCTCACACAGACGAAGCATGTGTAAAGGTACCCTATTTCAAAAAGTCACACTTTATTAACATCAAATTAAATGTCATATTATGACGTTGTGTTTTTACATTTTAATTTATTTGAAAGTGCTACTGACTGCCATGATGCAAGATAAAATTAAGTCAAAAGTGTTGCTGCAATAAGAATCTTCGTTTCTGTTTTGCACATGCAAGAAGACAACAACCTGAATAACAGGAATTCAGCTTTTGTATGCAATTTGCATACCAACTTTGTTCTTCTCCAGTTGCGTTATTATCAGCAGCACGGCATTGAAATTTTCAGCGATTATTTAGGTCAAATACTAGACTCTGATAAACTTTGAAAATTAAAAAAATCGTCCACAAATTTTGTTATTTTGTTCGTTAAAAATTGGCATTGAAACCGGAAGTGTGCGGCAGCCTTGACATGTTGGTCCTCGAAAATGGTCAAAAACAGTTCAGTCGAATTATATCTCTCATTTCCAGGCCTCATCAAGTGAATTTAACAGGGGTCAACATGTTTAAGAGGCACATTTATGAATTTTTCAAAAAATCTCAAAATTGGCGATTTTTAAAAATGCATAAAAATTCTACCAGTAGAGAAAATTCGAATGTTTGATGTTTTTCCGAGCCGTAACGACCCCTTTGATGACACCCGTTCCTAATTTCAATAAATGGTGTGCTGTATCCAATTTTTTATTTAAAAACATTGATTTTTGCATTTTTACTCCAAAAACGCCTTTAGTAAAAGAAAATTATTTCTTAACACTTTGGAACTTTACTTACTTGAAAGACACGTCTTTTGGCAAAAAATTGTGCAATTTTGAACTTGGCTTAGAAACAAAAAATGAGTTTGAAAAGTGGCCTCTTTATAACTTTGTTTCAGTGTATATGGTACAATACCTCTTCTTTCTAAATCTGTTAGCTATTTTCTTTGGCTGTACAGCCTGGTTTGTGTCAGACCTGGTTGGAAGCCTAAGTTGTTGGTTTTCTCAAGTGAAGGCTCATTTTCTATTTTCAGTGCATTGTAGAACTTTGTAGGAGTACGAAACAAAAATGCAGATACTTCCCTCTTTAGAGCTAATGATGTTATTTCTTGCACACCAAGGCCCAGTGACGTTAGTTAGCAATTCGTTAAAATTTCAAACATGAATATTACAAATACACTGTTATTTTTTGTTGATAAAATGTGAGAATCCTTTGCCATGCAAAGGATTCTCACATTTTATCAACAAAAAATACAAGTGTATTTGCTTATGTAGTCGGCATTTATTTAACGAGATGAGGTCTTAAGGATGACGATGACGTTAAGCTAACAAAGTTTTGAACAACTGGGCCCTGGTATAGAAGTTCATGCCAAGACCTTACTGCATGTCTGAGCAACACCTTTTTTCACTCCACGGCTAGTACAATCCCTTTCCTTAAATCCAGAATTTCAAGCTTCTGTCTTGTTCTGTGTGATTGTACTGGCCTGTTTTTGTCAGACCTGGTTGTAAACCCCGAACACAGACGACACAGCTCATATCTCTTATTTTCTATTTCCAGACATAGTTGTAGTTCATGCCAAGACCATACTGCACAATATGAACTGTGACGTGAGAAAACAGGTCTTTTGCTTTTCCGACCAGGTCTGACACAAACCCCCCTGTACTGTCACAGAAAAAGGCTTGTAGTTTGAAATTTCAGATTTAAGAAGAAGAGGGATTATACAATCCTAGATGCGAAAACAAAAGCGCTGATCAGCTGTGCAGTTACTGCACAGCTGATCTGTGACTTTGTTTTCGCATATGCAAAAAACGTTTTTCTTTCTATTTCCAGCACATCGTAGAAGTTCACGCGGAGACGTTACTGCCTCACTATCTTGGGATGTATAGAGTGACTTTAAATAACATAGAGACATATCTTGTGGTGATGAGAAATGTGTTCAGTCCTCGGTTACGGATACATAAAAAATATGATCTCAAGGTAAGTACCTGGTAATAGACATTTCATCAGGAAAAATGTATACCCCTGAAACCCCACTTTTATATAGAAAACCTGGGGTTTGCTGGGGTAAACGTAATTTTCTTATTTTTGATCCAAAACATACATTGTGGGTAGTCATTAGAACTGCTTCGGTGAGGCGGTTCTAACATGTACCCACAATGTATAATAAATTTTTACATTTTTGCTTCTGAAAAAATCTCTGTATATTGCATGGGCAAGTTTTCGTAATGTTCAAGCATTAAGCCATCTTACCACTTTGCTTCAGCCTAGCAAAACCACCATGTCTTGATGCATTTTAGCTCAGCTGATCATTTTAATAGGAACAATTTTTAAAAAATGATTTGAATGAAATACTTGCAGAAAGTAGGCAGTTGGAAAATGGAAATAAGATACATATTTCATGGCAAATACACAAGATCAGAGAGTTTACAGAACTATATCATCTCTGTTAATTTTGGGTGATTCTTTTGCAGGGATCAACAGTTGCCAGGTGTGCCAGTGATAAAGAAAAGGTAACTTAATGATAGAGAACGATAAAGAAGCTATACTTAACATTACATTTTTTTTGAAACAGAAAACATAAGCTCTTTTATAAGTGTTGGCATTTTAACATTTATTAGCAGGTTTGCGTTATGAACCTTTAATTTCAATATATTTTGGTTAACTTAAATGCTTAGCTGAGTTGAGCATGAAAAAAGTTAACCACTGTAGGTTAGCCTGTTAAAGGAAGGTGTAGGTTAGATACCTGACCACCCTTACATGATATAAAAGTTGATTAAAATATTTTTCTTGTTCTACACACCAAGAACATCCCGACATTTAGGGGATTTCACGACTGATCACCTCAAGATTTCAGCGTTAAACGAGCCTTTGCATGAGAAAACCAACAATCTGGGTTTCCGACCAGGTCAGACACAAACCGGCCTGAACAGTCAAAGAACAAGCTAGAAGCTTGAAATTTCGTATTAAAAAAAGAAGAGGCTTTGTACTATTGTACTATCTGTATAGTGAAAACAAAGATGCAGTTACTGCATAGCTGATCTTTTTCACATATGCAGATTGTTGGTTTTCTGATGCGGCAACTCAAATTATCTTCCTTGTTCTAGGCCAAGGACTTGCCAACATTTAAAGACAATGATTTCTTGGATGATGGAGCCAGGATCAGCATAGGTCAGGAGGAAAAGGACAAATTATTGGCTAAACTGGAGAAAGATGTCGAGGTGGGTAGATAATACAAGATGCAAGAAAACCAGTCATAGGGGTTTTTCGACCAGGCCCTGAGGTTATAAAACTTTTTTCAAGCTCAGCTCAGCCGAGCATAAAATTTCACCTGCTCATAAATATTGAAATAGCCAAAATTAGTGGATAATTCACGTTCAAAACTTAAAAAAAAACTAACAATTTATTCTGCTTATAAATGTTAAAATGCCAACAATTTTTGGCATTTTAACATTTTTAAGCAGGATAAATTTTAGTCACAGCTGAGTTGAGTATGAAAAAAAGTTTTATAATCTCCGGGCCTGGCCCAATGCAAACTGGCCTGAACAGTCACAGAGGAATGCTTGAAGCTCCAAATTTCAGATTTAGGAAGAAGAGGGTTTGTACTATGTGTGAAGCCAAAACAAAGATCCTGATCAGCTGTGCAGCGACTGCACAGTCGATCCATGTCTATTTTTGCATAAGTAAAAAGCAGGTTTTTATGATGCGGCTCGTAAGAAAATGCTGACTAAGATCAGCACAGTATTCATGTTCTAATACATAGTACAGTATACATGTTCTAATACATGTTTTTAAGGATGTTCGCTGCCAATGAAAAAGTATTCAAACTTTTTTCTAACCACTCTTTTTTTTGATTCCAAAATACAACACAAGACATTTGAAAACAAAATAAATATAGGGTAGTGTGCATTTTTTCTAGCTACAGGCCTCTGAATGAGACCTCTGAGCGCCATGTTTTAAATTTAGTAAAATTAATTTAATTTTTAATTCTTTGAAATATACCTGTCTTGAACAAAAATACATATAGAATTCTTTCAAAAGTCACAATAGTGACGTAATTCAGACTATTTCGGACCAAAAGCATGGAAGAATTTGCAACTTGAAGTGGTGTACATAATTTTATGATTCATTTTCCAACCCTACCCCCATACTTGAAAAGTCGGAAAAATTCAATATTTTGAAATGTGCCAAACCCATATTTGTTAATTTTAAACTTTTTCTTGTATTTTCACACAACATAGAACGTGGTAATATTGTTCGAATAAAAGAAAGAAATACGTAGGCTGTCCGGAAAGTTTTGAGACTGTGTCTATAATTCAGTAACTGCTATAAGGAATCTATTAAAATTTCACCAAGGAACATGGCAATATATCATGAGGTATTGTTGAGAATTTCAGAAGAATAGCTCATCTGAAACCTATTCATTTAATCATTTTAGCATCGGCATGTCACTACTCTCGGAGCACTTTGACGTCAACAACGTCACATCCCTTACCATTTTCAAGATTTTTCCTTCCGATCTGATGCCTTTTAGAGTCCCTTCAAGTCTATTTGGCACTAACATTTGATTGTAATTATGTTATATTTGATTATTCTGAGAACAATAGTTTATTCTATTCTAAAGACCATACGCAAGATCTCATGTAGCCAGCTCCTTATTACTTTGCACCGATTTTAAGTTTGTTACCTTTCCCCTCAAACATTAAACTGTCTGTTGCCCTTCCCAAAATTATCTGTATCTTTTCTAAAATCTTGCCCGTAGCAAACAGACAATGACAAAACATATGCTTAATTTGATTAAGTCAACAAAAACAAATTTTGAGTATGTTGGGGACTAATTTCGGCATGCATACAGTGTTTGGCAGTAAGGTGCTGCTCCGTGCATTGCTTTAACGTCGCGTTTTTATCCAGCATTTCGATTGACATGAACACTTCCGTAAGCTATAGCAACAATGTTATCGATCGGAACATCTTGAAATTTCTCGAACTATTTCAGCAGATGATGTAGATACATCATGCAAGTTGTTTCTGCTTTAAAGAGCCAGATTTTCTATTCATGACTATTTGTTTTGTTGTCTCAAGTATTTCAAAAACGTCAAATTCAAAGTGCTCCGAGAAGCACTACATTGGTTGCCTTGGAGGCGAATATCTCCATTACTATTCACTTTTCAACTCTATATTTTTCCACAGTTCCACAAAAAACATTTATCTGTTCATCGGTATGTATTTTATTGTAAAGCATACAAATGACATTGAGATACAGACATAGTCTCAAAACTTTCCGGACAACCCTCGTACATAGGGTAGTGTGCATATAAGAGAGAACCAACAACTTGAAAATCGCCATTTTCAGCCTTTTTTCGGCTGTTTTGTTTCTTAAAGCCCATTTCACAAAACCATCTAAAATTTTAAAACCAGCACACCAAAGACACAAAGACTGACTTAGAAGACCGTGTAAACATATACTGCAACTAAAATAAACATCGAACTGGTGCAATTAATTTGAAGATGTATAATATTCAAGTTTAATCTACCCTACCCCCTTAATTTTACTGACAACTAAATTTTCTGAAAAGTTGCAGAAAAGGGGGTGAAAAAATGAAGTTTCTTAGATTGACAATTTTCATGGCTCATTCAATGCATATCATCAATATGTATCCAAATGTAAAATATTAGGAAAATATCTGCAACCGTTTACGAGATATTCAACAAAAGAAAAACCGGAAGTTCCGAAATGTCAAATGTTAGCAGCGAACATCCTTAAAAGAAGGAAAAAAATATGGGGAAAAATATATTCTTATGCAGGCACATGCATGTTTTAGTGTCTGCCCTGGCTTGCTTCTAGTCTATGTAGTCTTTAGCCTGACACAGATTTTTCTCATGCTGAGACTTAAGCTGATTTCACTGATCTCTTTCCAGTTTTTAACAGGCCTGCATTTAATGGACTACAGTTTAATAGTCGGAATTCACGACCTAGAACGACAAGAACAAGACCTCCCCGATGCTCCGCCTCTGGTCGACGACCCCGACGATGTCAGTGAGGATGAAAACGGGGTCGACCAGGATGAAGTTATGGTTGATGCAGGATTCGCCCCCACTCCTCCCGACAGTCCACAGCCCATTCCTATTCCTATTTTTAGTGGTGAAATTGATACAAATCTGGAAAAGTTTGGAATTAAGAGTAGTCCAGGTAAAGTCATTTCAGGCCCATTTTCCAATATGTGTTCTGCTTAGCTAAGTTTGTTAACTCTCAAAGCTTGAATGATCCTAGTTTTTCTTATAGTTTGTTCAAAGCAAAAAGTTCAAAGTGTAACCAGTCTGTAGCCAGAGAAGTGATAACACTGCCTTTTCTCAGGTTGTCATTGCATTTGCATCATTGGGATTAACAAAATAACCCTTTTATTTAGCACCCCATGGCAGATTCCATTAGTCCAAAGGATTCTGGCTACCAAAATCTAACTTTACCTCATTTCTTTGACTCTTTTTCAGATGGTCCCCGGAAAGAAGTGTATTTTATTGCGTTGATTGATATTCTAACAAGATATAATATGAAAAAACGAACTGCTCAAGCCGCAAAGACAGTTAAACACGGAACAGGAGCTGAAATATCAACAGTACGGCCAGACCAATACGCAAAACGATTTATGGAATTCATTTCAAAGTGCATTGAATAATTCTCATTTTTCACATTTTATCATCCCCACTCACTTACTACTCATTTGCTTTGCTTTCACTCTTGTTATCTTGAAATTAGCCACATGATGAGAAAAGCAACAATGTGGTTTTTGAAAAGGTCCGACACAAACCGAGCTTTACAGGCACAGAAGATGGCTAGAAGCTTGAAATTTCGGATTTAAGAAGAAGAGGGATTTTAATATCCATGTAGAGAAATCAAAGGAGCTGTTCAGCGTCTTTGTTTTGGCATATGCAAAATGTTGGTTTTCTCATGACGCGGCACAGATTTTAAAATGGAAATATTAAGCTGAACATTTTCATTGGATTCACCATAGATGAAAGTGTAACCATTGATATTATTACCCGATGAAAACCATTTACAAACCCATGTCTACAGTTTATCTTAGGTTCATTAACACAGTTTTAATGCTCTAAAACATTGGAATGGTTGCAATTTTTAAATTGCATTATCATTAATGCATTAACTTTTCAAATGCGAGTTGTTTTCAGTGTCGGTATCATATGTGCTTATGAAGCAGAAAGTTTATTGAGCAAGTTGAAGGCAACTTTGAAAAGTTCCACACACACTGCGCTAATTAGAACAAATACATTACGCCAGATACATTTCTCCTTTTGCTGCGGTTGCCTTTAAGCGGTCTGATCAATTGTTCTTTGTAAGCATACATTGTAGACATGACATGAGGCATGGAGTGCCATGGAAAAATTGCATGTTCAAGGACGTTAACCGTATTGTTAACCCACTGGAATTTGAGCCTTCATTCACATCAGAAAACCAACAATATGCATATGCAAAAACAAAGATGCAGATCAGCTGATCAGCGTCTTTGTTTTCACTACATGGATAGTACAATCCCTCTTCTTCTTAAATCCGAAATTTTAAGCTTCTAGCTGGCTTCATTGACTGTACAGGTCTGTTTGTGTCAGACCTGGTCGGAAATCGAAATTGTTTGTTTTTCTCATGCTCATTCTCTACAGTGCATGTTATAAGTCATGTCAACATTTGAGCCGCCTCATGGGAAAACCAACAATCTGCATAGGCGAAAACAGATAAAAACATACGCAAAACGATTTATGGAATTCATTTCAAAGTGCATTGAATAATTCTCATTTTTCTCAGTTTTCACATTTTATCATCCCCACTCACTTACTACTCATTTGCTTTGCTTTCACTCTTAATATCTTGAAATTAGCCACATGATGAGAAAAACAACAATGTGGTTTTTGAAAAGGTCCGACACAAACCGAGCTGTACAGGCACAGAAGATGGCTAGAAGCTTGAAATTTCGAATTTAAGAAGAAGAAGGATTTTAATATCTGTGTAGAGAAATCAAAGGAGCTGATCAGCGCCTTTGTTTTAGCATATGCAAAATGTTGGTTTCCTCATGACGCGGCACAGATTTTAAAATGGAAATATTAAGCTGAACATTTTCATTGGATTCACCATAGATGAAAGAGTAACCATTGATATTATTATCCGATGAAAACCATTTACAAAGCCATGTCTACAGTTTATCTTAGGTTCATTAACACAGTTTTAATGCTCTAAAACATTGGAATGGTAGGAATTTTTAAATTGCATTATCATTTGAGCCACCTCGTGGGAAAACCAACAATGTGGTTTCCGAACAGGTCCGACAAAAAACGGCCTGTAAAAGCACAGAAAAGGGCTAGAAGCGTGAAATTTCGGATTTAGAAAGTAGAGGAATTGTACTATCCGAGTAGCGAAAACAAAGGCGCTGATCAGCTTCGCGGTTACCGCGAAGCTGATCTGCGTCTTTGTTTTTGCCTATGCAGATTGTTGGTTTTCCATGAGGCGGCTCATTAATGCATTAACTTGTTTTCAGTGTCGGTATGTGCTTATGAAGCAGAAAGTTTATTGAGCAAGTTGAAGGCAACTTTGAAAAGTTCCACACACACTGCGCTAATTAGAACAAATACATTACGCCAGATACATTTCTCCTTTTGCTGCGGTTGCCTTTAAGCAGTCTGATCAATTGTTCTTTGTAAGCATACATTGTAGACATGACATGAGGCACGGAATGCCATGGAAAACTTGCATGTGCAAGGACATGTTAACCCACTGGAATTTGAGCCTTCACATCAGAAAACCAACAATATGCTTATGCAAAAACAAAGACCCTGATCAGTTGATCAGCATCTTTGTTTTCACTACACGGATAGTACAATCCCTCTTCTTCTTAAATCCGAAATTTTAAGCTTCTAGCTGGCTTCATTGACTGTACAGTTCTGTTTGTGTCAGACCTGTTCGGAAATCGAAATTGTTTGTTTTTCTCATGCTCATTCTCTACAGTGCATGTTATAAGTCATGTCAACATTTGAGCCGCCTCATGGGAAAACCAACAATCTGCATAGGCGAAAACAAAGACGCAGATCAGCTTCGCGGTAACCGCGAAGCTGATCAGCGTCTTTGTTTTCGCTACATGGATAGTATGATTCCTATACTTTCTAAATCCAAAATTTCAAGCTTGTAGATGTCTTCTGTAATTGTACAGGCCGGTTTGTGTCGGACCTGTTCAGAAACCACATTGCTGGTTTTCCCACGAGGTGGCTCATTTCAAATGAGATTTTTTCAGCCTTGGCATTATTGTTAATTCATTGTTTTGTATATTGAACAAACATCATAATCATGTGCTAAACTTATAAATTCATTCTCATATTTTTATCAATGCAAATTTTTATTGTGAAATCTCTTCAGTAACTGTATGGAAATTGAGTTTTGTCATGGGAAATGTATTTTGAACCATTTTTGAACATATGAGCCAGTGCATGAGAAAATCAATGATCTGCATATGTGAAATCAAAGGGTCAACTGGTAACCGCGAAGCTGATCAGCGTCTTTGTTTTCGCTACAGGGATAGTACAATTCCTGTACTTTCTAAATCCGAAATTTCAAGCTTCTAGCCTGCTTCTATGACTACAGCCTGGTTTGTGTCAGACATGGTCGGAAACCCCGAAGACCGGTTTTCTTGCATCACGGCTCATATAAGATAAGCACTTCAGTTTGATCTGATAGCACTGTGTATTCAGTTTACAATTTGGGTTTCTCACCAGGTATGACACAAACCAACCTGTACATTAACAAAAGCAGGGTAGAAGCTTGAGATTTCAGTTTCAGATTTAAGAAGACAGATTGTACTGCACAGCTGATCCGCGTTTTTGTTCTCGCCTATGCATGTTGTTGGTTTTCTTATGCGGCTCGAATGCTAATTTTAGGGTCCATAATCAATTTGGGAGCCATGGCATGGCAATATTATATGAGCCTGTGCGTGAGAAAACCAACAATTTGAGTTCCGGCCAGGTCCGACACAAACCGGTCTGTACAAGCACAGAAAAGAGCTAGAAGCTTGAAATTTCGGATTTAAGTAGAAGAGGAATTGTACTATCCGAGTAGCGAAAACAAAGGCGCTGATCAGCTTCTCGGTTACCGCGAAGCTGATCTGCGCCTTTGTTTTCGCCTATGCAGATTGTTGGTTTTCCCATGCGGCAGCTCATATTAAAAACTGTACTATAGTGCAGGTGCGTTATAAGGAGGTGGAACTGCATGGACTTAATTGATTTTGGTATACCGAAGCCACTGCATCCATCCATGTTCAGCTGGCTATATCTTGAACCCCTCATACAAGCTTTTCCCTGGCTAGTTTCAGTTCCATTTGTTGAAGGAAATAAATGATTGAGATGAAAGCATTAACTAACTACAGCAAAATATTACGGGCATATTACAAAAGCTCTGAAATTATACTGTGACAGTTTCATTTGCGCGGAGGCCTTTTAGTGAAAAGAGCAGATTGCATAATACATTTGTACATTGAAAAGTGATAATTGAGCAGATATTACAAGTGTAATATAAATCTAAGTGTTTGCTATGTTTGGAGTGAGGTTTTAAGTGTTGTAGACCATTGAAAACAAAAAGCCTGACTTGTGCTTTCGTAAAAAAATTCTCAGCGCTTTTGATATGGTCATCCGTGCTTTCGTAACACGTGGAATATTACTCAGCCCTTCAGTTGGCCATATCCTATGTTATAATAAATGAGCCTCCACATCAGAAAACCAACAGTTTGCATATGTGAAAACAAAGACGTAGATCAGCTTCGCAGCAACTGCGAAGCTGATCAGTGCCTTTGTTTTCGCTACAAGGATAGTACGATTCCTCTTTTTTCAATCCAAAATTTCAAGCTTTTAGCCTGCTCCTGTGACTGTACAGGCCGGTTTGTGTCAGACCTGGTCGGAACCCAAATTGTTGATTTTCTCACGCACAGGCTCAAGTTTTCATATTAATCAAAACAAGAGGAATCAAAGCAGTGTTCATGCGTTTATCATGAAATTCAGTTACACAGTTGAATTAGTGTTGAAACTTGAATATATATTGGTATTTCAACATTCGTGTGCAAATTCAGTAGTGTTGAAACTTGAATATATATTGGTACTTCAACATTCGTGAGCAATCATTTGATTTGAACATGAAACATGTTTTTAATTACTGGACACACATATGGCCCTTTTGCACTTGACCTGTGATTCAGTAAATCATGGTTTGTTAACTTTTTTGAGTTGTTTTAACTCATTTAAGCCTGGCGTCCCTTTTATGGGACATAGGCAAACAGAATAGCCCCAGATGTGACGCCGCAAAATGCGGCGTCCCATCTGGGGCTATTCTGTTTGCTGAGAGATTTTTCATCGAAAAATTGAATAAAATTTAAAAATCACTACTGACTCCCCTAAAAGTGAAAGTGGACTCATCCAATTGATAATGATGGGAAAATCCATTCGTCAAATATGGGTTAAGTCTTATCGTAAACTGCAATTCTTTGTAGCAGCAATGCGCTTCTTTTGCATGCTGGCTAATAGACACTAGTGACTGGGTTGTAATTAATATGAGCCTGTGCATAAAAAGACCAACAATTTGTGTTTCCCACCAGGTTCAACACAAACCAGGCTGTATAGTCGCAGAAGATGGCTAGACGCTTGAAATTTTGGATTTAGATAGTAGAGGAATTGTACTATCCGTGTAGCGAAAACAAAGGCGCTGATCAGCTTCGCGGTTACCGCGAAGCTGATCTGCGCCTTTGTTTTTGCCTATGCAAATTGTTGGTTTTCCCATGCGGCGGCTCATATATTCTATGATTTACAGAGAATAATATAAAAGAATCAGTACCTACACACCTTGGGCCAGTTGTTCAAAACTTTGTTAGCTTAATGTCATCGTTAAGACCTCAGCTTGTTAAGTAAATGCCGAATTTTTAAGCAAATACACTGTTATTTTTTGTTGATAAAATGTGAGAATCCTTTGCATGGCAATGGCAAAGGATTCTCACATTTAATCAACAAAAAATAACAGTGTATTTGTAATATTTCTCAAAAATAACAGTGTATTTGAAATATTCATCTTTGAAATTTTGACAAATCCTTAACTAACGATGTGGTTAATTTTAAACAACTGGGCCCTTATCTGTTGACTGGCTGTAAATCATTAAAACAAAAAAAAATTCCCTAATAATCTGGAACAATACTTTGATGTAACTCTTTTAAGCCATGCGTCCTACTCATGGGACAAAGGCAAACAGTACAGTACCAGATGTGATGCGCAGAACGTGGCGTCCCATCTGGGGCAATTCTGTTTGCTTAATAAGAGAATTTTTTATCGAAAAATGGAATAGAAAAATAATATCAGTCCTGATGTCCCTAACAATGAATGTGGACTCACCCAAATGATAATGATGGGAAAGTCCATTTGTCAAACAGGTTAAGTATGGCATGATCGGAGTTACTGTAACAGATTGCCTCTTTGAAAACTTCTTCATGTCAGTTTAACCCATATTTGACGAATGGATTTTCCCATCATCATCAATTGGGTGAGTCCACTTTCGTTTTTAGGGGTGTTAGGAGTGATTTAAAATTTTATTCAATGTTTCGATGAAATTTCTCTAAGCAAACAATAGCCCCAGATGGGACGCCGCAGGCCGCATTCTGCGGCATCACATCTGGGGCTATTTTGTTTGCCTATGTCCTATAAAAGGGACACCAGGCTTAAATGAGTTAACTCCTGATATTAGCCACAAGATGTTTGACCTTTAATGGAACATGATTTGTTAATTAGAAAACTCATGCTTTAGCATCATATTGATTGATCTTGCTTTAATCTGCCATATTGTTACACAAGCTTTGTTGGTGTAATTACAGAAAATCTGCTTTCAAAGAAATGTAACATGAATCATGATAGTTCATGTATATGCTGGAACACAAGAATATCTGAGCGACGTTATGGGAAAACTGAATTTTTGCCTATGCGAAAACAAAGGTGCACATCAGCTTCGCAGTAACTGTAAAGCTGATCATCGCCTTTGTTTTCGCTACACAAATTTCTCTTCTTCTTAAATCCGAAATTTCAAGCTTCTAACCTGCTTCTGTGACTGTACAGATCGTTTTGTGTCAGACCTGGTCGGAAACCCTGAAGACCGGTTTTCTTGAGTCGCCGCTCATCCGCACCATTACTAGCCAGACTAGGTTGCGCATAAATCAGCTCGCCCACCTTCAGAGATTTGCAATATCTGTAACTTCATATGCAGAACTTATATAAACTGAAAAAATATCAACAGCATTTTAGCTAAGAACAAAAATAGAAGATATGTATCCCTGTGAATTCAAGAGTAGGTTTTAGGGGGCTAAGAATTTGCATAATAGGTTTTTGTGACCAGGTCAAACTCTGCTCCAAAGTGTGTCATTATAACTTTATTCTGTATATTTTGACCAGTGACTTACAGCATTAACTGTCTACCTATTGTTAAGTATCCTTGTTAACCTTGTTCAGTCTGTGTTTTTCCTTTGAGAATAGGGGAGTGTGGTAGCCTAGGGGTTGGTGCGTCAGAACTTGACCATTACGAAAACTTACCCATGCAATATACAGTGATTTTTTTTTTCATTTTGAAAAATTGAAAATTCTATTTGAACAAAATTTTATATTATTAATATTTTCTCTCAAAACATTGATCATGGGTTCTAAGGAGTACCCACAGTCTATGTTTTGGGTCAAAAATAAGAAAAATAGGTATACCCCTGGAAACCCCAGTTTTCTACATAAATGTGGGGTTTAAGGGGGTGTGCATTTCACTGAACTTTTCCTGATGACTGTTGCTGTGTCCTTGCTCCCCACAGTACAGGTTAATACCTAGGAAGCCATTGCTCCATCACAACATGATTGAAAAACTATTGACTGGGAAGTTAAACTACTAAACAAACAAACTCGTTGAGAAGAGAGAGGGTGGCATTGAAACATTTCTGACATTTTAACTTGACAATTTCAGCAATATTAGATATGTCAATCTGAAAGTACATGTAGGTAAAAGATACATGTATTTGTCAATTTTTACATCAAATTTGTTAGCTACCTAAATTTATTCTTATAAAAGTGTCAGGGTATCCCCATACTCCACTCTCACCATTCAATGGGAAAACATTGATGTACATTTGTTTATTGTGTGATTTAGAACCTTAGTGTTGTAGACACTGTAATGTGCTCTTCTGTTAATACTATAATGACCCTTATCTTTGAGGCTCCTTTGTTGGTTAATAGTTCTTACTTCACCTCTTAGAAGCCTCTATGGCGTAGTGCTTCGACCACTCAACTTGTAAACCAGGGGTCATGGGTTTTGATTCTCCAGCATATTGGGAATATAGTAAAAAGTAGAAAACTTTAACATACAGCGACCAACAAAGATGCCTTAATGAAGTTTTATTGTCACATAAGCCACACGTTGAAAAAATCTGACATCATGGTTACCAATCTTAAATCATATGAGCCGTGACGCGAGAAAACCGGTCTTCGGGGTTTCCGACCAGGTCCGACACAAACCGGACTGTACAAGCTCAGAAAAGAGCTAGAAGCTTGAAATTTTGGATTTAGAAAGAAGAGGAATTGTACTATCCGAGTAGCGAAAACAAAGGCGCTGATCAGCTTCGCGGTTACCGCGAAGCTGATCTGCGCCTTTGTTTTCGCCTAGGCAAAAATCCGGTTTTCTCATGACGCGGCTCATATAAGCCTGGCATTCTTTTTTATGGGACATAAGCAAACAGTATAGCCCCAAATGTTACGCCCATAACGCGGCGTCCCATCTGTGGCTATTCTGTTTGCTAAGACGATTATCATCAAGAATTTATATGAAAATTTAAAATCACCCCTGATTCACCTAAAAATGAAAATGGACTCAAATGATAGTGATGGGCAACTCCATTCGTCATAAAAGGGTTTATGAATGCAAACTGACCTATGCAGCTACAGAGCATAGCTAGAGGCTTGAAATCCGGCCGCCAAGGTTCTAACATTACTTTAAATCTCAGCTCAACTGAGACTGATATTTTTCCTGCCCATAAATGTTAAAATGCCAACAATTGTTTTTTTATTTGCAGGATAAGGTTAAGGTAGCACATTTGTGAATTGAACCAGAAATTTCCACTGACTATTTTAGTAAAATGAACAATTAAGATTTCATGGTCAGCTGATTTGATAACCTTGGCTCCAAGGTTATAAAGCATTCTTTCATGCTCATCTCAGCTGAGCATCAATAAAAACTGCTAATAAATACTAAATTAGCATAACAAAGTTGCAAAGATGGTGCAGTACATCATCCTATATCCAAAGTGTAAGCCTTTAGCCATCATCAGTTGTGGTGCAGACTTATTTGTGCTGGAAACCTTTAAGACAGATTTTTTTGGCTGTGTGGCTTGTGGATATTCTTATCTGTAATATATTCCTAAAACTGATTTTTGTTAAATTGTAATTTTGAAATAAAATATTAATTGTTTTAAGTGTTCACTGTGTTTTTAATATCTGAGGATGAAGCTTTAATACCAATTGCATTTGAAAGTATTTTTAATGTATTTAAATGTAAGAACGGCGACCAATTTAAGCACTGTCCAAACATTTAGATGTGAAATTGTTTCAGCTTAAAACATCTAAAACATGCTGTAGTATTATAATATTAGCCTTGTCACGAGAAAACTGGAGTTTTGCCTATGCGAAAACAAAAGGAACAGATCAGCTTCGCAGTAACTGCGAAGCTGATCAGCACCTTTGTTTTCGCTGCTTGGATAGTACAATTCCTCTTCTACTTATAGCCAAAATTTCAAGCTTCTAGCCTTTTTCTGAGACAGAACAGGCTAATTTGTGTCAGACCTGGTTGGAGACCCTGAAGACCGGTTTTCTCGCGTCACGGCTCATATTATATGGAAGCACATGCCAGTCCGTTCAATCACACTGGAGCTTATGTTTAAGGTTATGTATCTTACTGACTGAAAATAAATGTTGTCTTGTCTAGTGTCACAAGAAACAAATAACACAATGTTACCCAGGCGGTCAGGAGACATTACGGAAATGTCAATGCAATATAGAGATTTTTTAAGTTGTAAAAAATGAAAATTTTCAGTAGAGAAATTTTGATATTTTGCTTATTTTTGCTCAAAACATTGATTGTGGGTAAACGAGTACCCACAGTACCCACAACTAAAATAACAATGGTTAACGGTAGGAACATCTATTTCCCAAAAGGTAGCCACCATGGACCAAACATCATATACACTACTGAAACAGAAACGAAGCTTGATGTTCAAAAGGAAAGTTAATTTAGTAAGGATGAAGGAAAGAAAATTAACACTGTGACCTCCCCTGAGCTGAGCTGTGATACTTGGCCTTGGGAAGTCCTGATAAAAATAGATAAAAGCTAAAATTAGTATATTGAATGGCTTATTTCTTGTCTGAGCAAGTGTTTTCCCAGTTATTTATATACCGGGTCGATAGCATTATAGATTATAAAAGGCTGTTAAAGCAAATATACATATCATACGATACAATATTCTAACACAAAAACACTGTGCAGGAAAGGTATCAGGTAACCAGTTTTAACAAATTTTATCAGGTACACTATAGCAATAAATTTTCTGTATGTATAACTAAAACTGCTGGTAAGTTTTGTTTCTTTGTATGATTTCATGTATAACTATCAGTCTTTTAGATTAAGAGCAGGGGGCGTGGTTGCTATGCTGCTGATCAATTTAGTTCCACCCGGAAATGCAGCAGCGTTGTGGTCATGAATGTAGTATAGCGAGTTCCTGGTCTATTCAGAAAAAAGACATTCGTGTTTAAGATAGATCTAATTGCATGCATGTTATTATGTTGTAAACGTCTCGCATTACACAGCATGTCTAAAACTTATACGTTATTATACATGTAACGACCAATTAATTGCCGCAATGAAATTCTTTATTGTCTCGTTGACTCTTAAAATCCTGAAATAACTGAAAACTGTTGATTACAATGCGCGCGTAAGGCGTTAAATGCGTTAAGTTGTGCGTTCATGACGTCAAATGATTCTTGGATAAGACACTGAATGCTTTCAAAACTTTCATCTTAAGGAGACGAAACATCTCATAATCATGGCGGTGAACCAACAACGTAAGAACGCCATGAAGCGTTTGGCGCAGGACCTTCAGGAGCTACAGAAACAGCCAGTAGAAAACGTCTCGGCGGCGCCTCTGGACGAGAACATGTTGGAATGGCATTGTAACTTCAAGAATGACGATATTATTTACCATCTCATACTGTTTCTGACAGACAAGTATCCATACGAGTCGCCGAGCGCTGAGTTTGTTCCTGCTGGATTCAGGTATGTTCCAGTTGTAAGTGCTGTTGTAGACATACATGCACGAGGGTATAGCGTTTTTGTCACTCCAGACGAGGAACGGAACAGTGTAACGCTTGTGAAGTGCATTGATTACAGCCCTAAGTTTTGGCCTAAGTGCTGTCGTGGCTTTCCTTGTCAAGCGCGCAAAATGTAAAATAGCGAATTGTCAGTTTTTTTTTGTATTTAAATTTGTCACCCTATGACTTTGTTTACTATGTTTATTAAAAGTTTACTTGCCATGCACTCAACAGCTAAACCCTCTGGAGACGAAAGTTAATTTTTACGCCGCATCCGAAAGACCTGAGAAGCCCGATATCGACCAAAGACTCGCTTTACCGTGGTACCAACATACTGTGTCAACTTAAGACCTCGCGGACAGCGCGTTTCTAACTTTAATGCTGCAAAATACATGTAGTCTCGGTAACCGTCGTTTCTTGACTTTTCAGATACAACAGCGGGGCTACGTTACCGGGAAAGAAAGGGACCAAGGTTTGTCTGAACATATTTTCTGACTTCGCCTACATTCACACCGAGTGGAAGGACCAGAAGGGGTTGGGCTGGTCCCCGGGCTATACCGTACAGACCATACTCATGAATGTTGTTGCTTTCCTGGCGGAGACCCAGTCTGGGGAAAGCTCCTGGATGAAGGTAAAATTGTAAATGCTATTTACTTTTTTAGAACGAAAAATATGGCGATTTTTACCTTAATGACATAGAACACATTTATCAATACTCTAGACCCAAATGAATTGTGCATTGTGAGCTTATACATATCCACGAAAGGCAAGACCAGGACAAAAATAAGCAATGGTTAAATTCTTCAGTACTGCTTAATTTTAACCATGTAATGAGCACAATGCTTAAAACCGGTTTACACGTACATGTATGTACAAATCTGTACCTTTAGTTCTCTCTCTCTCTCTTTTGTTTAAATCTTTTTGTTTTCTTATATATTATCAATAGGATACGGCGACACACAACAGAAAACTATCACAAGGTTACACATGCTCAGACTGCGGTCATACCTTCAAGAAGCCTTTCCCGCCATTTGAAGCACCCAAAGCTGCCCCGAAGGCCAAAGGAAAGGAAACAAAAACTGAAGGACCACAGATCATTGACTACATCTCCAAAGAACATTTTAAGGCAGTTAAACCCAAATCAAATGACGAACTATACGGTTATGGTCTGATTCAGTCAGGCCCGCCCCATCGCCCGGCTCTCACGACGCCCTGCGAGTTCCTCCAACTGGGCTCATTCAAGGGCATGGAGAAAGCGGTTGGGAAAGTTCACAGCGTCATGAAAGAAGAGGTTAAGTTTTTCCTGCCCCTTTACATCCATCCTCTCCACGGGGCCGAGATAAAACAATGCTTTGAGAATACAGTACTGAACGATATTGCGAAAATCCTCCCAAAGTGCAATCCCAAGAAGACTCCGATAGAAGAGATGGTCATTAAGACAATTCCAAATCTAATGAGTGCAACTGTTGTGGAATTCTCCAAAGGGACGCAACACACGAGTGACAACAGTTTGAACGGTTACTTCGCCTTACACAGATTGTTCCTGTGGGCCCTGGAGACGTACCCGGATCTAGAGGGGATAGTGAATCAAAGGTTAAAGGTGAGCACACAACATGATATCGAAAACCAAAAAAAAAAAAAAAAAAAAAAAAAAAAAAAAAAAAAAAAAAAATGATTTAATAGATTTTAGAATCATGAGAGGCCCTGGGTTCGAAACCTATCTCTGTCAGGTCAACCAGTGTGCCTTTAGGCAAGGCACATTTAAATTTAATATCTATAATTCTGGTACTATTCAGGAAGCACTGACATGATCGAAAACTCGTTGACCTGGACCAAAAAGCAATAACTTATTTAAACTATTCTATGATTTTATTTTTGGGCAATTTTCTTTTAGGACTTCATTGATGACGAGGCTAATAGATCAAAGAAGGCGTGTCCTCACATAGGGGAGTGGCTAATGTTACTCAGTGGATCTTGGAAGTACAGGTAACTTTCGCTTCTTAAGTTTGAATACATTCCTTTTTCTTTTCTATCGTTTCTCCACGAGCCTTGATTGAAAAAAAAAAAAAAAAAAAAAAAAAAAAAACACCAGTAAATAACTTCCAGTATTTTTTCCATTAAACCGAAGAAGGCGCTTATTACTTATGGTGAGAGGCCATCTATATGCGATGCTTTTAACTCCGTTGACTGATGCCGGTTTCAGTAGTAGTATATACAAGCTGTTCATTTGATCACAAGTTCACGATTTACACTTTAATCATTGTGTTACTCATTTGGTTTATGGAACATGATTTTGTCCTTCATTACATACATTCAAATAATGCATTCTATCCCTTTTTCGACAAGGTGGGAGGAGGCAGGAGAAGCCTACCTGTCTGAGAGCTGGAAGAGACAGGTGATGTGGTATGTAAAAGATGACTCCAAGCTAGGCATGCTGGACACGGACCAGAAATACAGGCTCGAACACACGCTGGAGAGGACGGCAGTCAGCAGGAAACTGCTCGCTTTCCAAGTATGTGTTAAAACATGTCTTTTACGTTGGAATTATACACAAGAAAATGTATATCCATATACATGTAATTTTAGGACTTAAGAAAGCAGTAACTATCTTGCTTGTTACTGTAGAAGCTAGCGAACTACCGTTGTGCACAATACTACAGTGATCCTCTTATGTTCTTAAGAATATTTTGAGCTTCAAGATTACTTTCAGCTTTGATCTATAATTACAGCAAATTTCTTATGTGTCACTATATATTTGCTACTAACTTTCTGTCTTTCAACAGGTCCTATTCTTGGACATTGCCATGCCAAAAGGGAAGAGCCGTAAGGATTTGATTAAGAGATACGATGATAATCTAGGGTTCCCAACCCCCGATATGGTCAAACAGATGAAAGAATCTGTAGAGACAATTGGGAAAATGAAGACTTTTGCTGACTGGTTCAAGGTAATATTATTGCTCTTACACGAAGCTCATCAGACAATTCAAATCTTTTTAAAACATAACCGGTCTTCGGGGTTTCTGACCAGGTCCGACACAAACCGGGCTGTACAGTCACAGAAGCAGGCTAGAAGCTTGAAATTTCGGATTTAGGGTGAAGAAAAATTGTACTATCCGAGTAGCGAAAACAAAGGCGCTGATCAGCTTCGCAGTTACTGCGAAGCTGATCTGCGACTTTGTTTTCGCATAGGCCAAAATCCGGTTTTCTCACGATGCGGCTCAGGTAGGGTAATAAACTCGAAAAGTCCTTTCAAACTTGATTTTGGAAAATCATTGAAAACGTCATGTGCTGTCAAAGTTTGTTTTTGACTTTAACAAAACATTAAAATGTATGTCACTTGACTTTTTTCCTTGAATAAAATTTCATATGTTTTAACACCAGACACTGCAAGTTGTAGTATTTTTTAAATACTGCTCGTTTTGTCCCATTAATTAATGTTTAAAGTATTGCATTTTATACCCTAGGTGTTAAAACTGAAGCCGCCTAGTGATAAAGAAATCTTCGACAAGCTAGTTTCTGCCGTGAAGTTCTCTATCTACACTGACGGTTACAACTGGTCTTTCTGGAAGACTGGTGGGGGTTGGGGCGAGGTACTGAGGCGCTACAAACCCTACACACCAAAAGATAAGAAAGATGACAAAGAGGGGAAGGGAGGGAAAGGAAAGAAGGGAGAAGAGGAAGAAAAACCTGTCAAAGGGAAAGGAAAGGCACCGTTAAAGGGCGAGCCAAAACCTAAAGGGAGAGGTAATAGTTGTGTATATTTTGATCATTTCTTCATTTATGTTGAGGATAAAGCTAGGATAGTTTCAAGCAGTTTAGTATCCCGTTTCTAAAATTATTTGTTTGCAACATTATCTAGTTTGCTATTCAGAATTACTTTTTCTTTGTGTGCTAGTAAACGAACGTTATTTTTCAGTAGACCTTAGACATGTATGTGAGTATACAGAGAAATGCATTTCTCAAATTGTTTTGAAGGCGGGTGTTATTTGGGCTAGAGCGTGTGTTGTACTTGCCGACAGCATTCAGTTCATCTGCATTTCTTTTCCAGCCATTCGTTTATTAGAAAAATGAAAACCAATTTTATTTCTCATATTTTATCTAGGTCGTGGCAAGAAAGCTGAAGCTGAACCAATGGAGGAGAGCAGCGACAGTGAAGAGGAGGTTGTACCAAAAGGTCGGGGGAGGGGCCGTGGGCGGGGCAAGAAAGAGCCTGAACCAATGGAAGAAAGTGACAGCGAGGAGGAGGTACCTAAAGGACGAGGGCGTGGTCGAGGGAAGGGCAAGAGGACAGCGGAGGAGGCGTTTGGGAAGGTTGGAGCAAAAGCTGGTCGTGGAGGGAAGAAAAAGAAGTAAATCCCACAGAGGAAGGAAAATGGATTTGATGTTATAAACCCATTTGACAAGCCAATGAAATTATCGGTTCATGTGGCTAGATAGGAATTGGACTAAATTGGACTAGAAGAGCGTCATGCTATTTCCATGACAGTAGAAATAGTTTTAGACATTTTCTTGTTTCATGGAAGACTAACAGTATTCAGTTGTAACATGTTCTTACATATATGTGCACTGATTTTTAATGTCATTTCAATCTAAGAGTTTGTCCATATATACATATGATATAATTACATGCTGTTTTTAGAGAACATGTCTGCATCTTGAAATAAGATACAGTGAATGATTGTATACATGTTAGTAGGCCTATATACTATAGTCATGTTAAATGCATACAATAATCACGGTCATAATAGCCTTTATTTTGTATACTGCATGTTCATCATGATAATTGAGCCGCCTCGTGGGAAAACGAACAATGTGGTTTCCGAACAGGTCTGACACAAACCGGCCTGTACAGCTACAGAAGGAGGCTAGAAGCTTGAAATTTTGGAGTTAAGTAGAGGAGGAATTGTACTGCCCGAGTAGCGAAAACAAAGGCGCTGATCAGCTTCGCGGTTACCGCGAAGCTGATCTGCGCCTTTGTTTTCGCCTATGCAGATTGTTGGTTTTCCCATGAGGCAGCTCATATGGTGGGCGTATTTTTCTTTTTATTAACATTTTGTTTAGTCTAGCCATAGAGTATGTGTTGTAAATAAAACCAAATAAAACTTTGATGAACGTGTTTTAGAGTTGGCATTCAATCCATAACATATTGCAATGGCAATGTTTAATCTCAAAACATGTCTGTTAATCATTTGAAGGGTAGTTTTGCTGAACGAAGGTATGTATTAATAATGATGATTATCATTTTTAAAACTCTCACATAGTGTGCACATACATTGACAAAAACTTATCTCTAGCTCACTGAAAGTTTCAGAGGAAAATGCTGAGATGTCAAAAAAGTTGAGAAGCCTAAACATTTTACACAGCAGCTACTGTTTATTCTGTTTCTTCATTAACGCCAAAATGATCTTTTTATTATTTAATCTGAAATTTAAACGCTGTTTATAACAACATCGATGCTAGTCTTCATGTGCTTCATTCGACAAATGTGTTTAGGCCTACACGACTTTTAGTGGCTGAGAGACTGGAATTTTCATAAGTGTTGCACGACGCAGCAAATGGAGAGAATATTTAACAAAAATATGTGTGGTATACAGGAGTACATTGTATATGCATGCTCAAAAATCATGCAGATCAAACTTTCCAATAAAGTGTTAGAATATTTTCTATAGAATGTGTAGAATGCCCCCTTGCTTCAAGTCAAGCAATAAGAATATCAAGTGGATTTCACAATAGATCACCAGCCTTGAGCGGACTAATTTTATTCCGTCGCATGCCGCACAATTACATTGTACAGAGCAATTATTCATGACAAGGGCGCATAAAATATACTATCCAGATAATTATCGAAAATGTTTCGACTTGTATAAAATTGAAAACAATTTGTTGTGCGAGTGAGAAATGAACTATTAACACACAATATTTGGCGTGTTGCATAAATTGTCAGCAGCAATCCATCAACCGTTCCTTGAAATGACAACAATCTGCATAGGCGAAAACAAAGACGCAGATCAGCTTCGCGGTAACCGCGAAGCTGATCAGCGCCTTTGTTTTCGCTACTCGGATAGTACAATTTCTCTTCTACTTAAATCCGAAATTTCAAGCTTCTAGCTGTTTTCTGTGCTTGTACAGGTCGGTTTGTGTCGGACCTGTTCGGAAACCACATTGTTGGTGCTCAAATATTTCCGAAGCAGTCCTCGCTGTACCCTCGTTTGGGGTCACTTTCTGAACTCTTAACCAATGTCAGTCGTCTCAGCTACGATCAGAGGCAAATTTTTGTCTCACCTGTTTTCGGAGGTTTTTTGTCAAAGTTGTACCCTTGGCTTTGTTCCACTTTTTCCAAAATCTGTTGGTCATACAGTTTCGGAAAATATATACCTTTTTATCATTATATGCCACAGAATTCCGTTATATCCAAAACATTATTTCATCTTCAAAAATCATGAAAATTTAAGAAAGGGGAGCTAACTTTTTATTTAGGAATCGGATTTGGCCGAAACATAATATAATTAAAGCTGATGTGTATACCCTGGTTACAAATAAGTTTGGACAGAATAAGATTAATAGCTAGCTAGAAAATAAGAAAACTTTGTTTTCGCCATTATAACCCTATGGGACCTATCCGTTGCCATGGTAACAAGAGTTTTAATCCGTTCCACCCTATATTCTAATAGAAGTTTTGTCCTGATAAAAGTATGCTTCATGTGAAATTTGATGGCTCTGGGTTTATTGGTTTAAGAAATTTTACACTTTTTGTTGTCGATTTTTTCTCTACGGACAGGACATTTTTGACCGAAATAAAAACTCCATAATTCTACATTGTCATCGGCGTTGGTATAATATTTTTCTCATGACAATTATCAGTTCTGAAGACTCCATCCCCCAATGTGGTTTTGAACTTCCAGAAGTATAAGACGTCATAGATGTAATGTATGGGTTACGGACAGGACACTTTTTCGTTACATTGTCCTCAGTACTTTGGGATATAAATTTATATCCAGCGATAAAAGTAAGCCACACTACTGGTTATTTTTACTGATTAGGTATGTCCAAATATTGTTTATAACCCATTGAAAGTAGAATTGGATGTAACAGTCTGACTTATCAGGCATGTCACTCCGTTCTCACTTTAAAATATCTCAGTTTGGCACACGTCATCAGCTTTAGTAATCATGGCATAACTCAAAAATAAATAGTCGTAGCCCATTCAAATAAACAGCAGAATAAACGGGATATGATCGTTTACTAGCCACAAAATATTTTATATGCGCATAAAGTGTCAGTTTCAATCCCTCATACCCATAAAAAGAAGCAATTTTCAAGTGAGACAGTATAACACCTGTTTTGGGGGTATTTTTGGCTATATAAAATTATACTGTGAAAAAATGGCTTGTCCAATCAACATGAGTTTTTTAGGCCAGTTAGAATTAATTGATCTTGACATCCTGCAAGTCAACTTAAGTATATTAGTGTTGACGTTTTCATTACCCAACCGCATAACACTTTGTAAATTTAAAATTGTCATCTGATCTTGGCTGACCCGAGACTTGTATCTGTTAAATTTAAAAGCTGTGTGTTTGAGTTGTGGCTTGGCGTCACAGCCAACAGCTATGGTCATGTCAGGATGTTGCCTGCATTTTATGGGACTTCTTTTATGAGCTGCAGTATTGCTACTTTTTAGCAAAGAGCTGAAATTGTACAATATGACCCATGTTCCCACTTTAAATGTTTTTACTGCTTTCAAACGATCTAACCATTATATATACTCGACAAAACAAGTTAAGGAAAATGACTTTGAGAGCCTGTAACACAAGGACCGTTATATTTCATGAAATATTATTATAGAATGTCTTTTTATCTTTCAAATGAGGGCTCATTTGTGACGATAGCCCTTCCAGAAGCTTGGCAAATCAAAGTCAAAACTGACTGATCGTCCCTCCATTTTTCACAAAATGGCCAAGCTGTTCGGGTTGTGTATCAGTTATCACTAGAGCTTTTACACACAATAACAGTATCCCCATATACACATTTTCTCATGAAAAGCTGTACAGTCCATATACTGAGGTGAGCAGACCTGTTGTAAAGCCTTTTCAGCACTTGATACCATGATGACAATGTCAGAGGATCACCCAAGATTATGTTGCACATTCTGGGACAGCCTGGTAGGGTTTGGTGTGGAATATTGACACCAAGAACTCTCTAGGGTCTTGCTGTGATGTTTCAGGGAAAATAGAGGCCGATTTCTCAGCACGAAATTGGGCATGTTGTTGGTCAGATTAAAGAAAAGTCAGTTGGTCGTGGTGCATTGCAGCGTGATATCATCTAGGAACTGATGTTGATGCAGGAAAGGCAGCCTTACATTCCTCAATATCTAGTTTTGTGCTCTGATTAGTTTTTATGAGAAAACTTGTATTCAGAGTTTATGCTTTTAAGGCAAGAGTCTACATTGACACATTTAACTCAAAGCAAACAATATTGGAATTTTGTAAAAACTGGTTTGACTTGGCCACTGCAGGTGCTACTAGTTCAAATAAGGCCTCAATGGAAAGATTACAGCAAATGACACTTTATAACATTCTGAAGTTTGATTTTCTAAAATTTTGCTAGATTTATTTTAATAAGCACTTGAACACATTTTCCACAACTTTTTTGTTGAGTATATATTATTCATTCCAAATATTGGCCCTGTGCTATGCCCATTCATAATGGGCATTGTGTATCTTATGGAGTGGAGTCATGGTTTGGAGTCTTGGATTGGAGCCATGGAGTGGAGTACTGGAGTGGAACCTTGGAGTGCAATTGGAGTGCAATGTGTAAGAGAAACATTTATTCTGGTGGTAAAATTGGTCTCGTTTTAATGGACGCCATAGCGAAACATGTAACAAATGCATTACCCGTATAAGTAATGGAAATAATTGGTTAATTTCTGTTACTGATCCATTACATTGTTACACATTTTGTGATGGCGTACCTTCGCCCCGAGACAAATTTCACCACCAGAATTGATTTTTCTGTTATACTCAAAATTTTAGTCCAAGGTTCCACTCCAATACTCCACTCCATGACTCCAATCTAAAACTCCACTCCATAAAATACGCAGTGCCTTCATATAGACTGGCTCCCGTCGTCAAACTTTTGTTTTTATCAGAAAAACATGCACAAAATCTTCTGATGGCTGAGTTTGACGACTGGTGAAAAACGTTTCTGCTTTCTTAGGTACATCTGACCTTACAACACTAGATGAACTGCTGAAACATTGAAAAGGGGTCTAATTGGCATCATAAATTCTTGGAAAAATAAACAGATCCTTATCACCACAAAGTCTATGGATTTGATCTACAAAATTTATAGCTTTACAGCTCTAAAATTGGTTAAAGAGATTCAAAAAGGAAAAGGAAATGAGACTGATTATAAAATATCAGCATTCAAAATACAAGCTATGACCAGACTGTTCAAATGTCTCGTAATATAATACTACATGTTATTGACCAGACTGTGCAAATGTTTGAAAGCCATACACCAGTGCAAGTTATTGACCAGACTGCGCAAATGTTGGAAAGTAATCCACCAGTACAAGTTATTGACCAGACTGCGCAAATGTCGAAAAGCAATCCAGTAGTACAAGTTATGGACCAGACAGTGCAAATGTCAGAAAGCAATTCACCACTACAAGTTATTAACCAGACTGGACAAATGTTTGGAAAGCAATTTACCAGTACAAGTTATTGACCAGACTGCGCAAATGTCTGAAAGCAATCCATAAGTACAAGTTATTCACCAGACTGTGCATATGTCGGAAAGGAATACACCAGTACAAATTATTGACCAGACTGTGCATATGTCGGGAAGCAATCCACCAGTACAATTAACCACATTGCACAAATGTTGGAAAGCAATCCACCGCAGCAAGTTATTGACCAGACTGTGCAAATGTCAGAAAGCAATCCACCGCAGAAAGTTATTGACCAGACTGTGCAAATGTCAGAAAGCAATCCACCGCAGAAAGTTATTGACCAGACTGTGCAAATGTCAGAAAGCAAACCACCAAAGCAAGTTATTGACCAGACTGTGCAAATGTTAGAAAGCAATCCACCAGTACATGTTATTGACCAGACTGCACAAATGTTTGGAAAGCAATTCACCAGTACAAGTTATTCACCAGACTGCGCAGATGTCTGAAAGCAATCCATCAGTACAAGTCATTGACCAGACTGCACAAATGTTGGAAAGCAATCCACCAGTACAAGATAGACCAGACTGTGCAAATGTCGGAAAGCAATTCAACACAGCAAGTTATTGATCAGACTGTGCATGTGTTGGGAAGCAATCCACCACAGCAAGTTATTGAGCAGACTGTGCAAATGTTAGAAAGCAATCCACCAGTATATGTTATTGACCAGACTGCACAAATGTTTGGAAAGCAATTCACCAGTACAAGTTATTGACCAGCCTGCACAAATGTCAGAAAGCAATCCACCGGTTCATGTTATTAACCAGACTGTGCAAATGTCTGAAAGGGTCACACCAACACAAGTGCCTGAACATTTTTATACCATATTTTCAAATTTCAATCTGAAAAGAATATTATTCTCTGTGATCCCCGATTTGATAAGGGCCATTAGCAGTTTCAGTGATAACATCTGTGTACATTAACCACAACCATTTATAAATGGGTGAAGAGGTTAAACAGGTGAACTTCCTTAATGAGGTGTCTGCGAGATTCCGTAGACATCCATTCCGCTTTTCACCAGTCCAGTGAGGAATATAAGTCCGATTTCAGAAAAAATGCTCAAAAACGACCACTTCATGTGATTATTTTTCTAACTGTATCTGTATTGCCAAACATTTCCCCACAAGACAGTTCAAATGTTTATGAAAGCATTTCAAATTCAAGATCATAATACTAACTGACAAAATTGATAAAATAATTTAAAACCATCTTCATGTATTATAGCATTACCCATCAAATTCAACAAATTGAAACTTATTTTCTTTCAGAAACGCTTAAAGTCCTTTTTATTTGTACAGACAAATGTATAATAAAAGTGAAATGTGCAATTTTAAACATTTCAAAGCAGCCACAAAACCCAGCACAAAACACTTTGCAGTATGGTATATAAAGGCAAGAAATTGAACAAATTTTGTTCAGCCAGCTTCATAGGTTATCTTGGTTCTTAATCTTTATCAAAACATATCTTTGCAGCAATGCTAGTCATGTTTATATGTTCTCTCGGTCAGTTCCAAAGTAACATAAACATTGTATATACTAGAAGCCAAGCATCTCTATTTTGAAGTTATGACTAGCTTTCAAAGTGTTTTGTGCTGGGTTTTGTGGCTGCTACCTTGTTGGGAAATAGCTAATCATCTTGTTGCTAAAATTTATGCTGCGTCTTTTATTGTCATTTGAGCCGCCTCATGGGAAAACCAACAATTTGCATAGGCGAAAACAAAGACGCAGATCAGCTTCGCAGTAACTGCGAAGCTGATCAGCGCCTTTGTTTTCTGTACACGGATAGTACAACTCCTCTACTTTCTAAATCCAAAATTTCAAGATTCTAGCCTGCTTATGTGACTGCACAGGAGGGTTTGTGTCAGACCTGTTCGGAAACCACATCGTTGGTTTCCCCACGAGGCGGCTCAATTCCTGGCATATTCATACTTTATGCAAGGAAATAACTAGGTTTGGCAAATTTTGGCTAACGATGGTTTGTTTATTCATGAGCGCCTTTTTCAGACTGTGCTGTAAATAGAAACGATAAACAATTGGAAAACCTGTTAATAACAAATCACATTTTCAAAAAGCATACGACCTTTTTGGATAGACAAAACAACATTATTCATAATATGTTAAGGATGATACCACTTATCATGCCTTCTTAAATTCCGTGAAGGTCAAAGTGGTACATGTACGTGTGTGTTTCACTCTTCCATTAAAAGTGCAAGAAAAAGAAAGCACGCACTTATTGAATGCAATTCAGAGACACATATATGACATACCCTACTTAAAGTCGTCATGTAGCTTCTATTCAAGAATCACTTGTAACATTGTGCTGAAAATGGCATGTTCACACATCTTTCTCTGGCATTAATTTTTGAAGTGAGACAATGGTAGCCATTGTTGAGTTTCTTGAAAGCTTGGAAATATATATTATCTAAATTATGGGATACAAATTCTAAAAAAGCCGTTTCGACTTTCTTCTGAATCCTTGTTATATATGCAACGGTTGTATAAAATGCTTTGTTTGTCTTGTTATACGTGCATGTATTTATAGAAATAAAAGTTTAAACCAAATATGTCTACAAATTGTTTCAATCTGTATTCCAAAATGATAGCCAGCTTTTTGAAAATATAAGTGATCGACTATGCACGTGATTGTGATACATTGCTATAATTCCGACCTTTAATATGAGCCACCGCATAAAAAATGCATAGGCACAAACAAAGGCTCTACATGAATAGTAATGTTTCTCTGCTTTCTAAATCCAAAATTTCTAGCCTCTAGCCATCTTCTGTGACTGTACATGCTGGTTTGAGTCGGACCTGGACTGCAGCGGCTTATATACTAAAGTAAGCATCACAAAATATTGTAAATGAGAAGGAATGACAAATGTTCCAGTTTCTACACTCTATGAGACTGCGACGATGTAGCAAACACATTTACGAGACCGTTTTTGCATCCGATAACTAGACGATCCCCAAGACTATCTATAGCTCTACCATCCCGGAACTCTTCGGGACCTCGTAGAACCTCTTGGAGTTCACAGTTCAGTGAAATCTTGTGAACAGCCTCGCACGTGCTGGCAATTGCATAGATACTGTCAGTAGCCTGGTTTATCACTATCCCCGTAGGGTCTTTGAATAATATTTCGTTTGAGCCTTTATATTTTCCTACAAATGTACCATCTATTTTTAGAAGCATGAGACATTTCATGTTCCAGTCACATACCACTATCACCCCGTCACGTGATACCTTCACATATCGGGGATAGGAGAACAGGCTTATCCCGCTATTGTCCGACCTAAACGTCGACAGTATCTGGCCACCATCCCGTGCTATCAAGTCAACAACTGGCTCGCCAAATTGTGGTACCTGCCCACATACATACCTTTGACTCTCAGCATGGTATGCCAGACACGCATATTTTCTATCAGTCGATATCATGCCAGTTGTTTTAACACTTTCCTCATTAGCAGTCAGTTTATATATACTCTTAAGCTGAGGTACTGTCACTGCATAAATTGTATCTGATTCCTTTGCAATATCCCATGGTTCTTCTCGGAATATGACGCCACCATAAGATATACCATTATCGTTAAAGTATTTTAGTTTCTTATTCCACCTATCAACAATAAGAAAGGAATGTTCAGTATGGTGCACTATCGCAAATATCCCAGCACTCCGTTTATCGTACATTTCATTTACAGTAAACGTTTTAATCGGACCGATAGCTTTCAATTTTCTGAAGTCTGAATTGGTAGTGTTCTCGGCCTCAAGACTTCGCTGATTCATGACGACCCTAACTGTTGGGGCATTTATTCTTTCCGTTTCTTTGCGTCTTGCATCAGAGCCGCTATATCCGTACAATCTCCGCCTTGGCTGCCCGGTACTCTGCTGAGAGGTTTCAGGATACTGTACATAAGGTGGTGGCGGGGAGTCATCCTGATACGGGGGAGGCAACTCTCCCGGGGCAGGCGGAATGACAGGCAGCTGAGAACCTCCTGGGTAGGGAGGCGGAGGATCTTCTGCAACGTTGTTGGTAGTTTCATTGTCATTGAGTGGAAGTTTCTCACTACCAGAAGAATGTCCAGTATCTTGATCATCAGTCGCAACTGTGCTTAGCAGCAACTCGTCGTTCTGTGTTGCCCGGTCTGTGGACTGAGTTGTTCGGCCTTCTTGACTAGTTGATGGAACAGGTTCTGCTACACTGTCAAGTAAGGTACTCACAGTTTCGTCTTGACTTGTCGACGGCTGAGGTTCGGCCACACTGTCAAATATTGCATCTACTGTAGTAGTAGGAGGCGAACTTCTTAAATAAACAGGCCTTCTTATGGCTGCCTGGCACTCTACGTCAAAATCTATCAAATTAGCTTCGTCTGGACGTACATTCTGACCAGGTTCGAAGGCAGAGTGTCTGTTTCTACGATCCCGGGCATAATTTCCCCTCATATGTACCGGAGAAGGGGAATTACGGTGTCGTTTGTAGTAGTCAGGGAGTCGAGAATTTGCAGGGGTTGGGTTGGAGATGCTTTCGTCAGTGCCAATATCAAGGAAGCTGTTGGTCGATGCTGACTTTGGAACAGTTAGAATATTCCTAGCCTCATCAGTTGGAGTTTCTCTTTCTGTGTGTATTTCAGACATTGGTCTAAGTCTAGGTGCTGAACGGCTTCTTCTGTTTTGGGAGTATACGTTTTGCTCTGGTAAATCAACTATCAGTCCGTGAGCATTTGATCTGGGAGATCCACCAGCTGCATTTTGTTGTCTATCTTGAGCATTATCTATAGCACTCCTTTCAAGACTTGCGTCACTTTCAGACTGATTTCTGGAATTGAGCACTTCTACAAATGCTAGCTTTCTATTTAGCATCGACCTCTCTCCTTCTTGGTTTACAATGAATCTTATAACCAAGAACGAATCACGAGTTTCTTCTACCATAGACACGTCAGTTTTATAACTAACTAGGTCTTTTGATACCTTATGCAATTGTTGTAAATAATCAGATTTTGTTTTATCCGTGTTCTGATAAAGCTTGTCCAGATTATCTAACATTGTTACTGATTCACTAAGATTATGCCGTAGTCTGTTACATTGACCTATATGCTCAGAAACCAACGTTTCCTGTTGGCTAACGGAATGTTTCAATTCATTGGTAAGTTCCTTTTCTTTATTGTTTAGGTCTCTGAGAATCTTTTCTTTTAACCGCGAGAAGTAGCGTTCGATCTCAGCTACGGTTTGATTGCGTTTCTTAAGCATTCGCTCTTTCTTTCTGACGAGCATCTCGTGCAATTCAAACACACCACTGCGCATGTCTTTTATTCTGTCCGTCAATTTGGATTTTAACTGATTGAATATTGACTCCGTATCAGAATCAATAGGCGTTACGTCACAATCCAAATGTTCATTTGCTGCTATACATTTATCACAGAGTAGAACCAAACATGTTTTACAAATCCTTGTATACTGTTTCTTCTGATGCAACGAGCACTGTATGGCTTTGCCCTTTCCTCCTCTTCCCTTCTTTAAATACCGCGTAGATGGCTTGCTTTGTTCCATGTTTGCTTTAGCGTTTTGCCTAACACGGATTTAATTTAACACAAACGACGTTCCTTTGTTGTACCTTTAGGCACTTCCCGGTTTGAATCTTCATCCATTTTGTACTTGACGGAGAGAAAAACTGTCATTTCGCTCAAGCACTCATCCTGACATTCTACCATTTGTCACTGAGCTACATGTATGTCCATCCCTTTCCGACTCTTGAGACCTTTAAGATATAAAACAAACTGGAATAATTATATAAGGTCAAATTAAATGAATAGAAAATCTCCTTTAAACTTTCATTTTTTGTTTAACACTGCTGTAATTATGTTTGTGCAAGGATTTTATGCCCTTAAACCTCAAGTTTTATTTTAACAAAGTAACATTATATCTCGACCATTATATTTACACACACCAGCGGTAAAAGATTTATAACCCCATGTAAACATTATTTGTTATTATGTTCAGGAAGTATTGTAAACATAAGTGCAAATCTTAGTAGTTCAAGTGAACCCTTAAACAAGTGAACATAACTGATAAAGAATTGCAACCTGACCTGAATCGCGATAAGCCCACATTCACCTCAATATCTGGCCATTTCGATTATCATTATACTAACTATTCAAATCACTCTCTGAATCGTCCGTGAAAACAATCTTTTCTTATATAGGTGTACGAACGTCAAAGAAATAATTAGTTTCAGCACTAAATATGTCTTAACTAAATAAGTTTCTAAGATGTTGGAGCATTGGTTCCGAAATGTTTCAAATCCTGCATAGAATTTCTTCTCTGAACTTGTTGCACAAACGATTTTAATCTTTTTTTTTTTTTTTGTAATTTATATACTTAAAAATAAATACATGCAGATCTAATATAGTGTTAAGGTCGCATGAGACTTTTTGAAGGACAAGCTGAAGGCCTGGAGTAAATACATTAGTTTTCCTTCAACGACAAAATTTGATTTAATATGAATTAAACATCGGAAAGGTCATGTTTATAGTGTATAGATTCTACTTAATTTGTATGTAGTTCATCTTTCGGAACATAAAATCAGTGGATTTTTATTATATTATATACGTACTATAATGAGTCATATAAACATGACTGGATGAATGATACGCACCACATACTAACTTCTTAAAGAGAATAAAAAAAGTATTCAGTACATTAAATTATCATGCACCAACGGTCGACATAATAAAAGAGAAGTCAAATGCAATGCAGAGAGCAATTAAAAGTTATTAAACTTTTAATGTATTCATAGCATGTGGTTGATCACTGCATAGCATGCCCTGTTGTCAAAGATACGAGCCCAGCCATAAAAAAGACATGTAAGCCCGATTTGAATTGAGTTTAGTTTAACATACCTTTTGTGACAAATTGATGTAAACCAACAAGAGAAGATGCACACTTTACCAATACTCAAATTGGTTATTGCAATGTTTTGACAAGTTGAACAATACAATGATCGCAAGTAATACATATAAATGATCGAATTATTATCACCATGTAATTACCTCTGTTTGAACTGTCAAAACAGGGCTAGGTACAAACAAACACAACACATGAGCGCAAACTATACAATTAGACAAACATGATAGTGTTTTAAGCGAAACCTAATATATAATCTTATCACAAAGTGTTAAACCTATACATTGTATACATTGTGGTTAAACCTTTATTATACGAACCTTTTAAAGTATGCTGTGGATCAGTTTAAGCACACATTTTAAACACATGAAGGTTTGCATCATTATTATCATTGTGAATTGTACTGAGAGACAGTGAAATACCTTTCATACAAGTTGTTTGGGACACGTCTTTATCGCAAATAATCTGCATTAGATGGGTTAAGCGATGAGTTAGGAAATTCTTGGAGGACGGGAGGGGGAATACACGTATCTAAGAAATGACAATATCAAGTTACCTAACAATCGAAAAGACTCCTGTAAGACAAAATGCCGAAAACAAGGTTTCATGAGATACGACCTTATTGGCCTGCAGGTATTCAAATAAGATAAATAGTGAATCACTTCCGAAACATCCCAAATTTAATTTGAATATCATTTTAAGCCACGATTGTCCGGATTAAACTTTGAGGACACATTGTTATATCGGTTGATAGGTGGCAATGTCCTAGTTTGACAATTAGGTAATATATAACCGGACTGGAATGGCAGGGATATGGATGGCTATCAGCAGATCCCGGATCCAGCAATGATCAGTAATTAGATGTAACACATGACAATTTACTACTATTTTCCACAAAAGCCTTAAAATAATTTTTCATTAGATATCATGTAAAAGCGTTTCTTTAACATCCAAAGAGAGTAACATAGCCATGGGCCACAACCACGAATGGTTACAAATATGGCACCACATATAAACGAAAAATATTAATCCAAGATATAAATTACCAATATGATTCAGCAAAACAAATGCAAATGGACAGAAGTGGAATCTGCTAAAAGTAAGCAGTAACGTTATAGCCTAATCAAATATTCATAATACCGTTCAGAAAGATCCAGAGACATACGTACGTGTATCCCCGGGGTGTATCCTTTGAGGTATTTATAATGAACCGATTAAGAAAGTTAGTGCGAATAGGCTTAAGAATATACTCAAGTACATATTCTTTGATCGTCTACGTGAATTCCAATACTAATAGGAATAACACAAGGAAGACATGTAACATGTCTGACATGCTATGCAATAACAAAATATCAATACAGATTAGTCTTGATATTGATGTGTAATATCTGAAAGATCAGAGTTTCAAATCAACTGCAAAACAGTATTTATTAAAAGCTATGAATTAAATCTTACCTTCAAACACGAGCAAATTTATGACCGAAAATCCCTCGTCGATTATGCTGTTCAAATGCCACTGTCGGGCAGAGTACAATGATTGTGTTGACACAAAATAATCGGATAACTTCTGATTTTATTGCGCTATTTACCTGTACTGTACTATTTACCTGTATACGATATGACCTTCTGTATTACCGACTCGAGCGTAATCGTAATGTCACGGTGCGCGTCGCGAATTTACGTTGGCGCAACGTACATTATATTATATGTCTACTCATGTACTGCCCAATTTGCTATATATAAACGGGGGGTCTAAGGTTCACGGATGTAATTTTATGAGGTTTATTGCCAACCACAATCTATTTTTTTTTAGCAATAATAGAACAAAAATCAAATTTTCATATTAAAATAATATTTTAAAGCATTCAGATTGTAAATATTTCCATATTTGATCGCGTAATGAAAACACACAGTAATTGTTGTGGTCAATGCCATCGACGTATGAAAGTTCGATGTTATGGCTTTTTAGCTCACCTGAGCCGAAGGCTCACTCACCTGAGCCGAAGGCTCACAAGGTGACCTTATAGTATGGTAGTCGAGCCGTCGTCCGTCCGTCCGTGCGTCCGTCCGTCCACATTTTCAAACTTGAATATCTCTTAGACAACAAGGCCAATCATGATCAAATTTTATCTAAAGCATCATTGAGGAGGGGAAAAGATTGCATTAGGTTTTGGGCCAGGTCGCATGCGCGGATCCAGAAATTTTCATGAGAGGGGGTCCAACGAAAATGGTAATTTTTGGTCACAGACGAGGGGGAGGGGGGGGGGGTCCAACCCCCCAAAAATCCCGAAATTACCTTTTTTTAGGTAAAATTTTCAAATTCCAGGGGGGGGGGGGTCCGGACCCCCGGCCCCCCCCCCTCTGGATCCGCGCATGGGTCGAATCAGAACTCTGGTGTCCATGGCAACAGATAGCTCCCATTGAGTTATAATGAGGAAAATGTTGTGGCCACTCTAGCAACTTCATTTTTGATTGGATCTTCTTCATTCATGGGAATAACAAGGACAACCATAACATCTCGGATGAGTTCGAATTTTGGCTAGGTTTGACCTCAGATTGCAGAGTTAGCTGCCCTTGGGCGTCTGGAAAAATCCCCATAAACTTATAATGGGGAAAATGTTATGGCCACTCTAGCGCCATTATTTTTCAGTGGATCTTCTTCATTCTTGCAGGTAAAAAGGACAACTATAATATCTCGGATGGGTTCGAATTTCAGCTAGATCCGACCTCTGACTGTGGAGTTAGCTGCCCTTGAGTGTTTGAAAAATCATTATTTTGTGTTGTGGCCACTATGAAGATAGCGCCTTCAATTTTGACCGGATCTTCTTCATACTTGAAAGTAACAAGGATAGCCATAACATCTCGGATGAGTTCGAATTTCAGCCAGATCCGACCTCTGACCGCGGAGTTATCTGCCCTTGAGTTTTTGAAAAATCAATATTTAGTGTTGAGGCCATGCTAGTGCCTTCATTTTTATTCGGTTCTTCTTTATTCTTGGAAGTAACAAGGACATCCATAACATCTCGGATGATTTCGAATTTCGACCAGATCCGACCTCTGACTGCGGAGTTATCTGCCCTTGAGTGTTTGAAAAATCAATATATTGTGTTATGGCTACTCTAGCATCTTTGTTTTTCAGTGGATCTTCTTCATTCTTGCAGGTAACAAGGATAACTACAATATCTCGGATGAGTTCGAAGTTCGGCCAGATCCGACCTCTGGCTGCGGAGTTAGTTGCCCTTTAGTGTTTGAAAAATCAATATTTTGTATTGTGGCCACTCTAGCGCCTTCAATTTTGATCGAATCTTCTTCATTCTTGTTAGTAAGAAGGATAACCATAACATCTTGGATGAGTTTGAATTTGAGCCAGATTCGACCCTGGACTGCGGAGTTTGCTGCCCTTGAATGTTTGAAAAATCAATTTTTAGTGTTGTGGCCACTGCAGCGTCTTCAATTTTGATCAGATCTTCTTCATTCTTGGTAGTAACAAGGATCACATAACATCTTGGATGAGTTGAATTTCAGCCAGATCCAAGCCTTGACTGCGGAGTTAGCTGCCCTTGAGTGTTTGAAAAACTAATATTTAGTGTTTTGGCCACTGTAGCACCTTAAATTTGGCCAAGATGGCCGTTATACCCATATATGGTAAAAAAACAAACAACAAAACAAAACAAAAAACAACAAAAAAAAAAAAAAAAAAAAAAAAAAAAACAACCACTTTGTACAGTGACTGTACTTGTTGACTCTCACTGTGAGCGATCGTTGCCCTTGGGCTACTTGTTTATTATACTACGTTTACACTATGTTCCCGGCGGCCCCGGCAGCCCCGTTTGCTCGAAACGTAGCGTGCCGTAGAATTTTGGTAATATATTTCTCTGTTTTCAAGTTCTGTTACGTCTTGTTAAGTTTTCTTATGTTGCATTACGATATCCGTAGCAAGCCGTGGTAGTGATAAGCCGGTGTGTCACGGAGCCGCTAAGGTACATTACGGTTATCCACGATCTATCACGATTATTAGCTCACGTTCTAATACGGCCTGTTACGTTCTTATGCGGACAGTTGCGTTTTGACCAAGGCGTAACACGCTTTTTTCGTTCTGTCAAGGTCTGCTACGGACGAAACGTAGACACCATGTCACATTTAAAGCACTTTTGTGCCTTTTGTTTACGAAGTACTTTGAAATGATAACAATCCAGCTCCTCAACAACCGACTGCAGAGTTGATTAAGAAAGTTCGGGATTGTATTTCATCTTGAATGGCATAGTGCAGCGTATGGTTTCTATTGTTCACTATAGTGACTGCTCCAATATGAAGGAACTTGTCCCCATGATATGCTATTTTATACCAATAAACTTCACGCGCCATGATAACCGTAACATAACGTGACATACGTAGTAGAACTGGGTGAACACCGTCACAGACCGTAACGTACCGTAACTTAACGCAACAAAACGTGTTGAGTATTCCGTAGGAAACGGGACGAGACGTGAGACGACCGTGATCAAACGCAGCAGAACGTGGAAGATTCGTAGCTTGCCGGGCTATTCACTAGCTTCCCGTTGCACTACGGGCAGCCCCCAAGTTTCGTTACGTACTGTTACGTTCTGTCAGGGTGTGTTACGTTCAGCCCGTTTTATCACGGCCCATTACGTTTCTCATTTCCGCCGTGACTGCCGTGGCAGATTTTTAAACTGTCAAAAAATTTGCCACGGTGTCCACGGCCTGCTATGTTTGCCTATTCCGTTCCTCTGCGTTGCCTCACGTTTATCCCGTTTTGATCACGGTTGTCTGAAACGTGGCCGCCGTGACCGCCGGGAACATAGTGTAAACGCAGAATTATGGAACAATGTCTTTTTTTTTTGGACGAGTTAGATGCTTTGCCTATGCGAAATCAGCAACCCTGAAGCAAGTTTGTGCAACCACCAGTGCACCGGTAATCTGAACCAGGTGACATGACAAATAAAATACACACACGTTTATAAGAAATGATAATGTTGTATTTACCTTTTCTGCCATTTTAGTCTGCACCAGTTCGTTGATTGGCCCGGTTGATTGCCCAATTTGGTAGCAGCGGTGAGATGATACCAGTTGCTTTATTCATGATTTACTTCCTTAGTAATTTCCCAAGACGAATCTTCTCGAAGGGCTGGGTAGTCATTGGGTTTACGTTGGTGTGACTTTAGAAATCCGTGGCGACGCATATTAACCATTGGTATTTTGTGATGCGAGTAAAGGAAGCATCATTAGTAAATTACCTAAGGTTAATGAGCATGGGCTCAGGTAACACTTGGCAATGTAAACGGTCAGACCGATGTTGCCTTAGGACAAGGGCAACAAGTCTACCACGCGAGTTCCAGGACAAGTCTTTCACGTGATTTCCATTACAGTCTATCACGTGATTTTTAGTGCCAGTGCAAGTCTAATTGTAAATATCTGGATAGACAAAGAGTTATCTCTTCCTGTTTGCATTTGGGGACGCTGCCAAATCCATTTTTGTTCAATTAGCATTTATACCCAATGATACAGTTTATTAATTTGCATAAATTAGGCGTTTGAGAAACAATTTTAGGCATTTAGAGACTTTTCCCATCTTGTCAGTAGAGGTCCTTACTCCTTAAGAATCCGAGAGTTCTGCTTTCCTTTGCCTTTGTACAAACATTGGAAAGTCTACTACGTGATTTCTAGGACAAGTCTACAATGTGATTTCAAGGGTCTGTATCACGTGATTTCCACGGCAAGTCAACGACATGATTTCCAGGGCGAGTCAACCACGTGATTTCCAGGGCAAGTATACCGTGTGATTTCCAGGAGTAACAGGTGCTTTAGTCTCACATGTAAGGTAAACTGTACGATATCCACTATACCACGGCTCACCCCGATATTGCACTATGATTTTAATACATATAGTTAAGGAATAAAGAAACGCAACAAATACTTTGGGTCATTAAAAGCATGTTTTGTAACACAAGTTTGTGGTGTTACTGAACTTATTATATAAAAGCAATATCTAAACGTCAAATTGCAGCAGGTTGAGCCACTATGTCGGTTGCGTACGGTTAATGGCGTGCGCGTAACCACACCGACCTACAGTAGCGCACCTTGTAACCATGATCAATAAATATCAAATTTGAACCAAAATCAATTGTTCGTTTCCAAAAACCCTAAAAGTGATTGCAGATGTAACCATGGATCAGTTGGCAACATTAGGCTATGTTATGGTACGTTTAACGTCACCAACGTCAATCGTTAAAATGCGTTAAAAGCCTTTAAAGGGAAACATTACTATTTAATTCCTGCATATGATTTTCATGAAACTTCCTATGCTTCAAGATAATTGTATCCTTGGACTAAAATCGAAATAAAAGTGGGGAGTCACCGGCCTCGTTTCCATGGTATCAGAACTTTTTTGATGTTTCTCGTGCATTTCAGAAAACCGCACTCGTAGCGGACATGTGTTTTTATATACATGTTATTACTGCAAAAACAACGTAAACACACGATGAGTGTTATTTTCTTACATTTTGGTACTATTTGCTCTTCAACTGAGAAGTGTACATGCAAAATTTACTTTCCCGCCATCTTTTCAAACCTGAAAAAAGTATGTATTTTTGCAATATCTCCTAAACTACGCATATGATTTTGATTAAATTACACCAACAGATAGGAAACATGGTAACCATTTAAAAGTTCAAATAAAAAGTGGGGGTCACCGGTTTGCGTCGGAAGATATAGAGAAAAAACTTTCAATATTCCCGCCTTTTTCGTTTTAACGCCAAACGTTGCACTGACGTCGCGTATACGACGTCATCAACAGCGAAATAAACGTTTTCACATATAATTAAACTTATACACGAATTTGGGTATATCAATTGCCACAGAACTTCTTTTAAAATAAAAATGAACAATATGTTTATCCGCTTTAGGCCTTAATTATGCAGAAACAAACAGAATAAGATTCTAAAGCTTGCAACGTCATTGAGAAATCAAAACAAAACAACGTTAAAAACTACGCGTAACATGTACATACTAAACGCCGACGTTGCGCAAACAGTATGCTCATAAACAATAGTAATGTTTACCCTTAAAATTCTAATCGACTTGCCTTTTATTCAATAAAATGATCATTTCTGTAAAAAGTATAACCTTTGAATTTAAGACGTCAATAAAACGTCCATGATAACGTCAAAATTCAACATCCTACATTTTAAAGAACACCATTATGTTCTTCATTTTTTCTGATGTAAACACGATCAATTGCCAAACTTAGGTTACAGTGCGCAAATCGAGTGTTTACTCAACGCAGATCCTCCGGTTTTGCTCCTTTACGTAACGCCATATTCTCTTTGACAAACGTCAAAACAAACGATCCGGTGACTCACTTCTACGGTACCTATGACGTCACTGTTGATTAAAAAGCATGTTGTGCCGTATCTTGGTTCGATCTACACCGTTTAAGCACAAATAGTCCACATCGAATAATTTAAATGACGTTAATTCCTCATTTTTTGTTATTGTAAACTTCAGCATTCTGTTAGCCAGTTTTAACGCAACGTGTGACGTCAACGAAGTATGCAATGATGCAAGTCTTAATTGCACATTATCAGGTCGACGTCAGGTAACCCAGCATGCAAAGAAATTGGCATCTTCGCCTTCGCCCCGAAGTTTACGCCGCAATTTGCGTTTTTCATCATGGTTTTTGACGTTTTATCATTACTTTTGTTAATACAGTGACGTTTTCTCAATTCATCACGTGCCAAAAGCAGTCAGTAAGTCAGTTTTAAAATGAATTTTATCAAAACGTCAAATACGTACGTAACAGTTGAAATTTAATGTGTTGCGTATTTTAATTCCTTAAGTATATAATATGTTTAACTATAATAGTATGTAGATCTATGTATGTTTAACCATTTTTTTTGCTTTTTGCCATTTTTGTTTTCCTACAATTTCGGAGTTTGTATGCAAAATTAATTTTGTGTTTAATAATTAAAATAATACGAAAAACAAACATACAACAACATTCAATTCTAAAATATAAAAAGAAAATAAAAAATCGAAATATAGGACATCTATAAATATCATATTGACGTATTGAAGCAAATATAGATATGACATGAAGGTCGTTTAGACATGTTATATCTACCAGCCCAAACATGTTACAGGTAATGTTGTATATAAGAGAGAAACGTCCGGTATAGGTAAATTAAACCAGACGATTCATATTACTGAAAAGTATAATCTGCCAATATTAAAAAATCTACAAACATCCAATAACCGACATTATTTTCTGAAAGGTAATAAAACATGTTTCTTTAAGTATCAAAAAGGAAGCAGTTTTATTCGTATTGATTACAAGAGAGAGAGAGAGAGAGAGAGAGAGAGAGAGAGAGCACAATTTAGAATTTGTTTCAAATTAAAACGAGATTGAACACTTTAAAACTGGTTTCAAATTTACAAGAGAGAGAGAGAGAGAGAGAGAGAGAGAGTTTTGACTTTTGCATCAAACCGATAAATTACACACTTACTTGCTCATGCTTTCATTTGGTATCACTTTCTTCTTTCAGATTGATTCCAGATCCATTCTTTGTTCAGCTACATCTAATATGGCTCTGTACACTCTGAAGACGGGAATGTCATCAGTTGACGCTGACGAAAACAAACCTACAGACACCAAATGTGATGGCTTAAATAAAGAAGTGCCTAAATTTGACCAACTTAGAGACTTAGTCCCGGACATGACTGAAGCTACTAGTGTTGTCTGTATTGCTGACAAAGCTCAGTCTGTGCGAGGCAACAGGGACGGTTCTAGCAAAGGGAAGATATCTTCATGTATAAGAATTAAACGAAAGCGTCTAGAACATCAAGTATTGAAAAGGACAAAGAGTCATCAACGGAACATTACAAAGGGACTTGAAGCCAGCTTGGATAAATCTCCATCGGCAGACATGTTCAAGACCATCTCGTACAAAGCTTCTGCCAAAGCAACGAAGAAATGAACTCGGCACCCAATAGAGGACGACGTTCCAATAATGAAATAATGTTGATGTCTTTTACTAAGAGCACAGTCAAGACTGTAGTAGAGTGCAGTAGTTATAGCCCAAGATACGATTACATGCTTGTTGAGAGCAGTACTTAGTGAGGCTGAGAGCAGACGTGCTTTGGATTAGTGACATCGGAAAATAATATAGCAAAATAAACAGATCGTGTGTTACAAAATGGAATATAAATACCAGGAGCATTTTAAGCTGAGTATTTATAAATTTTGCGTTGCTGTATTTTGTAGATACTGTTTATAATGTAGTTTGCTAGAAAGGGTTGTCATATGTTTTGAATATTTATTGTATCATGTATAATGTTTCATACCTGTATGTAACATTGTAGCTTACCAGATATTTGTATCCTCTTATTCATTTAGTAACCATCAAACTTTGTTTGTTGTATTTTTTATTGGTGCTAAAGTCAAGAAAGTTAATAAAACTTTATTAATATAAAATGCACTTTATTGTTTTAGCCCTTTCTTTTTTGTATTGATAGGCATAAGCTCTGGCCTAAAAAGTGGACCGATAATGACCGGGCTGTTCGATGTTCTTGAATTACTCCTAAGGACTTTGACCATTTTTAGTGTCTAAACATGCAAGAGTTGTTATCAGCATAAACTTTGTAAACAATATAAAAAATAAAACTGAGATCTTTTATTTGCAGTGAACATAATCATAACACCAGGAAAACATGTCCGTGCAATATGTACCCCCTTAAACCCCACTTTTATATAGAAAAACTGGGGTATGCAGGGGTATACCCATTTTTCTTATTTTTGCTCCAAAACATAGATTGTGGGTACTCGTTAGAACCGTCTCGCCGAGGCGGTTCTAACGTGTACCCACAATCTTTGAGCAAAAATAAGAAAAGTATCAACATTTTTCTAGTGAAAAATTTCATTTTTTTCAGCCATTTTTTTTTCTTCTAAATACTGCATGGACAAGTTTTCGTAATGAAAAAGAGATGGGCCATGCCGCGGTTTCGGCTACTCAAGCCTCATCAGTGACCCTTTAGATTTGGCAACATATAGACAAAAGTATTAAAGTAGTAATATCTGCTTATTTCATTTTGATAATTTGAACAGATGCCGTCTTTCACAAGAGGGTTGTCAATGAAAAGGTCTGCATTTTGCAGTCTCTACGACTCCCCAAGTTTTTCAGTTTTCTTTTTCTCTCAATAACAGCCACAACAACGATGATGAACAACAATAATGCCCGATATTGATGTTCTTACACTTTTAGAGTCTCGTAAACGTAAATCTAGATCTCATGGTATAAGTAAAAAGGGTAATGACAAGGAAAACGGTGCGCTGCAATGAAATTGAACACTTCCCTTAATGATTTAGCGGTTAAACTAAGGGTACGCGGTCGACATTCTATGCTTTCTTATCTTAGTTCTCTACCTATTGCTGTATTACGTTCCTTGGACACAGAGGCTAACAGATTTTACGATCATCAAATGTAAGTTATGCTTCACTGCTGACTAGATGCTATACTCAGCATGCTCTTCGTCTATTTACCGATTCCGAATCAAATCATATAAGTAGACATTTAATTAAAATTCCTTTCATTAATAAAGGAATTGACTTTATTGATTTACCCAGCATATTCCAGGATAAATCAGTGACACAGTCTATACCTACGCACTTCCAAAATTCAGAACTTCATATTATTTGTTACAAATAAAATAAACCGATCAGAAATACTATTGTTAATTTAAATAAAAATGAAACTGAGATCCTATAAGAGCAGTGAGCATATTAATGAGAAAAGGGATGGACCATACCGCGGTTTCGGCTACTTATGCCTCATCAGTGACCATTTAGAGCAAAAGAGAAGTAATGCAATTTTGCAACTTTCAACAGGATAGTCGTTACCCAAAACAGAGGCTAATATATAAAACATTGGTTAGAAAATGAATCTAAAGCGATAATAAATTTCTGAGTTCTCAGAATACCCTCGCTGATTTCAAAGGACCGAAAGGAAAATATAATCTGCACTATGGATGATGTACGGGGAGACTTTTTAGGGTCGCCACTCGGCACAACACCAGCTGCAGTAATAGCATATTAAAATAAAACTGAGATGAGCATATCAATGTTGTTTCTGATCTTGATATTCATGCTAATACTCCTAAGTCTTGAGATTGTAAAGATTCAAAATATCTTTATCAACCCGCCGGACATATAATAACTGGATTCTAGAATTCGCAAAACTATTTATAAAGGTCCCAAATATAGCTTCCCTTCCTACATTAATTTCGACAAATGTAGGGAGGAGATTGCATCTGCATTGAATTATTTCGGTAATCGATGGTGTAAACGAGAGGGTGTTGAGGATGGTGCTCTTTAAGCATGGAACAGAAGTATCTTCTCTATTTTGGATAAACGTATGAAAATGTACAAGTAGGCAATGATCAGAGAAAGAAATTCCCACTCCAAAAACCGAAGTGGGAAAAAATTAATTAATAATTAGATTCGTGTACTAAGAAAACACATTGTAAGCCGAGTGAGCAGATATTTCCCAATAGGCGGCCACTCAGTTACCTAAACCTAACTAAAATATGAAAACACACATAAGGCACAAACAGCACAAAAATTCAACACCAAGACATAAAACAACAAGAGCCACAACAGAAGCATCGCCTTGGAACGATCAGTAATACAAAATTACTGGCGGGCTTAAACTAGTTTTACATGGTCATAACCTCACCCTTAGCTTCTGTTGTGGTTCACAACACATAGTTAGTTGTTCGATCATCGTGATCTAACTAGTCTATGAAGTTTATTTACAAAATACTAATCTTTTACCACCTAAACCCAAATCGTCCTTTAGGCATTTGAATCAGGGTATCCAAGAAAATTTCTGTAATTACTGCTCACTTAAACAAATTACCTGTTAAGTTTCTGTTTGTGTCAATGAAGGCCAAGAATACTTCCTTACGATGTATTGCTTACCTGAGCTTCATAAAAGACCGTATAAAGCTAGATTTATTGCAAATTCTAGTTCTACTTTCTCTATCAAATCCCATGTCATACGATACTGTGAGACGGTGTATGAAACTTCAATTAAAAAATTGGTTTTGGTCAATAAAAAATCTGGCGAGTTTCTCACTGCTCAGTAAACTGAAGTGTTGAGGGTTCCGGGCGACAAGCTTGTCCACGTACGCTTTTTCAACTCTGTATACATACCACATTGCCACATAATCTGATGAAAGAAAAACTTCTCGATTTGATAGAGTGTACCTTCGAAACAGCATTAAAACTATGGTTCACTTTATTTGGTCTGTAGTGACAGAAAATAGATCTTTTGGAAGCAGTGAGGACATTCATAGGGAGAAAGTATGAGACACACTGCGCAATTTCGGGCAATGAACCCTCATCAGTAGCCCTTATAAACCGACAACGAAAGCCAGACAATGGTGTTGTTATTTCCAGTATTTACACAAGAGTAGTCAAAATCAAAGACAAATACCTAAAGGTGGTCAAATGATTTAAACATTGTTCGGGATATTTCTTTAAACGTGTTTGTTTTGAATTCTCTGAATATTCTTACTGATCCCACAGGACCAAAAGAAAAATATAATCTGCACTATGGATGATGTGCGTGGAGACTTTTTAGGGACGCCTTAAGCCTTTTTTCACTTCCTCTGACCCAAGTCGATATACACTTTGGTCATGTCAGAATGTATGCGACGCCTTATCCTGTCTCCTGGAAAATATTTATATTAGATTCGGAACCAAGTTATACAGATAAATTGTTGGAATTTCGATGGGTACAAATAATGCCCCTCTCGTTATACTGATACGAAAGATGCTTCATGGATTCTCTTAACCATGATGATCAAGCGGATGTTATCGAGGGTGATTCGACATCTAGGTGGCTCAATGACCTTTTGAGCATTGCAAATCCTTTTTTTGAAGGCATGGTCAACCAAATCCACATGAACTACACTTGTATAAAGCCAGCACTGCAAAAAAACCGAAGCCCCCTTTTTGGATTTACATCTTTCTATTGCAAATGGATTTGTTTCATCTAAAATTTATGATAAACGCGATGACTTTGATTTTGATATTGTATTTTTAATGTCTGATGGTGACGTTCCTCGTCATGCTTCATATGTATACATTTCGCAACTTATTAGGTTTGCTAGAGTCTGCAATCATGCGGCGGACTTCAACGCGTAGAATAAATGTTTAACAGCCAAACTTCTACAGCAGGGCTATAGGTATAATAAACTTCGAAATTATCGCAGACACTGTGAGTTGATTTCCAAATATAATGTTGGGCTAAAGACGCTTTTACGTGAGGGCCTTTCGGAACCAGAATTTTAATGTGACTTGGTTTACAAATTTAAGAAACTTATAGGAAGGAATGACTTTTTTCAGTTCAGACAAATAATAACACGTTACAGACGTATAGGTTATAACTTGAATGCTATGCGACAGACTGCATGCTTAGTTTGTAACCCAATCATGGTTGAGAACTATGCTGCCTTCTTTAATTGCATGCCGGTGGGTCGGGCGTCAGACCCTATGATGGTCCCGACATAAAGCTATTCATTTGAGTTGGTTGGGGCCGGAGCTTCTTGTCTGTTGCTTGGCCCACCGGGGTTCAACTGGTGTTTTTTCGTTTGCTCCGGGTTTCAGAAAGTTATTCGGCGCCCAGGGATCTCCACTGTTGATGATTCATTGACTAGTTAGAGATTCACCACGAGGACCTAACAACTAACCACTGCAGAAGATGAGGGTGAGGTTATGCGTCTGTAAAATCGATTTAAGCTCTCCAGTAATTTTAAATTACTGATTCTTCCAAGGCAATACTTTTGTTGAGGTTTTATTCGTTATTCGTTTTATGTTTTGGAGTCGAATTTTTGTGCTGTTTGAACCTTATTGTGCGTTTTCATATTTTTATTTAAGTTCGGGTAACTGAGTGGCCGCCTATTGGGAAATAGTTGCGCACTCGGCTTACGATATGTTTTCTAGTTATAAGTACCTACATGTAATTGTCAATTTAGCTTTTCCCACCTCGGTTTTTGGACTGGGAATTTCTTTCTGATTGCGCCTTTTTCTGATCATTGCCTGCTTGTACCTTCTCGGCATACGCAAAATACATGTATTTTTTTTATCCTGCATAAGTGAAAATGGCACAATAAGTTTATTAAAATTAACAGTGCAACAGCAAAATAGATAACTACTAAACAAAGTCATTACAAACGGATTTCTTTCAGCATAGACGCTTTTTTTTCACTGACATGCAAAACACAATATCTCTGTTTTATCTGGATAATGACTTTTTGGGAATGGCACATATTTTATTAAAATAATAACAATAATAATAACAACAGAACAACAGTAAACTACACTTCAGCATTAACATAACATGTTGCAAATATATTCAGTATCATTTTGACAATTTAGAAAATTATACAATGGGATTCAGGAGAAAGTAATATGACTTTTATGGCCTGTCTCTCTTAATGCATATTTGATGACCGTGTATTGTTCAATTCCTTTAAGATTTATTTTAAATGGACGAGAAACAACCGAGTTATCCTTATCTCGTTTCATTACAGTGACAACAGTGAATACTTACATGCAAAACATAAATAAGGTTTTATCTGGATAATGAAAGTTTTGAGAATGAAGCAATGCATTTTTATTAAAATAACAACAAAAATAATAACAACAGAAAAACAGCAAAAATATAACATCTTCTTGGTAATGTTTTTCTACGCAATGAGGCCCTTAGGAGCGTATAACAAATGTTTTTAAAGAGCACAGTACATCATTACTGTCATTCGATTTTTCTTTTCATGTCCTCTTGATAGATTCAACACCATATTGCATCTTTGCAATCATTTTCACAAAGTCCTCTTCCTCTGAGAACATCAGTTTACAAAATTCCAGGTCAATCTCCATAGCATCACTCCATCTACTCTCAGCAATATTATATGTGTCAGTTATATTGGGTGTCACTTTACAGAAATCATCCACCTCGGCTCGGACTTTCTTAAAATACAACACCTCTTCGAAAAAGTCAGAACCAGCCTCTTTAATCTGTTGCCACAGTCTTTTGTAAAAGAAGTCATAAAGAGCATAGTCAACAGCGGCCCATTTACGAAATTTACTTCTGTCATGTGGTTTTGGTAGGGTATTTTTCCTGTCCCATCCACGGATATGTAAGCTCCTGTAAAACACATCTTTCATATTCCAGTTTAACATCCTTCGCATTAGAATTATGGATTCGTCAAAGTATTCTGCTATCAAAACTAAATGGAAGTCTTTGTCTAGCCTTTGAATGTAGAGATCAATTGCTGATTTATTCTTACTCATTATGACGTCATCTGGGAAGCCAAATTCAACTGCCTGTCTATTGTTGATCCAAGAGAACCTTGGGCCTCGAGTATTTGCTTTTTCGTGTTTCATTGGATCTTTGAGGTATTCCTGAACCGGGCTAGCGTTTGAGAGCTTATAGACATATTTAGGTTGCATATAGTTTATGCTCGATTTAAACTGTTGGAATGGATCCCTGAGTATTCCTATGTAGACAGTATCTTTGTTCATATATGCTTTCACTGCTGATCTGTCGTAAATCACATGACTTGTCATTATGTCAAATGATTGTTTGAGTCGCGGATGGATATATTTGTCTTTTATTGTATCTGATGAACTTATTATATTCAAATGTTTTGGCAACACAAATGTCAATTTCCTTGTTATACCGAACCGGAAAAACACTGATGTTGCTGTGCCACTGGCCGCTTTGTGTACTTTAAGGAATAAAATATGGCGGACTTCTTTTCCGTCTGGGAAGATGCGCACGCCAACAGGAACAGGAAATGATTCTGGACAATCTTTCCCCATAAGTCTCCTAGCATGGTCGTGAACTGTCTGGTGTTGTTGGTGTGATATTTCTGCAATCTGGAGCACGATGAAAGCCACCATAATCAGGATCAACGCCAAAACCAAAATTCTGTGAAATAAAAACAATGGCAGTGGACAATCAACATAAATAGTTGGGATTAAAAATCGCTACCACTAGTGAAGTCGATGTAACTAGATAAGGTAGTTTAAGTGATAAAATGCGGTGAATCCATCACATTAGTCTATGGCCTTTCCATTCACTAAATGTGCTGCTGCTGCACTTTATATTTCTAAACGCATATTATATACTGTTTTATGAACGAAAACATCAAGTGTGGGTATTCATTTTCTTAGAACACCGGGAACCGATATGTCACGTGTCTTTAGACAATGCTTACCGCATGTTCCATCGCATTGCTGGTTTTCTCCAAGTAGAGCTGCATCAATACATCTTATCTGAAAAAGAAGATATATTTTACTTAGTCCACGAAATTGTAAAAACACTTTGTTGTTATGCATCTACACTTTTCCTTGACGTTTCAGTTCGTAAGGGTTAGGAAGTCACCGTCGAAAATGCAATCATGCCCTGGGCCTTTAAACATTGTTCGTCTATTTCTTCGATAAATTAACCGAAAAAGAGTTACATGACTGTGTCTGCGGTTTAGCTTGTCGACTTTCAAGTAACATCTATAAGAGGGAAAGCGACATGATATTTGAGCCACCGCATCAAAACCAACATTCTGCATTTAAGAAAACAAAGGCGCAGATCAGTTGTGCATTAGCTGCACAGCTGATCAGACCCATTGTTTTCGCTACACAGAGTGCAGTGCACAATCCATCTTCTTAAATCCGAAATTTCAAGCTTCTAGCCATCTTTTGTGGATGTACAGGGTCAGAGCTTGTGTTGGACCTGGTGGGAAACCTAGATGGTTGGTTTTCGCATGCGATTCTGATTTTTTTAGGATAAAACTTCAGAAAGTTACCTTTAAATGATCTTAGGTCACATTAAACACTTTCCACTTGTATGTCCGAAACAAACGACTGTCAATGATCCATTGTTGTTAATGATAGAGGGCAATCAATCACTCACCGACTGTCTTGTTCAGCGTTTATTGCCCAAACTGCAACTTTCTCTTGTTGTTTATAGTCAGTGGCCAGTCTGAAAACGATGATTGTAAAAATTGGTTGACCGTAATGTTTCATCTGTTGGTAATTACAAAATGTAGTTCCATTCTCATACAAAAAGTGTATAGTTGCAAATGCGTTTAGTGGAAACTTCGACCAGCATTTACATAAGGCAACACTGATTCATACTCGTATCGCTGGTTTTGTCAAAGTATGGTTGATTTACAAGTAAAATTAGCACAAGTGATCAACAACGACATTTTACCAATAATTTCGCTAAATGTTCCCATAGAAACAGACATTGTTTTAGTTCTTTTTGTTCTTGAATAACTAACGCGTCGATAGAAAGAGGATTTAGTAGTAGTAGTAGTAAAGATTAGGCTTTTCTTTATATATATATGAGGCGCCTCGTGGGAAAACCAACAATGTGGTTTCCAAACAGGTCCGACACAAACCGACCTGTACAAGCACAGAAAAGAGCCAGAAGCTTGAAATTTCGGATTTAAGTAGAAGAGGAATAGTACTATCCGAGTAGCGAAAACAATGGCGCTGATCAGCTTCGCGGTTACCGCGAAGCTGATCTGCGCCTTTGTTTTCGCCTATGCAGATTGTTGGTTTTCCCATGGGGTGGCTCATATAAAGAATGCCCAGGAATTGATACAACTAAAATCACAAACGCCAGACGGAATAGAAAATGACTACCATAGACGCGCGCATAAACAAACCAATACATAAACGGAACGTATGGCGAGCATGATGGACGGAAACATGCCGTGATCTGTTCAGCCATACATGCAGTGTGTAGTCTATGTAGGCGGTAGTAAATATATTTGATCATTCTAGATAAGCTTGCAATGAATAATGAAACCACTTCAACTGCCATAATTTATCACTTTGAATTTTGTAGACGTGAGTACCTGTAATAAAACTCCATGTAAGGATAATACCAAACTTACAGTTGGGCCCACCGGGGTTCAACTGGTGTTTTCTGGAGGGTAGTCATTAGCCGTTGTATTGACCTCTCCATATGTTTTCAGTATTCTGTCAATCATTTGACGTAATAAGGCTCCTTATGGGTTTATGAAGGTGCATTTTCATTTCTGTTTCTATACACCATATTGAATTCCCTTTCTTGGGCCTCACACTTCGAGGCTAGACTAGGCTAGTGTTTGTTTTGTCGGCCATTTTTGTCACTTTCACTTCGATAAATAAATCTATTTTCTTCACGCTAACAAGATCAGTATGATAAAATTAAACTGGAGATGTATTGTTCAATGATATTAACTAGGGTTGCTTAGTTTCAAATGTTTTTAAATTATAAGATTTGGACGAACTCTCTCGTTGACCTATTTGTCGGTTTTTGTCGGAAAACGATCCATATGAAATTATGTTGTTTCCAATACAGTGTTCTCTTTCACGTCCGCTGTACATAGATGATTGACATGCGGTATCACGAATTACCGGATTGGACCGAAACTGTCCGAAACGAACCGATACTGTCCGGAACGGACATAGCATGGGTCAGCACATAGTAGCATGTGAAGAATTTTATGTACACAACAATATTGTGATTTACTTAGAACGCAAGAAAACCGTACCCGAACCGGATTTCTTACAGTACGGATTTATGCTACATCACACGACGCCACACAAAAATGTATTGATATTGATCGAACACTTAAAATGCATCCGTTTGTAATTTCGAGTGGTGACAAAATATCTAAATAGTTCACAAAAGATATATCAGATTTTAGGAAAAAAAATTGGGGAATTCGGAAACTTTTGATTCATTTCTTTTCTGTTTCAACTATGTGACATTTTTACGTTTTGAAAGCATGTTCACAGAAAACGTCAACTTGAAATGTAACATGTCTACAAACATGTACATGTATTATTTCACATTTTTGTCACGGAAAATAGAGTAAATCTAGGTGAATGTCCGAGATATTTTGCCAGTGTTAGTTACAAAACAAACAGCTAAGGCAAAGTCTGGATCACACTACCCCTAACCGAGCCTTATGGATGAAAATTTATGGGGTTTCAGTTTAACCTCACTTTTAAGATTATACCATTTGGGTCACGTGCTAGCAGATTTTGGCTTATGTCACACAACCTTAGATTTAAATTATATTTATAGCACAGGTTTATAAAATTCGAACCATACTGGATTCACACTGTCCTTCCATTATTGTTTCATTATGTGATATTTAGTATTCTTCTGATCGGTTCTAGCAAAATCAAACTTTCATCATGTATTTTAAGGATTTATCAATATTGACATGAGTGGGTGGGGTATGCAAAACAGAAATCTACTGTTTTCTTGAATCTGTCAATCAATTGATGATGTGTATTTATTGCTAATAGACGTCACTGATACTAGGAATGACTCAATATAGTTATTATTTTAAAATTTTAAATAGCTTGGTGTAAAATTGGGAATGTAACTGGTTTTCCTGGAAAATGGAATGCATTTGAATAAAAATTACGCAAAGCCTAAATGTCTAGGATATATAATCTGACAAAATATGGGTTATTTTGGGGTCATGGAAATGTATTTCTCTGGGAAAAGTTAGTGTAAACATATTTTTCTGGAAAATTCTGAAAGTTGGTAACTTGGGGCGGCTTGTGTGCGCTTATTGTTTGCTGAAAGATGACATGCCTTTTGTTTCATGTTCCTATATGACTGAAGTCAATGACTACATCGAAAAATCTGTCTTATTTTTTTCAAAAAGCTACGAAAAATGGGTCCGACGATTTCAACCCGGAAGTAACTGAAAAATGACTCACTTGCTCTGAGCTGAACACTCATTCCACAATCATGTATGCACAAATCCATGTATTTGCAACATATTCAATAGTCCCATGATAAAGCATGCTAAAGAATGTAGCATTGTTGACAAAATAAACAATGCTTTTTATACAGGTAAATCTTCAATTATGTATATACAGTGACCACCTATAAGTCCTTAAATCTTTGTTTGGAGACTCAGAGAATCCAACCAGGTTAGGCACAAGCACGTTATACAACTTTGGGTCACTCAGACAGCAAGAGTACATTATGGAAGCTGATGTAATTTTACATATGTTAAGTTTCAAAGGTCAAGTCAACAATTTTTCAGACGTGGTGATGAAACCATTCACGCTTTAACACAGTATCTGTTTTATTTTGTATCAAAATGCACTATACGTTACTTTTAAAAGGTAAAGAACCACAAAAACCGTTCTTTTTACTATCCATCTTTATTTTGTCTTGACTTTCTTCTGTTACTTATTAGTTCTCTATACATACCTAGGCATACGTAGGCACTTCGAATTTATTCATAAGCTGTTTACGGAAATATTTAACATGATTTAACACTGAATTATTAGACTTATCCTAAACGTCTACACCTTTATGCTCAGTTAAATTCTTAGAATTATAAAATATTTGTTTACATATCACATTATATACACATACACTTTGTTGGAAAACACAACATACGTTAAACCGCTCGCCATTATGTCTGTTATTTCCTCGTATGTGTCAGGAGAAGAATTAAATAAGCTTTAAGCTTCCATTCTAATCCTAATTTGTATTGCATGTAAATGTATAATTTATATATGTATGTGATTTATTTGAATAAATATGTTTAACTAACCGTGGCGCTTAAAGGTCCGTGCGTCGCGAAGGACGAAATGCTATAACGTCGCGCCAATGACGTCGTTTTCAAGATGGCATGGGATGTAGGTGTGCGGTCCGAACACACAGAAGCAAAGAAACTGATTGCTTTTTAAGTTTATTTTACGAACAGACGCATTATAATGGAGTGAAAAGAAGGTATAGAAAGTGATGACGACGATAGTCAATGCCGTTTCCAATTTTATGCATATTTCTTTAGGCCTATTTTAGATTACCAGCGTGTGCTTTCGGTTTATTGGATAAAACTGGCGACATAAAGACAAAAAACGAATTTATAGAATTTCCAGAAAGCTGGTGTATGTTATTTCGTACACCCATCGGCATTCCGGACGGCTTTATCATGTGGAAAGTGATGTGGGGGACTCGAGGATCGAACCCGCCAAAGCCTCATCAAGTTATTATCATTTCTTTATTCATTCTGTTCATTCGTCTGATAATTTATCTATTTTTTTTTTATTAATTTTTACTTATTTATTTATTTGTTTATTTATTTATTTAGTTAGTTATTTAATGATTATTTATTCGCGGTGTTTTGGTGGCTTATGCGATCGAGCTTTCAAGCCTCGTGGAAGGAACTTGAGCTTTTGAATGAGCCTTTGAATGAGAAAACCAACAATCGGGGTTTCCGACCTGGGCCCGAGGTTATAAAACATTTTTTCAAGCTCAGCTCAGCTGAGCATGAAATTTCAACTGCTCATAAATGTTTAAATAGTCAAAATTGGTGGAAATTCAGGTTCAAAACTAAAAAAAAAACTAATTTATCCTGCTCATAAATGTTCAAATGCCTTGACAATTGTTGTCATTTTAACATTTTGCCAACAATTGTTGGCATTTTAACATTTATTAGCAGGATAAATTTTAGTCTCTGCTGAGTTGAGCATGAAAAAAGTTTTATAACCTCGGGGCCAGGTCCGACACAATCCGGACTGTACAGCTACAGAAGCAGGATAGAAGCCTTAAATTTTATATTTGAGTAGAAGAGAAATTGCAATATCCGAGTAACGAAAACAATGGTGCTGATCAGCTGTGTAGTTACTGCATAGCTAATCTGCTCCTTTGGTTCCGCATATGCAGATTGTTTGTTTTCTGATGCAGCGGCTCGCATATAAGTTTAAACATAGAACATAGAAAATTTTATTAGATTTGAACTATACAGTTCCCTACCTTAAAGGTACAAAAAAGAGAGACACTTTTAAAATGATTTTTTTTTTGTCCCACCCTCGTTTGTAATTAGTCACGCAAGGAAAATAATAATACAAAAACAGACACATAATATACTTTACAAGCAATGGTGTATACTAAAAGAAAGACAGACCTTACATCGCATGCCTTGCGCGTTTGATGAAATGATATATTTGTTGAACAATTGAATAAGTTGGATTGAAGGCCATCTGATTACTGGTTAACCGCTCAGGTTTGAGCCTGACCAGGAAATTAAAGTGGTTTCAAGCCAAACCGCCAATACATAGCTGGGTGGTTATATTTTAAGCCCTAATTTTGACATCCTAATTTTGAGTAAAAGTCCAGTAAAATGGAGGCAACGTCCCGGCATGACCACCGCATGACTGGGACGTTAAGCATCAATTCAAACAAACAAACACGTTTGACTGAAATTTAGGGTCAAAGACTTTGAACAGTACCGCTATACATACTGTTGAACTTAGGCCGGATTTGAACCATTCTCCGTTCGTGATATGACTGAAAAATCATTCGAGTTGAAAATCACTCAGTCAGATACAAGCACACGTCAATGATCTAAAATTCGCCGCCTAAAGCCCATTTTAATAAACCAAATGCCGAAAGTTTATGAAACACGTCCGAAAAGTCTAAAGGCGCCATTTTCATGAAGTCAACGTCACTTACGGAAAATTAAGAATTTTAGCTTCCCTGTCTTCATGCGTTGACAAATACCGCCGAAACCAACCTGGTAGTCAAGGACTTTTATTTTACTTTTTGACTCACAATATGAAAACGAGACTATATTTAGTTTTTAAAAAAATTCTATGGATTAGTTGTCTTGTAAACGGCGCTCATGTGCAAAAAGCTACGCGATTTTGTTACTTTCCTATTACGTCACATACAAATAAAGGCATTTTTAGCCATTTTAGGGGAACGATTTGCAGGAAAACCAACCTGGTAGCCTTTTTTTATTACACGAATCGATAGATATAAATATTTTCTCTAAAATATCAAAAAATGAAAAAAAAATCTATTGATCAGCAATATTATGGTTCTTTACCATAAGGAATCATTATTCTTGTCAATGTAGAGTTCTATCACAATCTCATATTATTTTAAACTTCCAAATTTCTATGAACCCCTCCATATAGCATGTTACTAAGAACATGCTATAATTTTCTTGTTCTTTGTATGTTTTCTATGCCAGTGTAGGTACCAAATAGTCAATTTAGTTTTTCCCACCTCGGTTTTTGGAATGGGAATTTCTTTCTGATTGCGCCTTTTCCTGATCGTTGCCTACTTGTACCTTTAAACAAGATCGAAAAACACTTACCCTTTGTATGTTTACTGGTCCCTTATTATCCACAATGGCACATGTGTGGTTATCCAATTTTTAGACGCGAATCAGCTAGCTGTGTCCTGGCATACTTAAGTTATCACCAGATAAGAAATTTCTATGATTCTATAGTAAACTGTAGTGTACGATTGTAAATTTTCGTCATCCAAGTTAAGTCGAGATTTAACATCATGTGAACATACTCATATAGATAAGACACTGCAAATCCCGCTTTTACATCGTAAAACAGCATTTGTTTTTTAGCTGGCTCATGGGGAGCTTATAGTATGGTACTCAAGCCGGCGTCCGTCCGTGCGCGCGTGCGTGCGTTCACATTTTCAAAGATTTTCTTCTCTAAAACCGCTTGGTAGTACTATGGCCAATCAAAGCATCATCTATACGAAGTGGGAACCAATGTATATATAAATAATCAAGGTCACATGACTTTTCAAAGATCTTCTTCTCTGAAACCGCTTGGCCAATCAAAGCCAAATTTTATATGAAGCATCTATAGGAAGTGGGAATAAATGAATAAATTTGGAAATTTGGAACCAATGTATATATGAATAATCCAGGTCATATGACCAAGATGGCCGCCATGCCCATATATGGTAAAAACCCTTCAAAATCTTCTTTTTGGAACCGGTGGACAGATTTCAATGAAACTTGGTATGAAGCATCTATGACTCAAGTACTACAATGTATATATAAATCATGACCCCGCAATGACCTTGACCTATTTTACGGCAAGGTCAAGTTTGGAAACATTAGCTTTTGCATGGGAAAAAGTGAAAACTATGGATTTTTCAAAACTATTGCCGCCTGAGACCTGAAAAGTGGTAGATGAAGAGAACTGATGGAGTGAATGAAGGTAGATGATTAATTAAGGTCAAGGTCATCTCTTGACCTTGGCCCATCTGTCGTCCATACACGCTTTTCAAAGATCTTCTCTGTAACCGCTTGTTTTGACTCTCAGGTGAGCGATTTTTGCCCTTGGGCTACTTGTTTACTATTAATATAAACTGGTAATCAGTAGAACGTTTATGTCCTTCCTGGGGAGCATACTCAACATGTACGTTTAATGAGACGATATCTTATTCATTACGGAAACTTGCAATATACACAGATTTTTTCAGCTGTAAAAAATAAAAATGTCATTAGAAAAAAAATAGATGTTTTAATATTTTTGCCCAAAACATCGATTGTGGGTACACGTTAGACCGCCTCGCCGAGGCGGTTCTAACAAGTATCCACAATCTATGGTTTGGATTTAAATTAAGAAAAATAGGCATACCCCCTGCAAACCTAAGTTAAGCTGTTAAGGGGGTATTTATTACACGGACACGTTATAGTGATGTGTGAAGAATGTCAATTTACAGTCATAAGAGCATTGTTTATCGTGATGGATTTGTGATTGTAAGGCAGAACAGCTGTCGATTCTCACTATTTGCAATAATTTCGAAAACTTGAAGATTTAAATCCAGTCGATCTGCCGATATGTTCAAAACATGTGGTGGTTCTATCGCGTATCCACAAGCTATGCTTTGAAGAAGAAGAAGAAGAAAAAACTTTCTAGGTATGGACTCAATTTAGGATACGTCTAAAACTATATACGATGATCTTAGTAGGTGAGATTAGGTAAAAATAAGAAATGAGCAGGAACTGGTCATCTGAGGAAACCAGGATTGGCACCTGAAGAAAATAATTAGAAATTTGTGAAGCAAGCGTTATACATGCAGGTCGACGATCCTGCTGTAAAATGCATTGCTTCATTACGAAAACTTGCCCATACAATATACAAAGATTTTATTCAGCTGTAAAAATTGAAAATTTTGTTGGAAAATGTTTTATATTTTTCTTATTTTTGCTCAAAACATAGAGGCGGTTCTAACGAGTCCCCACAATCTATGTAAGAAAAATAGGTATACCCCTGCAAACCCCAGTTTTGCTATATAAAAGTGGGGTATAAGGGGGTAATCATTTCACGGATATGTTTTCCTGATGTTTTTAATAACATCCGTTGCTCATTGTCAAAGTTGTTTATAACCAAGTGGCGCTTATATGCCACTTGTTATAACTGAATTCAGGAAGGAACTGAAGTTTGATATTCTATCGTTAATACCAAAAGCCTATGAAGGCTCCTATTCATCTACTTTTGTTAATACAAGTACCGATATCTTTGTACACAGGTTGTACACACAACAAACTTGACTAGCCATTGGTCTCCATATCATTTTTTTTTATTTATTTTTTCGTACAATTTTAAAATTCATTGACTTGCCTTTAAGATAGAAATATTTTAATAGCTGGCTGAAGATATTTATAACAAGACAAGGGATACATGTAGCACTAGCAGAATGGTATCAAAGTGAAGACAAGGATTTACAAATACATGTACATCAAGGTCTCGAAGATGGACTAAAAGCAAACTTCACATACTTTTTTCACAATCAAATACGTAATGGGAATTTTATCAAATTTTATTCTGTAAATAATCCTTATTCCAATTTAAGACGCTGCTTCCACGATATGAATGAATTGAGCTTTATTGTAACCTAGATACGGTATCTCTTCCTTAAGATTACTAAAAAGTATTGAACTAACGTTTTTCAAGTACTTTTTTATAGTATTTTTTATATAGTATGCCACTGTAATTAGTATAAGTGAAATAAATAAAGTCAGGTTGTGCACTAGTGTCCGATGGGGAGGAGGTGCGGACAAAAAAAAAAAAAAAAAAAAAAAAAAAAAAAGAAAAAATCTGTTCGACGAGGTACTTGTCCCGGAGGTTTAAATAATTGTCGGTAAAATATTTAAACCTCCGGGAAAGCATACCAAAATTGTTTCGAATTTCCATACGTTTAATGCATTAGAAAAAGAACATTTTGGTAAAGGCAGTAGCATATAATCACTACCGAGAATCACGTGGTATTGTATAAATACAAACTGATAAATGATCGGTGACACACACTGCAACTGAGACTGCAGTTGGTGTAAGATTATCTTCAAACACTTTAATGTTATTGTGATGGAAGTGCTATATGTTCGTTTTTCTGAAGTGTTTGCGAAAACGAAATAACCGGTATTCCTTATGTTACTTTCATTCAATAAATGTTCAATTTCTGCATGGACTGCACCTATCTATTAGTCAACAGAGTAAACGCTATAGGTGAAAATTCGAACTTTTCATCTCAACTTCGGCCAAAATTGCATTGTGCGTCGCCCATTCCGTACCATGTGTTTCTCAGCTGTGGTATATGCTTCTGGTAAAGTTTCACCAGAAAAACAAAAATTTACAGTATAAGTTCACCTTCGGCTTACATTCTTTCAAATGATAAATTGAGACCCTTTAATACAGGATAATATTAAGGGGATATAGGTAGGGCCAGTGGTTTAGGTTATTAAAACCTTATAAGTGGCCCTATTAGTCAGATTGTGTATTTCTCTAGATGACAGTCTATAAAATGATAGCAAAGTTTCAAATAAATTCCGATTATTTATTCAAAGCTTTAAAATGAACACAAAACTAAAATTCTGCATTTTCAATATACATTTTGTACTTCCACTTATCTTAAATGACAATAAAGAATATTACGTATCTTGCACTATGGCTGATAAACAGTTGTTTTAGAGCTACTATACGGTACAATCCCTAGTACAATCGCTAATTAATGCATATTCATTACGAAAACATGCCCATGCAATATACAGAGCTTTTTAAAGTTGTAAAAAATAAAAGTGGCTATTTTTCTTATTTTTGCTCAGAACGTGGATTGTGGGTACACGTTACAACCGCCTCGCCGAGGCGATTCTTACGAGTACCCACAATCTATATTTTGGAGCGGGTGTAAGAGGAATAGCAGTTTTCAATTTTTACAACATGAAAAATAGGCATACCCCTGCATATCCCAGTTTTGCTATATAAAAATGGGGTTTGAGGGGGTAACCATTTCACGGACATGTTTGTCTGATGATGCCACATACCTGTAATTAATGTCTAAAAACTTGCCTCTGATAATGTTTTTTCGCAGAAAATTTTTGTATGGGAACCGACAGAAAAAATATTTTCATGACAAAATCTTGATCTTACTATGTCCTAATAAGACCTGCAAAAAATTGAAAATCGGTGAACAAATAAAGTTTTTATGGCCAAAATGAATTTTGAATAAGGATTTTTCATTGGCATGGAGATAATCGATGATCGTGAAAATGCATATTTTTCGAGACTTTTAACTTGATCATGAAGATTTTGTCTCGGGTATGTCATTTGTGCCATTTTATAATGATTTTGAGCAATCATGATTAAATAGTAGGAATTTAACATTTTTGCGGGAAAATATTTACCTCCCTTCCATGAGATTTTTGTACAGGAAATCCCTCCTTATTCAAAGATGTTTTTCACCACAACTTTTTTATTTGCCAACCGATTTTCAAAATGTTTGCTGCACATTTTGCGACAAACTAGATGCTCAATTGTGTCACGAAAATATTTCTTCTACATTTGAACAGTTGTAAAATTTCTGCGAAAAACCGTTATCACACACTACGAAACGCACTTTAAGTCGCGTTATGAGAAGTCATGTTTTTGATTTGCAGACTGACACAATGTCAACATTGAGAAGATAAGTTTACATTGTCATAGAGCATTACTTCGTATTTCATGTTTTCGAGATATGTCAGATTATTTTCATTTGTTACACTTTTCGTATTTTTTGCATTTATGACATAAAACGCGCAAAGGCGGGACTAAAGTCAAATTCTGTGAAATTCTATAGTCATGTTATTGGTAACTAGAAATGCGTGTTTGTAAAACACTATGCCCCCAACTGTATGCTTGTCCCTAAACTGGCAGTTTGTATGATTCATTTATTTCATTTGAATGCAGTCAAATTTAATTTCCTGAAGAAGCTGTCGGTTGCGTCTGTTTTGACCTCGATCCAGAAACAGAATGTAAGCTTTTTTGCAGAGTTAGAAATGAAGTAAAAATTTAAAAATGGAGTAATTTTGTCAAAATTTGACAGAGAGTCCTCAAAAGTTAATCAGGTGATCTTCCTCAGCCCCAACCAGCATACCAAATATGAAGGCTCTAGCTAGCTAGCTCAAATACATTTTGAGATATCTTGCACACAAGATTTTCAAAATTTGTTTTCAAAGGGACATTATTCCAACAAGGGGCATAACACATGCATGAAAAAAATACAGGCCAACCATTTTTTCAAGAGGAATCTGTATATGAAATTTCAAAACCCTATCATTCACCGTTCAAAGGTTTCAAATTTCACCGAAAAGTGGAAAAATCAATCAAAATTTCAAAATTCTGTATTTTTGTAAAAATTTGACGGAAAGTTCTCAAAAGTTAATCAGGTCATCTACTTCTCAGCACCAACAAGTGTACCAAATATGAAGGCTCTAGCTTCAATACTTTTTGAGATATCTTGCACACAAGATTTTCAAATTTTGTTTTCAAAGGGACATAACTCAAAAAAGGGGCATAACTTGGCCATACAAAAAAATATGGGTCAACTATTTTATCATGAGGAATGTGTATATGAAATGTCAAAACCCTAGCATTCACCGTTCAAAAGTTTCAAATTTCACCGAAAAGTGGAAAAATCAATCAAAATTTCAAAATTCCGTATTTTTGTAAAAATTTGACGGAAAGTTCTCAAAAGTTAATCAGGTCATCTACTCCTCAGCCCCAACAAGTGTACCAAATATGAAGGCTCTAGCTTAAATACTTTTTGAGATATCTTGCACACAAGATTTTCAAATTTTGTTTTCAAAGGGACATAACTCAGAAAAGGGGCGTAACTCGGACATGAAAAAAAATACGGGTCAACTATTTTTTCATGAGGAATGTGCATATGAAATTTCAAAACCCTAGCATTCACCATTCAAAAGTTAACACACACACACAGACAGACAGACAGACAGACAGACAGACAGACAGACAGACAGACAGACAGACAGACAGATATACTGACAGACAGACAGACAGACAAGCCGAAAGCAATATGCCCTTCCAACTTTTTTAAAGTTGGGGGCATAAACAGACAGACAGACAGACAGACAGACAGACAGACAGACAAGCCGAAAGCAATATGCCCTTCCAACTTTTTCAAAGTTGGGGGCATAACAACGGCATTATAAAGATTGCTTTCAGAGCTCTCAATTAACCGCACTTTGAAACATGTATTAAAACATACAGTACAAAAAGTACTTTTTTTTCAAACAGTTATTTCTTTATCACTGTGGGCCCTTGATAAGACTAAGAATCCTCCAGTAACACGTTTAAAATGTTATAAGATCTGATTGATGCAAATTCTCCCGAACTTCTGTTTAACCAGCTTATGATCGAGTTGTAAAGCATGCCTAGCGTGATTTATTTCTTGGGGACACACACAATGGTTTCCTCCGATACAAACAATGCACGAGTTACAATATTAAGAACATATAAGCCTCACGCTGTAAGTAACATATAAACCATATACGAACTATAAGTAACATATAAACAATAATATTTTAGTAAAAACTATCACAATTAACATGATAATTATATTATACGTACATGTAGTATTAGTATAATTAACGTACGTATGTTTGCTGCTCAAATCACAAAATGGCCTAATTACTAAAGCACAGTTTTGATGATAAACATGTATTCTGAAAATTGGTTTGCCATTTGCTTTTAAACAGATACTAATTGTTGTTCAAATTATGTACAGTATATTGTTGTTATTTGTGTTACCGACTTCGCCATACAATACAATTGAATGCCATATGGAGCAATGCATCCAAATAATTTGATGAAGATGTAAAGCAAGTTTTCTTACGCGCTTTACATCTCTTCATCAATTATTTTGTATATAATCATGTTGAGCTACATGTGTAACTTACACAGAACGCTATAGCAAAAATCGTACGCATGGTGGCAATGTTGAGCTATCACTTTTGAACAGAACGCTATAACAACCATCATACGCACAGTGGCAATGTTGAGCTATCATTTACATAAAACGCTACATAGCAAACATCATACGCACAGTTGAGCTATCATTTCAGTACACAAAACGCTATAGCAACCATAATACGTACAGTGGCAATGTTGAGCTATCATTTACACAAAACGCTATAGCAACCATCATACGTACAGTGGCAATGTTGAGCTATCATTTACACAAAACGCTATAGCAAACATCATACGCACAGTGGCAATGTTGAGCTATCATTTACACAGAACGCTATAGCAACCATAATACGTACAGTGGAGTTCCTCAAGGATCCATTTTAGGTCCTTTATTATTTTTACTTTTCATTAACGACCTTCCCTTATCTTTGCATGGCACGTCTTTTGTCGATTTATATGCAGATGACACTACCATATACGAGCAGCACTTTGATATGGAAACTCTTCAAAGCAATTTGCAAAAGTCCTTAAACTCCCTTCATGACTGGTGTAGGAAAAATGGAATGGTTTTAAACACTTTAAAGACTAAAGTGATGTTGATAACAAGTAGACAAAAGCGAAACAAGTTACAAGAAGACACGCTGTCTCTTAATTACAATGATATAGATATTAAAATGACCACGAGCGATAAAATATTAGGTGTTTATGTTGATCAAAATTTATCATGGAATGATCATTACCAGCATGTGTCGAAGAAAGTCTCGTCCTACTTGTGGCTTTTAAGTAAAATTAAAACTTACTTATCAAGGGAGCACAGACTTTTATTTTACACTTCTTACATTAAACCGCAGTTTGATTACTGTAGTGTGATCTGGAGTAATTCGTCGAATTTCAACGTTGATAAAATAAATAGATTGCAAAGGAGGGCATGTAAACTAATTTTATTAAACGAGTATGTAAGTCTAAATGAATCACTTGAGCAACTAGATATCCTATCTTTCGATCAAAGCGTTTTCCTTACTAAGGCTAAAATTATGTATAAGATTTATAATAACTTGGCCCCTAGTTACTTGCATGAAATGTTCCAAATGAGAAACGTGAACTTAGACAGCACACTGTCAAATTTAAGATCGGTAGCAAACAAACATTACATTTTACCTCAAGCAAAATGCAATTTATTCAAAGGAAGCTTATCGTTTTCTGGAGTTCTGATATGGAACAGTCTTCCGCTAGACATAAAAAACTCATCTTCCCTAAACATATTCAGCAAAAGATGTGCTGAATGGATTAAGCATTAAACAGATAAGTTTTTAACCTCCACCGCCATTTCACATTTTTGACATTTTTATGCATTCATTCGTCTGTTAAATTGTATGTCTTTTATAGTCTTTTTCATGATTTTTGTTTGTAAAATGCAAATATGATTGGTGTCTCGTCGTTAACATGTCTCTGCAACTATCTAACTTTCTTAAATTATTGTAATTCTTTATATTGTTTTCGCACATATGTTATGTTGTTGTATATATGTTAACTTGTTTTAGAGGGTCCCAAGGAAGATTGGTTCTTACCAATTGGGTCACCCTCTTTAAATAAAGAATTTTACTTACTTACTTACTTACTTACAGTGGCAATGTTGAGCTATCATTTACACAAAACGCTATAGCAAACATCATACGTACAGTGGCAATGTTGAGCTGTCATTTACACAAAACGCTATAGCAAACATCATACGCACAGTGGCAATGTTGAGCTATCATTTACACAAAACGCTATAGCAAACATCATACGCACAGTTGAGCTATCATTTCAGTACACAAAACGCTTTAGCAACCAGTATACGTAGGTCATTCAAAAAGTAATGCAATATGTAGCATTTTTTTTTGTATTTTTATCAGACAGAGGTAATGTTTTTAAATTCAGGAAAATAAACATCAACTAAATCGGACCATACACTTTATGTTGCTTAGCAACCATAGAATGGCAGCGAAGGTATCGTGGCCGCGAAAACCACTTTTCAAAAATTAAATAAATAAACATAAAGCTTTGGTATTTCTTTGGTGGTGTTTTAAATAGCTATCTATATACATATTTGTGTAATGTTACCTTATCCAGAACTGTCTAGGCAACCGCAATGTTCATAAAGCCCCACGCGTGTCAACTGTTGCTTAGCAACCTATGCGATTTCGGTTTTATGCATTTTCCATAGATTTGGTTGCTAGGCAACGAAATATGTTATCTGAGATTTGCATTTTATAGCAAGTAGTTTACAAAGCGTCAATGGCAGATACAAATAGGCGTATAAATATTCGATTTAACAAACTAGATGTCAAATTGTAACAGAAAGTGTATCTCTACCCCCATTTTTAACCCTTCAATCGAGAAACTTTAGTCATTTTTCAGCCTTGATTGGGTGTCATTTAAAATATATCAATTAGATTGCATTATCTTGAACTTTAAATGCAGGTGTAAGAAAATAAAGTGAATACGTTTATTTTGGTTTTCCTATCACCATGGCAACGCTTTTAAGAGTTGTGGCCAAGTGCCTTTACACTGTGTTCTATTGTTGCTAGGCAACAGAAAGTAGAGCATGTGACTAAGTGTTGAACTGTCTCGCAGAGGGCGAATTGAATTTATGTTTCAAGAAAGCCAAATCAAACTTAACGTTTTCAAGACCTTCTCCTGAATCAACAGTCTATGTAAGAGCATTGCATCGTAAATTCTTAACTTCCTTCTGACTCTTTGTGCTAGCTTTAGACTTATATATATCAAGGCAAGTTACTCCAGCTTCAATCAGGATATCAAGATAGATTCATTTGTCTAAAAATCTATGCGGATTGGGAGACCACAGTGGTCTTTTGAAGCAAATGATAATTGGGGTCTTCCACTTCTCATCAAAATATCAATGTCATGTTTCAAAGTTCAGAAATAATATAAAAAGTACTAAATCATACAGTAACTATAAAACGTCAGTATGTTAATTAAACAATATTGTTATAATTTTGTTTATAATAAATATATATATGTGTGTGAAAATGAAGTTAAATAAAAACACAATTTGATATCATCATTACCTCATCATCTACATAGCATTTCTCTCTGTCATATCACCTCATCCTTCGGAGAAGCTTGCGGAAAAAAAAACAACAACAAAAAAAAAACGTTTTCAAACAAAAAATTATGGCCAATATCGCATTACTTATTGAATGACCCTCGTACGTACAGTGGCAATGTTGAGCTATCGCTTGCACAGAACGCTATATGTCAATCATCATAGACACAGTGGCAATGTTGAGCTATCAAATACACAGCGTACTTTGGCATTCAACATAGGCACAGTGGCATATTTGACAGTGCACTCCAGATGCTTTACAATAACACAACAACTGGTACGTGTTTCCTTTAAATGCATCTCCGCGTTTCGTCAACAGTTTTATAATTACATTACGAAAACTTGCCCATGCAATATATGGAGATTTTTTTTCAGCTGTAAAAATGGAAAAAATCATTGGAAAATTTTTGCTATTTTTGATGTCATAGTTTTTGCCCAAAGCATTGATTGTGGGTCCTGAATCAACAGTCTATGTAAGGGCATTGCATCGTAAATTCTTAACTTCCTTCTGACTCTTTGTGCTAGCTTTAGACTTATATATATCAAGGCAGGAATCGCCGAGGCGGTTCTAACGAGTATCTACAATCTATGCTTTGGATCAAAAATAAGGAAAATAGGTATACCCCTGTAAACCCCAGTTTTGCTGTATAAAAGTGGGGTATTAAGGCGGTATTCATTACACGGACATGTTTTCCTGATGACTTTTTATTTGAAGTTTTCATCAAATCCAATGCAAGTGAGTCTTCGACTCGCTGTATTGTAGCAACGATAACTGTCCATCATCGACTTCTGTTCACCATGGACAATTGTCGTTGCGGCCGCAACGACTTCTGTCCACTAGACAATAATCGTTGATTTTTCTACCGTTTCTGTCTATTACGGACATTAATCGTTGCTGTGGCTGATATGGCCTGCAGTGTCAACGACAACTCACACTGGTAAATGTAAAAGTACTGGAGCTAGTTGCAACGCACTGGTGCAGATTAAATTACGAACTGGAGTAAGATTAAAATGTCGGAAAAGGTAAACAAAACTTGTACCTCTCTTCATTATCATTCCCTTATAAATTTGTGCGTGTGTTATTTGCCATGTCACCTGGCGCAGAGAAGGGCAGAAGCGTTGTAGTTTATGATTTTATCACGCAATATGTGATTTATTTCATGGGTTAGAAGCCAAATCCGATAGAGTTTTACCAACGTGACTGGTGGCATGTGTTTTCGTGCCAAAATTGAGGGAAAAATGCATGTCTGAGCATAGTTTTGTTATATTATCATATATTTTTAATAAACATTCAAGAAACACGATTTTCGATCGTCATTTTTTTTTCTTGGTACCGAATCAAGCCTTTTATTGAGTATTTTCTATTACAACGCACCGGGAGCATTTTTTGAAGCATTTGTACAACGCACTGGTGGTTACACAAACTTGCTTCAGGGTTGCGTTTAACTCGTCCAGAAAAATAGAGACATTATTTTAAAGTGTTCATTTAAAAAAGGCCGTAACACTAAATTATCATACATTGATGACATTGACAACAGCTGTGTTTTCATTACCCTATCTATTATGCAAAGACTTACAAGGCTGTTAGTTTAAAATTTGATTTTTGTTCTCATCTTGCTTAAACAAAACACGCCAGAGACGATTCTTAGAGTACACACAATCTATGTGTCAAGCAAAAAGAATCCGGGTCGTTTCGCCCGTGGGTCGTTTCGCCGGGTCGTTTCGCCCTGGGTCGTTTCGCCCTTGTTTTATGGGTGGGTCGTTTCGCCCTTATTAGGTGAGTCGTTTCGCCCGTGAGTTGTTTCGCCCACGAGTCGTTTCGCCCATTATTATTATTATCATTATTATTATTGTTGTTGTTGTTGATATTGCTGTTGTTGAAGATGCTGATGCTGGTAGATAGATAGATAGATAGAATAGGAAGGAAGGAAGGAAGGAAGGAAGGAAGGAAGGAAGGAAGGAAGGAAGGAAGGAAGGAAGGAAGGAACGGAAAGAGGGAGGAACGGATAGATAGATAGATAGATAGATAGATAGATAGATTTTGGTTAAAAGGAGTATCATGACGTATCTTAATTTATCTTTAACATTTTAGCGCTTCCGCCTCTGTGGCTTTTAATGTTGTAGAAAGAGGAACGAAAGAAGGAACGAAGGAAGGAAGGAACGAACAGAGGGAGGGAGGAACGGACGGATAGATAGATAGATAGATAGATAGATTGTTAGATAGATAGATAGATAGATAGATAGATAGATAGATAGATAGATAGATAGATAGATAGAAGGAAAGGAAGGAAGGAACGGAGGGAGGGAGCAACGGATAGATAGATAGATAGATAGATAGATAGATAGATAGATAGATAGATAGATAGATAGATAGATAGATAGATAGATAGATAGATAGATAGATAGATAGATAGATAGATATGGTATTTCGAGGGTCAGTTAAACTAATCAAATAATTAACAGAAGTATGATATTTGTCCACTTTAATTAATGCGATAATCCATTAATTCGTTTACGTCTTTAATCACACATAAGGTGGCAATAATCGTGTTTGTTAATTAAAGGCGATGTGTGAATGCTTTGTCTTTGGCGGTGACCGATAGCCGACATTCTTTAAATGTTAAATGGTAAAGGAATAAAACATGAGTAATATTTTCTTTGTTGGAAAAAAAATGCTTTTATATGCCGACCGTAAAGTATATAACCGTATTTGATGACCTCTATCATCATTCATCTTTGAAATCGTCATAAGATTGTCAAAGAAGCATTAAATCATGTCTGAGTTGTGCATTTTTTGTAATTTGTCTGTTTCTGGACGCCGACATGTAGTGGTTTGTGACGTTTGTGGAAGAAAACAGCATCGTCTTTGCGGCGATACAGGTAACTAGTTTATTTATTTCTACTTACATGCATCTATTTTGGGTATACATAAATTCGATTTATTTATTTATTTATTTATTTATTTATTTATTTATTTATTTTAAGGTAATCGTATTTGTCGCTCTTTGTTGTACCAAATGTTTGTTTGTGATAATGCAAAAAATCGTGTTTGATTTATTATTTTCAGTGATGTAATGTTACGATTTTGAATCTACCACTTTCGGACACTTGACATTATTCTTCACATTTTAATCACCGTTCTATTTGTATTTCAGAGATGAGTTGTTACCAGAAGCCCGTCCATCAATAGCCTTAGATGCGACGTTCGACCTGGAGCACAGAAACGCAGACAACATCCCAGAAGTCATGGAGGAGTAAGTACAGCTTTGTATATTTTATTTTATTTTTCTTACGTTTGTGTGATTGATCATTTTATGCATTTCGCTTTTCTCCCAGGGCGCGATATAAATCGTATTATGTCCGTTGCTTAGTAGGTTCGTTCGACCGTCCGTTCATGTGATATCATTCTGTTATAAATTGTAAATAATATCGTTTCAGATCCATCAACATAGAACCAGAGATGCCTAACGAAGCCTCCGCTGATCGACCGATTGCCTACAAGGTCCTTGAGAAGGGAAGCAAGAGGGGTAGAAAACTGTTGGTGTCCGGTGATGGCCATTCGTATAACTTGAGGGTAACTCGAGTTTTTTTGTGTTTCAATTTTGTCGTATGTTCATTATTATATATTGTACATGTACCAACTTGAAATATTCTACCAAAGGTTTCTTGAATCTTCTCAAAAACATAGTTTCATTTTGAAACGAAACTGCACGGAACTAAATATGTTAATGTTAGCTCATTTGACGTACTTCACTTTATTCAACAGTCTTTACATTTCGTTTCAGAACGCCAGAAAGAAGATAACACTATGGAGATGCAGCGTCCGATCGAAGAAGATAACCTGCCACGCTTCAGTCAGCCAGGTCGGGGATGTCTTCACCCGCGGAGTCAACCTGCACAACCATCCCGGTGACCAGAAGTTAACATTGAAGGCGGAGATATCAGCCAAGGTAAGTTATGATTAAATGTCAGAAATCTTAAATTCTTGTCATACGATTTGAATTCAGTCGTGCATAAGTTTTATTTCGTATTTGAAAACTTTCCGTCAGTCGATACTGCGAGAAAAGCTAGTGCTGCTTTAATTCAATTATTTTTTTTTATTTGTTATGTTTTTCTTTTCAGGTGAAAGAGGTAGCACAGGACCAAGTATTCCGCCCAGCTATGAACATCGTCGAAGACGCCATCCTGGACAACGTTGATGATGAGAGCCGGTTCCTGAAACCAAAGGAGCAACTCCTGAAGAGAGCAGCCAGCCGCTTCAGGGCGAAGATGCGTCCTACTGAACCAGAAGATCTTCACTTTGAGGTAATCTAGTTATACTATTGATTTTCAATCTTTACAACTCAAGAAAAGTAAGTATATTACATGGGCGTGTTTTGTATTGAATTTTGAGGTAATCTAGTTATACTATTGATTTTCAAATTTTACAAATTAGGAAACATAAGTGTATTACATGGGCGTGTTTTTGTATTGAATTTTCTTTATTTTCCCATGTTTGGGTAATACGTACGTAATATATATGTTCTGTTGCAATTTATTTCAGCTCAATCAAGAATTTCTACGATGTGAGGAGTTCGTCATCGGTGATGTACGAGTTGGTGAGCAGCGACACCTGGTGATGGCGACACCGTTCCAGCTAAGGTTGCTGAACCAGACTAAGAGATGGTTTATGGACGGCACCTTTAAGGTAATAACGATTTAATATCGATAAAGATTAGCTGAGAATAAAACCCCTTATCTGTTTGTTCTATTTATCGTATTTAAATTTGAAGCATTTACATCTTTAATGGCATAAATTTGATACATGTAAATATAAAATAACACAGATTGTAAAAATGTAAAACGTTGCATTGTTTTGATTTGTTTTGACAGGTTGTCAAAGATCCGTTCAAGACCAACGGCCAGCTGATGTCCATTCATGGGTTCGTCCAACAAGATGTGAGAAGAAACAGTTCCCCCTGGTGTTTGTCCTGATGTCACGAAAGAAGAAAGAGGACTACATAGCGGTAAGGGAACTATATAACTATTAAATGAAATGCATTTTAGCTGTATAAAAAAGCGATTTTAACAAGTGTCATACAATCTCAGATTTTACCCCTGCAGGTAAACGAATATGTTTCATAAAGGTATGCTTCATGGGTGATACTATATGTAAAATGCTCAATTAAACTTTATTTTAAAACAAGGGATAAATTTTGTATCAGTTGAATCATGTATACATGTTTTGCAGGTGTTGAGATGTCTGAAGGAGAAGCTCCCTAGCCCAGTGGTCCGGGCGTTTGTACTAGATTTCGAGAAAGGTAAGCATTGAATCACATTTATGTTTTGTTTTATATGTTGTAACTTATAGATATTATTACGTACAAATTTTTATTGTTTAGATATAATATATGTGCGTGTAGCAGAATCTACGACATGTCTACTTTAACTTCACATTTATTTCAGGAGCATGGCAGGCTGTCAGATATGTGTTTCCGGGCTCTAGCATCAAAGGTTGCGTGTTTCACTGGACCCAACGTCCAGAACCATGGCCTCCAGCAGACATACCGGGAGAATGAAGCTGTGCATCGCTACATCCGGTCATTGATGGCGCTCCCGTTTCTACCGACTGTCCAGATCCCAGAGGTGTTTGAGAGTCTGAAGCCACGGGCACAACTACCACAGCTGGCATCCCTGGTGGACTACATAGATCGACAGTGGTTCCGGAATCCGGTCTTCAGGGTCGACGACTGGTCCGTGTTCAGACAGACTATTCGCACGAATAACGACGTAGAAGGTGTGTGATTTTGTTATACCTTTATGCATACTTGACCGATCGTACTGTTTCTTGCAGTTGAACATAACACGTTCATAAGGTTTACACATGTACAATAGTAAATAGATAATAAGTATAACATACTGGAGATGAATAGAAATTCGGATAATTTTCCAACCCATCAAATTATATTTAACAGAACGTTGCTTGCATTCCTTAATGTATATATGTGACTACATCTAATATTTCTTTTTTTTCTATTTTCAGGGTGGCACCATCGACTGAACGTCAAGGCGGGGATGAATGGTCTGGGGTGTACCGCCTACTACCACTCCTGAGACGTGAGGCACAGCTGGTGGAGCTCAATGTGACGGCAGCCGATCTAGAGCGGACATCTCATCGTTGACAACCAACCTTGAACTCCGGCTACAGGATGCGTGGGACCAGTATATGGACGACCATCTCTCCACAAGCAAGTTTCTGAAGACCGTCGGGCATCTCTACGGGCCAAGGGACGATGGTGTTTGAACAACGTGTGACAGAGTGACATAATATAACGAACAGAACAGTTCTTTCACTTGTGTTATCATCCAGTCTTCACTCAGATACATATATTTAAAACTATGGATATTCAAGTTCTAAATTGGAATATATACTTAAACGCAAAATCTTTACTCAGATACATGTGTATTTAAAAGCACAAAGTGTGGATATTCATGTTGTAAATTGGAATATATATACTTAAACGCAAAAGAAACGCAACCATCCTGGTTTTCTTCTACATTGCCCATGTAAGGATATTTTTGAGAGTATAATTCATGTCCCTACTGAATGATTTGCCATAAACGGGATTTGGTCACATGGTCTCGTTCTGAGGTTAATGTGACGTTATGTTTTTGTTTTTTTTTTTAAACAATTTACGTCTAAAATATGGATGTTTATTTCGATATATTTGGTCCCATTTAGGTAATACTAGTCTTTGTATCGACTACCCTGTTGAAAGTTGCAAAATTGCTTTTGATATATCTACATTGCTTGTTGTTTTATATCTTGTTATGTATCGAGTGCTGAAAAATATAATAAAGAAAAGAAAACCAAACAAACTTCTTTTTTGTCCACACCGACTTTTCTTACTTTCTAATCTCAGGCTGGCTTCTCTCCATTATGAATATTTTTCGTCCTCATTATTTGTTTTCGTTGAAGTAACGTTTGAAACTATACTGTATGACTTAAGGCGTAAAAATAGCTGTGTTTCCACTCACTGATTGCATGTCTGTTTCTAGTACTTATAATTGATTTTAGCGTACACGTTTTTACCTTTTACACAAAATTTATACGGAGAAAAAAATAAATGAAAAATAAAAAGATTTTCCTACCTACCGACCCTATCCCGTCTTCTGCATGTTAGTGGAAACACTGCTATTTTTATTTTACACTGGCGTTTATGTTCCGGTTTTGGTATACAATTTAAGTAGTCTGTTCGAAAATATTTTTGCCGAAATATCCTGTAATAAGCATCGCAGCCAATCTATAGTGAGTCGTTTTCAAAGTTCTTTAGTATATATACCCAAAAGACAATTATAAATGATCAGCCCAAGGCCTATCCATAAGTTACAAATAACAAATAAGACACTAGATTACTTATTTGGGCATGGTAGAAAAATAAGGGCGAAACGACTCACCTAATAAGGGCGAAACGACTCACGGGCGAAACGACCCAGGGCGAAACGACCCAGGGCGAAACGACTCACGGGCGAAACGACTCAAGGGCGAAACGACTCACGGGCGAAACGACCCGGGACCAAGCAAAAATAAGAAGAAAAAAATGTCTATCCCTGTACAACCTGTTTAGCTATATAATGTGTGGTCTGAGGTTCTCGGACATAATTTGGAGACATTTTCTCGCTTTACTCCCCATATTTTCAGAACTTGCAAAACATTTATCCTCATCATCCTACTAAGTCCTTGTCCATCAACCTGAGCACCCAGATCAGCCAGAAAAAAGGTACAAATGCATTATGTCCTTGTTTTCAAATAGGCCCATCTAAGTTTTAAGGACTTTATTTAACTGGATATGGCGAAGACTGTGCCTTGTTTTATTAATGCTTACAAGTATTCATATTTTTGGGGCCAATTGGTGGCTTTTTGGTTGGTCTACAGATGCTTTGATTGCTTTACTTCCTGGCTTTACTTATATTTATACATATTCTCTGAAACCGGTCGCACAGATGTACAGTGTAGCTCCATGGGTGTTTTGTTGCATCTCATGGAAGTGGTACGAAGTATCGAAGTGTAAAAGAATAATATGGCTGTTACAGTTTTAACGCTTTATGATTTTAAAATGTTTAGTCAAGGACTTTCATATATATGCATTTTTTCCTGTCAGCCCTTGGTAAAGACGCTGGGGTTCGCAACCTTTTGAACACACGGCCGGACTTGGAAGGTGTGGAAAAAGCTGCAGTCTTTTGGGGAGTTGATACTATTATTCTCTTTTTCGGTGTCACAAACCGAGGCCGATTTTTTCTTTGCTTTGTTCTATTTAAGGAGAGGTTAGATTTTTTTTCTCTTAGGCATCTTTTGAGTTCTGGAGGTTTTTTTTTTTTTGTAGATGTGGATGTAAATCAGGGGCTGTGGTTGTTACTACATGTAGGGTTAAGCAGAGGCGTTGTTATTATTCATTGAAATGGAAACATTGTTTAATGAATTAACAATGTGAATGCAATAAGACGTTCATGAGTTTCACGTCTTGCTTATTAGGATAGCCCCATACATCATATGCCCATAGGTTAGTATGACTAGTCGGAAAATATACATCAGGGTCAGAACAGGTTCCTCTAGTGGTAGCCGGTCAGATGCAAAATGGACAGAAATAAAATTAGACACAACCACATTACAATATGACCAATAAAAAAGGGTATGTTTATGTTGTGTTTTACATAGGATTTTTATAATTGACCGCTTTAAAATAATGTATGTTTTTTTTTTTCTGGGCGAGTTAGATGTTTTGTCTATGTGAAATCAGCAAGTTTGTGTAACCACCAGTGCGTTGTACAAATGCTTCAAAAAATGCTCCCAGTGCGTTGTAATAGAAAATCCTCAATAAAACGTTTGCTTCGGTAACTAAAAAAAAAATTGGCGATCGGAAATAGTGTTTCTTGAATGTTTATTAAAAATATATGATAATATAACAAAAACTATGCTCAGACATGCATTTTTCCCTCAATTTTAGCACGAAAACACATGCCACCAATCATGTTGGTAAAACTGTATCGGATTTGGCTTCTAATCCATGAAATGAATCACACATTGCGTGATAAAATCATAAACTACAACGCTTCCGCCCTTCTCTGCGCCAGGTGACATGGCAAATAACACACGCACAAATTTACATGGGAATGATAATGAAGAGAGGTACAAGTTTTGTTTACCTTTTCCGCCATTTTAATCTTACTCCAGTTCGTAATTTAATCTGCACCAGTGCGTTGCAACTAGCTCCAGTACTTTTACATTTACCAGTGTGAACTGTCCATTTCTGAAAAACCCTGAAACTTGACAGCAAGATGCAAAATATTTCTTATCAACCGCTTACCGGGCAACACTGATATACTTGGATCATATGTAACCTATAGGGTTGGGTTTCATGTCGTAGCATCAGGACCCAAGGTGGGTGTAGAAGTCAAAATATAGATCACCATCAACTACAGCTCAACTTCATTAAGTTAATATCTTGGCAACTGAACATATTTTTGCATTCATGAATGGATATGACATAAGCACGTCAATAATTTTATATTACTAATCCTTCCAAGGCGATACTTCTGTGGTGGTTCTTATTGTTTTATGTCTTGGTGTTTAATTTTTTTGTGCTGTTGGCGCCTTATGTATGTTATCATATTTACACATATGGTTAAGTTTAGGTAACTGAGTGGCCACTCTCGGATGATGATAAGCTTTGCTTGGAGGCCCATATGCATTTCTCAAGGCCCCAATGGTCAGGGATACTTCTATGCAACAATGTTTAGCTTATAGAATGTTTAAAAGCATTCCAGCCTCTGCTGCACTCTCCTTGCCTTAAACAACCCATCCTTAACGTATATCTAAATCCTAGAGGTGGCGCCTGTGGAAGAGTGGCAAAGGTTGCTGATTTCATTGCCACTGTTTACCGTTGATAATCTTACCACTGTGTCCTGAGTGTGGGATTGAGCTCTGCATGGGACCTATGAGAGTCAAAGTTTGCCAGGTGCTTTTTCTCGGTGTACTCCCGTTTTCGACCTGCTTACTGATGGGCCTGTCTAGTTTGAGACTGAATAAACATCAATCCTGGGGTCCAAAGTAGGGAAAGAACGAGAATTGACACAATGAAATTAAAAGATCCACCCAGAAACCAGGTGGGAAAGAGAGGACATCACAAAACATTACTTTCTTTTAGCTTTGCGAAAATGGAGTCCCAGTTTACTTCACCCTTCGGTATGACATTACAATTCCTACTGGTCATAACGTGTCAAGGGGATAAGTGTAACTACAGTCATTACCTAGGTTTCTACTGTATGTAGCATTACGAATACACTTCTCACACCAACTGAATGCACCTGACCTTCGGTGACAGATTCCAGTTGGGGAGAAGGGGAAGCGGTTCATGGACATTAACCAGACCAGGTTTGCAGTGTGTCACCCATAGCAGCAGGCACCAACAGGAAACATGTTTCCTAGATAACAGAACTCAAATACAGCCTCAATTGTTATCAAACTGGACCTTCTTTATTAGCCAAGTCAGAGTCGGGGCAAAGGGGTCTTTTATTGCACTGTATTTTTTGTGTACTCAGCACAAACACCTACCACATACGATAACATGACATCACATTTCAGCTTTTCCAAAAGCTCCAGATTGATGCCTGGGTATTTTGTCTTGGACATTTTATCACCACCAAACTTAACTTAACCTGATCTTTGCCTACTTGTACCTTTTAACAAATCCAAAATGCTTGCTTACTGCAGCGCCCATAGACAGTCTGTGTTTTTATGGAACTACTTTGATATGGCCTTGACAAGATCACAAGTTACACTTGGGCCGGCTTCCACAAGGGACTTCAGTATCTCTGCTACAATATCTGGTGCAGCTGTTTTGCCAGTGCAATCTTGCTTATGATATTTATGGCCATCTTTACGATGATTAACTGACTTTGTCCTTTAACAGGGGTTTACTCAACATTGAATGGATGTTCATTATGTTTCCATTCTGCTTTCTCTGCATCCTAATCTAGCAACATTTGGACATATTCCCAGTTTTCATATGAAACTAGCCAACATGTGCACCAATAAACTATGACACTCAGAGCCTACCATAAAATTCAAATTTTGCAAGGTAGAAAATATTTTGGGAAGATACTCAGATTTAAATGTAAAAACGGACTGCAAAATGTCACAATGTACATGTAGTAAACACGGATGTACATGCTAGCATTGACTTGCTCTACTTGCAACCGACAGTTTAGAGCCAGAATTGGCCTAGTCAGCCATCAAAGAACTCACCAACACACATCAGCACTATTCAAGAAATAATGATGGTCTTTCTCATCAGTGAGAGACGAACTATCACATGCTAGCAACTGTGCAGTGAAGGTGCGTGCTGTGAACATGCTCACAACTGTACAGATAATATTAATAATAAGGTAGCCGTCGAAATTGAAAACACTGACAGCAGTGAAGTGGGTCTGTTACTGAACTGACAGAAAATCATTTTAATTCTTGTAAACTGAGGAAACTTTAAAGTGTTATATAAGAGCAACCATGGACATGGCTATGTGATACACAGTCACAAACGATGTCACCACAAAGCTTACCAGTGCCCTTGTTGGTGTTCAAAGAAAATGCAAGCCCAATGTATTTCATAACACCTCAGTTTCAAGCATAAAACCATCCTTTTTTTAAGTTCTCAGTCTAATAACATCATATATTAAGATTTTTGGTAATATGTATAACATCATTCTGAGTGCTTGAATAGGCCGTCTTCACAAGACTTAAACTTGATAAATGTTATGCTAAAACTCAAAACAAAGTTACTTAGAAGGTCTAATAGGGTTACAATTTATTAACTTGAGACGAAAAAGTCATTGTTTATTTGTAGTGTGAAGTTTTAGAATGCAATGCAAAATACAGTGGTAACTTAATATCGATTTCATGCTGTTTTCCAGAAAATTAAGCTTTATGAAGTCACAGCTGCAACCGTGTGTGAATAAATTATGGTCTAATAATCTTATTTAACGTATTTGATGCCAAGAAAATGCTGAGTAATTATACAGACAGTAATATTGATGAGTTTTAGAAACAGCATAAAGAGGCGAATGATAAAATGGCCAAAAAAAATCAAATTTCATATCTTCCGATTTCGTCCTACTTTTAGTATGTTATCTAGGAAGGTTGTTTCTCTACAAAAATGCAAGAAACATTTGTGTTGCAATTTGTTTTGGGTTTCGCAAAAATATCTTTATTTTGACTGGGCTATTATTGGGAAAATAGCTGCTCATTCGGCTGACGGTATGTTTTCATGGTATAAGTACCTGATAGTTAATTTAGTTTTTTCCCCACCTCGGTTTTTGGAGTGGGAATTTTTTTCTGATTGCGCCTTTTCCTGATCGTTGCCTACGTGTATCTTTCTATGTACAAGTTGCTTATGGTCCAAGTGTGAATGTTTTCTGCTAAATGGGTGTCAAGGTATGTACTTTCAGAAAAGTTTTAACAGAAATAAGCCCTCTTTCGCAGTGCTCTAAAAATGAACAGTAATCGTTGAAAGTAAATTTTATACATACATGCTCAACAACTATTGTCCATTTAGCTTGTGGACAGAAAAAGGTACAAGTAGGCAAAGATCAGGAAAAGGCACAATCAGAAAAAGATTCCCACTCCAAAAACCGAGGTGGGAAAAAACCAAACTAACAATCAGGTACTTATACCATGAAACATATCGTAAGCCGAATGAGCAGCTATTTTCCCAAAAGGTGGCCACTCAGTTACCTTAACTTAACTAAAAATATGAAAACATACAAAAGGCGCCAACAGCACAAAAAATTTTAAACACCAAGACATAAAACAAAAAGAACCACCACAGAAGTATCGACTTGGGACGATCAGTAACACAAAGTTACTGGCGGGCTTAAACCGGTTTTACAGGTACCTAACCTCACCCTCAGCTTCTGCAGTGGTTCATAACATTTATTCGGTCCTCGTGGTGAATCTCTAACTAGTCAATGAATCATCAAGAACAAACAAATAAATCATGTTAAACATCCTGATGAATCAAAAACCAGGACTCACAGATTCAGTAAGCTGCCCGACGATGGAGATCCCTGGGCGCCGAATAACTTACTAACTCCGGAGCATAAGAAAAACATCAGTTGGACCCCGGTGGGCCAAGCAACAGACAAGAAGCTCCGGCCCCAACCAACTAAAATGAATAGCTTTATGTCGGGGCCATCATAGAGATTGACGCCCGACCCACCGGCGTGCAATTAAAGAAGGCAGCATAGTTATCAACCATGATTGGGTTAAAAACTAAGCATGCTAAAAACTAAGAAGTCGTTGCGGCTAGAAGTCTTTGCGGCTGCAACGACAAATATCCAGGGTGGACAGTTATCGTTGCTATTTTACTTAATTTTTTTCTACTCTGTACTTTAACTCTAACGTATATCCTCTGTTTTGTATTTTTCTTCCATACAGTAACAGAGCGGAAAATTACAACAGGGCTGCAAATGCGGATACCACTGTAATCTCCAGAACGACAAACAACTTTCAACGTATGGTATACTATTCCTATGTTTCTCTGTCGCTTTGTCAATCGAAGTCACAATGTCGGTGTATTTCGGATCGGAATCCAGTTGTATAGGATGATTTTCTCTAGGATCTACGTTGATGTTGAATAAAAATGGCGGACTAAGGTGGACGTACGTTTGGCAGTGACTACTAGCCATTGTGTAGGTGATGTTGAGTTCATGGCTTGGTGCTCGGTATACGAGTTTCCACACATCAGATCCTGAAGTAGATAGTTCAAGTGAAATATTAAATGAGACTATGAATGAGAAAACCAACAATCTGTGTTTCAGACGGGCCCGTTACAAACTGGTCTGTAGTGTTTTGGATTTAAGATGAAGGGAATTGTACTATCTGTGTAGAGTAAACAAAGGAAATTACTGCACAGCTGATCTGCGTCTTTGTTTTCGCATATGCATGTTGTTGGTTTTCTTATGCGGCGTCTCAAATAGAAATCAATATATTTGTTCTATTTCAATCATACATCAGGGAAGCAAACGGTCAAACACAGATCATAGGATTTTCTCCCTAAAGTTCATACTCTCTGCGACTACATAGTGTAGGTTATTGTAACAAATGTCAAATGTTCATACAAAATGCAGGTGTGTTTTTAAAAAGGCATACTTTCACTTCATGTAACCAATTTCCAAATTATAAGTTGTACTGTATACCCATCTCACATCATTTGAACTATAGTGTTACATGAAGTTGACCTACCTCCCCGTGGCATATATCGTACAGCTACAATCACTCCGTCACAATAATGAAACAAAAACTCATAGGGGGACTGAGATTCCTGGCCTAGCAAGATAGAGACTAAATCTTTGCCATCTATCTCCCTGTCTTGAGGCAGTGGTGTATTACAAATGGCGGCTATTAGCGGAAGGATATCTTGTTGCGTGGTAACCGTATCGCAGACTGAACCAGGACGTACCATACCCGGCCATCTAAACAATCCAGGAACTCTTATACCTCCATCAAATCCACCAATAAATTTGCCACCTAAAGTGTTTAAACGAAAGACAAAGTATGACTAAAATAGAATATTTTAAACGAAGTTTTCAAGACTGAACGGCGATGTATCTTACAACGTGCATTCTTACGAAGATTGTTTTCGAAATTTCTTTTCAATGACCGGAAACATCTCAGTTAAACATCAAACTGAAAAGTATTTATCAGGATACCATATGCACGCATGTAAAATCATTTGAGCCGCCTCATGGGAAAACCAACAATCTGCATAGGCGAAAACAAAGACGCACATCAGCTTCGCGGTAACCGTGAAGCTGATTAGCGCCTTTGTTTTCGCTATTCGGATAGTACAATTCCTCTTCTACTTACATCCGAAATTTCAAGCTTCTAGCTCTTTTCTGTGCTTGTACAGGCCGGTTTGTGTCGGACCTGTTCGCAAACCACATTGTTTGTTTTCCCACGAGACGGCTCATTTATCATCTATGTGATTTATAAAGCTGTTATGTCTGTATTCTTTACCTCTGTAGATACCATTATAGCCACCGTCCACCTCCCCTTTCGGTCCAAACTCAAACAGAGATCCACCATGATCGGAAGTAAAATATACCAGCGTGTTGTCACGTGACTTGGTGTCTTCAAGCGCCTGTAGGACCATCCCAATACCCCAGTCCATTTCTTCTACACAGTCGCCATAGCGACCGTGGCGCGTGCGTCCTGCAAACTTTTGACTAGGCGCCAGAAATGTATGTGTATGGCCCCATGACATGAATAACAGAAATGGTTGCCCGGCAGTTGTTTGATTGTGAATAAACTCCACTCCTTCACGCGCAAATCTCTCTGTCAGGCCTACCACTCGTACGGGCATTTCGAGTGTTTCAAAATTTTTCATCAACACACTGGAAGACAACCAATAGCAGTAAAAGCTTATGTAGATATACAGGTATATAATAGTCACGAAAAAGGCGATACACATGAGGGTCCTGAGTTTGACCAGCCTGATACGAAGCAGAACATAGAGCGTGATGGAAATCACTGTTAGGCTGACCACAAGGTCTCGTGTGAGATTTGGAAATACCATTATCATTATCTTTTGCCCTTCGTCACCACTGTCTGGTGCGAGAGAGAATGGAAGTCCATAGAAATAGTCGAAGCCTCGATTTAGGGGATGGTAGATGGGGTTTCCGATCATATCGTACAATCCCAGGTGCCACTTGCCTGGAATGAAAGTAACAATGACAGTCAACGGTTGCTTGACCGTTGTAACACTATACATGGGTGCAATTGACCAATTAAACGAGCCTGTAATTATTGTAAAATCATAATTCATAACCATACTTTAATACAGGTGCATGCGTAGTGTGAATAGAACATATGAAAAGGAAATCCAGAAAAGTGACAAAGAAGTACCTATCAAAGCTGTTTTATAACCAGCCGACTTTGCCAGATCAGCAAAGGTTATTTCTGTAGTAGGTAAACCAGTTGGGGAGGCTAAATTCACAAACAATCGCATCGAACCACCGTCCATACCTGTAATGAATAACACAACTCTGGCAACATGTATGCAAGAGAAATCTAGAAAAGTGACAAGGCAGTACCTATCAATGCTGTTTTATAACCTGCCGACTGTAGTAGGTAAACCAGTCGAGGAGGCGCATAAGCGCATAGCAGGGACTTGGACATTCACAAACAAACGCCCGTCTTAGAAACGTAAACGCTTTCAAAACTAGTATTTAAAACAGGAATTAGAGAATGTACAATTAAAACATATGGTTAACAGAGGGAGAAGCTATCTCTTGAAAGGGCGCCCACCATACAAATGTAATTGATAATTCTGCAAAGAGCTGTTGCATACGAAATTCTTAAATACAGTTGACGTCATTTATTAGACTACGTACCATAACGTTTTGTGTACCTGCCAGTCAGCATTGCCGCCCTGCTCGGGGAACATACACTGTCCGCCGCTAGATGGTGAGTTAGTTTCATTCCGTCACGTGCCAGGTTGTCAAGGTTTGGTGTAGAAAGAGTCGTGTTGCCATAGGGACCGATGTCCGCAATGCCCAGGTCATCAGCAAGAAATATGACGATGTTAGGTAGAGGTCCCTTAGACACGACATCGCAGATAAGAATAAATAGGCAGGAGAATCTAATCCCATAAGCCATAGCTGAAACAAAAATACACGTACATGTGGTATACAATATCGCCTTGGTGGACGTGTACAGTTTGGTACTATTTGCCATAATTAAGATACAATGCATCAGTATGGCTGGTGCAAACTGCTGGTCAGATTATAGATTGTTTGTCAACAAATTCAACATAAGAACCAATCCTGCGAGGCGATCTCAAGGCATGAAAGGCTTGTATTCCTATATATTGAGGATCACTGATTAGAGACAGGACACTAGAAAACCTGGTGACCTGACAATGAATACAGGCAGGGGTTTCAAAAAGATAACAGAGGGAGGAGTTTTACGGCACAGATTATCAAGGACAATAGAAAGGTACATGTAGGCAAAGATCAGGAAAAGGCGCAATCAGAAAAAGATTCCCACTCCAAAAACCGAGGTGGGAAAAAACCAAACTAACAATCAGGTACTTATACCATGAAACATATCGTAAGCCGAATGAGCAGCTATTTTCCCAAAAGGTGGCCACTAAGTTACCTTAACTTAACTAAAAATATGAAAACATACATAAGGCGCCAACAGCACAAAAAATTTAAACATCAAGACATAAAACAAAAAGAACCACCACAGAAGTATCGCCTTGAAACGATCAGTAACACAAAGTTACTGGCGGGCTTAAATCGGTTTTACAGGTACCTAACCTCACCCTCAGCTACTGCAGTGGTTCATAACATTTAGTTCTTCGGTCCTCGTGGTGAATCTCTAACTAGTCAATGAATCATCAAGAACAAACAAATAAATCATGATAAACATCTTGATGAATCAAAAACCAGGACTCACAGATTGAGTAAGCTGCCCGACGATGGAGATCCCTGGGCGCCGAATAACCTACTAACTCCGGAGCAAAAGAAAAACACCAGTTGGACCCCGGTGGGCCAAGCAACAGAAAAGAAGCTCCGGCCCCAACCAACTAAAATGAATAGCTTTAAGTCGGGGCCATCATAGAGTCTTACGCCCGACCCACCGGCGTGCAATTAAAGAAGGCAGCATAGTTATCAACCATGATTGGGCTAAAAACTAAGCATGCAGACTGTCGCATAACATTCAAGTTATAACCTATATGTCTGTAACGTGTTATGATTTTTCTGAACTGAAAAAGATAAATCATTTATTCCTTTAAGTTTCTTAAATTTGTAAACCAAGTCACCATAAAATTCAGGTTCCGAAAGGCCCTCACTCAAAAGCGTCTTTAACCCAACATTATATTTGGAAATCAATTCATAGTGTCTACGATAAAATTTAGAAAAGGTTTTTCGAAGTTTATGATACCGATAGCCCTGTTGGAGAAGTTTTGCCGTTAAACATTTATTTCGAGCGTTGAAGTCTGTAACATGATTGCAGACTCTAGCAAACCTAATAAGTTGCGAAATGTATACACCATAAGAAGCACGACGAGGAACGTCACCATCCAAAAAGGAAAATTTACTATATCAAAATCAAAGTCATCGCGCTTATCATAAAGTTTAGAAGAAACAAATCCATTTGCAACAGAAAGATGTAGATCTAAAAAGGGGGCTTCGGTATCTGAGATGTTAGCTTTGTTCAACTGAAATTCAGGTGGATAAATTTGATTGACCATACCTTCAAAATAAGTAAATAAAATATAAAGGTTTGATCCTTTGGAAGCAGTAAAAACATTCAAAGGGAGATAGTATGGACTATATTGCGCAATTTCGGGTAATGAACCCTCGTCAGTAGCCCTCTTTAAACCGGCAACGAACGCCAGACTATAGTTGTGCTGCAATTTCGAGAATTTACACGAGGAGTCTAAATCAAAGACATATTCCTAAATTGGGTCAATAATTAAAAAATTGCTTAGAAGTATGTTTCTAAACGTGAGTGTTTTGAACACTCTGAATATCTTTACCGATCTCAAAGGACCGAAATAAAATATAATCTGCACTATGGATGATGTACGGGGAGACTTTTTACGGCCGCCACACGGCACAAACCAGCTGCAGTAATAGCAAATAAAATATAAAGGTTTGATCCTTTGGAAGCAGTAAAAACATTCAAAGGGAGATAGAATGGAAATGTTGAAGGGTTGTCAATGTTCAAAAGGTCATCGAGGTACCTAGATGTGGAATTAAAAGCCTCGATAACATCAGCTTGATTATCATGGTTAAGAGAATCCATGAAATCTCTTTCGTAGCAGTATAAAAATAAATCAGCTACGAGAGGTGCGCAATTTGTACCCATCGGAATTCCAACAATTTGTCTGTATAACTTGGTCCCAAATCTAATATAAATATTATCAAGGAGATAGGATAAGGCGTCGCACACATTCTGACATGACCAAAGTGTATACCGACTTTGGTCAGAGGAAGTGAAAAAAAGCCTTTCTGTCATTACATGCCAAATAAAGTGAACCATAGTTTTTTAATGCCCTTTTGAAGGTCCACTCTATCAAATCCAGAAGTTTTTCTTTTATTAGATTACGTGGTAATGTTGTATACAGAGTAGAAAAATCATATGTGGACAAGCTTGTCGCACGGAACCCTCTACACTTCAATTTACTGAGCACCTCACCAGAATTTTTTATTGACCAAAACCAATTTTTATTTGAAGTTTCATACACTGTCTCACAGTATCTTATAACATGAGATTTGATAGTAGTAAGACAGGAAGTTAATAATTAAGAAAGTTCAGTGGTAGTACAAGAGCTAGAATTTGCAATAAATCTAGCTTTGTGTGGTCTTTTGTGAAGCTTAGGTAACCAATACATCGTAGGAAGTTTGTCTTGGCCTTCATTGACACAAACAGAAAACTTAACAGGTAAATCGTTTAAGTGGGCATTTACTACAGACACCTCATCAGTATCTGTCTCCAGATAAGCCCTGGTACCATCGAGCTCCTGTTTTAAGGTGTTAACGTAGTGAAGCCTACAAACGACAACAACATGAACCTATATTCAATGGTACAGCAGGTATATTCGTTTAGACATCTCTTAATTATGCCCCGCATAATGAGATAATCACCTCAATATGACAGTCCTTTCATCTGGATCATATTACACCAGCGGGTGTCATTAATCGAACAAACGGTGGTACCTCTTTAGCTTATTCAGAAGCTCTGCCTTTCTAACTTCACAAAAAACACGGCACAGATTCTGAAATCAACTGTGGGCAATAAATGTCAGTTTAGGGGACACAGAAGAAAAACAGGTGTAAGGGTATTCATCTTGCAAACAGAAATGTTGAAGAGAATGAAGAAGAAATGCATAGCCACAAGTCACAAAATAAACCAGCCGTCACTCTGAACGGGCGTATTTTCGCCAGAAAAATGCACCCTCATGATGTTACTGCTAGAACTTTGAAGATAAGGGTGGTATTTAAAAGACTTTGTGCAAATGCATTCGGGCAAAATGGAAACGGTTGAAATAAAAACTATCCTTTGGAAGCAGCAAAAGAATGTGGACAAACTTGACGCCAATCTTGTACAGAGTACATTCAACCTACTGCTAAACTCGATTTACGAAATAAAAGAACTCACCATCACAAATAAGGAATTAAGATCCAGTAATAAGTATGGCCTTTCTCAGATCCTAAACTGATTATACCAAGAAATTGTAAAAACCTGAATAATTCATATTTTATATGAAACTCATATACCACTGCGTGTAGAATTGCAGGTTTTTGTTGCATACGAACCGATCATTTTCGTGTAAAATACTTCTATGCTGTAATATGTGACTTGATATATGACATGAATGCGTTTATCCATACTCTTAAGAAAAGTGAGGCTTTCATTAAGTATCGTTACATTTGACTTTACTTCTCAAAGGTCAAATGGTAAAGTACAGTAATTTTACTTTTTTTTATATGTACGTGTCCGTACATATTTGTAATTTGAATAAACTGTTGTTTACACCTCGACCTGAAGCTGGAGAACATAAGAGATGATACGGATAGAAAATCTGCTATAATATCACATCGCATTATAGTTCAAAGATACGTTTCCTCAAGTAAGGAGGAAGGACAACAGAGAATGCCTATTTCGCCTTGGCTAATTGATAAAAAACGAGGGGGGGGGCATAAAATGCCACAATACATTATAGCAACCTGGGGTTGGTAACTCAAAGCCATCTTAAGCTTAAGATCAACTTACGATCAATTTAAATTTTCTTTAGGGACTATGATGAATAACTGAAAAGGACCTTAAGTTACGGTGACAGCTTAACAGGGGTTAGTAACTCAAAGCTATCTTAAGTACGTTTGGCACGTGTAAATTATTAAAAGTTAGAAACTAAAAATGACTGTTTATAAAACTCCACAAGGTGTTACAAGTATTATATAGTGAACAACTGAAAAGGACATTAAATTATGATGACAACATCATCATAACTTTACGGTGAACTCAAGACCACATTAGCGTCATCTTATCTTACGAAGAGGCACCTTTCATTTCAAAAAGTTACAATAGTTTAGGGTAGCTGGAATAGCATTTATTGTGGTCATCTTAAGACCATCGTAAGTATGTCGTAAAAAACTAACGGTGCCTTCGAGTTACTAACCCCTGCAGCAACGTAACTTTCCGGTCACCTCAAGCCCACACTTTAGTGTTTTATCTCACGAAGTGGCACCTTTCATTTCAAAAGTTGCGATAGCTTAGAGTAACTGGAGTAGCAAGGGCGTAAATTTAAAGTGGGCATCTTAAGACGGGGAACTTACGATGCCTTTGAGTTACTAACCCCTTAAAAAGAAATAAGAAAACTAGGAGATAACCAGCTCCTTTTCAAGACAAAGTTTGACTTTTGTCATACTGTCAAATAGTATGTAAGACTTGAAAGTCTATATTGAATAATCGACATGAAATCACCGATGTAAAAGGACGCCTAGATATTATCCTCTTTGTCATTTTCATAGTCAAAAATTGCACTGAATTTACAGTAACAACCAACAAGCAGTTGATAAAAACAGAAATGCTATCCCGTTTTAATTAGCCATGAGTAGATACGATACCGCAGTGAAACACTTGCAGAGCTAAATGATCGTGGGTTGGCATAGACTGTTGTTCAATGTTTGTATGTTGATGTTATCACATGGGTGACATAATGATACACTATGCAAACAAAGCTTAATATTGAAATCCATGTATCAAAAGAAATAACTAGTTACACGAACATATATAACATAACCTTACTCCCGAAAGGTCAAATGGTAAAGTATTAACTATTTTTAAACTGCATACTGTTTGTAAACTCGACGTCAGACATGGAAGGCATCAAGCTTACCACTACAGAGATGCATACAGGAGGAGAACCTTTAAGAATTATAGAAACGGGACTTCCAGTAATTAAAGGAAATACCATCTTAGAGAAGAGAAGATTTATTCGTGAAAACTTGGATTATATAAGGAAAATGCTAATATTTGAGCCACGTGGACATTTTGATATGTATGGGGTTATACTGGTCGAGCCTGATATTCCAGAAGCCGATGTAGGGACTATATTTATACATAATGAAGGGTACAGTACCATGTGTGGACATGCGGTTATCGCGCTTGGACGATACGTGATCGACCATGGACTTTTAAAGAATCCTGTTGAGCCGGAGACCAACGTGGTGTTCCAGTGCCCGTGTGGGCCTGTTGAAGCCTTTGTGGAGTATAGTGATGGCAAAACAGGGGCCGTGAGGTTCCTTAGTGTACCTTCTTTTGTGTTCGCCCAAGGTAACATTTTGAAGATTTGGCATACTTTGATACAGAAAAAATAAACGATAGCATTTCGATTTTTTTTTCTAATTTTCATGCGTCGGTTGGTTTACTATTAAGCCAGTTTTCGAAGTGTAAGAAAGATTGTGAAGATAAAACGATTTCAGTCATATATATTTCAAATTTCCCATTCAATTCAAACGTTAGTGTGCACATTTTGTGGTTTAGGACCAACTACTCTTTTTCTGGCGCTTAAAATGATTGTTTATTATTAATGTTTAACTGAGTTATGTTATTATTGCAGATGTAAGTGTTGAAGTACCCAACTACGGTCAACTAACGCTTGATATCAGCTATGGAGGTGCATTTTACGCCATTATCCCGGCGAAATCCGTGTCTCTTGATGTAAAAACATCTTCTGTCACCGATTTAGTATCAGCTGCTACTGCAATCAAACAAGCCATAATGAAAAATGTTACACTCAGCCATCCAGATAGTGAAGACCTAGCCTTCTTGTATGGAGTCATACTAACAGACGGTAATGACACCGGTGATGAATCGGCAAACTTTACAGTATTTGCAGAACAAGAGGTCGACAGGTCGCCGTGCGGCTCGGGAACAACAGCTAGAGTGGCACTGCAGTATAAGCGGCAACAAATTTCTATGGGACAAACTAAGAAATTTACTGGGCCGGCTAGTGCAACCTTTGAAGCTAAGCCTGTAAGGGAGACCAAATTCGGCCCACATGATGCTGTGGTGGTAGAGGTATCGGGGAAGGCTCACTATCTTGGGAGCTCTTGTTTCACGAGGGAAAGTGACGACGAGATCGGGAAGGGGTTTCTACTAAGATGATTGCTGAGTGAGACGTTATAAACAAATTAGGTTTCACTTTCAAACACATTTTATAATGTACAATACTGTACGCTGTCTCGTCAGCCTCTTATAAATACAATTGTTTGTATATAAGGAATTTCTATACAAATGCACTCATAGTGAAGAATCATTTTAAAAAAAATAGTCCAAATGATATAGATACACGGTATGTTGCTTGGCCCAGCGGGGTTCAGATTTTCTGTGCGTTGTTTGGCGCCCAGTGTTCTCCATCGCCAGGCAGCTTATTGTATCTGTAAGTCCTCGTGTTTGATTCATCATGGTGGTTCTCATGCTTTATTTGTTTGCCCCTATATGATTCATTGACTAGTTAGAGATTCACCACGAGGACCGAACAACTAACTAAATGTTGTGAACCACTGCAGAAGCTGAGAGGGAGGTTATGATCCTATAAAACTAGTTTAAGCCCGCCAGTAATTTTTATATTTCTGATAGTTCTAAGGCGTTCATTCTGTGGTGGTTCTAATTGTTGTATGTTTTGGTGTTGAATTTTGGTGCTGTTTGAACCTTATGTACGTTTTAATAGTCCTAGTTAAGTTCGGGTATCTGAGTGGCCGCCTATCGGGAAAAAGCTGCTCACTTGGCTTACGATATATTTTCTTAGTATAAGTACTTGATTGTTAATTTAGTTTTTCCCAGATACATATGTTTATTTACGTCTCACTTCTGTACATACAATAGCATATTTACACAATTAAAAACATATATTATGCACAGAACCATTCTTTAAGAACTACGAGAGACGGCTATATTAGGTTATTAAAAAAAATGTCAAAACAAAATCATACAGTTAAAACATACGGCTGTCTATACTAATCAAAGTTAAAAGAGAAATGACATAACCTTTAGAAGAATGAACCAATAAAATGTAACGCAAAGAGGTTTTAAGCTAAAAAGTTCATTTATAGATGAAAGCGCGCTTTACCGATTACAGTGGACTCGTCCTGGAGGTCATGGCTCAGGGGTCAAAATCGGACTATAACTATGTGTTCATTTTGACTACGAAGTATCACTGACAATTTGTCGCGTAAGCTGAGAGTGTCAAAATCGGGTATATGACTAGAAATCATGGCAAACAGTTTCCCCTTAAGATCATTATAACGAGTACATGTAAGGAGCACATGCTCCTCAGTTTCAACGTCTAGGTTACATAAAGGACATATTCGACCATCCACGTCAAGCCGCTCATATCGTCCGGTCTTAATACGTAGCGGTGCCACCCCACACCTTAATTTTGCAGAAGCGCTACGTTGTAGTTAAGGACGTATACACGAAATATAGGGCTCAACTTTGTAGTCCTGTTTGAATAATCTGTGAGTTCTCAGTTTGTTTCCCCCGACTCCTCTCACCCCGTTGTTTCTCGCTAGATCCTGTTCCCATTTTTCTTTGTACTCATTAATCACTTTATCTTCTACAGTTTGCCTTATAGAGCGTTTATTTATATGCCTAATATCAGCATACCAGAAGGAGTTTTCAATATTACATTTTTACACGCATACACCAATTTTTGCAGTTATTATTATCTTGCAAACAACTTAATTTAAAATCTTTGAAATTCAAACGATTTTCATCCATTGATCTTAGTCGAAACCACTGATTTATAACATACCCAAATTGTCGTGATTCTTTATTTGTCCAACCCATATCACCCATGACCGCTGTATTTGGTGTGTAGCGTCCAGCTCCCATGAAGAATCTTGCCGCCCTGTTCTGGACCGCTGAAATACAAGACAAACTGCTATCCCCCCATATTGCCGCGCCGTAACTTATGGCACTATATACATGTACAATAGAATAATAGTTATACGGCAACCCCCCCCCCCCCCCCCCAAAAAAAAAAAAAAAAAAAGCTTTATACTTTGATTTTACTAGTGCTCTGTTTGATGACTTCGCAACCTGCTAAGCCATAATAGTATAGTATTATGTGCTCCGGCAATAACACACACAGGTATAGTCTGATTTTTTTCAATGTGCAGGGCGGAGCCTGTCAATTTTTGATTGACAATGACAAAGTTGACCATTACATTTAAAAATAGGTAGTTCTCACATGGACTCTGTTACTTTGACCCACTTGTTATTGTTGAACCAATCAGTGTCAAAATTTAACCTCATGCACTGAAAATGATGGGTAAACACATACTGTCACACAAAAATATTCTGTACTACATGACTGTATTTATGTATGACCATATTGAAAATTCCCTTAGTAAATGCCTGGTAAACATTCTTATTGTATGACTCTCTGTTTTTCCTTTCATTTTAAAAACTTTAATTCTGATACAATTAAATATCAAATGATGCAGGCTTACTTTAAATTACTAATTTACTAATGAAAGCAGCGGAAAAAAGTGCAATAACTTCTTACTGGAAGTCACAGTACGGATCTGTAAAGTGTTACTGACAGCTCAGTTAAGTTAGCATGAAAAAAAAAAGTAAATAAATAAATAAAATAAAAAATAAATAAACAGATAAAATAAACGATCAAGTTAGCTACATCGAAACTTTTTGCCACCTATTGTCTATTGTTCATACAGACACGGCTCCAGGGTCTCCAGGGTATCATCGTCTATCTTGAAGCTTACACTGATTAGCAAATTACTAAGGTGAACTACGGCACAATTCGGTCTCTCATTTTCTTCTATGAGCGCTATGACGGCAACTTCTGACGCAACGTCTATAAGAAACGATGATGAATGTCACCACAAACAGACGTTTTATATCCCACCTATTACCCTGCAGTCTGTGGACACTTTTACTGTTGGCAGGGAACTTTTGTCCTTAAGCTATGTTATGGGTGGGATAGAAAAGTCTTGTTTGCGGCATAAGTATATATATAAAAAAAAAAAAAAAAAAAAAAAAAAAAGAATAAGATAATAAAAAAATGGCGACATACATTTCCACTTACATGGAACTTTGTTCGTAGGTGACGTAGAAAAGATGTGGTTGTGGCATTGAATGTCATTTTCTTATGCGCTATCACCTAGATTAAAGCCAAATCAATCTGCGACATAAATGTTCGCTGCAAGCGATATTGCTGCTTACTTGACTGTTTTTCGCTGTAGCAAAATAGCTGCTTACTAACTTGACCAATTTCGCTGCAGCAAAATTGCTGCTAACGTGACTGTATTTTGCTTGCAGCAAATTTAATTCTAACGCTGCAAGCAAACTGCAGTTAACCTGACTGCTTTTGCTGTAGCAAAATTGCTGCTACATGTAACATGACCGATTTTGCTGCAGAAAAATTGCTGCTAACTTGACCGTTTTTGATGCTAATTTGACAGAGCTGACCTTGTAGGAAAAATAAGTAAAATCAGCTGGTTCTCCGAATCGCTTTATTTTTTCGAATGGTACTTTATTGAATATTGACCTTCTACTGCGGTCATGTACCATCAGTAAAGCAAAGAGTTGTTGACAAAAATAGAGGCATTGGCTAAGTTGATAGAAATATTTGAGTGTAATTTTAGAAACAAAATGTCTATGTTTTTGTGTGTCTACCATACACTTCACCTATTTTGAAATCATTCAGGTGAAACACAGGTGTAGCACAAAGACAACAAGCATAGTCACCTTTACTTCAATTATACATTGTCAGCTCTGGGACCCTATCTCAACAATGAAATCATCCAAGGCTGGGCTTAGCTAAGCACTGCCCTGCACATTGAAAAAAATCCAAGTATAAGTATACTGCGTTTCAGTTCCGATAGGTTTTTTTCATTACATAAATGCGTGTTGGGTTTGTTGGACAGATTGAGGCCTGAAATGAACGACTTTCGATTTATCATGATTTGCTGCTACGATGTAGTCTATTATCCGTACACCATGTATGAAAGGCATGTAATAGCACTTGCAACTCTTTCTTACTTTCACATACTAATACTGCGTCATCCGCATGTAAAAAGATAGCCACATTGTTACCATCAATATCAATACCGATCTCCATTTCAGAAATTCCAGTGGCTAGATCATTTATGAAAAAGTTAATAGAACTGGCGACAAACTACAGCCCTGTTTTAAGCTACAGGTAACCGGAAACCATTCTTTTTCCTTTACATCCTTTAACGCTTTGAACATATTACCACCTATTCCACTATCATTTAACTTTGTGAATAATAGATTCCTATTTATACTGTCATACGCTTTTTTAAAATCGATGAACGCTGCAAACGTTGATTTTCCTTTCAGCTTTCTTGTTTCGATACTAGTAGTTAATGTCGATATGTGGTGTTTCGTTCCTTGTGGAATCCATTTTGAGTGTCATTAATGACGCCATTTCTGTCGTCCTTTTGTTGAGAATATAGCGGTACATTTAAACACAACCGAGTTATTCCACTGTGACCCAAAGGATTCCTTATGTTCGATGTCGATGATTTTGGAATCGGTTTTTGGAGTGGGAATTTCTTTCTGATTGCGACATTTCCCGATCGTTGCCTACTTTTACCTATATATACGAGTCAAAGCGTTGGATGAAGGCACAATGATTATGTGTATACATTCAATCGTGTCATACAAAGAGGCCTAACCATTTCCACTTAAGCTGTTTGAGAAAACTGTTAAAAATCAAGTGGCAAGATAAGATTCCAGACACAGAGGTCCTGATGAAAGCAGGGATGTAAAACATGCATACTGTCTTTAAGCTAGCACAGCTAAGGTGGACTGGCCATGTTATAAAAATGCCTGATGAGCGACTTCCAAAGAAAGTCTTGTATGGAGAACTACAGGAGTGAAAGCGCTCTAAACGCTACGAATTGGCCTAGTCAGCCATCAAAGGACTCACCAACACACACGAACCTATTCAAGAAATAATGATGTTCTTTCTCATTAGTGAGAGACGAACAACCATACACTCAATTGTAAAATAGTACAATGCACAGAAATTGGTACAATTATAATTTTAATAATCACACCCAGCAGTGGTATTGATGTGGCGTGAATGAAACATCAAATTTTGCTAAATTAGTTTTGCTTAGTACGCATAAATATTTTGAAAAGAAGTTAATTTCTCGGACCATCTAAGGCAGGTAGTCATGGGTTAACTAAATACATGTATTCTCCAGTTACATACTTAAACCACATCATGGATGCGTTTATGATTAAAAGTACAGATATGCATACTTGTGGTTCCCCTTTAAGAATAATAGAGAAAGCAGAAATCAAAGGGAAAACGCTTTTAGATAAACTAAAATATACACGAGATAATGTGGATGTTATCCGCAACATGATGAACCTTGAACCGCACGGGCATTTTGACTCGTAGGGAATTATATTGGTGGAACCGGATACCCCAGAGGCAGTTATAGGCGCGCTTTTCATCCACAATGAAGGGTATGCAACTATGTGTGGAGTTATCGCTCTTGGACGATACGTGATCGATCATGGAATTTTGAAGAATCCCGTTGAGCCGGAGACCCAGGTGATAATCCAGTGCCCATGTGGACCTGTTGAAGCATTTGTGGAGTTAAGTGGTGGTAAAACAGGGGCCGTGAGGTTCCTCAGCGTGCCTTCATTTGTGTTCGCTCTTGGTAAGACTCACTATACTTTGATAAAGAAACTTGAATATTTACTCTTGTTCATATGAACTTTATTTGTACGAGTAAAGTTAAATGTACTATTTAAACATTCTACATTATTCTTTACATGAAAAATTTATGATTGTTAAACTCCATAATTTTGTCAAGGGCGTTTTCAACACATAAATTCTCCAAGGCGATACGTCTGTTGTGGTTCTGTTTGGTTTGTGTTTTGGAGTAGAATTTTTTGTGCTGTTTGAACCTTATGTACGTTTTCATAGTTTTAGTTAAGTTCGGGTAACTGAGTGGCCACTTATTGGTAAATAGCTGCTCACTCGGCTTACGATATGTTTTCTAAGTATTAGAACCTAGTGGCCAATTAAGTTTTTTCCCACCTCGGGTTATAGTGTGGGTATCTTTCTGGTTGCGCCTTTTCCTGGTCATGATTGCCTACTTGTACCTCTTTAAACTTTTTAGTTATATTGATATAACAAATGTCCTCTTTCTGAAAACATGACAATCGTTGATCTGTATGTACATACAAACAATTCTATTATTCAGATTCAAGTATAGAAGTACCCAACTACGGTCAACTGACGGTTGATATCGTGTATGGAGGTGCATTCTACGCCATTATCTCGGCGAAATCCGTGTCTCTTGATGTAAAAACAACTCTTGTCAGAGAACTAGTATCAGCTGCTACTGCAATCAAACAAGCCGTGATGGACACTGTTACACTAAGCCATCCTGATAGTCAGGACTTGGCACTTTTGTACGCTGTTATACTAACAGACGGAAATGACACGGACGACGAATCGACAAACTTTGTTGTATTCAAATGTTCTGAGCAAGGTATTGTCGGATCACCGTGTGGTTCGGGTACGACGGCCCCGGATGGCACTGCAGTATAAGCGACAGCAAGTTTCCATGGGGCAGACTAAGAAGTTTACTGGGCCATCGGGTGCAACATTCCAAGCTAAACTTGTTCGTGAGACCAAATGTGGTCCGCATGACGCCGTGGTGGTGGAGATTTCTGGAAAAGCTAACTACCTTGGCAGATCTTCTTTCAAGACAGAAAGTGACGACAATATTACACCGTAAAATTGTATTTATTGAAATAACTGTTGATTTGGTAGTATCAAATTATATTTTCAACGGTTGCATCCTTAAATCGAGAATTGATTTCTAGTTTAGATTAATTAAATATATATATGTACATGTATTTTATTTTTATTCAGGAACGCTTATTTTTCTTTTACAGATTACGAAAGGCGTAAAACATGACTCTTATTGTCACAGTTCCTTGTTTTATTACCTTCCATTATTTTCAAGAGCTGAATTTGTCGATCCATAATTTGATTAATTCCCGGGTCTATTCTGCTGTGGTACTGTTTGTTTGACGCTTTAGTGTAGGTTTTGTGCTGTTTGCGACTTTTCAATTGCGCCTCTATGTAGAAACTGAGTCGCCATCTTTAGGGATGTAGCAGCTCACACAGCGTACCTCATATTCTCTTTGTATCGGTCCCTGTTTGTAATTGCGGTTGTAGCTCACCTTGGCTTTTAGGGTTGGAATTGAGTTCTGATAACATCAATTCTTGACTGCTTAATTTTGACCAATAAAAATATATTTTCGTTTTCATAATCAAGATTATATCTGAACAAGATATTGTTTTATTGATTGAGTTACACATGTACAATTTTACACTGAATTAAGCACTTTAACAGATGGACCCATGAATTAAACAAACACGCATTAATGCTCCAATAAATGTGCGTCGTGTTTGTAACCTCTTCGTATAGGACATGATTTATGGGAGTGGTTTATTTTTTCACTTTAATGAAGTATAAAACATTTATTCTGTTTTGCCTGAATAGTTTGAATAAAAGTTAAAACTAAGATCCTTTACGAGCAGCGAAAACGTTAATGAGAAAGGGGATGAGCCATACCGCGGTTTCGACTATTTAAGTCTCGTCAGTGACCCTTTAGATTCGGCAACATGGAGCCGAAGAGAATTACTGAAATTTTGCATCTTTCAACAGGGTAGCCGATACAAAGATACAACGGCACAACACCAGCTGCAGTGATAGCAAATAAAAACTAAAACTAAGATCCTTTAAGAGCAGCAAAACATTAATGAGAAGGGGGATGGGCCATACCGCGGTTTCGACTATTAAAGTTTTCATTCATTTAATTCCAAAGCTTTAAAATTCCATTACAAAATGTGCATGAAAACTTTGCCTTGTTCTCAAAATTTCTGTTGAGGTACCTACTGTCTATTCACCATCTTCCAGAAACTGCATTTTTCAAAATCTATCTTTTCTGAAAGAACCCAAGAAAAACATTACCATGTCACCATTTTGACTCCAAAGGTCTTAAAAAGTGCCACAAAAATTTTGAAAATTGGTTAACAAATAAGAATTCTATGCCACAAAACAACTTTGAATAGGGCTTTTTCCATTGTAAAAATGTCAGCAAGGGAAGTAACTATTTCCCCGGAAAAATCTAAATCGGTTATTTTTCATTTAAAATGTTCCAAACCAAAACAAAATTGCTGACCGCCAAACGCTTTAAATGTTTCAACAGATTTGCTTGATTTTCAATTTTAAGGTGTTTGAATTACCTCCCTTGCACATGTAATATGCCTATTCAAAATAATTTTTGGGCATAATTATTTTATTAGTGAATCGATTTTCAAATTTTTTGTGGCACTTTTTATGACTGTTGGGCTGCAAAAAGATGACATGGTCATATTGTTCTTGAGCTGTTTCAAAAAAATGAAATTTTGAAAAAAGTAGTAAAGTCAAGCGGGTTTATACAGCCGTTTCGACAGTGTATATACCATATTATTCAGTCGAACGAAAATAATTTGATCGGATGGACCTTAAAGAGTGAGAGTTCACTTAATCATAACTTCATAAAATATTCAAGTCAAATATTTTATTTACGTGTCACCTCATGTATAAAACACAATAAAACATATCATATGTGCATACAATTAAAAGTACATAAGCCACTCTAAATAGAGTTATGTGCATATAATTAAAAGTACATAAGCCACTCTAAATAGAGTTATGAGACACGGTATATATACAGCTAAAATCATTGATACAGAAAGCGTCTCCTTCCATCTAAAATGGATGTACAGGTTTTGGCAACGGTTTTTACAACATCTACACTTGAAAATAAAAATACAATTTTCTCATCATTGTTTAAGAAGGCTAAACTGAGAATAAAAAAGTGAAACTTCATTAAACAGTTCAAGCTACAAGTCTTCATATAACGGATAATGTAATAAAACATGATTTTCAGACTCTACAGAATCACGACAGTGAAAACATGTTCTTTCAAATTTTCATAACGACCTGTTAATATTTGTGCCAGTTGCAACTTCCTAAATGATGTGTTAGTAAGCTTTTTTTTATTCCTCGTCCATTGCAGTCAAAGCTGGTAAGTAAGTAAGTAAGTAATGACTTTATTTAAAGAGGGTGACTCAGTTGGTATGACCAATCTTCCCTGAGGCCCTCTAAAGACATGTATACATAATTATCAAACATACAATCAACATTTACAATACAAGTGACATATGTGATAAATCAATTATACAAAGAAAAAGCATTAAACATTAAAATTATGAGCATTATGAAAATATATTTGGCAGTGGAGGTATTTGAGATATTGCTAAACATTTAAGGTCACTCTTTCATCCATTTCAAACATTTATTTACGAAGGAATCAACTGTACTGGAGTTTCTTATGTCAACTGGAATGCTATTCCAAATTAAGGCGCCCGAATAAGATAAACTGTTTTTAAACATGTTTAATTTAGGCTTCGGTGTCTTAAAATTTTTGTTAGAATCGGAGCGCAAAGTCATTGTATCATCATTAGTACTACCTTTGATCTGGAACATTTCAGTGATATAAATGGGCGAAAGACCATGCGTTACCTTAAACATTACCTTAGCTTTGTTTATGAAAATTAATTCTTCAAATGATAGCATATTTAATTGCATACGGGCTTCTTCCAGTGATGTGTAATCTTTACCAAGTATTAATTTACAGGCTCTTCTCTGTAATTTTTCAATTCTATACATATTAGAATTAAACGAATTTCCCCAAATCACACAGCAATATTCTAGATGAGGCTTAATATATGCGTTATAAAAAGTCATTCTGTGACGTATCGGTAGATATGATCTTATCTGAGACAAAAGCCAAAGGTATGTTGAAATTTTCTTTGAAACGTGTTGAAAGTGACTTGTCCATGTTAAGTTATCATCTATATGAACCCCTAAAACTTTTTCACAGCTCGTTACTCGCAAATCAACATTTTCATAAGCAAGTGTCAAATTAGTGTCTTTCATATTTTGTCTCTTTTGTCTACTTGATATTAACATCAATTTTGTTTTGTCAATATTTATAATCATGCCGTTTTCCAGACACCAAGAATTAAGTAAATTCAGGGCATGTTGAAGATTGTTTTCTAATACATCTTTATCAAAACCAATCTCATACAATGTCGTATCGTCGGCATATAAGTCCACCGAACAAACTGCATCTTTTAGACATAAAGGTAAATCGTTTATAAAGATTAAAAACAGCAAAGGACCTAATATGGATCCCTGCGGTACGCCAGATCGAATACGTTCGGCTTTAGATTGGCTTGTATTGACTGTCACTTGTTGCGTTCTGTTGTTAAGATAGGAATCGAACCAAGACAGGCTTAAATCATTGACTTTGTAATGTTTCAATTTTTGAATAAGCAACCGGTGGTCTACTAAATCGAAAGCCTTTCGAAAATCTACTAAAATACACCCAACAATATTTCCATCATTTATTGCGTGCAGCCAATTATCTGTCATATGTGTTAGGGCCGTTTCAGTCGAATGGCCAGATCTAAATCCACTTTGCTTTTGGGTTAAAAGTTGATGTTGATTTAAATATGACATAAGTTTTACATGTGTCCATTTTTCGATAATTTTTGAAAGTGTTGGTAATATCGAAATGTCTGTAGTTATTGACATCATCTTTAGCCCCTGACTTGTACAGTGGTTTTACCTTCGCATGTTTCCAAACACACGGGAAAATACCAGATGTAATACTTTTGTTAATGATAAACATTATACTGGGTGACAGAATATTTGGGGCAAGTTTTAATAGTCGTGGCCCAATGCAGTCTAAGCCAGTTGATTTAGTTCCATCTAGTGATAAAAGAAAATTGGTTACAAAGGAGCAATTTATTTGAGGTATTTGAAAAGAAACATCATTTGTAATTTTAGAATCAATAAAGCTATTTAGTTTTTCAAAGTTTGAGGGCTTCAGTGGTTGTTTTAAATCAGAAGCTACATTGATAAAGAACTCATTAAAATGATCAGCTATCAGTTTCTCGTGTGTTATAACTTGTTCTCCATGTTTAATACCTAAGATACTTTCTGCTGAACCCTTTTTACTGGAAGCGCCAAATTGCTGAAATATTTTCCAAATAGTTTTCGGATCATTTTGCCCCTCTTCGATTTTATTTTGATACATTTCTTTCTTCGCTTTATCGATCATAGTTGTTAGTTTATTTCTTAGAAGCCGGTATTCATTTATTTTACCATTGATTTTATATTTGTCTCTTTCTTTCATCAGATCTAAAATTTCAGATGTAAGCCATTCCGGTTGATGATTCCTCTTAATTCTATGTTGTTTAATTGGGGCGTGTTTATCTACGATTTCCAAAAATAGACGATTCCAAGTTTGGACCATATCATCAACGTCATCAAAAGTTGCTATTATTTCCCAAGGGACCTCAGACAAATCTTTACAAAACAAGTTTTCATCAAAATGTCTGAAAGACCTATAAGTAATAGCATGATGTTCTTTATTCTTTATCTGTACATTAAGTTTCCTATTACCAAAAATTGCAAAATGGTCACTAATTGAAAATTTACCAACGTGGACCCTCGAAATATTTTCTTCACAATTTGTATAAATATGGTCAATTAATGAACTAGATGTTTCTGTCGTTCTTGTTGGGTTTTTAACTAACTGACTCAACCCCAATGATGTGGTGAAATTTATCCATTCTGGTTCCATTTCCTCATTAATTAGGTTTTTATTAAAATCACCCATTAAAATTATTTCTTTATCTTCACTCATGACATGATCAATGAAATTTTCAAACCTATCATTAAATTCAATCCTAGAATTGGGTGGCCGATACATATTTCCAACTAAAAAAGTTTTGCCTCGTTCTGGTGTTATTTCAAGCCAAACACATTGTATATCGTTAGTTTCTAGATCTGCTCTACGTTTAGCGTTTATTCCATTTTTTACATAAACCATAATACCTCCACCGCCATTGCTTATGTTATCATTACGAAAGGGCATTTGAAAACCATCTATGCGAAAAAAATTGGTCGACTTGTGTTCTTTAAGTTTCGTTTCACTTAAACCAATAAGATGTAACGAGCTATTAATTGGGTTATTTAACATTGTTTTTAACTGTGAAAATTTACTCATATTCTGTCCACAAAGTCCTTGCACATTTAAGTGCGCAAAATTGAAACCTTTTGCTGTCAGCTCAAAATTCAGAAAGTCACTATTACTACTGTGGCTGCTGATTATATCGTTAACTGATTGCAATTGATCATTCACATTTGAACTAATATTGTTATTTATAACCTGCTGACCTACAAATGATGAATTCAATGTGTGTTTTCTTCGCGTTGCCTTAACACAATGCCCAGACGACTGTTCATTAATAATTTTTGAATCCTCAGAAGTAAACGATGAAGTTGAATTATGAATAATACATGAGTCATAGTTACAGGCGCAATTTAAAGAGTTACATTGGTTGCACAAATCATTAAGAATATCATAAGAATTTGAACTAAGCAATGGTGCGCCTTTTTCTGTACTGGCAGTAATGCCGAGTCCCTAGTTCCAACACTCTGAAGAAATATGTCCCATCATTCGACATGCATAACACCGTTTATTAACATGTCTCCTTTCCCCGTACCGTGATCCTTGTCTTCCGCGACGCTGTTCCTGTCCTGAGTTTGTCCGAATGTGATAATTACCGGTATTCCGCTGATTTCCCGGTTTGCTGAATACACACATCTCGTATTTGTCTACTATCTTGACGGTAGAGTTGATGGCATCAAGCAGGCGTTTCACTCCGGATCTGGAAAGATGTATTCCGTCAGTGGAATAATACCGCTCAGTTGGTACCCGATTTTTGCCGCAGAAGTAGTCGCTGGTTTTAGATATACAGATAACATCATGCTTCTGCCAATGAAGACCGAGTCTTTCAATACAAGTATTGAGGCTGCTTACATCTACGTCTCCTCTCGGTACGATTTTACAGATGTATACTGTAGTTTTGGGGCTGCTTGTCTTGATAAGGCTAATAAGCTGATCATATTTCTCTTCAAATAGCTCTTCCTCTGTCTTCTGTGATGCGTCGTTTCCGCCAACTGATATTATGATGTTGCTAAATGCCTTCACATCGTAGAAGCTAATATCGTTTGTAATGTCGCTTATTGTTGCCCCGCTTCTAGCATGCTTATGTGTACCTCTTATGAGTCCTTTTGTGTTGACTGGATTTAGTAAAGAGTCGCCGATCAACAGGGTTTTGTCTGTCTGACGTTGACTTGTAACTGGACGAGAACTCTGTGTCTGCCTTGTTGTATCCCTGGTTGTAATTCGTACCGGAACTTGCTGCACGGGAGTTTTGTGACGAGCCTCTGGCTGCATAGGAGTTGTCTTCGGTTGCATGGCGTCTGCCTGAGTGACATCATTAGGGTTGACATGCACCGTCTCAGTCAAATTTTCTTTTTGCAATAAAGTCTTTGGATGTGTCTGAGATGTTCCCAAAACATGGCTACTAGCTGTGTCATTGCAGAACCCTTCGTCTACATCCCGTGAACCGTGAGAAACCTCCCGAAGAACGGCTGAAAATGACTTCTCTTTCTTCGCCGACTGTTCAAACAGGACCAACAATGAAGCTTTGAGTTCATCAATCTTCCTTTCCATTGAGCTCACTACATTCTGTTTTATTTCTTTCAGTTCTGTTTCCATTCTTCTGATCATATTAACTATACTCAAAAGGCATTCCGAGTATGTAGAATTCTGTGCCGAGCTTTGTTCTGAGCGGGAGTCAGTCCTTTGTACAATAGGTGTGCTAGTGAACATCGGAAAATCTGTAGTAGATAGCGCAACAAACTCTGGCTGGACCTGGTGGTGTTCTTCCCTTTTTTCTTCCGAAACGCTGTTTGTAATTTCTTCGCCGCAGAACTGGCTATCATTCTCCTGTACGTATCTTTTGAATAGTGAAGTCGACACCCTAGGAAAATATTCTTTACGCCACATCCTGTGCCCGACACCAGAAACTTTGACAGATTTAGAATCACGATCTATGAGCATCTCGCATTTGAGGCCTCTAACATGCGTAAGACACGTTGATACAGGGTTGTTTTCAGGATTGATTATGTCCAGGTGATAATCTGCCTTCATTTTGTCATAAAAACACTTGAAAAATGCAACTGAGATGAATTTAAGTTTAGTCATACAAGAGGTAATGTAGGTTTTGTAGAGAATTCCTTCAAACCGATCATCAACTTGGTCTTCTGAACATGACTGAGACTGCCAGAGATCCCTCTCTGGTGACGACATGATAGCACTATCGCCGCTGCTTACAGAATTACTAGAGTTCTCAAGATTCAACACAGTTTTAGTAAAGTTAATTAAACTTTCATCATGGTCAGAGCGGGACAATATTTCTCCGTTTGATTTATTGCTTGTTGTTGACGGTTCCATTCTTGTATAATGTAGTCGTATTTTCAAATATTTCAGACAACAATAAGGTAAAAATAAGTCTATTTACCTCAGTCCTGTGAAAATAAGCCAGAAATCTTTAACTGTGCACTGTTTTTTGGTTGTGGTTAATAAGCTGTTGTTATCGAGGTTTTAAACACGATTTCTAAGTACCTCGATGACCTTTTGAACCTTTTCAACCCCTACTTTGAAGGTATGGTTAATCAAACTTATCCACCGGAGCCCAGTTATTCAAAACGTCGTTAGCTTAACGCTGTCGTCAAGCCCTCTATTGGTAAACTATATCTCGACTTCAAAAGCAAATGTACTGTTATTTTTTGTTGAAAAAAAAAATGCGAGAAGATTTTGCATTGCATTTTTTTTTTAACCAAAAATAAAAGTGTATTTGTAATATTGCCATTTGAATTTTTAACGAATCATTAATTAAAGACATCGTTTATTTTGAACAACTGGGCCCCGGAAATACAACTGAATAAAGTCAACGCCACAGATACCGTTGTCCCATTTTGGATTAACAACTTTCTGTTGGTAATGGTTTGTTTCATCTAACTGGATCGTGACGTTCTTCTGATGATGTACAAACGTTTCTTAAATTATTATGTTTGCTAGAGTCTGCAGTGTAGACATGTATAAAAAAAAGAACTTGAACGCGCGAAAAAAGAACTTGAACGTTCAAACGTTTCAAATGATGTACAAACGTTTCTTAAATTATTATGTTAGCTAGAGTCTGCAGTGTAGTCATGTTTATAAAAAGAACATGAATGCGCGAAATAAGTGTTAAAAACAGTCAAACTCCCCCAGCAAGACTGTCGGTATCATAAACTTCGAAAAACATGTTCTAAATTTTATCGCCGATACTTCACATTGATTTTGGAATTTAATGTTTGGTTAAAGACGCGTCAGGGCCCTTTTAGAACCAGAAATTTCTGGGTTACTTGGCATACAAATTAAAGAAGCTTACGAATAATTTTCTTATGTTATGTTTAATTATGTTATGTTCCCTGATAACCTGTGCAATAAAACTGCCTCCCTCTGCAATCAATATTGATTTTTCCTGTTTTGGCCCCTACCTATATTCTGGGTCATTGTCAGGGCACTAGGTTTTCTAATGCCCTGTCCCTTATCAGACATGGAAATAGGAAATTTTATTTGACTTAACGTTCTAATGTGGTACTTCTGTTGAAGTGTTGTGGTTCTAAATGTTTAATGTTTGATGTTGATTTTATGCTGTTTGCATCCCTTAAACAATTATAAAAAATGAAATATTTTTTTTTTCTTTTCATCTGGTATCCATTAAAATGAAAGTGGATCATCAAAATGATAAATCCGTTTGTCATGTATGAGATGTAGCAAATTTGTGCACGACCACGAGATCACATGACAATTTATTAGTTTTATGACTTTGAAATGACAAACACCTTCATCAAACGTTCATTCATCAGATTCATCTTGACACTATTCATATAGTTGGGCCCCAGTGCTCGTCCGTAGTCTGTTGTGATTTTATCTATCTAAATTATGTTTGGTTCTAGAGGCAGCTGACTAGTTCGGCAATGAAGTATCACGAAAAAAAATGCAAGGACATTCTTGAAGCAGGAACAAGGATTCAACTCAGAAATATAGGAGCAAATGAAAGTCAATAAAACACTGATAATGTCTTTGTTAATTAAACTCTAAGCATGCTACATATATTGCAGGTTATAACCAATGGACCTACTCATCCACCAATTATTCAGTTCCATTTGTTTATGACTAGAGGTTTGAAGTGCTCGCAAAATAGATGAAAATAGTAATTAAAATTGCTTCATCAACATTTTGTTTTCTTTTTAAGGTTACAGATTACTTTGTTTAGTTTAGTGCTAATTATAGGTCATATAACTGGTGTGATAATTTGTTTCATTGCTTATTTATTTATAATTGATGACATTTTAAATGATATAAATCATATACCTGTAAACCTAGTAACATTCTTGGCACAGTTAAAATCAAGGATGGCGTCCCTTGAGGGTGGTGGAGTCAAAACGTTTTCTTGTTATTTCTTTACTGACTGTTCCAAGGAGACTTTGCCGTGGTTTATCGTTAAGAAGTCTGTTTATTCCGGCGCTTGGTTAATGCTAGTCTGGTGGTTCAGTTGCTGGGAAGGAGCTAGCCATCTTTCTTGTTAAGTGTAATGTATATAGTAGTTTTGTTTTAATGTTATAAGTTTAATTTCAATCAAATCTTATTTTCTACATTTAATGATAGACAATAATTTGAAAGAACAAAATATTATTCGAGCTTATAGCTTATATACGCTCGTTGCTGTGAAGAAATAATGAAAAGAAATGTGAACGTTCGTTTACCGTCAACTCCTCGTGATCTGCATTGTCCCGTTCACCAGTAAGATTAACGGAACACGCAACCAAACGACATGTTTACTAAATCGCAGTATAGAGACAAATCTTGTTTCGGAACAGTTGTATTTATTATGAACGATTTAATGCAAATCCTTGAAAGATATGCACAGTAAATTTAAATGAGATGAACGGTTTGCCATAAATAAGCGAAATGGATATATCAGTTTAGTCGATCTATTACTCTGGACGCCCTCTTCTGTCAAAAATTGTCACCCCATAACAGTGCTCCATCAAACAAAATTAGTTCGACCTCGAAATAGAAGGCGCCATTATGACAGGCAGCACACATCGTTTCATGCCTCAAGCAACATGTGTCCTTCTAATTTTGGAGTACTAACCGGTGTTCCACGTTTCAATGAATAGAGTGTAAGAAAGTTCCACGTTTCAATGAATAGATTGTAAGAAAGAGGCTGTCCGCATTATCCTGGGTCATTTGGAAAATACTCAGCATGACATCGTAATTCCTTGCTGCGTTGGTGAAAACATTGTAGTAATACATGTATGTATTGTCGGAGAAGTACCAGGCGTTTACATGCATTTAGCACATTAAAATGAAGACATGGATACTGCTGGAAATGTTTGGCTCAAAATTACAAAAAAAAAACACGAAAACACGACAGAAAATCAGGGACCTCGTTTGCGATCATAGAATGACAAAAAGACAGATAAGCGACTTGTCTCCAAATTATTTTCCTTAATGTAGATGTCTTCTGCAGCCACGGCTAGCACGGCTGACATCATTAGATACAAAAACATTGGTTAGCATAGATGTTGAAATGCTTCAAAAAATAGCATTTTTACGATTTTTCGTCCCATTTGTCTTGAGATAGCGGTTGATATTATAAAAAGCAGCATGATTTATTCATCCTGAAAATAACGTTTGCTATATTGCAAAGATACTCAAATATTTGAGAACAAAGTTAAAATAAAGTGGTTAGAGAAGATTTCAGAAAGGTACGGCCATAAAGCTAGCACAGCTTAGATGGACTGGCCATTTTATCAGAATGCATGATGAACTACTTCTAAAGAAAGTTACAACGCCAGAAGAAACACTACAAAGATATCTTAAAAGCCTTTCAGACCAGACTGCTCAGGATCGATCAAAGTGGTGCTGTCTCATAACAAAGGAGCATTTCATTATGAAGAAACGAGAATCTGTGAAACTAAAAGAAAGCGCATAGAACGCAAAGCCAGAGCCAATAGTGGGCTACCACCAGATTCTTTGACACTGACTTCCTTTACAAGCAACACCGACAGTTTAGAGCTAATAATGATATAGTCAGACGTCAAAGGACACAGAAAGACAGATTAACAACTACTATTCAAAACATAAAGATGGTAATTCTTTTTTATTTTTTTTTTATAAATGACCACATTTTTGGAACTTTTGGAATAATGCTAAAGGATGACAATATTTCTGAATTCAATGGCAAAAGATGCTGTAAATAAGGTTCAAAGTCAAACAACACTGTATAGTCACGATCATGTTTATTAAATCTTACATAAAAATCTATTATTTACATGAATTAAATTACAAATTAAATATGGGCGGGAAACATAGTAGCTACCGAAACATAGTGGTCACGTAAAAATGGACAGAATAGCAACAATTGTTGTTTGATCGAATTGAGCCCCCGCAACAGAAAACCAACAAACTACATATGCGCAAATAAAGACGCAGATCAGCTGTGCAGTAACTGCACAGCTGATCAGTGCCTTTGTTTTCGTTTCACGTATAGTACTATCCCTCTTCTTCTTAAATCCAAAATTTCAAGCTTCTAGCCTTATTCTGTGACTGTACAACCAGGTTTATGTCAGACTTTGTCGAAAACCCAAATTGTTAGTTTTCTCACGCAAAGGCTCAATTAAATTTCACTATATCGCAACAGTCTCATATTTTGTGGTTCCATGTCAAAGCTCCCTCTAAATCGCCCCAAATCACAATTTATCTAAAAACATCACCACTACATTTCTACGCCCGATACTAGTAGCTTTTACCCCATTTCCTGTTTTAAAATTTGAATAACTCGATAGTTATTCCAGTGAGCACAATACAAAGCAAAGGTATGCACACCGCCATCCATGATCATTGCAGTTTATTAGCATAAAAACCATGAAAATGACAATTTATGCTTAGATGCACGAGAGTAGTCCCTTGGTTTCTGCATTGTGTTGCCTTATGATAACATGTCCACCATGTCCGTGTCAAAGAAATTTCCAATGGCCACATACATTGTGCAAGTGGATTTTATTGACGCTGTGAAGACACTACACTTAATAGTATTAATTTTACCGGAACACTGAATCTGAATGGTTTACTGGTGACACGCCAAATTGACAATACCTCACCAGGGGGTGCGCCAGGAGGGAAATTAGTCCCTGGCTCTCACAAGAGATGCGAACTTGGACACACAGTCATCAGAAGGAGATCAGAGAATCAGGGAGGTCATTGATAGTCTGTGGAAAGAAAACTACTTTTGTACGCGTCTTTGCTAGCTGAAGGTATCTGAAAAGCCAAAGAGTGTTGATGTCTACAACGCCTATTCTTCGGGATAAGGTCATCTGTGGGTATTCTGGCTTTACCCTTTAGACCTTTGTATAGCAATATAAGTCTACTATCCTTCCTCCTTTTCTTAAGAGATTCCCATTTCAGTTGACCTAAAATGCCAGTCATGCGTCCAGTTTCAAAAACATAATTTCCAGTCACAAACCTTGCCGCACGATTTTTTTCCAGTTCTTCCTGGAGGCCATGAGTGTGAGGGTCCCAAACTGAGCTTCCATATTCCAAGACCGGCCGCACCAGTCATTTAAAAGCTGCTTCTTTCACATCTGGGGGACAAGAATACAAATTTCTCCTCAAGAATCCGAGAGTTCTGTTAGCCTTTGTACAAACATTGGAAATATGAGTATTCCATTTCAAGTCATTTGTGATAGAGAACAGCTTGGCAAAATCAAAAATATTAATAAAGGCAACAAGGCAACAACCCCCCCCCCTTAATTCACATTTTAGGTGATTTTAACTTTAGAGATATTGTATGGCCGGACAGACTCAACAAATCTGGGTCATCATTGAGTCAGACGGAGGGTCATATTTTGATAGATATCATGAATGACCATGGTTTGGAACAATGGGTCAATTTCCCCACCAGAGAAAGAAATACTTTGGACTTAATTTTGACCTTTCTTCCTGGTCAGTTTGTAGACATTCATTCCCCGGATAAGCTCAGTGATCATGACATTATTTCTGGCACATTGAAGCTATCCCCCTATAAAGAAACCTAGGAGAAAAGTGTATCGTTATCAGAAAGGTGATTATGAATCTATTAGAGCAGAACACTCAAATTTGCAAAGGACAGATACTTCAACGGTTACTCAGATACTCTGTCGGTCCAGGAAAATATCAATCTCATTACATCGTTTATTCAGGAATCGGCAGATAAACATATCCCCTAAAAAACTAGTCGCTCAGTTACCTCTGTCCCTTGGATAACACCTGAAATAAGAAGGAAGATTCGCAGAAAAAAATGCAACTCATGCAAAAGCTAAAAAGTCTGGTAGTGCAAAACTTAATTCTAAATTTGAATCTTTACGGAAACAAATCAAAGCTGAAATCAGGAAGCAGCATGGTCTTTACGTGAACAACTTGGAAGGAGATGTTAAGGCTAATCCTAGAGATTTTTTCAGGTACATAAACAGTCAGACAAAAGATACCCAAGGTATTCCCCCGTTGAAAAAAAGGAATGGAAGTGGAATTGCACAATCCGAATTTGAGAAGGCGGAAGAATTTAATGGTCAGTTCTCGGATGTTTTCACTAAAAGTGAATACAAACAGGTCCCTCTTCTAGATAGATCTGCCCCGTTCATGCATGATATTGTGGTCACAAATGAAGGGGTGACCAAACTTCTTAAAGGTCTTAACCCGTCTAAAGCCTTAGGGCCTGACACTTGAAACATAAAATGATGTGATTGATATTACAGAAGACTAGATACATGTAAGGAGTTACCTATGATATGGGCGTTTATTTGAATCGCCTCACCCCATCATCAATTATCAACAGATAGTTACATTATCTCGTCTGTTGATATAAATGAATACAAGTGAAAATATTCAAATTAGCATACGTGTATATGATGATCAGGCTATGTGAAACAATTATGGCTGTAACTATTCAAATAAAATGAATATACATGTACAGCCAAAATGATTGAATGAATTTGTACACAAAAACGAATTATTTTAAATATAAATATATTTGAAGTTTGCCCTAATTGTTTATAACTCAGGAAAGTAGTGTATACCCGTTTTATTTTTAAACATGTTCACAGCATTAGCGAATGCTACTTCACTTTGTATGTCGGCTTGAACCGCTTCCTCCACCAAGCGTATTTCTGTTTCTTTTTGATCTATAAGAATCATCACAAAATACCAATCTGAGATATGTTAACATCGTTCCTTCTTAATCTTCTCCTATTCACAGAGCATCTCGCGACGTCCCAGTTCGGCCAGCGTTCACTTCTACACCTACAAGACTTTCCGGCCACCTCGAGTACTTGTCCCGCCTTTATGATGTCTCCTGTCTCCAGAACACGGCATGTTCGACCTGTGGAAAGTAAATCAATGTAATCAGGTAATTAAAGCAATTGAAAGAACTCGGGGTGATAAAAACATATTTCAATATCAACGTGGTTAATGTTTGACACTTTCCTTTATAAATAGAATTTTTAGTTTATTTTTCTTTTGTGACTACACGTGTTTGTGGTGCATCAAGGATCTCCATGTTAATAGCACAACCATTTGGATTTAGAAGTTGTCATAGCTTTTACAAATCAGAGGTTGAAATTTGACTTTTCTCAATGTTGAATTGCAAGGAAAGCAAATACAGAATATGGGATTTTAACTGTGCATTTCACGCAACAACTAATGTAAACGTTGTTCATATGCCATTATTATTTCCTTAAATATTTAGAGAGAGAGAGAGAGAGAGAGAGAGAGAGAGAGAGAGAGAGCATACCATTTGGACACCATTTGAAGCATGGCGGGCCAACATTGATCATATCAACGCATTTGATATTATCACAATTCCAGATGAAAGGGAACGTTGGTTGTTCGTCGTCGCCGGCTGACACAACAACGACAAACAAAGCTACAAAGACTATCAAATTGGTGTTCTGCATCTTTGGATTTCGAGGTTAAGTGGTGTTTGAAGAGAGATCTTTCACAGGCGCACGACAATTGGTTCTACGTAGATGATTTCCTGTAAGGATGATGTAAAATTTATCAAAGTACGGATAAATAATTAACATAATGCAAATGTTAGGATGAAGATGATGTGACATAGACTATCTTCAAAATGATGACGTTTTTTTGGTCACAAAAAAGCTATGAAAAATCATTTTTAAAAATGCATTGATTCATCAATCATTTATCAGTTAATATGTGTTCCATTCTTCATACTGTAAATATGCAATTGAGCGCGGATCTGGTAAAAGGTGTCTTCGGGCAGTCAAGTACATTTTATGCTATTAAAATTTAAAAACCACCTAAAATTGAAATATTTGGCATGTTCTGATATTTATTTCATACTGCTTTAATATTGTAACACAATCCAAGACACAAACTTTTCTTATGGTCAAACGTTATTTGTATCATGTATGTTGCCATGGCAACCATTGCGGCATAAGGACTACCCTCATTTTAAAAACCAGGTACGCACTTTGTATTGCATGTTTTATCAAACAGTTTGTGAATTCGTGCCTATTGCATAGTCTGTGCAGTAGTATAGATGTTAAACTCCAAGAAACACATAGAATTACGAGAATTTTATAGTCTTATCTTCTTTTAATTACAGTGATTTAAAGACGTTAACGTCATCAACGTCCAAACGTCATCAACAGTGTCGCAGAGATCCTAATTGTTGCCCTTTTTGGCTTTTTCCTCTACGGCAGCGGATATTGAACACTAAACACAATTTATTCCACACATAATATTTTTATTCTATTTTAAAAGCAAACATCCATATCATTGTATTTAACTTTTTGTATATTTATTTTAGCAACAAAATTTCCAAGCTTTATATAGCCCAGTGCTCCATACTCAAGATACTCATGAACAGCATGCTGCACATGTAATCAGTGCTGCTCCATGCACATATTACACGTGCAGCTCATGCTGCTCCATAATACACCGGTCAATAAATGCGACGTCAATTGGAGCAAGGTGAAAGAAGAACAAATGTTATTTGGAGCACTGGGTGATTAAACAAAACAATATAAATGAAAATAATAGTAACAACAAAAAGTATCGCGAACTTCGCGACACTGCCCCTCAAAAGTGTCAACTTTTAATTTTAGTCAATATGTTCATTTTCTGCTCAACATATGCTCGCATCATTCAAAATGTTCGTAGTATTCTTTCTCCATAGATAAAGCCTTGCTCACTACATGTCCATTCAGATACCGTAATCTTTGTCTGAATGTCAGAACAAATGTTTGTGTTTTGGTGATTGCCTGTGACCGTTCTACAGCAAGTTCATCGTCACTACTTATCAGAATTACGTCATCGTCATCCTCTTCACCGCCATCGTTATCACTGTCATCGCCATCACCCGCTTCATCACTGAATGCTCCACCATTACCATTGTTGACCACGCTGTTATCTCCATCATCGAACACTTCACCATTTCCATCATTGAATACTTTATCATTACTGAATGCATCATTTTCACCATCATTATCACCATTATCACTATTGCATTCATCACTCACATCATTATTAGCACTATAATCACTTTCACGAAAATCACATTTCCACTCATCGCCCGTTTCAAATCCATCACCAGAATCAGAATCACCATCACCTTTGACCGAATCCCCTTCCAAATATCGCTCCACATCGCCGCTTATCGCCACTCCAACGTTGTTCGAATCACCTACCGAAGCACTTGCTACATCGCTGCCTATCGCCCCTCCAACGTTGTTCGAATCACCTACCGAATCACAAGCTTCATCACCGCCTATCGCCATCATCTCACTTTCCTGTAACACACCTGTATCAATCACAGAAGACTTCTCTGCACCATCTGTCATCAATAATTTACTATCATCAACAGTTGCATCAACAGTTATGTCGTCCATGTAATGTGTTAGGTCAAATTCATCCAGATCAACATACTGTACCCCTTCATTAACATCCCCACCACCAATACTACGTATTTCATCAATATCTTGAATAATATCAAACACCGTGTCATCATCGCTTACATCCGAGTAATATCCGCCCACATTGGCACGAACATCTCCACGTGGAGCTCTCAATGCGAACTCTCTTGCCCTGAGAGGTGTGTATCCATGTATGGTACTCAGATGAAATGACAACGTACTCCTCCTAACAAACGTTTTCTTACAATCGTTTTCAACACAATTCCAGTGTTGATAAACAGCATGCTTTTCCTTAACATGTCTGGCAAGATTCCGCTTGTAGCCGTAATTGCGGCCACAAGTATCACACTGATGAAATGGCATAATTCCTGAATTCTGAAACAAATCCTTAGAACTGTATGAAACTTAGAAACACAATGATTATTGTAAGACTTATTTGTGTCACTAATAAAATAACTACTCCAGCAAGCACGTGCTAGCACGAGGTATAACTATAGGTAAACAACTTTATCGATTATCATAGTACTTTTTATGCTCCATCGATACATGTATACTTTACTACGCACGGACTGACACTGTAGTATATTAATAGGTAAACAACATTATCGACTGTAAAAATTTGCTCCATTGAATATATCAACTTTTTGTACGGAATAACACTGAGGTAAACACACAACCACAAGATGAACATTTACAAACTTGATAGTAAACGTACACAAACAAACTGAATAAAATAAAACACAGTTCCACTGAAAAACATCCTTTGTATCAGACTAAATAGTCCACATTCTCGTTTTGTTTATATTATTTACATTTTTAGTCTGATTCTCTGAATTGTATCAATTATTCAGACAAAATTTGTTTGATTTTTGCCTTGGCATGTTTAGCAGCACTTCTCGTCGTTCGATGAGAAATAGATTCTTGTTCTGATGGCAAGGGAGTATTTTCCTCACCATTTTCACACATTTTACTAGCAGCTTCACACACCTCTATCGGGTATAGAAGATTCAATGGACGAGCGATAACACGTCCTGAAGGCAAAGCCACTTTTGCTGATCTCACACAACCATCACGACTGGTGACTAAGCGTAACACTTTTCCTACTCTCCAACAACCACGAGGAATATCATCCTTGATTAACACAACATCATCTACACTGGGTGAGAAATGAGACTGAATTCGTCTGAATTTCAATGTACTTTGGGTTCTTTCACGTAAGCTGAGTAAATACTCATCCCTCCAGATCTTCCAGAACATATTTAGAAGTTTTTGGCCTTTCTTCCATATGTTCAGTAGTTGCTCTGCGGTACTTTCGTACGGACTGTAGTCGAGGTAATCGTCCTCTAATTCTGGAATTCCGGTATTCGGGTTCAGGGTTAGAAAATGTTTTGGAGAGAGTGTAATTGTAGAGTCGATGTCCCCGCTAACGTACACCAGAGGTCGGGAATTCACCACGGCTTCGACTTCCTTAAGAACAGTTTGCAATTGAATAAACGACAGCAATTTTCGATTGATTGTTTTTCTGAGAGCTCTTTTCACCAGGCCTACTAACCTTTCGTAGAAGCCGCCCATCCAGGGAGCTAACTCAACAATAAAGTTCCATTTCACACCTACATTGGAGGCATAGGTTTGTACTTCCTCACTCTGTATGACGTGTTTCCACACCAAATTCAAAACTTTACTTGATGTTTTGAATTGAAGAGCATTATCACTTGTTATTTCGATGGGTGTTCCTCTATTTGAAATGAATCTTCTAAATCCTAGCAAGAATTCTTCAGCAGACATATCCTGTAGTAACTCGAGATGAATTGCACGAGTTACCATGCATGTAAACAAACACACCCATACTTTTCTTTGACCCTCTTTAGTTTTGATGTACAAGGGTCCAAGATAATCCAAGCCTGTCCTTGAGAAAGGAACCGCACTGGTCACACGTGTTTTAGGCAAAGGAGCCATCACTGGCATTTTGTATGGACCACCTTCATGCCGCCGACATACCGTACAATTCCGTAGCACTGAACTCACTGTTGCTCTCCCACGTGGCAACCAGTATTTGTACCTTAACTGACTTAGAGTTTGAGATACTCCACTGTGTAAGTTTTGTTTGTGGACTTTCTCAACAAGTAGATGGGTAAATCTCTCATTCTTTGGTAGCAAAATTGGACGTCGAGCACTTTCACTAATTTCCGCTTGGTCAATCCTACCTTTGCAGTGTAAGAGTCCATCATTGTCCAAATACACACCCAGTTGTCTTTGTAGATTGGTCATCTTCTTGTTTGATATGGCATCAAAGATATCCACAAAAGACTTTCTCTGAATATATGTCAGCCACATAACCTCAGCTTCATTTATTTCTGAGGTTGTAATTGGTCCTTTATTACTCTGAGCATCCCTCAATTTCTTGATAAATCGAAGAGCAAGTGCTGTCACACGTAGCATTTTTGTGATAGAGGAAAACCTGTCACTCTCTATCCCAAGTGGCGAACAAGAACCTGAACTATATGTGTGTTCTTCAGAGCTTTGTGTTGAGAATAAGCCTATTCCTTTTAGGGGTTTTGCTTTCTTTATTTCAGATTCATACTCAGGGTCATCTTCATTGTGACCAGGTAGACCAGGCCATTCACTTTCTGATTCGGTCAACCATTTAGGTCCATGCCACCAGATATCATTTTCTGCAAGGCTTCGAACATCGGATCCTCTTGTTGCTACGTCAGCTGGATTTTCCTTTGTTGACACATATCCAAACAAAATTTCACTATCTTCCTTGATTTCTTTTACTCTATTTCTCACGAAGACTGATAAGTCTTTTTCTGTATTGATCCATTTCAGAACACACTGTGAATCTGTATACACATGCAATCCTTCAATTGAGACTTTCAGTTGTTCTTTTACATACTTCAAGCATCTGACCCCAATGACTACTCCCATCAACTCCAGCCTTGGAATTGTCATCTTTTTCAATGGCGCAAGCCTAGTTTTGGAGAATATCAGATCAGACTTACACTCATTTGCTCCATTCGCTTGAAGAAGATACACATTTGCGGCATACGCGCAAGATGAAGCATCACAGAAACAGACTAAGCTGCGTTGCACATTCTCGTTATCATCTAGCGCAATACAACGTTTGACTGAGATATCTGATAGTTTTGACATGTTCGAACTAACCGAGGACCACACAGTTTTATCTTCATTGCTGATTTCATCATCCCATTCTATGTTTTTGCTCCATAATGACTGAATAAACACCTTTCCTTGAATCAGCACAGGAGAAAACAATCCGAGTGGATCGAAAACAGACGCGATTTCACTCAAAACACTTCGTTTTGTTGGTGTTGTTGTTTCTTTAGCAGGTGATTGTTTCTTCAATGATAAAGAATCACCCTGTATGTTCCACGTATGACCTAGTACTTTGACCGAGTCACAACTAGCCTTGTCTTCATTTGCAATGAATTCATTCACCAGACTATCATTTGAAATCCATTCGCGAAGATTCATTGATGCCTCACGAAAGATTGACTTTGCTCCATGGTATAACTGAACTGCACTTTCAGTACTATCCGTTCCTGTGATAAGATTGTCAACATAGATGTCATCTTTGAGCCTTGATGCTATATCACTCCCATATGTTTCCAAGTGGCTCTCAATGGTGGCTCCCAAGAGAAACGGACTTGAAATTATACCGAAAGGAACACGACAGAATCTATACTCCTGTATATTATCTTCGTCTGTCCTTGCTTCTTTTGGATCCTTAATCCACACGAATCTTGTGACATCTCTCTCACCTGGTTGCAATCCAATCTGGAGAAAAGCTTTCTCAATGTCGGCTACCAGAGCGACTGTATTCAGTCTGAACCTCATTAGCAAACCACATAAGTCCTTCAACATTACAGGACCTCTGTACAGACACTCATTCAAACTGTTATATTCTTTCCTGACCTTTGATGACGCATCATAAACAACACGTATTTTAGTAGTCGGCTTGTGTGGATTTATGACAGCATGATGGGGAAGGTAGTGTTTGATACTATCTGTATTAGTGTTTTCTACCTTTTCAATGATCCCTTTAGCTAGCTGGTCCTGAATGATCGAGTCGTATTGTTGTAACAACTCTGGCTTGTTCTTCATCCTCGAAACATTCGACCGTAAGCGTCCAACTGCTAGCTCTCGATTCTTTGGAAGATCCGGATTTTCATCTTTCCATGGCCATTTGACTTGATATCGACCATCTACAAACATCAGGTTTTCTTTGAAATGATTCTTTACCATTTCATCATTCTTGGTCGTTTGATTGTCGATAACTCCGATTGTTTCCATGTTCCAGAAATCTTCAAGATCTGGCTTAACAGGAATGGCATTATCAACACTTTGGAACACACTTGTTTGAGTAATATTTGTCCCATACGTCAAAACAATCATATTTGTTTCACTTGCACTTGTCTCCGTTTCAGTTGTTCTACCTGTTAAAATCCATCCGAGTTTAGATGAAAGGAGATAGAGGCCAGGTTGGACTTCAATTTTCTGGGGTAGAATAATATCCAGATAATAATCGTTACCAATGAGTAATTCAACAGTAGATGACTCTGTTTCTAATGGAATGGTGTCTGCCAAATCCAGACTCTTGACAAGATGTTCAATATTTTTTGAAGAACACAAGTTCATTGAATTTCTTTGAACTGTTCCACTAATCACTGGCACAATATTAGCAGTAATATCCATATATTGACCATTATTTAGTTTGACACTTAATCTTGTTTGTGTAGTTTTCACAACCTTTGGCCTGTCACTACCAAATGTGACTAGCTTTATCTCCTCTTCTTTTTCTCGTTTCAACTGGAGCATGTCAGCTAAATGCTCTGTCACATATGTTCGTTGTGACCCAGAGTCCAGAAGAATTCTTACAGTCTCACCCTTTGAGTTCTCTTGACCTTGACCGCGGATCTCCGTCCTGGCTGTTTGCATCAGAACCATTTCTCCAGACGATACTAACACATTTTCGCCTGAGCATACATATTCATTATGATCATCCTGAATTTCCTCAGTTAAATGAGCACTTACAACACTTGATTTGAATTTCTTAGGGCATAAACTTCTGTGGTGAGTATTTACTTCACCACAGTGCACACAAGCTTTTCCCTTTTTACAATCTTTTGACATGTGACCAAGTTTCAAACATTTATAACAACTGTCTTTTAGTTGTTTCTTTCTTTCATAGACAGTTCTGTATTTCGGACACTCATCGCTCCAGTGTCTCTGTTGGCAATATCTACATTGGTCATAATACCTTGATGAAGTTGATTTATCTACACTAACCACTAAAGCTTCTGCCGATCCCATAGCCCCTTGTTTTCCACCAAATTCCCTAAACTCTGGTTTGTTGGCTAACTTCGGCTTACTTATTGGTCTGTGATCACTTGCTGGATGATTTTGTCTGTTACCATAGAAGGCACCTGATCTGTTCTTGGATCCTTGATCGAAGTGTGAATTATCTCCATTGACCTTTTTTACCTCATCCTTCTTTTCAGCGTGCTCCCGAGCAGTGACATACTCATGGAGTCGAACTCTCAAATTTTCTACAGTCCACTTGTTAGTTGCTCCATTAAGCATTTCTAGCTGGAGCAATACATCTTCTGGCATTTTCGAGCGAATCATGGAGACAAATACGTCCTGGTTAACATCTTGCTTGAGCACTTCTAAGCTGCGAATGTGCCTTTCAATATTGTCAAGTAAATTCCTCAGACTGTTGGTCTTGTTGACAGCTTGTGGCAAGTTTATCAATTTATGATAATGTAGGTCAATGACCTCTTGCTTATTGCCAAATCTATCTTTTAGGATGTCTACTGCTATTTGGTAATTTTCCTTTGAAAGTGATAAACCTAATATGGCACTTTTTGCTTCACCAGTAATTTTGCATTTCAAATAATTGAATTTCTCAATATCTGACAATTTTTTGTTTTGATGAATTGCACACTCAAACGAGTCCCAAAACTCGGTCCACTTCAATTTATCACCAGAAAAAGTCACCATATCTAATTTTGGTAACTTCACTGTTGTTGATAATTCTTTTTCCCTTAATTCTTGTTTTTCAAGAATTTCAGTTTGCTGTCTCATTTGGCTTGCAACAATAGCATTCATTTGCCTTTGCAATGCTACAATTTGATCAAGCCCTTGACTTTCTTTGGCTTCAACTTTTTTCACCTTCGAAGCACTTACTTTTTCCTTGAGCTGTTTCAAGGTCGCTATGCACTCCATAGCCTCATCACCAACTGTTTCATTTTCAGTTGCAAGTTGTTTGATTAATTCTTCATCTGACTCATCTGCTGCTTCAGCCAGCTTTTCCGTTTGGCTTTCAACCTTTTCAGAATAAAGCTGTAGGCGTTCAATGCAACTATTGCACTTAATCATGAATTCTGTTTCATCCATAATATCAATATCACTCGAGAGTGTGATGAGCCCATGACCATTGTTGATTTCCTTTTGCAATGTGTTAACATATCTTGTTCTAACACCTTTTAAATATGACACCTTTGTCGCCATGATTTATGGCTTAATAATTTGAAAATAAATTGTATTTACCCTTTTTTGTCCACGTTCCCGGGTTCCGGCACCAATCGATGTCGCAGAGATCCTAATTGTTGCCCTTTTTGGCTTTTTCCTCTACGGCAGCGGATATTGAACACTAAACACAATTTATTCCACACATAATATTTTTATTCTATTTTAAAAGCAAACATCCATATCATTGTATTTAACTTTTTGTATATTTATTTTAGCAACAAAATTTCCAAGCTTTATATAGCCCAGTGCTCCATACTCAAGATACTCATGAACAGCATGCTGCACATGTAATCAGTGCTGCTCCATGCACATATTACACGTGCAGCTCATGCTGCTCCATAATACACCGGTCAATAAATGCGACGTCAATTGGAGCAAGGTGAAAGAAGAACAAATGTTATTTGGAGCACTGGGTGATTAAACAAAACAATATAAATGAAAATAATAGTAACAACAAAAAGTATCGCGAACTTCGCGACAAACAGTTTTATGACGTCATGTTTAGATTGCATCAACTGCACACCTTTCAACGTTCATATCTTTGCTATTTGTAAAGATAATCTCTTCAAATTTTCAGGAAATACTCAGAAAAACTTTGTCTTTCATATGTAATTAATATCGTAATTTTGAATTTTCTGCCATAAGACCCCTTTTATCAGATCTTGGCCCAATTAAATCAGTCCCGACTACCAGAAATGAAGTATTAATTTAGATACATGTACTATACTGCGGCTCTAAATATTTTGCAGTTATTATATTTTAAGGTCAGTTAACCATTTTCCTGATAAAGTCCTACAAAATTCACAATATTTCTTTGCTAAGCTCTTAATCATTAACATGACATAAGTTTTTGAGGGAATCCTACTTTATTTTTGCCAGAAGAATCACAACATAGTTAACACACATCAAAAAAGTCTTTGACATAAACCACAAGTTTATATACTATATTATTGTTTCACCCAATTTAAATTGTTTTATATCAATCATAATAAGTAAGGGGTCAGTTTATTGTTCCCAGAGCATGGAAACAAGTAGGCGAACTAATTCAGAAGCAAAGACCAGTTTTCCTGTCGCCACTATTTAACACTATAACGCTACCAAATAATAATAATAATAATAATAATAATAATATAACTAAAAATATTTATATTTTACCTCAGTGATACATCCAAGAATCTACGTGTAATATTAAAAACTAGTTTACTCCTTGTGCTCCTGGCATTCTAAATAATCATTCAAATATTTGCTTTGTTCTGTGGAAAATAATCAGTTCGTTTGAAAGTTTGTTATGTGAGCAACAGATTTATATACCTAAGGCGTACCCTTAGGTCAGCTGAATTTTAATGCAGGGCATGGTTTTATCGTAAAATTCTGTAAACAATTCATGAAACGCAAATGACGTGTTTGAATGTAATCAGTCATTGTTTAATTAATTACATATTGCATTAATTAGCTCTAATTCATTGAAAAAGGATGCCAGTCGAGGTAAAATAATACATATAGAGTGACAAATCACATTTAGCGAATCAGTGGTACTAATGACCATAACTTGTTTATTATGCCCCCAACTTCGAAGTTGAAGGGGCATATTGGTTTGAGTGCAGTGCGTGAGTTACGCTTAGCACTCGGCCAGGAACCGTTAGAGCTTGGATCTTGAAATTTGGTATGTAGTTTGTATATGAAAATAAGAGGACCCGTATTTTTTTTTCAGGAAAATTCAAGGGGCTAGGGGCCAATAGTGTGAGAGTTATGTCCCTATTTAATCCTTGATAAGTAAGTAAGTAAGTAAGTAAGTAAGTAAGTAAGTAAATACTTTATTTCAAGAGGGTGACCCAATTGGTTGTGTACCAATCTTCCTTGGGGCCATCATTTTACAAACAATACAAACAATATAAGTAAACAAAATATCATGACAAATATGTGGTGATATATTGATATTAAACAATTACATGACCAAAATGATACGAACAACATAACACACACACACACAGAGAGAGAGAGAGAGAGAGAGAGAGAGAGAGAGAGAGAGAGAGAGAGAGGTTTGTAAATGCATTCAATAACTGACTTTCAAACTTTATGTATTTTCTCTTGCATGTGGCGGCGGAGGTAACACATAAATAAAAGAAAGTATATATAACTAATCTTTTATTCAGTCAATACACCTTTTCACAAATATGCCAAAAGACGGCGACGTCTTTATACTAACGGAATACTATTCCAAACAGTAACACCTGAGAAAGATAGGCTTCCTTTAAACAAATTGCATTTGGCTTGAGGTACAATATAGTTATTTTGAGCATCTCAGATTTGAGGCAGTGTTATTTAAAGTAACATCTCTCACATGGAACAATTCTTGTAAATGAATGGGTGCTAAATTATAAAGTAAACATGATTATTTGTTATTTCATTTAAGAGTGTTTTAGGAACCGACACCTTTAAGAAATCCTATCATCAGGCTCCGTGCAAAAAGGTGAACCAGGAAGAAAGTACAATTGTTTTTTTACAAGTTGGCCTCACACTGTTTGCTAACAATGTTTCCAAATTCCTAATAAACATGCCATGATTGAATCGTTGGAAAAATTTATACACATTTGAAAATAATCATAGATATTAGCAACTTTTAGTCCTTTGAGATCAGCGAGGATATTCTGAGAAATCAAAAAATTATTATCGGTTAAGATTCATTTTCTAACCAATGTTTAATATATTTGGTCCCATTTAGATAATACTAGTCTTTGTATCGACTACCCTGTTGAAAGTTGCAAAAGTTTAGTAATTCTCTTTGGCTCTATGTTGCCAAGTCTATAGGGTCACTGACGAGACTTTAATAGTCGAAACCGCGGTATGGCCCATCCTCTTTCTCATTAATGTGTTCACTGCTCTTAAGGGATCTCAATTTTAATTTTTTATTTGCTATTACTGCAGCTGGTGTTGTGCCGTGTGGCGGCCCTAAAAAGTCTCCCCGTACATCATCCATAGTGCAGGTTATATTTTCTTTTTGGTCCTTTGAGATCAGCGAGGATATTCTGAGAAATCAAAAAATTATTATCGGTTAAGATTCATTTTCTAACCAATGTTTAATATATTTGGTCCCATTTAGATAATACTAGTCTTTGTATCGACTACCCTGTTGAAAGTTGCAAAAGTTTAGTAATTCTCTTTGGCTCTATGTTGCCAAGTCTATAGGGTCACTGACGAGACTTTAATAGTCGAAACCGCGGTATGGCCCATCCTCTTTCTCATTAATGTGTTCACTGCTCTTAAGGGATCTCAATTTTAATTTTTTATTAATGTTCTTCAGCTGACATTTGACATTAATTGGAATATAATTTGACAGACACAAATGTACCAAGGTGACATATTAAATCAAATCTGAAGATCGCGCATGGTGACATCATGATGATTCGGTGTTTTGAAATATCCGAAAGAAAAAAAAATGTCATTTGCAATGTTTCGGTGCACTATAAAAAAAAAAAAAAAAAAAAAGAAAAAAATATGAGCTGTCGCAGGACAGCGTGCTCGACTGCTTCACCTTTGTCAAACATAAGGCCAAACCCGACCAGTAACCCATACATCTTTTTGCCTTGATGCAATAAGGCAAAATCACTGAACCATGGAAGTTAACTATAACTACCTAAGATTTAGAGGTCTCACTCATATTGTGAAATAAGTGTGTTCATATATCAACTGAGTGCCAAGACACAAGGCAAAATCACTGAACCGTGAAATAAGGTCACACTGACCTATAAGTATTTCAGGGTCAAAGGTCTAGTGATACTTACTCATAATGTGAAAGAAATATGATCATATACCCATTTAGTGTTGAGATATAAAGCAAAATCACTGAACCATGAAATTAGGTCATAGTGACCTATAAGTATCTTTGGGTTAAAGGTCTGGTCATACTCATTCATAATCAGAAATGAGTATGAAAAAATACCAACTGAGTGTCGAGATATAAGGCAAAATCACTGAACCATGAAATTAAGTCACAGTGACCCAGGAATACTTTACGGTCAAAGGTCTTGTCATACTCATACATATCGTGAAAGCAGTATGTCCATATACCAATTGAGTGCCGAGATATAAAGGAAAATCATTGAACCGTGAAATCAGGTCATATTGACATAGGACTACTTTAGGGTCAAAGGTCTTGTCATACGCAAACATAGTATGAACGAAGTTTGTTCATAAACCACTTGAGTGCTGAGATATAAGGCAAAGTCACTGAACCATGAAATTAGGTCACAGTGACCTATAAGTATATTGGGGTCAAAGCTCTGGTCATACTCACTCATATCTGAAAAAAAGTATGAAAATATACTAATTGAGTGTCAAGATATAAGGCAAAATCACTGAACCGTGAAATTAGGTCACAGTGACCTAGGACTAATTCAGGGTCAAAGGTCTTGTCATACGCAAACATACTTTGAAAGAAGTTTGTTCATAAACCATTTGAGTACCGAGATATAAGGCAAAATCACTGAACCGTGAAATTAGGTCACAGTGACCTATAAGTATATTGGGGTCAAAGGTCTGGTCATACTCACTCATAATCTGAAAAAAGTATGAAAATATACTAATTGAGTGTCAAGATATAAGGCAAAATCACTGAACCGTGAAATTAGGTCACAGTGACCTAGGACTACTTCAGGGTGAAAGGTCTTGTCATAAGCAAACATACTTTGAAAGAAGTTTGTTCATAAACCATTTGAGTACCGAGATATAAGTCAAAATCACTGAACCGTGAAATTAGGTCACAGTGACCTATAAGTATATTGGGGTCGAAGGTCTGGTCATACTCACTCATAATCTGAAAAAAGTATGAAAATATACTGATTGAGTGTCAAGATATAAGGCAAAATCACTGAACCGTGAAATTAGGGCACAGTGACCTATAAGTATATTGGGGTCAAAGGCCTGGTCGTACTCACTCATAATCTGAAAGAAGTAAGAAAATATACTAATTGAGTGTCAACATATAAGGCAAAATCACTGAACCATGGAAAGTAGGTCAACCGACCCTTACCGTCGTGCCACACAAGACAGTGTCAAAAAGTCAAAAGATGAATGACCAACCATCTTCCTAAGTTGTTTCTATTAAGAAATAAAAAGAAAAAAATCGGTGTTCTAGATTTTGACCTCTAGCCCCGCCCCCCTGACTCCGACACGGTCGGATGCCATGGAACCTAAAGTGTACGAAGTATGAATGCTTTATGATAAGTTGTTGTCAAGATATGGACTCCTTGTAAAAGTTACACAGCAGTACATCTATTTTTTACAGTGTTCTAGTTTTTAACCTCCAGCCCCACCCTCCAGACATGGACCCAGAGATCCGATGCCATGAAATGAAACTCAACCCTACAGGGTACCTATGGTCCCAGTATGAAAGCCCTCTGATAAAATTTTTTCAACATATAGACTTCTAGAATACAATATCACAGAAAAGCCATTATTATTAATGGTGTTCTAGATTTTAACCTCTAGCCCCTCCCCCTAGCATGGACCCAGGGACCTGATGCTATGGAATGAAAGCCGACCCTACAGGGTGTCAATGGCCCAAGTATCAATGCTTTCTGATGAGTGGTTGTCAAGATATGGACTTCTAGAAAACTTTAACACAATGATAGCTATTTTTAAGGTGTTCTAGATTTTAACCTCCAGCCCCATCCCCCAGGCCTTGGCCCAGGGGCCCGATGCCATGGAATGAAAGCTAACCCTACAGGGTATCTATGGTCCAAGTATGAATGCTTTCTGATGAGTGGTTGTCAAGATATGGACTTCAAGAAAACTTTAACGCAAGTGTGACGCGCACGGGAACGGGAACGGGAACGGGAACGCACACGGGAACGGGAACGTGGACGACCGGGGTGACTGCAATAGCTCTATGCACTTCGTGCAGTCGAGCTAAAAACATATAAATCTCCAGAACCAGAAGGCCTTTGATTTTGAAACTTGGCATGAAGCATCAGGCAATAAAGTTCGACAAAGTTTAAATAAATCATGACCCTGGGATGACCTTGGCCTATTTTACGGCAAGGTCAACATAGGTCGCCCATGCATTTGAATGGGGAAAATTGTTAAAACGTGACTTGAACGGCAAAACTTGCAAGAAATGGGCAAATGGACAGAATATTTATGTTTATAAAAATATTTGGTCTCTAGCGAGCTGTCTGCCCCTGTCCCGGGGCTATATACATGTATATATATACTGAACAAAAAAAAAAAAAAAAGAAACGCAACAATTATATTCCACTAAATTTTGAGCAAACTATGATACAATCAGAAATTATAGCATTTTCTACTTCTGCATGAGATATTAGGCTTCCGAATGCAACAAACCGATTTTCATTTTGATGAGTATTTACGGAGTTATTCGATGCCGACCATTGGCATGCTGAAAGTAGTATACCACACAGTGCGCATGCGCAAGCATTAAAGTTATGGTACGATTAAAATCAGCTATAAACCGCCATTCAAAATCGCAATGTACCACTCAGCAGATGACTCGCACGTTAAAGAAATGAAGCAAATAAAATTGAAATTATCCCCCTTTCAATTAAACATATAATGATTTTGATGGTTTTAATTACGAGCTTGTGTGTCGTGAAACATTATTTCTTTTTCATGATTGTTAATTAGGGAGCAGCTGACATTGTTTCTTAAGGATTTGGAGGTTCAAAAGTTTGAGCATGCGCAGAACAAATCCCTTCCGATGTGCATTATTTAAGATGAGAAAAAATCTCACTCAGTTTTTATCGAAATGAAAATCAGATTTTTGCATGATATACCCTAACATACCATGAATGTGAATCATACAGCAACAGACCTGAAATTATCAACGTTTTGCCGTTAAACTCGAAAATCCTCAGAGGCCTATTGTTGCGTTTCTTTTTTTGTTCAGTATATATGTCCACATTATTCAAACATCTTTTTCTCTGAAATTGTTTGACCAATCCAAGCCAAACTTTATGTGGAGCATCGTTAGGAAGGGGGAACAAAAGTGTATAAAATGATCAAGGTCACATGACCAAGATGGCCGCCATGGCTATAAATAATCTTCTCCAGAACCAGAAGGCCTATGATTTTGAAACTTGACATGAAGCATCAGACAATAAAGCTCTACAAAGTTTGTATAAATCATGACCCTGGGATGACCTTGTCCTGTTTTACGGCAAGGTCAACATAGGTCGCCCATGCATTTGAATGGGGAATTGTTAAAATGTGACTTGAAGGGCAAAACTTGCAAGAAATGGGCAAATGGACAGAATACATATGTTTATGAAAAAAATTAGTCCCTAGGGAGTTGTCTGCCCCTGTCCCGGGGCTATATACATGTATATGATCATATTATTCAAACATCTTCTTCTCTGAAAGTGCTTGGCCAATCAAAGCCAAACTTTATGTGGAGCATCGTAAGGAAGGGGGAATGAAAGTTTATAAAAATGGTCATGGTTACCTGACCAAGATGGCCGCCATGGCTATAAATAGCAAAATCCTTTAAAATCTTCTTCTCCAGAAACAGAAGGCCTATGATTTTGAAACTTAGCATGAAGCATCAGGCGATGGAGCTCTACAAATTTTATATAAATCATGGCCCTGGGATGACCTTGACCTATTTTACGGCAAGGTCAACATAGGTCGCCCATGCATTTGAATGAGGAAAATTGTTAAAATGTGATTTGAAGGGCAAAACTTGCAGGAAAAGGGCAAATGGATTTATGCTTATGAAAAAAAAAAAAAATGTTCCGAGGGGGTTGTCTACCCCTGCCCCGGGGCTATATACATGTATTATATGACCATAATATTCAAACATCTTCTTCTCTGAAACCACTTGGCCAATCAAAGCCAAACTTTATGTTGAGCATCGTTAGGAAGAGGGAATGAAAATTTGTATAAATCGTCAAGGTCACATGACCAAGGTGGCCGCCATGGCTATAAAAAGCAGAAAGCTGTAAGAAATCTTCTTCTGCAGAACAAAAAGGCCTATGACTTTGAAACTTGGCATGAAGTATCAGGCAATGGAGCTCTACAACTTTTATACAAATCATGACCCTGGGAAAACGTTGACCTATTTTACAGTAAGGTTAACATAGGGCGCCTATCCATTTGAATTTGGAAAATTTAAAAATTGGCAAATGAATGGTAGATTTAAGATTCTGAAAAGAATTTGGACCCCAGGGTTGGGTCTGCCCCTCCCTCAGGGCATTAAACATGTATATAACCATAATATTCAAAGATCTTCTTCTCCAAAACTGCTTGGCCAATCAAAGTCAAATTTTATTGGTAGCATCTGTATAAATGTGATTATAGATAAACCAGGTCACTTGACCAAGATGGCCGCTTATATATATGGCCTTTATAGTTAAACAAGTTTATTGGTATATATCTCAGATCTCAGGTGAGCGTTTACAGGTACATTGGTCCTCTGTTGTTTTTTTTTTTATTATTTTTTTATTTTTATTTTATTTTTAAGTAGGGTAAACCATGTGTTGTGGACCAAGTGATTTATAAACACAATGAAATTTGAACGATAGACGCTCAAGTAATAACGAGGCCCTCCCAGAGGGGGTCTTTGCTCCCTGCTCCCTTAAAGAAAAATGACCTTTTTCCCCAGCTCCCTAAAATGTTTTTCCTCAGCCCCCTGCTCCCTGCTCCCTAAAACCCTGCTTTCTCCCCAAATCCCTGAAAATAAATGACCCTTCTCCGCAAATCCCTGAAAATAAATAGCCCATCTCCCTGAATCCCCAAAACCCCTGGGAGGGCCTCAATAACTTTCCTATGCCACGAGTATCGATAAGGAAGTATGATATGCAGCACTAGTGAGAATAATTTATATTTCCTCATTTTGTGAGCATTTTACTCTTGGCATCATTTGAATCCTTAACATCCGGATACTTGCTGACTCAGACTCTATAAATATGGTACACTCCGAGATGTTTGAATATTTAAGGAGGAATTAACATAGGTCTATGATTTGCAATTTAAAATTGAAGTTTATTGGTACAAAATCGAATCTTAATATTTTGATATGTTGATAAGCTCCACATGAACATGTAAACCTAGCACACCGACAAACTGACAAATCTAGACACGTTGAAGCGGTGGTGGGGGTCGGAAATGGGTTTGGGTTAATTAATAATAATAAAAAAAAAAAAAAAAAAAAAAAATACAGCGCATTTTTGCGTTTTCCGATCAGGTTATTAATTATTTTGTAATTCGCAAATGTACACGGGGCATTGCCGCTGGAAAATACAATGTATGCAATAGTTGCTTTCAACAAGTAAATTGCCTCACAAAATACTGAGCTAGAATTTTCGCACTTTTAAGATAAAAAAAAAAAAAACAGCAAATAAAAAAATAGTTATAAAAAATCCATTTGCCCTTTTCCTGCGCGAACCATTAAATGCTGGTTATCATATTAGAATATGAAAAATACATAAATAAATAATAATAAAAAAAGCTTTCTATTGACGCGACTGGTGTTGAAATCATTAAAGTTTTGACAGTATGAATGACAGGTTTGATTTGTTTATGATGCAGGAAGGGGAAGCAAGCTGTTTAAGAATGTGAGTTCGTGATCTGCCAAAGGTCCATATAGTAATCGAACACAGTTTAGATTCGATAAATTTGATGTGTGACAGCTCCATATTGGCTTACTGGAATTTCCGTCTAAACATGCATTAACCGAACTGCTCTTTGGCGCACTGTGAACAAGAAGAACAAGAACAAAACTTTATTATGAATCAAAATCTCAGACCACGCGCAGGTGGTATATGAGAAAATCAGGAAATCGAAATTTGGAACATGGCAACTGAAAACTGAAATCTGCCCCGAAGACGAGAGATGTGCAAGTACGAGTCCCAGTCTGATCCGATCGGGCGGCACAACGGTTCATTATATTCAAGACTTTTGTAGCCGTCTCCTGATGGGACAAGCACATGCACATATTCCGTATTCGGGTTACAGAAAGAAATAATTATGTAAGCTATCTAGAGTGAGAACTACCGTTGAACTCTAAAATTGTAAACCAAAACGTACATGTCTTGGAGTGTGCATACTTAATGAGGTGACAATAATGGATTGAATTTGGTCTTACTTGAAGTATTAACTTTTAAAATTAACATATAATATGAAAAAAGTAGAATGCCGCCTTCTCGTTCTTTGGGTAAATTCACTTAATCTGATACCTTAACATGACCACACCGTGATTACCGACAAAAAGTTTGAAAAAGAGAATGTCTTGTATATGTACATAGATTATATAATAATTATAACAATTATTACAAGCAAGTGTTAAGATTTCTAAAAAGAAACAGGTATGAGGTAAATAGGATGTCAATGTCATTCACAAATAGAGAAAATAGTGTCATAGATGAGCCGCGCCGCGAGAAAACAGGTATTCAGAGCCTATCTGATAGTGCTGCTAACAGTAAAACCAGATTACAAAACAAGCTTTTGTGGCATAAACTTTTCTATTCCTGTGTATTTCTATGGAATAAAGAAACGACCTGAACAACCTGCCTTTTAACTGTATATAATACAAAACGTTTAGGTCTGGGTCCCGACATGACCATAGCGACTAGGACAAATCAAACAAACTCAACCCAGTGTTATCGGCCAAAATACAAACACTTTTGTTCCTAGCGATGAAAATTCGTAAGGTTTTTAAAAAAAGCTATAACTTGTGTTACATTGATAATAAAAAGGGAAGCGACTGTCACAATTTATTTGTTTATGCCATAATTATTGTATTTTCTAGTCGTTGGGGAATATAGGTACGAGTGCCATGGTTAAATATGATAAAAAATTTAAAAGAAATTGTCTTAAAAGAAGTTAAAGTTGCTACATGTACAAAGATTCGTCATTTTGTATGTATACTGAAACAAATTGCAACACACTTTAAACCTGTTTAATGTACTTGATATAAAACTATTTTCTTTTATCTATCTCCCTACCACTAGGCCATTGCGCTCCCTTTATTGTTGTGTTTAACGTCAACAATTTTTTTGCTCAAGAATCTTTGCAACCACCAGCTACTGGTGGTAACATTCAAAACAAAATCAGACAAATAAATGCGTCCTAACTTCATTTCCCATTTTAAATACCCTTTTCTCGAAAGGTTTACGAGATTACCAATAGAGCCTCGACGCGAGAAAACCGGTCTTCGGGGTTTCCGACCAGGTCCGACACAAACCGGCCTGTACAAGCTCAGAAAAGAGCTAGAAGCTTGAAATTTCGGATTTAAGTAGAAGAGGAATTGTACTATCCGAGTAGCGAAAACAAAGGCGCTGATCAGCTTCGCGGTTACCGCGAAGCTGATCTGCGCCTTTGTTTTCGCCTAGGCAAAAATCCGGTTTTCTCACGATGCGGCTCAAGATACTGCGTTTCTGATATTGTAAAGTATTAGTTTGTCCGTGCGTCCGTACCGATCATTCCTCTGTCATATGCCGTTGCGTCGAGTCAAACTTATTTCTTAGTGGCACAGTGGTTATGTCACTTGCTTTGTAAACCAGGCCAGTGTCGCAGATTCGATCCCAGGCTTCTCCAGTCTGACGGATAAGACTATAAACCGAGGTACCGTCTCCATATGACCAATTAGCATTAAACCCCAAATCAATCAAAATACTTTTTTCTAGTAGCAGTGATAGTTGAGCCGCCTCATGAGAAAACCACCAATCTGCAAGTGCAGATTAGCTTCGTAGTACATGTTACTGCGAAGCTGATCAGCGACTTTGTTTTCGCTACATTGATAGTCTCTTAAACCAAAATTTCCAGCCTTTAGGCACTTACTTACAGCTCGGTTTGTGTCGGACCTCTTCGGAAACTACCGTTTTTGTTTTCTCAAGTTTATAGCATGAAACCCTGCAGCAGTGATAGCTCCAAGCACATCACGCAAACATATCCCATGTATTGAATACCCCCTTAAATCCCACTTTTATATTGCAAAACTGAGGTATGCAGGGGATTCTTTTGTCATGTTTTTGACCAAAAACATAGATTGTGGGTACTCGTTAGAACAGCCTCACGAGGCGGTTCTACGCGAGGCGATTCTAACGCGTAGAAACAATCAGTGTTTTGTGCAAAAATGAGCCTCCACATGGGAAAACCAACAATCTGCATAGGCGAAAACAAAGACGCAGATCAGCTTCGCGGTAACCGCGAAGCTGATCAGCGCCTATGTTTTCGTTACTCGGATAGTACGATTCCTCTTCTACTTAAATCCGAAATTTCAAGCTTCTAGCACTTTTCTGTTACTGTACAGGCCGGTCTGTGTCAGACCTGGTCGGAAACCCCGAAGACTGGTTTTCTCGCGTCGAGGCTCAAATTATTACCGATGAAATTTTCAATATTTACAATAAAGCTGAAAAAATTCTCTGTATATCGCATGGGCAAGTTCTTGTAAGTAGAGAACCTGCTAATGACATACCCTTCAAGAATGCACCTTGATCTTTTGTCTTTGATCCAAGTTCTCTAGATGCAGGTACAATATCGTCTCCGCTTTGGTTAGGTAAAAGTCGAAGTAATTATGGTAAAAGTTTAATAAACAACGTCTCTTACCAAGTTTTCGAGCATCAGTAAACCCATTATTTACGAATGGGCTTGCCCATCACTATCATTTTGATGAGTCCACTTTCATTTTGGGGACACCAGGTGTGATTTTAGATTTTTATTTCATTTTTCGCTTTAAGCAAACAGAACAGCCTCAAATCTTACGTCGAGTTCTGGGGCGTCACATCCGGAGATTTACTGTTTGCCTATGCCAATAAAAAGGACGCCAAGCTTTCATGTTATGCATGTTATGTACCGACTTAAAATGATAAACGCATTAATTTTGTGTCAAAAGTCATAGTCAAAATTATGCCATGTATACTCAACAAAACGTTATAGAGGAAAATGTGTTTGAGGGCCTGTAACTCAAGAACTGTTATATTTCAAGAAAGTGAACTCCATCTTATTATGAAGTGTCTTTTTATCTTTCGAATGAGGGCTTATTTGAGATGATGACACTTACAGAAGTTTTAAAAAATCAATGTCATATTGCCATATTGTTCGATTTGTGTATCAATTCAATGTCACAAGAGCTTTTTCACACAGTAACCATGTCTCCATAGACACATTTTCTCATCAGTGAACAGCTGTACAGTGCACACACTGAGGTGAGCAGACCTGTTGTAAAGCATTTTCAGCACCAGTACCATTGTTGGTAGCAGGAGGACAATGTGAGATGAAATCACTCAGATTACCTACTTCGGAACAACGTTGAGGTCAAGGACTAGGCAACCCAACCACCAGACATGCCCCCGCTGAACATGTGTTACACATTCTGGGACAGCATGATATGGTCTGATGTGGAATACTGCCACCAAAAACTCTCCAGGCTCTTGCTTTGGTGCTTCAGGAGGAAAGGAGGCTGATTTCTCTGCACCGAATTCGGCATATTGCTGGTCAGATTAAACAATTGTTGGTTGGCTGGGGTGCTTTGCAGCCTGATATTGCCATCTAGGAGAATGACATGCCTCAACATCTTGTCTTGTGCACTGATCTGTTGTCATGAGAAAACTTGTCTTCAAAGTCTATGCTTTTAAGGCAATCTACATTGACACTTTTTACTCAAACCAAACAATATTGCTATTTTGAGAAAACTAAACCGACGGCTAGTCAACTTTGACATTATTTTTCCCAGCCACCGAGGCTACAAGTTCAAATGAGGCCTCATTGGAAAGATAAAAAAGACACTTTATAACATTCCAAAGTTTGAACTTCTAACTTTTTACCAGATTTATTGCAATATTAAGCACTTGAACACATTTTCCTTAACTTGTTTTGTTGAGTATATTTATATCACTGTAAAGATCTACTTGTATGTGCAATTATTATTGTTAAAATAAGTATAATGCACAAAATGCATTTCGTCCAAATGCATTCAGAAGCTAAATAGTTATACTAAACATTGATTTATATTGTCCGTATTTCAAACTTTTGTCTCAGAAACATGAGAATATAAAAACAACTATTGAAAATCGCTCAAATGTCTTTAGATTTCAACAAAGATAACAAACTGTTGCTAAACTGCAGTCACATCCAGTAGTCGGCAATGATGCCCATATGTTGGATTTTGATTTAAAATCAGGATTTAATCAAAGGTATATAAATATTTCAAACAAATTTTCGTATATAGAGGCCTACTTCATTTTTTTCAACGTTAATATGCATCGTCGTAGGGAAAATTAATGTTTTGAGTATCAAATATTTAAAAAAAAAAACGTCGAATGATAGATTCAGGCATAGTTCATAATTTCTATCTAGCTCTTGGTAAAGTTGTTGTCCTTTCAACAATTTTGCTGCAGCAATATACAAAGCACATTAATATAAAGACCTTGAAAGATGTGTGCAAGATAATATTATACAAGTTCAGGTTTTATGTTCCCCTCTGAATTTCTGGCTGATAAATACTTTTCCAGTGACGCAAATATGAAGTTATGCGAAGTCAAATGAAGATGGAACGTTGGGATCAAATAATTATGCTTCTAGTAGAGCGACAGCAAGGTGGCGAATAGGTGACGCATATTATCAAACATTTGTACGTTGGAGATGGCAACAACAAATTACAAAAACACAGCAAAGTATTTAGAAATTGTACAAAACAATCATTGATTCATGAAAAAATAAAACTTCCTTAATATTCATGCAAAACTTGATTTATTTGACATCGTTGCCGTTCGACCATTAGATTCCCGGATATACATAAACCAACTTTAATTAAGGTATAGGCGGCCCCCGTGGCCGAACGGTTAAGAGCGCTGTTTCTTAATCACTCGATCATCTCACCGCTGTGTCTGGTGTGGGTTCGAGCCCCGCTCTGGCCACATGTGAGACAAGCCAAGTTCTGCTTGCGGGTATGCCAGGTGGTTTTTCTCGGGGTTCCCCTGCCCGTCTCATATGAGCTGAAATAATCTTGAAAGGGACGTAAAACTGAATAATAATAGTAATAATAATAATAATAATAATAATAATACTGCAGCTAAAACCTCTGACATATACTCGCATTCGCTTCGGGAAGGTTATAGGTAAAGCAGCACGGTCAAAGTAGTCGCACTATATTGAGCCGCTTCGTGGGAAAACCAACACTGTGGTTTTCGAACAGGTCCGACACAAACCGACCTGTACAAGCACAGAAAAGCGTTAGAAGCTTGAAATTTCGGATTTAAGTAGACGAGGAATTGAACTATCCGAGTAGCGAAAACAAAGACGCTGATCAGCTTCGCGGTTACCGCGAAGCTGATCTGCGTCTTTGTTTTCGCCTTTGCAGATTGTTGGTTTTCTCATGAGGTGGCTCATATATACTAAACAAAAAAGTAAAGGAAAATGTGTTCCAGTGTTTATTGCAATAAATCTAGTAAAAAGTTAGTAATTCAAAATTTGATATGTTATAAGGTGTCTTTTTATCTTTCCAATGAGGACTCATTAGAATTTGTAGCAAGGGCAGTGGCTGGGAAAAACAATGTCAAAGTTGACTAGTCGTCAATCCAGTTTTCACAAAATTGCAATATTGTTTGGTTTGAGTTAAAAGTGTCACTGTAGACCCTTGCCATAAAAGCATAGACTTTGAAGACAAGTTTTCTCATGACAACAAATCAGTACACAAGAGAAGATGTTGAAGTATGCCATACTGCTTTTCCTGCATTTCATTTCCCAGATGGCAATATCAGGCTAAAAAGCACCACAGCCAATCTGACCAACAATATGCCGACTTTGGTGCTGAGAAATTAGCCTCCTTTCCTCCTGAAGCACCACAGCAAGAGCCTGGAGAGTTTTTGGTGCCAGTATTCCACACCAGACCATATCATGCTGTCCCAGAATGTACAACACTTGTTCAGGGGGGACCATGTCTGGTGGGTTGGTTGCCTAGTCCTTGACCTCAACGTTGTTCCGAAGTAGGTTATCTTGGGTGATACTGGGGTGATTTCATCTGACATTGTCCTCCTGGTACCAACAATGGTACTGGTGCTGAAAATACTTTACAACAGGTCTGCTCACCTCAGTGTGTGGACTGTACAGCTGTTCACTGATGAGAAAATGTCTATGGAGACACGTTTATTGTGTGAAAGAGCTCCAGTGTAGGCTGACTTTGTAATAGTGGTTACACGAAAACAGTCTCTAAGCGTCAAATTACAGCAGGTAAAGCCATTATGTCGGTTACGTGTGTTTGATGGCGAGCGCATAACCTCACTGACCTACAGTAGCACACCCTGGAAACAACATGATCATCTAAAGTCAAACGAACCAAAACCAATTTTACTGTTTCCAAAACTGCTAAAGTATTTACGTCCGTTGGTAGCATTAGGTTATGATTTAGGACGTTTAACGTTACCAACGTCAATACCAAAACAAACGCTAGGTGTAATTTCTACGAAACATGTGACATACATGTATTGCTGCTTGATTATCTGCGTATAAGCACAAATAATCTAAATAAAGTGAATTGCACATTATGCACTAGCGTGCATTTTTACATTCCGTTGACCAGTTTTAGCGCAACATTGGATGGCACCCAAGTATGCAATAACGCCAATCTTTATTGCACATTATCAAGTCGACGTCAGATTACCAAGCACGCGGCGTATTTGGATGGTATCTTTACGTTCACCCCGACATTTACGTCACAATTTGCTTTTTTTCATGGTTTTTGACGTTTTTATGGTAATCGTATCAGTAAAATGACGTTTTCTCATCTCGCCACATGCCGCAAGCAGTCTACAAAACATTTCTAAACTTATAGACTTATATTACAATTTATGAAATATTATTAAAAAAGTATAAATTGAACGCTTATAACGCTAAGTGGGACAAAACACTGGACAGGACAATTTGTTTGCGTGCATGCTTTTAAGAAATCACTGGATATGTATAGTGCAACTTTTTTGACGCATCGGTTTACCTATGTCATAATGACATAAATTTGCATTTGTTGATCGGACTGCTTCTAATGGGTATGCTTTCAACAATGAAATTCTATTATGGTAAACAAGACATGTCCACGTGCTTCACATGGCGCTTGGAAAATGTCTGAAGCAAGTATGTACCCATTTTCTAGTATTTATAAAACCACGTGAAGTTAACCGGCATGGACAACGTGTTTTTACTATAATATTGTATGCACTCGTATTTTGACCAGTTACTGTACATATCCATTATTCACGGATGAGTAGCACCGCGAAGTACATAAGTAATACATGTAAGTAAAGCCTCAACATTGTAGTTTTCGTTGTTGAAAATAATACAAAAATGCGATTCTCATATAATTACGAATTGTTTGCAACATGTAAAATCAGACATCATAAGAAAAGCGCGTGCACCGATCATATTGACTCGGGTGACGATTTGCAGTGACCCAGTGAGACAATGATCTTTCAGTTGGAGATTATATTTCTGGCCATTTTTTATCGAATAGATCGGCGGATCGCGATCGGGTACAGACTGATAATTCAAAGAGGGACGATTTGTTTGTTTTGTGTCCACAACTTTCAGGCATGTCGCGTCTTGGGTATTTACCGGTATTTCAGAGTGTCTTGATCAGCACGATACAACACGGTGCCAGAGGGATTCTAACCCACATGTTCTCGATCTGGCATATGCGCGCAATAAGCATCCTAGTGGATGCTGAGAGTGATGGGAGTCCTTGACTGTCCATGCAGCGGTACACATACATGTTTATGTCATAGCGTAGAACAGCTTTTGTCATTTTACATCCTTTAACATGTTTAAGCAAATAGAAAAGCCCAAGATGTACTTAACCACTTTTCGTGGACAGGATCGGACCTTCTAATCAGCCAATCACTAATCAGATGGCCAGTCATTTTGGTGATACATTTTAGGTTTGCCTGGATGCACCAGCAGCCAAACTATTTCTCATCGTAAATCACATATTGTATTGTTTTTACAGACCCGTATGAGCTCTACCCGATGATCAGTAAAGATGCTATTATCACGTACGGGTTCCAACCTGTTCGGCCTAGCAGTGGGGTCATCTATGGGGATGATGCTTTTCTCTCTGGCCTATCACAGCAGCCAATTTACGTACGTTACCAAATACGAAGTATACCAGGATCCATTTGACGTTAACAACGTGACGATTAGCCTTAACACCAGTTTTGGCAGCTTCCAGCAGAATAAGGCTGACAGGGACCGACAGAGCAAAACCGGAGAAACGCTTTATTTTCACAATGACACAGGAATCCATAGAGGTAAGAAAATTGAAACTGGGTGGGTTATTGACTATGATTGGGAATTCTAGTTTTCTTCTTTAGCATGCTTTGGCCTTAGTTTCTTTTGTTTTAAACATACAGCCTATCATACCTGCATATTCAGAAAAACCAAAGAATGCCAAAAGATACGTATCGTCGTAGCCTCATACATGTTTTACTTTCAAACTGATGTTTGTAGTAAGAGCGCTGGAAACGGTTACTGTAATGCAGGCACTGACCTCCGTACTGTGCATATAGGGAAACCATCTCTCCCTCTCTTAACTCGATGACAGCACACCCAGCCTCGATTTATGATCGTTTTAGTTTGATTTTGGTTTTTCAGAAAACGATGAAATAGCCCGATTTCTTCACAACAACATAAAAATTCTATGTACTGTTGTATTGGGGAAGAATGAAGAAAACCTTCTGAAGTCTTCGCGGTATCTATTGGAAAAACGATGTAATAAACTGCTGTATTTCAGTAACTTCAAGACCAACAGCTCTGACGTCATTCGTGTAAACGTGTCTTCCATTGGTGATAAAACTATTTCTGTGGCCAATGAGGCATTTCGTTACATAGCAAAAAACCATTTAAACTCCGCTGATTGGTTTATACGCATTGACGTATTAAGCTACGTCATAATGGAAAATCTGCGATACTTTCTATCTAGTGTATATCCTGAGGACCCCCTTTACTTTGGTGCAATATCCAACAACGTATATGGAAGACCAGGATTTTGTTCAGCTTATATTTTAAACAGGAACGCCCTGGTAAAGTTTGCTTTTGCATTAAATATATCTCCAAATAAACCATCATCTGATCCCAGGGCGTGTCACCTTACTGAAATAGACGAACGGACGGAAGCTTTGAGATGTTTTAAGAAACTCGGGTTTCGCACCGAGGAGACCAGGGACAATCTAGGGAGAAGTCGATTTCATTGTTTCCATCCTATCCTGGAAGTGAACAGGGTTTATCCCAATTGGTTTGGGAAAACTAATTCTAATTATAGACAGGTAGGGCTTAATTTTTAGGATAAAGTCTGGCTCAGAAAATATATTAACCCATATTTGACGAATGGATTTTCCCATCAATAACATTAGGGTGAGTCCACTTTCATTTTTAGGGGCGTCAGGAGTGATTTTTAAATTTTACTCAATTTTTTGATGAAATTTCTCTAAGCAAATAGAATAGCCCCAGATGGGACGCCGCGTTCTGCGGCGTCCCATCTGGGGCTATTCTGTTTGCCTATGTCCCATAAAAGGGACGCCAGGCTTAAATGAGTTAATCATAAAAGGACGTGCATTTGTTTTGCCTACAGTTTAAGTATATGCCAGGTATGTTACAGGTACGTTGGAGATGAACACGTTTAATGTTAAACTGAATGTTTGATAGACCTTTCAAGCAATTCAGAAATTTTCGACGCGCTTTTACACAAATGTTGATTCTAGTACTATTTACTCGCTGAAAATTGCATCATCACATGAAGAAGTATAGCAATTGTAAACATTTTCGTACAGATTCGGCACTTTGGCCATTTCACAAATTACTACTAGTATCTATGAAGGGTGGTCAGGTGGGAATATGGGCACCTGTCCATTGAGGCCGGGACAAATAGATGGGCTGCTTGTGCCTCCAGGCAAAGCTTCTGGGTTGCTTGTGCCTCCAGGCAAAGCTTCTACGCTACTGACTGTCACCATCTGATTACTGGTTAACCGCTCAGGTCTGAGTCTGCCCAGGAAAAGTAAGTCAAACCATCCATACCTGTAAGCCCTAGTGGCTTACTAGGGTGGTTACATTTGAAGCACGTTTTGGATGTCATGGCATCCTGATTTTGGAGACAACGTCCCGAAATGACCGTAGTCATTGACTGGGATGCTAAACCACAACTGAAACAAACAAACAGACAAACAAACAAACAAACAAACTACAGATAGACAAACAAGCAAACAATTATAATTAACTATGATGGAATTGCTTGCAGAGCAACATAGTGGTAGGGCAACTGACCTGGTAGGCATAACCATGTAAAGGGCCATAAAACCTCAACCCAAAGGAAATCAAATAAACTTTCTCTGATCCTATTTTTCAGAATGCAACCGGAGTCAGTGACTATGCAATAACGTTCGGCAACGTTGAAATGAAGAGGCAGCTGGGTCTCGAGTTCTACGTGTACCATCTCAGTGCAGCCGGGATACAGCTTACAAGGGAGGACCTGAATATATGAGCCGCCTCGTGGGAAAACCAACAATGTGGTTTCCGAACAAGTCCGACACAAACCGGCCTGTACAATCACAGAAAAGAGCTAGAAGCTTGAAATTTTGGAGTTAAGTAGAGGAGGAATTGTACTATCCGTGTAGCGAAAACAAAGGCGAAGCTGATCTGCGTCTTTGTTTTCGCATATACAGATTGTTGGTTTTCCCATGGGGTGGCTCAATATTATGAGCTGCTCAACTCAGTGACTCAAGCCTTATGACAATATTACAAATTATCTATATGTTTTGTACTTAGCTCAAACGCCTCCACTTCGTTCTCGAAGACACTGCGATAATAATCTTATAATGTTTCGCAACTCATTGCTAGTGACACGTATGTCAGGGGCATATGAGTCGTAGATGACCAATTTTTCATTTGATCCGCGTCTTTGGAAAAGCGGAGTTTTATCTATGCAAAAACAAGGACATATATAGATCAGCTGTGCAGTAACTGCACAGCTGATCAACGCCTTTGTTTTCGCTTCACGCGTAGTCTAATCCCTCTTCATAATAAATCCGAAATTTCAATCTTCTAACCTTTTTCTGTGACGGAACAGACCGGCTTGTGTCTGATCTTGTCGGAACCCCCAAGGACCGTTTTTTTCTAATCTGATGTAGAGTTTTAAAACCATCAATATTTTTGGTTCTTGTTTAGTTCTAGATCAGCAAACTTCACTCCATATGGTCTGAGATGATAAACCAGATACTCCAGGAGATAGATAACTTCTTTGCTGGTGTAGTGAAATCCTATAGCGTAGTCACTCATACTGGAGATACCCTGAAACACGACATCCACATTACGAAAACATGCCCAGTCAATATATGGTGATTTTTTTTCAGCTGTCAAAATTGAGAATTTCATTGAAAAAAAAAAAAAAAAAAAAAAAAAACTGATTTTTTTTTCTTTTTTGCTCAAAACATTGATTGTTGCAAACGCGCACCCACAATCTTATGTTTTGAATCAAAAATAAGAAAAACAGGTATACCCCTGTATATCACAAATTTACTATATATAAAAGTGGGGTTCAAGGGGGTATTATTTTCATGGACATGTTTTCCTGTAGATCGGCTGGCTAACCTGCACTCCGATACACTTCGTGACCTCGCTGCTCTCCCGTGACATGGAGAGGTCTAACGGAATTCCGTCTAGTTTTCCTGATGCACGCCATAGAGTGGTTGGCTGATTTAATGTTTTCCGCCCCATTCAACAACTATGGGCAAACATAGACGAGACCTCTGTTTAAATCTCGCTCGAAAGACTGGAGAAGCCCGGGATCGAACCCACAGCACCTGGCTTACATGACGAGTGTCTATACAAACACATCATCTCTAGTAGGCGTTTGTCATTCGTAAATTATCAACGGTTTTGTGTGGTTCGGAGCAAGAAAGTCTTTGGAATTAACCAACCTGCTGTATTATAGGTGTTATCCGAGTACTCGAAATATACTGACCGAAACTGATATAATATGAGTTCAAGTGTTAAAAGCTAAACGCTTCTGTATTTTTTCCTTTTTTTAAAAATTTCAAATCAATACCAGCTGTCACGAATGATACCAGATAGTTTTATAAAAATTCTTTTGAAAAACGTTATTTTAATTAATAACTATATCATAATGCTTCAGGTATCCATTTTGTATTTGAGCCATTGCATAAGAAAACAAACACAATATGTACAGGCGAAAATAAAGGCGCACAGCTGATCAGCGCTTTTGTTTTCGCTCAAGAGATGTAGTAACTGTATGATGCGTCTTCTGTCTAAATCTGGCATTTCAAGCTTCTTATTATTTTCTGTGGCCTGATTTGTGTCGAAAGTGGTCGAATAACCCAAATTGAGTCCTCCGTCAAACCACCCATCATTAATATTCATTTTTATATTGACCATTCAAATCTGCACATTAGCTAACGGTCAATGACGGTTAGACAACACGTGGGTTAGACAAACAAACCAACACGTGCTTTTTACAGGTAAATACAGGTGCAAAAACACAATGTTTGTCTAAGAAAATAGGGGTGGGCGTGGCTATACCTTGCTGGCGGAGGAGTCAATTGTTTTGTTGTTTCTTTTTCATTTGTCCAACCTACCGACTTTGCTTGGTTAGCGTCATACTTATAGAACCAGTCTGGATACGCCCCCATAACATGGTAGTAAGGCTCAAAACAGTGAAACCGAGTTCTGCCCTCTGAGTCCAGGGTATCGCCAACTTCAACATCTGCATTTGTAATACATATAGTTAGTTATTACACGAGTATATATGACAATCCGATTGTGTGCCACTGCTACATTTTTCTGTCTCAGTACTAGTAGATTTTAGCTGTCTCAAAATGCCAATCTTTTCTGTACTCAGCCAATAGAAATGTACATCTTTATGTGTACATCCATATAAGGAAGTGATAAGCTGGGTGTCAACTGTCAGTTACAAAAATAAACTTCTAGGTGTTAATTTCAGGAAGTTTACAGGAGTAATTGTAGTCTGCTGCTTTGATAAAAATCTCAAAATTTAATTTTGCTGACAATTTTATGCAGAAAACAAAATGTTGATTAAATATTTTGTAAGGTTGGTACATATACAAAATTATATTCATTTTTTCACTGGTTTATTTGCATATTGTTTCATGTATAAACAAAATGGCTGCCTGAACAGCACTTGAAGCCTTTCAGAGTCATAATGGATTGAAGTTATTGATAAGTGATGGTTAATAATCAGTGATGGTGTTGAGGCCTCAACAAGGAAATCTCAGGCTCCATTTCATGTTAGACTCAAATAATCTGAAAGCTTGCCTGGGATTTCTTGGTCTCGGCCTCAACCACATCATAGATTCTTTTAATCTGAGGTTTCGTTGTCGCAACAAGAAATGTTCCTTCTTCAGCGATGTGGTTTGTTATGCCTTAACTTTGATGATCCGCTCGTTTGAAACAGAGCTGCTTGTAGTCTGCTGCAATATGAAGGCTACACGATACAAGTAGACCTATCTACTCACGTAGTTTTTCCATACAGTATCCAATATTGACGTCATCTATCCCCTTGTTGTCCTCTGGACACAGCTCGATGCCTTCAGGCGATGAAAATCTTTTAAGAGCTTCCTTACTAAAAACAACTCCTGGTCCACCAGCAAAATAACCACTTTTTACAATCGCCTTGAACTTGTGGCCGAAATGAATGGCTTTATTCGTATCCTGTCCTGACAGGAAGTAGCGCAAGTTCTCCATGATGACATAAGAATCATCGTCAGTGCGCATGAACCAATCAAAATCGTTGAAATAGTGTTTGTGGACGTATCTGAATGCTCGGAATGTTTTCATTGTGAGATTTTCTCTGCCTTCTTCTGTTCCAAGTCCTGTAAATGTAAAGTAGTTGTTCTTAACTTAATTAAAACCAGTTAAAGAAATGGAAAAATGGTTAAAATGTGGATAAAATTTAGAGTTATCATCAAACTGAATAAAACCTTGAAATAACCCAAATTGAACTGAAACTATTTTCTGAGCATGTTTTATTAAAAAAGAAAACAAATGCCTACGTTTTAGCAAGGACCCTAGATATAGGGTCCTTGGACCCTAGATATAGGGTCCTTGGTTTTAGTTGCTCCACGAAGGCTCTCTTGTCCACATTAACTTAAAAGACATGTAGACAACAAACATGATATATCTGTCAGTTTCACAGGTCGGTGTCATTACATACTCGTGGCTCTCAAAGGGGCGATGGTTGTCTGAAACCAGCTCCCTGACATTTTTTGATCCACCCACTGTTTTTCCTTATCTCTCTCAAAGTATTTTGCTCATGCTCTCCAGTTCTCCTTAACTACTACTGGTGCTCACCACCTCTCTGAAATTGAATAACTTTTCCCTAGCTCCCAAAAAACCCTCGTATAAATTTTGTCTATGGCGAGTCTGTCACACGATCTATCTGGCATTTTCATATCTTCCAATATTATTGTTACTGTTTTTTTTTCTTTTACTTTTCGTCCACTTACCTATGACGGGAAAGCTGTCATTCCCAACGGAACTGAAGAAGAGCAGTTTGTTACAACGTTTCCCCCAGGTTCTCTGTATATGTATAGCCCTGGTATCGAGGTTACTAGGCTGCGTCATCACCCAACACAATACTCGAGTACTGTTGTACAGTCGGTCAGCCACAGTGAAATCATCTGTGGAAAAATGGACAATTCAGCAACACAAATGACTGTGTGCCTCAGTGCTCTTGCAATATGCAAGAAATCCGTCTTTCCCAAACCAAACTTGCAACAACTGTAAGCAGGTGACGGCTGGAAGCGTGAATGGCACAGCTGCTTCCAATCAGACAACTGAACCTGTATTTTAGTTTGTTTATTTTTGTTTGTGTTGAGGTTAACGCTCCAGTCAACATTTTTCAGATATGTCGGGATGAAGCCATCTCTTTCTTTATATTAAACTGTACTTTTAGAGTAAATGTAGGTAGGTTACTCAGGACACTAGACGGCATACCAGCGGGTCTCGAAACCAGGGCTCCAGGTTATGATTTTCTTTCAAGCTCATCTCAGCTGAGCATGAAATTTCAACAGCTCATAAATACAGAAATAGTCAAAATTACTGGAAAGTTCAGGTTCAATACTCAACAAATTGTAATTTAGCCTGCTCATGAATGTTGAAATGCCAACATTTTTCATTTTTTTTAAACATTTTATGAGCAGGATAAATTTTAGTCCTATCTTTTGAAATTTAGATTTTATAAAGCCGACTATAATATGATTGTTTTGTGAATGTAAAAGGTATACTTGCCGTAATGGTTGTGCTCCCTTGGATACTCAAAGGCTTTGCCGACCATTCTAGATATATTCAACTTCATTTTCTCGATTAGACTGTAAAGAAAACAATAAAACACTAATAAAGCCACCTCTCACTAAAATTTCAAACCATCTATTTAGTATAAAATTTGTAAAAGTGATTTTAGCTTCCTGTGAAATGTTAAAGCATCAAATAAGAGAATCGGCACAGTAAATAGTCAAAGAAGTGCCCGTATGTTTCTTCTGTACAGTAAAACTTTTAAAATTTTCATCAAAATTACTAAATACATTCCGCCTTCCTATCAATCATAGTTTTTAAATTTCAGCGTCAGAAGTAATAAAAATAAAACAGAGATCCTCTAAGAGCAGCGAACATATTGGTGAGAAAAGGGATGGGCCATACCGCGGTTTCGGCTACTTAAGCCTCTTCAGTGACCCTACAGATTTGGCAACATGGAGCCAAAGAGAATTACTGTTATGTAATTTAACGTTTTTCAACCGCGTAGTCAATGCAATGACTAGTACAAATCAAATGGGGGACAAATATAATTACACCTTGGTAAGAAAATGAATCTTAACCAATAGTAAATTTCTGATTTCTCAGAATACCCTCACTGATCTCAAAGGGCCAAAAGGTCATTTTGAAGTACATATGGAAGCTGTCGCTTGAAGCTGCCTTCTTCGAAACTTATTATGTAAGGTTTAGAATTTTCAAAACACATAAAATTCGGTAACACAATTCAAATGATGAAAAATGTATTTAAAGTCATCGAGGAGTCACCAATGAAGTTCTCATGACCGAAACTGAAGCTTGGTCAAATCGTTTTCAATTTATTACTGTGATTGCTTTCAAAAACCTTTTTTTACTTGTATTGGACACACTTTGTCTGTGATCGAGTTCAAACATTAATCATTACCTTTCAGGAGCAGTCCTGTCGCTGGGCTGTTTCAATATATTCTTTAAATCATCCAGTAAATCTTGTAGTTGATTTTTCTCTCTAGTCAGTCTCACTATCTCGTTCGTCAGATAACTTCGGTCGTTTGACAAATGGGGTTCTGACAGGTAGTTTGGAATCTGTACCAGAATAGACCATGCAAACAGTCGAAACATGTTCATATGTTTGTCCGTATGTAAAGTGCTGCTCAGACTTTCGGATGAGCACTCAGGAGGCTGAATTGTACCTTTTCTTTCTAGTACATCCGTAAAATGCAAGCAGTCAGTGTTAGACTGTCTTCTTTATCTTGGGAGGACTAAAACCTATACTCAGGTTTACAAGTTTTGATTTTGTAATTTTCATCATATCGACTTTAAATTTTGCACCGCGTGTTTTTTTACCAATAACACAACACAATGACGGTGATTAATTGCATTTTGGAACCGATTTTGCACGTGCACAAGGTTGGACTATCGAATATTTTTGTAAGTTTTTCTGGTGACATTCAAAACAAACCACAACTTTGAAATTTTGATCACACAATAATGCGACTCTTTGTAGCTGAGTGAATTCAGTCAACACTGACTGATGTTTCATGCCAAAAATCATAGGCCTTCTGATTCTGGAGAAGAAGATTTTTAAAGGTTTTTGCTATTTATAGCTATGGCGGTCACCTTGGTCAGTGTGACCTGAACCATTTATATACATATATAAACTTTCGTTCCCCCTTCATGCTCCACATGAAGTTTGGTTTTGATTGGCCTAGTAGAGATCTTTGAAATCATTGTGAATGACGACCGACGCCGGAGCATGGGAAACATAAATATGGACCATGCTCGAACCCTTCCATGTTAATTAAACGGGCCGCGGTGTTTGTCGATCTATAGTTTATTCCAAAAGGAAACGGGCAGACTATCGATCGACCTACCATGCAAGCAATTATGATCATTTTCTCCGCACAGACTAGCCCTTGAAAGGGCATATGAAATCACTTTTTGGAAAGAGCTGGTTAACCTTCTTTGTATGAAAAATCATTACGAGCTATTTGGATAGTTTCATTTTTCTGACATATATCTGACATATATACACATGGATAGTACAGTTCCTCCTCTTCTTAAATCCGAAATGTGAAGCTGTTAGCCATCTACTGTGGCTGCACAGACCGGTTTATGTCGGACATGGACGGAAACCCCGAAGACTGATTTTCTCAAGACTCAGCTCCAAAACTTACATGCATTTTCACCCTGGACTTCCAAGTGATGCCAATGTACTCAAAGATCAGTGTGGTCACTATACCGCCCGCAGAAAATGCGATGACTGTCAAAATCATTAGCGGAAGAAGTGGCAACCGCATCTAGAAACAGCATTATTAAACATCGGTAAAACCAGTTATAACGCGGCTGAGATCAACAAATGAGTGTCATCATGAGAAAACCAACAGTGTGGTTTCCGAACAGGTTCGAGCTATATACAAGCTCAGGAGATGGCTAGAGGCTTGAAATTTAGAAAGTAGAGGAATTGTTATATCCGTGTAGCGAAAACAAAGGTGCTGATGGTGTTCTCATGATACGACTCAAATACAGATCTATAGTTTCTATATGGGCCATTGTCAAAAATGGAGCAATCCAGAAAGGAAAAAAAATAATTGTCCACTTTTTTTTTCATTGAACAGTTTTATTAAAAAGAGCATATAGAATATGAATATAGAAATAAAATATGCATCTACTTTAACTGAACAAATAGCGCACCAGCATCAATCAATTGTAAGGTACCCATGCAAAAATACCAGTGCTGCCACGAACAAACTTGCTTACGTCTTTCTTACGTATTTAAAACGCTCATTTGATAAGACTTGCCAAATCTGTAAGCGAGGATAAATTACTTGTCACGAACAATTATAATTCACACAAGCCTTGAATATTTTGAATGAATAACAGTGAGAGAAATGAAAATGCAGATACCATGATTTTTCTGTTTGAAGCGCTTTAGTTTTATAGACATAATCTGTATGATTAGACCCAAGATAATTTCTACCGTTTACTATTTCAGTATAGTCTCATTACATAGACAAATCAATTAGTTTTAAATGCGTTTTGAGTATTTTAAATGATTATGAACGGGACAGCACTGATTATTATCCGACCTTAGTGCTGTCACAAAACACATTCAGTAGTCTCACGAACGTGATAGCATAAATTTTATTCTTATGACTAACAACAGAATACATGATGAAAACTTTGCATGTCTATTCTACCATGGTTTTCAAATTGAATTCAGCCATGGTCTTAAAATGTATGCGATATTTGTAAGAAGCGGCAATGTGCGCGTGATAGTGCTGAGTTGTAAAATTCAAACTTCGATTTTGACAGGTCTTTATGGTACATAAACGGTGTAATGCGAATTGTTCAAGAGTTTCTTACATTAACTTCTTCAACGTGTTGTCGTCTACAAAATGATTGATAACTCTAGTCAAAATCGATTTTCTATAACTGTAACTGCACTGGTACGTGATCCAGGGACAGCAATATACATGCAGCACATTAGAAATCCAATAATATATATTTGTATTTGACTTGAATAACAGTATGCATTAGATGGTTACAGAACATGCGATTACTAGTCCATTAGCAAGCTTCTTTTGCAATGAATGCGTACCCTGACCCGGGGACACGGTAAAAATCGATAAAATAGCACTTCTTGTGTGGCTCTTTTCTTCAAATAACATACTCGGAAACGTGTAATCGCATGTGGTTTGTACAAGTACGGAGGATAATAAGATTATACCAAGGGAAAGCAAAAACTCGGACATAGCGCTTGCGAGAAAAAACCATCAAGAACAAGGATTGCTTCTTTTTTTGATAATGACCCATATACTAATTTTTATTTTTATTTTATTTATACATTGTTTTAAGAGAGTAACACAATTAGCTTGAGAGCTATTCTACCTTGTGGCCCTCTTTAAATAACATATCATACAAATATATACACAAAAATAAAGATAAAAAACAACAAAAAACAACAACAGTATGCAATATTCACGACAGATACAATCTCTAACCTGTTCCAAAATATTGACATGATCACATATATATTCGATATTTATATATAGAATGAGATTCAGTCGTAAGATACAGGTTAAGAGCCGTGCATTATCTTGATAAAATCGTGCATACTGAGAGATTGCTAAAAAGAGATACATGTAAACTCATTGAGCGTATAAAACAGTTACATAAAATATCAATAAATACATTTAGTATGTACATAGAATTGTAAGACGTAAAATGTTTGAGTTACTTAAAACCAATTTATGAACTGGCTTAAAATTGTAAAATCATTCCTGTAAGTAAGTTTTAAGATTTTTCTTAAAAATATTTAAGGAACCAGCTTTTCTTACATGTATATTTTGAGGAAGAGCATTCCACAGCCTAGGCGCTGAACAAGAGAAAGAGCCCTCAAATATTGAAGTATGTGATCTAGGTACGTAAAGTGAACCATCGTTAGCAGATCGTAAATTTAGGGAGTGTACTGTTGAAACAGGTTTCAGTAAGTTAGATATGTATTCAGGCGTAAAGTTATTTAGTGCCCTATATGTAAATACGGCTTTATTGTACTTAATTCTCTTTGGTACTGAGTACCAACCGAGTTCTTTGAACATATGTTCGAATTCAGCTCGTAATATTATTCTTGCTGCGCGTTTTTGTAGTTTTGAAAGCCGTTCAATATGAACACCAGCAGCGGATCCCCATATTGCAGAACTATAATCTATAAAAGGTAAAATGTAGCCTTGGTAAAACAGTTTTTGAGTTTCAACCGGAACATATTCAGATAGTTGTCGGAGAAGTGATATTTTTGAAGCAATGATAGAGCAAAGATGATCGATATGTGTTGACCAGGTCATAGTTTCATCAATATAAATGCCAAGTAGTTTTTGCTTAGCTACATTCTGTATACAATTATTTTCGATCTGAATGTTTAGTTTACGAGATAAATTCAATCGCTGCCTTGTACCAAGAAGCATACACGTGGTCTTTCCATAGTGAATTTTCATTTTATTAGGCTTACTCCAGTCAACAGCATTTCCGAAGTCGCATACCAAATAGTTTTCAATAGTGTCCACGTCTTCATTTTCGTCGTGGACAGTCGCATCGTCTGCGTATAGATCTGATTTGCAATACTCGAAACATAGAGACAAGTCGTTAATGAAAATTAGGAACAACGTAGGCCCTAATATTGAGCCTTGGGGGACACCAGAGCGTACATAGGAAAAGTCACTCGGACCATTATCGCTTTCTATAATTTGTTGACGACTGCTTAGGTAAGAGTTAAACCACTGTAGACTAGATTGGCTAAATTTGTAAATGGAAAGATTTTTCATCAAGATTGCATGGTCTACAAGATCGAAAGCTTTTCGAAAGTCAATAAATAGGGCCCCGACCATATCACCGCTGTCAATGCACTTCATCCAACTATCAATTAGTTTGATCAATGCAGTTTGACAGCTGTGCTTATGGCGGAAACCCGATTGACTTTCATGAAGTAACTTATGTTTATTGAGAAAACCCATGAGATGTTTATTTACATGTTTTTCGAAAATCTTTGATATAGTCGGCAAGATAGATATGGGTCTGTAATTTGATGGGTCTGATTTATCTCCTCCTTTATAAATTGGTAAAACTTTGGCTTGCTTTAGCTGAGACGGAAAACATCCTGTGACTATACTTTTATTTATTAACTCAGCAATAGAGGGGGAGACTGCATGTGCAGATAGTTTTAGTATTCTTGGTCCAATACCATCTAGGCCCGTTGCCTTGGAACAGTCGAGATTATTTATATAATGTGTGACTTGTTCGGGAGTTATGAGAGGGATTGTAAAAAATGTATTACTAGGTATTTTATTATCTACATAACGGGTAATTTTTTCGGTATTAAAAGTATGTGTTTCATAGTCATCTTGATTTAGGATGTCAGCAATCGAAGTAAAATATTCATTAAGTTTTTGTGCTATATCACTTGGTTGTGTGATGCTTTCATTATCAATAAGTTCTTCGGGTAAGCGCTTACTAGAAGCCTTAGAGTCTCCATTCAACGTGCGTAAGTGAGCCCAGATATGTTTTGAATCCTTCGACTTATTAATGGAATCAGAAAAGTATTTGCGTTTCGATGCTCTGATTAACTGTCTGGTTTTGTTTCGGTACATCCTATATTCAGGCCATTGTTTAAGACGTTTTGATTTGTCACGCAGTTTTTGCATATTCCTAATATCAGGGGAGAACCAGTCGGGTAGTCGACTGGATTTAACACGTTTGCTTTTAATCGGAGCATGTTTATTTAATTGTTGCATTATTATTGAGGACCATCTACCCATATCAGCATCGACGGTTTCTTGATTACTTTCAAACACATCCAGATCCTGTGTAAGTTCATTAAGAAAATTTACATCATCAAAGCGTTTGAAACAGCGGTAAGACGTCGTATGATGGTTATGTTTAGGAATTCTACAATTAACCTTACGAGAAAAGCAAACGGGAAAATGATCACTTATAGAGATATCAGAAACAAAACAAGTCAATATATTATCAGGATGGGAGGAATAGACATGGTCTATCAATGTTGAGCTTTTCTGGGTAACACGTGTAGGCTCTCGAACGAATTGCGTGAGATCAAAAACCTGTAACATGTTTATAAATTTGTTATTTGTACATGTGAGTAGTAGATACGTCACTTTGGGGCCAGTTATTCAAGATTACGCAACATTACGCAATAATAACGCCGTAGAGGCGTTAATTGACTATAATTAATTCTAGGAACGAATCAATATTGATTCGGCGCGAAGCGCCGAGAAGGAGCCGCGCCACGGGAAGACGCGCGCGCGAAAAACATAGGATATGCGAAGTCTGATCAGGCGCAGCCTGATCAGTGCCCCGCTAAATAGTTGTCAGCACGTAGCATGTATCGCGAAAAAAAAAGGTTCATTACGGAGAAAACTCTCATTTACATAAATGCATAATCACGAAAAAGGGGCTCGATCCCCCATTTGAGTCACCGTTCTGCGTCCTCGGGCAAGAAGCATTAACTGCCTCATGAGTACTGACTAAAACCCAGGAAGCGGTGCCCCCCTTGTCCCGACATGACTGAAAATATGATCGCTGGGTCGTTAAACCGCATTACAAACGAACGAACAAACATACGAATAAGAGGTGGACGGAAAAAAAGTCACAGGAAAAAAAGTCACGGAAAAAAAGTCACGGAAAAAAAGTCACGGAAAAAAAGTCACAGGAAAAAAAGTCACAGTAATAAAAGACCAGGAGAAAATACATATATATCTGTACCTAAATGTAATAGGACATGATTTTCATGTTAAAATCAAGCAATGATGAGTAAATGTTAATGAGATTCAAACCATGCCCTTAGAATGGGAAACATAGAATAGATGAGCATCTATCCAATACAAGGAGCATGGTGGCATTATGGTAGAGTTTCAGACCATGGTGCAGTAGAACTTTGTTTGAAACATACTGTTACCATGCAGTGTCTTTGAGCAAGCCTGTTTTAAGCTACCAGATAACTGGTCAAGTACTCAGGAAGTATCAGCTCAGTCCCAGCATGACCGAACATTGTTATGTGGGATATAAAGATGCTAAACTATCAATCCAAACAAAACCTAAAGTGATAATAATGGTAATAATAAAAATAAAAATGTTTATTCCTAACCAAAACTTGAGAAAGAGCATAATTCTTTTTTGTGACTTTTTTTCCTGTGACTTTTTTTCCTACCCAAATCTGTGACTTTTTTTCCGTGACTTTTTTTCCTGTGACTTTTTTTCCTACATTCGAATAAGAGAATGGACAGACGAGACATCATTTTAGGGTATGTCATTTTAAGCCGATTTGTACAGAAAAAGACCCCTATTAATAATAAGACCGATACTCAGGCTCTTGCAGCTTCATTATATTAGCAGGCGATAATTGTTCATATTTAGCTACGGTCAACTATTATTTTGGCGGTTTGCGATGCCAGTTAATAGCCGCGTCAATCCTAAAAGGAAAAAACTATCAAAACAGAAAAATGTAAGTACGCACCAACAAGAATGACAGGAACAGTTTTTAGCGATATATATATATTAATGTACAGTACATGTACGTTTTATACCGGTTACCTAGAGCACCATAGTCGGCGTTTAAGGAAGGCACATTTTGTCTTTGGTCGCTATCTAAGGCACCCTTTTTAACCGTCTGTCATAGTTTGCCCCGCTCGCACAGAATTAGATGCAGAAATTATTTTCCCGAACTTATTAATTATTTAGTAAAAGCCGATACTTTATGCAACCAAAAACGCGATCCTTCGGCTTCGTTTCATAAGGAGGCGATAATTGATCATATTTAGCCAAAATTATATCCAGGATCGAACTATAATTTGGCGGTTTGCGATGCCAGTTAATAGCCGCGTCGTACCAAGAAACCGTTTCAGTTAAGAAGACCATCTTATACTGAAAGAAACTGCATTTAATGCGAGACTTTTCCGCATTATCTAAGTAGTGATAAATAAAAGTCAGTAGTGCATGTACCTAAAGATTTCGCACAAATCATTTATAGATGCGCTTTAAACGGATAAAAATACATACGAATACGATTGCACATAATCTTTTGATGAGATTAGACCTAATGTTACCATTGTCTTCTTAATATCCAAAGACCCCAGTAATATTATTTGCATTATAACTTACATGTCTCGTCTGAAATAATCCAGTTGGACATTATTTGGTTTATCTATAAATTAAGCGACTTTAACCTCTGCGGCGTACTCTTAGAATTATGCAAAATATGTCTGAAGTGGCGATAATCGCCTTTAATCTGCTTACGATTCCTAATTGGACTGTCTTAGTTTGTTCATCCCATCAAATATTTCGATGCAAATATTTCAGTGCATCTCTCATTTTTCTGTGATCATAGGATGCCAATTTCATGAACAAAAAATCATCACACCTTCATTTTAACTGCCAAAACATTTTGGAATTTGTATTTTCTATGAAAATGGGTGCCAATTTCATGAACAAAAATAAAACGTACGATGTACGATTTTATGGGACCATGATCAGCACACCTTCAATGTTGGTGGTGGTGATGATGGTGGTGGTGTAAATGTGGTGGTAAGGTGGTGGTGGTGGTGGTGGTAGTGGCAGGGTGGTGGTGACATCATGTACCTAAAGAACGTCCTATACAGCGCAAATATATGTTGCGCCATAGACCTGCAATCCTTGTGTCAACATGCTAAAGGCTCTAGATGGTGGTTTAAATGTGGTGGTGATGATGGTGTAAATTTCGTGGTGGTGTTAATGTCGTGGTGGTGGTTTAAAGGTGGTGGTGGTGTAAATGTGGTGTTGTTGTTGTTGGTGGTGGTGGTGTAAATGTGGCGGTAGTGTAAATGTGGTCATGGTGATGGTGGTGGTGGTAATAAGGAGGTGGTGGTGGTGGTGGTAAGGTGGTGGTGGTGGTGGTGGTGGTGGTAAGGTGGTGGTGGTGGTGGTGGTGGTGGTGGTGGTAACCGGTTACCACCACCACCACCACCACCACCACCACCACCACCACCTTACCACCACCACCACCACCACCACCACCAACTCCTTATGGTGGTGGTGGTGGTGGTGGTGGTAAGGTGGTGGTGGTGGTGGTAAGGTGGTGGTGGTGTCGGTGGTGGTGGTGGAAAGGTGATGGTGGTGGCGGTGGTGGTAACCGGTTACCACCACCACCACCACCACCACCACCAACTTACCACCACCACCTTACCACCACCACCACCACCTTACCACCACCACCACCACCACCTTACCACCACCACCACCACCATAAGGAGTTGGTGGTGGTGGTGGTGGTGGTGGTGGTAACCGGTTACCACCACCACCACCACCACCACCACCTTACCACCATTACCACCACCACCACCACCACCTTACCACCACCACCACCACCTCCTTATTACCACCACCACCATCACCATGACCACATTTACACTACCGCCACATTTACACCACCACCACCACCAACAACAACACCACATTTACACCACCACCACCTTTAAACCACCACCACGACATTAACACCACCACGAAATTTACACCATCATCACCACCACATTTAAACCACCATCTAGAGCCTTTAGCATGTTGACACAAGGATTGCAGGTCTATGGCGCAACATATATTTGCGCTGTATAGGACGTTCTTTAGGTACATGATGTCACCACCACCCTGCCACTACCACCACCACCACCACCACCACCTTACCACCACATTTACACCACCACCATCATCACCACCACCAACATTGAAGGTGTGCTGATCATGGTCCCATAAAATCGTACATCGTACGTTTTATTTTTGTTCATGAAATTGGCACCCATTTTCATAGAAAATACAAATTCCAAAATGTTTTGGCAGTTAAAATGAAGGTGTGATGATTTTTTGTTCATGAAATTGGCATCCTATGATCACAGAAAAATGAGAGATGCACTGAAATATTTGCATCGAAATATTTGATGGGATGAACAAACTAAGACAGTCCAATTAGGAATCGTAAGCAGATTAAAGGCGATTATCGCCACTTCAGACATATTTTGCATAATTCTAAGAGTACGCCGCAGAGGTTAAAGTCGCTTAATTTATAGATAAACCAAATAATGTCCAACTGGATTATTTCAGACGAGACATGTAAGTTATAATGCAAATAATATTACTGGGGTCTTTGGATATTAAGAAGACAATGGTAACATTAGGTCTAATCTCATCAAAAGATGATGTGCAATCGTATTCGTATGTATTTTTATCCGTTTAAAGCGCATCTATAAATGATTTGTGCGAAATCTTTAGGTACATGCACTACTGACTTTTATTTATCACAACTTAGATAATGCGGAAAAGTCTCGCATTAAATGCAGTTTCTTTCAGTATAAGAAGGTCTTCTTAACTGAAACGGTTTCTTGGTACGACGCGGCTATTAACTGGCATCGCAAACCGCCAAATTATAGTTCGATCCTGGATATAATTTTGGCTAAATATGATCAATTATTGCCTCCTTATGAAACGAAGCCGAAGGATCGCGTTTTTGGTTGCATAAAGTATCGGTTTTTACTAAATAATTAATAAGTTCGGGAAAATAATTTCTGCATCTAATTCTGTGCGAGCGGGGCAAACGATGACAGACGGTTAAAAAGGGCCCCTTAGATAGCGACCAAAGACAAAATGTGCCTTCCTTAAACGCCGACTATGGTGCTCTAGGTAACCGGTATAAAACGTACATGTACTGTACATTAATATATATATATCGCTAAAAACTGTTCCTGTCATTCTTGTTGGTGCGTACTTACATTTTTCTGTTTTGATAGTTTTTTTCCTTTTAGGATTGACGCGGCTATTAAATGGCATCGCAAACCGCCAAAATAATAGTTGACCGTAGCTAAATATGAACAATTATCGCCTGCTAATATAATGAAGCTGCAAGAGCCTGAGTATCGGTCTTATTATTAATAGGGAAGTACAAGTAGGCAAAGATCAGGAAAAGGTGCAATCAGAAAAAGACTCCCACTCCAAAAACCAAGGTGGGGAAAAAACCAAACTAATAATCAGGTACTTATACCATGAAAACATTTCGTAAGCCGAATGAGCAGCTATTTTCCCAATAGGTGGCCACTCAGTTACCTTAACTTAACTAAAAATATGCAAACACACATAAGGCGCCAACAGCACAAAAATATTTTAAACACCAAGACATAAAACAAAAAGAACCACCACAGAAGTATCGACTTGGAACGAACAGTAACACAAAGTTACTGGCGGGTTTAAATCGATTTTACACGCCGTAACCTCACCCTCAGCTTCTGCGGTGGTTCATAACATTTAGTTAGTTCTTCGGTCCTCGTGGTGAATCTCTCTAACTAGTAAATGAATCATCAAGAACAAACAAATAAATCATGATAAACATCCCGATGAATCAAAAACCAGGACTCACAGGGTCTTTTTCTGTACAAATCGGCTTAAAATGACATACCCTAAAATGATGTCTCGTCTGTCCATTCTCTTATTCGTATGTTTGTTCGTTCGTTTGTAATGCGGTTTAACGACCCAGCGATCATATTTTCAGTCATGTCGGGACAAGGGGGGCACCGCTTCCTGGGTTTTAGTCAGTACTCATGAGGCAGTTAATGCTTCTTGCCCGAGGACGCAGAACGGTGACTCAAATGGGGGATCGAACCCCTTTTTCGTGATTATGCATTTATGTAAATGAGAGTTTTCTCCGTAATGAACCTTTTTTTTTTCGCGATACATGCTACGTGCTGACAACAATTTAGCGGGGCACTGATCAGGCTGCGCCTGATCAGACTTCGCATATCCTATGTTTTTCGCGCGCGCGTCTTCCCGTGGCGCGGCTCCTTCTCGGCGCGAAAAGCGCCGAGTCAATATTGATTCGTTCCTAGAATTAATTATAGTCAATTAACGCCTCTACGGCGTTATTATTGCGTAATGTTGCGTAATCTTGAATAACTGGCCCCAAAGTGACGTACCTACTACTCATGTGTTTATATCAATGTTAAAATCTCCCATCAGTATGAATTCCAAACCTGTCGCCTGGGCTATGCAAAGCTCTTCCTCAAAAAGATCTATCCACTCGCATTTTACATTTGGTGGGCGGTATACTGAACAGATCAAAAATGGCTTTGAGTTAGGCAATGATATTTCTGCCCAAATTGTTTCTATTTTCGATATTTCATATTCTTGTCTTCTTATGTATTTGAGTGATTTTCTCAAATAAAGAATAAGACCACCGCCAGTTTTGTTCCGGGTGTCCATTCTATCCTTGCGTAACATATCATATCCTTCAATTGCTACCTGCTGGTCCAAGACACTTGGATCCAAGAATGTTTCACATAGACCTAATATATCAGCACATTTATCGTTAGACATTAGAATTCGCAATTCGTCAATTTTAGGAAGAATGTGCTGTATATTGAGGTTACAGAAATGTAACCCTTTAGATGAGAAAGACAATTTAGGAGAATTCGTTTGTGAGTGCTGGGACAAACAGGTAGAATCGTCGGAAGGTGTATCGTCACGTTTATTCATACTATCTGATTCACAAAGAGAAACATCAGAAAGACTGCTAGGACACCGAGTATCATCGGAAGTTTCAGCTGCATGCGAGCATGCTTGTACAGTTGGGGGAAATGTTTGATTCGAATGTGTTTGTGTTATACGCCCTGTGATTTCCTATAAGTGAGAATACCTCGAGGTCCCAGTAATCTTTCCGTTATAATAACATTCTTGGGTACTATGGCCTTGCTTTGAGCATATGTGGCAATATTTTTGGGAGGTACGCGAACCCCTGGCTGCTTGCGATCTAGGTCTGCCACCACCATAGCGATGATTTCTGTTAGAATGTAAGGTTTGTGTTTGAGAGTCTGGTCGGGTAACTTTACATAATTTGTCAATATTGGACAGGAGCTTCTTTGTTCCATTTACATTCAAGTGAATTTTGTATCTACCAAAGTAAGTTGCAGGAATTTCACCCGATGCAAACAAGAAATTATCAAAGTTATTTGCGAATTCAATGTTGTTCACTTCGCACAATGATTTGAGTTTATCGTTATACGGCTTTAGGTAAATGTTTTTCCTAGGAAGCAAACCGGACACAATAATACGACGGTCTTCCTCAACTAAGGTTTCTAATAGTGAGATGTAATCGTCGCAAAATGTTTCAAGGTCTTTACCGTCGTCGGCGTCATTTCCACCGACATGTAATATTATAGTTTTACAGTTCTCAAGGTTATAGGCTCGAAGTTTCTCTTTTAATGTCTCAGTTGTCGCCCCTGGAAAAGATCTCACCGTTGTATTGGGTTTAAGTTCATTTGTTCTGACCCCTTTCAGGATTGAGCTTCCTACTAGTAAGGTTGACTGTTTTATATGCTTCTTTCCTGTCGGATCTATTGGATTGTCACTATCATTTGAGAGGTCAATTATTTCTGGTGATTGGTAGGAATTTTGTTGTGACTCGGAATTAGGCCGAGGTCTGGATAATCGCGGTTTATCGCTAGGATTCGAACTTTTCTCAGGATTCAACTTGTTCGTTTTTTTTGCTGGGTGTTTTGTTCTATCCATTGGTTTGTTAATTTGTTTCACAGTTTGCTTTGCGTTCACCTTCGGCTGACTTAGGTTACATGTTGTGTTCGTCAGATTGTTCATGTTTTCAGAATGGGATTTCACTTTTTCGAATACAGCTTCAGTTTTGTTTAGTATTTTGCAGGCTTTTTGATCTAGGGATGTTTTGAGATTGTTTGTGGTGGTTTGGAGATTTTCAATTGATTCAGTGATGCAAAGTTCTTTGCTGTTCATTTGTCTACTAATTGTTGTCATCTGATCCTTGATAGCACCGATAGTGTTCTCAAATTTCGTAGACAACACCTCAATTGCTTTGAATACTGATTGGGTACACTTTTTTATTTCCACAACTTCATGTTTAAGGTTATCGATATCATTTTTAAGAACTTTCGGGACATTTCTACAGCTGATGCAAACCCAGATACCGATTGGATCACCTTTTTTGATGCCAACGCATGTCTCATGAAACCAACACATGCAAAACGTACACTGGATTTGATCATATCTTTTCTTCGTAGAAGGTTTCACTTTGCATGTATCACAACATTTTGCAGATTTATTTGAAGTTTCAGGCTCTGCTTTGTCATTACAGGTTACGCTTGGGGAAATTTTCTCAGCATTTGCCGCCGTTTTCAAGTGGGTTATACTATCGTCCAGATTTGTGGAACTTTGGTTTATGTTTTTGGATGCATGCAGGATGCCAATGTAAGATAACTTAACAAGATGTAATAGACTTTGAAAACAGGGAAATAGATTACCAGAATTCCACGGCACGCTACGTTTCGAGCAAATGGGGCTGTCGTGGCCGCCGTGAACAAAGTGTAAACGCAGCATTGTAGGACGGTACACAACACTGGTAGGTCCACTGCGGGGTACGGTACGCTGACGACCTCTAGGCCGGCATAGCAATTTTAGCCTGAATGACAATGACAATTATTTTATTTGCGAAGAGAGAGAGAGAGAGAGAGAGAGAGAGAGAGAGAGAGAGAGCCGTACCTTATCATTCCTCTAATCTATTATACGATTTCCGAAACCTCATTTATCAAGCGGTGCAATAATAGCTGTACTCGATAATCATTGATGTTTAGCATGTTTAGAATATTTATAATATTTTTTTCAATCAAGTTTTTCAAAAGATGTTACCAAATATCGATCTAACGTTAGAGCATTTTGCATTTGAAAAACCCGACGTGAAAAGTGTAACGATGCATCTACTTAAGAAATGAATTTCATTTTTCTGGTGTTCATGGAGCTATGAACCGTAGTGGGTCGCGTGCAAAGTGAATGAACCCCGAAGGGGTTCATGTAAGCTTTGCTAGCGACCCACTGCGGTTCATAGCTCCATGAACAACAGAAAAATTAAACTCATTGCTTATATTTACATTCATTTCTCTCTATCGCTTGTTGAAAAATCACCAAGGCGGTCACATTTACCAGCAAACAGAGAATCTACACACAGTGTGTGTTCAAACAGCGGAATGGCGTCGACGTTTACAACGTCCAATCAGATTGGCGAGATTCATGTTTTTTGACGTCAAGTTTGGATTACGTCACGTCGCGTGACACAATGTTGTTCATGGGAGTATGAAAACAGATGAACATCTAATGGTTCATCTAAGGAGGTTTTAGAAAAATGTAAATATTCGTATATATTTACATTTTTCTAAAACTCCTTAGACGAACCATTACATGTTCATCTGTGTTCATACATTCATGAACAACATCGTGTCACGCAACGTCACACTTGACGTCAAAAAACAATGCTCGCGCCAGTCTGATTGGACGTTGTAAACGCCGACGCCGTTCCGCTGTTTGAATACACAATGTGTTTAAATTATCTATTTGCTTGTAAATGTGATCGCCTTGATGATTTTTCAATAAGGATAGAGTGAAATGAATATAAATATAAGCAATGGGTTTAATTTTTCTAATGTTCATGGAGCTATGAACCGCAGTGGGTCGCTAGCAAAGTTTACATGAACCCCTTCGGGGTTCATTCACTTTGCACGCGACCCACTGCGGTTCATAGCTCCATGAACACCAGAAAAATAAAATTCATTTCTTAAATATTTACATTTTTCTAAAACCTCCTTAGATGAACCATTAGATGTTCATCTGTGTTCATACTTCCATGAACAACATCGTGTCACGCGACGTCACGAGACGTCAAACTTGACGTCAAAATACAATGCTTTTGCCAAATTGATTGGACGTTGTAAACGTCGACGCCGTTCCGCTGTTTGAATACACACTGTGTGTAAATTATCTATTTGCTTGTAAATGTGATCGCCTTGATGATTTTTCAACAAGCGATAGAGTGAAATGAACATAAATATAAGAGCTCCATGATAGAGTGAAATGAACATAAATATAAGAAATGAGCTTAATTTTTCTGATGTTCATGGAGCTATGAACCTTCGGGGTTCGTTCACTTTGCACGCGACCCACTGCGGTTCATAGCTCCATGAACACCAGAAACATGAAATTCATTTCTTAAATGAGACAGTTTTCAAGAAAAGAAATCTGACGTCTTATACTTGGGCATTCTACATTGAAATTTAACGTTTTGCCATTCTTAATTTCAAAGTTTCCTGGAACCATATCACGCGATTTATTTGGCAGAAACAATGGTGTACACGTATCTATAAGTTAGATTCTGGATGAGAGGTTAGAATAAGAATCCTCAGAAAACGTGTACACAGTTGTATTGTCAGTACGCACTGCACATTCATTTTGATGCGTACAGTATGCATTGTGAAAATAATTATCTACTTCACTACAGTCGATTCAATGCGGTTCTTCTGATGTATGTTTACCGCACAGTTCAAAGCAAAATTAATGTGTCACATAGCTTTGAACGTTATTTCTTCGGTCATTTCGATTTTGGACCAAGGGTTCGGCAACAAATTTTCACACGGATCTGACACGTCAAATGAATGTGAAATCAGCCCTCTTAACCACAGTCTGGTCAATGGAAATGCCTAGGCTTCCTCAGAAAGGTTTCCATATAAGGACGCACAGGCTTTCTAAAAAGTTCGATTTGTTGACAAGAGAACAAGGTACGGGACGTACTTTCATTGTTTTTCAATTGTTCTATGAATGCAAAACCGGACGAATGCCTTAAAGTACCTCCTATTTTAGGCATACTTCCCTTTACAATGGAAGAAAAGTTAATTCAATTTATTTCGAAAACAACAACAACAACAACAACAACAACAACAAAAAAAAAAAAAAAAAAAAAAAAAAAAAAAAAAAAAAAAAAACACTTAAATTTACTTTTCGACGTAACGGTGTTTAGTAGGTATATTGCCGTTTATTTTCCACTTTCCCTGTTGTTTTTTTTTTAAAAATAAGTGGATTTTTCTCATTGTTCGAAAATCTAAATTTAAAAAAAAGGATTATGGATACAATTTTTGAGTCATTTTGTGGCTTTCCACCTATATTTCAAGATAGCTAAAAATAAGAAAAAGGTACAAGTAGGAAACGATCAGGAAAAGGCGCAATCAGAAAAAGATTCCCACTCCAAAAACCGAGGCGGGAAAAAAACAAACTAACAATAAGGTACTAAGACCATGAATACATTTAGTAAGCCGCATGAGCAGCTATTTCCCAATAGGCGCATGAGCAGCTATTTCCCAAAAGGTGGCCACTCAGTTATCTAAACTTAACTAAAATATGATAACATACATAAGGCGCCAACAGCACAAAAAATAAGAGCTGTCGCAGGACAGCGTAGCTCGCCTGACTTGTGCTTTGTCAGTACATCTGTTAAAATCTATGACCCATGACCTTGACCTCAAGGTCACTCAGGTGGGTCATGATGGTACAACATAAAACTTCAGACCAATGCAAAGTATCAACTTGATCAATCTACATGTTCAAGAGATATAGACTTATAAAAACATTACCCAAAACTTAAACACAAAACTTCGTGACCCTGACCTCAAGGTCATCCAGGTGAGTTGTGATGTACAGCATAAAACCCGAGACCAATATCTATCAACATGCAAGTATCAACTTTATCCATCAACATGTTCAAGAGATTTAGACTTTAACCAAAAAATTTAACACAAAATTTCTAAGTCTGTGACCTTGACCTCAAGGCACCCAGGGTAGGTCATGATGGTACTGCGTAAAACAACATCAATCAACATAGTCAAGAGATATAGACTTACATAAACTTAAATCAAAAACTTAAATCAAAAACTTAAACACAAAATTTCTAAGTCTGTGACCTTGACCTCAAGGTCACCAAGAGTGGGTCATGATGGTACTGCATAAAACTTCAGACCAATTTCTAGCAACATGCAAAGTATCAACTCAATCCATCAATATGGTCAAGAGATATAGACTTACAAAAACTTTAACCAAAAACTTAAACACAAAATTTCTAAGTCTGTGACCTTGACCTCAAGGCATCCAGGGTAGGTCATGATGGTACTGCGTAAAACTTCAGACCAATATCTAGCAACATACAAAGTATCAACTCAATCCATTAATATGGTCAAGAGATATAGACTTACAAAAACTTTAACCAAAAACTTAAACACAAAATTTCTAAGTCCATGACCTTGACCTCAAGGTCACCCAGGGTGGGTCATGATGGTACCGCGTAAAACTTCAGACCAATATCTAGCAACATGCAAAGTATCAACTTGATCCATCAACATGGTCAAGAGATATAGACTTTTAAAAAACTTTTTCCGAAAGTGTGACGCGGACGCACACGTAAACGTAAACGTAAACGTAAACGCGCACGACCGAGGTGACTACAATAGCTCTATGCACTTCGTGCAGGCCAGCTAATAAACACTAAGACATAAAACAATAAGAACCACAACAGAAGTATCGCCTTGAACGATCAGTAATATAAAATTACTGGCGGGCTTAAACCGGTTTTACAGGATCCTAACCTCACCCTCAGCTTCATAACATTAAGTTAGTTGTTCGGTCCTCGTAGTGAATCTCTAACTAGTCAATGAATCATCATGGACAAACAAATAAATCATGATAAATTCCACGATGAATCAAAAACGAGGACTCACAGAATGAGTAAGCTGCCCGACGATGGAGATCCCTGGGCGCCCAATAACTTACTAACTTCGGAGCAAAAGAAAACCACCAGTTGGACCCCGGTGGGCCAAGCAACAGACAAGAAGCTGCGGCCCCAACCAACTAAAATGAATAGCTTGTTTGTTTAAATAAAAGAAGTTTGTTTATCAACAAGAATTATTGTCGAGAATCATTTAAGAAATAATTATCGTGATTAACGCGGGATGTTGGATGTATTAAGCCGGAGTGAATTAAATATCGCATCTGCCCGACAACATCACGCGTTAATCAAAGATAATTCACCAAAAAGTAAAATTATTTCGATTCTAACACGACCAATAAATAAATGCTTACATTTTAAAATGTTTTCCAGTGGACTCGTTCTCGGCGAATGTTTATGTACGACGTCACAAAAACGCCGCCTTACGCGCGTTATTTTGATTACGGCGAATTATTGTTAATTTGCACACGGTGACGTTTCCATAAGGTTCAATTAAGGATTGAAATTCCAATTTTAGCTTTCACTGGATGATGAAAAACATTAGGCTGTTTTAATGTCTGTGAAGCCCGAAGGGCTTCTCGGAGACATTAAAACAGCTAATGTTTTTCATCATCCAGTGAAAGCTAAAATCTGAATTTCAGTACTTATGCTTTATTTACATTTTATATTATCAATTAAGTATCAGATTTTTAATTGCGAATAACACCGTTCATTTTCATATTATTTGACATTAAATCCCGCTTAACGTAATTTTGGAACAGCCAAAACGTCAAATTTTTGCGCCTAACGTCATGACGATACGCGACCAACGTCACAACAACAAGAGTAAACAAACAACGTCACTGGATGGGTTGCTACTACTACTACTACTGCTACTACTACTACTAGTTAGTACTTTTAAAACCAATGCATAATTCAATATTGATATACATTGTATTTGAAAAAAAAAAAAAAAAAAAAAAAAACAACAACAACAACAACAAAAAAAAAAACAAAAAACAAAAAAAAAACAAAAACAAAAACACAACAACAACAACAACAACACCAACAACAACAAACATGCATATGTCACATGTCACATAACAGGACTAAAGCAAACAAGTAATTTTTCCAATATGGAATTAGTAATCCTTCCAATATGGAATTATTGTGATTTATTATTATGAAATTCTATATAATGAAACTAACTTCATTTGAGAATCCATACATATGAAGTCTTTTACTACTATAGTTATACCGAATACAAATTACAAACTCTATAATCTACAGGTAAATCACATTTCCATACACTTTCAAGTACTGGTCTAACACAGCTTTAACTTTAGGGCGCTTGTCCTCTGTAAACTTCACAACGACCTTGCAAAGTTGTCTTTTCTTCCACGATCTTGTACGAAGCATCTCGACACGAATCCGATCTTTGAGTAAACCACCAAGAATTAAAGCCTTTAATGCCTGGCATTCATCACCGTCTTTTTGTGTTCCGTCATACATATGAGCAACTACCGTCCCATCTTCTTTCACCACATGAAGATTTCTGGAAATATTCGGAGGTCAGCTACATACGTTCTATTTTTCTCGCCAGTTTCAAAATCTAAAACATGTATGGGTATGATTACTTGTAACAGATTTCTTTATCTTATTCTAGGTTCTTGACTTAATAAAGCAATTCAAAATGCAGAAAAGATCAATTCTGGTGTCTTTCATTTAAATGATTATAGCCATAAATCCGATTTACCAGGCGGGTTCCAAGTTCGATCTCTGGCTTCTCCAGTCTGTCGGATGAGACTATAATCGAGGCCCTGTTTCCATATAACCTTAGCTGTTGGTGTGACGTTAAACCCCAAACAAGCCAACCAACAAACCGGGTTTGCAACTATTTCCAACGAAGAGTGATATGTTACTTACATGCCTTCCACAAAGTATTGTTCGTCCTTTCTCAGGCTTGATCCAGACTCCGGCACAAGCACGTGGGCGTTCAGAATATGAGCTGATCGTAGTCTGTTAACACATGCGTAAAAAGGTTGTAACAATTTCAAATTGAAACAGATTTGGACGACTAATTCTCTCGCGACTTTTATTGAAACATCATATAACTTTACATGAAATTTGAAAATAAAAAATGATGAAAAATTATAGACCTATATCTCATTGTCAATGCCCCAGTATTTGACTGAAACGCTTATTAAATTTAGAATTTGCAAACAAAATTTAATGCTAAATGAAATGAATTAGGTGAAAAATGCTAATTAACCAGTTGCCTCAGCCGAGAATCGAACCAGGATCTCTTGCGCACTAATCCAACACTCTAGCAGTCGCTGTAAAAGCTACTTGTACTGTAAGGCGATACAAGAGTGTGTATTATACCCAGCTTATTATACAGAAAGCTTAGAAACTAAATGATTTTGGTAACTTTCAATAAGCATACGCATACAGAGTTGTACCAGTATATTTGTGAAAGTTGAACACGTTAAAATTTCGGTTTTATGATTCTTGAATCCTAAACTAGACAAATTGCATTATGTTAGTGAAACAACTTTTAACTGTAGTGTTGTTTTGTGAGCATTATATGCTTTTTATGTGGCAACATAGTACGTATGTAAAAACATTATGATGAAATGTTATGGAATTTTTATCTAGCTATTTGACAATGCCCCAGTATTTTTCGAAGCCACTTGCATGCCAGTGCTATGTAGTATGGAATCAAACTAGTTTTGAATGCTGTTACTTGAAATTCTGCGTGGTTAGGCATTCCAAGCTATAGTCTTGTACATCTCTTTTTCTTTGTAAATTAGATGCTTTTATTTTACATGTAAGCTTTACGAGGATTTGAAACAATTGTCTCGTCAAGCTATTAAAAACGGCGACAAATTTATGCATCGATACTTTATGGGAGTTAATCTGATGGCCTAGCAACCGGAGGTCTGATCCAATTCATTGCACCTTCCATAATTATGGAAAAAATCAACATGATTGAGCTAACTCATGATAAAGCCAACAATGTGGCGCGACACAAACCGGCCTGTACAGTCACAGAAGCAGGCTAGAGGCAGGAAATTTCAGATTTAGAAAGTAGATGAATTATACAGCTCCGTTTCATAAGTTTAGTACATATCGATTTGTTTCATAAGTAATAGCATAGCAGTACCAGTACTTTGCACCTTGTCCAATTTTATTGGGTGTTTGCAAATTTAAACAGATTTCGCTATGTCAAACCTAATACATAGCCCTATTCACTGATTGTAACATTTTAGATTTTGATTGATTTATAAATACATAATAGCACACACAATATGATAAAAGAAATAACACAATTTCTGTGACACTGATATCAATGTTAAAATTGATTTCTCACACTACAGAAAAATTTGAGCTAAACATTTATTATTCCAATAAAATGAAAGAGCTTCGAGTAGACTATACCTTACTTAATATTTGGTCTACCCTATGTACAGTCGAGGTCATCGAAGCTTGAAATCTTGCATCCTGCACGACTGCCTTACCTTGTTTGGACTGTCTTTTTGCCATTTGTGTCCCAGTACCTTTTCGAGTGGCATCCTTGGGATCAAATATTTACATGCAACTGTTTGACCAGTGTTATTTGTAAATAAAACCGATTGTATGTGTTATTATGTATCAAACGCTTACTGATTGTATAATATAGTGTATCAGGGCTAGTAGGGTGCAATAGTTCAAGCTTCAATAAACTTGAACATACACAGGTTAGACCAAATATTATGCCAGGTGTAGTCTACCGGGCAATATGCCAATTTAACAATATAGTATGTTTGGTTAAACCTTTCATGAATGGTATGAAATCAATGTTAAAGTTGATATTTGTATCCCAGAAGTTATGATATTTTGCTTGTCATTTTAATGTGTTACAATTTATAAATTAATCGATCAAAATCTAAAATGTTACAATCAGTGCATAGCGTTATGTATTAGGTTTGACATAGCGAAATCCGTTTAAATCTGGAAACATCCAATAAAATTTGGTTTAGCTTCAAGTACTGGTACTGCTATGCCATTACTTATGAAACAAATCGGTATGTACTTAACTCATGAAACGGAGCTGTACTATCCCTGTAGCGAAAGCAAGGGCGCTGATCGCATATGCAAAATGTTTTCTCATTATGCGGCTAATATAGGGTTTCTGTCAGGCCTGACGAGAGGCAACTTGTCCCGAGTTCCAAACCATCTTACTAAGGGGAGAAAATGTTAGAAGTAATACTGTTGGAAGCATTTAAATATCCCATGAGATGGTTCTACTGTTTTTCCTTTCAAAAATAATTGTTAAAATAAAAAAAGAATAACAAGATGATGTTATTTTATTTGAACAACTTTGTTAATGAGATTAAGACGAAGTCCACCAGCTGAAAGACCATATGAGTTCCTGAGATGACAAAACCAACAATAAATAATATATCAAACTATGTACTAACACTATTCCAAAAACGCTGCAGGTATAAACTTAAGCATAAGCAGATAATACAGGTACATGTAAATGTTCCGTCATTCCTGTTTCCCGAACTCCCGTTGGTGCCATCTAATATGTTTTGATTAGTAGATGAACGAGGAGTGTACCTTGTCGTTTTACCGCCTTTGCCTTTTAGTTTGAATTCTATAGGATAATGATCACTGACGTCAAGCGCCTGTAAAAGGAAAAAAAAAAGCAAAAGATAAACATGTATAGAACAGTATTGTCTGGGGATTTATATGTATCCACCCAAAAACCTATTTCACATAATACCAAACACTCGGCCTCTCAATTAAAGCTCAGCCAAGTCTAGGATACATTTAGTTTAGCAGTTCATTCGTCCAGTATAGACCTACACTTTTTGTCATTTATTTATTGAAAGTCAAAGGACCACTTGCAATAGTCCTTTATTTTCCTGATTCACAAAAATATTGTTGCAACAACTAGGTCACAGAAACTTTGAGCATACATTTGAATAGTCATTAACTTCGCGTACGGCAAGAAGGAAAACAACAACAACAACAACAAACAGAATGAAATCAATAGATGTCCAGGAAGAGATGATGATGATGATGTGGAGGAAGAAGAGGAGGAGGAGGAAGAGGAGAAGAAGACAGAAAAAGAATGGAAAATTGAATTCAAAACCAGTAAATTAAATCGATTTTACAGGCACTATTTGAAAATGGTGACCAATGATTCTGCACCAGACATGGGAAAAGTGTTATAATTTATGCTCAAGCACGTGTGTGTGCGCTACCTGTTCTAATGTAAGTCCATATTCCTGTTTGTAGTTGAATACTCTAGGACTAGCTGCTACAACGCCACCGGTATCTGTCGAACTAAACCCATCTCCTTTCCCAATAAACCTGTAATGTATAGCATGTAAAGCTATAGTAAACAACATACTTTGACAGTGCCGGTTTACCTAAAGTGATTTATTATTAGTTTGTATGTCTAGAAAAGGGGTACCTTTCTTACTTTTAAAATACCTTTTTCCAGTGCCAGTGGTATACCGGTAAGATGAAAGAAATCAGACAATAATGCTGCACTCAGTACGAAGCATATTATCACAATCTTTAGATATTTGCTGCCATATATCATTGTTATTGTTATGTGAAACGCAAAACGGTGCTGTTAGAATGCAGTTTCAGTCAGTTTTTGTTTAATGTATTAGTTCTACTTGGCGTTTTGGACAACATTGTCAAAGAAAGGATTTGTCCCGAACTTGTTATTGTTAAGGTTGCTCTAAAACAACAACAACAACAACAACAACAAAAAAAAAAAAAAAAAAAAAAAAAAAAAAAAAAAAAAAAAAAACATTTGCTTATCTTTTTCATTTATTATTAACCAAACTTTATTCACAAGATGCGTGTTTTTCTTTTTCAGTTGTAAAATTCAAAATTTTCATTTGAAATATATGGATATTTTCCTTGTTTTCTCGAATTGTTGATTGTGGGCACACGCGCCTAGCCGAGGCGGTTCTAACGAGTACACACAATCTATGTTTTGGATCAGAAATAAGAATACCCCCTTCACATCAGTTTTACTATATACAATTGGAGTTCGAGGGGGTATAAGTTTCATGGGCATGTTTTTTACACAAAAATATCACCTGTCATAAGCACAATCGGTATTCGATACTGTAGTATCGACTTCTTCATCTAGCAACCAGTGGTAACTTGGATCTGATCTGATGGATATCTCCGCCCAACTCTTTTTTGGTACATAGGAACAATCAGCGTTGAGATCACCCATAACCATAATGTCATTTATTCCAAACTTTTGGAGTATATCTACAAAGACTTCTTTCAAGGCTTTGATTTCGTGTACAGCTTCTTCCGGGGCGACGTGAATCCCACAGAGAACAAACTCTTTAAGTTCTGGCGAAAAAAGAGATATAGAGATCAAAAATTAAAAATACACAAGAATGAACAGGAACTGGTGTTATCAGAAACAAAGTCCCACCAAAGTCCCAGAAATATCTAAATAAAGTTACAAATAGGTAGTGATATTAGAACACACGGAAAGCAGCAGAGAGGGCAGGTTTTTTCCCCAAATGTGACATCTCAGAAGAGACTCTGTAAAGAAGGGGCGAAGATATAACACTTAGCAGGGCTATCGGTATCATAAACTTCGAGAAAAAAAAAAAAAAAAAAAAAAAAAAAAAAACATTTTCTAAATTTTATCGCTGATTGCCAAATCCAATGTTGGGCTGAAGACGCTTTTACGTGAGGGCCTTTCGGAAACATAATTTTATGGTGACTTGACTAACAAATTCAAGAAACTTATAGCAAAAGCTTATTCATCAACTTTTGATTATAGGAAGGAATATTTTTTCTTTTCAGTTCAGAAAAATCAAAACACGTTACAGACGTATAGGTTATAACTTGACTGCTATGCGACAGTCTGCATGCTTAGTTTTTAACCCAATCATGGTTGATAATGCCTTCTTTAATTATAAAGCTATTCATTTTAGTTGGTTGAGGCCGGAGCTTCTTGTGTTCAACTGGTGTTTTTTTCTTTTGCTCCGGGTTTCAACAAGTTATTCGGCGTCCAGGGATCTCCATCGTCGGGAAGCTTACTGAATCTGTTGTCCTCGTTTTTTATTCACCAGTGTGGTTATCTTGTCTTTGGTGATTCATTGACTATATGTAGATAGAGATTCACCACGAGGACCGAACAACTAACAAAATGTTGTGACCACTTCAGAAGATGAGGGTGAGGTAATGCGCCTGTAAAAGCGGTTTAAGAACCCCAGTAATTTTATACAAGGCGATTCTTCTGATGTTGTTCCATTTGTTTTATGTTTGGAGTCGAATTTTGTGCTGTTTGAACATTATGTATGTTTTCCCATTTTTATTTACTAGTAAGTTCGGGTAACTGAGTGGCCGCCTGTTGGGAAATAGCTGGTCACTCGGCTTACGATATGTTTTCATGGTATCAATTTAGTTTTTCCCACCTCGGTTTTGGAGTGAGAATTTCTTTCTGATGGCGCCCTTTCCTGATCATTGCCTACTTGTACCTTTTTTGAGATAGGTAGTCAAGTTTAATTCGTACCAAAAACTATCGTTGGAGCTAAACATTGCTCTTATGCGGTGTCGTCATGACGCCATTGAAAAATGAGCCGCGACGCGAGAAAACCGATATTCCAGGTTTCTGAACCGTGTACAGTCATAGAAGCAGGCTAGTAGCTTGGAATTTCGGATTTAAGAAGAAAAGGGATTCTTCTGTGTAATGAATAAAGGCGCTAATCAGCAATGCAGTTATTGCACATTTGTTCTCGGAAAGGCAAAATCATGTTTTCTCATATGTGACTTATAATATTATAAGTTTTTGTTAAAGAAATATCCACCCAATAGAAAAAGTTACGTTACCCGTGTTGGTTGATGAGAAGTGTACTATGTAAGGTTCCCTTTCAAACGTATCGACGATAATGCCGGCAGATTTGTTGTTTAAACTTTCATCACCATCATCATAGACATAAACAGACTCCACTCGTAGACCGGATTTTCTTCTGTCAAAACAATGAAGAGTGTGAGTATATTAGTGTACACCACTCACTATCGTTTTCTCTTATTTCCTATACTTCAGGGCCCAGTTGTTTAAAACTTTGTTAGCTTAATGGTGTCGTTAAGCCCTCAATTTGTTACCTATTTATCGACTTCAAAAGCAAATACAATGTTATTTTTTGTTGAAAAAATGTGAGAATCCTTTGCAATGAAAAAGATTCTCACATTTTTTCAACAAAAAATAACAGGGTATTTGTAATACTGCCATTTGAATTTTTGACGAAACGTTAACTAGCAACATCGTTAATTTTAAATTGCCATGTTCATTTGTAACCTACACCAGGTCAGGTCAAGTTCACTGATACTGTAACATGTAATCAGTACTACCTGTTGTCATGCGGGCGGATTAGGCTCGTAAGCCTAGGACGGTAACTCATCTAGGAGTGCTAGATCTCAACACAAAGTCTAGCTGGGCAGGGGGGACTCATTAGTTTTGGTCGACAGTCCTCCTAGGAGTTTACAGGTCTCTATACAAAACCTTACAGAAATAGGGTAGATGGTTCTCTTCAGCCGTAGCCAGCAATTCATCTAGTAAAAGGTTATTTGTGTCTGGATATGCCTAGTCCAGATAAGCAAAGACTGGAGCCAAACAGAGCTGTGTTATGGCTCCAACACTGTTCAGTATGATATTTTCTGCCATGCTCATGAATGCTTTTCATGACAGTGATACTGGTTTTATTTGCCTTTTGTATGACACTGGGTTTGAACATTAGGGACAGCCTGTCCTCATAAAAACTATTACCGATATAAGAAGGCGTATTGTTCCTTACTGTTGCTCCTTCCCATTCTGAGGCTGACCGTCATGTCGAAAGGGTCAGAGGGCGAGGCTCTGAAAAAGACATTACGAAAACATACCCATGCAATATACAGAGAATTTTAAAGTTGTGAAAAAATGAAAATTTTCAGTAGAAAATGTTGATATTTTTCTTATTTTTGCTCGAACATAGATTGTGGGTACACGTTAGAACCGCCTCGGCGAGGCAGTTCTAACGAGTACCCACAATCTATGTTTTGGAGCAAAAATAAGAAAAATAGGTATACCCCAGCATACTCCAGTTTTACTAAATAAAAGTGGGGAATAATGGGGCATTTATTTCACGAACACGTTTTCCTGAAGAGATCCATAATACATGTATGTTAAGTGTTTTAAATGCTGTTGAATATTTTTGTTTTGCATTTTATACATGTAATATACATGTAGCTTGCCTTTGCGTACATTCTAAGATGTTTATGTAGGTACATGTACCTTCGAAATATGATACTCTATTTCTAAATATGAAAACATGTTTCTTGCCGACAGAGAATATATCATTTTTAGTATTTCAACAGGCTATGCTGAAACATTGCCCTAAATGACATAGGCTCGTTACGACGTCTCTTACTCATTGACTTTGTCTTGTAGCTTGTAAATGGCCGTCTCTCTGGAATCCCGGATCTCTTGTATAAGGATGATATCATAACGCTGGATAATCTGCATAAAATAATAATAATAATAATAATAATAATAATAATAATAATAATAGTAATAATCTTTATTTAAAGTCGCATACATATATACAGTCAGACATAAGTTAAGCATCACCCTAACAATATTGTGGATACGATTTTGAGGTAACAATTACTTCATAACAACAATTATTCTGTGACGACATTTTACCAGTGTCCTTTCTTTGTCTATTAATACTGTCAGAATGGCATTTGCCCCAATCGCTACGATTATATGGGGTCGTTTAGACACTTACCCCTATTTTGGGGATATTCTCTTAGAAATTGTACAATTCACCAATAACTATTTGATTTGAAATTGTACAAGCTCGAAAATAAACTAGAGTTAAAAATAGACAAGATCCTACAGGCATTTTGGTATACTCAATGTTTTATGGAAGTTACAGGAATAGCCAGCCAAACTTTTTCACATGTTATGTAAGCATTACGTTTTCACTTTATAACATGCTATTCCTGAACCTTTCATAACTTTTTATATCAGAGGTATCAGTTCGCATTTTCATGATGGTTAGGATGGATTTGACATTCTAACAAAAATGACATAAACAGTTTATACTTTTTTGGAGATTTTAACATTTTAAATTTCTGGGCTATTCCAGGGTGTCTGGTGTCCCTCAGGGCACCGTTCTCGGTCCATTGTTGTTCTCCTTGTACATAAATGACATACCCGTTGGCATTGACTCTCAAATCAGGCTTTTTGCTGATGACTGTGTTTGTTACCGCGAAATTAAAACAGTAGAAGATACATTGAAACTTCAGAAAGACATTGACCTTTTAGGGAGCTGGGCCCGAAAATGGGGCATGAGATTTCAACCTGTCAAATGCAACATGATGCAGCTGACAAATAAGCGGATAAATAAAATTGAGGCCTCGTACACCCTCGAGGGAACGGTTTTGGAAAATGTTGATAGCATTAAATATCTAGGTGTAACAATTACAAATGACCTCAAGTGGAATACCCATATCAATAATATCTGTACTAAAGCCAACAGAACACTTGGATTCTTGAGGAGAAACTTATTTTCCTGCCCCCAAGATGTTAAAGAAGCAGCTTATAAAGGACTGGTGCGCCCAGTCCTGGAATATGGAAGTTCTGTTTGGGATCCTCATACTAAATGCCTCCAGGAGGAATTGGAGAAGGTTCAGAATCGTGCCGCTAGATTTGTAACTAGGAATTATACTTTCGAGGAAGGTAGTATGACTGGCATTCTTGAACAACTCAGATGGGAATCTCTCAAGAAAAGGAGGACGGATAATCGACTTATATTACTATACAAAGGTCTGAAGGGTAAAGCCAGAATACCTACAGATGACCTTATCCCAAAGACTAGGCGTTGTAGAAATAGCCACTCCAAGGCATTTCAGCTTCCATCTGCTAGTATAGAGGCCTATAAATGTAGTTTCTTTCCCCAGACTATCAGGGACTGGAATGACCTCCCTGACTCTCTGTTTTCTACTGCTGAAATGTCAGATGATTGTGTGTCCAAGTTCGCTTCACTCGTGCGTTCAAGGGACTAATTCCCCCCCCCCCCCATTTGAACCCCCTGGTGAAATAATGTCATTTGGCGTGTCACCAGTAAACTATTCTGATTCTGATTCAGGGTATGTTTACATAGTCAATTGCCTTAATGTGTATCAAGATTTGTTGTCAATTATCATTTATTTATCAAATGTCATAAATGTCACATGAATAGTTTGTCTAGTTAATGCTGGAACATATTCCAAGAGGTGTCGAAGTTGCAGTTAGATCATAAAGTACTCTACATTGTGTATAGCGGTGCCATAAAAAGCAAGGTACAGTACATGTACCAAACTTGTGTTTTGAATTCTTGGAGGGTATGGTTATGCATCCGGTCAGTACGACAAATGTTTACATGGTATTGGCAGTTGCAAAATACCTCTTTACTCCTAAATAATCACGCTCAGTTTCAAAACATTCATGGAGAAGAAATGTCACCTATTAAAAAAGTTATGACACAATATGTTCAGGTGATGCTTAACTTATGTCTGACTGTATATTAACAATCAACATAAGCTCTGTAGAGATTTTTATTGTGACTAACTAAGAACATATAATACATATATACATATTGAGCTGTGGAAATGTGACAATAGACGACGCCACTGACGAGGATCGAACCGGGGACCCCTCGGCTCAAAGTCCAGCTCGAAGAATGACACTGATTAATAACACTCAGGTTAAATACTTTCAGGATTGCTGCATAACATGTTTGCTTCCACGGCATTACGTAAACAAGCCCATGCAATGTACACAGATTTCTTCAGGTGTAAAAAATATTTTGAAAATTTTGGATCAAAAATACGAAAAAGGGTGGCCCTTGCAAACCCTAGTTTTTCCTATAATATGTAAAAGTGGGGTTTAAGGGGTATACATTTCACATGCCTAGTTACAACATGGAGTGATTAAAAGGAAAATTAAGCATACCTCAGGTTTTGTTTTTAATTTACCATATAGTAAATGTCGCAAATGAATTCGAGTTTAGTTTCTCACGAAGCAGCTTCATTTATGGCCATTCTTCAACAGTTGCTATTTAGTATCTTATCTACATCATCTTAGTGTCTGTTTACCCATTTTCATCAGACTGATAGTTTTACTCTTTCCTCGTCATGTTATTGATGTGCTAGCTATAGTTTGAAATGACATACATGTATTGAACAGCGCATTATATACCTTTACAAGTGTTTCCATGATAAAGGCGTCGTTTGCTTTCTTCTGTCCAAAGATTTGCACGTTGAAGGCTGCGATTGTCAGGTCTCGAGCGAGACTCACTTCTGACACAAGGAACAGTGATAGGACCGTCGCCAACAGCATTATGCTATTCGTGTTTTTCTTTTCTTCCCTTGTTGGTGAGGTAGTCCTAGAAAGCATTAATAATCAACACGTAATTGCATTAAAATTACACAAATCACCTGCCTGTACATCTAAAAAAGAAACTGTTATTGTTGTTATTAGGGTACTGACGTTGAAAGTGAACTTCTTATCAATAACCATTTTGGTAAAAAAAAGTTCATTAACGTTAAAGTAAAACATTGCATGATATAACATGAATGGAGCGAAAGAAGAAGCATTTCACAACAATCTTTATGACAGAGTATAATCGCGAATTTATAAAACATGTGTTAATTATCTTTTGCAAACTTTATGAGGACACCGACGACATTATGTTTAGAATGCATCTCCATTAATGTTGCCCTGACCCATAACAAACAACGACATTTGCTGGCTTTCTCTGAGGATGAAAATTTACATTGTAATCCCCATTGATCAATACGACCACCGCAATTTCAAGTTGACCACCGGTACAAAATCGATCTTGAAAGATTTTAAAATTATGTCTGAAAAGCTAATTTAGCGTTCATGTAACTTATTTCTACGACTATTGGTTACAGAAAGATTGCAAAGGCACAATCCGGGCATTCTAACCTGTGTTTGACCAGATTCTACTTTCGTTTTCACCACCGATCAAACGGGGCGGAAGCGGTTGCAGTGAAACGATGTATTTTTTTTTCCAACTACCACTTCGGGTAGACATTAAACGGCAAGAAACTGATCAGTGCTGATAGCCTGGCATTCCTTGATTTTTATAATACGTTTTTGATAAAAAAAATATCTCACCTTCAACATCCACTAAACTCGCGAAAACTAATAACAGGAAACCATCAAAACGACCACCAGATATTTTCATTTTATTACGTTGACCACCGGCGGTGGTCAATTTGCGCTTTACCGGGCTTGAATCAGTTAATATGTGCACTGCAACTCAAATGCTCAGCAAAACATATACATGTAATTTGATAGAGAAGAAAACATACATAAAATCCAAACTTACCTGAAGTTTATAGATCATGTCACACTCGACATCATATTATATTCATAAAAATATGCAAACATCGACCTAATTGTCCTTTACCAAAACTATTAATATAGTACTAAAAACGAGAGTGTTCAATGTATTCATAGTGTATTCATATACTCCATTTATATCCGATATTTATACTCATACATGTAACACGTCATCTACAAAAGTTTGATCGACGTGTAATAATGTAATGACTATTTTAAGTAGTTACCTGTAGCTACAGAGTCATAATTTATCTCCTAACAGTTTGACAGTGGTTTCTGTAACAAGTAGTAATCAATGCTGCTGCGAACATGGGTTCTTCATGGAAAGATGACCCCGATCTCTATGACTAACTTATTTACGACGAATAGACCTGCTCATTGTTTTCATGTCTATGTGTCCACTCTCGAGCTCATTTGTGGGAATCAGGAATAATTTAGAAAAAAATATTTTCCTTTTTTTCAATTTAATTTCCCTTATCAAACAAAATTACCGCAAAACGCGGCGTCACATCCGGAGCTATACTGTTTGCTTATGTCCCATAAATAGGACACCAGGCTCCCATAAATAGGACACCAGGCTTAAATGAGTTTTAAGGTTTTGCTGAGTGTCAAATCTCATCGATGCAGTTGACGTTACATTATAAAATTAAAGCTTTGTGCATGATTAAGATTCAGATCAGTCTATGAAATTACCTAATCCTGGTGATTGTCTCATACTTATGTTCAACATAATTGTCTTCATCCACCAAATTACGATAAGGCCGACCTTAAAGCTTTCCATCTCATATCAATACAGGCATGCATATGTTTTATTGTCTTCATTTACAGCTTCTCATATCCGCGTCCAACAATGACTAAACTTCCCATTCTAATGATTATTATAACTTTAAGAGTGGGAACATAAAACCCCAACACACCCCGTTGACTACCTTGAACAGTTTGGGGTATAAGCTATAATATCTGAATTTCACGTGTCTTATAATTTGATCTGTTCGTCTCTCACTAAGAGACAGACCATCATTATTTCTTGAATAGTTTCGTGTGTGCTGGTGAGTTCTTTGATGGCTGACTAGGCCAATTCTAGCTCTAAACTGTCGGAGCTAGTTAATGTCATGCGATCAGCCGTTGGCCCACTGGTATTGGCTTTTCCAGAGTCCATCACCACTAACTGTGTCAAAAGCTTTGGTGAGGTCGACAAACGTCATGTATAGATCTACATTCTGTTCTTGGCATTTCTCCTAAACTGTCGGAGCTAGTTAATGTCATGCGATCAGCTGTTGGCCCACTGGTATTGGCTTTGCCGTGATTTGATCCGTAATTTGATCTGCACAGCCGTCACCATAGTATGTAGTCTCTGTTTGCATTTTAACATTTATTGGCAGGATAAATTACAGGTTTTGGTGATTCCTTTTTGATGGGATTTAGACACACAGTATAGCCCCATATGTGACGGCACAGAAAAATGGAATTAAAATTCAAATTCACTCCTGAGGCCCCTAATAATGAAAGTGGACTCACCCAAATGGCAGCAATGTGAAAGACGGGTTCAGTAATTTGTCTGAACACTGAAAAGACAGTAAGGACGAAAGGTAGCTAGGAGGTAATGGACACCAGGATTATATGAGTTAAATTTGTGGAAATAAAACGAGAGTAACAATTTCTCAAAGGAAATAAAATTAGTTAATCTGAAATTACCAATGCAATGAATCGAAATCAAATGGACATTAAACTGCCAGTATAAATCATATGAGGAATAAAATGTTTCATTTTCAATCATTTGTTCAATAACTGGCATTAACATGTTCCCGCGAATAATTCTGCAGACAAACTATTTTATAAATCCGAAGCGTTAGGAGTTCGGCTTGGCTGGTGCTAACTTAATCCACCTCATTGAGTTAACTCCCCCATGCAATAAACAGGCATTTGTTTTTGGCTTTAAAACGTTTGCTTCTTTTTTTTTTAAATATTGTCTGTAATTTTGCCGAGGCATTTCTAACGAGTATCCACAGTCTATGTTTTGGATTAGAAATAAGAAAAAATGTATACCCCTGTATACCCAAGTTTTCCTCATTACGAAAACACGCCCATACAATATACAGAGATTTTTTAAGTTGTAAAAACTGAAAATTTTCAGTAGAAAAAAAATGATATGTTTCTTATTTTTGCTCAAAATATAGATTGTAGGTACACGTTAGAACCGCCTCGCCGAGGCGGTTCTAGCGAGTACCCACAATCTATGTTTTGGAGCAAAAATAAGAAAAAATAGGTATACCCCTGCAAACCCCAGTTTTGCTATATAAAAGTGGGGTTCAACGGTAAACATTACACGGACATGTTTTCCTGATGTATAAAGGGGATATACTTTCCATGGACATATTATCGTGATGGAATGAAACTTATATGGCTACATCTGAGCCGCCTCGTGGGAAAACCAACAATGTGGTTTCCGAACAGGTCCGACACAAACTGATCTGTACCGTCACAGAAGCTGGCTAGAAGCTTGAAATTTCGGATTTAGAAAGTAGAGGCATTGTACTATCCGTATAGCGAAAACAAAGGCGCTGATCAGCTTCGCGGTTACCGCGAAGCTGATCTGCGTCTTTGTTTTCGCATATGCAGATTGTTGGTTTTCCCATGGGGCGGCTCATTTGTCTGAAGTCAGAAACCGAATCCAAAAGAACATAGAATATTGAGATCCCCTATGATGTCATTGAAAGTGCACTGCAAAACGGATATTGAAAGTATTTGTATAAAAGAAAGATTTGTTCATATGTTAATCAAATCAAGTGAATGATGCGCTTTAATCCGCTAGTACCCGAAAGAAATTGATATTGATTGAATAAATAATTGCATAAACTTTAGAATCATCTGTCTATTAAAAGTTATAGATTAATTTGTGATGGTTTTCGTGCTGCGAAAATGATGGAACTTAATATTTTATTCGCTCTAAAAGGAGCTACTGTACTAAGGATTTTGATGTAATTCTTTGAATAGATTTTCTAGGTAAAATAGCCAGTGTCAAACAATAAAGCTTTCAAAAGTGTTCTCTAACGTTTGAAAGAAACCAGAAAAACGGCTAAAATGTTAGGCAAAAGGAGAGAAAAAGCAACTTCGCTGAACCTGAATACCACTAATCTAGAACTAAACTGGAAATTACAGGATAATACTAAATTAAAGTTAAAGGGACACCAGAATGACACTGTCGAAGACGCAGAGATTGATCGCCATGTCAAATGGCACAAAGACATAACAAAAGGGTTGGACAATAACAGTTCTGGCGACCACTGGGTTACTTCAACAGCTACATGTAGGTCGAGACCGTCCTCTGCATTTAATAATAAGCATGTCCCGAAAACCATAGCCTTTATGTCAAAATCCGGGAAAATCTCCATGGATCTGAGGAAACGTGTCCAACCGGCAACTGCAAATGCTTGTTCGAATAGGGCAATTGTTTCGAGAGGTGTAGCTTACCAGAAAGGAAATGGCAGAAGAATTTCGCACTCAGCAGGTCTGTTGCGAATGAAAGAAAGAATAGGATCAACTAGCGCGGATACTGAAGACGCGAGGCCCATTTCTGATACAAAGAAAGCAAAACCTAAAGATGCATGGACGTCTATGGTGAAAGAAGAAAATCGAAAATTATCAGCTATCGATGGCGAAAGAAAACATGAAAACGTCAGTCAGATACCGGAACCTAATCAAGAAGAATCTGATAGCATAATAAATTTAGAAGGAAGCGGTAATGTTGATAATGTTATCAGTCCAAAGGAGAATGCGGTACTTACCATTGAAGCTAAATGCTATAAAGAACGCGGTGAAAACGGTAATACTCGTGGCCAAATGAATGTACCTTCTAGAACGTTTTTCTTCGAAGGTGAAACTAATAAAGTAAGAGCGACTGACGGTGATCGGAGATCAGAACGGGAGACGGTGAGAGAAGGACACATGAAAATGAAGGTCGAAGAAATTGTTGGAATGCATCGAACGGAAGTGTTGGAAGAGTCAAAGATTCGTCAAAAAGCCAGACAGGTCAGTAAGAAATTGTTGGTTTTGTAGTTCACACACACACACACACACACACACACACACACACACACACACACACACACACACACACACACACACACACACTTATTTGTTGCTGTGGTTTTAGCACGGAATTGTTCCATCTCGGTAGTCTAGACCGCTAAACTACTCATGTATCATGTTCTCTTTTTATGCAGTCTAATGTATGATTCTTTTGCATTTTGGCAGATTTCTGGTTTGTTTCGAAGGTCAGCGATATTCGTCTGCAGCATCTTACGTCTGCAACTACACATGACATTCCTGAGTAAGGATGTGACGTCACGGTCAGCGACAGAAGAACAATGGCATGCTGTTAATACCAGCAAACAAGTTAAAGAGCTAGTATTCAACAAGGACATCTATGCCAAATCAAGAGTAAGAAAGATGCAAATAGTTATAAAATTATTGCATTCATGATTTCAAATATTTTGAAAACGTCTACCCTGTTGAAAGTTGCAAAATTACAGTAATTCTTTTAGCTCCATGTTGCCAAATCTAAATGGTTACTGACGAGGCTCAAGTAGCCGAAACCGTGATATGACACACCCCGTTTCTCATTTATATGTTCATTGCTCTCAAAGGATCTCAGTTTTAATTGTTATTTGTATTGTAACATATTTTCTTTAGAATGTGGATAAATACTTTAATGAAACCCGTAAATGTGTTTCCAAATTTTACAGGCAGTAACAAGAGTGCCAATCTGGGCCAGGAAGATCCTCGATAAAAGCCCAGAGGAGCGAAGTGATCGGGATCTGAGACACCTCCATGCACTGTTGAGGGGTTTAAAAAGTTTCGACAAATTCACAGAAAAGATACAGTTTGCCATGTGCAGGTCGTTTACTTATCAATGGTAAATGTGACTTAACCCATTCATGACGAATGGACTCCGAATGAGGCGCGACGCGAGAAAATCAGTCTTCGGGGTTTCGATCAGGTCTGACACAACAGGCTAGAAGCTTGAAATTTCGGATTTAAGAAGAAGAGAAATTGTACTATCCGTGTAGCGACAACAAAGGCGCTGATCAGCTTCGCAGTTACTGCGAAGCTGATCTGTGCCTTTGTTTTCGCATAGGCAAAAATCCGGTTTTCTCACGATACGGCTCAAAAGTTATCAATTGGGCAAGTTCATTGCCCTTATTTTGGGCATCAGGAGTGATTTCAAATTTTATTCCATTTTTGGATGGCATTTCTCTAGGAAACGAGAACCCCCCCCCCCCCCCAGATGTGACGCCTGATTCTAAGGCGTCACATTTGGGGCAATACTGTTTGCTTGTGGGCCCATGAAAAGGACGCCAGGCTTGTATGACTTAAAACACATCTAATATTTGATTTTCTTTCTTTTTCTTTGGTTTCAAACGGATCATACATTTACTAAGAAGCAGACTAAAATCACAAAACAATGCATGCTATTTGATGATATGCATTGATGACAATAAATATTGTAAATATTGGTTCTAAAGATTATAATACGTAAGCCTTCAAAGGCTGTCACTGTTTAAATGAGTATTTCAGTTTTATTCTTATTTTCTATTACTGCAGCTGGTGTTGTGCCGTGTGGCGGCCCTAAAAAGTCTCCCCGTACATCAACCACAGTGCAGATTATATTTCCTTTTGGTCCTTTGTGATCAGTGAGGGTATTCTGAGATACCGGTTTAGATGCATTTTCTAACCAACGTTTAATATATTTGGCCCCATTTGGATTATACTAGTCTTTGTATAGACTACCCTGTTGTAAGTTGTAAAATTACAGTAATTCTGTTTGGCTCCATGTTGCCAATTCTGTAGGGTCACTGAAGAGGCTTAAGTAGCCGAAACCGCGGTATGGCCCATTCCCTTTCTTATTAATATGTTCACTGCTCTTATTCTTATATTCTTTGTATACTTCAACTTGTATACAGTGGTGACACTATTCATTCATTCATTTATACGACTACATCATAGTGAGAACATAGTAAGGATAAACAAGGATCAACAAATCAAATTTCCCGCTTGCAGGCCCATTTAACGCATAATTATACTCCTAAACACTTCCAAAATACAATGTATCCAATATGTGTAACTTGCAATGACTAACGTCAAAATAAAATAGGTATCACGCAATAGTCTCTGCTGCAACTGCCCGATCACCCAAGAATGGTTGTTAATATTTGACCAGACTTTTATGTTTCCAGGGCAACGTCAGGCAGAATACTTTTACGTCAAGGTCACGTGGGTGTCAACTTCTATTTCATCTACTCTGGTTCCGTGTTTGTTAACATAAATGATACAAACATGTACGGGAACCAGTTCGTTAAAACAGAAGCAGTACTGAAACGCGGAGACTCATTTGGGGTATGCCTTTTTTGTTTTATTTGAAATGGTAATAAAATAACAACGTGCATTATAAATTATTCGCAATAAAATGTTATTTTACTTGAGGTAAGAAAAACGCTCTAACATTGACTGCAAACCGAAATATTGGCACATGTCATGCCGTTTAGGACCAACGACATGTTTTAGAATATACAAAGCTCCGAAGATAAAAAGAGGCAACGGAAATACATGTATGACGTGCATTAAACACAATCCTTCTGACAGTAATAAAGTCCTCGTAGGCAACGCTTTTAAGTGAGTAAGAATAAGAGTGTCTAGGACGTATTTTTTGTTTTAGGAATTGGCACTTTTAAAAGACATCCGACGGTCGGCTACGATATCATGTCGAGAGGATTGCGAACTTCTAGTCGTCGACAAGGACACGTTCGCCAAAGTTTGTCCACAGATCTTTGAAGAGGAATTGGAAGAAAAATGTGACTTTCTCGGGTATGAAAATAATATAACAATTAAACACATGATGCCTAATCATCGTTTTCAATTTTAATACAGTGCCAAGGTCTGACTATAACACACACACACACACACACACACACACACACACACACACAGAGAGAGAGAGAGAGAGAGAGAGAGAGAGAGAGAGAGAGAGAGAGAGAGAGAGAGAGAGTCTTATTGCAGTCTAATTTGGCATATATTTTTCATATAGTAAAACATATATACATGTAAGCAGTGTTAGGCTGAGACGCGGGTCAGAGGTGAAGGGCGCTTAATGTCACTTTCTGTTATTGTGTATTGCAGCACTTTGACCATGTTTAGTCCAAAGTACTGGACAAGAGACTCTTTGAAGAGGATGTGCTTTGAAGCCAGAATTCAAGAGGTATTCTAGTGAAATATAATTTAAATGTAGTTTTATTGCTGTTGAAATTGGCATTTTTTATTTGAAGACCGTACGTTTAACTTTCTTATTGCCAGAGTCCATTGACTGAGAACAATGACACAGTTATCTTCAATAAACTATACTACAGTGGACCAATAAAGTTATTATTAGACGCGTAGTGTTCAAAATCAATACACCTAGTCAGGAGAGGTTTATTTTTATACCCAATATTGTATTTCCTAACTGTTTATTTTTAGACTTAACTTGTATCATTGGAAAAGTGTGTTTGTTTGTATTTTCAAAATTTCATAGAACTTTAAACAGTTGTAAATGAAAAGTACAATGTTGAAACTTTATCAGGTAACCTTTATTTATTGCTTTATCCATTTAACTTTCAATTGACACTAAATTCATAAATTTATGTTGACTAGAAGAGGCAGGATACATTTTTTTGTTAACAGGTTGCTTGATGAGTCAGTCGTAAATATTAAATGAATTTTTGATAACTGATATTAACGACCCATTAGATATTAGTGAATAAGATGATTAATTTGTTTTACCAACAGGCCAGCCAGACAAGTAAACATTAAAATACACTGAAGTCAGGGGAAACTTCCAAAGGTGTCAAATAATTGTCTATTGACTGCATATCTTGACTGCATATCTCTACTTTGATCCTTTTGAAATCGGTCTTGCTTCTTCAATGGGAATTTGAATCTTGACCACCTCAGCCTTTTAATTGAAATTTTCTATTACGGAAACATGCCCAAGTAATATAAAGGGATTTTTCAAGTTGTAAAAATGATTTTTTTTAAATAGAATAGTTATATATATAATATTTCTTCATTGTACACAATACAATGATTGTGGGTATGAGGTGGTTCTAACGAGTACCCACAATCTATGTTTTGGAGCCAAAATAAGAAAGATAGGTATACCCCTGCAAATCCTAGTTTTTCTATATAAAAGTTGGATTCAAGGAGAATACTTTTCATGGACATGTTTTCCTGGTGTATGAAATAGAATGCGTCTACAATAAATGGCTGTCTTTTAGGGACGATTGAATTAAAGAACGGGTGAAAGTGCAAAATAAAAAGCCAGTCATCGAGGGCATGTGATTTAAGTTGCCCTCCGATGAGTGTCTGTGCATGTGTGTGTGTGTGTCGCCAAACCTATATGGTGTTTGTAATATTGCATTGCCCATGTTTTACATGTTTCATGTAACTCCAGGGAGAATAAACTTTGAAACATGAAACGCAATTTTACGCTGTTTCAACCTGACTGTTTGCTCAAAGTAAATTGGTTACATGTGCACTTCCATGATGAAGGTATCACAAAACACTAACGAGACTAATGGTCCTCACAAACGTCTGTACACGGTTATCTCAGTGGTTGAACATGGGAGCTTGGTTCAAAACTTGGGTTGTTTCAAGTCTATGTAATCGTTAACAACCAATTATTCAGTCAGTTCGGTTATATTTTGGGTTAAATGTCCCACCAAAAGGTAAGGTCATATGGAAACGGGGCATTGGTTTATCTAGGGAAGTTTAATATACCTCGCTTACATTTACCTTGTTTATCGTCTAAGAAGCTTGATCATGATCAAACCAGCGACCTCTGGTTTACAAGGCTAGCGACTTAGCCACTGCAACATGGAAGATTCCAGTTCTAGTAAAGTTACGGTAAATGACCAATTAGTCTGTACTCCCCACCAGTTCGAACATCAAACATCCTTGAAATGTGCTTAGATAATCGTTTCCAAGGATCTTAATTTCTAATGCTTCCTACTCAAGAAACATGGTATGCTTGTAAAAAAGACCAACAAGTACGACTTTCTGATGACATCAAAAGTTCCCTTTGATATTTTTTCTTTTTTTTTCCCCATGACAGCACATTTATGAATCTAATCATATCATGTACATGTAAATAATACAGCAAAGGACAGACAAAATATGTAAAAAAAACAACAACAACAACAACAACAAACAAACAAACAAAACAACAACTAAAAAGAAGGATGCCATCATGGTCGGGTGTGAATATCGGCCCCGCCCATTGGTGCCTAAAGAAATAGATGGGCTGCTTTTGCCTCCAGGCAAAGCTTCTTTGCTACTGACTGACCATCTGATAACTGGTTAACCGCTCAGGTCTGAGCCTGCCCAGGAAAAGTGGTTCATGTCAAACTATCTATACATTATGGCGTGTTGGTTTAGTTGGTTAATTATATTCGAAGCAATTTTTGGATGCCATGGCAGTCTAATTTCTGGTAAAAGTTCCATAAAATGGGGGCAGCATCCCGACATGACCATTAGCTGTTGACTTGGAGGTTAAGCATCAATTCAAACAAACAAACAAAAAAACCTGCCACCTACCATAAAACGTCTGTCTGCACATTTATAGTTGATTTTGTTCACTGTTTAGTTTATTACTGAAGACAAAAAGATGCAAAAAAGTCCATCTGATTGCAAATTAAAACATCTGAAACTTCTGTCCAAAATTTTCCTGTTGAAAGTGAAATCCCTCAATGTGCTGGATTGCTGTTTTGCTGTGTGCTGCCTAAGTCACACGCTCAGCATGTTATTGAATAACATTGCACTTTAAAAGACTAAACGCACAAAAAATATCATGTCACTACAATATTTTAAAATTGAGACCCCTTTGTGCAGCCTTGTAATTGACAGAGCTCTTCTCTGACATAATAATATAACAATATCCTTTATGTTCAGCTGGCAAGAATCTGACAATTGTGTATTAAGTGAACAGATGTTGTTGTTGTTTTTTTTTAAAAAAGGGGTCTTTGCTCAGACATGAGAGGAAATATATTCAAAGGCAAACTTTTAGCAAAGGTCATTTGTCCTTAGAGCTGGTCACATGAAAAGGTGTTGAAATAGCCCATAATTATTATGAATGGTGCAGTTAGTTCATTCAGTGGCAAGGTTTATCATTATTTCACTTTATGAATCCTCTTCCTTAATTAATTGCAAATTAACCATATGGTATGTATAGCTGTAGATTTACAAGGTAATTTATTCATCATGACAAATCTCTTTTGAACAGCACAGTGGGTGGACCAAAACATTTAAGTTTGATGTTTAAATTGGTGACACTTGATCTATTGACCCAAAATTCCTTGTGATGAAATTTTGAAAATTGTCATTGTGAATTAAGCGTGTTTTGCATTGTAATAAGTCGTGTGCCTCCTCTGTTTAATACCTGGTAGATCCAGACAGTTCTGTCATGCATGCTGCATGGGAATGATTATCAAGATGTGCACTCATTTAATTCAATTTTTGTTAGCGCAAATTTAACGTTTGATAGAGAGAAAAAGAAAAAGAAACAACAAAAGGGATGAGCTCATTGCTATTTAAAGAATGTGCGGTCTTTGTATTCCCTGGTTTTGGTGCCTACTTCAAAAGATTTTTACCCACAACTGGGAAACAAACTTTCATTCCTAAATTAAGACATCCATGGGACATGCGATGTTGACAGAGTGTACTGGGATCACATTCTCCGTGAGATGACAAACCCTGCCTGATCCGGACTGCAGGAAGTTAGGCAACAAACACAGTGTAGCAGTGTAACTGTTGAAAGATTGCATATATTATTTTACCATCTATATATCTGTCTGACGAAGTTGTTCGCCGTTTCTTTCCATGTTCATGAGGGTTCATTTAATACCAAAACTGTGCAATATAGTCCAAACTATCTCACTTTGAATGTTTTACTGCTTCCAAAGGACCAAACCATTATGTTTTATTACATGCGTCAGCAAATCATACAAGATTTTTATAAACCAAATTACATTTAAACTAGCTTTCTCAATACAGAAATTGACTAAAAGCAAAGATGGCTAGAGGCTGGGAATTTTGCATTTAGATAGGTAGAGGATATTTACTTCGCTGTACATAGCGAAAGCAAAGACACTGATCAGGGGAAGACTGTTTTCACAGTTGATGTTTCAAGCAATTGTTCTGTCTGTCTCCGATTGTTTTCTTTTTATCTTGGTTGGTCAACAATTTGACAATCCATAACACCATTCATACTTGGATAATGTATAATTAAGATAACAATCTTTGAAATCCTACAAACTGTCTGGTTCGCATTTGAAGTGTTAGGTCTCAGTCAACACCTTATTGAGCTAATTCAAAAACTGAATAAATAAAATTAAGCATGCCATCAGGTTAAATAACTTGTCAATTTTGATTGATAAGTTGCAAATATATAATAATTGCACTGGTCTTTTGAAACCATGTAAGAGGTATGAAAGTTTACAATCTAGATAAAATAATTACCTGACACTTTTCATAAAATTTACACTAGAACAATTTGGGTCATGTTAAAAATCAAATGTACTTGTAAAGCATAATTCAAACATCAAAGAAACTCTACTGACTGAACTGTTTACTTGTCACCATTTTTGATTGTCTATTTTGGTGTATTGATGTTGTCAGTACTCTATAAATAGATCTAGAGTACTGCAGATAAAAATAGAAGTAGATTTCCAATCAATTGTCACAGTGACACAGAGTTTACACTCTACACTTGCAAACTTTACCTACAGGCAAACTGGGGGTGTTTTCACTCAATTGAAAAAAGCTGTAAAGTTTTTGTCAGACAGTACATTTCACTTTCTTGAAGTTTTTGTCAGTCTTAATTATGTTTAGATTGATTGAAGGTAAGTCCCATAAAACTACGTTTTTGTTGATCTGACCATCATACATAAAGTTTAACGATACATACATTTATAATTTTGTTTGGCTTTTGTTATGTAGTATTTTCCATTTTCCTCATGTGACCCTGATTGATACGAGCTGTTGCTTATAGCTACATCATTCTGGGTCTCAGCAAAAATGAGTTACATGTAATACTATACAATTATTGACTTCAATGAGGTAGATATAAGGATTTATCTACCTGATAAAGTGATATTCACCGAGGCCAGAGGCCGAGGTGAATATCACTTTTGAGGGTAGATAAATCCTAATATCTACCGAAATTGAAGTCAATAACTGTTTTGTTATATGACTTTTCAAGTTTTTAATGTTAATTTTATAACAAATAAACAAACAATTTAAAATCCTATCAGATGTTAAAGAAGGCTAGACAAAGAGGATCAATTGATTATGCTTGAAAGATAATTTTGTTAGCTCTTAATAAAACATATATTATGGGTACTCCTAAGAATCACCATGATGAGGCAATTCCAATGGGTACCAACAACATGGGTTCTTATAGCTCTGTCACACATTCACGTATCAGCGGCGTATCGCTCACGTATCTATGAAAATGTCGATACGCCGAGGTCTGAGCCGTATTTTGCTCGAGAGACGTATGTACCACGTACGTGTGACGTTCCTGCTACGTTCCCGTGGCGTATCCGTGACGTATCCGTATTCGTATGGAATTTCACTTTCGTACGTGCGGCGTATCAAGGCGTATGTACTACGTACGTGTGACGTATGTATGGCGTATGAAGTGTACGCGTGACGTATCTACGGCGTATGTACTACGTTCCATTCTTATCTGCAGCGTATCAGTTCTGTGTCAATTGCTTTTTAATACCTATGAGAACAAACGGTTGTGTTCACTTTGTTCATGCAATTCGCACATTATAGTTATCAATTATCAGAGGTCAAAGATGCCACCGGAGAAATCTATATAATCTAGATTAGCACCGAAGAAAAAAAAACGAGGTTGTGGTGGTGGTGGTGGGGGAACATCTTCAAGCTCTCCGTCCTGGTCGTAAGTCGACATGAACAAAGACGGAGACTACAGCAAGTGTAGTCATGAAAGAACCCTGCACGACACCCCGAATCTGATCCATGACTTCGGAAAAACGAAAACATACATATAGAAGCATTAAGATTCTCTTGGAACGCCACAAAATATTCCTAATACTTCTAATACGTCACACATACTCCACAGCAGCGAAACGTACGTAGCACATACGTAGCACATACGCCATTGATACGCGAGATACGCCACACGTACGTCGCTGATACGCCGTAGATACGAAAAGACATTCGAGGATACGCCACACATACGTAGCAGATACGAAAGGTACGCTGTACATACGTCACGGTTACGTGGCATGTTAACCGCTACGTACGTGTGGCGTATCAGGAGTATGAGCTACGTATCTACGACGTACCTGCCACGTTGCTTTCGTATGTACCACGTATGTGTGACGTATGTACGGCGTATCGGGCCTGCTACGTACGTGCTACGAATTTTTAAGTGCACACATAAAAAAACGTAGCACCTCGGCGTATGAGGAGTATGAGCTACGTATCGAAGAGTATGAGCTACGTATACCCACGTATCTACGACGTACGTGTGACGTACATTTCGTATCTCGATACGCCGTAGATACGTGAGTCGATACGCGAATGTGTGACAGCCCTATTATGAAAAATAAACAAAATTATCCCATAATTATCACCAAATACACCATATTATCTAGTGCTTTGTTTACCTGTAATAGTGTGTTACTGCAAAGCATGTAGATTTCATGAACTGAAATGAGTTCAGGCTATTTATAGCTAACTGGCAGGTTTTAAACATATACACCAAATCATGTCAATTTCATGAAGCCCATGTTGATTTTATGCTGGTGCTATTTTTGCGTACTCAGCTTTGGAGGTTAATATAGAAAACCTGTCAAAATAATTAACCTCCAGGAACTGGTTTGATCTGATTTTGATCAGTTTGGTCTGGTTTCAGAGAAATATAAGGATTTATTGATAATAAATGAGCTAATCAGGAGACAGGAATTCCTTCAGTCATATAACACTAAGTTATATAATCAATACTTTGTCTTTTTCGAGTAAATGAACAGAGAAGTACATATATTTTGACTTTTCATCCTGTTACAATAAACTCAGACATAGAGAAGTGATTGGCGGAGAACGTATATTTCAGCATAAAACAAATAAGGTGATTGTTGCGGACAGTTTCGCAGATGAGTGGATCTACATATGTATGGAGGTAAGACAGATTTCTTTACTTGAAGAAATCTCTGTACATATTATGTATCTGGTAGCATAGAACCAATCGTCAGAACAGCCTCGGCGAGTACAATTTATTTTTGAGCAGTTCATCCAAATAATTTCATATGTTAACACCTTAAGAAAAATGTAGATTTCATGAGCGTGTTTTCATAATATGTCATCCTTGATTCTCAAATTTCCTCTGCTGAAATGTCAGATGATTGTCAGTCCACGTCTGCTTCTCTTTTGCTAAATAAGCATAACGTTAATCAAAATATAGATGCGGGGCGATTTTCTCAAAGATCGTATAAAGGTTTACTATACTGCAGGGTAAAGCAAGCGTCATTCGAAAACTGAATCTAAAGAATGAAATAGAATGGCGAAAAAGGCGACGGCGCATGATCAACGAGGTCAAATCAAATCGGCCTGATAACGATGACGCCATTGATATGCTGGGCGTACTGGAAGCAAGAGCCTATACTCCTGATGGTAAGCTACAAAGATGACTTAAAAATTGTAAATATGTTTCAAAAGGCAAAGTGGTTAGAAGTATCAGCCGAGACACGTATCAAAATGATTGAAAGAATATATCTGATACAAATATTTTTTCTCTTAGAGAAATCCTATCGTTTGTTAAAGCTGTACCGCCATTACTTTTTGTCGTAGTTTGCCCATCACGACAGGTGTAAGCAACATTTTTTTCTTCTAATCATAAATAATGATATTGTTCTTATTATACGCTTACTGATGTGTTTTTAAACCGACCCATATTTGTGTTTTCTAGAAAAACATTCCAGAAAATCAAGTATATCGAACAGAAGTGTTGGTAAAGAAAGACTTTTAACATCCATGGGTCTGGATTATACAAAAGTAAAGAAGGTAAATATGCCGATATTTTAATTAAAGCTATAAAAATCCAGATTATGCTAAATTAAATTGAAACTTAATACTGTATTTCATTATTCCGTTGTAAATATATGTATTTCAAATAAGGATTCTATAATAATGGGCCAATTCTATTTCCACCAATTGGTTATTCTGATAAATAGTAGACGGCCTGTGGCCTGTTCAAACTCCATAAACCATCCTTGTACAGATATCTTACACGCAGTCCATATCTACATGTATGTGATCTATGTTATTTTTCTTTGATTTAAAATCAGTTTTGATTTTGTACATTGTTTTCAATATATGAGCCACCACATGGGAAAACCAACAATCTGCATAGGCGAAAACAAAGGCGCAGATCAGCTTCGCGGTAACCGCGAAGCTGATCAGCGCCTTTGTTTTCGCTACACGGATAGTACAATCCCTCTACTTCATACATACGAAATTTCATGCTTCTAGCTCTCTTCTGTTACTGTGCAGTTTGGTTTGTGTCGGACCTGGTCGGAAACCACATTGTTGTTTTTTCCATGAGGTGGCTCAATTATGATCAAGACGGATCTGCTGTGTTGCCTGTTCCATCAGTCAGCCAGTTGTTTTCGTCATCTTTGTTTCGATTGATGTTAGCCGGATATTTACCTCATTTGGAAAGGGCAATTCTTCAGGATAACTTGCCCATGAAACGTTTACCCCATTAAATTCTACTTTTAAATAGTTGAACTGGGGTTTACAGGCCTATTACTTTCTTATTTGTGTTCCAAAACACAGATTGTGGGTACTCGTTAGAACAGCCTCACAATCTATGTTTTGAGCAAAAATATAGAAATTATTAGACAATCAGCTCAGGAAAAGCCACTGCGTATTTCGCTTTCTAATGTATGTGTTTTTGTTTTTGTATGTGTTTTTAATGGGTCACCTTCCTCTCCATGTGTATTGTAGAGGATTTAAGGAATGCTTCCCCGCAAGGTAAATAAATGTGGATTTTAATTAAATTATTTCAATTCTTGAAACTTTTTTTACTTCTAATTCGGAATCTCTTTTGCAGGATCCGATGAATTCCAATTCAAATAGCACACATGCCTCTGAAATTGATCCCCGTGTCCCAGGGGATGTCCCTCAGACATTGACAGCTCTTATTGCCAGAGAGAAGAATCCCGGCATGTTATTTTTGACTATCAAGACCTTGCGCGAAAATGATGTTTTTGTAAGTGGTATAGATTTTATATACTTGTTTGATTTGTTTAACATGTATTTAATATGATCATGAAATTTAGATGTGATTTGTAAAATATTGGCATTAGATTGCCCATTTTCTGATTAAAACATGAAACTTTTTGCAGTAATATCTATGTGGCTTATATCTTGCAGGACAAGTGTTCAATTTTCAGTGAAACCTCTCCTAGACAAGAACGAGGCTATATTCTGGCAAGTGAAGGATGCAAAGTTCTGAGAATTCAAAAGAAGGCATTTTATGATGAAGCCTCGGATAAGGCCATACGGCATGCCAAGGCGCTAGCAGAAATAGAAAGGTTAGGGGAAAAAAACAGCCACAAGCAGTATCAAATTCGCGCCTCAAAACTCTGTATGGGAAATAGGCAACACAACAAATAAGTACTTGTATAAAGACTTTTAAAGAGAACAGTAGGTCATTAAAGGGAGAAAATCCGTCCCAAAAAGGTGGGCTATCAGTAAACATTAACTTGGAATAGCTGTACATAAAATAAGGTTAAGAATCAGATATTTAACCAAGAAGCTAAGAGAACTACAAGGTAAGTAAACACACCCCACTTTTTAAAAAAACAAATATTTTAGCAGGATCAGATAACCCTGCCCGACCTGTTACCATTAAATATAACTTATTTGTATATTTGTATACCTTTACCTAATAACGATATCAAAGAATAGCGAACATAATTAAGATGACGCTCAACACCAAATATAATAGATTTATAAAAGGTTCGAGGCAACACAAAAATACCACAGCCTATCTCAACTCCCTTGGACACAAATGACAAAAGTGAATTCATCCTAAATACACGTACATATATCCAATTAAACCATATTGTTTAGTATGATTCGGTTCCAAGAACAGTTATGAACTGGTAAACGTAGGCAATGATCAGGAAAGACACAATCAGAAAGAAATTCCCACTCCAAAAACCGAGGAGGGAAAATACTAAATTAACACTAAGAAAACATATCGAAAGCCGAGTGAACAGCTACTTTCCCAATAGGTGGCCACTCATTTACCCAAAAATATAAAAAATGCACATAAGGTGCAAACAGCACAAAAATTCAACACCAAACACATAAAACAGCTTTGAATTTTATCAGAATCATAGATTGTTCTTTGTCTCTTTCACAGATACCCAGATGATGAACAACTTCTTCGTAATTACATGGACCACCTTACCTGGATAACATACAGGTACTCACTATTTGATAGAATATTGAGAAGAAAGGACAGACACTCGGATAATCACGTCGTTTCTAGAAGACAAAGAGACACCGAATCTCGGAGGGTCAGTGCTAAGAAGAACGCCAGGAATTTGGAGATTCTGGCGTCATTAAATCAAGCATTTTATGAATATGATCCTGAAATGCGACGAGTTGCTAAATGGAAACAAATGCAAGAAATGGTCGCCAAGCTACCAAATGATGAAACAGTGGAATACTTAGAGATTCCGACAGATATTAGAAAACATGGTTCGTTGATTCCGGAAATACAGGTCAATATACGAGAAAACATTTTCAAACCGAAAGAAGTGAAAATGGCAAAGGAACTACTAGATATTGGAGCATTTAATCTGGATGATGTCAAGGACAACCGACTGCAATCCATTAGTGAAGACTAACTGACAGTATAGTCGCAACTAGATGTTGTACATGTATCTACGGCTTTTGGCTGTACGTCACTTCGCGGATTTTTTACATGAAAAGTATTGATGTGGCTCAATACAAACAAAAACGAAATATGGAATTAACTATGAAATTATGACATGCAGTTACACAGTAATTTCGTGTTATTCGTGTTATAGCAAACAACAAGGTGCATACAATCACGAGCCGGTTACTGAACCTCACGTAATTAAGTTTTGTAAACAATAGAAAAGGGATACCAATTGGCTTTAAGCATTTTCCAGTGCACTGCGATGCACGTGAGCATGTATTGTTTATCTGTTTTTCATAACAGAATCGTATTTGTTGAAAACATAACCATTTGAAAAAAGATACAAGTAGACAATGATCAGGAAAAGGCGCAGTCAGATGATGTAGTCCGATCATCAAATGCAAATCTATGTCAAAGGTAAACCGGCTTGGTCAAAGCAATTGCAATATACAGGACTGTAAATTATAGGCTATATATAAAATGTTTATGTGGGTTGTTTATTAACAAAATGCTCATACAAAGCACATTTTGTACAAAGAGACATGTATGATCGAGACAAATAATGTATTTTGATTTTACAAAATATGAATAAAATGCTATAAATACACATGAACATCACAATACAAATCAACTTTACACTTTACAGAAAAAAACATCTTATTTAAAACAGTTGTTTATAAGATAAACACAGTCAGGCAAGCAAGAGACAGAATAATACTGGACATCATGGTAAACACAGTTCCCGCTGAACTTTTATGTGCTTGAGTTTTTCTGTCTCTGTTTGTTGCTACATTACTTTTAACATTTTTGTCAAACTCATGTAACTGTCCCATATCGTGTTGATCATGCTGGACAATGTCGAGCCGCCGAGCTTCCGCGAACACGTTCTTTTCCCACAACTTCTCCCATATTTCATCTCCGATCTGACTTCCAGATACATGCAGGTCATTTATATTCAGAATCATTTTGGTCTTATATCTGATGATAGTAGCACCAATCTTTGCAGTAACAAAGGCGTCATAGTATGTGTTGGTTTTAGCCAGTCGATTTGTATCATTGAGCTCAACCTGGAAGATAAAGCAAATGCATTTCCAAAGAATTTACCACATTGATGCAATATACAGCGAGTCGTTTCTAACGAGTACCCACAATCTATGTTGTTTTTGATCAGAAATTCGAAAAATAGGTATACCCCTGTAAACCCAATGTAAGTATATTAAAGTGGGGTTTAAGGGGGTATTCTTTTCATGAACATGTTACCCTTACGGAGTCTATGCTTTGTTACATTATTTACTTTTTACAAAACATCAAAGGGCATCAAACCGGTGTTACTTGAGCCGCATCGTGAGAAAACCGGAATTTTGCCTATGCGAAAACAAAGGCGCTGATCAGCTTCGCGGTAAGGCGCAGATCAGCTTCGCGGTAACCGCGAAGCTGATCAGCGCCTTTGTTTTCGCTACACGGATAGTACAAATTCTCTTCTTCTTAAATCCGAAATTTCAAGCTTCTAGCCTGCTCATATGACTGTACAGGTCGGTTTGTGTCAGACTTGGTCGGAAACCCCGAAGACCGGTTTTCTCGCGTCGCGGCTCAACTGTCTTAATACATATCACGATTTGAAATGTCACTCATTTATTCGAATGAAAATATGATAAGAATTCTGATTTACAGGGTTCCAAGTGGTCATGTTATTAACATACCAGTCGAAGTCATTGTCACAGTAATCCTTTTTCCTTTATGTTTTTAAGTTTTCCCGTCTTATGTATGGCCATATGTTCTCTTCATTAGTTACCGGTATATCAGTATTTAATTAAGCTTTAGGTCTACTTCGAGTCTAGTAACTTTGGTCCCGGTTGATTTTTTCCTTGTCAGTTCTTATATTATTACTCATACGCGTGTAAAATTGCATACATTTAATTTACCTACCTTTAAAACCAAGGGACCACGGGCCACATAATCATCATATGCTTCTAGGTAATCTTGAACTGAGTTGTCAAGGCGCTTTATCTCGTCTCTTGCCTTTTCAACGCCTTCCCCACAAACTGAAATGATGAAAAAAGAACATTAGATACAGATTGACTACGTCATCTCCAACAGCTTACATGTGTTTTTACACTTGACAGTTGTGGAACAAAGTAAAACAACTAATTTGCAATGCATTTGAACAATAAATAATGTTATGGTCTTATGAGAACTTAGGTTTGAAAATATTAGTTCAGCAGGAAAAAACTCATGCTTAAAATTAACATGGTATTTTTGATAATCTCTTTATTCTAGCTTCATTTATATTCATTTATATATTCCACAGTGAATTTTCAGAAAGTCAAGGTGGCTCTCATAACTGATCTGTCTGTATTCTATTTTTTTGCCATTGGTATTTTCTTTTCTATATAATATCTTCGTTTTTTTTTTCACGCTACTCTCACATTTTAGCGGATGCTTAAATAGATTAAAGCAGTTTGTGTCAAAATCATGGCGATATATTTCCTTAAAAACGCACCCTCAAATCTTAATCTCTTTTCCAAGGTACAGTTATGACACTGTGATTCATATGTTTTACAGTAGGTTTCTGGGTCATATCTGAGTTTGTCACAGTTTGGCTCTATCTGTCGGCGACGGCGTCGGCCCTGAGGAATCGGTTGACCTTGACCTTGCCTATTAGATAACATCCCCATCTGCGTTGGTTGTACTGGTATATTTGACATCGGGACTTGAACCATTTGACCATTGTTTTGAGACAGAAACTGTTGGCCCTGTGGCCCAATTGGGACTACATTTTGAACCATTGGTTGTTGCATTTGTTGATTCTGTGGAAATTGCGTTGGAGATAGCGGGACATTTTGTTGCATCTGCGGCTGTGGGATTTGTCCTTGACCTTGGTTACCATTTGGAAAGGTTTGGCCATTCATAGGCACTTGAACACCTTGGAGACCTGGCTGGATGCCTTGGAGACCAGACTGAACGCCTTGAGGTCCAAGTGGAAAGCCTTGTGGACCAGGTTGGATTCCTTGACTAAATTGCCCTTGCTGAATCTGCTGAATCCCCTGTCCCTGCATACCTTGGGGCATAGGCAGATTCTGCATCTGAGGATTCTGAATATTTTGCATTTGAGGGTTAGGAAAGTTCACCATCTGAGGATTTTGTTGCATCATTTGTTGATTCATCTGGTCTTGCTGCCATCCCCGAAGTCCCTCTAACTGGTTCTGTACTTGCAGTTCAAGTCCTCTTAATATTTGCCCGACGGCATCACGATCTTGCGTTGTGAACGGTCTGTGAACTATTGGTCCGAAGTCAGACTGGAATTGTGATCTCATTGGTTGGCTTCCGGCCACGACCACGTGTACAGGTATCTCGTTGCTCATTGGTTGTTGAAACTGCTGACCTCCCTGTACGACTGTTGTATCGGGATTATCTGTAAACATGGTAAATATGCAATTCACTATGTTTCATACAGGTCAGCATATCATTCAGACAAAACAATATATAATCTAAAAAATTCAAGACTAATTTTGATATTTTACATTTATTGTTTGTGTAATTGATTCATTCAAGACCTGCCGAAAAGTGTAATCTAGCTTCTAAGAGAAATTAAGTACTGACTCCCCAATTTAATCACGAATAATGGTTGTAGTAAGGTACAAATAGGCAAAGATCAGGAAAAGGCGCAATCAGAAAAAGCTTCCCACTCCAAAAACCGAGGTGAAAAAAACAACAACAACTAACAATCAGGTACTTATACCATGAAAACATTTCGTAAGCCGAATGAGCAGCTATTTTCCCAATAGGTGGCCACTCAGTTACCTTAACTTAACTAAAAATATGAAAACATACATAAGGCGCCAACAGCACAAAAATATTTAAAAAAAACACCAAGACATAAAACAAAAAGAACCACCACAGAAGTATCGACTTGGAACGATCAGTAACACAAAGTTACTGGCGGGTTTAAATCGATTTTACATGGCCATAACCTCACCCTCAGCTTCTGCAGTGGTTCATAACATTTAGTTAGTTCTTCGGTCCTCGTGGTGAATCTCTAACTAGTCAATGAATCATCAAGAACAAACAAATAAATCATGAGAAACATCCTGATGGATCAAAAACCAGGACTCACAGATTGAGTAAGCTGCCCGACGATGGAGATCCCTGGGCGCCGAATGACTTACTAACTCCGGAGCAAAAGAAAAACATCAGTTGGACCCCGGTGGGCCAAGCAACAGACAAGAAGCTCCGACCCCAACCAACTAAAATGAATAGTTTTAAGTCGGGGCCATCATAGAGTCTAATAAATATCTTATTAACAAGTTTACAAAAGAGATTAAATGAATCAGTGTGGTTCTTTGTATGTTTTATCACAGTCTGTTATTTAAATAAACATTTATCATTCCAAAGTAACTAAATTTGTGCCCCAGCCTCAATGTTACTTACTAAGAACTTCCTGAAATGTATCCAGCGCTGTATTAAACACTCCAACTACCCTATCTTTAAACGCAGCCACTGTGTTTCCAAATCTTGTCATAATGCCAGGAGCTTTGCCTTTAACCTTTTCACCATTTTCCTTCACTGAATCAATATATGGTCTAGCACCCCGGAGTCTATTCCCAAGAAGTTCGGCTATATTTACAGCGCGTTCACCATTTTGTACTATCAACGTCGCCAGCTTTTCTCCTAAATCTGGTAATAAGTGAACATTGTTAGCCGCTTTTTGAATATGAATCGTGATTGTTTGCAATGTTTTCTCTGTGTTCATATTTCCTTCAAGTTCTGCCATACTCTCATCAATTTCACTATGAACGATCTCTTCTCCTTTACCACGTAGATTATCAGGTACATCCCTTAGAATGTCGGCTCTGGCGTTGTCAGCAAAGTCTTTGAGTTCTGCCGTTACTTTCTTTGGCGCGCTTGACAGAAACTGTAAACCTTGTATTGGACTGGGTTTATGGGTCAGAACTTCCGACAAGTTTATGTCGTTGATGTTACAGTGAGCCAGTCTGAAACAAAATGGGAATGATTTGAATTATGTTCTTTCAGCAACACTATCAGCGTTTGGACAGCATTCGCTACGGAAATTGTCTGCGTATAGTGTAATGAAGATATGTTACTAGCCATCCGGTATGGTCCATCCACTTTCTTAACATTTTCACAGCTTTTAAAGGAACTCAGCTTTTATTTTTATGTGAAAATGAAAACAGAATTTTGATGTCTGGAAACCATTTGCTTAACTTAAACCAGTACAAACTGATGAAAACTATTTCTTGCATAGATATATATGCGCATAGCTCAGTCGGTAGCGCGTTTGGCTTCTGACTAGCTATGTACCTCCGCCATGCAGGCTCGAATCCCACTGGCGACGCCAGTAAAAACTATCAATTATTGAAAAAAACTATCAATGGTTCCTGCATCGGTATGTACCAATGGTTTGACTGTCACCTTCCGGGCGCGGTGGTTTCACAGGGTATTTCCCGACCGAACGTCGAGAACTGCCCTGGCTTTCCCCCACCACTAGACAGTCGGCGTCTAAGAAGCAGAATTGCTTAGCTAAGTAGAAATGCCTAGCTTGACGTCTATCTCTCCAGTTGAAGCCGTTTTCAATTGGTCGAAAGCCGTGTTCAGATAGCAAAACCCATGTTCAAGTCATAAAATTCACGTGCCGTTTGAACATGGGTTTCGGCCGACGTCATTGGTCAATGAGACGTGACGCCACTGTGTTCCGTAGAAACAAAATGGACGACGTTGAATATGTTCCGTGGTTTTCTGTGAGTTTTTACGTTGTTAATGTTATTTTCAACATTTTAAGTGAATTAGTGTGAATATGCAAGAATAGCAATCAACCGTGTTTTGCTTTCAGTGTTCAAACAATCGCTGGATCACTCTGAAGGGGTTTGAACAGACCTCGTGTTCAATCACCTTCCCCGTGATCCATCGAATGTTTGAACACTGAAAACCATGATTGATCTCTATTGTAGAACATAACATGATCTTCATGATTGTCAAGCTCATACATGTAAAACATATTGTGTGGTTAGCCACAGGAACATTTTGAAAACTCGATGCCACCGTGACCTATATGTTAGTCGGTACAAAGAAGAAGAAAAGAAGAAAAACTGACTTAGTTGAAAAAACTGATTTTCAGAGTAATCGAAAAGTGTAAGTGTAGAGGCTTCTTCTAAACAATGTTTCAATTATTTGACCCCGTCTAGGCATGTGTCTTTGATTTAGATATCCCTTGTGTAAAGTTTTGAACTTGCAGTATATCTACATGTATTTGGCTATCGTCGCCGGTTTATAAAGGGCCACTTGGGAGTGTTCAGTACCCGAAAATGCGCAATATGGTCCATAATGCCTCCCTTTGAACGTATGCACTGCTTCCAAAGGATCAACCTTTTATATTTTATTTGATATACATGATTCACAAATTCTTAAAACGTATTGTTGGGTAACTACTGGGATACTTTGAAAATGATTCTTACCTGTTTTCACACCTTTCCGTCATACAAGTATAACAGCTCTTCTCCAAGACTGTGATATTCTGCACGCATTCTTTAGCATATTCGTATAGAAGTGCCCGGATGATTTCCGTACGGGCTATTTCATTGGCCAACAAGTCCACCACTCGTCCTTTAACTGCTACATTGAACACTAGAAGAAAATATCAACTTATGACAAATTACGAAAATGGATGTTTTGATAATAATGGTTCGATACGTGAGCTGTCTAAAATGCTGGTACAAACGCATGCAAGTGAGAGTGCTTAGCGAGAAAAAAAGTGCATGATAGGTCAACAATACTCTTATTGAATTAGTGGAAGTGGAAACTTGACCCTAGTCATATTCTAGTTTTCTGATGCTTCCAACTTACATATAAGATCATCCTCTTCCATAAATCTGGTCGGTCTTTCAGTAGCCTGACCATAGACCATTGTTGTGCAGATGGTGATTACTAGAATGCACGCCAAGCCAACGAATTTCATTGGAACCATTCTGTTATTCTTTGTTTATTGTCTGAAAAAAAGAAGAAGAAACTATTTTGACTAATTCATAGACAAAATATGAATCATGCTCTTATTTGTTTTTTTTTTCCATGGCGGTTATTTCAAGTGGTCCCCATCAGGATAACATGAATAATTGGGATATACTGTGGTGTACAGCTGTTCTTATTTTGCCACAAACAAAGCTTTTTGGTACTCGTTAGAATCGCATCGGCGGCGGTTCTAACGTGTACCCATAATCTACCTTTCTGAACCCATAATCTACCTTTCTGATCAAAAACAATAATAAAATGTATGATCCTGTAGACCCCAGTTAAGCAATATAATAGTGGGGTTTAAGGGGGTATTTTTTTTTCATGGACACGTTATCCTGATATATTCGCGCGTAAATGGATGTTTTATACTGACTCATAATACTGAAAACGTTACCTGCACATACTTATGAAGCTACACAATTTTGTTGTGTGGATGAATAAAAAAAACAACAACTTTACATGCCCATATATCATGTCATCCGGCAGATGTTTATCTATTTGTTGGTCCAGTTAACCCATAACCTCTAACCGTTGTATTGCTAAGAGGATTCAACTCTTTAAGAAATAACTATCATAATGCCGTATTTAACTATAATAACTATCAGAATGCCGTAAAGGATCAAACCTTTATATTTTATTTGCTATTCCTGCAGCTGGTGTTGTGCCGTGTGGCAGCCGTAAAAAGTCTCCCCGTACATCATCCATAGTGCAGATTATATTTTTATTTAGGTCCTTTGAGATCAATAATGATATTCAGAGTGTTCAAAACACTCACGTTTAGAAACATACTTCTAAGCAATGTTTAAATTATTTGACCCCGTTTAGGAATTTGTCTTTGATTTAGACTTCTCGTGTAAATTTTTGAAATTGCAGTACAACAGTCTGGCTTTCGTTGTCGGTTTTAATAAGGGCTACTAATGAGGGTTCATTACCCGATATTGCGCAATATAGTCCATACTACACTTATCTCTCTTTGAATGTTTTATTGCTTCCAAAGGATCAAACCTTTATATTTTATTTTCTACTGATCTCACACTCATGGTGACAAGTGCGAAGATGCTTCAGAGAATGCTAAGAACTTTAGGAAGAAGACGATGAAGAAGAAGAAGTAGTAGAAGAGGTTGGCGTCTAAATAAATCCCCTATGAGCCATTTATATCCCAGTTTGACGCCGGCAAGAAATCTTGGCGTTAAGGCTCTGCAACAGTAATCGGCTAATATTAGCCAAAATAATATACTTAGGAAAATTGAGGGGGGTATTGACATTGTTTCGATTGTATTGCAATGGAGATAATTCTCTCCTCCAAAATAATTACTTGCAGCAATTCGCAATCGATCAGGATGAAACAACAAATTCACGGACCATTGGTTTTAATACACTTATGCACCAAATGTGGCAACCAGCTATTCCAAACGTCACATGCACCTTTTGTACTAGATTCTGTTTGCTGCAAGTCTTTTCAATCAACTGCTTACTTTTTTTTTAAACCGGCAATGGGAAAACATTGAAGCCTCTATACCACCAATTATTCAAAACAAATGCGACACAGTGCCTACAAATAAGCGCCAAGATGGCCAATTCCAGTCAATATTACGAGAAAATGGCAGCAAGACAATGGTAATAGCAAGGAAGTTTGGTGTTAAATTTGAGTACGAGAGGCAATCGTGACTTTGTCGGACCCTTCTTTTTCTTCTAAATAAAAGTATATATACACTTTGACTATATATATGTACGAGTATATATATTAATGTACGAAACCAACGTAAAATTAGTCATTTAAACGCGCTCATCAGATTGACACCTGAGGAGGACACGAATTGTAAATTTGTTTTCCTTGTTTAATGTATCTATTTAAAGCGTTTGTCATAAAAGGAAGTACCATGTCAAAAGTTCGTCATAAGAAAATATTTTTAGCTATTCCCAAAATATCTAATGTCTTTAGTGCAGTTAGAAGGTCTATTACAAACTTAACAGGTCGATGGCCACAAAAGAAGGCATAGTTTTGTCACACAAACATAAACATAATGGTCTTAACTTATATCTGTTTCAGTTGACATAAGTGCTAGGTGTGCTCCTCTATGCAGCTGATATGGAAACGAATGCCAGGTCAGAGACAAAAATGCAAAGGACAAGGATCAAGTCTCACAGTCATGTGATAACTATGATCTCACAATCAGACCAAAAAAGACAGAGTTTGTACACCAACCAGCACCTGGAAAAACCGTACAATTAACCAACTGTCACTGTGAATGGACAGAATCTGAAAGTAGTTGATGAATTCATCTACCTGGGAATTCTCCAGAGCAGTGCACATTGATGATGAGATGCCTGCCAGAATTGCAAAAGCCAGATAGGGATTCGGAAAACTCCGTGCAATAGCTGGGAGTGAATCAAGCTTGACAACCCTCTTGTATGCATGCGAGACCTGGACAGTATACCCACGTCACGCAAAGAGACAACCATTTCCACTTAAGCTGTTTGAGAAAGTTGTTAACATCAGGTGGCAAGACAAGATTCCAGACACAGAGGTCCTGAAGAAATCAGGGATGCATACCGTCTTAAAGCTAGCATAGCTATGACGGACTGGCCATGTTATAAGATGCCTGATAAGCGACATCCAAAGACAGTTTTCTTTAGAGAATTACAGGAGGAGAAGCGCTCTCGAGGTGGCCAGAAGAAACGCTACAAAGACACCCTCAAAGCCTCTCTGAAAGATTTTGAAATACCAATGGGGACTTGGGAATAAACTGCACAGGAGCGATAAAAGTGGTGAGGTCTCATCAACAATGGTGCAGCTCTCTATGAAGAAAAGAGAATCTGTGAAGCTGAAAGAAAGCGCAGAGAACGCAAAGTCAATGCCAATAGGCCACCAGCAGATTCCATGACATTGGCTTGCTCTACTTGCAACCGGCAGTTTTGATGTAGAATTGGCCTAGTCAGCCAATAAAGAACACACCAACACACACGAACCTTATTCAAGAAATAAAGTTTTTTTTCTCATTACTGAGAAACAAACGACAACATTACCCTAGCTAATGATGAGACGTTCTAAAGAGGGTGCCTTGTTTATTGTCGCCTCCCGTGACCAGCAGAGTCCCGTGTTAACTAATGCTAACCGAACACGGAACCAAAATGACCTTTGACACGACAAAATGGCATTTACGTAAAAACAACAAACTTTGTTTTATGAATATTTAATTAATATTGCATTTAAACTGCCTTTTAAACGGTAAAATTCACTGTTAATTTCATAATGATATAAAGGAAAAGTTTTCGATTTTTAAGTGAATGTCAGTGCCCCACTGACCTAAATAAAACACGGTTGAGTACAGTACATGAAATAGGCCATACCGAGTGGGGGGGGGGGGGTGGGGGGTCAGATGGTCTCAACTCCCTTCTCCCAGAAGAGAAGATGAACTTTCCCCCTAGCTCCCCAATTTTTTTTTCAGATCCTTGCTCCCCTTGCTCCCTAAACCCCACCAACGTCTCTGATTGCTCCCCTGATCCCATGTAGGTACATGGACATTTGTACATTCCATATCACAAATCCATACCCACAATGTTCCGGAATTTTAGCCAGTGTTTCGTGACTCGCATCCTTCTTGGAATAATCAACCAAACTTGTGTGTGTGTGTGTGTGTGTGTGTGTGTGTGTGTGTGTGTGTGTGTGATATAGTTTTTTCCCGCCGTGGTTATACAGAATTGTTTACAAACATTAACACACGACCCTTTCATCCCATTCCCTGGGATTGCATTGGTCCAATGTCAGTCAGTGAGTCATTTATATATATACAAGATGTATAAGTCAATGTGTATGGAATACGACATATTCCATTCTCAAAAAAAAAAAAAAAAAAAAAAAAAAAAAAAAACGGGGGGGGGGGGGGTTGGATCAAGAAGGCTTTAAGGTGGGGTACTAAGGTGGGGTACTAAAGTAAATCTCAGTAATCTTGGTAGATACATGTAATTCAAGGTCTATAAAAGATCCTCCGTGTGTAGCCTAAAGGAAATACCTTGGATCCCTTTAAATGTTCACAGTAGATTGGCGAGAATTATATTCAGGTAACAGGTACATTGTAATAACATCGGGCAAATGTTTTCTCCCCCTCTCTTGTACGTCAATTTGTCAGAATTATTTCCAATTTTAACATGATATGGTTTGTTTATACAATTTTGTGAAACACTTCTGCACACTTAGTTTTTTCCCACTTTTATCGGTAAATGTCTTTTACAAATAATTCAGATTGCCGCCTCTTTGCAACTTCATTAATTAATCATTGTACTAAGTGCATACAAACCTGAGTTTCTTTTAACTTCGACGTTTTGATCACAAATTTTTAATCCAGTTCCAATTGTTATATAATTATAAACGAAATCAAATATAGGTTGTCTATCTAAAACAGCAATTTAATTACAAAAAAATGAATTACTCAATTTGTTCATTTTCAAACGACGTAAATATTTAAAATCAATTTCCTGTCAAACTGTGTATTAACTGGCTAAAGCGTTAAAATGACGTTTAACGTTTTCCCTGGGGGCGAGGAAGTGCTTGTCAAAATTAATTTTGAGAAATGACCATATAATTTTTCGTATAAATTGAATAGTATTTTCAATAACATTGATACCACTAATGAAATTTCAGGTTTAAATATTTGTCTACAGTCATGAACCGAAAGCAGTTTTACAACGTTGCAAATGGCTGGCGTACGAGTAGAGTACGTACTTCAATGTTTGCAAGAAAATTAAACGTCACGTTTGAAATGTTTGGAATGTTTTGATTTTAATTCTACATCACAATCACATTGAATGCATGCATTGTTATTGATTGTCTTCGTTATACTATCTTGGTTTTTCTGTTGCATAAGCCTTCAAAGCCTCCAGGAATGTGCAAAATCGATTAATTAGCTAGAATGTTATGAGGATTTAAGGCATATTACAACAATATTTTCTTTATTGATATATCATGCCGTGCAAAAGCAAATGTGAAAATAGTTGAAATCAAGAAAATCTGTATCGAATACTTGCATTGTTTATTGTCGCACCCCCGTGATTACCTGTGGAGTTAACGGAACAAGGAACCAATGTGACCTTTGCCACGACCTGTATACATAATGGACTATTACCTTCTTTTGCTTCTGATAATAAATAAAGTTCAATACAACAAATACATACATACAAAGGTTAATAATATTTTACGCGTCAGTCAAGGCCGAGAATAACTACAATAAATGTAGTACTCTGTCTCAGTTTGATAGTCAGTCTGATATCTTGCACAAGACACTTGAACTTTTCATCTTGAATTTAAAGTCATTTTCAGAGACACTCATTTCCGTCTTTGTGATATTTACATAGCAATATGATAATGAAAATTCAATTTTGAGGCAAAATACATAAACATAAAATGCAAATTTCATTTCTAACGAGATCTGCACTAAATCTAGGATAAATGATACTTATCTTAAACGGTGTTTATGTTTTATTGTCTATTTACCGTGCATTAATTGTCTTTTGACAGGCGTTTGACAGTGATTTGACGGATAACTTGAGGACAAAATGAGCCACTACGCGATAAAAAGGTACAAGTAGGCAAAGATTAGGAAAAGGCGCAATCAGATAAAGATTTCGTAAGCCGAATGAGCAGCTATTTTCCAAATAGGTGGCCACTCAGTTACCTTAACTTAACTAAAAATATGAAAACATACATAAGGCGCCAACAGCACAAAAAAATTTAAACACCAAGACATAAAACAAAAAGAACCACTACAGAAGTATCGACCCGGTTTTCTGGATTTCTGACCTACACAGACCATTTTATGTAGTCTCAGAAGGATGTTAGAAGCTTGAAATTTCGGAAGGATTGTGCTATATCTGGGGCGAAAGCAAAAACACAGATCAGCTGTGCAGTCATTTCACAGCTGATCTGGGTCTTTGTTTTCGCATATGCAAACATTTGTTTTCTCGTGAAGCGGCTCAAACTTATATTTTTTTCAAAAGAATATACTTGGCGACCACATGAGCCGCATCGTGAGAAAACCGGTCTTCGGGGTTTCCGACCAGGTGCGACACAAATCGGCCTGTACAGTCACAGGAGCAGGCTAGATACTTGAAATTTTGGCTATGAGTAGAAGAGGAATTGTACTATCCGAGTAGCGAAAACAAAGGCGCTGATCAGCTTCGCGGTTACCGCGAAGCTGATCTGCGCCTTTGTTTTCGCCTAGACAAAAATCCCGTTTTCTCACGATGCGGCTCAAATATTAAACAGTTTCAGTCGTGGATCTTTTCTGCTTTCTAGGAAACACATTCAAGAGCTTGGAATGTGTAAATGTGCCGAATGGTCCTGAAACTTTGATTTCTTTACAGATGCTCCAAACGTTTTCTATGGATATGGCGCGAATGATTGTCGTGTAGGTTTCTGTTGATATGATGACAATTGATCCGCATCGTGAGAAAACCGGATTTTTGCCTAGGCGAAAACAAAGGCGCAGATCAGCTTCGCGGTAACCGCGAAGCTGATCAGCGCCTTTGTTTTCGCTACACGGATAGTACAATTCCTCTTCTACTTAAATCCGAAATTTCAAGCTTCTAGCCCGCTTCTGTGACTGTACAGGTCGGTTTGTGTCGGACCTGGTCGGAAACCCCGAAGACCGGTTTTCTCACGTCGCGGCTCAGTCATGATCTAGATGTAGGCTAAAGGTCAAAGCCTTTAAAAACGCGTAGTTTTTAGTCTACATTTGAAAAATGCAAACAGATAGACTACAAAAAGGTCGTCGCGTTAAAGTCATATGAAACAAACCGAGTGTAGATCTAGAGTTTCTGTATCTATTACAACGTACACGTGCTTCTAAACAACGTACACGTGCTTCTAACCTGCTTACGATATATGTTCTCTTTGTATAAGTGCCTGATTGTCAATTTATTTTTTTCCCATCTCGGTTTATAGAGTGGGAATTTTCTGATCAATGAGCAATTTCCTAATCATTTAATAATTAATCCGGAAATGACGGCAATTAGACCGATCCCACTGTTGCTCCCGCATCATCATAAATCAGTACCTGGCGAAAAACGAGTGGGGAACCAACCATAATGATACATGCTAAGAAAAAAAAATAAGATCGTGAACGAATTATTTCGGAATTAGACCGAACCCATCATTGTTTCCGCGTCTTCATCCACAAGTCCACAGATGGCGAATAATGAGTGGGGAACCAAATCGGCTGTTCCAAGAATTGAACATAATGGCAATTGATTCCATGTGTTAACATTATTATTGTGAAAGATGATAAAAAATAATCCAAAATTGCTGTTTTGATTTAAAAAAAGGCCATTTAAAAGTTTTATTTTGAATGGTCAGAAAACCATTGCTATCTTGAAGCCCAATATATTTTGATAAAATGATACTTATTTATCTATCCATTTTTTTCTGCACACCAGGAATTAAAGCACATATGTTGAAGAGGGTCAGCTTTCATCCTATAACTAGGGCTAAACGCCCGCAAGCTTTTTGAAAAAGCTAATACTTGTACATTATTTCCATTCAGAAGCAAAGCCTTTGCTATATTTCAATGAAGGTTAGGACGAGTTAAAAGCGTCTTGGATATAACTTTAAAAGTGAAAAAGTGAAGCCACAAATAAACCATGTGGTGAGACCTGAAATTATTTTTACATTGCTTCAGAGCAAAGGGGCGATGATACTTTAATACATTTGAACTCGCTTAACACCATTTGCGCTTATTATCATATGCCCGCGGAAACATAGATCATTTCCGCGGGCTTTTAAAATTTATTCTTGCGCGCTTGTATTCCGCGCTAGCTGCTAGCAATTCATCCTATCTAGACATATGATGTCTCAGCACTGTTAACCCTGTCCAAGGACCTGGAGGTGGATGAATCCGAACAGGTAAACAGACACTTTTATTTATATTTCACAGCACTCACAGCAGCGGACAATTGCACAGTCGCCGACCAGGTGCAAGTCCATGGCTTATTGTCGCTGCGTACCAGCAAATCACACCGTGATCAAGACATTTGTTTGGTCTGCAGGTGAATAAAGAATAAACAAAATATACAAATTATTGTTCAAATTTATTCAAATAAATAAAATGTAAATTTCTTTTCCATATACATGTACATTGTATTGTAACGAGTGAGTTTTATATCCATTTGACTTATTTAAAAATGGAAATACATGCAGATGTACACTCCAAGAACGGAGTAAATAAATGGGACAAAAAGCTGAAACCCCTGAACCAATGATAAACCTGGACAATATGCATGTACAAAATGCAAAACCCTTGATAATGCGTCACAGAGTGCGGCGTCTAATCATGTACTGAAAGAATTTTATCGAAAATGAAAATATGAAAATTCTTCAGATGTCCGCTAAAACTGAAATGGACACGTACAAATGATACCGTTTGCACATCACCTGATCACGAGCCGGATTGCCGAGATGGGCCCAGTTGTTCAAAATTAACGACACCGTTAGTTAACGATTCGTTAAAATTTCAAACATGAATATTAAAATACACTGTTATTTTTGTTGAAAAAAAAAATGTGAGAATCCTTTGCATCTCACATTTTTTTCAACAACAACAACAACAACAACAAAAAATAAAAAAAAAAAAAAAAAAAAAAAAAAAAAAAAAAAAAATAAAAAAAAAAAAAAAAAAAAAAAAAAAAAAAATAACTGTGTTTGCTTTTAAAGTCGATATATAGTTAACAAATTGAAGGCTTAACGACACCGTTGAGCTAACGAACTAACGAAGTTTTGAACAACTGGGCCAAGGATGTTAATTCAATTGACTTTCTTCGAGTTAGCACATTGTTGTACCAAGGTTTCGATGAAACTGATGTTCAAATTCCAACATAGGAACCATTGTAATAGGTTCATATGGCTCACCCTGTTTCTTAATCGGCCGAAGCAGCTTACATGTTGTTGGCAATGCTTGTTAAAAGTATCGGGATCAACCCATTCAATTTCATCATTTTATATTTTTATCGACGTACCACGAAATCTCCGACCTTACGTCTCTCTTATTGGTAGATTGTATAACCTATCTCTAAGACTTTTTACATCTAAAAAAATATCTTTGTACATGTAAGTCATAACAGAACAATTTGAATACCACCAACAAACAAAGGGACCTCTAAGGAAGTTTCTCATTGCTCTAAAATTATGCTAACCTCATATACATTCAGTGAAATAGATCAAATGAGTTCGATGCAAACTGGCGAACCCTTTTGGTTTCATACGGTAAAGGCTGGGGTTCATTTACAGAGGGGTCAATTTTTATCTATTTGTTGCTCAAAAATGTTGTGTTATAAGCATCAATAAAACTCACATTTTCTGTGTTTTTTAAAAACTTAAATGAGCAAACATGCAAGAAAATATCATGTTCAGAATGGTTAAATAACGAATAGTGGCATAGAAAATTGTAAAAATGCGGTATGTGATCTTGAATAAAACTTGTACGCACTGAACCTACAAGTATCTGGCATAGCTACAGTTTCTAGCTGAAAGCGCAGAGCAAAATATCTGTTATAGATGATGGCGAAGTATCATGACTCCTATCACATGCATGTATGTGCTGCATTATGATATTTTGTGGCTCCTCATGTACATAAAATCCTTCATGTTTAAACGAATTTATTGTCAAAATATGGCTAAAGAAGTCAATAAATACTGGTGGAAGCTGCCAGCCCTCTAAGCTTGAAGCTTGCATTAAGCTTAGCATGAATATTTTAAACACTTGAGAGTATCTTTAATTAATACTCGGTGTATTTTCCACCCTTCTTGATTTCCGGTGCGTCGGTGAATAGGTGATAGAATTGTAAGAAGTCGAATGCTGGTTGAGCTGGCTGTGCCGGTGGTTGTGGGGCTGGGTATTGCCCGACTGGTGGTACATCGTTGTTAAGCTCCGCAGGGTTGAACAAGGCTGGTCGGCCTTGGTAGGTGTATGCTGGTCTGGGTGCACTCTTCAGTTTGGTTGGTGGTATGACCGGTGCGACACGTGCAGCTGGTGGGGCTTGTGCTCTATAAGCAGAACAACACATTGGTTTAAATTGATATTATCCAGTATTATCACTATTTCTTGATGTTCACATGGAAAGTGCTGCTTTAAATCACATACTTAGACATATTAAAGATTTACCATTTACGCAAGTCTGCGTCGAGGGACGAGACCTATTCGTTACAAAAAACACAGAATAGAAGCATGATAATAACAATTAGCCAACATACACTTCGAGAAGCTAAATAGGAGTTGAAAACTTTTACAGGATTACATCATCAAAATCTGACCAGTTTCATTTTAGTCGCGAATGCATTAATAAAATTTACATTTAAATACATATCTCAATTATCAATTCCTTGCGCAATTAAATCTAGTAAACATGATATGAGCAAGTATTCGTAATGTACCTTGGTGGTGCTGGTACTGCTGGTGCGACTTGTGCTGGTGGCATGATCTGTGTAAACGCAGTAACTATCTCCCGTTGAACAGCTGGTGGTGCTTGTTTAAATACTTGAAGAAAGTCAGCTACCACTGCGCTCCATCCTTTGCCATTTGGTCCGTTTCCATTCCCATTTAGTCCGTTTCCATTCCCATTTGGTCCGTTTCCTTTAGCCGGTGGTACTCTGGTGCCAGTTTTTGTACGTGTTGCAGGGCGTCTAATGACTTCAGGGTGTCTGGGCACGGCGGCTGATGCCACAGCCACAAACACGACGAGCAGACAAATAGACCGCATCTCGATAGACAAAACTTTCGTAATCTTCTAACGAGCTGACTGGATTAACACCTAAAATACAGCATAAATTAATTAACTTCGATTAATTATGTAAGAAATTTCCATTTCTGAAGCAAAGAAAACGTTTAAAGCAGGCAATAATCAGGATATGGCGCAATCAGAAAGAAATTCCCACTCCAAAAACCGAGGTAGAAAAAAACTAAATTGACAATCAGGTACTTATACAAAGAGAACATATCGTAAGCCGAGTGAGCAGCTATTACCCAACGTGCGGCCACTCTGGTACCCGAAATTTAAACGCACATAAGGTGCAAAAAGCACAAAAATTATAGTCAACGCCAAAACATAAAACAATTAGTATCGCCTTGGAAAGATCAGTAATATAACATTACTGGGGGCTTTAACCGCTTTTAGAGGCGCCTAACATCTTTCAAAAAAAAAAAAAAAAAAAAAAAAAAAAAAAAAAAAAAAGAAAAAACAACATTGGTCATAATGCGCAGTTGCGGGTAACGGTCTTACGTTAGTGGCCCGTAACTGTACAAATTCCCACGTAACTGAGTGTTACAAAACATAGAGGGTGCTCTGTGCAACAATATCATCCCAATTGAATTTTTATACATATACGTATGCTTAATGACACAGCTTATATTTTATATTTTATAACTTGCATTTTTGGCTGTTTTGTCATTTGACTTTAAACTGTTATGTCATTTGAGCCGCCTCATGGAAAAACAAACAATCTGCATATGCGAAAACAAAGACGCAGATCAGCTTCGCGGTAACCGCGAAGCTGATCAGCGTCTTTGTTTTCGCTACTCGGATAGTACACTTCCTCTTCTTCTTAAATCCGAAATTTCAAGCTTCTAGCTCTTTTCTGTGACTGTACAGGTCGGTTTGTGTCGGACCTGGCCAAAAACCACATTGTTGGTTTTCCCACGAGGTGGCTCATTTATTTTCTAGTTGAACTTTTGAGTGGCACAAAATATGGACCACCTTCGAGTTGCCAAGTTCATATTTAATTGTGAGATCATGCTAAACAAAAAACAGGAAGAACACGTCAAATTTGTGTCAGAAAAATTATTATGTTTCAGATTGCTGCGCAATATATATCTACGCAATTTATTATAGATTGACCCCAACTGGTTTTATGCATATGTTATTGCACTTGAGACACACAGCGGGAAAATCTCGCTAAAATCGTACTTTGCAACTACCAAGACCGGCAAGCAAATGGATAGGACAGGGAACGCTAGGTAGATCTATATACGAAGACAAAAGTTTTACTTTCATTTCTGTAGTGCTCAACCTGTTGAAACATCAGCATCATGTTCTATCTGGTCTTTTTTCTATGTAAACGTTAACATATAATTGTATGCTTGTCACAATGCATTTTGTGAGGGAGATTGTAAAAAGCCCATATGCTTTGTCTTTTAAGTATGATGAATGTTGACAACATGAAAGGTAGTTTTAATATGTTTTTTTCAACAAGATTTTTGTCAGAAAGAGAAATTATGTAATCATTTAAAACAAACATTCCATTTAGGTGAATTATTACATGTCGACCTTTTTTAATCTTTAGACATGTATGGCGTGCATGTCACATAAGGCGTTCCAAGATTTATACCAAATGATGTTTTATAAAACTATGTCTTTTCGTTTTACTTTAACTGTCAATTTGCTTGACAATTTCATCCGCGATAGAAGCAACATGGTCGCTTTCTTACATTTAGGTATGTATATTGGACATGACAAAGAAACATCATGCCCTAACCAGTCCACTAAATTGCCAGAGCCAGTTGTAATCATGTGACAAGACAAGGAGGCGCCAGATACAGATGCACGGGAGTTGTTCAACTTAAAGTAGAGTTTTTTTTTGTTTTTTTTTTTTTTTTTTTTGGATTTTTTTTCCTCCTGTAATACCTGGCCAATTTTCTTGATAAAATTATTTTTAATGAGGAGAATAAGGGGAAAATTACAGTTCTTCAGTATTTTTAAAGCATAAAATATGTGCTCAACTTTGGAAAAAGATCGGCCCGATGCAAGACTAAGATGAGACAAACTATTGCAAATATACAAATAAAGAAACCTTCGAGAGGAACAGCAATCGCAAAGGAAACACTACAAAAGGTAATCGAAAGTCCCCGATGAAGCATTCATATATGAGCCGTCCCGTGGGAAAACCAACAGTCTGCATAGGCGAAAACAAAGGCGCAGATCAGCTTCGCAGTAACTGCTTCTTCTTAAATCCGAAATTTCAAGCTTCTAGCCTGCTTCTGTGACTGTACAGGCTGGTGTATATCAGACCTGGTCAGAAACCCAAATTGTTGGTTTTCTCATGCACAGGCTCATATACCAACTGAATAACACGGACAAGTTGTACAAGATCGCACAATAGATCATAAAGGAAACTGCAAACTCCGAAAAATGATAATACGAATGATTGATAGATTCACCACAAATGAGACTTATGTACTTATGTACTGGTTATATCTTGGAAAGTATGAATACATGTAGTAGGTCAGGGTATTGATACAATGAAATGTAACATCCCAACAAAGACCCAACTTTGGAAAGAAACGACAAAGAAAGGCACACAATAAGAAATCACTACATCCATAAAGAGCAAGATGATGAGCTCTTTCCTAGTGGGATAGCAATGCGGTCAGCAGCAACCAAAACCAATAATGATGAGCACAAAAGACATGGAACATAAAGATAAACAGGCAACATAAATAAAAAAAAAATGTGTAGCGAGCTAACCATCGCAATGAAGAAACAAACCGGAAATAATTGTTAATGGTGAGCCACTTTCTCATGCGGAGTGTAACGTTGATGGTGAAAGAGAACACCGTTACTACACAACTACGTACGTTTAATTAACATGGCAAGATTGCAAGATATAGCACCGCATTACGAAAACTGTCTATTTTTTGAAGTTGTAAAAAATTGAAAATTTTCAGTAGAAAAAGTTTGTGATATTTAAACTAAGCAGTCTACTTGCTTAGTTTTTAACCCAATCATGGTTTATAACTATGCTGCGCTCTTTAATTGCACGCCGGTGGGTCGGGCGTCAGACTCTATGATGGCCCCGACTTAAAGCTATTCATTTTCGCTGGTTGGAGCTTCTTGTCTGTTGCTTGGCCCACCGGGGTCCAACTGGTGTTTTTCTTTTGCTTCGGAGTTAGTAAGTTATTCGGCGCCCAGGGATCTCCATCGTCGGGCAGCTTACTGAATCTGTTGAGTCCTCGTTTTTGATTCATCAGGATGTTTATCATGATTCATTGACTAGTTAGAGATTCACCACGAGGACCGAAGAACTAACTAAATGTTATGAACCACTGCAGAAGCTGAGGGTGAGGTTATGGCCATGTAAAATCGATTTTATATTACTGATCGTTCCAAGGCGATACTCTGTGGTGGTTCTTTCGTTTTATGTATTGGTGTTTTAATTAATTTTTTGTGCTGTTGGCACCTTATGTATGTTTCCATATTTTAGTTTAGGTAACTGAGTGGCCACCTATTGGGAAAATGGCTGCCCATTCGGCTTACGATATGTTTTCATGGTATAAGTACTTGATTGTTAATTTAGTTTTTTTCCCATCTCGGTTTTTGGAGTGGGAATCCTTTTTCTGATTGCGCCTTTTCCTGATCTCTTTTTAAATATTTTTGCTCAAAACATTGATTGTGGGTTCACGTTAGAACCGCCTCAGCGAGTCGGTTCTAACGAGTACAGTGTAATCAACAATCTACAGTGTACGAGTATGCTTTGGATTAAAACTAAGAAAAATAGGTATACCCCTGCATACCCTAATTTAACTATATAAAATTGGGTTTAAGGAGGTATACATTTCACGAACATGCTTTCTTGGTGGTGATTGATTTTGCCACCCACAAGGTGCTTGACAAGCTGTATTCTAGCTTATATCACTCATACGCTATATTGGACATTGTAATAGATTCTGTCGCTCATGATGATAGTAAATAAATCAACGTATGTGATAAACGTCTATCTTGTTATTGCTGGGCTATCACTGCATTAATAATTGATGAATGATTAATTACTAATATCATATGCATTCATTGATTTATTCTATTGGTTGTAAATGCGATATTCACATTTTATGCACAATGTATTTAGAGTATTGCACCTGTGTTTTATACGTTGCAACAAATGTGTGAAACACCATATTCCGAAGGGGATATACCACGGTGTTACATCAAGATTAGCGCCAGCAAGCGAAAACAATGGCTGTTTTACTGTTTATTCCAATGATTCTATCGATAAGTGTAGCAATGTATATTATATAAATTATACGAAGTATATGTGAAATAACTTCACTAATTTAAACGCAAATTTTTGAAATGCAGTGTTTGAACCATAAAGTATAAATAAAACAATTCTAGATAGTTGAAGCTGGGTTGAGATGGAGTCTTAATCTCACAGCTTAAAAACAGGGCATTCGTGGTCAGTTGGTCGCTTTGCTTGCGCCCCAGTGTGGTTCGTAGCTCCATGAGCATCAGAAAAAATAAACTCATTGCCATGTGTATTTACTTTCATTTCTCTCTATATCGCTTGTTGAAAAGTTATGAAGATGAACCAAAGATAATTTACACACAGTGTGTGTTTAAATAGCGGAAAGGCATCGATGACGTCATGAAGTTTACAACGTCCAATCACATTGTTGAGAGCCTTGGTTTTTATGACGTCACGTTTTGATCATATAACGCCGCGTGGCACGTTATTTTTCATGGAACTATGAACTGCATTTCAGCTCTATAGATTCATAAAGATTTTGTCTCAAAAATGTAAATATTTCAGAAATGAATTTTATTTTTCTGATGTTCCTGGAGCTATGAACCACCGAGTGCAAAGTGAATGAACTCCGAAGAGGTTCGTATAAGCTTTCCTAGCGACCCACTGTGGTTCATAGCTCCATGACAGTCAGAAAAAAATAACTCATTGCTTATATTTGCATTCATTTATCTCTATCGCTTGTTGAAAATTTTTAAGGGGATCACATTTTCAAAAAATAGAGAACTTGAATTCACACACACTGTGTGTTTAAACAGCGGAACGACATCGATAGCATCATGACGTCCAATCACATTAGTGAGTGCCATGTTTTTTATGACGTCAAGTTTGAACATGTGACGTCGCGTGACAAGAGGTTGTTCATGTAACTATAAGCCACATTTCAGTTCTATAGATTCATTAAGACTGCATCGGGAATGTAAATATTTACTTATTAAGCTGGAGGCAGGAATGAAATCAAACTGAACCGCGACATGAATCCTGTCAGTCGCCTTATAATCAGGTCGGGCACTTAGTTTCTTACATGTAAGTCTATTTGTACAATTCTTTAAATAATGATCTGCACTGACCTTTTAATAAAATGATACTTTAACCTTCGAAATCTTGGGAATTATGATCGATAAGAAACGTATTTTTACCAGGAAAATATAAATAGCGTTATACGACACGACGAGCTGTCAGTCAAAATGTGTTTATTTACCAAAAACAATAACGTTTTATGATGGTAATACAAATAAGACATTTCTTAAAATAGATACTGGCCGGTCATTAGAGGGTCTCACAGTCATATAAATTTGTTTTTACATATCATTTATATGCACTTTTAATGTAACCACTCAACATAGGCTTTTTTTTTTGTAAACAATAATGCAGTAAAATGTGCAGGTGCACTGTCAATTTGCATCACAACTGGGCAAAATTGAAGAAAAGTTGATTTACAATAAGGACATAGTGAATATGACAATAGTGCTGTGCCGTGTGGTGGATCTTAAATGTCTCCCGGTACATCAGCCATGGTGCAGATTATATATTCATTTTGCTCCTTTGAGATCAGCGAAAATAGTTTAGAAATCAGAAAATTATAATCGATTTAAATTCGTTTTCTAGCCAATGTGTAATATACAATGTATATATATGGCTCCATTTGGCTAATACTAGTCTTTGTATCGAATATCCTTTTGAAGGTTGCTAAATTTCAGAAATTCTCTTTGGCTCCATGTTGCCAAATCTAAGGGTCACTGACGAGGCTTGGTTAGCCGAAACCGCGGTATGACCCATTTACATTCTAATTAATATGTTCACGGATCTCACTTTTACTTTTCAGTTAACATTACGCAGCCAGTGAGATTTGTATAAGTGAACAAATACGGAAATGCGCAAAACAGTATTGTGTGAAAATGTTTAAATTTAATGAAGAAATGAATAAAAGAATAAAACAAAAATGTGCCATAAATGTAATTTTTGAACTACCTCTCAAACTGTCAAATAAGCAGTTAAAGATTTATTTCTAAAAGCTTGCTTAAATGCAGAAAATTAGGCGATACCGGGCCACAAACTAAAGTGTGCTTCCAATTGCCTGATAATGTATTTTTGCAGATACTTTACAACTGTTTGAATGTTGATGAAATATTCTCTTGACACAATTGAGCATTTAGTTTGTCGCAAAATGTGAAACAAAAAGTTTGAAAATCGGTTGACAAATAAAAGAGTTCTCGTTAAAACATTTTTGAATAGGGACTTTCTGTACAAAAACTCATGACAGGGATGTAAATATTTTACCGCCATTTTTTTCTTTCTTTTTTTTTTTTTTTTCTTTTTTTTTTTTTTTAAATTTTATTATGATTGTTCAAATCGTTATTAGATGACACAAATGACCAACCTGGGACGAAATCTTCATAAACAAGTTATTTTTTTTTTCTCGAAAAGAACCCATTTCCATGATCATCGATTAGTTAAAATTTTAACCCAAACACCAGGCGGGAAAGAAAAGACAAAGCAAGACAATTCAATTACTGCCGGACTAGCTGTTTTACTTTCCCAGTCAGGAAGTCCTAAAATGTGCAAAATCAGACACATCAAAGACAATAGCTTCGTCACATGTACAGATTGCCTCAAGGGCTTTAACTCTGTAAAAATAATATTACATCGAAGGTTTTCTATGAAAGGCTATCTTCAGCCTCTATCACCTATCTTTTGTTTCATGTATACTTCTCGTAATTCGATCAACGTGTTTTGGGTAATTTAATGACAATCGTTACGGTCTCATTTGCTTTTCTTAGATAGTGCCTTGGAATTTCTCATTACAAGAAAATTGTAAAACAGTAAATGTCCTACCGTATTCCATTGAACATTCTTTGCTTTTCTGTAAAAATAATGGCATTATTCTAAGAAACCGCAGGTGCACGAAAATTGGACTTAAAGTTGATTTGTCTGTGAAAGTCAGTCTGAAATGCATTCTGTAAGATGTGAGCAGTGCGGGATGATTGCAATGAACATGTGTGAGCTAGTTTTGAAAACAATCCCAGTCAGTTTTGTCATTATTCATATTTTAGAAAAAGAATGTCCCATGGGCTTCTATAGGACAGTTATTGTTTCAAATGTTTTGTAATCGGTAACTTCGAGGCATTTTCTGACAAAAAGCAAGTGAGGACTATATTCTTGCTCCTTGGGTATTGTCATTAAATTTGGGTCAAAATCGGAGTGCTTTACGTACATGTACATTGTGCTGTACGGTTAATGCAAGCTTATCAAAGTTTGAGTAGTATATTAAGTACGAGCATTAAATTTGGCTGAAACCATGCATTTATAAATTGCAAAGAATGGAAATTATTTGAATCAGTAAGTTATCTAGGCGTCATTTTTGAAGCAGGTTTATGAAGTGTCTAGGAAAAGCCAGAACAGAATACTTTAATAATGCAAAAATATATACACGTGTGTAAGTATAAAGCTATACCAATAATAACGCAAATACATGAATTTAAATAAATATTATCATCAACACTTTATAATAATAATAATAATAATAATAATAATAATAATAATAATCCCATGAATAAAATATTCTACATACACCAGGTAACAGTTCCAGAAATCTATGCAGAAAATATATTTTACACACCTGTATCACTGTGCCCCCTTGAAGCAACTGCAAGAATGAAGCAAGCTTTCATTGATATTACCTTTTATGGCCATTACTGACAGCTTGCCGGCCCATTGCTGACAGCCCTGTTTTCATAAATGTATGTGTAAAGCGTCGTATGTTCGAATTGGCGTAAAAGTCATGATTTGCCTGTTAGACGGTAGGCAAAATTGGTAATTTATGGTTGTTTCTGTGGCTAGACTTTGTGTATTTTTTACCTTTTTTGGCGCATAGCTATTGAGAATAATGCAAGTCTTTATCGTACAACGTACATGTGCCCATCACACGCCCACGGTTTGCCTTGCTTCTGATAGAGATTATCTGGAACCAAAATCATTTCATTTTCATGGGAAGTTTTAATGAGCATGAGAAAACCAACAATCTGAATTACCGACCAGGTAACACAAACCGGCATGTACAGTTACGGAAAATAGTCAGAAGCTTGACCTTTAAGATATGAAAGAAAGGCGTCATACTACCTATAGAGCTAAAACAATTTTAATTATTAAGTTTAAAACAAAGTTACTGCACTGCTGATCTACGCCTTTGTTTTCGCCTATGTATGTTGGTTTTCTTATGTATGCAGCGGCTCAAATAAGGAAACGAACACCTCATGGTATATTTGCCTCGCCACTTGCTAGGTTAACCAGAGATTGAGATTTGGTACTTGATTGCCAAATGTCATATTGGTCTATGTTGAAATCGGTTCACCTGATCCAGAGAAGAAGACTGTTAAGGTTTTTAACATCAATGGCATGGCGGTCATCTTGATCATGTGACTTGGATCATTTACACTAATTTTGGACCTCCCTTCCTAAGGATACTACACGTAAAAATGGCTTTGATTGCTCACGCGGTTTTTGAGAAAATAACGTTTCAAATTACGTTTACGTTGTAAATTACCTTTGTCAAGAAATGACACTGACCTTGAATACTCGCATAACTTAATAAGTTGCCTGTATCTACCAACTTTCATGTCTCAGGCTACCAAACTTTCTGAAAAATCCTCCTGTTTCCACTTTTTCCCGTTGAAAAGCCTCTATGACCCATTTTGACATTGTCGTAAAATAGGTCATGGTCAACCAAAGGGCATGATTTATATAAATTATGATGGGTCAGAGTCACCGATGTTACCGATGTCATCAAAATCAGTCCATCGGTTCCAAAGAAGAAAATTTTAAGTGATTGATATACCATAATAAGCATTGCGGCCACGTGACCTGCACCATTTATACAAACAAGCTCTCCCTTACTCCTTACTAGGGAAACCCCACATGAAGTTTGGCTGTGACTGGCCCGGTTGGTTCAGAGGAGATGTTTGTACGTTGTGGACAACGACGATAGACGATAGAGCATGAATATACTTTAAGCTCACTGGCCTATGAGCCAAACTAAAATACTCGTTGTACAGGACATGATTTAATAAACATATAGTGAATAAATATAGTGATTTAAGATAAAAATATGGTGATTAAAATAAACAGAAGACGCATATGAACTCCCACTGTAACTGGACACGTGTAAACAATTTCTCGTGAAATTCCTGCAAGGCAAAAGACTGGTTCTTAGAAAAAAAATCAATTGACTGGTTCACATAAAATTACCGATGTTGACATTTCGTTCAACTTGGTAAAATTAATCATGTCAATCACTTAAGCTTATGATACTAGACTATACATTTTCTTGTTATAAAGTTATTGTAAATAAAATAATGTAATAAAAGAATAATAAGGAGAGGGAACAAATGTTGCTCTGCGGTGCTGGGATTGAGATTGCGGCTGTGACGGGTAAAGTGAACCCCTCCTCTTGTCCGCTCCTGCTCGACTGGGGCAGTCTCGTTCACAATCGAAGCACCGAGAACAACAATATTTGTTCAAACACGCCATAATTTCTCCCTGATTTTCAGGGTTTTTCATCACTTATATTTGTTTCTATTTTGGCAACATAATCAATGAACTAAATTTCCGTGCCTGCTTAATTTATTAGACATGTACAGATAAGGTTGCTAAACTTTCACTATAAACTAGATTAATAAAAACAACAACAAAAAACAAACAAAACACTGTACGTTGATTCATATATATATGTGTGTAGGAGTGTATGAGTATATGGGTGTATGAGTATATCTGCGTTTAAATAATACGTGAGTATATGAATATACATGCGGGCGTTTGCGTATATGTTGGAGTAAGACTATATGTGTATATATGCATGTGTTTTCATAAGTGTAGTCTGTATGGATATTTATTCGTGTATACGTGTGTGTGTTTAATATGAATAGTAGAAATTTTTTGTATATATGGCTGAAGGTATGGATATACGAGTATGCGTATGTATGTATACTATATTAGGTAGATATGTATATTAGTGTAGGTATGTGCAAGTATATGTACGTATATATTTATTTGTGTGTGTATGTGTATATATTTTTGTGAGTATACGTATTTGTTCATGTGTATGCATGTACATGTATCAAAAGTAGATGAATAGGAGAAAGTCTGCAACTGCTGATAATAGGCTTTTGCATGTATGTATTTATGTATGTGCATATACGTATGTACTTAGAGTGTATGTAACATGTATATAAATAAAGTTAAATGAATATAATCCGGTGAAATGAAGAAATAAGCGTATTATATGTGTGTGCGTATGTACGTATGCGTATAAGTGTAAATGTGTTTGAAATATAAAACGCGTTGGGCATGAACGGAAGACACCAAATTCATGAAATTCTGAAACAAATAGATATGTGTATATTATGGGTTTGCATATGGGTTCGGGTAGGGGCGGAGGTGCCGACCAAAAAAAAAAAAAAAAAAAAAAACAAAAAACAAAAAAAAAAAAAAAAAAAAAAAAAAACTCCCACTATACACGAATAGAATGTACTTATTAATTACAATAAAACAATTTGGCTTCTGTTGGCCAAGTGGAGCTGGTCAAAATTCCTTCAGCCACTATACAGTGGACAAACTAATAACAATTTTAAAATGTTACACCATATTGGCGGTTTGCCTTTATTACGTCAGGGTGAACATTTGTCATCAACTTGACAGGCATATGTACCAGCCGGGTTTCGAACCCGCAATCTCTTGATTGCTTGAGCGAATACCCCATCCATTACACCTCCGCGACTGTGTATCCTGTCTCTACCATTCCTACTTATAGACACTAAAATGTCCCGTAGGGTTCAAATTGCTATCTATATACACACGTCCGCATAAAACAAATTGCTCCATTGCATCTTAATGTCTGAAAGGCACTGGTGACAAATGTTTTCACACTATAAACAAACGATAATGGGGACGTTATATAAGAATGTGACATTAGAGAGGTTGAGAAAATAAACTTGTAACGTGTACGTGTACTTGTAGCTTTATTTACCCGTACACGATCGTTTTGAGTGTAAAATCGTTTGAGAAAATCGAACGTGTACGTGTAGATTTCATAAAGTATATACAGCTGAATTTTTTATTGTTTATACATGTGTTGATACCTACATACATATATGGTCACATGTACGTCGATTGGCCTTTGGTCAGATATACTTCGGCTGCACGTGCAAAACGATTTGGCAACGCTTCATCGAACTTCGTTTCTGCTTGTACCTACCTGACCTATCGATGATGGAAACATATAAAGAAAACTTACAAGTCGCAAATTTATTTCATTCACAGCCTAACTGATTCTCAACGTGTAGCGAGTATTTTGAACTTGTAATAAATGAAGAAGTTTGGGGATAAAACTGTTCTACACGTACACGTACAAGTTACAAGTTCATTTTCTCAACCTCTCTATTGGCCATTTATTTACAAGTTAAGCCTAAAATATGGCACGTTTGCTTATAAAATCTCTTAACGACCAAAGTATGCAAAAGTTATTGCATATCAGAGATATCAATTTTAAAACGAAAAAGTTTGAATTTCCTCAGAAATTTAGGTAGATGGGCAGTAATCAAATTAATGACCTGCCCCCTGTTAATATTGTTCCATTACAACATGACGTAACTTGACAAATGAGCCGCGATGGAAAAAACGGTCTTCGGAGTTTTCGATCAGGTTCAGCACAAACTGGCCTGTACAGTCATGAAAGAAAGAAAGAGAGAAATATTGAAATTTTCAATTTACGAAGAACAGGTATTGTACTATCCGAGTAGCGAAAACAAAGGCGCTAATCAGCTGTGCGGTTACTGCACAGCTGATATGCGCCTTTGTTTTCGCATACTTAAGTGAAAATCCGGTTTTCTCATGGCGTAACCTGACAAATATGTTCACACCTTCGAATGTAATGATAAAACGGGTCTATAGAAGAAAGTGACAGTGGACATTTTTACAGAAATGTGAGCCACTTCAGTAAAAAATCTGATTTGTCTTTATTGCTGACTGACCTAATAAATTCTGAAAAATTCTAAAACTCGGGCCATATACAGCCATATCCAGCTCCGTTTGCAGTCTAAAAAGTCATAGACGAGGTTAAAACAGCGGTTTAGTCTACCTCCCTTTTTATTAATAGATCGTATTTCACTTAAATAATCTGAGTTTTTATTATTTGGCATCTGCAAAAACTTAAGGTGCTCCTCTGCTCTAAACATATAGAACCATTGTTTTCATCCTATTTTCCATAGCGTTTTTATTCTATTCTTTTGAAATAGTTTAGTAGATTTTGTAGGTAGTCAGAAACAGCACAACGTTTATTTCTTTAGCCATTGCTTTCCTTAAATACTTTTTTAAAATGATACTTCGGAAACTTAAAAAACAGGGTAACGATAAAACCGTACTAAAATTCCATTAAAAGAATAGCCTTCCAAACCCCAATTTTATATACTAGAACTGGGGTGTGAACGATTAAACATATTTTTCTTATTTTAGATCAAAACATAGACTGTGGCAACTCGTTAGAACCGTCTAGTCGAGAAAAAAAAATCATTTTTTTTTCTAGTGATAAGTTCAGTATTTACAGCCGAAAAAATCTCCATATATTGCATGGGCATGTTTTTGTTTTGCTCCCACAGCACCATTTTTATTTTGATCTACACAAAATCGAGCCCCCGCCCATTGGGACCTAAAGAAATCATGGCTGCTTGTGCCTCCATGCAAAGCTTTTACACTACTGACTGTCCATCTGATTACTGGTTAACCGCTCAGGTCTAAGCCTGTCCAGGAAAAGTGGTTCAAGTCAACCTATTCACACATATAAGCATTTTGTGGCTTAGTTGGATGGTTATATATCAAGAACTTGTTGTATATCATGCCATCCTCATTTTGGGTAAAAGTCCCATAAAATGGAGGCAACGCCTTGACATGACCTTAACTGTTGACTGGGACGTAAAGCATCAATTCAAACAAACAAACAATACACAAAATCGAAAATATAGAATTTGCGCGATCCTGAAATCATTTATGTATGAAATAAAAATTTTAACCGAGATGCTTTGTTAGCAATAATAATTTAAAAATTGTTTTATTCGTGTCATATCATGTGTATCAATTCATAAAAATCTAGAAGAGCGAAAAACGAAGGGAAAACGAAAACAAAAAGATGAGCAAAACACTATGTTAGTTGTCAATTAACAAGTGCTAGTTTGTGGTTGTACATGCTAGTTTGACAAAAAAGCTATTAAAATGTCATTAAAGCAAACATGTTCTTTTACGAAAATTGGCGTTTGACAACAGCAAAAAATAAAAACCAGAGCAATAACAACAAAAATATAGCTCATTTTTTCATTTTATTGGCGACAAAGTGATAAAAATTATACTAATGATCTAGACACAATTAATACAATTATGGCTATATGATAAATGATTCAGGTGCAGAGAGAAATAATGACCAGACTTGATACGAAAACGACCAGGACTGTAAAACATGGACAGCGTGAGGACATTTTCATAATAAATACGTCCTACCTTTCTCCTTTTATATACCATTTATTGCGTAAATATTAATAAGTTTGTACTCAAACACGGTTAACAACCTCCTAGTGTTTAAAAGGGAATGATTATGCATGCATGCTTGTTTAAGTGCACAATTTCTGTCAAATTATATGCATAACAACGTGTGATTAATCCAATTATATCTATGGGATATTAAATACATTATAGTGTTCTTCTTTTGGTGCTTTCAAGAGTTTTCAACGCAAAGCAGTTATCGATGTATGATGCAAACTCCAAAGTTAAACCAATAACTGCTTATAATACATAAAAATCATAACAAAATCGACTCTGTGCGGTAACCACGTTAAAGTTTCAAAACTGTTTTTCTTTTCATTTGGTTTTGAAAAAAAAAATCTACCAACACGATAGACCGGCGCCAGTTCAGTAAAAAAATTTTTCTTTTCTTTTCTTTTCTTTTCTTTTTTTTTTTTTTTTTTTTTTCTACAACCGTTTTTTACCTTTACACACTTAACTGGATAAACGAACCAAATCTCTGCCAATTATAGCGATAAAAATCTGTGGATGACACTTCCCTTTAAAGAGAAACACTACTATTCGATTACCACATACATGATCTTCACGAAACATGTATCCTTGGACTATTTGAAATCGAAATAAAAGTGGGGGAGTTGGGGAAGGGGGGGGGGGGGTCACGGGCCTAGTTTCCATGGTATCAGATGTTTCTCGTGTATTTCAGAAATTCGCACTCGTAGCGGACATTTGTTAGATGTTCTATTACTGTTAAAATAATATGTATACCCGCCTTAGAACTTAATTATATAGAAACAAACGGAATAAGGCTCTACAGCTTGCAACGTCATTGAGAAATCAAGACATTAAAAGGTACGCGTAACATGCTCATACTAAACCGACGTTGTGCAAAAAGTGTGCTCATAAACAATCGGAATGTTCACCTTAAATGCTCTGATCTTGTCAACAAACAAGCATCATTAATAACACCTAGTTGCATAACTGTCAACAAATAAACTATATTCTGGCACCTTAATGTAATTTCCCCATTTTTTACATTTAGCTTGATACTTTTATTCAGGAAATAATAAAATAGAACGAATAACGTGATATTGTTCATTACCAGTAGAAAAGATCTACAGTCTAAATTATTTTAGCATATTTATGCATGACACACGTATAATATTTCAATTGAATGCTTCTCCTAAACTTATTAAATAGTCATACATAGTAATTTAGTCTTCTGCTTTGGTGAAAATATCTATATTTAATGCTGAGATTTCTTTTGCACAAAACAAACTGCTGAAAATCTTAGGTGAGTACAAAAACAACATTAGAATATATACGTATTTTTTCAATGCTTTGAAATGGTTCATTTGCATATTGTTTCATGTGCAGACAAGATGGCTGCCATAACAACACAGAAAGCCAATTCAGATTCCAAATGGTTTAAAAGATGGGTTTGAAAGAAACATGTAATTAATGATGTTGCTGAGGCCTTGGCAATGAAATCTCAGGCTCGTTTTCAGATTGTTTGCTACTGGTACCTTTGTGGGGCAAGACTCCAATACTGTTTTACGTTCAAAATACCCTGTGGGCGTTCTGCCCAGCTGTCACTGGGCGTCATGTCCTTTGTGTCCTGAGCTGCTTGTCTCTTATCATTTTTTCAAACTAGAGCAAAATTGTGCGAGTTACCTCAACATTTAGGTAATCCAATTTCGTAAAGATTGAAAAAGGCACTCACAGATTACGAGACAAAGGGCGTATTGTCCCATTCAAAATGGTGTTTGCCCTTCCTATGGGGCAAGACGCCCACTGAATTGTAAAAAAATAAATCTCTTTATTGTTGTTTTGCATTGGATCATATGGTGGTTTTTATGTCTTCTTAATATAGAGCGAAACTGGCACTACATTAAAAGAATAAATCGTATCAAAAACAGTAAACGCAATTTTGCTTTAAGAGCAAAGTACGTTGAGGGTTGCGTCTTGCCCCACATAGCATTTACATCTTTGCCAAGCATTTACATCTTTGCCGCTCACCTTACCCTAGCATCTACATCTCTGTCGCTAGCTATCGCCTCCCAGTTACACAGGATCGTCTGACAGCTATAAATCAATGAGGATGCAATCGACAGACTTCCACAGATAGAGTGCAATGTTCTGTTAGATAAATTTCAAACCGTCATGGAAACAAGAAATGCAGTTCAACAACTGTCATCTGGCAAAGCTCCAGGTGCAGATGCAATTCCCACAGCGTATTATAAGGCCGTGAGGCTACCCATGGCAGAGAAACTGACAGAGTTGTTTCACTGTATGTGGAGGAAGGAGGCTATCCCACAAGAATTTAAGGATGCATCCATAATCCACAACCGCAGAGACATCTCCCTCCTATGCATTGCTGGGAAGATACTGGAAAAAATTATGTTGAACCGCCTGGATGTTCATCTTGATCACAAGGGACTTATCCCAGAAAGTCAATGTGGATTAAGAAAAGACAGAGGAACAATAAACATGATCTTCACAGCAAGACAGCTTCAGGAGAAATGTAGATCTATACGTGACGTTTGTCGATCTCACCAAAGCTTTTGACACAGTTAGTCGTGATTTACTTTAGAAAATCATGGCCAGCTTTGGCTGTCCATTCAGATTCATAGCAATGGTGCGGCAATTTCACGATGGCATGCAAGCACGTGTGCAAAATGATGGAGAGCCCTCTGAACCATTTGAGGTAACAAATGGGGTTAAACAAGGCTGTGTTATAGCACCAACACTGTTCAGCATGATGTTTTCTGTCATGCTCATGGATGCTTTTCAGGACAGTGACACTGGTTTTCCAATCAGGTACCGTTTTGATGGTAATATATTCAACCTTAGAAGGTTGCAAGCCAAAACTAAGGTGCAGACTGATGTGCTAAATGCGCTCCTCTATGCAGATGATATGGATAAGAATGCCAGCTCAGAGGTAAAAATGCAATGTCTTACAGTTATGTGATAACTATGATCTCACAATCAGCACAAAAAAGATAGAGGTTTTACACCAACCAGCACCTGGAAAACCGTACCATGACTGTGAATGGACAAAAACTGAAAGTTGTTGATAAATTCACCTACCAGGGAAGAACTCTTTCCAGAGCAGTGCACATTGATGATGAGGTCACTGCCAGTATTGCAAAAGCCAGTGTGACATTTGGAAGACTCCGTGCAAATACCTAGGAGCGAAATGGAATCAAGCTTGACACCAAGCTGAAAGTCTACAAGGATGTGGTACTACCAACCCTCTTGGCCCCTTCAAGGTAAAGACTAATGGCCCCATAATCACTTCGATAAGATACGCGTTTGATGTGCACTACGCCTCCTGGACTATTAGACCGGGCCACCCTGGCTGTAGAAGGAAAATAATGTGTCTTTTCTGTTGTGGTTCTTATTGTTTTATGTCTTGGTGTTTATTTTTTGTGTGCTGTTGGCGCCTTATGTTTGTTATCATATTTTAGTTAAGTTAAGGTAACTGAGTGGAAAATAGCTGGGAAATAGCTGCTCATTCGGCTTACTAAATGTATTCATGGTCTTAGTACCTTATTGTTAGTTTGTTTTTTTTCCCGTCTCGGTTTTTGGAGTGGGAATCTTTTTCTGATTTCGCCTTTTCCTGATCATTGCCTACTTGTACCTTTTTAACCATTTCCACTTAAGCTGTTTGAGAAAGCCGTTAAAATCTTCTTTTAATATATTTTCTTGCTCATCAACGTGATGATGGACAGGAAACGTGTGTCAAATATATCTTCCTCTCTAAATAAATCATGAGGGAAGTCAGATTTAACAGACTGAAAAATAGACGATATAAAATAGTTATTTTTATTATCATATTACTTTTAACCAGTAATAAAACTCATTTTAGTAAGATAGCGTTTTACTTCAGAAAAATCAAATTTTAATTTGCATAAATAATTATACTACTTAAAAGATGTTTTGCACCACTTATTTCTTGTTTTCATATTTTAATAAGGTGAGTTACCTGCATTCTGAGACATTTCGTGACCTCGCTCTAACGAAGTAACGATGGAAATATTCCGTTTATACTTTAATATGAAATTTTGTCTAACAATTACAAACATATAATTTTGAAGTTGCACAGTTTGAAAGGATTTGATAAAGTATGTGATAAAACAATATTTTGTTTTCGGAAACGGTTGAAAGAAATATGGAAAAATCCTCTGGCATACTGAAAATTTGACCACCGACAAAAGCCCATTTGGTTCATACTTTTATTTGAGACTTTAAACAAAATCTCAAAAATCGTGATTTTTTATTTTTGTAAGAGAATGGCAATTTTATCCCAATAATTCAGAAATTACTGTTTTTTTTACTTTAAATGGTTGCTTTTATTAACTCGAGTGATGATACAAAACGATTCCAGGATTTGAAGCGCAGAAAAAAAGGTATGGGTTTTTTGCCGATCCCAATTTTTTTCTCAGAAACATGCATTTTTTGCAAATTTTATTTTTGTTTCGTATTGCTTTGTTATTCCCCGAATCAAACCGTTCATGATAGTATCTGTTTTTCAAAATTAATTTGAAAAATGTAATACTTATCATTGTTTTAAAATTAGAACATTTTAAGTGGTACAAAAATTCTTTGGATGAGTATACTTTACATTACGGTTAACAAAAACGAATGTGTCTTTATGTTTTAACCGGAGAATACAATAGCAATAGAATAAATATTTCTCGCCCTGTTTTTAGCAATGCTTGGCAAAATAACATGTGAGGGTCAGGATATTCAGTGATGATAAAATATACCAAACTCCTACGTTTTATTATTTAAAAAAAAAAAAAAACATACATACCAGACACAATGACGAACTGGAAAGTACATGTCAGTGAATCGCACGCATACAATCTAACGAAGAATACCGATGATTTCCATGCTATAAAAAAGAAGTCTGGGGACAAGAGGTGGTATAATATTTTGATTGTAATTGGTATACAACGACTGGAACTAGCCTGGACTATCTTGAAGATGATTGGGAACGTGTTATTTGAGCATTAAATCTTATTGTAAACGTTGTAGTAACGAATGTTAATATTTTATGGATATAAATCTATACCAAAATCTAGGACGAAGGTTTGGGTCCCATTCAGCCAGTTTATTATAGTCCCGAGTAATGATATTGGTTTAAACATATTTATTCAGTATAAACTCTCAAATATTACATACAATACAAAATATATAGTAGGATACAGAAAGAAGCCAAATGGCTTATACGAATCTGTCCCCCGGATAACATAAATTACAAACTGCCGGTGACATAAGTAGCTATGATTATAACTATGATTATAACACATTCAATTTATCGTTCAAACAAATAGATCTACATATTAACATTAACAAATTGAGAGAGAGAAAGAGAAAGAAAAAGAGAGAGATATATATATATACGTATATCTCTCTCTTTTTCTTTCTCTTTCTCTCTTTCAATATATATATATATATATATATATATATATATATATATATATATATATATATATATATATATATATATATATATATATATATATAGAGAGAGAGAGAGAGAGAGGGAGAGAGAGAGAGAGAAAGAGATTTTCTCAAGAATTGAAGCGTTTACTGTCAGAAATATACTTCTGTACAGCAATAAATATCACCGAGTTGCAATTAAAACTCAAGTGTTTGTCTCCATATAGCAGACATTTTAAACTAGGCGTACAATATCTTGATATTACACTTATCATTTCCTCGCGTATCTTTCTATATCTCTGACATTCAAACAAATAATATTTTGTGGTTTCAATTGCACCACATAATGATATTACTAACCAATCTAAGGTGGTACTCATGGCCTACAGAGGGGTCGAATTTCATCTTGGTATTGGCTCAAGGTGCAGTGAGATGGCAAATTCTATTAATGTCGCCCTATTAACACGCCTATAATGTGCAATGGCAGTAATATTAGAATAATATCGATTGATAATGCTTGCGTAGCTTTGGTGGTAGACTAGTTACTGGTCTGATATATAAGTTTTGTCCTTTTTGTAACAGCATTAATTGTCTTTTATGATAGCAAGTACTTGATATTTTCTTAAGCACGCATCTTGGCTTAGATTTAAATTTGAGACAGAGGAATAGACTCGTATTATATCCAAATGATGTACATTTATAGTCTTTGTAGATTTGTCATTTTAATGTTTTGTGGCTAGGCTACGTTGTTGGAAGTCACCTCTCTTAACACATACACATTATGTGACCATGCCAAGACTCTTTCCATCAAAACAGGGTTTATAAGAATTCCGTTTAACCTTTTGTCCGTTATACCAATTTTGGTATCTGTTATGTCCCAGCTTCTTTCGAAAGATTAATGGAAATGGTGCTTGCTGGTTTGAATTGTCAATTATATCATTTTGACATTAAACAACCCGACCCATCCCGTTTGTCTAAGAGGATTTAAATGCTGAAATCCACAACTCATACCGACTATAAATGTGTTATCTATCATTCAAACACCTACAACAGAAGGCTTCAGATGCATGGGTTCCCGCCCATTGGGGTCCAAAGAAATAGATGGGCTGCTTGTGCCTCCAGGCAAAGCTTGTACACTGCTGACTGACTATCTGATTACTGGTCAACTGCCCAGGAAAAGTTGTTACAAGTCATACAATTCACACATATACGCCTTTGTGGCTTTGTTGGATGGTTATATTTTAAGTTCGTGTTGGATGTCATGACATCAAATGCGCATCTGTTGATGCAATTAAGTTCAAATCCCAGTCAAAGTCATCAGACGGGACGATACTGTTAAATTTTTACTGGGACAGCAAAACGGTATAGTAAATTTTCCGTTTTTGGATGGTGACGTTCCTCGTCGTGCTTCTTATGGTGTATACATTTCGCAACTTATTAGGTTTGCTAGAGTCTGCAATCATGTTACAGACTTCAACGCTCGAAATAAATCTTTAACGGCCAAACTTCTCCAACAGGGCTATCGGTATCATAAACTTCGAAAAACCTTTTCTAAATTTTATCGTAGACACTATGAATTGATTTCCAAATATAATGTTGGGTTAAAGACGCTTTTAAGTGAGGGTCTTTCGGAACCAGAATTTTATGGTGACTTGGTTTACAAATTTAAGAAACTTATAGGAAGTAATGATTTTTCTTTTCAGTTTAGAAAAATCATAACACGTTACAGACGTATAGGTTATAACTTGAATGTTATGCGACAGTCTGCATGCTTAGTTTTTAACCCAACCACGGTTGATAACTATGCTGCCTTCTTTAATTGCACGCCGGTGGGTCGGGCGTCAGACTCTATGATGGCCCCGACTTAAAGCTATTCATTTTAGTTGGTTGGGGCCGGAGCTTCTTGTCTGTTGCTTGGCCCACCGGGGTTCAACTGATGTTTTTCTTTAGCTCCGGAGTTAGTAAGTTATTTGGCGCCCAGGGATCTCCATCGTCGGGCAGCTTACTGAATCTGTGAGTCCTGGTTTTTGATTCATCAGGATGTTTATCATGATTTATTTGTTTGTTCTTGATGATTCATTTACTAGTTAGAGATTCACCACGAGGACCGAAGAACTAACTAAATGTTATGAACCACTGCAGAAGCTGAGGGTGAGGTTACGGCCGTGTAAAATCGATTTAAACCCGCCAGTAACTTTGTGTTACTGATCGTTCCAAGTCGATACTTCTGTGGTGGTTCTTTTTGTTTTATGTCTTGGTGTTTAAAATATTTTTGTGCTGTTGGCGCCTTATGTATGTTTGCATATTTTTAGTTAAGTTAAGGTAACTGAGTGGCCACCTATTGGGAAAATAGCTGCTCATTCGGCTTACGAAATGTTTTCATGGTATAAGTACCTGATTGTTAGTTTGGTTTTTTCCCACCTTGGTTTTTTGAGTGGGAGTCTTTTTCTGATTGCGCCTTTTCCTGATCTTTGCCTACTTGTACTTTTTCACGATTTACCAAAAGGGAGCTCGGTGGCGTAGTGGTAGAGCGTCGGACTCCGAATCGAGAGGTCCTGCGTTCAATCCCACAGGCGTCACCGTGTTGTGTCCATGAGCAAGATACATTAACTCCCTACAGTACTGGTTAAACCCAGATAGCGTTGGCTCCGTCCCGACATAACTTAAAAATTGTTGACTGGGACGTGAAGCCTTAATACAATACAAACAAACGATTCACCAAAAAACGGATCTAAATAAAAGTAAATAAACAACTCAAATGGCGAACATATGTACAACCTGTGGAAACGGTGCACCGGAGAAGCTGAGAATCGGCGGGGTATTACTGTAGAAATGTGAACCTTCGGGTCGGGTGACAGGGAGTCTTCGGGTTTTGCACTGAATAAAAGGAATATATCACAAAACTTTTAAGCGCCTCCTGTTTTAACAAACTTTAATGTATGTTAAAACTTTTACTGATGTGATTCACCTACACCGGCGGTGACAATAAAAATGTAATCATACCAAACATTGTCTGTCCCCAGCTCGAATATGCAGCTCCTTTTTGGCATTCTATAATGACGCTGAGACAGAAATGGTGGAGAAAGTGTACGTGGTAAACAACATCCTGGTGGACCAGCAGGTGATGGAGAAACACCAATGACGTCGGCGATGGTGGCCTGGGGGCCGCAGGGTGAAGCCCTCATTAAGGTATTTTACAAATTCCCCCGTGCATTGTCGATATCTGACCGCGGCACCCAACTTAACTTGAAATGATAGAAGTTGACTTCTTAAAAAAAAAATCCAATAGAAATGTCTGCTGCTAGTTGATAGTGGTGGTTCACTAGTAAAATAATCATTTTAGAGATTTCAGAGGAAACAAGAAATTGGCTGCAAGCAAGGCTTACAGTATATGCTAGTTACATAGTATTTTATGGCGTCAAACTTCTTCATAGAGCTGCAAATTATCCATTTTCTTAACAATGATTTTTTTTTTCAAGAAAAATCTTCATGCACATCTTCAATATGTCTGAAAGATATCTGCAAAGTATTAAAGGGATATTCTGAAAACTCTAGGAGGAGTTGATTTGACAAAGTAGGCACTATATCCCGTCATTCAATATGTGAAGTGAACGAAAATCGGCTAAGTTTAAAACACTGTAAAATTGTTCAAAATACATTGTATTTTTTCATCAAGAACAATCTTCACGCACATCTGCAATATGGCTGAAATATAACTGCAAAATATTAAAAGGATATACTGAAACTCTAGGAAGAGTTGATTTCACAAAGTAGACACTATATCCCATTATTCAATATGTTAAGTGTGCGCAAATCGGCTAAGAAAATTGTTCAAAATATTTTTTTCATCAAGAAAAATCTTCACGCTCATTTGCAACCTGGTTGAAAGCTAACTTCAAAGTATTAAAAAGGATACACTGAAAAGTCTATGAGAAGTTAACTTCACAAAGTAGAACCGATATGCCAAAGTTCAATATGTAAAGTGAACGAAAATTGACCAAGTTCAAAACGCTGTAAAATTATTGTTAAAAATATTTTTCCACCAAGAAAAATCTTCTTGCCCATCTTCAGTATGTCTGAAAGATAACTGCAAAGTATTAAGAACAGATATACTTAAAACTAGGCGGAGATTTCACAAAGTATGCACTGTTAGTACAATAGCAAACATCTAACCTTAAGAATTACAAAGTGGCATAACCATTACGAAAACTTGCCCGTACAATAAACAGAGATTTCTGAGCTTTAAAAATTGAAAACTTTCAGCTGAAAAAATTTATTTATTTATTTTCTTTTTGCTCAAAACATAGATTGTGGGTACACGTTAGAACCGCGTTGGAGCAAAAATAAGAAAAAATAGGTATACCCCTGCATACCTCAGTTTTGCTTCATAAAAGTGGGGTTTGAGGGGGTATTCATTTCACGCACATGTATTTCTAATGTCTTGCAATATTGATCCTTCAGTCAGCCCCTATTTGCCTACCAAACATGTATTGTCTGATGGTTATGGTGTGGTACCAGTTTGAACAAAATTGGACTAAAGGTACTCAAGACAGAAACCTTCAAATGCTGAAGAAATCACAGAATAGCGGACAGACTGAAAACAGTATACCCCCTTAATCTTCGTTCTGCGGGGGTATAAAGATCTTTTAAAATCAGGTCGGATGTAAGGGACCTTAGATATTGGATATACTTAAAGCTGACTTGGTAAGGGTTCGGCTAAGGTGAGCTAAAATATGAATATGCATATATGAAGTGGTGGTGAATAAGCATGATAAGCGCGATTCTGACTATAGACCCTCTTCAGCGCTTTTGATGCTAAATGACAGTTTAATTGTAGAGGTCGGTCAGGGGCCAAGATTACATTTGTGGAAAATGATGGAATCCAAACCTAGATATTCTCAAGGTTGGTGTGTATAACAAGATTTGGTTGGATTCTGTCGATTTATTCTGAAGAAATTGAGCGGAAACAAAATTCTTCATTACGATTTGCCCATACAATGTACAGAGATTTTTTTAGCTTTCGAAATTGAACAGTTTGTGGAAAAAATGTGATACTTTTAACATTTTTGCTCAAAACATTGATTGTGGGTACACGTTAGAACCGCTTCGGCGAAGCGGTTCTAACGAGTACCCACAATCTATGTTTGGGTCAAAAATAAGAATAATAAGTATATCCCTGTAGACCCCAGTTTTACTTTATAAAAGTGGGGTTCATGGGGGTATACTTTTCATGTACATGTTTTCCTGATGTTTGTCAATCAAGGGACGTTACTCCGTTACAAATTAACAAAAAAAATCTGACATCAATCAAGGGCCATAACTCTGGCACAAATTGGCGAAAAATGATCTGTTACAATCCCAGGCTGGATCCTGTCAATGTTGATGAGGCCCTCAGGGGGAAAGGGGTATTTGCTCCCTGCTCCCTGAAAGAAAAATGACCTTTCTCCTCAGCTCCCTAAAATGTTTTTCCTCAGCCCTCTGCTCCCTGCTCCCTAAAACCCCCAAAAGTTATGCTTTCTCCCCAAATCCCTGAAAATAAATGACCCTTCTCCCCAAATCTCTGAAAATAAATAGCCTTTCTACCTGAATCCCCAAAACCCCTAGGAGGGCTTCGTTGATGTGCATATAAAATTAATTTGGTCAAATCTTGTCAATTCATTCTCAAGATATTGAGAGGAAACGAAATTCAGACCTCAATCAAGGGCATAACTCTGTTGCTAATTTGCCAAAAATGACGGGCAACAATCCAAAGCTAGATTAGGTAAATATTGATTTACCTTATTTACAAAATTTGATGGAATTTTGTCAAAACATTCTCAAGATACTGAGCAGAAATGAAATTCTAACGCCAATCAATTCTGTTACAAGTTTGCGCCTTCTTGGCCTATAGGTTAAGCTACTGTGTTTGTAAACCAGGGGTCGTGGGTACGTTAGATCAAAGGCTTCTCCTAGAAGCCTCTGTGGCGCAGTGGTTAAGCCACTTGCCTTGTAAACCAGGGGTCGCAGGTTCGATCCCGGGCTTCTCCAGTCCTTCGGATTTGTACTATAATCCGAGGTCCCGTCTCCATATGACCTTAGCTGTTGGTGGGACGTTAAACCTCAATCAATCAATCAATCAATCAATCAAAGGCTTCTCAAGCCTTTTGAATGGTGGAGACTAAACCGACGTTCCTTCTCCATATTACCATAGCTGTTGAGTGTGAAGTAAAATTTGAGTCTGAAGTAAAATATCAAATCAACCAACCAATTAGCTTGGGGTTAGCCTGGGTCCAGTCGTCTATATATATATATATATATATATATATATATATATATATATATATATATATATATATATATATATATATATATATATATATATATATATATATATATATATATATATATATATATATATATATATATATTTTGTGCATCCAGGCAAAGCTTATACACTACTGACTGACCATCTAATTACTGGTTAACCGCTCTGGTCTGAGTCTGCCCAGGAAAAGTGGTTCAGTTGGATGGTTCTATTTGCAAAGCACTTGTTGGATGTAATGACATCCTTATTTTGGGTAAAAGTCCCATAAAATGGAGGCAACGTCCCGACATAACCATTGCTGTTGACTGGGACGCTAAACCTCAAATCAAATCAAAATCAAAACCATCTGAATCACGTTCCTCTAAGTCTGGTATCTTCTTTCTTCTTCTTTGGTCTGTGTTAAGTAACTATTGTTAGACCAATGAACACAATAAAATCCATGCAAGTTAAAACTTGTGACACACCTACATGTACAAAGTTCGTTATTTTGTCCCTGAGCGTTTGGCGGCAACAGAGCAGGCGAACCGATGGAAACTGTCTTTCTCCCGGCACTTAAGGTTACAATAGAGAGTAACCTTACAGTTATCACAGGATATATGTTCTGTGCCTAAAGTAGCACGACAGTCCAGAACACTGCGTCAAAGATGCAGGAACGAGGCTGACAATGGATGACATGTTTTTCGTTCACCGAAATTTTTTGCTGAAAAACAATGCGCGAGCTGGATATACCGCTTTCCTCTGTGATTCCAAAAGCTCTTCTCGAGTGCATCAACGTTCTTGACAGGGAAGACCCGAAGGCTTCTTGATGACTTACCAGAAACTCGAAGGGATTCTCACTTTCGATCAGTACGTTTGCCGCCAAAAATGTCACGCCATTGAAGGACGGTCAGGCTGCTTTTGGACGTCAGCAGGGAAGTCACACGGATACCACCGATGACTCGATCCCCACTGAAAAAACCCAAAGAGAAGAATTTTTTTTCCCCAGACTATTAGAGATTTGAATGAACTCCCTGATTCTCTGATCTCCTCTGCTGAATTGTCAGATGATTGTGTGTCTAAATTTACTTCTCTTGTGAGAGCTCGGGACTAATCCCCTCCGGTCAAGTCCCATCCCCTCCCCCACTGGTGTGGTATTGTCAGTTTGACGTTTGACGTTTCACCAGTAAACTATTCTGATTCTGATTCACACAAAACTGTAAAGCTGCACTTCAAGTTTGTGTGTCTAAATTTACTTTGTGTGTCTAAATTTACTTTGTGTGTCTAAATTTACTTTGTGTGTCTAAATTTACTTCTCTTGTGAGAGCTCGGGACTAATCCCCTCCGGTCAAGCCCCATCCCCCTGGTGTGGTATTGTCAGTTTGACGTTTCATCAGTAAACTATTCTGATTCTGATTCTTAGTGAAAAACTTTTATTCTTATTTTACCGGTTATCCGGGTGCGCCGAGAGTCAGCGGCGGAGCTCTACGATACAAAAGAACATGCGTCCCGTGCCGGTAATTACCGGCGAGTAGTATTATATTTCGGTATTTCGTATCACCACTGTTAAAAATGTCAGCCTCCATGAGACTGAGTAGTGAGTTACATTCAAAAATGCTTCATCATCCTGTTTTAGAGTGAAAAGAAGTACAACATACAAAGTAATTCTATTGTAACAATCTAATTCTTTAAATTGAATTTCATTTACATGAGCACTTTTGCTAAACCTGTCTCGAAATTGAAATTAATTATAATGTCATATGTTTTCGCGACTTCTAACATCGTTTTTTGGTGACACATAAAAGAACATTATTTCCCAAGGAAAATCAGCGAATTTGGAGCCGAGTTTAGTCCATAGCTAGAGCCAGAGGGAGAAAGTTAAGCACTTGTCCAGTCCCCGATTTTGAGTGACAATCCTCAATCAAATTGTCTGGACAAATGTAAATGCTGGCATGGTCATCTAGCTTTAGAGCGATGTGGGGTATTATCGACACCTTAAGCCTTATTTTGATTTCAAATAGTCCCTTTTGTAAATATCATACTGAATTGACCTGTTTTAGTTGGCACAACTATCTGTTTCGCTAATTAGAAGTAGATCTTTTGATTATTGTTTAAATTTTGAAATTGACCCTTTGATCATGTCATGTACCGTATGTGAGCAGTTATCAACACCCGCAGGTAGTTATCAACACCCCTGTTATCCCTAAATCCTGATGTTGAAAATAATATTTTACTTAAGCAGCATTCTTAAATGCATGTTCTGCTCATATAGAATAGACAATGAATAAATAATTTTCCTGAAATTCAGATATAAAATCTCAAAATTTCTGTTTTCACACATTCAATGACAAAATCTGCAATATTATGAAATCATAGCTGAAAAAAATAGGGAATTTTAGGGAAAAATACCCCCAAAATATGAAAAATTCTAAGTTAGCAAAAATATTTAGATTGTGTACATAAAAATGATTTGTTTGCTTTCATATGAAAATTTAACTTAAAAACAAACCATTTTCCTGACAGATTTGTTTATCAAATCACATTTTAGAGAAATTTAATTTAGGGGTGTTGATAACTACCCACGTGGTACATTCACGTAGGTAGTTATCGACATCCTGGAGGTCAAAATAGCATGTATGACTAAGAATAGTTTAACCAGGTCTGCTTTAAGTATTGTCTATGATGATTCATTTTATGAATAAAATCCGCATGAAAATCTTTTATTAAGTGAAAATAACCATATGACTGAGTTATCTTCCCTTACAACAGTGCATAATAGACTGCAATTTTCACAAGTAAATCTCAAAATGTCAAATTTTTCTCCAACTACCTAACTTTCCAGGATTTTTTGCACTAATTCATAATTATGTGTGAAATTACAATACTGCAATACACTATTTTCATAAGAACATCATGAAATGGAAAGGATAACAAGGGGGTGTCGATAACTACTGGGTGTCGATAATACCTCACATTGCTCTAGTAGTAATTGACTATAAAAAAAAATAAAAAAAATCAAATCTTGAAAATAAAGTCCCTATTTACAGATTTAGGAGCTTATAGGATGTCCATGATCTAGCGTCCGTCCGTCCACAGTTTCAAAGATCTTCTCCTCTGAAACTGCTCGGCCAATCAAAGCCAAATGTTATATGACGCATATATAGTAAGGGGGGACCAATTTGTATATAAATAATCCAGGTAACATGACAGAGATGGCCGCCAGGCCCATATATGGTAAAAACATTTAAGATGACCTTGACCTATTTTACGGCAAGGTCAACATGAGCCGCCAATGCATTTGAATGGGGAAAACTTTTAAAATGTCATTTAAAGTGAATGTCTTGCAGGAAATGGGCAGTAGGACTGAATATCAATGATTCTGAAAAAAATTGCCCCCAGGGGCTCATATGCCCCCAGCCTGAGGCAATATGTGTTTATAGGAAGCGAGATAGCCGAGTGGTTAGCGCACTGGTTTCTTGTGCTAGAGGTCCCGGGTTCGATCCCCGCCGGCGGCGAGGAAAATTTGTTGGTCCGAACTTGCTTCCCTTCGTGTCATTTGCAGGAATGACATGATACAGAGCGCCGTCCTTAGGATCGGGACGTTAACTGGAGGCCCCCTGTGCAGGGACAGTCATCCCCTGTGCAGGTTAAAGATCCCTACACAGGTTCTATCCTCATGCATGTAGGCTCATCCTGCAAACACACCGGAGTGTACAATGTACACCTCCCAAGAATAATCAGAAATTGATTGATGGGAGTAACAGGAAAACGAAAAAAACGAAATTGATATCTCCACAATATTCAAGCATCTTCTCCTCTGAAACCACTTGGCTAATCAAAGCCAAATTTTATCTGAAGCATCTATAGGATGGGGTAACCAAGGTATATGTAAATAATCAAGGTCATATGACCAAGATGGCCGCCATGCACATAATATGGTAAAAACCCTTTGAAAATCTTCTCCGGAACCGGTGGACCGATTTCAACAAAACTTGGCGTGAAGTATTGATGACTCAAGTACTACAATGTATATATAAATCATGACCCTGGATGACCTTGACCTATTTTATCGCAAGGTCAACATATGTCTCCAATGCATTTGAATGGGGAAAACTTTTAAAATGTCATTTAAAGTGAATGTCTTGCAGGAAATGCTCAGTAGGACAGAATTTTAATGATTCTGAAAAAAATTGGTCCCCAGGAGCTCATATGCCCCCACCCCGTTGCAGTATACATGTATGTTTCCATAATATTCAAACATCTCCTCCGAAACCATTTGGCCAATCAAAGCCAAATTTTATGTGAAGCATCAATAGGATAGGGTAACCAATGTATACATAAATAATCCAGGTCATATGACCAAGATGGCCGCCATGCCCATATATAGTAAAAACCCTTCAAAAATCTTCTTCTCCGGAACCAATGGACCGATTTCAAAGAAACTTGGCATAAAGCATTGATGGCTATAGTATTACAGTGTGTATATAAATCATGACCCTGTGATGACCTTGACCTATTTTATGACAAGGTCAACATAGGTTGTCTATGCCTTTGAATGGGGAAAACTGTTAAAATGTCTTTGGTTTTGAAATTGAGATATAGCATCAGGGACTTACATATCGCATGCCCGGGAACCAAAGCTAGTTCTGAAAAAAGAAAATGACCCAAGGGCTTCATCTGCCCCTGCACTGGGGCTAAATACCATACTATTCAAACATGTTTATTGGTATAATGTAGCAGATCTCAGGTGAGTGTTTACAGGACCATTGGTCCTCTGGTTTGAAGTTGGACCTATGAAATCTCATGTTTCCAATTCATCAAAATGTTGTGATGTCACAGCCTGGGTTGTGTGAGGCAATAGCCTCCCTTGGTAGAATATGTTGGTGCAACGTAATTGGCGACATTTTGAGTGCTTGTAATATGCAAATTAGAAACTCGAAATTTTGTGAATCAAGTAAGTGTTGACTTTATAGCACAGTAAACCACCCTTGGTGGATGAGCTTGCTTTTCCACTGACAGGGTTTGCTGTGGCTTGTCTCGGCTGCATGTTACATTTGGTGGCAGCGATGGGATAATGACAACTGCCAGAACGGAGTTGCCTTACCCATGCAGTTCCCAGGCCAATACTCGGGACGAGTCTTCTTGGAGGGGTAAGTAATGTGACGGGATAGCCTCCCTTGGTAGAATACATTGGTGCAGTGTATTAGTGGCATCTTGAGTGCTTGTAATATGCAAATTAGAAACTCGAAACTTTGTGAATCGAGTAAGTGTTGACTATATAGTGCAATAAACCACCCTTGGTGGATGAGCATGCTTTTACACCGACGGGGTTCGCTGTGGCTTGTCTCGGCTGCATCTTACACTAATGAAAACAATCTAAACAATATGACATCTTGGTTAATATGGACCACTTATTTGCATTGTTGTCAATGTTGTGTAATGAAAAACTATGAAAAAAGGGGATATAATTGTTCCTTTTCTCTCTTTTTTCTTTATATCTAAAATCATTTCATAGAAAAGTGTAATTCACTGTACTATGGAATTTCTTTTACTAAAATATTTTATATACCTATATCCTTTCCACTACCAGAGCGTATTTATGCGTAATTGCTGACAAACACTTTTTGATCGACCCTCACAGCATTGTTAAAGCTAGCATGTTCGATCTTTTTATATTTTTCAATTGCCCAGTAAGTAGGCTTTAAGCGATAAAGCTTAATTGCACAGTACATCAAACAAGCGAGTAAGAGGTCTAGAAAGTTGGGAAAAAACGTGATTTTTCTGTGTTAAAAAGGTCGAGTTTACCCTGTTATCTTTGAATCGCCACCACGCTCAAACCAAACAAGTGCGACCAAACTGCTAGGGTTGAAAAAAGACACAAGAAAAGAGAGAAAAAAGAGAGATAGTAAGAGAGGAGAAAGGAGGAAAAAATCGGGAATCAAATCGCAAAAAAAAAAAAAAAAAAAAAAAAGAAGTCCGTGCGCATCGATTTTTCCACGGTGACCCCTGCGCCGTGACCTTTCAGTAGCAAAACCAAAACAGCTTACACTATGTTAAAGAGCGGTCTTTCTACTTTTAATACAGGCATAAGGCGTGTTTCTAAGTCTCACAGAAATGGTTTTATGGACGATTTACCAACCCTACCCCCTATTTATGAGCATTTTGTAAAATGCCTGGTGCTCCTAAGGATATGGTGAAAACGTAAAATTTGCCTCTATCGTCCAGATTTTGGCCTTAAACTGACCAAACAGCATACAAAACGAGAAAATGTCGCTTAAAACTAGGATTTGTACCCGTTTTAGAACTTTTACATATCCTTTCCACTACCAGAGCGTATTTATGCGTAATTGCTGACAAACACTTTTTGATCGACCCTCACAGCATTGTTAAAGCTAGCATGTTCGATCTTTTTATATTTTTCAATTGCCCAGTAAGTAGGCTTTAAGCGATATAAAGCTTAATTGCACAGTACATCAAACAAGCGAGTAAGAGGTCCAGAAAGTTGGGAAAAAACGTGATTTTTCTGTGTTAAAAAGGTCGAGTTTACCCTGTTATCTTTGAATCGCCACCACGCTCAAACCAAACAAGTGCGACCAAACTGCTAGGGTTGAAAAAAGACACAAGAAAAGAGAGAAAAAAGAGAGATAGTAAGAGAGGAGAAAGGAGGAAAAAATCGGGAATCAAATCGCAAAAAAAAAAAAAAAAAAAAAAAAAAAAAGAAGTCCGTGCGCATCGATTTTTCCACGGTGACCCCTGTGCCGTGACCTTTCAGTAGCAAAACCAAAACAGCTTACACTATGTTAAAGAGCGGTCTTTCTACTTTTAATACAGGCATAAGGCGTGTTTCTAAGTCTCACAGAAATGGTTTTATGGACGATTTACCAACCCTACCCCCTATTTATGAGCATTTTGTAAAATGCCTGGTGCTCCTAAGGATATGGTGAAAACGTAAAATTTGCCTCTATCGTCCAGATTTTGGCCTTAAACTGACCAAACAGCATACAAAACGAGAAAATGTCGCTTAAAACTAGGATTTGTACCCGTTTTAGAACTTTTACATATCCTTTCCACTACCAGAGCGTATTTATGCGTAATTGCTGACAAACACTTTTTGATCGACCCTCACAGCATTGTTAAAGCTAGCATGTTCGATCTTTTTATATTTTTCAATTGCCCAGTAAGTAGGCTTTAAGCGATATAAAGCTTAATTGCACAGTACATCAAACAAGCGAGTAAGAGGTCCAGAAAGTTGGGAAAAAACGTGATTTTTCTGTGTTAAAAAGGTCGAGTTTACCCTGTTATCTTTGAATCGCCACCACGCTCAAACCAAACAAGTGCGACCAAACTGCTAGGGTTGAAAAAAGACACAAGAAAAGAGAGAAAAAAGAGAGATAGTAAGAGAGGAGAAAGGAGGAAAAAATTGGGAATCAAATCGCAAAAAAAAAAAAAAAAAAAAAAAGAAGTCTGTGCGCATCGATTTTTCCACGGTGACCCCTGCGCCGTGACCTTTCAGTAGCAAAACCAAAACAGCTTACACTATGTTAAAGAGCGGTCTTTCTACTTTTAATACAGGCATAAGGCGTGTTTCTAAGTCTCACAGAAATGGTTTTATGGACGATTTACCAACCCTACCCCCTATTTATGAGCATTTTGTAAAATGCCTGGTGCTCCTAAGGATATAGACAAATAAACATTTCAAGCAATGTTTGTGGTTGTAAATTTTTAAGTAGATTTTTGTGTTTTTGTTATTGCTATTAAGCACAGGATTCCTATTGTAATTTTGCATGGGATGTATATCTAAGAACCAAAATGAATTTATTCAATTATTTATAATGCAATATAAAATTTATTAAATAAATGATCCGCCGCATGGGAAAACCAACAATCTGCATAGGCGAAAACAAAGGCGCAGATCAATTTCGCAGTAACTGCAAAGCTGATCAGCGCCTTTGTTTTCGCTTCTCGGATACTAGAGTTCCTCTTCTACCAAACCAAAATTTCAAGCTATTAGCTCTTTTCTGTGACTGTACAGGTGGGTTTGTGTCCGACCTGTACGGAAACCACATTGATGGTTTTCCCACAAGGTGGCTCAAATACTTCATTGCAGATATGTCAGAAAAAAAGGTGACATTGCCAGGACTGGTGTCTGTGATGAATTTTTTTAATACGATTGTATCAATTCCTGAACCTTCTATTCTTAATTTGCACCCCATCAACTTACAAAAAATAAAGATTAGAACATCCAGCATTTCTGGTTAGATAGAAATCGTCATAGTCAAGATGTAAATCATGGAAACCATTGAACCGATGAACTTTCTTCTTGTTGAAGTCAATCCACTGGTTCTGGAGAAGATTTTTGAATGGTTTATACCATATATGAGCATGGGGGCCATCTTGATCAAGTAACCTAAATTATTTATATACACATTGGTTCGCCCTTCCAATATATGCTTCATATAAAATTTGGCTTTGATTGGCCAAGCAGTTTCAGAGAAGAAGATCTTTGTGGACACGCACTCAAGGACGCCGGCTCGAGTACCATACTATAAGCTCCCCATGAGCCTTCGGCGGTTCTAATGAGAACCCACAATCTATGTTTTTGAGCAAAAATATCGAAACTTTTTCTGAATTTTTATTTTAACAACTTATATCACATAGTCATGGTTTGGTTTAATGTTATTCCAGCAAAATGTTCCACAAGTTCCTCACGTTCCTTAATACAGCTCTCCCCCATCTGGCTATACCGGTGGCAGGGGGCATGACATACTGGCGCTACCACAAACATCTGTTTGGAATCAGTGAACAGGAGGACAAGCTGTCATATAGTCAGGAGAAAGAACCATTAGATGAAAACACACAGAGAATTATTGTTGAGGTAGACGCTTCATAGTATGCTTTCTCTTAATTTATATATAAGTAACTGCACAGCTGATCAGCACCTCTGTTTTTGCTACTCGGATAGTGCAATTTCTCTTCGTGTCTACTTAAATGCAAACTTTCAAGCGGCTAGCTTTCTTCTGTGACTGTACAGGTCGGTTTGTGTCGGAACTGGTAGGAAACCCTGAAGACCGTTTTTCTCGCCTCGCGGATCATATGATATCAGAATATGGCTAAATGTGGATCAGGCTCTGCTTTAAAGCAGTCATAGCATGTTCTGTACTGCTTGAATTAACTCATTTAAGCCTGGTGTCCTTTTTGTGGGACATTGGCAAACAGCATAGCCCCAGATGTGACACCGCAGAACGTGGCATCCCATCCAGGGCTATTCTGTTTGCATAGAGAAATTTCATAGAAAAATGGGATGAAAATTAAAAATCACTGCTAATGCCCCTAAAAATGAAAGTGGACTCGCCCAAATGATAACAGCGGTCGATTTCATTCCTCAAGTATGGGTTAAAATTTGTCTTCATTTTGTGATTGCATTTCATTACATCAAAACCAATATGATTAAATGTTGGTGATTACTATGCACAATGTCTTGCATGAAGTTTTTTTGTGGACATTTGGTACAATGTAGATTTGTCAGTTATTGTTAATTCATGCTTCCCCTTAATTTGACCCCTTAAAATTTTCTAAAAAAATTTTCGAACATGACAAAATACCTCTAAGCAATGCTTTAAAACTGTGGGACAATTCAACCAATGAAGAGTGTACAATGCTACAGGGAAAACGCAATATACAGGGATTTTTGCACCTTCAGAAATGATGAAAATTTGGTATATTGGAAAAAATTTGATAATTTTGAATATTTTTGTTCTAAACATTGTTTGTTGGCACATGCTAGAATGCCTCGCTTAGGCGGTACTAACAATTACGAAAAATATTTTTTGGATTGGAAATAAGAGAAATTGTGCATACCATGTCATGCCTGTATACCCCAGTTTCACAATGAAAGTGGGGTTTAAGGGTTTATATATTTCACAGACTTGTTTCCTGTTTGATTGTTTCAGGGTCTGCTTTGGATCTGCAAGTCTTATTAAAGCCATATCTATATGATTCTCTGCCTTGTTGTACAATAATTGTAGTCTTCTTTCAGCTGACAGAGTATATTACATTGAGATGGAATCCTATGCATGTAGCTAGCATTAGATGGTTTGTGTCAAACACGAAAGATCCTGTTGTTAGAGGCTCTACAAGTACTCGAAGTGGTACCGTGATTGGTAAGTTATTGAAATTGTTTTCTTTCTTTAAATTTGAGTTATGAGGGTTCTGACTGATTTGATATAGGTTCATAGTCTTTAAATACTGGATTTTAAATACACCTTTTATGATACATACTGTACATCTTTGACAATTGAGCCATGACAAGAGAAAACCGGTCTTCTGGGTCTCCGACTAGGTCTGACACAAACCAACCTGTACAGTCACAGAAGCAGGCTAAAAGCTTTAAATTTCAGATTTAAGAAGAAAAGAAATTGTACTATAGGAAGAAAGGGATTTGTACTATCTGTGTACTAAAACAGCAAAAGCGCTGATCAGCTTCGCAGTTACTGATCTGCGCCTTTGTTTTCGCATAGGCAAAAATCCTCTTTCAAAAATTTCTCACGATGTGGCTCATTTATGAAATGACTCCTACCACTTCATTGATTTGACTCTTAACCTTGGCATCCTTTTTTGTGGGACATAGGCCCAGATATGACACTGCAGAACACAGCGTCCCATCTGGCGCTATTCTGTATGCTTATGGGAATTTCATTATACCCCCGGCATTTATGCCGACGGGTATATAGTTTTCGCTTTTCCGTTCGTCCGTTCGTTAGTTCGTTGGTTCGTTAGTTCAGTTAAAATGTCAAAGTTTTGGTTAAAGTTTCTCTGCTGGTGTATATCTCATGAACTATATATCAGAAACCATTCATATTTGGACTATAGGTACCCTATAGGGTTAGCTTTGTTTCTATGAGTTTGGACCCCAGGGTCCATGCCCTGGGGTGGGGCTAGAGTTCAAAATCTAGGTCACCTGTAATTTGCGTCAAAGTTTTGGTTAAAGTTTCTCTATTGGTGTATATCTCATGAACTATATATCAGAAACCATTCATATTTGGACTATAGGTACCCTATAGGGTAAGCTTTGTTTCTATGAGTTTGGACCCCAGGGTCCATGCCCGGGGGTGGGGCTAGAGTTCAAAATCTAGGTCACCTTTAATTTGCGTCAAAGTTTTGGTTAAAGTTTCGCTATTGGTGTATATCTCATGAACTATTTATCAGAAACCATTCATATTTGGACTATAGGTACCCTATAGGGTTGGCTTTGTTTCTATGAGTTTGGACCCCAGGGTCCATGCCCGGGGGTGGGGCTAGAGTTCAAAATCTAGGTCACCTTTAATTTGCGTCAAAGTTTTGGTTAAAGTTTCTCTATTGGTGTATATCTCATGAACTATATATCAGAAACCATTCATATTTGGACTATAGGTACCCTATAGGGTTAGCTTTGTTTCTATGAGTTTGGACCCCAGGGTCCATGCCCGGGGGTGGGGCTAGAGTTCAAAATCTAGGTCACATTTAATTTGCGTCAAAGTTTTGGTTAAAGTTTCTCTAGTGGGGTATATCTCATGAGCCAGTCATCAGAAGCCATTCATATTTGGACTATAGGTACTCTATAGGGTATAGGGTTGGGTCCATGTCGCGGGGGGGGGGGGGGGGGGGGGGAGGGGGCGCTTGAGTTCAAGATCTAGGACATCAATACTTTTATTATTACTATTATTTTTTTTTTAATTTAGACTGACATTCTATTTTCATTTTCCATCTAGGACTGAGGACCTGACCCTCAATGTCCGTGATTAAGTCCTAGATGGAGTACACAAGTCAGCTCTGTGTACTGCTCTAAAGAAGATATGTCACTCTAAAAACTACACTTCCTCATGTCGGTGGTCAAAGTGCTTTAGAATGCACACTTCTATAAAGTATTTGATAAGGGTACTGCCTTTTGTTCGGGATTTTTGTGATTCAATGTCACAGGTGTACATGTGCTGGGTGGTTGTGGGAGGGAGAAGGAGGACTGGGTGACCACCAGCCGGGGGTATACGTGCCTCTCAAGGCACTTTTTCTAGTTGAAAAATGAAATAAAAATTTAAAATCACTCCTGATGCCCCTTAAAATGAAAATGGACACCCAAATGATAACGATGGGAAAGCCTGGGTTAAATCAGGGGCCAGTTGTTCAAAGCATCGTTAGCTTAACGATATCGTTAATACATAAATTTGTTAAGCAAATATCAGCTAAAGTAACAAATACACTGTTATTTTTTGTTGAAAAAATGTGAGAATCCTTTGCAGTGCAAAGGATTCTCACATTTTTTCAACAAAAAATAACAGTGTATTTGTAATATTAATGTTTGAAATTTTAACGAAACGTTAACTAACAACATCGTTAGTTTTGAACAACTGGGCCCAGGTTACTTTTGGTCTGGGTAATCTCCTCATTCCAACCTTTCCATTTTCAGGTATCCCATATAGCTTTTCCTACCAGAATGCAGCAGATATAGACATCTCGAAACTTATCTCCGACTACAGGATAGTTAACAATCTGGATGGGATCAACAGAGAAAAATTCCTTAGTTTGCTTGTTCTCAGTGACAATGCAAAAAAGTTTGCACTTGCCCGTGAACTTAAATTCATTACCTCTAAATATGTCCATATTGATGGATTGGTCCCACTGGCCTGTTTTGGTTTTGGTGTTATCTCAGCCGCTGTCATGAACAGAAGTCAGTATTTTAATATAACGAGAACTAAACCCACATTTAGGTTTTTAGTATACACAGTTATAGCTTGTTTTGCCCTTCAGTTGAATCAGCAAACATTAAAATCTTATTTTAAAGACCTCCATCTTTCATCGGACAGAGATGCTGCTAAAATGGGAAAAGAATATGTTATGGGAGGAATCGAGTACACTAGTAAATTGTTGAAGCGCAATAAACTTCTGAGGGAACTGAATGGAAAAACAGGTGAAGAGACATATACACCTATAGGGGATGAAATTCCAGGGTATTTTTCTACTGATGCACCTATTTCATTAAGATTAAAATATATGATAGGACAGGCTAAAACTTTGTATGAAAAGGATGAATCGGTAAACGAATTAATTGAAAAAATTGTTAAAGAAATTGATGACGTGAAACAATAGTTGCAGTGGAAGTTATTTGCAATTGTCTCCACCATGGACCTGGATAATATCTGAGATACACTCATGGCGTACACATGTCTTATTGTTTTGGACCCCGAGATACCTTTAATTCTGCCTGAGACAAAAGGTATCTCGGGTACAGATGGTGCAAATTACAAAGTAATAAAATAATTTACTCCCCCAGTGCTACTGCGGTCATTATGCAAATTTTGCTATGGTTATCTTGTGGTTAATTATCTGTTGATAATTGATATATCTATATAAAAATCAGAATATTTAATTTTACATTTGAGACGAAAACAAAGTAAAAAATCATAATTATCAGAATCTTTTGAATAAAATTGCATTTTCAATCCGTTTTCTACATGAAATATTAACGATTTTGCACATTGATGAAAATATTTTTTATCTGACATGATCAGCTTATTACACACCCCCTGCAGTGAGCTGCGGCATCAGCAGCACTTTATTGCCCAGTTTTATAGTTGAAACCATATGCCAACTTCATGGTTCAGTGAAGAAAAAATGCACAGAAATTTTATAAGAGATGTGTACGCTATGTGTATTTGAATTATTTGAAAAACACTGGTGCAAGCTTTACACTGCCAAGTCATTTTTAGACACATTAGCCTCAGGCTCACAAGGTGAGCTTATAGGATAGGCAGTTATTCAGCGTCCATCCATCGTCATCGTCGTCCACCATTTTCAAAGTTCTTTTTCTCTATAACTGCTTGCCCAATAAAAACTCACTTGAGCCGGAGGCTCACAAGGTGAGGTTATAGTATAGTAGTCAAGCCGGCATCCGTCCGTGCATCCGTCCATTCACATTTTCAAACATCTTCTTCTCTGAAACCGCTTGGCTGATGAAAGCCAAATTTTGTGTAGAGCATCCATGGATAGGGGGAACGAAAGTTTGTTCGCGAGGTCTTGATCACATGACCAAGATGTCCCCCCACGCTCATATATGGTAAAAACCACTCAAAAATCTTCTTCTCCAGAACCGGTGGGCCGATTTCCACGAAACTTGGTATGTAGCATTATGTAGCATTTGGGACTCCAGCCCATCATAGTTTGCGCAAATGATGACCCTGGGATGACCTTGACCTATTTTACGGCAAGGTCAATTTTGGAAACATAGGCTTTTACATGGAAAAAAGTGAAAACTACGGATTTTTTGAAAACTATTGCAGCCTGAGACCTGAAAAGTGGCAGATGCAAACAACTCAATGGAGTAGATAAAGGTATGTGAATAATATAGGTCAAGGTCATCTCTTGACCATGGCCTGTCTGTCGTCCATACACATTTTTCAAAGATCTTCTCTGAAACCCCATGGCCAATCAAAGTGAAATTTTATGTGGAGCATCCATGGGTAGGGGTAACGAAAGTTTGATCGTGAAATCCAGGTCACATGACCAAGATGGCCGCCACCCCCATATATGGTTAAAAACACTCAAATATCTTCTCTTGAACCGGCAGGCCGATTTTCATGAAACTTGGTATGTAGCATTTGGGACTACAACAGCCCATCATAGTTTGATAAAATGATGACCGTAGGATGACCTTGTCCTGTTTTATGGCAAGGTCAATTTTGGAAACATAGGCTTTTAGCCTTTTACATGGGAAAAAGTGAAAATTATGGATTTTTTGAAAACTATTGCAGCCTGAGACCTGAAATGTTGTAGATGCAAAACAACTAATGAAAGTATGTGATTAATTTAGGTCAAGGTCATCTCTTGACCTTGACCGGTCTGTCGTACATACACACTTTTCAAAGATCTTCTTCTCTGAAACCGCATGGCCAATCAAACTGAAATTTTATGTGGAGCATCCATGGATAAGGGTTACGAAAGTGTGATAGTGAAATCCAGGTCACATGACCAAGATGGCCGCCACGCCCATATATGGTAAAAACCACTAGAAAATCTTCTTCTCCAGAACCGGCGGGCCGATTTTCACGAAACTTGGTATGTAGCATTTGGGACTCCAGCCCATCATAGAGTTAGATAAAATGATGACCCTAGGATGACCTTGACCTTTTTACAGCAAGGTCAATTTTGGAAACGTAGGCTTTTACATGGGGAAAAGTGAAAACTATGGATTTTTTGAAAACTATTGCAGTCTGAGACCTGAAAAGTGGTAGATACAAAACAACTAATGGAGTCAATGAAGGTATGTGATAAATTTAGGTCAAGGTCATCTCTTGACCTTGGCCTGTCCGTCATTCATACACACTTTTCAGGTGAGCAATCATTGCCCTTGGGCTATTTGTTTGAATCATCTATAGGAAGGGGGAACCAATGTGTACATAAATAATCTAGGTCACATGACCAAGATGGCCGCCATGCCCATATATGGTAAAAACCCTTCAAAATATTTTCTTAGGTGGCTCCTGGGGCCGAGTTGTTAAGAGTGCTGATGTTTCACTACGGCACTTAACCATTCACTCACTTCACCGCTATGTCTGATGTGGGTTCGAGCCCCACACAGGGCACATGTGAGACAAGGCGAGTTCTGCTTGCGGACGTGCCATGTGGTTTTTCTCTGGGTTCTCCCAATTTTGACCCACCTGCTGATTGGCCTGTCTCATATGAGCTGAAATAATCTTGAAAGGGACATTAATCTGAATAATAAAAAAAATCTCTGCACCCGCTGGTCTGATATAAAAAAATGCTTTGACTATAATTGGCTTGGGGAGTCTTAAAAACACACCCATTTTCTTACAGATTTCTCTAACAGCTGCAAAAGGTGAAAGTTTCCAGTTATAATATTTTAATTTTTATATTTGTGCTCAAAACACCTTAAACAGACTCAGCGATACAGTATTAATGAATATCTACAATGTATGATTGATCACAAAGATAAAAAGATAAACCTCTCTATCTACATCCTTATTGTACTATATTAAAGGTGGGGTGTATTGGGTAATCATTGTACAAGTGTGTGATGAAATAGTAGGACAAACTCAGATATGATGTCATTGCTTCAGGTAGTGTAAAGATGCCACACAACTTTTTCTCAGAAGCATTTAGATATATGAACACCGAAAAAGAGCTCTTTGATTGCATGGATAAAAAAAAATGGTAATTAATCATACTTTGCCAGCAATTTTCATCAATCTAAGATTTTGGCGATTCAGGAGACAAAAATTGACAATTCCATATTAACGTCTGAATTATTTCCGGAATCTTTTCCATACAGCGTGTACAGAAAGGATAGAACCTTAAATGGTGGTGGTGTTATGCTTCTTGTGCACAAGGACATCCCACACATGCCCCTCACAGAATTGGACAATGACTCAGAGTCGGTTTGGGTCAAACTTTTTGTAAATAAGAAAACTCATTTTGTGGCTAGCTGGTATCGACCACCTGTCGATGGTCATTTACCAGTATCGGACAATGGAAATGACTTATTGAATTCCCTGGAAAAGTTTGACAATTTATTTAGAGAACAGCTTGACAAAATCAAAAATATTAATAAAGGCAACAAACCCCCCTTAATTCACGTTTTAGGTGATTTCAACTTTAGAGATATTGTATGGCCAGACAGACTCAGCAAATCTGGGTCATCATTGAGTCAGACGGAGGGTCAGATTTTGATAGATATCATGAATGACCACGGTTTGGAACAATTAGTCAATTTCCCCACCAGAGAAAGAAATACTTTGGACTTAATTTTGACCTCTCTTCCTGGTCAGTTTGCAGACATTCATTCCCCGGATAAGCTCAGTGATCATGACATTGTTTCCGGCACTTTGAAAATTGCTATCCCCCCAATAAAGAAACCTAGGAGAAAAGTGTATCGTTATCAGAAAGGTAATTATGAATCTATGAGAGCAGAAACACTTAAATTTGCAAAGGAAAGATACTTCAACGGTTACTCAGATACTCGGTCGGTCCAGGAAAATTTCAATCTCATTACATCGTTTATTCAGGAATCGGCAGATAAACATATCCCCTCAAAAACTAGTCGCTCAGTTTCCTCTGTCCCTTGGATAACACCTGAAATAAGGAGGAAGATTCGCAGAAAAAATGCAACTCATGCAAAGGCTAAAAAGACTGGTAGTGCAAAAATTAGATCTAAATTTGAATCTTTACGGAGAGAGATCAAAGCTGATATCAGGAAGCAGCATGATCTTTACGTGAACAACTTGGTAGGAGATGTTAAGGCTAATCCTAGAGATTTTTACAGGTACATAAACAGTCAGAAAAAAGATACCCAAGGTATTCCCCCGTTGAAAAAGAGAAATGGAAGCGGAATTGCACAATCCGAATTTGAGAAGGCGGAAGAATTTAATGGTCAGTTCTCGGATGTTTTCACTAAAAGTGAATACAAACAGGTCCCTCTTATGGATAGATCTGCCCCATTCATGCATGATATTGTTGTCACAAAGGAAGGGGTGACCAAACTTCTCAAAGGTCTAAACCCGTCTAAAGCCTTAGGGCCTGATGAGCTTCATCCCAGAGTCCTAAAGGAACTGGCTGTGGAATTAGGGCCGGTATTCGCCCATCTCTTCCAACAGTCAATTGATACAGGTGAAATTCCTAAAGAATGGTCTCTTGCTAATATTTGCCCCCTGTTTAAGAAGGGCGACAGGTCTCTTGCCCGCAATTACCGCCCTGTTTCTTTGACATGCATTCCTTGTAAGCTTCTTGAACATATTGTATGCTCAAATATTATGGCCCATCTTGATGAACATGAACTCTTGTCGGACAGGCAACACGCATTTAGGAAATGGCATAGCTGTGAAACTCAGTTGACTACAGTGATAAATGACTGGGCCAAAATCTTAGACAAAAAAGGCCAGGTCGACACTTTTATACTCGATTTTGAAAAGGCTTTTGATACTCCTCCCCATGAACTCCTTAAAAGCAAATTGTTTAGCTATGGAATAGGTGGAACAACACTGAATTGGATAAATGCTTTCCTTTGTTTCCGACAACAAAGGGTAGTGGTTAATGGTATTAAATCGGATTGGGCTCCAGTTGTCTCCGGTGTCCCTCAGGGCACCGTTCTCGGCCCCTTGCTGTTTTCCTTGTATATAAATGACATCTCAGCAGACATTGAGTCTGAAATAAGACTCTTTGCTGATGATTGTGTTTGCTATCGTGAAATCAAGAATGAAGAGGATACATTGAAACTTCAGAGAGACATTGATCGTTTAGGCAGTTGGGCTAGGAAATGGGGAATGAGATTTCAACCCGTCAAATGCAACATGATGCAGCTGACAAATAAACGGTCTAGTAAGATACAGGCTAACTACACCCTTGAGGGCACTGTACTGGAAAACGTTGAAAGCATAAAATACCTTGGTGTAACTATCACAAATGATTTGAAATGGAATACTCATATTTCCAATGTCTGTACAAAGGCTAACAGAACTCTCGGATTCTTAAGGAGAAATTTGTATTCTTGTCCCCCAGATGTGAAAGAAGCAGCTTATAAAGGACTGGTGCGGCCGGTCTTGGAATATGGAAGCTCAGTTTGGGACCCTCACACTCATGGCCTCCAGGAAGAACTGGAAAAGGTACAAAATCGTGCGGCAAGGTTTGTGACGGGAAATTATGTTTTTGAAACTGGGAGCATGACTGGCATTTTAGGTCAACTGAAATGGGAATCTCTTAAGAAAAGGAGGAAGGATAGTAGACTTATATTGCTATACAAAGGTCTAAAGGGTAAAGCCAGAATACCCACAGATGACCTTATCCCAAAGAATAGGCGTTGTAGAAATCAACACTCTTTGGCTTTTCAGATACCTTCAGCTAGCAAAGAAGCGTACAAAAGTAGTTTCTTTCCACAGACTATCAGGGACTGGAATGACCTCACTGATTCACTTATCTCCTCTGCTGAAATGTCTGATGACTGTGTGTCCAAGTTCGCTACACTCATGCGTTCAAGGGACTAATTTCTCCCCCATCCGAACCCCCTGGTGAAATAATGTCATTTGGCGTGTCACCAGTAAACTTTTCAGATTCAGATTCAGAAATGATTTTTTTCCACCAAATAACCATACTATAATTTCATGTATGTTTTGAGCATGAGTTACAGGATTTTATGTATGTTTTTGAGTATTATTTATTTAAGGTATTTACTTGCATTCTTCATTGCCCATACTTTCAATAAAGTGCTACTGTAGCAGAATGATTTGACTATGATAAGCTCATCTTCACAGGTGAGTTTATAGGATAGGCATGCTCTGGGGTCATTTGTTGCCGTCATAGTTATTGTTCACATTATTCAAACATCTTCTTTGAAACCGCTGGGCCAATCACAACCAAATTTCATATGAAGTATCCCCAGGATGGTGGAACAAAAAGTTATATAAAGGGTCCATGTCACATGACCAAGATGACTGACATGGCCATAAATAGCCAAATCCTTAAAAAATCTTCTTCTCCAGAACCAAAAGGCCTAGGATCTTGAATCTTGGTATGTAGCATCAGGGCCTCAAGCTCTTCAAAAGTTGTATAAATGATGACCCTGGGATGACCTTGACCTGTTTTAGAGCATGGTAAACTTAGGTCACCCATGCATTGGAATGGGAAAAATTGGTAAAATGGCATTAAATGGGAGGGGGGGGGGGTTGCTGGGACTAGGAATTGTTATATTTATGAAAATAATTTGGTCCCAATGGGCTGTCTGACCATGCTCCCAGGCAAAATCCATGTTTATGGTCATCTGTACTCTAAATATCTCATCTGTAATGACATGGCCAATCAAAACCAAATGTTGCAAGTAGCCTTCTTGCGAAGGAAGAATGCATGTTTAAAACAGAAATGTTCCAGGCCACATGACTAAGATGGCTGCTAGAGCTATAAATAGCAAAATTCTTTAAAGATCTTCTTCTACAAAGCCATAAGGCCTATGAATTTGAAACTTGGCATCGGACATCAATGAATGGAGCTCAACCAAGTATATATATCATGACCTTGGGATGACCTTGACCTATTTTTGGCAAGGTCAACTTAGGTCATCTATGCGTTTGAATGGTCAAAATGTATTTTTGGTCAATATAGGTCGCCCATGCATTTGAATGGGGAAAATTGTCAAAATGTATTTTGAAGGGAAAAAACTTCATGGAAGTGGGCAAATGGACTGAAGGTTTATGATCCTGAAAAAAAATTGGACCCCAGGGGCAGGTCTGCCCCCATCCCGGGGCAATAAACATGTATATTACCATAATAGTCATTTTATTTCTTTTTCTGAGCAATATGAACAAGTTCTACCAAGTGTGAAAATACAAGAAAAACTTTGGATCTAAAAAAAAATGGATTCGTAACATTTATAAAAAATGATATTTTTTGCGACTTTTAAAGTCATAGGAGGTAGGGCTGTTAACAATTTGATATCCACTCTAAGTTGCAACTTTTTTATGGTTTTCGTCCAAAATAGTTTATGTAATTTAATTATGATGACTTTGAAAACCATTTGTGATGTATTTGTGTTAAGGACAGATATATATGTAAAATTAAGTGGATGTTTCTAATTTTCAAACTTGATGTTAAGAGGTCTCATTCATAGGCCTGTAGCTTGAAAAAATGCACATTACCCTATGATGATTTTGTTTTCAAATGTCTTGTGTGGGAGTCATAATTTTAGAATTTTAAAAAGTGTGGTAAGAAAAAAGTTTGAATATTTTTACATTGGCAGCAAAAACCCTCAATACCTATATTCTGCTTAGTGAGTTATAATGACATGGCATATTTTCTATGGAAAATGGTCGTTCGTCTCTCAGTCTCTCACTAATGAGAAAAATCATCTGTATTTCTTGATTCTTAGAATGTTGTAGCATCAGGGACTACAAAGCTTACATTAATTGTAAACCTGAGATGACCTTGACCTACTTTACATCAAGGTCAACATGTGTTTATACACCCGGCATATATGCCGAGGGGTATATAGTTTTCGCTTTTCCGTTCGTATGTTCGTTCGTTCGTTAGTTCGTTTCTTCGTTCGTAATTCCGGAACATTCATAGAATTTATGACAAAGTTTTGGTTAAAGTTTCTCTAGAGGTGTATATCTCATAAACCAATGGTCAGAAACTATTCATATTTGGACCATACATGTAGGTACCCTATAGGGTTTGCTTTATTTCCATGAGGTCAGACCCCAGGGTCCATGCCCGGGGGGTGGGGCTGGAGGTCAAAATCTAGGTCACCTTTAAAATGTGCTGTTTACAATGTTACTGTTTCTGCTCTAAGTCCATATCTGAACAAACAATCATAGGAATGTATTCTTATTTAGTTCATAGATGCCCTATAGGGTTTTCTTTCAATATCAGTGGTACCATCCCCAGGGGTGGGGCTAAAGGTCAAAATGTAGGACACATTTATAATATGATAGAGACCATGATAAATTTTCTGTAAGTCTATTTTCTTGACATCAGATAAGTCTTGTCAGAAAGCATTCATGCTTAGACCATAGGTACTGTGTAAGGTTCAGACTCTAGGGTCCATGTGCGGGGGGTGGGGCTAGAGGTCAAAATCTAGAACATCTTTAAAAATTGTATTTTCTGTACTTTTTTTTAACCGCCATGTTTAGAAATCATTCATACTTGCACCATAGGTACTCTATAAGGTTTGCCTTGTTCCTAATGACATAACACTCTAGGTTCCATGCCCAGGGTGGGGCTAGAGGTTAAGATCTAGGACATCTCATATTATTTTTTTATTAATATTATTAAAGAATGACATTCTATTTTCCATCTAGGACCGAGGACCTGACCCTCAATGTCCGCGATCAAGTCCTAGATTGAGTATACAAGTCAGCTCTGTATACTGTTCTATAATAGTCTGTCATTCTACTACACTCCCCCCCCCCCCCCCCCCCCCAACACACACACACACCTGTCAATGCTTATAGACAGTGCTTTTTGCAACTTCAAATTTTAAAGATTTACTTGTTGAGGGTGCTCTTTTTAATTCAGGAATTGAGATTCAATGTGTCAGTGAACATGTCTGGGTCGGCCCGGTGGGCTTAGGGGTTGGGGTGGGGAGCTACCAGCCGGGGGTATACGTGCCTCTCAAGGCACTTTTTCTAGTTAGGTGAGTTTTTTGATGGCTGATTAGGCCAATTTTAGCTCTAAACTGTCAGTTGCAAGTTGAACAAGTCAATGTTGAAGAGACTGATGTTAGCCCATTGACTCTGGTTTTGCGCTCTCTGCGCTTTCTTTCAGTTACACAGATTCCCTTTTCTTCATAATGGGCTGCTCCTTTGTTGATGAGGCTGCACCACTTTGATTGATCTTGTTCAGCCTGTTCACAAGACTATTGAAATATTGAAGTCCTTCAGTGAGGGTTTGAGGGTTACTTTGTAGCATTTTTGTGGCTGCCTTGGAATTGCTTTCCCTCTTGTAATTTTCCATAGAAAAAAATTCTTTAGAAGTCGCTCATCAGGCATTCTGATGGAAAATAAAGTAAGAAGAATAGCTGACTTATGTTTTGCTTAATCTATTTTTGCTTAGTTCAAATATAGAAAAAATTGCACAGAAAATAAAGAAATGAGAAAAGCTAAGTATTTAGAATAGAAAATAATGAAAATGAGAATAGCTTACTTTATATGGAGTAAACCACAAAGGTTAGATCAAAAACTTTTATTTTAAGCATCACATTTTTACAGTGCCACAATTTAGCAGCTCATTTAAAAATGCCATTGTTTTGGCATATCATATCTTTAAGAAGAGACCAGTTTCATTTTCAGTATTAGAAATTTTTCCACCAAAATAATGACAGAACAAAAGTCTTGTATGCAATCTGATATTTTGTTTTTAAAATCAAATGCTCTTGATTGATTCATTTCGCCTCAATGCACATGTATAGACCGTTTCCTTCTCCACCAACCACCTCCTCCTCCGCTTGATTTACTTCCAGAACTTTTAGATTTTCCTGAGCTACTCGAACTTCCAGAACTTTTCTTCTTTGAGCCACCACCCCACCAACCACCCCCTGATTTCTTGCCACTAGATGGTTTGGGCGTCTCCTTGGGCTTTTCGTGCCTGACTTTATGGGTGATCCTTCTCTTTTGATCGGTTTTGAATATCTCAACTGTTGGGCTCTTCTCTCCGCTAGTGCTTTTGTCACGAACGGTGATGGTTCGGTCACCAACTTTACCACTTCGACCTTTTACCTGAATAGTGTTAAATACTTTGAAGACAAGAATGTTTGGTTGAAGGACATTTTTTGTATAAAAATAGAATATTAAGCTCACTGTGACGGTAGCCCTTTATGAACAAAATAATCATAATTTTGAGAAAGGCCTACGGCCGAAATGTTATTAGATTGAATTTGCGAAATTTTGTGATTGATACAATCTCTACAGGAACTGATATAAGATATTATGTTGCTTTTTATGTAAAAATATGTTGACAGTAGATAACTGAGCCCATACAAAGATGGTCAGTTACACACACATCTTGGTAACACTGCCCTGGATGCTAACAGACTAACTGACCATATTTTTGCCAATATCTGACAAGCAAAAACGTAGTCCAGGCTTAGATTCGAAAATGCCAAAGCGAGTTACTACTGCATTAAAATAAAAAGAAATTTTGAGCATGCGAAAACAAAGGCGCAGATCAACGCCTTTAATTTCGCCCCATAGCTAACACAATATCTCTTCTTTCTCTAAATCTGATATTTCAAACTATTTTTGTCGCTGTACAGCCTGCTTTGTGTTGGGCCTGGATGGAAACCCAGATTGTTGTTTTTCTCATGTGAAGGCTTTAAAAGTAGCCAACTTTCAACATTGCCATACCTTGTCTCCAGAAAGGGGTTTGACATCCTTTGGTTTAACAGAATCGAACCGCTTATTAGCGTCTTTGAATGGATCCTTCACATTCTGTGCCTTATGTTCAAACGTTGTCTTTCTCTTGTTAGAGCCACTTGGTTTTGTGTCCTTCAGAACTTTTTCAAGGGCTTTCTCTCCTGAAAAGAACAGTTTTATAACAGTGTTTCAAGGCAGTCAAATCGGTTCATATTAAATATCAGTACTATTTGGCGTTCATTTCTCTTGTGCAAGAAAACAACTAGGCGGCGGCAGTGAGGTTCTGGATCCGGAGTCTGACATTCTGCCACTAATGGCGCGAGAAAACCGGTCTTCGGGGTTTCCGACCAGGTCCGATACAAACCGGAATGTACAGTCATAGGAGAAGGCTAGAAGCTTGGAATTTTGGATTTAGACAGTAGAGGAATTGTACTATGCGTGTAGCGAAAACAAAGGCGCTGATCAACTTCAAATGTGAACCAGGTTGGCAATAAGACGCTCTATCACCGCACCTCTTACATGTTAGTGCATCAAACAGCTGGAAACATCGGTTAGAGCATTTTTGAACTGAAAATATAAAACTTGTTTATTTTCAATATTGACCAAGATCCGGATCTTACATGTTATATAGCTTTTATTGGGGAATTTTCGTATATTAACTAACTTTACCCTTTTTAGCGGCTTTAGCAGCGTCTTTCGCCTTCTTTGCAGCTTTGCTAGCATCATATGCCTTCTTGAGTCCCTTGGCTACTGCTACGCCGACACGAACCGCTACTCCTACAAGCGGGGCCGCTCGCTTCCGTCTCGCAGCTAGATAATGATGGAAAAATGGTAAAGGAGAAAATGATTTATCGAGAGCATTTAGGTTTATACAAATGGCTTCTATAGTTAAAACCGTACAGACAGACCTGAAAAAGCGCCTTGGTCATAAAAAGGCTAAGTTTTAAGTTCGGCCTAAGAGGCGTGCTAAATACAAGAACGATGCTGGCACTGCTTGCTTGAAGTAAGCACAATGGCATACTGCATAAATCTCAATATGATAATTAAGACATGCACGTTTCACCGTCTGATAACTACACAATTTAAAATAAATAAATAAATAAAATAAAATAAAAATGATAAATAAATAAATTACATTTATTATATGGCAAGTGATGAAATATAGAGAAATAGGCCTATGTATTAAATATAACCAATATTTGAAAAAGTTATATTTTCACATGTGAAAATATAAAAAAGTTATATTTTCACATGTGAAAATATAAGATTTTGGAATACGCAAATTACGATTCCACCGTTTCATTTTTACATAACTAAATTTAATAATCTATGCTATTGTTGACGCAATGAACGTTCACACACAATAGCGACGTTATGACGTCATTTAAGATTTTGACGTCATATGCTTTAGCGCGCAACGTTACAATGACTACATGCAATATAATAAAAAGAAAATTCAAGTTTTTGTCGTGAATATGAGTTTTATTTCATCTCGCGAAGTGAAAAATGATATATTTATTAAAAAATTTTCACTTCACTCAATGAAATAAAACTCATATTCACTCCAAAAACTTGAATATCCTCTATTTATGGGCGTAAGCATGCATTTGATAAATACATTAATATTTCATGGCTGTTGAAAAGAAACTCTACATGAATGCACATATGAAAATTGAAATCGTACCTGAAAATTGCTCTAATTCGTACTTGACATCGTTAGCTTCTGCCCATGGAACAAAATCTACAGATCCGTAGTTTTCACCCACAATACCACTCCCTGGCCCAGCGTCCTTGTTTGCATTATGCACGTCATAAACGTCACTTGAATTAATGTTTGGTTGAGCTGATGTAATGTAAGCGACGTGGAGAGCCGCAAACAATATCAAAGCGACGGGGCTTTGCATGACTGGATTTTAGCAAAAATGTCTGAAAAGTAACAAACGAGTGCACCTGGGTTATGAACCATCAGGAAAACATGTCCATGAAATGTATACCCCCTGAAACCCCACTTTTATATAGAAAATCTGGGAATTGCAGGGGTATGCCTAACATTCTTATTCTTGATTCAAAACATACATTGTGAGTACTCATTAGGACCGCCTCATCGAGGCGGTTCTAACGTGTACCAACAATCTATGTTTTGAGCAAAAACAAGAACAATATATATATAAAAAAATCTGAAAATTTTCAATTTTTACAACTTGACAAAAATTGGTATATTACATGGGCGTGTTTCCGTAATGACCTGGATCAAAGTTAGTGAATGTTCGTTTTTACCTTATTTGCAAAACCTTAAACTTTTACAGAATTAAATGTATCAACCTTGACATTGGTCATTGTTTTCATAGACATAGTTAACTGTTTTGCCTTGAAATTCACATTAATTATTCAAAAGGCTATATTATACTGCATGAATACTGCGTAAAATAAAAGTACACTTTTACTTTAACAGAAAGACACTTTTATTATTTTATTTTGTATTAAATTAATTTATCTTTGTTTTTAATAGCATATCTTTGAAATTTTATGTAATCGAAATTGCCGTAATTAAAAAATAATCAAGAAAAAGTGTACTACCTTTTTGCCTCCTGGTCAATGCCTGTAACTGAAAGCTACTATTATGCAAGACTTGTTATAATCGCATATATACCTTTATGGTCTACGCCCCACCTTCCGCGTTGACGTATTGACCCATCAACAGAATTAACAAATTTCTGTGAAAAAGCACATCCGCATTAGAACCGTTTCATGTGAAATTGTGGTCAACATAATTGAAACCACAACATAAGCATGCATAAATAATAAGTACAGGCTTAATAATCCTTGAAATAAAAAGCAAAAACAAAAACAATTCATGTTAAAGTACGGAAAAATACGGAATCATAACAGATATATTTCAAAATAATAAAACATTTGACACTAGAGGACCAATGGTCCTGTAAACGCTCAGCGGTGAACATCACACGGGTCACAATACACTAGATACTTTGCGCTAAAAATGCATTTTCCATCAGGAAAACAAGTCCGTGCAATATATACCCCCTTATACCCCACTTTTATATAGCAAAACTGGGGTATGCAGGGGTATACATATTTTTCTTATTTTTGCTCCAAAACATAGATAGTGGGTACTCGTTAGAACCGCCTCGACGAGGCGGTTCTAACGTGTACCCACAACCTATGTTTTGAGCAAAAATAAGAAAAATATCCATTTTTTTCTGATGAAATTTTCAATTTTTGTTACTGAATTTTTTTCCATATATTGCATGGGCAAGTTTTCGTAATGATTTTGGAAAAGTCTCTCTTCTAATCATTGGTCTCATCCAAGACATTGTGGAATTCTAGGCACTCATTTTAAGGATGTTCGCTGCCAATGAAAAAGTATTCAAACTTTTTTTCTAACCACTCTTTTTTGATTTCAAATTACAACACAAGACATTTGAAAACAAAATAAATATAGGGTAGTGTGCATTTTTTCAAGCTACAGGCCTCTGAATGAGACCTCTGAGCACCATGTTTTAAATTTGGTAAAATTAATTTAATTTTTAATTCTTTGAAACAAAAATACACCTAGAATGCTTTCAAAAGTCATAATATTTACGTAACGCAGACTATTTTGGACCAAAAGCATAGAAAAATTTGCAACTTGGAGTGGATGACAAAATTTTACGATTCCTTTTTCAACCCTACCCCTATACTTGAAAAGTTGGAAAAATCAATATTTTGAAATGTGCCGAATTCATATTTGTTGATTCAAATTTTTTCTTGTATTTTCACACAACATAGAACTTGGTAATTATGTTCGAATAAAAGAAAGAAATATATAGTGTAGTGAAAAGGTACAAGTAGGCAAAGATCAGGAAAAGGCGCAACCAGAAAAAGACTCCCACTCCAAAAACCGAGGCGGGAAAAAAACAAACTAACAATCAGGCACTTATACCATGAAACAATCGTAAGCCGAATGGGCAGCTATTTTCCCAATAGGTGGCCACTCAGTTACCTTAACTTAACTAAAAATATGAAAACATACATAAGGCGCCAACAGCACAAAAACTTTTAAACACCAAGACATAAAACAAAAAGAACCACCACAGAAGTATCGACTTGGAACGATCAGTAACACAAAGTTACTGGCGGGCTTAAACCGGTTTTACATGGCCATAACCTCACCCTCAGCTTCTGCAGTGGTTCATAACATTTAGTTAGTTATTCGGTCCTCGTGGTGACTCTCTAACTAGTCAATGAATCATCAAGAACAAACAAATAAATCATGATAAACATCCTGATGAATCAAAAACCAGGACTCACAGATTCAGTAAGCTGCCCGACGATGGAGATCCCTGGGCGCCGAATAACCTACTAACTCCGGAGCAAAAGAAAAACACCAGTTGGACCCCGGTGGGCCAAGCAACAGACAAGAAGCTCCGGCCCCAACCAACTAAAATGAATAGCTTTATGTCGGGGCCATCATAGTCTGACGCCCGACCCACCGGCGTGCAATTAAAGAAGGCAGCATAGTTATCAACCATGATTGGGTTAAAAACTAAGCATGCAGACTGTCGCATGACATTCAAGTTATAACCTATACGTTTGTAACGTGTTATGATTTTTCTGAACTGAAAAGAAAAATCATTAATTCCTTTAAGTTTCTTAAATTTGTAAACCAAGTCACCATAAAATTCAGGTTCCGAAAGGCCCTCACTTAAAAGCGTCTTTAACCCAACATTATATTTGGAAATCAATTCATAGTGTCTACGATAAAATTTAGAAAATGTTTTTCGAAGTTTATGATACCGATAGCCCTGTTGGAGAAGTTTTGCCGTTAAACATTTATTTCGAGCGTTGAAGTCTGTAACATGATTGCAGACTCTAGCAAACCTAATAAGTTGCGAAATGTATACACCATAAGAAGCACGACGAGGAACGTCACCATCCAAAAAAGGAAAATTTACTATATCAAAATCAAAGTCATCGCGCTTATCATAAATTTTAGAAGAAAGAAATCCATTTGCAACAGAAAGATGTAGATCTAAAAAGGGGGCTTCAGTATCTGAGATATTGGCTTTGTTCAACCGAAGTTCAGGTGGATAAATTTGATTGACCATACCTTCAAAATAAGGGTTGTCAATGTTCAATAGGTCATCGAGGTACCTAGATGTGGAACTAAGCATATAAGAGAGAACCAACAACTTGAAAATCGCCATTTTCAGCCTTTCTACGGCTGTTTTGTTTCAAAAAGCCCATTTCATAAAACCACCTAAAATTTTAAAACCAGCACACTAAAGACACAAAGACTGACTTAGAAGACCATGTACATATATACTGCTGCTAAAATTAACATCGATCTAGTGCAATTAATTTTAAGATGTGTAATATTCAAGTTTAATCTACCCTACCCCCTAAATTTTACTGACAACTAAAATTTTCTGAAAAGTTGCAGAAAATGGGGTGAAAAAATGAAGTTTCTTAGATTGACAATTTTCATGGCTCATTCAATGCATATCATCAATATGTATCCAAATATGAAATATTAGGAATTTCAAAATATCTGCAACCGTTTACGAGATATTCAAGAAAAGAAAAACCGGAAGTTCCGAAATGTCAAATGTTGGCAGCGAACATCCTTAAATGAGCCACGACGTGAGAAAACCGGTCTTTGGGGTTTCCGACCAGGTCCGACACAAACCGGCCTCTACAAGCTCAGAAAAGAGCTCTAGACGCTTGAAATTTCGGATTTAAGTAGAAGAGGAATTGTACTATCCGAGTAGCGAAAACAAAGGCGCTGATCAGCTTCGCAGTTACTGCGAAGCTGATCTGCGTCTTTGTTTACGCATAGGCAATAATCCCGTTTTCTCACGATGTGGCTCAAATCATAAGCCCATAGGCATGCATTTTAGTATGCATTGTAAATGTTTTAAAATCACATCCTAAATGTTTTGCTGCCTTGCATTATATATAAATGCTGAATTTAGCTGCCCATCCTGCACCTGAGGTGGTGATCAGAAACTGATCAGTATCAGAAGATAGATATATACGGGTCCGAGAGACAACTTGAGTGCGTTTATATAATACCAAAAGCTCCTATTCTACTTTTGATAATACTAAGCATTTGTATGCTGCAATGTACGACATAATGAAGAGTTGAGACGTTACGTGTCATATTGTAGATGATGTACTTTTTTATTCATTATGCAATATTTTAACAAAGTTCATAGAATATAAAAGGTTTAAGTTGTCGTGGCGAGGATTTAAACTGTGAGACAGAGAGGGAGGGAAGTGGGGGTTTAGGCGGAGGGAAGTGGGGGCGAAGGGAGAGGGAAGTGGGGGCATAGGAGTAGGGAAGCGGGAATTGGATACCCCCTGTCCACCCCGACAAAATACATGATTAGTGTCAGCTGTAAATATTTACCTCTGGTACATATACGTATATTTTTATAACACAAGCATCACCAAATAGAACAACTAAAGGTTGCTTACAATTCGACATTAGCTGAAAGGCAACGTAAGCTAAGCCGTCTAACGAAAGTGGAACGAGGTACCAAAATGGTAGCAGCTGATCTAGTCAGTATTATCCTTTAGGGACATTTTATTACTCCCTACAGAGATGAGACAATCACCTCATTATGACAGTTCTTTGATGTCTGGATCATACTGCACCATTAGGGGTTATTAACCGAATAAACAGTGGTACCAATATAGCTCTTTCAGAAGTTAAGCCTTTAAGGTACAATATCTTGCTTCTATAACCATGATGGCATGTCATGGTCGCCTAAATTTCAAACAATAAACAGTCCAGCTAAGGTACCGCACATCAAAGGATTGTGTTATCTAAAAAGGTACAAGTAGGCAAAGATCAGGAAAAGGCGAAATCAGAAAAAGATTCCCACTCCAAAAACCGAGGTGGGAAAAACACAAACTAACAATCAGGTACTTATACCATGAAACACATTGTAAGCCGAATGAGCAGCTATTTTCCCAATAGGTGGCCACTCAGTTACCTTAAGTTCTCAACTAAATATATGAAAACATACATAAGACGCCAACAGCACAAAAATGTGTTTAAACACCAAGACATAAAACAAAAAGAACCACCACAGAAGTATCGCCTTGGAACGATCAGTAACACAAAGTTACTGGCGGTCTTAAACCGGTTTTACATGGCCATAACCTCACCCCCAGCTTCTGCAGTGGTTCATAACATTTAGTTCTTCGGTCCTCGTGGTGAATCTCTAACTAGTCAATGAATCAGGAAGAAAAAACAAATAAATCACGATAAACATCCTGATGAATCAAAAACCAGGACTCACAGAATGAGTAAGCTGCCCGACGATGGAGATCCATGGGCGCCGAATAACCTACTAACTCCGGAGCAAAAGAAAAACACCAGTTGGACCCCGGTGGGCCAAGCAACAGACAAGAAGCTCCGGCCCCAACCAACTAAAATGAATAGCTTTCTGTCGGGTCATTATAGAGTCTGACGCCCGACCCACCGGCGTGCAATTAAAGAAGGCAGCATAGTTATCAACCATGATTGGGTTAAAAACTAAGCATGCAGACTGTCGCATAACATTCAAGTTATAACCTATACGTCTGTATCTTGTTATGATTTTTCTGAACTGAAAAGAAAAATCATTAATTCCTATAAGTTTCTTAAGTTTGTAAACCAAGTCTCCATAAAATTCAGGTTCCGAAAGGCCCTCACTTAAAAGCGTCTTTAACCCAACATTATATTTGGAAATCAATTAAAGATAAAGATAAAGAAGCTTTATTTATACGTCGCGTTTTTAACAGACAACATTAGCTCATGATCTATTATGCGACATAACAAATATCCTTAACAGATACTTACCTGCCTTCTTGTATCTTCCTGGAATTACCCTTTTATTGCGAGCGTCAGCAAGGGAGCTACCAGTACCATTTTTACGCCTTTGGTATGGCGCGGCCGAGGATCGAACCTGCGACCCCCCGATCCCGAAGCGAACGCTCTACCACTTGAGCTATCGGGGCCGGTAATTCAAAGTGTCTACGATAAAATTTAGAAAAGGTTTTTCTAAGTTTATGATACCGATAGCCCTGTTGGAGAAGTTTTGCCGTTAAACATTTATTTCGAGCGTTGAAGTCTGTAACATGATTGCAGACTCTAGCAAACCTAATAAGTTGCGAAAAGTATACACCATAAGAAGCAAGACGAGGAACGTCACCACCCAAAAAAGGAAAATTTACTATATCAAAATCAAAGTCATCGCGCTTATCATTAATTTTAGAAGAAACAAATCCATTTGCAACAGAAAGATGTAGATCTAAAAAGGGGGCTTCGGTATCTGAGATATTGGCTTTGTTCAGCTGAAATTCAGGTGGATAAATTTGATTGACCATACCTTCAAAATAAGGGTTGTCAATGTTCAAAAGGTCATCGAGGTACCTAGATGTGGAATTAAAAGCCTCGATAACATCAGCTTGATTATCATGGTAAAGAGAATCCACGAAATCTCTTTCGTAGCAGTATAAAAATAAATCAGCTACGAGAGGTGCGCTATTTGTACCCATCGGAATTCCAACAATTTGTCTGTATAACTTGGTCCCAAATCTAATATATACTGACGTCAACAAAAAACGCCTCAGTCAACTTTGACACGTCATATTGCCAAGATTACCAACTTTAATTATTCTAACTATTGGTCATATCTTTTGCTAACCTTTTACGCATTCGGAAATGCTGAATTGGAATTATTCAGACATCTGCTTGAAACATGGCATGCTGTTGAAAACATACACCCCTCGCGAAATCCATATTCTGTTCATGAACCGGTATATCAGGCATCGCTTCTTTCGATTACTGAAAGTCTCCTTTGCAATACCAACACATGGGCCATAGAGTAGGATATCCATACGTGGCCATATGTTGTTGAAACACATTTTTTAAAACCAAATTTCGTTCTCTAGCGTTATTGGCGTCATTGCAGCTAATGATCAATACTTAAATGGTAATCGCCGTCAAAATGGTCAAAAAGTTTTCAAATGCTATCCTGGCATGGCTATTTGACAAAAAAATAGTTTCTATTGTTCTTTCTTTGCCTTTCAGCCTGAAACAAACGTCCTTACGGATAACGTGTATTTGACGTCTAAGGAAATAAGCGTCAGACTACCATTGCTCCATTCTTGGCTATTTATTTGAAATAATGCGACTACTTTATGAAAATGAACACAAGGTGTACATCCGAATATAACGGCATCGTTTCTGAAATGTTTCATCATAAGAATTCGTAAGCATAAGAGACGTCGACGTCAAAATGATTTTGCCACAGAAGCGTCGGCGAATGAGCTTGGGTAACAAAAATCGATATAGGGAATCATGTGTCGATGCGAATAATGATCCCGGACTATGGAGTCGCTTCGAACGCCAGAAACCGAGCGGTATCATTTTTTTTCGTTCTGTCTGATTCCTTTCTTGTGAAAAGTCCCTTTGATAATTTCAGTATTTCAACTTCAAATAGTCCAGTGATGTTGCATTTCAAAATTTTGATGTTCACACGTTTGTAAAACGACTTTGCACGGCTTTCAAGAATTTTCACGTCAAAAACGTCTATATAATGACGTCAGGGTGCATTTTTAAAAATGGTGCACCCACGCAAGTTTTGAGAAAAGTACGCATCTTAATCAAATTCAGTTTATGCTATACCATGAGAGAGAAGGTAAAAATAAGGAAAATGCAAGTTTCGTTCATATTGTGTATCTTTTGGCAAAGTTATGCAAAATTTTCGATGAGGCTTTTTTATTGACGTCAGTATAGATATTATCAAGGAGATAGGACAAGGCGTCGCACATATTCTGACATGACCAAAGTGTATACCGACTTTGGATAGAGGAAGTGAAAAAAAGCCCGTCAGTCATTACATGCCAAATAAAGTGAACCATAGTTTTTTAATGCCCTTTTGAAGGTCCACTCTATCAAATCCAGAAGTTTTTCTTTTATTAGATTTTGTGGTAATGTTGTATACAGAGTAGAAAAATCATATGTAGACAAGCTTGTCGCACAGAACCCTCTACACTTCAATTTACTGAGCACCTCACCAGAATTTTTATTGACCAAAACCAATTTTTATTTGAAGTTTCATACACTGTCTCACAGTATCTTATATATAACATGAGACTTGATAGCAGTAAGACAGGAAGTTAATAATTTAGAAAGTTCAGTGGTAGAACAAGAGCTAGAATTTGCAATAAATCTAGCTTTGTATGGTCTTTTGTGAAGCTTAGGTAACCAATACATCGTAGGAAGTTTGTCTTGGCCTTCATTGACACAAACAGAAAACTTAACAGGTAAATCGTTTGGCAATATCCTGTTTTACTCTATATTCTACATATACAAGATCCATTGATTTTCAGTCTTAATCAGAATCATTAACCACTGAAAGTTCCCTACCATTCACAGATGAAGTGATAGTAGTCTTAGAGCATAAATGATTGAAACAGTTGCACTTCTTGGCATTGCACTTGGAAATACTAGGGTACATTCCAGGTCTCTTGAACGTATTAATATATTTACGTAAAATTGGTGCTTTTAGTGGAGATAACCTAATCTGAAGATTATTACGAAACATATTTGAATTAGAAGCTCCGTGTAGATTAACAGTAGATGCCGAAAATAAATTAAGAGGTGTCACCCTAACAGAAGGTAATAAATTTTGAAAATTGTTAGTTGAATGAGGAATCCGTACAGTAGACGCGGCATGCAACCTCCTTTATTTGCCCCTACCCCTGGGAGGCATGCTGAGTTCGATGAGTTGCATAAATTGAACTATAAATTCGGTGAGTTGGATAAGCTGCTTGCTGAGATCGATGAGTTGGGTAAGTTACATGCTGAGTTCGATGAGTTGGATAAGTTGCATGCTGAGTTCGATGAGTTGGGTAAGTTACATGCTGAGTTCGATGAGTTGGGTAAGTTACATGCTGAGTTCGGTGAGTTGGATAAGTTGCATGTTGAGTTCGATGAGTTTGACAAGTTGCATGTTGAGTTCGATGAGTTGGGTAAGTTACATGCTGAGTTCGATGAGTTGGGTAAGTTACATGCTGAGTTCGGTGAGTTGGATAAGTTGCATGCTGAATTCGATGAGTTGGATAAGTTGCATGTTAAGTTCGATGAGTTGGATAAGTTGCATGCTGAGTTCGATGAGTTGGGTAAGTTACATGCTGAGTTCGGTGAGTTGGATAAGTTGCATGCTGAGTTCCATGAGTTGGATAAGTTACATGCTGAGTTCGATGAGTTGGATAAGTTACATGCTGAGTTCGATGCGTTGGATAAGTTGAAAAATACTGCCGATGAGTGAATCGATAAGTTCGAGGCGTTGAATGAGTTGAGCAATGAGTTGGATAAGTTAGATGAGCTGGATAAGTTACATGCTGAACGATGAGTTTTATAAGTTGCATGCTGAATTCGATGAGTTGCATAAGTTGAACAATAGGTTAGGTGTGTTGGATAGCTTTTGTAAGTTGCATGTTGAGTTCGATGAGTTCCATAAGTTTGATGAGGGGGATAAGCCAAGCAATAAGTTGAGGGATGAGTTGTGTACGTTAAACAATAAGTTCGATGAGTTGAATATGGTGCATGCTGAGTTCGATGAGTTGGGTAAGTTGCATGCTGAATTCGATGAGTTTGATAAGTTGTATGTTGAGTTGAATGAGTTGCATAAGTTGAACTATAAGTTAGGTGAGTTGGATAATTTGAGGGATGAGGGATGTGTTCCATCAGTTAAACAATAACAGCGGTTGAGAAAAAAAAGAAGGGCCACCGGTATGTGTGGGACTGATTTGGCAAAACTGTCATTATTTATTGCTTATATTCTACAAGGTCAAATTGCTGGCTTCACGTTCAGACTTATTTCAAGTTGTTTGATATGATAATTTCAAGTTTCTACAACCATACATAATAGAAATGGGAAACGCGGTGACCTAGTGGTAGAGCGCAGAGCGTGTTATTGTGACGGAAGTAATGAGTGTCACTATAGGTTCATTTTCTGAAGTGTGTGCGAAAACGAAATAACCTGAATTCCTTATGTTACTTTCATTCAATAAATGTTTAATTTCTGCAATTCCTGCACCTATCCATCAGCCAATAGAGTAAACGCTATGAGAGAAAATTCACCTCAACTTCGGCGACAACAGCAATGTGCGTCACCGATCGTATCGGTTTGTAGACATTCCATATCACGTGATTCTCAGCTGCGTTATGTACGTTTTCATATTTTAGTTAAGTTCTGTGTAATGGGCAAACATTTTTGCAAAAATATGAGTAATGTATGTTTTATACAATATGGTTTATACAACAGGACTTTGCTTCTTTTTAATGCATTGAATATTGGATGAAATATTTATCACATTCCTCGTACATACACATTTTACATAGGATAAAAACAAAGCGGATGTCTATTCATTTGCTGACCATATAATAATCGTCATTTAAAAAGATGACTGCATGGTCAACATCTGCTTCATTTTTATCCCATGAAAGACATGTATGTACAAAGGAATGTGATTAAAATTTGTAGACTTTCGCCGCTGAATTTTCAATACGACTTTCATCAAGTATTTAATGCATTATAAAGAAGGAATGTGACTTACATTCTTTTCATAGGCGACATCTGTTTTTTTTTTAAATAATGTACGTGCAAAGATGATAAAAGATTGCGCACTCTTTGCCATGGAATTTTAATGAAACAGAGGACAAAAATGCATTCTGCACCTTTCATAGATAGCCTAATAAAACTAGCAAATAATTACTCTTGATATTCAAACGCCGGCTGTTACACACGCCTCCGAATAAAGGACTCTATCCCATACCACTGCATTATTATACAATTCCTTTATTCCTTTAGAATAAAAAGCAAATAATTAACTCACGCTTTTGCATTAGAAACCGGGCGTTGTCTTATCAACTGTTTACACATAACTGTATACACATATCCCAGATGCAACATCCCTTTGCTTTTCTTAGCATTTTCGCAACTAACAACCAGTTAGTAATTACAGTTGTACATTGTTTAACAGTAATGTGGCAATGGATACTAAACAGAAACTTTTTATTTTGATAGTGCTGTTCACAATAACTCTAGCGGCCTATACGTATGTGGTGTACGGACCAATATTTTCTATTTACCAAATACTTGACAAGGTGGAACATATGACCGGGAACGCTATGGCCTTGCAACAAAGAAAAGATGCTTTTAAACAACGGACTTGGAGCAATTTGAAATCGCGGCCGGATTATTCCTTTAACAAAAGCTCATTTCATCCAAGGGCAAAACAGTATCCACAATATATTGTGTCAGAACCTCTAGGTCGACTTGGAAATCAGATGTTTGAATTCGCTTCATCACTTAGAAGCATAAACTATACACATGTCGTAAGGCCATCTCATGCTTTGCTGGAAGTTTTCCAACTGTCGAAGGCGTCTAGTGTTAACGTAACAAATATTATGCGTATAACTGAAGGTCAATGGAGAAATAAAACATGGAGAGCCAATAAGAAGTTCATGTCATTTAACCTTACGCTATATGGTTACTTTCAGTCACGCAAATTCTTTGAAAATGCAGCGGATGAGGTATGGAAAGCATTCACGATTAAACAAGAATTTACAAAACAAGCTAAAGCATTTCTAGACGCACATATCCATGCAAAAAATAAAACGATCATAGGTATTCATGTTCGAAGAGGGGACTTTTTAAAAGATGGGGAAATGAGGTTAGGGCGAGTTGTTGCCAGTTCTTATTACTTCAGACAGGCAAAAATGTACTTCCAGCAAATGTACAAAGACACAGTGGTTGTTGTTATAAATGTAACAGGCGAAGAAAAATTCTTTCTTCCCTGACGGGGATCGAACCAGGTTCTCCCGCGTGCTAAGCGAACACTCTACCACGTCGCTGTAAAAGCCGGCTTGTACCGCAAGGCAGTACAAGTGTGCTATATACCTATACCCTGTGACATTCTCCCCCACCAAATTGGGCTTCGTCCCCGAAGTCCCAGGCCATAGAGTTTATCGTAGAAACAAACTCGGGGAATTACTGCACGGGTCATAGGATTAATTCACGTTGGGCGCCACTGAAATGTAACAGGCGAAGAAAAATTCTTTCTTCCCTGACGGGGATCGAACCAGGTTCTCCCGCGTGCTAAGCGAACACTCTACCACGTCGCTGTAAAAGCCGGCTTGTACCGCAAGGCAGTACAAGTGTGCTATATACCTATACCCTGTGACATAAGCGATGATATAAAATGGTGTAAGGAAAACATTGCAGATAATAACACCATTTTTAGTAACTTCAAAACGCCTGTTGTCGACATGGCGTTAATGAGATTGTGTCATCACATGATAACAAGCTCGGGAACATTTAGCTGGTGGTGCGGGTGGTTTTGTAAAGGAACTGTGATATATATGAAAGACCACCCTCAACCTGGTTCTCAAATTAGCAGGTATCCAAAATTTAAAGAGGGCTTTTACTTGCCAGCTTGGATAGGGATGGGTAACAGTTAAACGGACATCCTTTGTTGACAAACATGTTACAGCCAAAAATATCAAAGATACTGCAGAAAGTTAGAAAATGAATGTAAACCGATAATGATACCCTCGCTGATCTCAGAGGACAAAAAAGGAAAATATAATCTGCAATATGGATGATGTACGGGAAGACGTTTTAGGGCCACCACACGGCATAACACCATATCACCCGTGCTGATAACCAGAGGGCGGGAAACACATTATTACATATGCAAACTTGAGGTTATTGCTGGAAATATAGGTCTAAGTATGTGATAAATATATATATATATATATATATATATATATATATATATATATATATATATATATATATATATATATATATATATATATATATATATATATATATCAATAAACTTGTTTGACTATAAAGGTCATGTACATGTATATAGCCCCAGGACAGGGTCAGAATACCCCCGGGGTTAATTTCTTTCTCAAATTCATAAACATTCTGTCTACTTTCCCAATTCCTGGAAGCTTTCCCTTCAGTGTCATTTTAACTGCTACGAAAGAGATTTCATGGATTCTCTTAAACATAACAATCAAGCTGATGTTATCGAGGAATTTAGTTCGACTTCTAGGTATCTCGATGACCTTTTGAACATTGACAATCCTTATTTTGAAGCCATGGTAAATCAAATTTATCCACCTGATCTACAGTTGAATAAACCCAAAATACGGAAGCCCCCTTTTTGGATTTACTGCATATGTGACTTACGTTGACCATGCCGTAAAATCTGTCAAGGTCATCACAGGGTCATGATATATACACACATTGTAGTACTCTAGTCTTAATTAGCTACATATCAGTTTTCGTTGCAATACGTTTAGAAATTCATGCGAAGAAGATTTTTGAAGGGTTTTTAACATATATGGGCATGGCGGCCATCTTGTCATGAGACCTGGTTTATTTATAATCACATTGGTTCCCCTTTCATACAGATGTTTCCCATAAAATTTGACTTTGATTGGCCTGGCGGTTTTAGAGAAAAAGGTCTTTGAATTTTATGGTAATATAAATGTATAATGCCCCGGGGCAAGGGCAGACCCATCCCTGGGTCCAAAGTGTCTTTTCAGAATCTTAAATCTTTAGTTCATTTACCCATTTCCTGCAAGTTTTGCCCTTTAAATCCAATTTTAACAATTTTCCCAATTCACACGCATAGAAGACCTCTGTTGACCTTGCCGTAAAATAGGTCAAGGCCATCCCAGGGTCATGATAAATATAAACTTTGTAGAACTCCATGGCCTGATGCTTCATGCCAAGTTTCAAAGTCATAGGCCTTCTGGTTCTGGAGAAGAATATTTTTAAAGGTTTTTGCTATTTATAGCAATGGCGGCCATCATCAGGAAACACGTCCGTGAAATATCATTAAACCCCACTTTTATATAGTAAAATTGGAGGTTTCAGGGGTATACATATTTGTCTTATTTTTGGTCCGACGTGTACCCACAATCTATGTTTTGAGCAAAACTATTAAAAATATCATTTTTTTTATCAAATCAAATTTTCATTTTTACAGCTGAAAATGTCTCTGTATATTGCATGGACAAGTTTTCCTAATGTCTTGGTCATGTGACCTTGATACAAATTATACAAACTTTCATTCCCCCTTCCTATGGATGCTCCACATGAAGTTTGGCTTTGATTGGCCAAGCGGTTTCATAGAAGGAAATATTGTGATCATATACATGTTATTAGCCCCGGGGCAGGGACAGACAACCCTCTGGGGACAATTAGTTTTCATAAACATAAATAATATGTCCATTTGCCCATTTCTTGCAAGTTTTGCCCTTGAAATTTTCCATATTCAAATGCATGGGCGACCTAAGTCAATATCCCGTATCCCAAAATACCCTATACAAGCCTCACTTGTTTTGTCATCTAATACTGGAAAATAATTGATTTTTAACCACTTTTTATTTTTGATTGATCCAAACAATAGAGAAATAACACTTCATGGAACAAACTTTTGCATCAGTCTATACAAATTCAAGTATACACATACACGCTCCCCGTGGGTTCAACTGGTGTTTTTTCTTTTGCTCCGGAGTTAGTAAGTTAATGGGCGCCCAGGGATCTCCATCGTCGGGCAGCTTACTCAATCTGTGAGTCCTCGTTTTTGATTCATCACGGAATTTATCATGATTTATTTGTTTGTCCATGATGATTCATTGACTAGTTAGGGATTCACCACGAGGACCAAACAACTAACTAAATGTTTTGAACCACTGCAGAAGGTGAGTATGAGGTTAGGTACCTGTAAAACCGGTTTAAGCCCGCCAGTAATATTATATTACTGATCGTTCCAAGGTGATACTTCTGTGGTGGTTCTTATTGTTTTATGTCTTGGTGTTCAAAATTTTTTGTGCTGTTGGCGCCGTATGTATGTTATCATATTTTTAGTTATGTTTAGGTAACTGAGTGTCCACCTATTGGGAAATAGCTGCTCATGTTTTCCTGGTATAAGTACCTTATTCTTAGTTTGGTTTTTTCCCGTCTCGGTTTTTGGAGTGGGAAGCTTTTTCTGATTGCACCTTTTCCTGATCGTTGCCTACTTGTGCCTTTCCCTAATCTTTTTTAAGCACGTGCCTGTATTCAACACGAGAGGAGATAAGTCTTGATTAAAGGACAGATAGCGGGACATTTGTTTCTCAGTGCACTCAGACTATACATTGGAAAGTTTTCAGTAATAAAATTGTGTCATGGGTGATCTCTAGGCATTTTTGCATTATTAAATTTCTTAATCTATGATTAACTGGGAATAAAGGTCTGTGAATCTAGTCAAATACTTAAGTAGTATGATCTTGGTTTCCTTTTGACAGTATGTCTTGACTCATTTAGACCAACAATATTTCACTGTTGTACTTCTTTCTCTATGCATTTCATTGCTGTACATTAAGAGAGAGAGAGAGAGATAGCAGGGCGTGTTATAGCTAAACAGGTACATGTATACCGGGTGTATATGCAATAAAATATTTCATCTGTGAAGGAACTTTTAACAACAGAAGGCATTTAGATTTCATGTGTATCTAATTTGAATGGTGGCATGCGTGTGTTCATCCATTCAATAGTTGCAAATAAATTCTGTGCCATTTTATGTTTGCAAAAATCATGCAGTAATCGAGACATCCATGAGAACGTGTTTTGCACATACATGTACAGATCAGCTGTATGGTAGTCGCCAATGGCATGGACATATTTTGCTTTCTCCCTGATTTGTGAAGTACTTTGCCATGTTCTTTGGCTACATAACTTGGGTTTATGGTCTACCTGTTTGAAACTAATGAAAGATTTTCTCATGACTTTGCTCAATACTTGTCGTTGTTAGCAATGATATACAGGTAACTCCCAAAATAATTCATGAAATTAATGTCTCTTATTAAGCACCAAACTTTTGAGGTGAATTTTAGAGTGTCTAAGACCTATAACACTGACCTACATGTTTAAACATCCCGACAATGTTGGAACTGAATACAGACATGCAACAAAAGATGATTTTGCAACAAAAGATGTAAACGAGAGGGTGTTGAGGATAATGCTCTTAAAGAATGGAAAAGAAGTATCTTCACTATCGTGGATAAACGTATACAGTTTTATTCACAAAATACTAATCTTTTACCTCCTTAACCTAAATCGTCATTTAGGCATTTGAAGCAGGGTATCCAAGAATTTCACAGAAAGTATGTCTTGGTTCCGGCAGACAAAGCCGCAAATAATGTTGTTGTTGTTTGTAGGCTTCACTGCGTTAACACCTTAAAACAGGAGCTGGATGGTACCAGGGCTTATCTGGAGACAGATACTGATGAGGTGTCTGTAGTAAATGCCCACTTAAACGATTAACCTGTTAAGTTTTCTGTTTGTGTCAATGAAGGCCAAGACAAACTTCCTACGATGTATTGGTTACCTAAGCTTCACAAAAGACCATACAAAGCAAGATTTATTGCAAATTCTAGCTCTTGTACTACTACTGAACTTTCTAAATTATTAACTTCCTGTCTTACTGCTATCAAATCTCATGTTATAAGATACTGTGAGACAGTGTATGAAACTTCAAATAAAAATTGGTTTTGGTCAATAAAAAATTCTGGTGAGGTGCTCAATAAATTGAAGTGTAGAGGGTTCCGTGCGACGAGCTTGTCCACATATGATTTTTCTACTCTGTATACAACTTTACCACATAATCTAATTAAAGAAAAACTTCTGGATTTGATAGAGTGGACCTTCAAAAGGGCATTAAAAAACTATGGTTCACTTTATTTGGCATGTAATGACAGAAAGTTTTTTTTCACTTCCTCTGACCAAAGTCGGTATACACTTTGGTCATGTCAGAATGTGTGCGACGCCTTATCCTATCTCCTGGATAATATTTATATTAGATTTGGGACCAAGTTATACAGACAAATTGTTGGAATTCCGATGGGTACAAATTGCGCACCTCTCGTAGCTGATTTATTTTTATACTGCTACGAAAGAGATTTCATGGATTCTCTTAACCATGATAATCAATCTGATGTAATCGAGGCTTTTAATTCCACTTGTAGGTACCTCGATGACCTTTTGAACATTGACAACCCTTATTTTGAAGGTATGGTCAATCAAATTTATCCAGCTGAACTACAGTTGATTAAAGCCAATATCTCGGATACCGAAGCCCCCTTTCTAGATCTACATCTTTCTGTTGCAAATGGATTTGTTTCTTCTAAAATTTATGATAAGCGCGATGACTTTGATTTTGATATAGTAAATTTTCCGTTCATGGATGGTGACGTTCCTCGTTGTGCTTCTTATGGTGAATACATTTCGCAACTTATTAGGTTTGCTAGAGTCTGCAATCATGTTACAGACTTCAACGCTCGAAATAAATCTTTAACGGCCAAACTTCTCCAACAGGGCTATCGGTATCATAAACTTCGAAAAACCTTTTCTAAATTTTATCGTAGACACTATGAATTGATTTCCAAATATAATGTTGGGTTAAAAGGTACAAGTAGGCAAAGATCAGGAAAAGGCGCTTTTAAGTGAGGGTCTTTCGGAACCAGAATTTTATGGTGACTTGGTTTACAAATTTAAGAAACTTATAGGAAGTAATGATTTTTCTTTTCAGTTTAGAAAAATCATAACACGTTACAGACGTATAGGTTATAACTTGAATGTTATGCGACAGTCTGCATGCTTAGTTTTTAACCCAATCACGGTTGATAACTATGCTGCCTTCTTAAATTGCACGCCGGTGGGTCGGGCGTCAGACTCTATGATGGCCCCGACATAAAGCTATTCATTTTAGTTGGTTGGGGCCGGAGCTTCTTGTCTGTTGCTTGGCCCACCGGGGTCCAACTGATGTTTTTCTTTAGCTCCGGAGTAAGTAAGTTATTTGGCGCCCAGGGATCTCCATCGTCGGGCAGCTTACTGAATCTGTGAGTCCTGGTTTTTGATTCATCAGGATGTTTATCATGATTTATTTGTTTGTTCTTGATGATTCATTTACTAGTTAGAGATTCACCACGAGGACCGAAGAACTAACTAAATGTTATGAACCACTGCAGAAGCTGAGGGTGAGGTTACGGCCATGTAAAATCGATTTAAACCCGCCAGTAACTTTGTGTTACTGATCGTTCCAAGTCGATACTTCTGTGGTGGTTCTTTTTGTTTTATGTCTTGGTGTTTAAAATATTTTTGTGCTGTTGGCGCCTTATGTATGTTTGCAAATTTTTAGTTAAGTTAAGGTAACTGAGTGGCCACCTATTGGGAAAATAGCTGCTCATTCGGCTTACGAAATGTTTTCATGGTATAAGTACCTGATTGTTAGTTTGGTTTTTTCCCACCTTGGTTTTTGGAGTGGGAGTCTTTTTCTGATTGCGCATTTTCCTGATCTTTGCCTACTTGTACTTTTTTTTTTATTCCCGTTTAATATTTTCAAATTTTTGACCCCTTCCTCCGCTTTGCTAGCCATTTCTGCAGTATGTGAAGGGATGCTTCAAACATTATAGCATTTATATAACACGTTTTAACCTTTGGCTATATAGACGATGTGAATTCTGTACAAATACTGACATTTTAATTAAAAGTAATAATGATAAGTGTATTAATAGTCAATTTTTCGCGTTTTGGGGTTTAGTGTAGGCCGCTGTGTAACCCCTAGGTAATATTTTGTTAAGGTAGGAGAACATTTATTTGTGTGTAGAAAAAATATATCGTGTTGAAAATAAAAATAAAACTGAGACCCTTTAAGAGCAGTGAGCATATTAATGAGAAATGTAAGGACCATACCGCGGTTTCGGCTACTTAAGCCTCTTCGGTGACCCTTTTGATTTGACGAAATGGAGCCAAAAAGAAACGCTGTAAAAATGTTTCCAATTTTAACCTCATAGTGACGTCACATAATGAGGTACTTACTAATCCATAGTAACATGCCTATAAATGGTGTTCTATGAATCAATGGCCGTCACTGGAATAATTTGATCAGTGGTCCAAATAGTATAAGATAGCATATCATGTTTTAGCGAAGAAAGCAGTAACTTCAAATTATTTGATAAATCTAATTTAGGTCAGTATGTGAAATGCAGGTCACTGTGTTGCCATGTGTGCTTGCGTGCATTTTTAGTAATAAGTGACAAACAAATTGTTTCTTGTCGAAAATAATATTTCCTATGAGATAAATAGAGGATATTCAAATGTCTCTGTTGAATATGGTTTTATTTCACGAGTGAAGTGAAAAATATCTATATTTCATGAGTGGCGAAGCCACGAATAAAACTTACATAATTTCGCTTTACGGGTGAAATTAAAACCATATTCAACAGAAACATTTGATTTTTTTTATTATATATAATGTTTAGTAAAATCTTTTCAGCGAAGGAAAACTTAATCATGCATGCTGTTTGTTTACAATCTCGCTTTCATGTAATGCTTGTCACATGACCTGGGATTTGAAATGAGCATGCAAACACGTCTATTGATTGTAAATTAGTTAAAATACTGGTGACTATTTTGTATGACAAATGACGTCCCTTTAAAGCTTGATGACGTCAAATTACGCAGACTTCTTACTGAAACGAATGCACTGGAGTGGGGAGGTGCAAAATATGAAAAAAATAGAAGGAGATACAAGCAGGCAATGATCAGGAAATGGCGCAATCAGAAAGAAATCACCTCTCCAAAACCCGAGGATTGGGAAAGCACTAAATTGGCAATAAGGTACTTATACTAAGAAAACATATCGTAAGCCGAGTCAGCAGCTATTTCTCAATAGCCGGCCATTCAGTATTCCGAACTTAACTAAAAACATGGAAACGTACATAAGATTCAAACAGCACTCCAATCGACTCCAAAACATAAAACAAGTAGAACCACAACAGAAGTATTGCCTTTTAACGATCAGCTAAATATTGTGATGGTATGATATGTTACACTCAAATATACAACATAATATTTCACCATAATGAGAAGATAATAACATAGCAGAACATGCTGATCCTGGATTAAATAACAACAAACTGAATCTAAAAATGAAGTGCTAAAATTACAATTTCCTTGAAAGGTCTTTATAGTGACAGTGATGGTGTATTAGTATTTACAATCATCATTACGATCTTTAGAATAATTCAAAAACGCTATAACTATGAAAGCATGGTTTTCAAGCTGTTCATACTTCTTATTTACTATTTTCTCTTGTATAATTTATAAAAGAATATGTAATGTTTCTTTTTCTTCCCAGAGATATCTCTCTACTTTTGAAAACAATCTCCCTATTTGGAATTTCCTATTATCATATACATCTCCCGATCCGGAATTCCAAATTTCAAGAATTTTCTTCTTTGTTCAGTCATTCTTTCTACATGTATTTGGAAAGGGAAATATCTCTGGTTGGCTTTCTAGATGTATAATATGTGTATGAGAGAAGACTAGTGGTTGATAAACAGTAACTTGTTTTCGTCATTCTGTATACATCCTATTTTATCCTATATTTCTGGCCTCGAAAAACCTATATTTTTTAACCTTATCTATATCTTTGACATCAAAAGTCACTGGGCACCCTGGCTTAGTGAAGGAGATTCAGGTTGATGACGAAAAAGTTGAGGCTATTCCAGAGCTCTGTTATCTAGGAGACATGCTAAGCCTTTCTGCTGGTGGTTGTGAACTGGCTGCAGTCACACGTTGCAAATCGGCATTGGGCAAGTTCCGCCAACTAATCCCCTAAACCACAGAAGAGGACAATGTACCATAAAACGGTTATGATGATGAATGTATCAATTTTTATGATTGGATGTTAACATAACAATTCATTTTGTCAGTAAACATTCAGTCAATACCATTCACAGAAAAAACAGAGCACACTCCAGAAATTCTTATTGATTTGGTAACTTTTTCTCCCCAAAGTATAGCATATACAGTGGCCGCATTGTTTATTGTCACCTCCCCGTGACCAATTTTGGTCCGTTTTCACTGTTTTGTTAACGGAACACGGACACAAAATGACCTTTGCCACCACATGTTTACAACATGGCATTATAAAAAGTAAGGCATAACAACATAAAATGAGCCGCAGAGAAAACCGGATTTTTGCCTATGCGAAAACAAAGGCGCAGATCAGCTTCACAGTAACTGCGAAGCTGAACAGCGCCTTTGTATTCGCTGCACGGACAGTAGAGTTTCTCTTCTTCTTAAATCAGAAATTTCAAGCCTTTAGCCTTTTTCTGGGACTGTACAGGTCGGTTTGTGTCAGACCTGGTCGGAAACCCCGAAGACCGATTTTCTCGCGTCGAGGCTCATATTAAGTTTGAGTGGCGGATGTGAGGCAGTGGTATTCCACTTGAGGTATTGGCTCTGTGCGCTCCAGAATGAAAAGACTACCTCTTGGAAAATTCTTTGGATGTATGTTAACTGGTATCCCGCAAAGGTAGCATCAAATAAAAAGCATAAAATATACACACAAACGGCAGAGACCAAAGAGGAGGCCACACACCGGAATATCAGGAACATATAAGTGTGGCACGGAATGAGGTCGTGCTAAATAAAATTAGTCATGTCGCGGCCATAGCCTTGGTTTTATAGTATTATATGAGCCAATGCAACAGAAAACCAACAATATGCTTAGGCGAGTAACTGCACAGTTGATCAGTACTTTTGTTTCCACTACATATATAGTGTAATCCATAGTGCAATCCATCTTCTTCTTAAATACGAAATTTCAAGCTTCTAGGCTTATTCTGTGGCTGTACAGGCCGGTTTGTGTCAGACGTGGTCGGAAACCCCGAAGACCTGTTCTCTCGTGACGCGTCTCAATCAAAGTGTAAGATTACCTTGAGTTAAGCTTATAACTTAAGACCTCGCAAATAAGGTGCACATGGATGTGATAGAAGAGCTTTTTTTTTTTTTTTTTTTTTTTTTTTTCGTCACGGGGTAGTTATTTACTATTTACAAAATCTTGATATTGTGCCCTAAAGGAAGAAAAAAAGTCTTTCATTCTCCAACAATAATATAGGGATCAAACATGGTTTTCTATGCATTAACATATGCTGGGCCCCGAGGAATGCGTTGACCCGAGCCTGAAAGGCGAGGGTTTCAACCATCCCGAGGGGCTAAGCACATGTAAATGTATGATCGTTATTATTGCATTATACAACTATTTCATCAGACGAGGAGAAATTGTCCAGATATTGCAAAAAAATTCATGAACGGCGCGGAAAAATGACGTTAGCTAACGACGTTTTAAAAATGCTGCTTTCGGGGCAAACTATCTATCTTCTGAGTCGATCAATTTCTGATCATCACCTCAGGTGGTGAAATATGCCTTAGTGTCACCAACGTCATCATGACGTCACACTATAACGTTAAATCAAAAAGTGCACGTTACGCCATGGCGTCCATTTTTGCGAGACGCCCTGTAACAAGCATAAGTAAAAGCCATGTATTAACAGCACGCGCTCACGCGAATTGTCATATTAAGGACTTATGTGTGGTCACTGTATATACTGTGTGGTCACTGTATATACCTGCTTGAAGATTTACCTGTATAAAAAGCATTGTTTATTTTTGTCAACAATGTTACATTCTTTAGCATGCTTTATCATGTGGCTGTTGAATATGTTGCAAATACATGGATTTGTGTATACATGATTTTGAAATGAGTGGTCAGCTCAGAGCAAGTGAGTCATTTTTCAGTTACTTCCGGGTTGAAATCGTTGGACCCCATTTTCTTAGCTTTTTGAAAAAAAAAAAAAAATAATAAGCCAGATTTTTCGATGCAGTCATTGACTTCAATCATATTAGATCAGCTGGCTAACCTGCACTCCGATACACTTCGTGACCTCGCTCCTCTCTCGTGACAGCTTAGCATTAGTTGCCTTTAAACTATGGTCGAACAGATTATGGTTTCGTAAGAAGCTTATAGCTGCTTTATTTGGTGAGAATTATTAGAATTTTTCTTATGTTTTGTTAGAAAATGCAAAAATCTTTTCGTAAACATCTGGTGAGCCTGCAGAATTTCAATAAATTTGCAAAAAGCAATCGATTTTCCACTTTGTGTCCTATAGTATTCTACAGTAGTCTCCCCTTATCTATTTATAGACGCACGTGATATTTTCCATAGAAAACATTATGTATTTTATGAATCTGCGTATCTTTACATCTAGAACATGTAAAAACTAAGTCCTATCAGTCAGAAAAGATATAAGATAACATAATTTTCAATTTATTTGGCGTCTTCGATGATTTTTCATTTCGACCAAGGGCTCAATACATGTCATTTCCGTCGGTATGGAGAGGTCTAACGGAATACCGATGGAAATATTCCGTCTACAATCATATAAGAAACTGAAACAAAAGGTATGTTATCTTTCAGCAAACAATAAGCGCACACGAGCCGCCCCAAGTTACCCACTTTCAGAATTTTCCAGAAAAACATGTTTACACTAACTTTTCCCAGACAAATACATTTCCATGACCCCAAGATAATTTTTAGTTTGTCAGATTATGTATCCTAGACATTAAGGCTTTGTGTAGTTTTTATTCAAATGCATTCCATTTTCCAGGAAATGGGTCCCACGAAAACCAGTTACATTTCCAATGTTACACCAAGCTATTTAAAATTTTAAAATTATAACTATATTGAGTCATTCCTAGTATCTGTGACGTCTATTCGCAATAAATGCACATCATCATTTGATTGACAGATTCAAGAAAACAGTAGATTTCTGTTTTACATACCCCACCCACTCATGTCAATATTGATAAATTCTTAATACATGGCTTTCTTTTCATTAACATATGGCTGTTAATATCGTGTGACACGGGTATTTATGCAATAATTAAAGTACCAGGCCATTTTGATGTAAACGTTGAAATTCAATGACATATGGACACAAGGAAATGCGTACTTCTACTCATTTTAACGAATCGATTCGCCCATCTCGATCAATTGCATTACGAAAACTTGCCCATGCAATATACAAAGATTTTTTGAACTTTGAAAATTGAAAATTTTCAGCAGAAAAATTTGGATATTTTTCTTATTTTTGCACAAAACATAGATTGTGGGTACACGTTAGAACCGCCTCGCCGAGGTGGTTCTAACGAGTACCCACAATCTATGTTTTGGAGCAAAAATAAGAAAAATAGGTATACCCCTGCATACCCCAATTTTTCTATATACGTAAAAGTGGGGTTTAGGGGGGGTATACATTGCACGATCATGTTTTCCTGATGGATGGGTACACTTTCAGTTTTAGGGACTTCAAGTGCGACTTTTAACTTTTATTCAATTTTTCGTTAAAAGGTCTAGGCAAACAGAATAGCCCCAGATGGGACGCCGCTATACTGTTTGCCTCTGTCCCATAAAAGAGGGCAAATACACGCCAGACTTATATTGCGTCGCACTGTAAAGCATGAGTCGTCGATATAAATAGTATACTGGAATACCAGATAATAAGGAAGTTTATTGTTGAATTTGCCGCGCAGGAAACAAAATTCTTTGTTAGATTACTCAACATTGATGAGATATTTAGCCTGTAACAACTGATATACGATGTTGTTGATCATGGTTTTCATCTTTACTCAGCTCCACCTACCAGGACAGGGGTGTCTGGTAAGTTAAAACATCGACAACATATATAATAATAATAAAAAAGACAAAATGAAGAACATTTTATTTTGTATATTTGAAATTATTACGGTATTGTAGATAGTAACCGCAGAAAAGAGCCGCCCTATGGGGAAACCAACAATCTGCATATGCGAAAACAAAGGCGCCTTTGTTTTCGCTCCTCGGATAGTACAAATACTCCTCTACTTAACTGCAAAATTTCAAGCTTCTAGCCTGATTCTGTTGCTGTACAGGCCGGTTTGTGTCAGGCCTGCTCGTAAACCACATTGTTGGTTTTCCCACGAGGCGGCTCAAATGTTAAGAAACTGGTGGTTCTAAAACTGTTGAGAGACAAAGTGGATATGTCAAAAGCTCATCTTAAATCGCAATTATTACAGCCGACCGTAAAATGTCAGTTGACAACATAAATGTCTTCACAACTCAATTTCCGGAAAAGCAGCGACTCGGTTATATGGGTACAAGTATGCAATGATCAGGAAAAGGCGCAATCAGAAAGAAATTCCCACTCCGAAAATCGAGTTGGGAAAAACTTAATTGACAATTAGGTACAGTACTTATGCTTAGAAATCATATCGTAAGCCGAATGAGTAGCTATTTACCAATAGGTGGCCACTCAGTTATCCGAACTTAAATAAAAATATGAAATCGTACATAAGGTTATGTATATGGGTACCATGCCTGAAATGTTAAGGAACTGGTGGTTCTAAAACTGTTGAGAGACAAAGTGGATATGTCAAAAGCTCATCTTAAATCGCAATTATTACAGCCGACCGTAAAATGTCAGTTGACAACATAAATGTCTTCACAACTCAGTTTCCGGAAAAGCAGCGACTCGGTTATATGGGTACAAGTATGCAATGATCAGGAAAAGGCGCAATCAGAAAGAAATTCCCACTCCGAAAATCGAGTTGGGAAAAACTTAATTGACAATTAGGTACAGTACTTATGCTTAGAAATCATATCGTAAGCCGAGTGAGTAGCTATTTACCAATAGGCGGCAACTCAGTTATCCGAACTTAAATAAAAATATGAAATCGTACATAAGGTTATGTATATGGGTACCATGCCTGAAATCTTCTCTATTTTAAGCGTTTCATACAAAGAGCTGAGTCGTGCCCAGAGGTAGTAGATGTCGGTAATGCTGGCTGTGCTGTAGCCGATAATTCTGATGGACATAGAGAAGGGCTTGCAATGGGAAAGCCACCTGATGCGGTAAGCGACGAGCGATTAGAAACAGATGGTAAAACAGACACAGAAAGCGTTGTTCCTACCGGTAAGCCATGCGACATTGTATTATGTTTGTTCTGTACATGTTTTAAAGATAGTAGAGATTAAATAGAATAAAAGAACAAGGCAGACAATTTTACACATATGACATGACACACTTTGAACGACACTCTTGCTGAATGTAAAGTTAAACACTATTCAATGTGTTTTCATATACATCCAGCATGCTTTCTCTTTTGTGAAAAATACTGCAATTCTGTCAATCAAAATACATTTTTATGTTGTATGGGCGTTCTAACATCTAAATATCTATCTAGGAAACGTAGCATATATTTATTTTCATTGAATATGCCGTTGTACTCTACTGTCGCCATTGTATATATGTAATGTATGTTTCCTCATGGGCTTTATAGCCTTTTGGACTTGTGAAATAAACTACTTACTTACTTACTTACTTTCTTACTTACTTACTTACTTACTTACTTACTTACTTACTTACTTACTTACATCTAAAACTATGACTGCGGAATGACGCTAGCTTGTCAAATGACAAGAACAACAGTTTGAGTTGAGAAAGTTATTTTTTGAATGTCTGAACAGCAATGAAATGTGGAAATGGCAATGATCAAGCAAATGAACATAATTGGATTTAAATATTTGAAAATGGCATTTGATAAATCTGGGCGTAAATAAGTGTCCGCCACTGAATAGCAATAAATGAAATGCTGAATGACAATTACTAAGAAGATGAACATAATGTAATAAAATTTTGAAATTGAACGAGCATTTGTCAAATATGGGCGAAAATAAGCGGCCTAAGTGGAAATAAGCAAAAAAGGAATATTGCCAAGTTATGAGCAATGAACATGCTATTAAAGTACTTAACATTGAACACACATAAATTTGACAGATCTAGACAAAAGTAAGCGTTACACGAAAAATGAAAAAGTTACAATAAATAAGCAAATTAACATAATGAAGAAAAATACAATTGAGATTAAATGAACGACTGATTAATCCGGGCAAAAAAAACGCCAAACAAACAATGTACATAATGCTATGAAAATGCAAACATATGACATTTATAAAACAAATCTGGGGGCCAAAAGACAAATTAACAAAACAGGGCGAATATAAATGCCCCTAAGATAAACGCCACTATATAAGCATTAAAGAAAAATAACTGCTGAAGGCTACACCAATACAGACAAACTGAGGTTGGGAAGAGGAGGTGGTGGAATTTACAAATAATAACTAACATTTTACCATTACCTTTTGAATTCCGAAATTTTGCCTCAGCAAAGATCTATATTTGAATATTACGCATTGTTTTGCGACTCTTACAATATAATGGATCAGATCATCATATGCATGTATGAAGTGCAAGGTTGTAATGAACTAAAATTATGTAATGAACTGATATTAAAACACAGGCGGACCCCGTGGCCGAGTGGTTAAGAGCGCTGGCTTTTCACTACCGATAATCTCATCGCTGTGTCTGGTGGGGGTTTGAGCCCCACACGGGGCACATGTGAGCCAAGTTCTGCTTGCGGGTGTTCCAGGTCGTTTTTCCCGTTTTCGCTCCACCTACCGACTGGACTGTCTCATATGATCTGTAATAATCCTGAAATGAAAACGACAATTAATACAGTGGCGGCGTTTATTGTTGACCCCCTCCTTGACCATCACTGCCCCGTTTTAACTGTTAAGTTAACGAAATGACCTGTGATACAACTTGTTTACAAAATGGCATTAAGTTGGTTAAATATAACTATAAACCGACAATAGAACTCAGTATTATATTTGCTCAGGTGAGCGACTTATCGGGAAGCCTGACAGTACAACAACTACTGAAAAGAAGACAAGTCATCTGAAGACAATCAGAACAACTATTGTAAGTTCGTGTTAGCTTTTTTCAAAAGTTTTTTTATTAATATAACATGTATGTTAATGTCTGTAAACGATTACGTAACCCTCTACTGTTCCAGCAGACTTTTAGTTTCGTAAAGCGTGTTTCTACATGAACATACACGTTGCAAGTCTGTTTTTGACTACCTTTATAGCTATTACACGTATTTATTTTGACTTACTGACTAATATCGCTTAAATACATTTGGTTTCCCCATGTTTAGCAAACTCAAGTGTCTTTCAAATTGGAAATAATGGTCTAATTATGGTCCATACTGTAAATCCGGAAATGTTCGCGTGTCTTTCATAAAGTTTATAGTAAATACTGCAGATTATATTTTGAGATCAGCGAGGGTATTCTGAGAAATCAGAAATTTGTCGGTTAAGATTCATTTTCTAACCAACGTTTTATGTATTTGGCCCCCTTTGGATAATACTAGTCTTTGTGTTGATTGCCCTCTTGAAAGTTGAAAATTAACAGTAAATTCTCTTTGGCTCCATGTTGCCAAATCTTAAGGGTCACTGATGAGGCTTTAGCCGAAACCGCGGTATGACCCACCCGAGTTCTCATTAATATGTTCACTGCACTTAAAGGATCTAAGTTTTATTTTTTATTATTTATTTGCGAGGACTTATAATTCGCGAGGCAACAAGTTCGCGAACATTCGCGAAAATTAAGTTTTCGCGCATATTTCTAAACTTATTTAGTTTAAACATATTTATTTCATAATTAAGAACAACATACATATACATTGACAGATACAAATAATTAATAGGATTAGAACGAAAGCACAAGTACTTATAGAGTTCTTCTCCTAAACTTATTTAGATCTACTTCAGGTACATCGAGTTAAATCACTAGTACGGAATCTGATTAACACAGGCAATGTGTCCAGAGAAGATCGTGGACTTCTGAGAGGTAGTGATAAAAACCAATCACATACTACTGCTCTCCGTCTCTCCGTCTCTCCGCCTCTCTCTCTCTCTCTCTCTCTCTCTTTTGGTTATCTGCCATATCAATATTTGGCACGCAAGCACGTACACACACACGCTCGGACGCACGCTAATATTCTGGATTATCGAATAAGAATGTGAATGACAACAAGACAATGCCTGAATATGAACTACCAAACCACAACGATATAAATAACATTTTATTATGACACAAGCTGATTCCCCTTCGTGGTTCGATGAACTGGGCAAAAAAATTTCCATGTTTAGGCAATATCGTGTATATAGGGTCACATTAATCTGTTAATTGACTTTCATTACATTACCAGGCAAAAAGAGAAACCGACCACGTTTGATCCGAAAACACAGTGGGAAAGACGAAAAGAGAAAAATGATACACGAACACGCTGTACCAAGTCTTGTAGAAGAATACAATGCAAATTGTGGCAACGAAAATGGTGATAATGTAGGTACAAGATCAAACATGTGCAATTTATAAGTACTGACAGAGGTTCTCCTACATATCCAATGTTTCAATGTTTATCAATCGCGTGCACACTACTTTCAATCTGTGTTATAATAAATCTTTACATCTTCATTTGCTCACTTAGAACCACGCATATTAAAAGCAGTTATATGTGCATTATTGTCAACGTTTTCATCTAACCCAACATCGCGACAAGATTTAACAATAATTGCTGCCACCCATGTATGAACGTATAACCATCAAATCAACCAATTGCAGGTACTATACTGTAATGGTATTCTACAGCAGCTTGACAGAGAAATGGAGCCCCAGATTCAGCATAAATCTAGAAAGCCGCGATTTATCTTGGAACCAAAGTGTTAAGTATCAAACTTTTAATATCTATTTACAGTGGCCATGGGATATGTCTATTTGATTTAAAATATAATTTCTTAACTACATGAGGGTTGTTCTTTAATACTCGCCATTTGCTTGATTACTTTTCCAGTGGACTACCTATGAGACCAAACCGCTTCCTAAATTTATCAAGAAAATAGATTTTTGGAAGTTGTAGTGATATTAACACATGATTGCATTGTAGTTAGGACACTTCTTCCAACGGAGTTTTGTGCTACCTTTCAAATTGTTACCACTCATAAATCATGGTTTTAGAGGATAAAGAATCCAAAACATGCATCAATAGAATTAGCAAAGTTCAGATTCAAAGCAGTCATTAATATTTTGGAAATGGACTTATGAGGCTCTAAAACTGCTTTACCGACGTTTTCAATATAACACTTCGTAACAAACCGGCGTAGTGCTATGTGCGGATCTCGTAAAAGATGCAATTTCTGTTTAGGAAATTAACTTTTCGCTTATGTCTTAGCAAGGTAATAAAGACTTCACAAGTATAAAATCGTTCTTCTAACCGCTATGTTTCAAACATTATACTGTCTGTTGGGACTGGCTTAAGTACGTACTTGCGATGTCATTAAGATGCCCCTCTTTTACAGAGACTCAGTTTGCAATGAGTAATTGCTGCATCCTAAAATGATTTGATGATTTTAACGCGAAGAACCTATTTATAACTACCAAGTATATTTCTTCTGGTACAGATGCTGGTTAAGGAGAAAACGAGTCGATGACGATTAAAGAACACCCCTCGTAGACAAGTTTTTTGTATTACTAGAAAATGCAATATACTCTTAATGCCTAGTACTCGACTCTGGCTTTGAGCAAAATTTTGAATTTCGGCTTCTTAAGAGGGGCGATCAGACAGTCCGTGCACTAGGGCAATAACATTAATGTGGTATAATAACTTGATACAATTCTAGTCTATGTGTATATTGCCATTGTGATGCGAAAAAATGACGTACACAGATTATGGTCCCCGTCAACATGGCTACATATAAATCTTTGGAGTACTACAGAAAACGTCGTATTTGAATAATGCACACTGTAAATGCTTTAATTTTCTTGACACTAGTCGAAAAAAATCTATAAATAGGGCCCACGTTAAAGACATAAGCCCTACGATTTGAATGAAATAAACTTATGTTAAGTCTGACGTATTTGCTTATTTTTTCGTAGTGCGTCGAGGTATTGAAGGAGTATGTTCAGGGGCTCACAAAACTCTTAGACTGGAACACATGTTGCTGAGCTAGACACATGTCGGGTTATTAATTAATAAAAGACTGACATTTTGCCATCTCATTTTAAAGTTATGGCTGGAGTGCACGAACGTTTTGATCGCCCTACGTACACTATTGATTCATGAACTGAATGTTATTGTCATTTTGACTGTTTTTATCATATTACAACCAACAAAAATAAATTTAAGTTCAATTGTGATTGCCATGAGTTTTACATTACATGTATTTCAAAGTCTTCAGTGGTTCAGTTGTGATTACCATTACAATTTTCATGTCTTATTATTTTTGTAGTTCTCTGTGGTACCATTGTTCCTTTGCGAATAAAATGGTACAACCCTATAACCCAAATTTGCTGTAATGGCATACACAACAGAACATCTGAGGATGAAACATGTTGCGGGAACGTCGTGGTGAACCAGACAAGCACTCTAGGCTGTTGTGGCATGGAGACGTACAATACTGAAACATCCATCTGCTGTGAAGATACGCTTCATCACAACACTACTCTCTCCATGCGGTGCTGTGGCAGCAAGACGTATGACACTTCGACAAGTCAGAGATGTTGTGATGGTCAGCTGTATGACTCAGAACGGCAGTTTTGCTGTGATAACAAGACACTGTATGACAACATCGGCAAACGAAACAATCATGGCGATTGTTGTGGAAACGAAATGTGCGTACATTACGAAAATCCGCCCATTTAATATATAGATTTTTCTAAAGTTGTAAAAATTGAAAATTTTCTGCAGAAATTTTTAGATTTTTTTCGTATTTTTGCTCAAAACACAGATTGTGGGTACCCGTTTGAACCGCCTCGCCAAGGCAGTTCTAACGAGTAACCACAATCTATGTTTTGGAGCAAAGATAAGAAAAATAGGTATACCCGGCATACCCCAGTTTTACTATGTAAAAGTGGGCTTTGATGGGGTATTCATTTCACGGACATGTTTTCCTCGTATGGATACAACAAACGTTTTCATGATTAGTGTCAGCTATCTTTAGACTACATTATACGTTATTTTTACATACATGTATAAATTAAGTCGCTGAGAATTTAATTTATAATTTGAAACTTGATAGGTTTGAACATTTTGTTACCACTCATTTATTTAAAGTTGGAAAGCCTCTCAGAATTATTGAGTCTAGTGACATGTATCAGATGCTGTGAGGCAAAAGAAAGTATAAATCCTACTTCGTTTACAATGTCGAATGGGAATCTCGTGCGATTTTTTTGACGATTTATAACGACCTATATAAAACTTATCTATGGGGTATATGTGTAACATTAAACTTGTTCGTCGCACTTACATCCGCGTCAGAGTCGATTTATGACGTCATCAATATGGCGGCTATTTGACTATATATGAATTATTCGTATTTCCATCAAAATCAATTGAAAACATCGCATTATTGCTTTTTTTTTGCAAAGAAAATTTATAAAAGGCATTTGATTATACACACGATAGACGAATAAAGTCGATGTAGTAAAGAATTTTGCTTTATCCGGTCGTATGTTCGTTCGTGCATACGTTGGACATACGTTTTTCTTCTAAAACACCCCACAACCTAAGTACTTCGGGAGCTAATTTGATCCACCCCTAGGAAATTTTTTCATGGGTGCCAAGTCATTCATTGGTATCATAGAAATGCAAAAAAAAAATCGTCCTCAAAGATAAACTCAATTGCACTTTGAAACAATGCATGGTTTCCATGGCAACCGTTAACGCGATTCTTGAGGATGGGGGTATACATACAAAATTGATCATATCTCCACTGCTACTAATCCAAAACTACTGAAAATGGTATCATTTTAAAGCTTTGACATAGTCCTTTCTTCCAATGATGAGTAATGCAAATTATCTTATTTGCATATTCATTAATTTTAATGAAAATATGAAAAAATGGCAAAAACGTCTTTGTAAACCCATAAATGAACTAGTTTAAAGCCAAAACTGCCATTGTGACACTATTTTTTATTGAACCAGTAATATCATTTGACAAATTTATTGATGACCTGGTCCTATATGAAAATTATCCCATTTGTATATTCATGAAAATTAATAAAAATGTCAAAAAGTGAGGAAAAACGAGGGAAAAACTATATCCATTACAATGTATTGCATATGTTATAAGATCTATCTTGCATCCCTGGAACAAATTCTCAAGGTTGTTAGTGTTGTCAGAAGGACCTTCTTAATGCCATCAAATATTGTCCTCAGCAATAAAATCATTTGCGTGATGTAAAATTACATAGTTTCCACACCCACCTCTCATGTGATTCTAAAGAATAGGATTAAACCATTATATTTTATTTACAAAAATACCCATATCAACATTGGTATGCCATAGAATACTATAATTGGTCTGATAGTTATGTATGAACTTAATAATTTAACCTTGGTACCTAATATATAAACCATTGAATTTACTAATTCATGAAAATTAATAAAAAAAAACAAAAAACACACGCATATTAAAAATGAAGAAGAAATGTAGAAACGTAGGGGATATATATATATATATATATATATATATATATATATATATATATATATATATATATATATATATATATATATATATATATATATATATATATACAGAATTGCTTGTACCAGAGCTGTTTATCAACCCAGGATGCTTAAAGAGGTATCAAATAAATGCTATGTCGATGTATTATGGTCCTAAACTATGATATAAGAATTATCTGATTTTCAATTTCATGAATTTAAATGAAAACTCAAGAAATTTTATATCTCGGCAATCAAAAGTCCTATAGTGCTGAAAATGGCATCAAATGGTGTCTAGGGCAATATCATAACATCCTGAACTACAATGTTTGAGTCATTTGGTTTTAGTTTTAGGAATATTAACAAAACCTTCAGAATTTAGGGGGTGGGGAATAAGGCACAATTAAGGGTGTATACGTGGAAAAGCGCACGTATCTTAGCTACTGAAATACCAAGAGAGCTATAATTGGCATCAAATGATCGCTAGGGCAATGTTCTGTAACCATATAATCAGCCATTTTTGTTGTGTGCATATTACTGAGATCTTCATAAATAAGAAAAAAAATCAACGAAAAATGAACGGGTACACCAAGCAAAATCGCTAATTTCTCAGCTGCCAATATCCTTAGAATGCTGAAAATGGTACCAGTGGAATGATGGGAGAATGTACTACCGCTATGTAGTCCGATATTTTAACAACATGTTATTAAATGTTCTGAAAGTTTCGAAAAATAGTGAAAATAACAGAAAATTGAAGGCTATGCTTCACCAAAATGTATTAAATCTTGCTTGCAAGAAAGCAGTGTTTAAATATTTGAGCCTATGACAATAAAACATTGTCCAAGCAATAAATTGATGCCATTTTGAGTTCTCTACAGCTATTGGCAACTGAGATGTAAGCGATGTTGTTGGTGTAACCCTTTATTTTTAATTGATTTTGCTCTTATTTATTAAGATCTCATTAATATTAATACAAACAAAATAGCTGAAGCTATATTTTTACTCTCTAAAATTTCGTAAGTTTTCATTTAATTCGTAGAATTGAAAATCATATTACTCTTATACCATACTTTAGGGTCAAAGTACATTGTCAAAGCATTCATTTAATACCTTTTCAGCATCCCGTGTTGATTAACAGCTCTGGTACAAGCGATCTTGTACAAAAGCCCTCTATTTTTCCACAATGTTTGTTTGTTTTATTAATTTTCATGAATAAGTAAATTCAATGATTTAAATAATAGGTATCAAGGTTAAATTGTTAGGTTCATTCATCACTATCAGACCTGCAGACCGATTGTAGAGCATTCTAATGTTGAAATGTAAGTATTTTTGTAAGTACATCCTATTCTTTAGAATTGCATGAGGAGTGGTGTGGAAACTATGTTATTTTACACCATGCAACCTTTTTTTTTATTGACGAGGACAATATTTGATGACATTAATGTGGTCCCTCTGAAAACACTGAGAGTCTTGAGTATTTGTCCCAAGGATGCAAGATAGATATAATCTTATAACCTATCCACTACCTTGCAATGGATATAGTTTTTCTCTCGTTTTTCCTCACTTTTTGACAGTTCTATAAATATTCATGAATATGCAAATGAGTCAATTTTCAAATAGGACAAGGTCACCAATAAATTCATCATATGATACTGGTTCAATAAAAAAAGTGTCACAACGACAATTTAGGCCTGAAATTAGTTCATTTATGGATTTAAAAAAAGTTCTGCCATTTTTCAGGTTTTCATGAAAATTAATGAACTTGCTAATTAAATAATTTGCATTACTTACCACAGAAAAAAGGGTTATGTCTAAGCTTTAAAATGGGACCATAGTCAATAATCCAGGATAAGCAGCAGTGGAGATATTGATCAATTTTGTATGTATACCCCCATCCAGAAGAATCACGTTAACGGTTGCCATGAAAACCGTGCATTTTTTCATAGTGCAATTGAGTTCGGGGACATTTCATTTCTGGCGTCCAATTAAATGATTTGACACCAATGAAACATTGTCTTGGGGGATGCAAAGTAGGCCAAATTAGCTCCCGTTGTACTATGCAGATTTTGTCGTGACGTGGCTCATATTTTCAGTCCTATGCTCCGTGTGAGAGATTCTTTTGTGCTAAGATAGCTTTTATAGCTTTTATAAATACAATTGGCAAAAAGCACCCATTTAAAAACAGCGAGAATCTGAAAATCAAATTTTATATGACAAACATAGTATGAAAATTGTTGTTTAAAATGCATATTATGAGTGCGCTGGTCGCCATTTTGATGACATCATATCTCAGCCCAGACGCGGGTCTCAGGGCGACGAACTGGTTTAAATTGTTGCATATGCCCCAAAGTTTGATTTAAGGTAGGTCGTCACAAATCGTCATGAAATTCCCACGGGACGATTTTTTTGGCCCATTCGACACTGACTAGTTTGTGTTTTTGGGAAAATCACCAATAATAGTATTTTTGTTAATAATTTTGTTATCATGATGATTTATTGATTTCGATATGCGGCATTAATGAATAATAAAAATCATTTTTGATCGATATTATTGCATTATTTCTACGCAAACGAAAGAAATAATGGCGCACTATATTTTGAAGCATGATCGTCACATTTTCATACGCGTAAAAGCTTTCATTCTTATGCTCGTTCCGGTCTTTATTAGCACGTGCTTTGTGTGGCGCCTGGTAGCAAGTATAAATAAATGTGGTGTATTAACAGAATGTGCGCACGTGAATTGCCTTATTAATACACGGATTTTTTCTTTGTTAATACACGCCTGTTAATATCGTGTGACACAGGTATTTATACAATAATGTGATTTTAATCTTTTATTGGTTAAATATGTTCAAAAAGTCGATATGATGGAAATCAAGAAAAAGATGGTCTCAAAAAGCATGTATACTTTCTTTTACCTCTCTGTATATAGGTGTGGTTACAGAGTATGATAGAAATCTGTGATTTCAGGTTCGACAGTAGATGCTATGCTTGCAACGTGACCTCCAGTAGTCCAACCATATATCCGATATTTAACCCGGAAACACAACGTTGTTGCGAAGGACGCGTCAGAACAACTAGACAAAACAGAACAGAATGTTGTGGAAAAAGACTGATTGATCCACGTCTATCCCACTGTGTCAATGGTAGTAGTCAATTAGGTAAGAGTTTGTTTCATATGTACAAAATGTGAAGGGGTTATTGCAACAGTAATAAAAAGGTACAAGTGGCAAAGATCAGGAAAAGGCGCAATCAGAAAAAGATTCCCACTCCAAAAACCGAGGTGGGAAAAAACTAAACCAACAATCAAGCACTTATACCGTGAAAACATATCATAAGCCGACTGAGCAGCTATTTTCCCAATAGGTGGTCACTCAGTTACCTAAACTTAAATAAAATATGATAACATAAGGTGCCAACAGCACAAAAAAAAATAAACACCAAGACATAAAACAATTAGAACCACCACAGAAGTATCGCCTTGGAACGATCAGTAATACAAAATTACTGGCGGGCTTAAACCGCTTTTTCTAACCGCATATGAGAAAATCTCATATGATGAAAATTCTTCAGTTAGATTCAAAAATATTAAACGATTTGAAACTGAACTTAAATGGATAAAATTACTGCAAACACCCTTTCCACTGGGATTTAACGACAACATTTACCATGAAGGCAATATTTCCAAAATGCCCGATTTTGATGTACTTACACTTTCAGAGTCTCGTAAACGTAAATCTAGATCTCATGGTATACGGAAAAGGGGTAATGACAAACGTAAACGGTGCGCTGCATTGAAATTGAACATTTCCCTTAATGATTTAGCTGTTAAACTAAGGATTCACGGTCGACATCCAATGCTGTCTTATCTTAGTTCTCTACCTATTGCTGCATTACGTTCCCTGGACACAGAGGCTAATAGATTTTACGATAGAAATCATCAAATGTATGACGCTGCACTGTTAACAAGATGTTATACTCAGCATGCTCTTCGTCCATTTATCGATTCCGAATCTAATCACATTAGAAGTTTTATTAAAATTCCTTTCATCAATAAAGGAATTGACTTTATTGATTTACCAAGCATATTCCAGGATAAATCAGTGATACAGTCTATACCTACCTACTTCCAAAATTCAGAACCTCCTATTATTTGTTACAAATATAACAAACCAATCAGAAATACTATTTTTAATTTCAATAAACTTGTTTCTGATCTTGATATCCATGCTAATACTCCTAAGTCTTGAGATTGTAAAGATTCAAAATATGTTTATCAACCAGCTGGACATATAGTTACTGGAAATTTAAAACTAATTTCGGATTCTAGAATTCGCAAAATTGTTTCTAAAGGTCCGAAATATAGATTCCCTTCCTACATTAATTTCGACAAATGTAGAGAGGAGATTGCATCTGCATTAAATGATTTCGGTAATCGATGGTGTAAACGAGAGGGTGTTGAGGATAATGCTCTTAAAGAATGGAAAAGAAGTATCTTCACTATCGTGGATAAACGTATTAAGTTTTATTCACAAAATACTAGTCTTTTACCTCCTAAACCCAAATCGTCATTTAGGCATTTGAAGCAGGGTATCCAAGAATTTCATAGAAAGTATGTCTTGGTTCCGGCAGATAAAGCCGCAAACAATGTTGTTGTCGTTTGTAGACTTCACTACGTTAACACCTAAAAACAGGAGCTTGATGGTACCAGGGCTTATCTGGAGACAGATACTGATGAGGTGTCTGTAGTAAATGCCCACTTAAACGATTTACCTGTTAAGTTTTCTGTTTGTGTCAATGAAGGCCAAGACAAACTTCCTACGATGTATTGGTTACCTAAGCTTCACAAAAGACCATACAAAGCTAGATTTATTGCAAATTCTAGCTCTTGTACTACCACTGAACTTTCTAAATTATTAACTTCTTGTCTTACTGCTATCAAATCTCATGTTATAAGATACTGTGAGACAGTGTATGAAACTTCAAATAAAAATTGGTTTTGGTCAATAAAAAATTCTGGTGAGGTGCTCAGTAAATTGAAGTGTAGAGGGTTCCGTGCGACAAGCTTGTCCACATATGATTTTTCTACTCTGTATACAACATTACCACATAATCTAATTAAAGAAAAACTTCTGGATTTGATAGAGTGAACCTTCAAACGGGCATTAAAAAACTATGGTTCACTTTATTTGGCACGTAATGACAGAAAGGCTTTTTTCACTTCCTCTGACCAAAGTCGGTATACCCTTTGGTCATGTCAGAATGTGTGCGACGCCTTATCCTATCTCCTTGATAATATTTATATTAGATTTGGGACCAAGTTATACAGACAAATTGTTGGAATTCCGATGGGTACAAATTGCGCACCTCTCGTAGCTGATTTATTTTTATACTGCTACGAAAGAGATTTCATGGATTCTCTTAACCATGATAATCAAGCTGATGTTATCGAGGCTTTTAATTCCACATCTAGGTACCTCGATGACCTTTTGAACATTGACAACCCTTATTTTGAAGGTATGGTCAATCAAATTTATCCACCTGAATTTCAGTTGAACAAAGCTAATATCTCAGATACCGAAGCCCCCTTTTTAGATCTACATCTTTCTGTTGCAAATGGATTTGTTTCTTCTAAAATTTATGATAAGCGCGATGACTTTGATTTTGATATAGTAAATTTTCCTTTTTTGGATGGTGACGTTCCTCGTCGTGTTTCTTATGGTGTATACATTTCGCAACTTATTAGGTTTGCTAGAGTTTCATGGTATAAGTACCTGATTGTTAGTTTGGTTTTTTCCCACCTCGGTTTTTGGAGTGGGAATCTTTTTCTGATTGCGCCTTTTCCTGATCTTTGCCTACTTGTACCTTTCAACGCTCGAAATAAATGTTTAACGGCAAAACTTCTCCAACAGGGCTATCGGTATCATAAACTTCGAAAAACCTTTTCTAAATTTTATCGTAGACACTATGAATTGATTTCCAAATATAATGTTGGGTTAAAGACACTTTTAAGTGAGGGCCTTTCGGAACCTGAATTTTATGGTGACTTGGTTTATAAATTAAAGAAACTTAAAGGAATAAATGATTTTTCTCTTCAGTTCGGAAAAATCATATCACGTTACAGACGTATAGGTTATAACTTGAATGTTATGCGACAGTCTGCATGCTTAGTTTTTAACCCAATCATGGTTGATAACTATGCTGCCTTCTTTAATTGCACGCCGGTGGGTCGGGCGTCAGACTCTATGATGGCCCCGACTTAAAGCTATTCATTTTAGTTGGTTGGGGCCGGAGCTTCTTGTCTGTTGCTTGGCCCACCGGGGTCCAACTGGTGTTTGGCTTTTGCTCCGGAGTTAGTAGGTTATTCGGCGCCCAGGGATCTCCATCGTCGGGCAGCTTACTCAATCTGTGAGTCCTGGTTTTTGATTCATCAGGATGTTTATCATGATTTATTTGTTTGTTCTTGATGATTCATTGACTAGTTAGAGATTCACCACGAGGACCGAAGAACTAACTAAATGTTGTGAACCACTGCAGAAGCTGAGGGTGAGGTTAGGTACCTGTAAAACCGGTTTAAGCCCGCCAGTAACTTTGTGTTACTGATCGTTCCAAGTCGATACTTCTGTAGTGGTTCTTTTTGTTTTATGTCTTGGTGTTTAAAATTTTTTGTGCTGTTGGCGCCTTATGTATGTTTTCATATTTTTAGTTAAGTTAAGGTAACTGAGTGGCCACCTATTGGGAAAATAGCTGCTCATTCGGCTTACGATATGTTTCATGGTATAAGTACCTGATTGTTAGTTTGGTTTTTTCCCACCTCGGTTTTTGGAGTGGGAATCTTTTTCTGATTGCGCCTTTTCCTGATCTTTGCCTACTTGTACCTTTTTACAGGTACCTAACCTCACCCCAAGCTCCTGCAGTGGTTCACAACATTTGATTACTTATAATAGTTGTTCAGTCTTCGTGGTGAATCTCTAGCTAGTCAATGAATCATCATGGACAAACAAATAAATCATGATAAATTCCATGCTGAACCAAAGACGAGGAATGAGTAAGCTACCCGACGTTGGAGATCCCTGGGCGCCCAAATGCCTTAAACGTTTTATACCGCAAACATACATAGAAAATAGCAAAACGATCTGTGTCTGTCAATTAACTATCTTCAGCTAAAATGTTAACGCAATTTATGGTATGATAAAAAATAAAACTGAGATCCTTTAAGAGCAGTGAACACATTAATGAGAAAAGGGATGGGCCATACCGAGATTTTGACTATTAAAGTTTCGTCAGTGACCTTTTAGATTTGGCAACATGGAGCCAAAGAGAATTACTGAAAATTCCATTTTTATAATAAGTTCTGAAAAAAAAAGACATGGTTCTTACGGCTGACATCCCCTGTATTTTTTAAATCTCATTGTTGTTTGGGGATGGGGTGGTGGTGGTAACTACAGGTTGCAAGGAACGGGTATTATTTTTAAAATGGCTTGATATGGGACACATCCCTTGCCAGTCATTTACTTCGTTCATGATGTTTGTCATTTTTCTAATTATAGTAATTTTGTGTTTCCTAACATTGCAAACACGAGATGTTCACATTTATTTTTCAAAAGACAATGTAGTCAGTGTCGAATGGGCCAAAAAAATCGTCCCGTGGGAATTTCATGACGATTTGTGACGACCTACCTTAAATCAAACTTTGGGGCATATGCAACAATTTAAACCAGTTCGTCGCCCTGAGACCCGCGTCTGGGCTGAGATATGACGTCATCAAAATGGCGACCAGCGCACTCATAATATGCATTTTAAACAACAATTTTCATACTATGTTTGTCATATAAAATTTGATTTTCAGATTCTCGCTGTTTTTAACTGGGTGCTTTTTGCCAATTGTATTTATAAAAGCTATAAAAGCTATCTTAGCACAAAAGAATCTCTCACACGGAGCATAGGACTGAAAATATGAGCCACGTCACGACAAAATCTGCATAGTACAACGGGAGCTAATTTGGCCTACTTTGCATCCCCCAAGACAATGTTTTATGGGTGTCAAATCATTTAATTGGACGCCAGAAATGAAATGTCCCCGAACTCAATTGCACTATGAAAAAATGCACGGTTTTCATGGCAACCGTTAACGTGATTCTTCTGGATGGGGGTATACATACAAAGCTGATCAATATCTCCACTGCTGCTTATCCTGGATTATTGACTATGGTCCCATTTTAAAGCTTAGACATAACCCTTTTTTCTGTGGTAAGTAATGCAAATTATTTAATTAGCAAGTTCATTAATTTTCATGAAAACCTGAAAAATGGCAGAACTTTTTTTTAAATCCATAAATGAACTAATTTCAGGCCTAAATTGTCGTTGTGACACTTTTTTTTATTGAACCAGTATCATATGATGAATTTATTGGTGACCTTGTCCTATTTGAAAATTGACTCATTTGCATATTCATGAATATTTATAGAACTGTCAAAAAGTGAGGAAAAACGAGAGAAAAACTATATCCATTGCAAGGTAGTGGATAGGTTATAAGATTCAATCTATCTTGCATCCTTGGGACAAATTCTCAAGACTCTCAGTGTTTTCAGAGGGACCACATTAATGTCATCAAATATTGTCCTCGTCAATAAAAAAAAGGTTGCATGGTGTAAAATAACATAGTTTCCACACCACTCCTCATGCAATTCTAAAGAATAGGATGTACTTACAAAAATACTTACATTTCAACATTAGAATGCTCTACAATCGGTCTGCAGGTCTGATAGTGATGAATGAACCTAACAATTTAACCTTGATACCTATTATTTAAATCATTGAATTTACTTATTCATGAAAATTAATAAAACAAACCAAAATTGTGGAAAAATAGAGGGCTTTTGTACAAGATCGCTTGTACCAGAGCTGTTAATCAACACGGGATGCTGAAAAGGTATTAAATGAATGCTTTGACAATGTACTTTGACCCTAAAGTATGGTATAAGAGTAATATGATTTTCAATTCTACGAATTAAATGAAAACTTACGAAATTTTAGAGAGTGAAAATATAGCTTCAGCTATTTTGTTTGTATTAATATTAATGAGATCTTAATAAATAAGAGCAAAATCAATTAAAAATAAAGGGTTACACCAACAACATCGCTTACATCTCAGTTGCCAATAGCTGTAGAGAACTCAAAATGGCATCAATTTATTGCTTGGTTAATGTTTTATTGTCATAGGCTCAGATATTTAAACACTGCTTTCTTGCAAGCAAGATTTAATACATTTTGGTGAAGCATAGCCTTCAATTTTCTGTTATTTTCACTATTTTTCGAAACTTTCAGAACATTTAATAACATGTTGTTAAAATATCGGACTACATAGCGGTAGTACATTCTCCCATCATTCCACTGGTACCATTTTCAGCATTCTAAGGATATTGTCAGCTGAGAAATTAGCGATTTTGCTTGGTGTACCCGTTCATTTTTCGTTGATTTTTTTTCTTATTTATGAAGATCTCAGTAATATGCACACAGCAAAAATGGCTGATTATATGGTTACAGAACATTGCCCTAGCGATCATTTGATGCCAATTATAGCTCTCTTGGTATTTCAGTAGCTAAGATACGTGCGCTTTTCCACGTATACACCCTTAATTGTGCCTTATTCCCCACCCCCTAAATTCTGAAGGTTTTGTTAATATTCCTAAAACTAAAACCAAATGACTCAAACATTGTAGTTCAGGATGTTATGATATTGCCCTAGACACCATTTGATGCCATTTTCAGCACTATAGGACTTTTGATTGCCGAGATACAATTCATTTATTTCTTTTTTCATTTTCTGTTCTCTAAAATTTCTTGAGTTTTCATTTAAATTCATGAAATTGAAAATCAGATAATTCTTATATCATAGTTTAGGACCATAATATATTGACATAGCATTTATTTGATACCTCTTTAAGCATCCTGGGTTGATAAACAGCTCTGGTACAAGCAATTCTGTATATATATATATCCCCTACGTTTCTACATTTCTTCTTCATTTTTAATGTGCGTGTGTTTTTTTTTATATTAATTTTCATGAATTAGTAAATTCAATGGTTTATATATTAGGTACCAAGGTTAAATTATTAAGTTCATACATAACTATCAGACCAATTATAGTATTCTATGGCATACCAATGTTGATATGGGTATTTTTGTAAATAAAATATAATGGTTTGATCCTATTCTTTAGAATCACATGAGAGGTGGGTGTGGAAACTATGTAATTTTACATCACGCAAATGATTTTATTGCTGAGGACAATATTTGATGGCATTAAGAAGGTCCTTCTGACAACACTAACAACCTTGAGAATTTGTTCCAGGGATGCAAGATAGATCTTATAACATATGCAATACATTGCAATGGATATAGTTTTTCCCTCGTTTTTCCTCACTTTTTGACATTTTTATTAATTTTCATGAATATACAAATGGGATAATTTTCATATAGGACCAGGTCATCAATAAATTTGTCAAATGATATTACTGGTTCAATAAAAATAGTGTCACAATGGCAGTTTTGGCTTTAAACTAGTTCATTTATGGGTTTATAAAGACGTTTTTGCCATTTTTTCATATTTTCATTAAAATTAATGAATATGCAAATAAGATAATTTGCATTACTCATCATTGGAAGAAAGGACTATGTCAAAGCTTTAAAATGATACCATGTTCAGTATTTTTGGATTAGTAGCAGTGGAGATATGATCAATTTTGTATGTATACCCCCATCCTCAAGAATCGCGTTAACGGTTGCCATGGAAACCATGCATTGTTTCAAAGTGCAATTGAGTTTATCTTTGAGGACGATTTTTTTTTGCATTTCTATGATACCAATGAATGACTTGGCACCCATGAAAACATTTCCTAGGGGTGCATCAAATTAGCTCCCGAAGTACTTAGGTTGTGGGGTGTTTTAGAAGAAAAACGTATGTCCAACGTATGCACGAACGAACATACGACCGGATAAAGCAAAATTCTTTACTACATCGACTTTATTCGTCTATCGTGTGTATAATCAGATGCCTTTTATAAATTTTCTTTGCAAAAAAAGCAATAATGCGATGTTTTCAATTGATTTTGATGGAAATACGAATAATTCATATATAGTCAAATAGCCGCCATATTGATGACGTCATAAATCGACTCTGACGCGGATGTAAGTGCGACGAACAGGTTTAACACGTTACAGACGTATAGGTTATAACTTGAATGTTATGCGACAGTCTGCATGCTTAGTTTTTAACCCAATCATGGTTGATAACTATGCTGCCTTCTTTAATTGCACGCCGGTGGGTCGGGCGTCAGACTCTATGATGGCCCCGACATAAAGCTATTCATTTTAGTTGGTTGGGGCCGGAGCTTCTTGTCTGTTGCTTGGCCCACCGGGGTCCAACTGGTGTTTTTCTTTTGCTCCGGAGTTAGTAGGTTATTCGGCGCCCAGGGATCTCCATCGTCGGGCAGCTTACTCAGTCTGTGAGTCCTGGTTTTTGATTCATCAGGATGTTTATCATGATTTATTTGTTTGTTCTTGATGATTCATTGACTAGTTAGAGATTCACCACGAGGACCGAAGAACTAACTAAATGTTATGAACCACTGCAGAAGCTGAGGGTGAGGTTATGGCCATGTAAAACCGGTTTAAGCCCGCCAGTAACTTTGTGTTACTGATCGTTCCAAGTCGATACTTCTGTGGTGGTTCTTTTCGTTTTATGTCTTGATGTTTGAAAATTTTTTTGTGCTGTTGGCGCCTTATGTATGTTTTCATATTTTTAGTTAAGTTAAGGTAACTGAGTGGCCACCTATTGGGAAAATAGCTGCTCATTCGGCTTACGATATGTTTCATGGTATAAGTACCTGATTGTTGGTTTGGTTTTTTCCCACCTCGGTTTTTGGAGTGGGAATCTTTTTCTGATTGCGCCTTTTCCTGATCTTTGCCTACTTGTACCTTTTAATGTTACACATACACTGAAAAAAAGTTATAAGAGGCCACCTCATATTTTGTCTTCTAGTTCAGAAAGTAAAATACGATCAATTAAAATTCATGATCATATGAATAAACCAATGTCTAACAGTGGCTCTGTGAGTTTCTGCATTCCAAAATGCGTGATACTTCTCACACAGACGAAGCATGTGTAAAGGTACCCTATTTCAAAAAGTCACACTTTATTAACATCAAATTAAATGTCATATTATGACGTTGTGTTTTTACATTTTAATTTATTTGAAAGTGCTACTGACTGCCATGATGCAAGATAAAATTAAGTCAAAAGTGTTGCTGCAATAAGAATCTTCGTTTCTGTTTTGCACATGCAAGAAGACAACAACCTGAATAACAGGAATTCAGCTTTTGTATGCAATTTGCATACCAACTTTGTTCTTCTCCAGTTGCGTTATTATCAGCAGCACGGCATTGAAATTTTCAGCGATTATTTAGGTCAAATACTAGACTCTGATAAACTTTGAAAATTAAAAAAATCGTCCACAAATTTTGTTATTTTGTTCGTTAAAAATTGGTATTGAAACCGGAAGTGTGCGGCAGCCTTGACATGTTGGTCCTCGAAAATGGTCAAAAACAGTTCAGTCGAATTATATCTCTCATTTCCAGGCCTCATCAAGTGAATTTAACAGGGGTCAACATGTTTAAGAGGCACATTTATGAATTTTTCAAAAAATCTCAAAATTGGCGATTTTTAAAAATGCATAAAAATTCTACCAGTAGAGAAAATTCGAATGTTTGATGTTTTTCCGAGCCGTAACGACCCCTTTGATGACACCCGTTCCTAATTTCAATAAATGGTGTGCTGTATCCAATTTTTTATTTAAAAACATTGATTTTTGCATTTTTACTCCAAAAACGCCTTTAGTAAAAGAAAATTATTTCTTAACACTTTGGAACTTTACTTACTTGAAAGACACGTCTTTTGGCAAAAAATTGTGCAATTTTGAACTTGGCTTAGAAACAAAAAATGAGTTTGAAAAGTGGCTTCTTTATAACTTTGTTTCAGTGTATACCCCATAGATAAGTTTTATATAGGTCGTTATAAATCGTCAAAAAAATCGCACGAGATTCCCATTCGACATTGACTAATGCAATAATGCCCCAGCAAATACATGAAATGAAACAGCTTAATTGGCGCGCACACAGAATCTCGGAGCAAGATAAATCACATGCAAATTCGACATCAGTTTCAGACCCGACAACTTCAATCCAAACTGGTATTAAACCAATCCTCACACAAAGCTCTACAAAAAGTTTGGTGCCGGTAAAGGGGGTTCTTGATACTAGGGACACAAACTTCGAAGAAGACAATCCGAAAACACCAACCCCAACACTGCCTTTGTTGCAGATCATCCTTATATCACTTGGAGGTTAGTGCATTTATACGGAAACATGTTTTCCGAAGCTGAATGTGAAAATTTTACGTTGAAAAAAAAAAAAAAAAAAAAAATTTTGCTCAAAACATAGATTGTGGGTACACGTCAGAACCGCTTCGTCGAAGCGGTTATAACAAGTACCCACAATCTATGTTTGGGTAAAAAATTGTATACCCCAGTTTTACTATATAAAAGTGAGGTTCAAGGGGGTATACTTTTCATGGAATGTTTATCCTAAAGAGATGTAACATCTGTAATGTCATAGTGTTGTATAAAACTCTCTGTATTGCAAGTCAGTCGACGGATATACTGTAGCCATACTGAAAAGATAATAAATGATTAAACGCTTGATTGAAAAATTTTACAAAGTGTGTAACCGGTACGATTAGGCTTCAAAACAGGTTTCTGTTTCATAATGTATAATAATGGTTTGTTCGTCATTCAAGTATTCGTGTTAAACTTGTAAATATTTCGAACAAGAACCAAATTGCATAGCAGGGCATAAACTTGTGTACCCTGATGCACTTTTGTAAACATTCTGTATTGTTTATAAAAATATACATATTGCCACAAACGAATGAATACTAATAATGAGGACAAATCAGAATTTCAAGCAATCCTTAGTGATATATCACCCTCGAAAAATAATAAGTGACCGACGTTTTAGCAAAGAGGTAAGTTTAATAATAAATGCTGCCTTCAACTTCTTATGCCTTTCAGCCAACACATTTCTTAGTACAACCTTTTATTTTGTAGTGATATGTATCATTACGGTGGCCGCAAGCATCGTGGTGTACAGAAAACGATGTCAAAAGAAGACTCGAGAAGAGTGTATTCGATGCGACATCGATGGATGTACAAGCAATATGAATGAATTATCGCTATCCAATGATACCAACGAGTGTGCTTTGGCAGAGCAATCCAACAGTAAAGAAATCTTACAGCCTTTACAAACTGAGATAACGAATCCGCCGCCGTCGAAATTAGAAATAGATTCAACCAACCTCGAAAAGTATTCAGGAATAGATATAGTAAATTTTTCAAGAGGATTATCTAATGATGCTGAAACACAGACATTTGAAACCAAGAGAAGTAATGTAAGAGACACTTTTGGCAATATATATCAACACAACTGCTATCTTGATAGATTCAAAAGAACTCTTACCTGGGACAGGTCAGATTGCAAAATGACACTTCCAGAATCAGCTGTTGAATACCATAAAGTAGAGGCACACGCAAGCAGTTTTGATAATCTTCCGTCAATCTATGAAAAGTTTTCTCTGCCACCAGAAACGCGTCTTGTTTCTCCAGTAGTAGAATACAGACTTCCAGGACTGAAAATATTAGACAACTTCGCCCTTGTAGAATTGCCATTTATTGGTAAGCCAGATTGCATTGAGGTGTGGAAATGCCCATCTGATGAGGGTATGTACCAAACAACAGAATGTCGCAGAGTACCGATTCTAGAAATAGCGGATACAGAGAAAGATCTATGGTGTGTCATAGAGAATAGAAAGGTCCGAGTCTACACCAAGTCGTTTTCTGTCTTCTTTTGTACATGTAGAGAGCAGCCTAGCAATCTATATCTCCGAGCGCTTCTGTTTGGATCCTACAAGAAAATCCTGGAGAGAAAAGAAATACAACTGAGTCTCTATTTGGCTGATGAACTGCATAAATTCAAAGACTATAATCAGGTATTCTTGAGCAAATCTGTTTTGAATGTTTCACTCAAACATTTTGGATGTATCGATACATGTACAGAAATAATTAAATGCAGAAATACGTAATGCAGTATCACTAAATATATCTACGGGCTACGGTCTTGCGATTTATAAAAAATTGTAAAAGTGCAGACTAACAAAATCGCACAAGCTATGGAGATCGTAGGAAGCCTTGGAATTGTGGGGACATCGTAGGGTCACACAGCGGAGACCGTATGAAAATGCAAAAATTGGCATCATACGATCATCGCAAGCTAATCGTAGGCCAAATGTAACTTGGCATTAGCGACTAGTCGTTTACTGTATTGCGTAATGGATTAAGAAACAAGTGATTCTTTTATAATATTGGCCTAAAAGCAGAATGATTGTTATTTCTTTTGACGTGACTTGCCTACATTTGAAAGACAACCGTTATTACTATTTTAGCAATTAATTCCTATTTCCGTTTTCAGCGAATGTACGAAATTGAATTACGAGCTGAGCGCGAGCAAAAATGTGACAGGGAGATTTTGCTTCATGAACAACTGACTGCACAGGATTACCTTGACATGAGCATGGCAGTAGCTGGAAACGATCCGGCGAAATGGGATCACAAATTGCATCCCAAAACAGGACTGCCGCTTGAGGATAATAAAAAGGTATTCAAACAGCACTGGATTAATGGTCTTAGAGATCTCTTTCGGTTTTTTCCTTCTGTCAGAAGAAGTTTTTGTGATTATTGCTTCGTCAAAGGTCTGACCTGCAAAATGTTTGAAGGTTTTATACCAGAGTTAACTGCTTCCAAAGTGCATCCAATGGATGTAACGTTTATATTAAGTTGTATTTTAAATAAGCTAAGTGCCAAATGTATCACTAATTTCGCCTCGCATGCATTGTCGGCCTCAAAATTGATTAACGCCATAATAACATTGTCGAAGTTACTAGTTATTCCCTCATATTTTATCTGTTTTATTTCAGAAAGTGTCGGTCAGTCAGCTGGCACAGTGCTGCAACTCTTTAAGGTCCTTACCGTACCAAGTCAGTTGGTACATAGAAAACAAACCAAACACCATCCCAGAAGACACAGTTCAGTGTTTGGTGGACATCAACTGTTGTCTTGCCAATGAACAATCGCCACCAATAAATACACCCCTTTATGTTGACGAGCTACAACTCCGGGCGAAAGATAGAGAACAGGTACGTAGGAATATAACTAAATCACTATACACTAGTATATAAAGAATTTCTTTACTGTCACTTTTGTTTCAGAAAGCGCAGTGGCCTAGTGGTAAATCGAGAGTTTTTTGGTTCGATCCCCACTGGGGCCATCGTGTTGTGCCTTTGAGCCAAACACATTTAATCCCTAGAGTACTGGAAGCGGTGGCACCGTCCCGACATGACCAAAAATTTGACTGGGACGTAAAATCTCAATTCAAACAAACATTTTGTCAATTCAAACAGGAAACAGTAAATTGCATGTAAGTAGAGATACAAAGCGGAGAATTCAATGACACATTTTCTGTGTCAGGTAGCGTCATATCTTTTAAAACATACATTTTAAGAATTTGTTTAAAAATTGTTAATGTCCGTCTAATAAGTATTTGCGAAAAACATAGTTCTGAAACAATTTTTGATGTGTTTGAGAGAGAGAGATGAAAGTAATAAGAATGGGGGAAAGGCTGAGTAGAAGCAAAGAAGCATTCATTGTGTCGTAAACTTAACTATATTGGCAAATTTATTTAATAGATACCATCGGAAGAAGACAGAGCTGCGGATTTGAAAGACTTCCTCAATAACCATCTAGATGAAGAAGGGAAGGCTCGTCTTAATGAAGAACTCAAAAGGTATGGCAGATAAATTTGCTAAAATATACCCAAGTTTTGGTAATTTAACTCCTACATGTAACTGAAATGTTATAATCTCACTTGATTTTAAAACGAAGGACAAAGTACAAGTTTTGATAGCTCGACGTTTCAGCTAAAAATTGTTGTAAGAAAATTAAATTCGCTTCATCACGTGGTGACATGGCATCAACTTCACGAACATAAAACTTAACGTGGATTGATATATTTACAAAGTCCCTAACCCCCCCTAAACTTTGAACATGTTGTTCTCAGTCCTGGGATACAGATCATTCATGATATTACATCTCCTGAAAGGGCTATGAATGACAAACGTTATCCTAGTAATATAACCAGAATTTGTATTTGCATTTTCGTGCATGTTGGTAGTGAAATGCACTGTTAGTTTGAAAACTGCTTTTATTTTTCTTGCATTGTTTTACGCTTAAATAAGAAATATTGTGGGATGAGTGTTGGCACGGTAGTTAGTAAGTAGAAAAATCTATCAACTGCTATCATTTTTGTTCTGTTTGAAACAATTCTTACCGAAATATCTGCAGACAAAAAGCCCGTTTTTTTGAGACTAATCAAGGTCAAATTAATGGGCTTATTTGTTATGTAAAAAGGCTATGGAAATATACTGTATATGTATGTTCTACCTGAATGAACAGACTACCTGTCCTATTTTAACAGGTATACACAGCGTGTACATACTATAATGCATATAAATATACTGTACAAAATAATTTTATCTATGTTTTATTTGAGACATGTCTCAGAGGACTTTAAATCCAAAGTTACTTCAACACCACACAACAATTGTTTTTACCCTTATTAGATATATAAAAGATATTGTCAGAAGAACTTCCCTAATGTCTAAAACGTATGAAGACACTGTTCAAAGTAAAAGTTGCTTAATTTATTTGGCATGGTATATTTAAGGTACAGGTATTTGCATAAGTAACGGACAATATTATTTAAAGTAATAAATCTGATAAAGATGATGCACCTGCTATTCATGCAAATCGTTTCTAAGCTAATTTTTCAGCTTGCAAATTAGTTGGAGAACATTATTTAGACCTTCACAAAGGTTTCTATCAATTAAAATCAAAAATTTATTTTAAAGGATTATTTATGGAAATTTATTAGAAAAATAGGTAATTTCACTAAAAACTTCTATTACAATGGCTTCCCTTTGGAAAACATTATCATTCATAAGAAAGTTTAAGGTTTAGGGATTATTCTGGTATGTAACATGCCACATTTTTTAAAAAAAATCTATGAAATATTTATGAGCAGAAAACACTATTATTATAGTAATAAGGAACCTTAAAATCTACACATTTGTGCATGCATGATATCGAAGGTGAAAATAGCAATGCATACCTGTTTTCTTTTCGTAGACGCAACAAGCTGAGGAGACACAGCGGTGAATGTCCAGACCTTTGCAAGAGCCTTGATTGTCTATTTATGGAAATGTATCCCGCTGCATTTACAAGAACAATCGCTTTCGTTTTAGATGACATGAAATTTGACAATATCATTGAGAAGCTGTTAGAGAGAAAGTACATCTCCAAAGCACACTTAAATCGACCAATACAAGCATGTTCCGACGATGCGTCCAATTACATTGTTCAAGGCTTTGAAAACCGGAGCCTGTCGTCACAGCATCACGTCCTTGCGGAGGGAGGTCAGTCACAGAATCTCAGCGTACAACACTCGCATGCAACTGAATGTAGAAGGGAGTTAGAGGAGACCATAATAACATCATTTGATAAAAGGAATACAATTCAGCAAGAGCGGGAAGCTTCTGAATCAGTTGAATCTGAAGGGAATCTCATACAAGAGCCACTAAATGAAGTGCATCTTGAAAACAGCAATAGCGAATCAGACACAGAACTGAAACAGATAGTTACATGTTTATAACACTTTCACGACTGATAAAGAGTAAAGAGTAAATTAAGACAGTTGCTTAATTGTACATTGTTAAACAGCCACAGTGGAAAAATACTATTTATATTTAAGATAAAACAATTAAACCCACTTCTGGTTACATGCCGGAATACAACAGTTCTGTTGGAACAAGGAATAAAAACAAAGTTTTTTTCTCTAATATAAGCATTTATTATATGTTAAGTCATGAAATACAGACACGAATCATCAAACATAATAAATATTTGTCAATGAACTTAAAAAAGTTATATTTTCACATGTGAATAGAGCATGTGAAAATATAACATTTCTGGATTGCCTCTTGTCTTTTCCATTATCTTACTGCATACCGCTTCAGAATTTCAAACACCTATACCGTTTTTATTTGTTATTAAAACGAAATGTGTGATTATTCAGTTTCTTAGTTAGACCATAAGGACCCCCTTCGGTGGGCTATGTTAAGCCTGTTACGAGACGTCATCAAACTCATAATGACGTCACTAGTTTCGGATTATAGACAATGGCAAATCAACTTTACTGCTATTTCGTATGTTTGTTGATTAAGTTTGAAGGTTAAAAAGGTACAAGTAGGCAATGATCATGAAATAGCGCAATCAGAAAGAAATTCCCACTCCAAAAACCGAAGGGTGGGAAAAAACTAAAATTACACTTAGGTACTTACATGTATACCAAGAATACATATCTTAAGCCGAGTGAGCAGTTATTTCCCAATAGACGGCCACTCATGAAAAATATTAAAACGTACATAAGGCTCAAACAGCACAAATATTCGACTCCAAAACATAAAACAATTAGAACCACAACAAAAGTATCGCCTTGGAAGTTAAAACTTATTATGACAGCAAGCTTGAAAATGTACCATCTGCAAAATATGTTTCTGTTAAATATGGCATCTATTTCACTCGTAAATTGGGACACATATACATGTATATATATACATGTATATATATATACATATATATATATATATATGTATATATATATACATATATATATATATATATATATATATATATATATATATATATATATATATATATATATATATATATATATATATATATATATATATATATATATATATATATATATATATATATATATATATATATATATATATATATATATATATACTGAGTCGATCAAGTTCTGATCATCATTTCAGGTGTATATCATGAATGGCGAAGCCACTCAAGAACTCTACGTATTTTCACTTCACCGGTGAAATAAATAAAAATAAAACTGAGATCCTTTAAGAGCAACGAACATATTAATGAGAAAAGGGGATGGTCCATACCGCGGTTTCGGCTACTTAAGCCTCTTCAGTGACCCTAAACATTTGGCAACATGGAGCCAAAGAGAACTACTGTAATTTTGCATCTTTCAACAGGACAGTCGATACAAAGACTAGTATAGTCCAAATCGGGCCAAACATATCAAACGTTGGTTAAAAGCTGAGAATCTGAATGTAATTTTATTTCACGCGCCAATATATACTGCACAAAAAAAGAAACGCAACAATAGGCCACCAAGGATTTTCGAGTTTAACGGCAAAACGTTGATGATTTCAGGTCTATTGCTGTATGATTTACATTCATGGGATGTTAGGGTATATCATGCAAACATCTGATTTTCATTTCGATAAAAATTGAATGAGAATTTTTTCTCGTCTTAAATAATGCAAATCGGGAAAGATTTGCTCTGCGCATGCGCACACTTTTGAACCTCCAAATCATCAAGAAACTTTATCAGCTACTCCCTAATTAAAATTCATAAAAAAGAAATTACACGACACACAGGCTCGTAATTAAAACCATCAAAATCTCTATATGTTTAATTAAAAGGGGGATAATTTCAATTTTATTTGCTTTATTTCTTTAACGTGTGAGTCATCTGCTGAGTGGTACATTGCGATTTTGAATGGGGGTTTATAGCGGATTTAAATCGTACCATAACTTTAATGCTTGCGCATGCGTACTGTGTGGTATACTACTTTCAGCATGTCTATGGTCGGCATCGAATAACTCCGCAAATACTCATCAAAATGAAAATCGGTTTGTTGCATTCGGAGGCTTAATATCTCATGCAGAAGCAGAAAATGCAATAATTTCTGATTGTTTCATAGTTTGCTCAAAATTTAGTGGAATATAATTGTTGCGTTTCTTTTTTTGTTCAGTATATATATAAATATATCATAGAAAATCTCCAACAATGTCAATAAATTACGAAAAGTTTTATAAGGTAGTTTTTCATTTCTCACTCAAAAACCAAAAGTATTTCCACAATGTCGGAAACCCCATAGACTTACATGAATTTTCGTGTTTTACACAACAAATTATCCTGCGTCTTCTGGCCAAAATATTTTCATGATTTGGTTATTATTTGAAAGTTAAGAAAATGAAGCAATAAACAAGGTTATTTGTTGCAGTTTCGACAGTGTACATTTTATGTATATAAAAAATTGAAATTTTAGGGAATTAAAAAAGCCTCTTTCCCATTGACGTCCCAAAAATTGTCAAAATAAAATCCGTTTTTTTTTTAATTTTTAGCTTTAAACAGCATGCATGGAATAGATCGAAAATACCTTGTTTATAGCTTTATTTACTAACCTTTCAAATGACACACAAATCATGTAAAATATTGACCAGGAGAGACAGAATAATTTCTCTTGTAAACATAAAAATACACGTAATTCTATGGAAAAGTACAAGTAGGCAACGATCAGGAAAAGGGGCAATCAGAAAAAGATTCCCACTCGAAAAACCGAGGTGGGAAAAAACTAAATAAACAATCAGGTACTTATACCATGAAAACATATCGTAAGCCGAATTAGCAGCTATTTTTCCAATAGGTGGCCACTCAGTTACCTAAACTTAACTACAAATATGATAACATACATAAGGCACCAACCGCACAAAAATTATAAACACCAAGGCATAAAACAATAAGAACCACCACAGAAGTATCGCCTTGGAACGATCAGTAATAAAAATTACTGGCGGGCTTAAATCGATCTTACAGGTACCGAACCTCACCCTCATCTTTTGCAGTGGCCTTGTACATTTTTACGTCGAAGTTAGGTTTTCTCTGCACCTGTGATAGCTGTGAGTGTGAAACCTTGCATAGTTATTATAGCCCCGCTTCGAAAAAGTGGGGATATACTGGATTCACCCTGTCCTTCCGTCGTTCTGTTATTCCGTCAAAATTTCATTTCCGCTCAATATCTTGAGAACCAGTTTACAGAATCTGACCAAATTTTGTATGTACATTAACATTGACAAGATCTAGCTTGGGATTGTTGACCGTCATTTTTCGCAAAATTTTGACGGAGTAACGGCCCTTGATTGACGTCAGAATTTCGTTTCCGCTCAATATCTTGAGAACGAATCGACAGAATCCGACCAAATTTTGTGTGCACATCAACATTGTCAAGATCTAGCTTGGGATTGTTACCCGTAATTTTTTGCAAAATTTTGACGGAGTTTCGGTCCTTGATTGACGTCAGAATTTCGTTTCCGCTCAATATCTTGAGAACGAATTGGCAGAATCCGACCAAATTTTGTATGCACATCATCATCGACAAGATCTAGCTTGGGATTGTTGATCGTCATTTTTTGCAAAATTTTGACGGAGTAACGGCCCTTGATTGACGTCAGAATTTCGTTTCCGCTCAATATCTTGAGAACGAATCGACAGAATCCGACCAAATTTTGTGCGCACATCAACATTGACAAGATCAAGCTTGGGATTGTTACCCGTCATTTTTCGCAAAATTTTGACCGAGTTACGGCCCTTGATTGACGTCAGAATTTCGCTTCCGCTCAATATCTTGAGAACTAATTGACAGAATCCGACCAAATTTTGTATGCACGTCATCATTGACAAGATCTAGCTTGGGAATGTTACCCGTCATTTTTCGCAAAATTTTGACGGAGTTACGGCCCTTGATTGATGTCAGAATTTCGTTTCCGCTCAATATCTTCAGAACGAATTGACACAATCCGACCAAATTTTGTATGCACATCAACATTGACAAGATCTAGCTTGGGATTGTTACCCATCATTTTTTGCAAAATTTTGACGGAGTTACGGCCCCTGATTGACGTCAGAATTTCGTTTCCGCTCAATATCTTGAGAACAAATTGACAGAATCCGACCAAATTTTGTATGCACGTCATCATTGACAAGATCTAGCTTGGGATTGTTACCCGTCAATTTTCGCAAATTTTGACGGAGTTACGGCCCTTGATTGACATCAGAATTTCGTTTCCGCTCAATATCTTGAGAACAAATTGACACAATCCGACCAAATTTTGTGCCCACATCAACATTGACAAGATCGAGCTTGGGATTGTTACCCGTCATTTTTCGCAAATTTTGACGGAGTTACGGCCCTTGATTGACGTCAGAATTTCGTTTCCGCTCAATATCTTGAGAACGAATTGACAGAATCCGACCAAATTTTGTGCCCACATCAACATTGACAAGATCTACCATGGGATTGTTACCCATCAATTTTCGCAAAATTTTGACGGAGTTATGGCCCTTGATTGACGTCAGAAATTCGTTTCCGTTCAATATCTTGAGAACAAATTGACAGAATCCAACCAAATTTTGTATGCACGTCATCATTGACAAGATCCAGCTTGGGATTGTTACCCGTCATTTTTTGCAAAATTTTGACGGAACTACGGCCCCTGATTGACGTCAGAATTTCATTTCCGCTCAATATCTTGAGAACAAATTAACAGAATCCAACCAAATTTTGTATGTACATCAACATTGACAAGATCTAGCTTCAATGAGATTGTTACCCGTCATTTTTCGCAAAATTTTGACGGAGTTACGGCCCTTGATTGACTTCAGAATTTCGTTTCCGCTCAATATCTTGACATTGAATTGACAGAATCCGTCCAAATTTTGTATGCACATCATCATTGACAAGATCTAGCTTGGCATTGTTACCCATCATTTATCGCAAAATTATGACAGAGTTATGGCCCTTTATTGAGGTCAGACTTTCGTTTCCGCTCAATATCTTGAGAACGAATTGACATAATCAGACCAAATTTTGTATGCGCATCAATATTGACGAGATCTAGCTTGTGATATTTACCTGTCATTGTTTTTTTTCACCCTGCAAAAAAGCTGAGAAGCGGGGCTATAGTCAGATTCTCTGACAATTCTAGTTGTCCTTGGTATACCCTTCAGGGTACATACTACTAAATATTCATGAGTACTCGCCCCGCTTTTTTCGGGGAGAGCATTTACTTTGTATTAGAGACAAAAATGACGTCACCTGTCAATAATCGTTGATTGATTTCCGCTGTAAAGTGTTTGTTTTTAAGCTTAAAACATGCGCCGTTTCGAATGCCATGTTTTAGTCGATAAATTCCGGTATAGGATGGGAACGGGACGGATTTTTCTCCATGAACCCCTCTGAAGAGCCACCCGCATTACGAAACATGGTTTCTGAGGGTTCTTCCATTTTAACGGACATAGCTTTGACGAACGTTTAAAATGAGACCAGTCTTGTGAACTTTGTATGTCTAGTTTTCGAGCTAGGTGACAAAACGTTAACATTGTCACCTATGGAAAACCTAATGGTGAAATGCAACCTTCAAGCACACACCTTGACCCAATGCCCTTGACGTATATTTCAATGGTCTACTGACGTTGTAAATTTTTACGTCAAAGTAAGGTTTTCTCTGCACCTGTGAAAGCTGTGAGTGTGAAACCTTGCATAATTATTGTGTTTGGCATACCATTCGAGCACGCACCTTGACCCGATGCCCTTGACCTATATATTACGGGCTATTGGCGTTGTAAATTTTTACGTCGAAGTTAGGTTTTCTCTGCACCTGTGATAGCTGTGTGAAAACTTGCATAGTTATTCTCCTTGACATACCCTGTAATTGCACACCTTGACCTGGTGCGCACGACCTATATTTCATTATTTTGCACGATGCAGGTGCGATATCGATCTCCGCGGCGTTCTTGTATTCATAAATAAATCGTTTACCCAGATCTGAATAAATTTGTGCATTTTCAAATAATGAAATAGATCTAGAACTAAATAGATTGATGTTTTGTTTTTCAACATAACAGTCTATATTTACAAATCACATGATTTGTTCCACGGTCACATGCTCCTCCAGTGCACACTTTAATATACATGTACACCATTAATATTGTGGATACGCGCTCAGGCGCGCAACCAATAAATGACTCCGCTTGAAAAGTATATCATTGACGGACAAAATAATGTCTATTTATAATCCAAGGTTGGATTCCCGGACAAAAGATCAAAAGATCTAAAATGGTATATTTTCGTCATAAAAATACCCATGTTTTACCTGATATATTTTCGGTAACCGATCAATAGTCTAACCGACAATAATGTAAGATTAGACAATAATTTCCCTTTGTGTGGCCTTGTACCCTATTCAAAGAAAGCGCCATTTTTTCTTGAGCGAGATCTAGAGCACATCTTCAGGTATGTCTTCTGACAACAGAAATGTTATCAATACCAGCAATTCAGCGAGTTCACTAACGATTTCATATTATTTAATACTACTACTACTACTACTACTACTACTACTACTAATAATAATAATAATAATAATAAAAGCAAACTTTGAAACGCACAAAGCTGGTATTACTGTTCAAGAGATCGGATATATGTCAGCTCAAAATTCAATTTATTTGTGACATTTGATTATTACGAAAGTGTCGAAGCTGGCAAGTTAAACCTGAAAATGTAAATGCATAACACAATACAAGCACTTCTTATTTCATAAAACCACCAAACATAAATAACATAAAATTGCATCTACTAATATTGTTGAAAGTAGAAATTACACGTTGAATTGTCACTTAATTAAAGTGCCTGATGAACACTGATGATTCAAAGCAGGTCTATGTTACTTTTTTTTTTTTTTTTTTTTTTGTTAAATGCTATTTTGTTTAGAATTAGTACTATGTTTATTGATCTTAAGATTAAAATCCATCCGAAGCAAAATAATTAGTCAAATTTGTGGTGGTATCCATGCATTGATTTAGTTACATGTTTTGCGGCTTACAGTTTTAGAAAATGCCAGATTGAATACACAAGTGAACCACAATGCAGTTGTTCTCGTTCTGTGTGCTCACCCTGCATTTACTGACAGTTTTGGGAAAAGAGGTAAACCAATGTGCGATTTAGTCATACTGTACATGTAATTGCATTGTAATTGTATTCAATCTATATTCAATTTATTTTTTCATAACTAGTCCATTTCAGATATCGTTTTTCATTGTTACGGGTATTCATAGACGGAATATTTCGATCGGTGTTCCGTTAGACCTCTCCCACACCGACGGAAATTGGATATATTGAGCCCTTGGTCGAAAATTCAAATTAAACAAAACAGCAAAGAAACGAAACAGAAATGTTATGTTGTATCTTTTCTAGCATATATGGCATAACGTATTCTAGTTGTTAATGCACGCAGAATAATAAACTACTTGATTTCCTCTGTGGAAAATTTTACCGATATCTAGGAGACTACTGAAGAATTAGCGACTCAAAGTCGTTTGTTTTTCTACGTTAATCTAAACTTTTTAGGCAATTTTATGTATTTGTTACTGGTACAAAATTATAACAAAAATAATATGATTGACATCATAATAAACTTACAAAATCCGTAATACGTTTGACATTGGTTTAAATGCAACCTGTGCTAAGTTGTCACGGAAGAGGAGCGAGCTTACCAAGTGCATCGGAGTGCAGATTAGCCAGCTGATCTAGGGTATTCATTAACTAATCGTTTTTGGTGTTTATCAATTTAAACAAGATACATATTTTTCAAGGTGAAAATGTCTATTTTGAATAATAATAATAATAATAATAATAATAATAATAATAATGATAATAATAAAGTAAAGACATTTGACTTATTAATATGAGTCATCCGAGTCGCGGTATTGACACAAAATCATTTTTATTTCATGTCGAAAAATAAAATTTCAGGATATTGCTATAAAATTGACACACTTACGTTACACATGTTGATTGTTGTTATTGTTACATTTAGGTACAGCGAATGTACGAAGATGGTACTATAAAAATAAAACCTGTTAGGGCAAAAGAATTGAATAAAGGAGCTAGAGACAGGCGGGGCTTGGATGTCCATATGAACCATGTACCAGGAACGGATACCACAGGTATAAACCAAAAAAAAAAAAAAAAAAAAAAAAAAAAAAAAAAAAAAAAAAAAAAAAGCGAACGGCCAACATAAAATTCGAATGGGCATTATAAACAGAATATTCACCTTAATTACGATAACATGTCCGTATAATGTGTACACCCTTATATCCCACCTTTATACAGTAAAATTGGGGAATACAAGGGTATACAATTTTTTTTTCATAGTTTTGGTCCAAAACATAAATTGTCGGTACTCGTTTAGAGGCGGTTCTACGTGTACCCACAATCAATGATTTGAGCAAATTTATTAAAAATATCAAAATTTTCTAATGAAATTTTCAATTTTTATCTCTATACGTGTATTGAATGGGCAAGTTTTCGTAAAGTCAAAATGTTGATTTGCACTAGGTTTATGCCTATGTCATCAACGGCAGGTTAACAAGGTTGGTAATATGGTACTGATATTGGTCTTGAATAAACTGCTTGATATATTGAAAAGTGGGAAAAAACGAGGTCTGCCTTCAAATTGATTCATCTTTATATTGTCTATTGAGTATGTTAGTCTCTATGTTCTCGAAATGTTTGTTATATTTGATACTAGCCGGATAGCCACTTTCGATGTGGGAAAGAGTCCGCCATACGTTTTGTTGTATTTTGTGATTGTGCTGTCTAGGATTGTCTTTTTCATGTCCTGTGTTTTAGTTGGGATAATAAAAGTCGGTCCTGCTGTGTGATTTATCTTAATGTTTTCTGTTATTTTGTCTACGTCTTTGTCGTATTCGTCTCTTTTGTATTTGGTGGTGGCTAGTCGGATGGTTAAATGTACATGTTGGGAAAAAGCTAGTAGTCTTGTTCTTCATACATGCTACATTTTTTTTGTGTCTGTGTTTTGTGCTGTACTGCCTGTCCTACGCAGTGCCTGGGGTGCGATTTTAAATTTTATTGTAAATCTTTGTGCCTTTTTTCTTTCTGATCTTTCTATTCTCACCGGAAGACCTCCGCCACGTCAGATTTAATTGTTTCTAAATTCTTTCCCCATGACATTGAAATAGAAGAATACTGTAGAATGATAATAAACTATAGATCTATAGAAAACAAATCTCGAACAAATCAATAATTAACGTTGTGAATGATTGATTCCTTTATGCAAAATATTGAAAACCCAATTTTAGTGCCCTAGTTAATGTATGACCCATTTAGTATACTGTTTCGGGAGTCAATTATAACGTGTATTCTTTGCTTTCTAGTCAACTCGTACCTAAGTTAACTCGTACCTTAGTCAGCTCGTACCTACTTTTGGTCAAATCGTACCTGATCTTTGGTCAACTCGTACCTGTTTTGGTCAACTCGTACCTATTTTGGTTAACTCGTACCTATTTTTGGTTAACTCGTACCTTAGTTAAGTCGTACCTTAGTCAACTCGTACCTATGTAGATAGGTACGAGTTAGGAAGGAAGGAAGGAATGTAGGAAGGAAGGAAGGAAGGAAGGAAGGAAGGATGGATGGATGGATGGATAGATAGATAGATAGATAGATAGATAGATAGATAGATAGATAGATAGATAGATAGATAGATAGATAGATAGATAGACTACGACTATAGATAGATGTACGACTATAAGAAAATAAAGAGAAAATATACTAGCATATTTTGTTTGTTTCCTTTCCATTCCAGAATTCAAAGTCATTTATGTGTAACTATCACACCAGTCTGAAATATTTTACACCGAGCCCATTATAAAAACTTAAATACAAAATATGGCCTAATTAGCATGTCGCGAACATACAAAGCTTTATCATTATTCTTAACCGTGACAAAAATTTGAAAAATAGCCTGGCTTTCTCTCCAGTATGTAAAGCGTAATTTTTCATCATGGTGTTCTAGTTGAGATCAATGCATTTTCACATCATTTTGACATGACTTTATGTTATATGACTTGAATACAAAAATAAAATGTGAAGTTAAATCTTGGTTATATACGAGTTATTGAATTGAATTTGCTTACTATTTGCTCAGTGCAGTATGCGGTCCTGGCGATGAAATAAAAGGTGGTTAAAGATGTAAACTCTGTAAATATTAGTTTGTAATATAATAAAATAATAATATTGATAAAATAAATCTAAAAAATAGGTATGAAAATTACATAGGTACGAGTTGACTAAGGTACGACTTAACTAAGGTACGAGTTGACCAAAAGTAGGTATGAGTTGACTAAGGTACGAGTTGACTTAGGTACGAGTTGACTTGTTACCTATTCTTTCACACTATTTGCCACATTTTGAGGACTTGTCCAGGAACAGTGAGCTTAGGTTAATTGACCATGTACAATATCCGTCATATCAATAACTGTGTCGTAATCAATCAATCAATCAATCAATCAATCAATCAATCAATCAATCAATCAATTAGTCACAGTCATTTAGTAAATCACTTTATTAATTCAAAATTGTTTTCGATATGAATTAATATAACAATAAAAACTATTCATTAGACCGCACAATCCAGCACACGCAGCACGCTCACGGATAGGAATACACTATACCTGTACATAAACGAATAAACATTCACCATGAACTGATTAGAATTGAAAAGAAATATTGTTTCCCAGTACGTTTTACAGTTACATCAACAGCTGCTGGATGCCAGTTATATAGTCTTATTCGATTGTTTGAAAGTCTGGACAAGCCGCGGATCGAACCATCGGTCCCTTGTTCGCATGGTGATTGGCCTTCCCGAACTTTAGGAAGGTTTCGCGATGAGACATAAATCTATTCCAGATGCTAGAAATGACAACAGAGGGGTGTCAAATCATTACCCGCATCAAGAACACTGGGATCTTCAACACACGATTTTCAACTTTAATACCCAGTGTCAAACAAATGTGAAGACCATGGTAAGCGATCATTTGGATTGAAAAACATGCATTTATGTTATGTGCGAGGTTTTATTATTGTTCTCTGAAGACTGTGCGGAAAATGTTATATATTGTAAGTGTTACTGAGACTCTACGGGGGAGGTCCCACTAGTTTGTATTTCTTAGAGTATGTTGAAATGGTACAGCATACATAAATAAAATATAAAGGTTTGATCCTTAGGAAGCAGTAAAACATTCAAAGGGAGATAGTACGGACTATATTGCGCAATTTCGGGTAATGATCCCTCATCAGTAGCCCTTTTAAAACCGGCAACGAAAGCCAGACAATTGTACTGTAATTTCGAAAATTTAAACGAGAAGTCTAAATCATAGACACATTCCTAAACGGGGCCAAATAATTTAAACATTACCATGTTGAGATTTTAGTATCCCATATAGACACAAGAAATCAGTATTCGTTGCATACCTTTATACCTATTCATCTAAAATGCTTTTACTTACGACAGTCGATCGCCATATAATAGTAAACCATTTCTCTGACTACATAAGTGTAATTTGTTGCATATGAAGTACTGTACAAATTTATACCGTATGCGTTTGCTTCATATTGCTCATGACATACTAGTAATAAACATTGTTTCGCAAACATTATTCATTTGTGAGAATGTTGATTGAACTTGGCGACCCCCCTTTTTCATTAACTTTGACAAAACAATGTCTGTTTGTTTACAGGATTCATATTGTAATGATCTTCTGGCGAAACTAAAACATCGAATCCGAGCTCATTTAAAAATCCCTGACCTCCAAAGAAGACGGATGAACAACGAAGGTAATTGTCTCAGCAGCAACGGTATCATAATTATTTACATTTAATCGTTATTTGTCACAGCCTTTCATTATCTTTATATATGCATCGATCGATATCGCACCTGCGTCGAGCTACATGTATACCATTCCGTGTTGATCCATTTTCGAGGTGACTCTTCATCTCCTCGGGTCATATCGTAATATGCTCATATGAGTTCTTTATACTACTTTCAAGATTGAAATTTAAATTACAGTCTTGTGTGTGTCCACAAACCCCATTACTATTGACTGGTATGATCCTACACAAGAGCTGTGCTGCAATGGTGTTCATCGAAAAATCACCGGCCAAGAAATGTGCTGTGAAACCAAATCATTCAAGGGCGCCAACAACCAACCGATCTATGACGGCACACAATACCTCTGTTGTGATGGTATACTCTATAACAAAACAACACCAAGCCTAGAATGCTGTGGAAAAGACGTCTACGTAAACACGTCCATAACAGCTTGTTGCAATAACGTTCTCTATGACCCGAGACGCAAATATTGCTGCGCTGGTAAAACATTACATCACAATATTGGAAGGCAAAACAAAAACGGAGGATGTTGTGGTGAAAACATGTTAGTAAAACGTTTGATCTATATTTGTAACGACATTTTTATATTCAAGTTTTATAAGGGTTTATGGATGTCGGTTGGCAAAAGAAATGGATTCAAACAATTCTCTTAAGATATAATTTGTTCCCCAAATATACGTACCACTAAACAAACAATCCAAAGAGCCTGTAATAAGGATAGTGGGCATTTGTCAAGTTACAAGATTTAGATCTATACGAACTAAGAAAAATGGTTTCATGGTATTGTTAATACAGTGTATTAACAACAGTTAAAAGCGTTGCTCAACAATTCTAGTGTTTAAATTATTCGACCTTGAAACCAAAGCTGTCGAATCCTGTACACCTGTCTCAGAATTACATAAAACTGTTAGCTCTTAATTATTATTATCATTATTTCAACACTGACAGCGCGACGCATTATGAAAATATGAATGACTCTAATTTGCTCCCAGTTCATTTTCCTTTTTGAGTAGCATAACTGCTTTAAGTTCGAATCTCTGTCCCCACTGAAAACTGAATTACTGAAGAAAAATGTAGGACTATCATCTACTCATTTTAGATTTGATGATAGATGCTCAATGTGTATCAACAAAACTGAGATCCGCCCACGTTTCGATCCAGACCTTCAACGATGCTGCCATGGAAATATCATACAAATAGAATTTAACAAAACTGTCTGCTGTGGAAGACTTTTGATGGACGAAAACAAGTATCACTGTATCGACAACGACATTGTCAGTAAGTAAAACGAACGCAGTTCCCTGTATAGAGCATACCATATTTTAAGCTTCGTGATTCGACATTGCACAATTACAATTCAATGTGGATACCACAATAATTTGCTTTATCCTCAATTCATGAATTTTGGTAGCTGACTCGCGTCACAGATATCCTGTTATAAATATTAATGATTTTGATCAATTGGAATATGCATGTCATTCATATTTATAACGGCAAATCTCTGACGTGAGTCTCCTATGATAAAATGCAATTATATTATTATATATATTTCAGCGAAAGATCCGAACATAAGGACAGTAACGGAACAGAACGGAAGCCTGCAAACTTCAAATGCATGGTCAGAGGCAAATCTGTTTTCAAAGGGTACGTATCCACATTTTGTGTACGTAAGTTAATTGCAAACAATGAATAGTGGTCATGGTCTGCTGCAAACAGAATTCTCCTATCACAAAATCAAAGGCATCACAAAATCAAGTGTCACAAAGTCAAAGGTGTTTTAAACAACATACATAAATAATGCCACACATGTATGGTTTGTCGATTTCACACAAATGATCACAAATGTATACACCGGAAAACATGACCATGGAAATAAAAATTATTCAGTGCAACTTGTACACACAATTAACGTTTTGAGACAAAAATAAGAACACATTAAGAATTTTTCACTTGAAAGTATCATTTTCAAGGCGGAAAGATGCGGTTTGCATTAGGTGAGTTTCCATGATGAAGCATTTTATTCTAGCTGTTTTACTTACAGTGGTTGGTCTTATTGTAATCATCCTCATTCTAATTAATGTGATATACATCTGCAAGAGGAAAAGGCATACGTTTAATCTTCATAAAAGATCATTGAGCGAAAGGCGTGTATCGTTCAAGAAAAGGCCTGAAATCATAACAGCATCCACAGTAACTTCCTTTGCGGACGGATACAGTGAGAGTGGATTAGAAAGTGGGTACCAGTCTCTGCGACAGACTCCCAGCTTAAAAAGTGAAGTGTCCACCGCATCGATTTACACCACTACCGATGCAGAATTCGAAGATGAGCAAGTAACTGAACAAACGTATGTCGTTGAAGTTTCTGAAGTCTTAAATGACATACCTGATATTTCAATCTGTTACGAGAAACCACGTACAAACCACGACGCCAATCTGACTTCAGAACTATTTTCGGATGCGGAAACTCAAACGATTAAACAAAAAGAAAGCAACATGCGTGATGTATTTGGAAATGTATTTAAGCACACTCAATATTTGGATAAGTTCAACAGAACTGTTCAGTGGGACAAATCAGACTCAAAAATGACTGTTCCAGCCTCTGTGATCTCCGACCATAATCTGTTGGTCCATGCGTCAAGTTTCGACAATATCCCAGCCATATATAAGAAATTTAGCCTCAGTGCTGACAAGAGACTTGCCTCACCTGTTGTGGAATATTGCTTTACAGGCTGTAAATCTCTAACTGATCACGCCTTGGTTGAACTTCCTATCTTAACTGGTGACACTGAGGTGTATAAATTTTGTTCAGACTGTGGTATAGATCAGATAGCCGAACTAAGACCTATCCGAGTTTTGGATAAGGAGGATTTCTCTTTTGATACATTCTGTATCATAAAAAGAGACAAGGTCCTTATTTATACGAAGACATTTACTGGGTTTATATGTATAAATCATGGTTCGAGGACTAATTTCAATTTGAAAGCGTTCCTCTTTGCCTCCTACAAGAAAGTGATGCAAAATCCAGAGGTCAGGCTAAATCTTTACATCGCAGATGAGCTTCACAATTTTACGGACTACAACCAGGTATATTTACACGTGCTATCGCCTTTAGATGTCACAACAAAAATATTTTTACACACAAAATGGCTAATTAACTAGGACAAACCAGTTATGTATATAGTTGTAATTAACTTATCAAATGAGTTGTTAACCTTTTATTACCGTCACCTTGCTGCATTCAGAAAACAAATCGGCCATTTGGTATAGCAGAAACATCTGCCATGCAGGAACCATCTATACGTTGATTACCCATATATTGTCAGCGAGCTGTAAAGTATTAATTGCTTCCTCTATCTACTTCCTTTCACCATATTATATTTCTGACTTACATGTAAATTTTGTCTACTTTATCACTTGAAAACCTTTGTATACAATATCATTTGAGGAATAATGGTTTTGTATATAGTGTACGCATTGTTTCTTAAGTATGGTATATAGCTTATTTCATTCCATTATTGAATGAAATCACCAATCGTAATCTTATACCAAGGAAAATAAACTTTGGCGTGGATCTTACACGATCAAAACAATAAAATCGTATCTTTGTATTTCAATGAAATTAACATGTCTTAAAGACAGGGTTTCTGTGCCGGGGGGTCAAAATACAGGTAAAACACAGGTAATCAATTATTGATTTTTTGGTGACAGGAATAAGCCAATCACATTACTGTATTTAGGACTATATATCATCTATTGGCTGAAATTTGATGTGAATGGTCTGAAGTCTAGTGAGAAAATGACAACTGAATGCTAATCCCCTTTATATAGTCCAGCCCTGTCTTTAACACACGTTGCGGACTTCAATGCGCGTAATAAATGTTTAACAGCCAAACTTCTTCAGCAGGGCTATCGGTATCATAAACTTCGAAAAACCTTTTCTAAATTTTATTGCAGACACTCTGAGCTGATTTCCAAATTTAATGTTGGGCTAAAGACACTTTTACGCGAGGGCCTTTCGGAACTAGAATTTTTATGGTGACTTGGCTTACAAATTTAAGAAACTTATAGGAAGGAATGCTTTTTCTTTTCAATTCAGAAAAAAATCATTACGCGTTACAGACGTATAGGGTATAACTTAAATGTTATTGGACAGTCTGCATGCTTAGTTTTTAACCCAATCATGGTTGTTAACTATGCTTCCTTTCTTTAATTGCACGCCGGTGGGTCGGGCGTCAGACTCTATGATGGCCCCGACATAAAGCTATTCATTTTAGTTGGTTGGGGCCGGAGCTTCTTGTCTGTTGCTTGGCCAACCGGGGTTCATCTGGTGTTTTTCTTTAACATCGGAGTTAGTAAGTTATTTGGCGCCCAGGGATCTCCATCGTCGGACAGCTTACTCAATCTGTGTCCTCGTTTTTGATTCATTATGGAGTTTGCCATGATTTATTCGTTTGTCCATGATGATTCATTGATTAGTTAGAGATTTACCACGAGGACCAAACAACTCACTAAATGTTGTGAACCACTGCAGAAGCTGAGGGTGAGGTTAGGTACCTGTAAAAACGGTTTAAGCCCGCCAGTAATTTTATATTACTGATCGTTCCAAGGCGATACTTCTGTAGTGGTTCTTATTGTTTTATGTCTTGGTATTTATTTTTTGTGTGCTGTTGGCGCCTTGTGTATGTTATCATATTTTAGTTAAGTTTATGTAACTGAGTGGCCACCTATTGGGAAAATAGCTGCTCATTCGGCTTACGATATGTTTTCATGGTGTAAATTGTTAATTCATTTTTTTCGCGCCTTGGTTTTTGGAGTGGAAATCTTTTTCTGATTGCGCATTTTCCTGATCGTTGTCTACATGTACCTTTTTGTCATTTTCGTTCCCATTTTGACAGTCAATGACCGACATTGAAGAGGGAGAGGGTCGTGAGAAGTATGCTGTGAAACCACTCGATCTTCCTGAATGTGCCCGTGGTCAAGAGCTCAATGGTGATGATTACTTGGAGATAACAGCTATTGTGCAAAGTGAGATGGCAGATGAGTGGGAACACAAGCCACATCCGACAGAAAACAGGCCACTCGAAAAGGAACTAAAGGTATCTAAGCCTCCTACCATAAACTATACTTTAGGTAAATAGCTATGCCAACTTGGATTGATTCGTGTGGTTATGTTAGCTAACAAATGATGCCTTTTATCTGTTTTACTTCTTTCAGGTAGTAAAGCTGAAAAATCTAACAAGATGTTGCCAGAGCGAAAACTGTTTGCCGCATCCTGTAGCCTGGTGTTTTATAAACAAAAGTCGAGCGCCACCAAGTTCAGTTGTCCAAGTGGTAGTCGATGTGACCTGTAAACTGTCAGATCACAGAGCCGAAGAAACAAGAACTCCGTTATATATAGATGAGCTAAAAATAAGAGAGAGTGACCGTGCAGAGGTAAGCATAGATTATATTCATGCCGATATCCATTCCGTGACAAAATTTATTTGATAAAGCATTAATAGAATTTTGAAAAATCATGCGAATAAAAACAAGTTTTGGTGGCCTTATCGGTTGTACAACTTAACTTTAAATATTCACTGCAGTTATTCATGATAGATCATGACCTTGTTGTATTAATTTTGTAATTTCATGACGTTGAGATCTATCACAGAATACATGTTACTTGAAACTACCGTTTTTCTAAAAAGGCCTTCAGATAAATTGATTAAGTCACCTTATGCATTCTAAAGTTCTTAAGATGCTGCAAAATGTCTTGGCTCACAAATAAAAATACCATACAAAAATTGAATAGGTTTTTCCTATTGTAAAATTTCGTGAGCAAGGGAAGTAACTATTTCCCTGGAAAAATTTTAAATGGAATATTTTTGGTTTAAAATGCACCAAACTAACACAAAATCGTGCAATATATATAATTTAGGCCCAAATACTTTAATAGAATTATTCCACAGATTTGCTAGAATTTAAATTTTGAGGTTCTTTCATTACCTCCCTTGTATTTGCAAAATACCTATTCCAAATTATTGTTGGACATAAACAATTTTTAGTCAACCGATCTTTAAATGTTTTGCGGCACTTTTTAAGACTTTTGGGATGCAAAAGGATGACAGGGTCATATATACATTTCAAAAAAGGGTGATTCTGAAAAAGGTGTTTTCTGAAAGATGTTGAAAGGACAGTAGGTATATGAAGTCAAGTGAATGATATTCATTAGCACTGACATCTTTTTAAAGTCGATAAATTGATAGAATAAACAAAAGCTTGAACACCTGGTTATACGTGGTGCAAAGGAAAACTTCAAATGGCACACTGTGTTACAAAGTAATGGACATGTAAAGAGCGCTTTCTTTGACTCTTTGACCATGCGAGCTGACCTTTGAGAACAGGAATACACATTTTGCGTTAGGACATTCTGATCAGGCCAATAACTTGAGACATGTACACGCACTTCATGTGACACTTAATATGTCTAAACCGGCCTCGGTAGCTCAGTAGGTAGAGTGTCCGCTCCGAGATCGGGAGGTACCGGTTTCGATCCCGGACCGCGACATACCAAAATCGTTAACAATGGTACTAGTTGCTCCCCGCTTGGCACTCGGAGTAGGGCTAGGACTGGTCGCTCAGGTGTCAGTATAATGTGCTGGAGGTGGTATCAGGTAAAAGTGTCTGGGATCTGATACCACAGTGAGGCAGCACTATAAAAGTGAGCATTGAGCTCCCTGTCACAACCAGACACCGTTGTGATATGACAGATAATGTTAAAAGCGACGTTAAACCCGAACAAACAAACAAACAAACAAACAAACATAAATATGTCTAAAACGAGTATAAACCCTTTGCTTACACAAACAGTTTTCACGAGAGGTAAAACGTGCGGTCAAAGAAAAAAGTACATGTATTTCTACAATTATTGCGTTTTAGGTTCCGACAGATTGCCAAAGGGTAACCGAACTGAAACATTTCTTGACACAGTATACACAGCCTCAAAAACGAGACTCCATTCTGGCTCAATTAAACCAGTATATGAGAAGGTATGGAGACTAAATTTGAAATTATCACCTCTGAATAAAATCATATATAGCTACGATCAAAATATATACGATCATTATAAATACATACGTAGGATTAGGCAATTCGGAAACATCAAAATTGGTTGCAGAGGTTATCAGGGACCGTAAAAACAATAAACAGCGGAACCAAGGTGGACAATCAAGTGACTAAAATCATTTTTTGTACTAGAAATTCGGGCAGAACCAGTAAGCAAATTGGCCACAGTTTTCTTAAAACTGAACAAAATTTCACAGAGTCTAGTGCACATATACCGGAATGGTACACTCTCAACTGTTATACAATAACCAGTTTCATGTGAACTATAGTTAAATAGATTGACCAGAGCAACTGGATTTATATTTCAACCCCGAGGTTGCTCGGGATAATCTATTTAACTCTAGCGCGCATAAAGCTGACTGTTGTGTAACTGTTTAGAGGGTAGAATTCCGGAGAATGTGCACTTCATCCCATGAAATTTCATTCAGTTTAAGAAAATTATGGCTGATTTGCTTACTGAATTATATCCGAATACTAGTTCACAAAAATAAATTTTAATCACGTTATTGTCCGCCTTGGGTACTATCCTTTAGGGACCTCTTTATTACCCCCTTCAAAGATGAGATAATCACCTCCCTATGACAGTCCTTTTGTCTCTGGATAATAATTGCACCAGCAGGGGCCATTAATGAAACGCAGCAATTCTATAAGGCATATAAAGATTAGTTTTAATAAAAAAATACTCGCTTTATACTTATTAAAATAAATAATAATGCGTACTTCTTGATTCAAGGCTAGATTCAACAGTTACTCCAATAGACAACCTTGTCACCATTTTGAATGTTATGGAAAGACTCCTACATCCAACAGACTTCATGAGAGCAGTGATCAACATTCTGACCGAACTAAAAGCGTTTGACCTCTTGGATAAGCTGGTAGATAACAAGCTTATTCATGGACACCTGCTTCAAAAGCCTGTGCAACCAGAGCAGACAAATACATCAAACGGGCCACAATGTATAGGAGGAGTCTCCAGCATTCCGTCTCTAGAATATTCGTCTTTTCGTTATGATTCGTCCACTAAAGTTAAAGAACCGTACGCGTTTGTTAATGTGCCTTCTGCTGTTAGCATTGTATCTTCTGTCAACGATAGTGATACTCTCGCTATTGGAAATGAAACCTCCACAGTTGGTGACGAAAATTTAGCTAGGGGTACCTTTGCCCAAGGACCCTGTCGCCCAGAAATGGATACTATAAATACATGTTCATTTGACAAAAACAATGAAGAAACAGTTGGCCATACTGCACAAGTTTCACGACCAAGACCCGAACTCCAGACTTATTCAAATGGATACGCAATATTGGAACAATCGCCTGTGATTTATAGTATGGGTCAGCAAGACGATTCATCTGTTGATTCTGACACAGAGCCAAAAATTTCAGAGCTGTACCTATCTGATAGTGATTAGTAACAATTGAACCGCGACGCGAGAAAACCGGTCTTCGGGGTTTCCGACCAGGTCCGACACAAACCGGCCTGTACAGCCACAGAAAAAAGCTAGAGGCTTAAAAATTTGGCTATAAGTAGAAGAGGAATTGTACTATCCGATCAGCGAAAACAAAGGCGCTGATCAGATCAGCTTCGCAGTTACTGCGAAGCTGATCTGCGCCTTTGTTTTCGCCTATGCAGATTGTTGGTTTTCCCACGAGGTGGCTCATAAAAAAAACTGAATTCCAATAGCAGATGATAGCTGTTGAAATTAGCAGGCTTCATAATTAAAGGTTGCTAATTTAGTGGTTTACACGACAATATAGAGACGAAGAAACGTAACAGCAATTACAATCATCCGTCAAAATATAAATGAGCTACCACATGGGAAAACCAACAATCTGCATAGGCGAAAACAAAGGCGCAGATCAGCTTCGCAGTAACTGCGAAGCTGATCAGCGCCTTTGTTTTCGCTATTCGGATAGTACAATTCCTCTTCTACTCAAATCTGAACTTTCAAGCTTCTAGCTCTTTTCTGTGACTGTACAGGTTGGTTTGTGTCGGACCTGTTCGGAAACCACATTTTTGGTTTTCCCACGAGGCGGCTCAAATGTAATTAACACTTAAGAGATCAAACATGATTTTCGATTCAATGACATTCACTAGCTCCAGAGGAAGACTTGAAAACCGAAGGCGCAGCTCCAGGCTTCAGTCACTTCCAGATGGTAGATGTTTGATCGCTATTGTTGCATTTTGAGAAAACGAAAGGAATAATGACGCATTCCATTCCATAGCCTAGTTACATTTTCAAATGCATAAAACTTTCATTTTTATGCTCGTTCCGGGCAGTCATTCATTAATATCAACAAGTGTTTTGCGTGTTGCCTGGTAACGTGCGTAAGTAAAAGCCGAGTAATAGCTGGGCTATTGACACACGACTTTTGTCTTCATTAATACGAGCCTGTTGATATTTTTATGCAATAATATACACTGTAAGATCACATCTTTTCCCAGGAACATGCGATACATAGTGTGTGTGCTCTATTCAATACGTCATAAAATAGTTTATTATACCTCATTTATATTCATTGGCTGAATGTGGATTTTGATTGGTCCAGAGTATGTCACGTGGAGGGTGTTATTCTGTCATGTTGCATGATCATATTACCCTTTAACATCATATCTGCCTTAAAACGTGCAGCTGCACTTGTAGTCACATGCGTTTGTTGACAGTGCACGTGGAGGGTGCTATTCTACCATGTCGCATGATCATATTACCCACTGACGTCATATTTACCTAAATGTGCAGTTGCACTTGTAGTCACATGCGTTTGTCGTGTGGCATGTCGCTAATTTGTTCGTATAATAAAACAATTGTTGCCCTTGAGTGAGGATGACATGACGATTTGTTCACCCTCGACTGGTTATATTGCCTGTCTCTGGTGAACAAATCGTCATGTCACCCTCACTCAAGGGCAATAATTAATATCGAATACCATATCATTGTAATTACAAAGTTTGATGTGCCATATAGATGATGGGCATTTCAGTCTCATGTTTGCTATACTTAAAAGTGCCATAGAGGGTAAGGTATACTTAATCAAAATATTTACATATATTTACATGTATATTTTATGTTTGTTATATCTCATGTGTCATATAGAGTAAGGTACATATACTTATTAACTGGGTAATAATTACACATTTATTATTGTTTTAATGTACATTAATTAAGCCATCATATTTTTGTTTACTTACCCTTTACTATGAGATTTGATTTTTTAATATATATATATGTTTATGATATACTCTTTTTATTGTTTCCATTGTTTTTGTACAACACTGTTATTCAATGACATACCGTTTTCATTCATATATGAGCCGCGCCATGTAAAAATAAACAAGGTGTTTTCCGGACAGGTCCGACACAAACCGAGCTGTACAAGCACAGAAGATGGCTAGAGACTGGACATCTTGGATTTCGAAAGAAGAGGAATTGCACTATCAGAGTAGCGAAAACAAAGGCGCTGATCAGCTTCGCATTTACTGCGAAGCTGATCAACTGCGAAGCTGATCTGCGAATTTATTTTTTTTTTGCATATGCAGATTGTTTGCTTTCTCATGACGTGACTCATATAAAAAAGATCCTTTGTGGGTGATGGAAGTGAGCGAACATTCGTGCAAACTATAAAGCTTACAAATAGTCGGTACATCAACAAGTCAGGAAGACAACTATAGATTCCAGAGGATCGTAGTAGACTTTCGTCACAGATTTGAGTGACACGCCTGTTCCTATAGTTCAAATACATTCATTTCATTTATATATATTACTTTAAAATGTGACGTAAGTCTACTACAATCGTTCGGGATCTATAACATATCTATGTCTTATGCACACTATATTCATACAAAAGATTATGATAACTGACCAAAGATCAAAATGTTTACCAAATAGCGGATTCAGCTGCATGTTTACTGAAAATAATCACTTGGGGCATTTGCTTAGGCCTCTTTTTTCTCTGACAAAGTAGTTTCGTCGCAGAAAAAATATGCTGTTAAAGTCAGTTCTGTGGCGAAGTTTTATTGTCAAATATCTGTGACAAAGGTGAGCGAGCTAAGAAATATCAGTGATCTTTGCTGTATGTGAGGCAAACTCATTGCCAAAGTTTCTGTGACAAAAAATCTTCGTCAAAGAAAGAAAGAAAAATTGTCCGTGGCAAACAGGCTTAAAAAGCAAAAAACATTTTCATGTTTCTGAAAGTAAAGTTGTTCCATGAGAATTTCTGCTCACGCATTTAAGGCATATAGAATACCCTACTCAATTTTGGTTAATTCAAATGCTACATGAAATTGCATAACAAATAAATTGTTCATTGCATATTTGAATTTCGTAAGCTGCTATGGAATGTCATGGTATTGTATTTTTGGAATACTGATATCTTCTAACACTTTATTGTACATCGAACGGACTCTCCTATCAAACGTATATACAGTTGTATGTTTGAAAAAATATTTTTGTACAGTTTGCAAAAATAAAAAGAAGAACATACTTTTGTATTTTATTCATTCTATATTACCAACTATTTAAAACTCATTGTGCTACTCTAAAAAACAAGGTTGTATATCAGCGACATGATCATGAACCATTTTGGTTTCACATCACAGAAAAGGCATCCACTACTTACAAATGAGCCTTCGCATGAGAAAACAAACAATCTGGGTTTCCGAAAAGGTCGACACAAACCGGCCTGTATGGCTACAGAAGCAGGCTAGAAGCTTGAAATTTTGGATTTAAGAAGAAGAGAGATTATACTCTCTGTGCAGCGAAAACAAAGGCGCTGAACAGCTTCGCGGTTACCGCGAAGCTGGTCTGCGCCTTTGATTTCTTATATGCAAATTGTTGGTTTTCTGATGCGGCGGCTGAAATAATTACTATGAAGCCTCTACGTACTCTCCATTAGCTGCACAGCTAAGTTTGTGATCAAATGATAAGAAGTAGATAGGCTGTGCCTCCAGCGGTGATAATGATTAAAAGCTGTAGCTGCTGAATAGGCTAAAGAGGTACCACTGTTTTTGATATATGACACCATGTTGGATCTGTACCCACGACGTCCGTGCCCATTCCTGATCTGAATCCACATTTTAATGGGTCTAATCTCTACCCACGCATATCTCTAATAAATCATTGTACCTACCGCAATCACTGGTTTGTCAACGAAACCTCCAACAATGAAGTATCAGGGTATGTATAAGGTTATGAACATAATGGATACAGATAAAAAAAAAGCGTACGTAGGTACATGTACAGATCTTTGGCGGGTACATCAAAGAAAATATAATAATACAATGTAGTCTGATAAATGCTAAATGTCAAGTTACAATCAATTATATGCAGTTTTAAAATGGATGGGGTAATTCTGTGTGAAGAAATGCCATTCTTTTAAAGATCTTGAAGGTTTTTAGTGTCAAATATGACTGCACTTTATACTTTTTGCTTTCAAACAATAATTAGTGCATTAGAAAGTGAATGTTATTTATGAAAAAGGACAAATTTTTATAGTGCATTGCATCAGACTTTTCAAATGATATATAATTTTTTTTTTCATAGCAGTACCTCAATCCATCAATGAGTTTGACCGTTGTGCCAAGAAAAATTCAAGAGCCGCTCACTTGATTCTTCATTGGGAAGATTAGGACTACTTAAAAAGCATGCAATCCAACTAAAACAGAAGATGTCACCTCAAACTTAAAATATGAGAGATACAGGATTTTGGGTCCTAGGTAATACATCTCCATTTCCATCTCAGGTTAAGCAAGAAATGTCTAATAGCGTTCACATGAGTTGCGTTTTGAATGGTTTGTTGTACGTGTATATATATTTAATAGTGGTTTTGTTGTGTGTTTGAATTGATGCTTTACATCCCAGTCAACACATATAGTCATGCAGGAACAGTAGGATGTTGTGACGACCAAAATTTTATTTTTGATAAAACCATACAAGAAAGCAACTAAGGCTTATAGGTATGGATGGTATGACTGAACAACTTTTTCTGTGCAGGTTCATGACAACGTAATCAGGTGGTCGGTTAGTAAGTAATTAGCTTTGTCTGGAGGCACAAGCAACCCATCTATTTCTCACGGCCCAAACTGGTGTGACCCAAAATCCGACCTGGTGATGTTCAGTGATTCAAAGCGTTTTTTTAAAATATGTAGATGTACCGAAAGAGTTATTATTTTCACAATGGTATGACTTAACTTGAAAAGAATGTTGGTAATTTTTCTGGCGATCAAGTTTCTCTATCAGTCGGATAAAAGATAAATGTATTCATAAACCGAGTTTGGAGTCCCAGTAATAGCTAAAAATAGTAACAGATAGTCATAAAATACCCTTCAAAAATCTACCCAAGACATAATACACCCGATCAATATGATGTAAGATTTGAAAATAATTTGACAGTGGTATCCCGAAGCAACAAAATCCCAAGCTAGGTCTTTAGTGAGTGTTTAGGTATGTCCGCTTTAAGAACATCCAGGTATGTCACGATTTGAGTTTTTAAACTAGCTATTTTCTTCTTTCACATGGCGTTAAGGAATCTTAGTAGAATGTGTTGTTGACCAGCGTGTGTAAAACGAAGCATTCTATAAGCACAGAGCTCTTGCTACTGCCTTTTTTTTTTCAAAACAATCGTGAGGTCAAGTTGTATGCTAAAGTTCCCGGACGATATTAGTAGACTTTCGTCATTGATTTACCGTTATACATACGAACGAAATGAATGTATTTGAAGAATAGGAAGAGGCGGTCATTCATGTTTAAATCTGCGACGAAAGTCTACTACAATCGTCCGAGAACTATGTGTATGGCGAGTTCTAGTCACACAAAACAATCCATTGTTTTTTTTTTTTTTTTTTTTTTTTTTTTTTTTTTTTTTTTTTTGTTTTTTTTTTTTTTTTTTTTTTTTTTTTTTTACATTTTTACCGATATTTCCGTTACAATCCCATTACGTAAACATGTCGTGGCAAAGGTTACTTTGGTTCCTTGTTCCGTTAACAGGTAAATCGGACACAGTTGGTCACGGGGAGGTGACAATCAACAATGCAAGGATTTTTTTATAAATATATACTGCGGGTATCCCAGACGATCGTAGCAGACTTACGTAGCAGATCGTAGCAGATTTGCCGTTATATACATTTGAATGAAATTAATGTATTTGACCAATAGGAACGGTGTGTCATTCATATTTATATCGGTAAATCTGTGACGAAAGTCTACAATCACTGCATTGTTGATTGTCACCTCCCCGTGACCAACTGTGTCCCATTTACCTTTTAAGTTAATGAAACGCGGACCCAAAATGACCTTTGCCACGACATGTTTACGTAATGGGATTGTACTACAAACTTCCGGGATTAATATGTAAATCTTTCAGAGATCTGACTAAAGAAACCGTTATAAACAATGAAAATAAACTCATCCGCGTTTAAGGAATTACAGGTATGACATATTTGCCACAAAATTTCAAATACTACTTATTACATGTATTTCATCACACAACGCTATCCAAGGTGCTAGAATGCATCGGTACTGGTTACAGTTGTTTATATATTACCGCTATTTACATTTTCGTGCGAAAAATGGTATCGCCTTATCACCATCCATCTATGAATCGACTGTAGTCAAAACTGTAACTAAATGTGTTCAAAGAATTGTTTGCAACACAATGAATCGACCGACCTGTGGCTTAAAATCATTGCTTAACAATCATGATCTAATATCGTAAAGCGTCAAATTTAGTGGACAACCATGACTAAAAGTATTGAAATTTAAAGAATGTACGATCTGGATTGCATTACCAGTTATCTGCACAATGTTTCTTTCAAATATTTCAACGGTTTAATTCTGGACATATTTTCCAATGGTATTAGATTCGCGTTTAAAGGTAAATAAAAATGAATACTGGGACAGTGAGCATATTAATGAGAAAGGGGATGGGCCATACCGCGATTTCGGCTATTTAAGCCCCGTCAGTGATCCCCCGAATTAGGCAACAAGAAGCCTATGAATCTAATGAATCTAAACCGATTATAATTTTTGAATTATAATTTGAAAGCCGTAATTAGTAGAGTCATTTAGAGCTTTTAATGCTGTGATCTAACAAATGTTTTTCAAAATGTTTTCAAGATTGATGCTATTTTTTTATAGAAAAGACAGATAGAAATCGCCAGTGATGCGCGATGCAGTTGCTTGTACTCTGTCCCCTTATCCTGTTTCTACTGACTGCATCGGGAAGAAGGGTAAAATATCATCTCATATTAATTTTGTTTTTCATATCAATTTATATCACTGTATCGTTATTTGATTTTAAGATTAGATCTGCTTATTATTTGGTAGATATTCAAGAAAATGGTCCAGAATGTATTTTCATCTCTAGGAACATTTCATCTATTTGATTTAATGTGAATGGTTTGTTGAAGATTATTCCCAACAGTCCGTGTCACTATAAACAAGTTGGTTTCATGGACTGTGAAGAATCCCGTTACTCAAGAAATTCGATATACTGGTTTACATGCATGTGACATTGCCCTCAGCTCCGTGAAATGTATAGCCCTTGTACCCCCACTTTTATATAGAAAAACTAGTGTCTACAGGGGTATACCTATTTTTCTTAGGTAAACAAGTCCAAAACATAGATTGTGGGCACTCGTTAGAACCGCCTCTGCAAGGCGGTTCTAACGTGTACTCACGATATATGTTTTGAACAATAATATTAAAATTATAAAAAATAAATCTGATGAAATTTTCAATTTTTACAGCTGAAAAAAGTCTCTGTGCATGGGCAAATTTTCGTAATCGTTGTATACATGGACTCCATGATGGAGACTACAATCCTGAAATGACTTCCAAACATCTAATTCTAAAATATATCAGGTTTAATTGCTGTAATGGGCGTAAGTTTTTTTTTCATTGTTTTTGTTTTAAATGTAAATACATGTAGGTCAATCGAGTCTATGGAAATGATGTAATAGAAATGCCCCATGCTGAGAAGATAAAAACTGTGCCTGACAATGATGACGTGGGTAACATGATGAACACGGCTGAACCAATGAATATTGGATCTAGGATTGATAATGCAGGTATTATATACGCCCAACATATATCTTCATTTCTCTTTTCTTCTTTACATACTTCTGTTGTGGTTCTAATTGTTTTATGTTTTGGTGTAAAATATGTTTGTGCTGTTTGCACCTTATGTGAGTTTTTATATATTTAGTCACTATGTTCGGGTCATAGAGTGGCTGCCTATAAGGAAATAGCTGCTCACACGGCTAACGATATGTTCTCTTTGTATACGTACCTGATTGTCAAAGGTATTCTCGACTCGGTTTTTGGAGTGGAAATTTCTTTCTAATTGCGCCTGTTCCTGATCATTACTTGCACTCCTTTTACACTTTTGCGTATTGCCTCGCGTAACTACGGCGTATTAAGATACGAAAGGTAAGTCACACGCACGTCGTACATACGCGAGCATACGTAGCTCATACTCCTCATTAGCCGAGGTGCTATGTTTTTACAAGTGCGCACTTAATACGTATCACGTACTTGGTAGCTCCGATACTCTGTGCATACGTCACACATACGCCGTACATACGAAAGCAACGTAGCACGTACGTCGTAGATACGAACGTAGATACGTAGCTCGTACTCCTGATACGCAACACGTACGTAGCGATTAATCTTCACGTAACCGTGACGTATGTTTTTGTAACATGCTATAATGGACGGTTCATAGAAGTTTGATGGCTCAAAATAAGAAATGTGATTGAAGCATTTTCATTTCAGTCCATGAACACACGTAGCAAGATAACTTGAATATCCAAACTAAAACTTAATTGGCGTATTCGCGCCGTGAATGAACACAATACACACTGTATACGCAACCGTGTTTCTTACGGTGGCGATTGATCCAATATTACTGGAATCATGGCCGAATGGATTGCGTTGATTGCCAGGCAGCTGGATTGACTGGGCGACAATGTGCTGTGAGGAATTGGTCCATATGCAGTGCTATGCATTCATATCAAGCTTTGATCAGAATTCAATAGCCCGAGTCAAGCAGGGCCAAATTAAAGATTCCTGTAACACCAAAAAATGCGCATTATAGGAGTATTCCTCAAATGACATGATATTGATTGAATTTCAGGAGGCGGAAAGGCCATCAGAAGTGTATCAACCCATCTCAAGCATCGGAAGCATGGAGATCTTCAACACATTATCGACAAATTCGACACCCAGTGTCAAACAGATGTCAAAACCATGGTAAAGAATTGTATTTAAGGACAAACACGCTTCTGATATACACGATATACAAGTTTCATTGGTATAGTTAATAGAATCTCCTTAATAATGATGTTTTAGTTTTGGCATCATATCGAGGACCCTTGTATTCTAAGTCTCTATGAGTATTCCCCATGCCTTAATAAAGACATCAGGATAACATATCCTTATTATGTATACCCCTTGAACCCCACTTTTATATAGTAAAACTGGGGTATGGAGGGGTATTCCTATTTTTCCGCCGAGGCGATTCTAACGTGTACCCACAATCTATGTTTTAAGCAAAAATAATAAAAACATCTTTCTTTTTTCAGCTGAAAATTTCCATTTTTTACAACTTTAGAAATCTCTGCATATTGCATGGGCAAGTTTTCAACGAATCAACGGCTAACGGCACTGTAACCAAACACCACTAAATATTGTATACGTTGAAAAGTATGTGAATGTATCAAGTATCTTAAGTTATCTCTCTTAGATTTTGTAGTGTATAAATCAATGGCAAATAAATAGAGTGACGCAAACACTTTTTTCCGCCGCTGTAGTTATTAACACACACACACACACACACACACACACACACACACACACAATAACACGCGTGCCCGGTGTCTCTGTTCTGAATGTTGCAATACTGAGATACTTCACTCTGAGTATACGTTATGTACCTTCAGCATTAAAAACGTTCTTTTCAGGATTCATATTGTAGTGAACTTTTGGAGAAACTCAAACATCGGATTAAAACCAGTTTAGAGCTCCCTGATCTGCAAAGGAGACAGATGAACTCAACAGGTAGTGGTCTCTTAAATACATATTTTTATGCTGATTCAGGCAGGCAATGGTCGTTTAGATCAACAATTTTGTATCAAATTTATTTTCATTTGCAGAACATTTTAACCGCGGCGCAACTGTAAAGCATTTGACGAGTAGTCGTTTTGTGTATGCTGCTTAGGAAGCGTGATAGTTTAATTTTATGCAAAATGAACCAAAATTGGTAATAATATAATGGTTTAATGTATTCACATTATTATTTTCTTCAACAAGTATTAGTCACATCAACGAGAGGGGGCTTATATTGTCAAAAAAATGTAATGTTAGTTGCACGCAGAGATTAGATCAGGTGTTTCTATCATGTTCATTATTCTCTTTGTCTTTCCTTTTTACCGTTTTCCATAAATGAAATCTGGTATGCTTTGCTTTGACGGTCAATATGTAAGCTTAAACAATTGGAACTGTTCATCATTGATGATTATTTTGTCTGCTTAACAGCACCCATTCCAGAGGTTCACCATCCATAAAATATTCTTGACGTTACAAGTCATGCATATTTGATCGCACATGCATGGTTTTGCTAACTTGAGTTTAAAACTGTTTTCTAAGTGTAGGTACATAATTGTAATTTAGCTTTTCCACCTCGGTTTTTGGAGTGGGAATTTCTTTCTGGTTGCGCCTTTTCCTAATCATTGCCTACTTGTACCTTTTCAACATTATGGGTTGCTTTAGCACAAACTTAACGCGTTTTCTATTTGTGATATTTTTCGTTATATTTTCTCTTGTTTGAAGGTAATTCAACAGTTTAAATGTAATTCTAGATTCTATTTGTTATTTGATTTCGATGAATTAATACATCTGAGTCGAAGCATTATAATCATTTTGATGTCATTTCCTCATGTTTTTTGTTTCTCTCTACCAAACTCGTCTTTAAATAAATCCGCTGTTTTTTTTTTGTCTACGCGCCAGCGCGTAGACTACTCTAATGTTTGAGATTGACCTACTTACAAGACAACTCATACACCTCTCTACAACTGCAACTGCACGTTTGAATCTAGTGGCTTGATCATCGTGTTAGTATGATTCCGGTTCGTTTCGCCAAGGACCGTGTAAACACCCAAAAACACCCATGCAAACCTCCCTTTGGTTGGTAACATTTGTACCAATGGTGCAGTTGGTACCAAAAATGGGGCAAATTGTTAAATTCGTGGAACTGGTGCATGATTGCATTCTATCTAAGCAACAACGGAATGAAATGAACTGACGATATTGTGACGCTATATGGTCAGGTATGAACCAACCTGTGTAGCCAATTGCATTCTATCCAAACCACAACGGAATGAAATGAACCGACAGTATTGTGACGGTCGATTGTCAGGTATGAATGCTTTGACCGCGCAGCGTTTTATTTCTGTTCAGTCAAATGCACCACGATGAAATGGGAGTACGGTCAGATTCTTTGACATTCTAATTTATATTTGCGAAGCGTAGACCAAGCTTTTTGTTAAAGCTTATACTTGTTGATTCTAGTTTTTGTTCAAGGGCACTGAACAGTGTGGCGTATGTAGGTGCGACATAAGTCCCAATTTCAGTATCTTTTTTTATCGATAGCAAATTCATTAAATAAGATTATGTATTTTAAATAAATCGAAGCGAGTCTAGTTTCAGCTGCTTCGCTTGCTTCCTTAAGGAACACATCAGACAAACATGTAATAGTACATCCAAGTTCACTCTAAACATCTGTCCGCGTCCACGAACAATTTACTTTTAAAAGCGTGACTGAGTTGACGGTGTCATGATTCAATACACAGGTATAAAAAATATTTAAGACGCGTTATACAAAAATATGTCTTACTCCTCACGAACTACGCAGAGTACAACGTCTTTATGTATTTGAGATTAAACTGGGCTCATTAGTGACATATATATATACTTCTTTTCTGGTGAAATCTTCATTTTTTACAGCTGAAAACATTCTATTTATTGCATGGTATTAGTGACTTACAAAAGTTACATAAATCAAATTGGAATTCTCATAAGTATTGCAAGAGTAACTTCCCTTACATTATCATAGGCAATGAAATTGAATGAATGTTGGTAATAAGCTTTCCCCATTGCTTTGTTTTGTCACTACGTCTTTCATTAGCATATTTTGTTTCTGTCTATATGCTCGTATGTTACATATGTAACCTTGAGTTAAATAAAGTTGAGTTGAGTTGTACTGTATGTAAAGTGTACAGTATATCATTGATATCAAGTTTAAGAGGTGAAAGAAGCCATCAAACAAGCACTAAACGACGAATATTTCAATTTTACAGTGTTTGTGTGCGGCTTGGCAAGACCTTTCGCTCTAAAACTGTATGATCCTTCACAAGAACTATGTTGTAATGGAAAGATTCACCCAAAAGATACCGGCATGGAAATGTGCTGTGGAACTGAAAGCAGGACAATCTATGACAAAACACAACATCTCTGTTGTAACGGGACCCCTTACAGAAAAACAAGGTTTCGCCAAGGATGTTGTGGAAGAAATGTCTACGACAAACTATCACAAAAAGCCTGTTGTAACGACCAAATCTATGACACAAAGCGAAAATTTTGTTGTGATGGTAAAACATTACATCACAATATTGGGAAGCATAACAGAAATGGAAAATGCTGTGGCGAAGAGAAGTAAGAACTTGAATTACCTCCAAGTCCCTTTCATCGCAAGTAAGCTGTAAAACGTCGCATCTGCCTTTACTGGGCTATGTGATAGGTACACGAATCACTAATGTTTTTATCATAAATAGACATTATTGAAACCTAAACGAGATCTATCTGATACGACAAGTATGTGGGATGAAAAAGGAAAGGTAATTCCAGCAAATACAAAATGGTTCTCTGCCACCTTACTTTACTGAACCAAACATATAATCGTTACGTTCATAATGGATTTTTATACCATTCTTGATATCAAGGACGAAAACCAAGATTAAAAGATTCAAACGATACAGCTAAGATATTTTATGGGAGTAACAAAGAAGATAAGATTGATGTGTGAACAATTTTTGTTTTAGATTTGACGACAGGTGTTACACATGCGGTAACGTCATAGAGATCATACCACTTTTCAACCCTGTATCTCAGCGTTGCTGCCATGGACGTATAAAAGATATCAAAGATAATAAAACTGTTTGCTGCGGAAAACAATTGATGGACACAAGCAAATATGAGTGCAAAGAAAACATAATCATCAGTAAGTAATAGATCTTTGACAATGCACTAGAGCTGATAGATACGTGTTACAGATTAAAAAACACAAGTTTTACTCAAAAACAAGTGCATAAAAATTATTGAATATTTAAGAAAGAATTGAAAGCTAAATTTGATTCCACGGTCGTCGATGAAACACCTCTTGTAGACGAATGTATACATGTGCATAAATGCCCTTTCATTAAAAAATTCTTCAGTTTGGTTGTTATGCATGCATGTGTTTTATTATTTCGACCGCTTTGAGAATCGTCAAAAAAGGTCCTATTAAGATATCGTGATTATTCTTACTTCCCAGCGCATGCATAGAACATAATTGGCCTTTTTAATAATTAGATTTGCAGTTTGTGTTTTATGCCTGTTTCCTACATGTTAGTACACCTGATTTATAGAAACCTTCAGCTCATTTATCGAATCAAGTTCATGTCATGTTATAAATTATCGAATACATTTCTAATAAGCTGATAGACCGAGTTTGATTATTCTGTTTTCAAGAAAATGACCGAGAATCCCTATCTACCCAGAACGTCAGTTTTCGCATGAATGTCAGAGACAGAACCTTCGAAGTACGTCCAGATTTCAACGACTCCGGGGAATCATTCAAAGTGGTGACGTCCGGCAATAGTAGTCAACCAATACCTCTTGGTGCATTGCTAGGATTAAGTATTGCAGGTATGTGGACGGTGGGTGACTTTAGTGTAGCTAGTCATATGTGTTATTACTTGTTATTTCAAGAATACTTATGTCATAAGAAGGTACAAGTAGGCAAAGATCAGGAAAAGGCGCAATCAGAAAAAGATTCCCACTCCAAAAACCGAAGTGGGAAAAAACCAAACTAACAATCAGGTACTTATACCATGAAACATATCGTAAGCCGAATGAGCAGCTATTTTCCCAATAGGTGGCCACTCAGTTACCTTAACTTAACTAAAAATATGAAAACATACATAAGGCGCCAACAGCACAAAAAATTTTAAACACCAAGACATAAAACAAAAAGAACCACTACAGAAGTATCGACTTGGAACGATCAGTAACACAAAGTTACTGGCGGGCTTAAACCGGTTTTACAGGTACCTAACCTCACCCTCAGCTTCTGCAGTGGCTCACAACATTTAGTTAGTTCTTCGGTCCTCGTGGTGAATCTCTAACTAGTCAATGAATCATCAAGAACAAACAAATAAATCATGATAAACATCCTGATGAATCAAAAACCAGGACTCACAGATTGAGTAAGCTGCCCGACGATGGAGATCCCTGGGCGCCGAATAACCTACTAACTCCGGAGCAAAAGAAAAACACCAGTTGGACCCCGGTGGGCCAAGCAACAGACAAGAAGCTCCGGCCCCAACCAACTAAAATGAATAGCTTTAAGTCGGGGCCATCATAGAGTCTGACGCCCGACCCACCGGCGTGCAATTAAAGAAGGCAGCATAGTTATCAACCATGATTGGGTTAAAAACTAAGCATACAGACTGTCGCATAACATTCAAGTTATAACCTATACGTCTGTAACGTGATATGATTTTTCCGAACTGAAGAGAAAAATCATTTATTCCTTTAAGTTTCTTTAATTTGTAAACCAAGTCACCATAAAATTCAGGTTCCGAAAGGCCCTCACTTAAAAGTGTCTTTAACCCAACATTATATTTGGAAATCAATTCATAGTGTCTACGATAAAATTTAGAAAAGGTTTTTCGAAGTTTATGATACCGATAGCCCTGTTGGAGAAGTTTTGCCGTTAAACATTTATTTCGAGCGTTGAAGTCTGTAACATGATTGCAGACTCTAGCAAACCTAATAAGTTGCGAAATGTATACACCATAAGAAGCACGACGAGGAACGTCACCATCCAAAAAAGGAAAATTTACTATATCAAAATCAAAGTCATCGCGCTTATCATAAATTTTAGAAGAAACAAATCCATTTGCAACAGAAAGATGTAGATCTAAAAAGGGGGCTTAATAGTTTATTTTAGCGGATCTTTCATGAAGTTATAATGCCGCGAATATGTTTTAAAATATTAATTCGTCCAATATGCTTCTTTGTAGAAAAAATCCAACTGAACTTTTTAGTGAAGCCTAGTTATTATTTTGATCTTCTTTGCAGTGATGATTGTTATTGTAATAGCCCCTGTAATAATATGCTTATGCAAGAGAGAGATGAAACGGAAAACGCGACAGTCGGGCATCCCCGTTCGTTTCAACAACGAAACTAAAACAAATCCGGGATTAACAGATTCATCGGTCACGTTTTCGAACATCAATTATGAAAATGGACGTGAAAGTGGGTATAACTCTTTGTCATACACAGAAAGCTTTAGCAGCGATTTAAATGTCAAAATTTGTGATAATCTTTCAAAGAACAAAGACGGGCAGGCTCAGGTATCAAAAGCCTTAGGCGAAGTCACGGACGAATTGCCTGCCATACGAGAGGTGACTGATATTTTTGAAGGTGACATTCCGAAAATTTCTACCCATTATGAGAAATTAGTAAGCAACCAAGATACAAATCTGACGTCAGAACTATTCTCGGACGCTGAAACTCAAACAAAGAATCCCAAAGAAAGCAACCAGCGTGATATATTTGGAAACGTATATCAGCACAGTCAGTATCTTGATATATTCAACACAACCGTACAGTGGGATAAATCCGACTCAAAAATGACTATTCCAGCATCTGCTATAACTGAACATAAACTGTTTGTCCAAGCGTCAAGTTTCGACGATATTCCAGCCATATATCAGAAATTTCGCCTTACTGGTGACATGAGACTAGCGTCACCTATTGTTGAGTACTGCTTTACAGGCTGCAAATCGTTACAAGAACACGCGTTGGTTGAACTACCTATCTTAAGCGGTGACATAAGGGTCTATAAATTTTGCTCTGATGGTGGAATAAGGCAATGCTCAGAATTAGAGCAGATCAAAGATTCGGAGGAGGAGGATTTTTCTTACGATACTTTCTGTATCATAAAGCGAGAAAAAGTCCTTATTTACACGAAGACCTTTTCCGGGTTTATGTGTATTAATCATGGAACAAGGCAAAAGTTCAATTTGAAAGCGTTTCTATTTGCCTCGTACAAGAAAGTGATGCAAAGTCCAGAGGTCAGGCTGAATCTTTATCTCGCGGATGAGCTACACAATTTTACGGACTACAACCAGGTAAATTTAAATTCTTAAATTCAAGCGATTTTCAATTCTTCTTCACCCATCATTTTTGCATAAACTTGCTACCTCCTTTATTTTAATATGTTTTTGTTTTATCTATTTTCGATTTAAAAGATATCTTGATAATTAAATTGACGCTTATAGATAAACATTTTGTCTGTTGCTTGGCCCACCGGGGTCCAACTGGTGTTTTGCTTTTGCTCTGGAGTTAGTTAGTAGGTTATTTGGCGCCCAGGGATCTCCATCGTCGGGCAGCTTACACAATTTGTGAGTCTTGGTTTTCGATTCATCAGGATGTTTATCGTGCTTTATTTGTGTGTTCTTGATGTTTCATTGACTAGTTAGTGATTCACCACGAGGACCAAAGAACTAACTAAATGTTATGAACCACTGCAGTAGCTGAGGATGAGGTTATGGCCATGTAAAACCGGTTTAAGCCCGCCAGTTACTGATCGTTCCAAGGCGATACTTCTGTGGTGGTTCTTTTTGTTTTATGTCTTGGTGTTTGAAATTTTTGTGCTGTTGGCGCCTTATGTATGTTTTCATATTTTAATTAAGTTTAGGTAACTGAGTGGCCACCTATTGGGAAAATAGCTGCTCATTCGGCTTACGATATGTTTTTATGGTATAAGTACCTGATTGTTAGTTTGGTTTTTTCCCACCTCGGTTTTTGGAGTGGGAATCTTTTTCTGATTGCGCCTTTTCCTGATCTTTGCCTACTTGTACCTTTTTATACCTAGCTACAACTTTGTAGTTTTGGTATTGCATTCACATCAAAACAGCTTGTCTTATTTTACGCCATTACAGATAAAACATTTTCTCCATTGAATAATCTTGTATACATGACAAGTAGAAGATAATATTTCACCAGGAACTCAAAATCATAACGGACAGCGGTCAAGGAAACAACAATGTTTGCAAATAGGATACCTGTCTATCGCATGTTATAAAACTACATGTATCTTATATACACTGAACTTCACACATAATCCTTTAAATTTTTTTCAAAAAAAAGCGAATGTTCAGCAATGAAGAATGTGAAGGACGGGAAAAGTGTGCTGAGAAACCACTCGATCTTCCTGAATGTGAAGAACTAAATGGTGAAGATATCCTAGAGCTTATTGCCATTGTGCAAAGTGATGTAGCAGACGAATGGGAACATAAGCTTCATCCAAGGGAAAACAGGCCAATCGAAAAGGAACTTAAGGTGACTGGTTCTTTTTGCATGACACATTTAAATCTAAATGCACCAAACTGATGAAGTATTTGCAAGGATCATAGTATTACTCTTAGATAAAGAGCTACATATCGGCCAACATGATTTGCTTTGTAAAGCCATGAACATAATTGCAATTGACTTCAACCATGACATATTCGTAAATAAAGATATCTTTTTTTTCAGGTGGTGAAACTGAAAAATCTTTCCAGATGTTGTCAGAGTGAAAATTCACTGCCCTATCCAGTAGCCTGGTATTTGATAAACAAGGGTCGTGTGGCACCAAGTCCGGTTGTCCAGGTTGTTGTTGATGTAACGTGTAAGCTGATAGACCAGAGAGCGGAGTCAACACTAACTACCTTAGTTATTGACGAGTTGAAAATTAGAGACAGTGATCGCACAGAGGTATGTTTGATTTGCATGTACCAATATTCCAATATAATTTACAGCAATAAACGAGAATACAGTCTGTAATACACGTATCAGTCAATAATAAATTTTATCGTGCATGTACATGTTACATCTAAAACATTTAATACATCAAAGCTAGTCAATGCATTTAAATGCATGTTTTAATCAATATTAATCTTCCCATTGTCATGGAAAGCAGAGGAGGCCATCCGACATACATGTAGATATATCAAAATTATCAAAATTAGCCATTGTAACGCTATCTTAACAATGCAAGCAAACTGCTATCTCAACATATCAACACGTTCTTTACGATCATATGTGTGTACATTCAGGCACTTCAGTTTTATTTTCGTGGAGCGCTATGTACAGTGACCTTGCAAGCCATCAATTTTAAACACAGTCTAATCAAATACATTGCAATCCTCAGTGCAGTGGCAGTGCAATTAGTAATAAAAATAGTAAATTAGTAAGCAACGACCTATTGTCTTTTGATACAGATTTTATTTTGAAAAAGTGCATGTTTATATTCGATCTGTTTAAGGTTCTAACAGACCGTCAGCGTGTTATAGGGCTTAAACAGTTCTTGACACAGTTCATCGAACCCTCGAAACGAGAATCTCTGTTAACCCATCTTAATGACTTTGTCAGAAGGTATGGCGTCAAGTAAATTGAAAAGTCATTAGAATATTTCTGGTCTTAGTCTCACCCTATAGATTCACTGTACACCGTAGAATCAGTGAAAGACACTGTACCAGTGATTGAACACATTTTTGGGGCAAAAAAGTGAGATAGTGGTAAGTATTTTGCATGTTTTTTTGTGTTATAAGCTTTGTTTCTGTGACATAGTTTTCAGTTGATCACTTCGGTACATGTTATTGTTTCATCTTATGGTCGACAAACCGCAAAAGGTGTTCGTGGGAGCATACGGGAGGCATTCGTTTTGGACGAGAGTTGTAAAACCCTTAAAAGTCGCTGCACTTTCTCATCTAGTTTTAAAATCAAACAAATTTGAGAAAATAAAATACGCCCAAAAGAAAGATATACTTCGGAATTTTCAATATAAGAAAGCGCATGCTGATCCGCTTCATCGATTCCGAAATTTCTAACAATAAAGGACTGTACGTTCGAAATTCAGTGAAAGGAACTACTGTCCCAGTGAATGAGAGGTATTGTACGAAGTAAAAGCCTCACAGTGTTAGAGGTTCTGTACCCTGTGATAGGTAGTTGTTCAAATTTTCGTTAATTAGGATGTGAGCAATGCGAACGATGCACTTGAAAAATGTGTAAATGTGTATTTTATCCTTACCTTATGTTGATAAATGATATATTTGAAAATGTTTTTATATGATAATCAATTTTCTTTTCTAAGCTTATTTTGATTCCCTCTTTGTACCTATTAGATTAACATCACATTCTATGTATAACTGTCTTCATGAGAGGTCTCCGGAGACAATATACGTGTCTAAGAACAACCAATATAGATGGAATCAATTAGCAAAAAATGTGATTAAGCGCCTATATTTGATTTGTTTGCATACAGTACATGAAGTGGTCATAACAGCTATTCTGGTGTGAACATTGTTCGGACAATGTCTTTTTTTCACGAGTGGTCATAATAGCTACGCTGGCACGTGTATGGAACGCCAATGCTGTCTGATGGTAAAAAATAAAAACATTTGATTCATCATCGTCATTTTATCCTGCTCACATTTGATTATATATTGTATAGTGTGCATTATATAATGAGAAAAGTCCATTTAAACGTTGGACCAGGTTCTTTATATTATGAAACGTTTCATTATATGATGAGTAAAAATCTTTATATTATGTAAGACTTACATTATATGATGATTAAACATCTTTATATTATGGTAGACTTACATTATATGCTGATACAACCTCATTATACTATGTATGTTTCTCATTATATTATGGGCTAATGTATTTATATGCATCAAGTTGATTGTATGGTTCGCATCTATCTATCTATCTATCTATCTATCTATCTATCTATCTATCTATCTATCTATCTATCTATCTATCTATCATCATCGTGATCATGATCAATCATCATCATCATCATCATCATACTTATCGTCATTATAATCTATCATCATCAATATCGATCATCATCAATATCGATCATCATCATCATCATCATCATCATCATCATCATCATCATCATCATCATCATCATCGAACATCATCGTCATCATCATCATCATCATCATCATCATCATCATCATGATCGATCGTCATCAAGATCGATCATAATCAACATCGATCATCATAATGACGATCGATCATCATCATCATGATCGATCATCATCATGGTTGATCATCATAATAATCGATCATCATCGTCGATCATGATGATGATGATGATCGACCATCATCATCATCATCGACCATCATCGATCATCATCATCATCGATCAGCATCATCATCATGATCGATCATCTTAATCTATGTCGAACATCATGATGATCGAACATCATTATCATGATCGATCATCACGATCGATCATCATGATCGATCATCCTAATCGATCATCATTATCATCATGATCGATCATCATTACGATCGATCATCATCATGATCGATCATCAACATGATCGATCATCATCATGATCAATCATCATCATCATTATCGATCATCATGATCGATCATCATGATCGATCATCATAATCGATCATCATCATCATGATCGATCATCATCACGATCGATCATCATCATGATCGATCATCATAATCGATCATCATCATTATCGATCATCATCATGATCGATCACAATCATCATCATCATCCTCATAATCATGATCGATCATCATAATGATCGATCATCATCGTCAATCATGATGATGATGATGATCGACCATCATCATCATCATCAACCATCATCGATCATCATCATCATCGATCAGCATCATCATCATGATCGATCATCATCATCATAGTCGATCATCATGACGATCGAACATCATTATCATGATCGATCATCATGATCGATCATCCTAATCGATCATCATTATCATCATGATCGATCATCATTACGATCGATCATCATCATGATGATCATCATCATAATCGATCATCATCATCATTATCGATCATCATGATCGATCATCATAATCGATCATCATCATCATGATCGATCATCATCACGATCGATCGATCAACATGATCGATCATCAAAATCGATCATCATCATGATCACTCATCATCATGATCGATCACAATCGATCATTATGATCGATCATCATCATGATCGATCATCATCATAATGATCGGTCATCATCATGATCGATCGTCATCATCATGATCGATTATAATGATGATCGATCATGACGATGATCGATCATGATGATCGGTCATGATGCTGATGATCGATCATGATGATCGATCGTGATGATGATCGATCATGATGATGATCGATGATGATGATGATGATCGATCATGATTATGATTATGATCGATCATGACGATGATCGATCATGATGATGATGATCGATGATGATGATCAATCATGATGATGATAATCGATTATGATGGTGATGATCGATTATGATAATGATGATCGATCATCATGTTGATGATTATGATCGATCATAATGATGAGGATGGTCGATCCTGATGATGATGATCGATCGTCATTGTGATGATTTATGATGATGATGATCGATCATGATGATCGATCATGATGATCGATCATGATAATCGATCATGATGATGATGATGATGATGATGATGATGATGATGATGATGATGATGGTGGTGGTGGTGGTGATGATGTTCGATGATGATGATGATGATGATGATGAAGATGATGATGATGAAGTTGATTGTCGATCTAGATGATGATAGATCATAGTGACGATGATGATTATGATGGTGATGATCGATCATGATCATGATAGATAGATAGATAGATAGATAGATAGATAGATAGATAGATAGATAGATAGATAGATAGATAGAGATAGATGCATGCATGCATGCATGCATGCATGCATACATACATACATACATACATACATACATACATACATACATACATACATACAATCAGCAGTATGTCCGGTAGTCTAGGCATGTGTACAATAACTCTCTAAACATGCTAAACGGTGTCAATGTAATTCTTCTTCTCGCAATATCGTCCACATCATATAATATGATATATTATAATGTAGTTGTCACATCATAAAATGAAGTTTGCGCAAAAAATGAAGTTTGCGCATATAATGAAGTTCTCGAACCATCGAACCATATAATCAACTTGATGCATATAAAGACATTAGCCCATAATATAATGAGAAACATACATAATATAATGAGGTTGTATCAGCATATAATGTAAGTCTACCATAATATAAAGATGTTTACTCATCATATAATGAAAATTTTCTTAATATAAAGAACCTGGTCCAACATATAATGGACTTTTCTCATTATATTATGCACACTTTACAACATATTATAAAATGTGAGCAGGATATATTGACGATGATGAATCAAATGTTTTATTCCTTACCATCAGTCAGCTTTGGCGTTCCATACACGAGCGTTATAGTACTTTTTTTTCGCTAACTGTTTTTGCAGTAAATGGGGTTGACAAAATGCAAAGGTAAATCGAGAAGATGTAATATACTAATATGGTTTACTAACTGGCCCATTATTCCTAAATAAGGCATATTTCTTCGCTTACAAGGCAATTTTACTCGCTAGCAGTTTCAATAACTTCGTACAGCCCATTGATATAACTGGGTACAAAAAATAAATCGACCTCTCTTTCACTGGGCCAGTAGTTCCTTTCACTGAATTTCGAACGTACAGTCCTTTGTGGTAAGAAATTTCGATATCGACGGAGCGGATCAGCATGCGCTTACTTATATTGAAAGTTCCTAAGTATTTCTTACTTTTGCGCGTATTTTATTTTCTCAAAAATGTTTGATAGTAAAACTAGAGGAGAAAATGCAGCGAGTTTAAGCATTTTTACAACTCTTATCCAAAACGAATGCCTCCTGTATGCTCCCACGAAAACCTTTTGCGGTTTGTCGACCATAAGATGAAACAAGAACATGTACCGAAGTGATCAACTGAAAACTATGGCACAGAAACAAAACGGATAACACGAAAATATGCAAAATACTTAACACTATCTTGCATTTTTTGCCTAAAAATGTGTTCAATCACTGGTACAGTGTCTTTCACTGATTCTACGGTGTACAGTGAATCTATAGGGTGTAGTCTTATAACAGTAAATAGCATTATACGAGTACCAAGTTGAAAAAGCTGAATTATCCTATTTTAATGAGAATCACACTTCAAATAATTTTTAATTTGTAGGATGAACCATGCAGCTGTTTCATTAATGACGTACCGGTGAATAGATGTAGCATTCACATGCTACTTCTAGCAATGTTGTTAATAAATATAATATACATAAAGACGTATGTATAATTTCTCTCTCAAAGTTCATAACTACTAGTGTGCAGTAAGAGTAAAAGTAACCATTGCAATATTACCCATGGGTCATTTGTTCAATCATTTATTCTGTCCTTCTAGGCACGACCCAGGCATTGCTCATTCAGACAACCTGATGGACATTTTGACTATCATGGAACGAGCACTTAATGCAACAGACTTTGTGAGCGCAATCTCCAACACTTTGCACCAAATAAAAGAATTTGGTATATTGGATATTCTTGTCAATAACAAGTTAATCCCAGGGCACCTGCTTCAAAATCCAGTACAACCTCAACATTCTTACACATCAAGCAGAACTGCAGGTATTGGTGGAGCTTCCAAGATGCCGTCTCAAGAATTTTCTGTCACTGAACCGTCTCCTTTTGGCAATGAGACATTCGCTAGTGATTATGGACCTTCTGCAATTGGATACGAACCTCCCACGTTTGGAGATGAACCCTCTTCTGATGGAAATGAACCTCATGCTGGTAGTACCTTCGCTCAAGGAAACGTTCGTCCAGAAATTGACACTATAAATACCTGTTCATATGACAATAACCATGAGGTATCGCCTGGCCCTAGCGCACAGGTTTCACGACCAAGACCAGAGCTCCAGAATATTCCAAATGAATTGTCAGTATTATTGGGTTTAAGGCCTGTAATGGATGAGACTGTCCAGCAAGACACAACATCTACTGGTTGGACACAGAGCAAATAATTCTAGAGTAGATTACATTAATTCCACATGTTTGCTGCATGATTTACTTTGACAAATTGCCACATCCTCTTCATTTTAGATTACATTACACCCTAATCATTACTAAAACGTGCGCATGCAATAAACAATTTTTTTGAGCTTTGAAAATTGAATTTTTAGTAGATGTTTTATATTTTTCTTTTTCTGCTCGAAACATATATAAATTGTAGGTACACGTTAGAACCGCCTCGTCGACTCACTGACATCGGTTTGGAGATTCAAAAATAACAGCAAACACAATTTCTGTCAAAAAGTCCAAATCAAAGCATAAAAATATATATATTACATGCTTAGTGGTCGCCTATTGGGAAAAAGCTGCTCACTCGGCACACAATGTTTTCTTAGTATAAGTATCTGATTGTTAATTTAGTTTTTTTTCCACCTCGGGGATTTGGAGGAGTGGGAATTTCTTTCCGAATACGCCATTTCCTGATCATTGTCTACATTTACCATAACATGTTTTTCCTTTTTGTTATTTAGTAGCATACACTATGTTTGTCACCATGCACTGACGTCGCGCACGCTGTTGGGGAATTTTTGTACAAGGCAACTAAAAACTTACAAGACTAAGCCGGATTGTTTGCTATTTAAACAATGGATTTGGGAGTATCTTTGGCTGGTCTTTGACATTAGTAATGATATAAAAATGTCATAGTTTTATCGCACTTTAGGCAATATATTTTAAGAAAATGCCGATTTTTAATGAAAAATCGCATGTTAACTTGTAACAAAAATAAACGGTTGCTCTTAAGAAAATTGCAATATCTCGGTCATTTCGACGCCAAAAAATTGCGACAAACTTCTTACATTTAACAGGCAATGCCACAATTTACACCATGCCACTTTTTTGTTTTCCCAGCTTAAATAAGCGCATTACGGACAATCACGAGAACAGGAAAACGTGTTAACGTTTCGTAAAATTGCGCCAAATTTCTCGTAAGGTGTTTTTTATTAAGCTGGTTTTCGAAAATCAAAACAAGTAGGATGTTAATTTTTATATGGTAGGAATGCACATTGTCTTAAGATTCCAAAACACAAAACAATACTGAATTATCATTTCAAATGCAAGTTTAAAATTCGAAATCGCAAGTCTTACAAAATGTCCCAAATCGCGGCAAAATTGTCCTAAAACAGATAGACCAATGTTTGTCCAATGTATTTGTCATAAACATGACAAAGGCGGTTCTAACGTGTAACGCCGAGGCGGTTCTAACGTGTACCCGCAATCTATGTTTTGAGAAAAAATAAGAAAAATATCAAAAGTTTTCTGCTGAAAATTTTCATTTTTTACCACTTTAAAAATCACTATCGAATGGGCAAGTTTTCGTAATGGAAGTACGCGTGGTGATGGTTCGGGCTTTGGATCTCATCTAATATTTATCATAAATTTGGTATCAGCATATTGGCAATGTTCTATTTTAAAAGCGTAAACATCGCATGTTCTGAATTTGTTTTTTTTTTTTTTTAAATAAAAGGTTTAAAATTTTCCAGATTATCTGTGCGGTAAATGTTAATAGAAGCTAAAAAGTGTGAAAAGAGCTATTGATTTATACATCTTTTTTCAGAAATCAGTTTCTGTGTTTCTTTGATTTTTTAAGGAATGAAATACATATTTGTTAAAATACCATGAACATTTATTTTTTGGAAACAAATGTAATTTTGCTCTAGTTTGTACATGTACACGTATACGTATTTATTTTATTTTCAACATCTATTACTTTTCTAGTATTGTGTGAATAGATAAACACTTTTAAACACGTTCAATTAGTATATTTCATTTTTCCATGCAAGAAGAAATCGAAAACATTTCAAACACTGCAGCTTTCTTATTTTTGAAAATCTACAACTACTGGAAAAGAGTGTCCACCCCACAGATGGATGTGCCAGTTTGATTATTTAAGAATTTAAGCCAATGTTTCAAACACTTGTCTTTTTGATAACGTTATGTTGTTTACAATTACCTGGCACCAACTTTAAACAGAATCTAATGCATCATACATGTAGGTATTTATTTAAGATTAACTTTGCAAATGTTAAAAAATTGTCTTTTTCTTGCTTATTTTATACATTCCACAAATAGAACAACAAAGCTGAAAACAAAATCCTGCATTTATTTTCAATTGTCAATTGATAAGAAATCAGTGTCACAATATACAACGAAAATTAAGTTTAAAAACTTGTCTCTGATAATGTTTTTTCGCAGAACAATTTTGTGTGGCTTACGATATAGGACAGTTATTTTCTTGCCAAAATCTTGATTTTATTTTGTCCTAACAGGACTTGCAAAAATTGTGAAAAACGGCCAAAATGAATTTTGAATAGGAATTTTGTATTGGCAAGGGAGATAATTTATGATCATGAAAATGAGTACTTTGCGAAACCTTTTACTTTATCATGAAGATTTTGTCTCAGGTAAGTCATTTGTCCTTTTGAGCAATTATAATAAATACCAAGAATTTCACTTTTTTCCGAGAAAATATGTACCTCTCATGAGATTTTTGTACAGAAAATCGCTATTCAAAAATGTTTTGGGCCAAACTTTTTTTATTCGTCGACCGATTTTCAAAATGTTTGCTGCACTTTTGCGCCTAACTAAACTCTCATTTGTGCCAAGAAAATAGTTCATCTATATTTAAGCAGTTGCAAAATACATGTACGTGCATATGTGCGAAAACCATTATCAGACACTAGGAAACGCACTTTAGTTCGTGGTTATAAGTTAATTTATATACCAAAATCTATGCAACGTCTTAAAAGGTAAAAGTAGGCAATGTTCAGGAATTTGCGAAATCAGAAAGAAATTCCCACTCCAAAAACGGAGGTGGGACATATTGAATAAAACTAGAAACTACACCAATGATATATGAGCCGCCCCTTTGCGAAATCAAAGGCACTAACTGCGAAGCTGATCAGCACCTTTTTGTTCACTACACGGATAGTATAATTCCTCTACTTTCTTAAGCCAAAATTTCCAGCCTTTAGCCATCATCTGTGCTTGTACAGCTCGGTTTGTGTTGGACTTGTTGGTTTTTCTCATGTCGTAGCTCAAATAGAAAACACGAAATTAACACGTTCGCGTCATGACTGTCGCCCGGTTTTGTCAAACAGTTTCAATGTTAATAAGTTCAACGACTCATGTCAAATATATTGAAACAAAACCATTTAAACAGTAGCCGGTCTGTTGCGTCCGTTCAAGAAGAAGACAGTTCGTCAATTTTCGGATTTGATATCCAATATCTGGTTGAAAATGTTACCAAAGCTCTTGATATTTTCTGCCTTTGATTTAGGCATGTAACCTAGTTGCGTACGAGCGTCTAACACCACGTGTATCTTGTTTCGTACTCTTGCCTGCAATGCAAATGTAAAAAAAAGAAGTCAGAATTAAATTATTTAAGACTGATGAGTTCATATTCTTCAGATCAGAAAAGCTATACAAACTTTACCAACCCACATAATTCGTTTCATTTCTGTAGTATACGAGATCCAACCATCCTTCAATGAATTAATCAATCCATCCAACTATCCACGCATCCATTCAGCCATCCATCTATCCATTCATACATCCATTATTTAGAAGGAACATTGATGGAGGTTTGTATAGAAATGGTCTATTTTCATATGACAAACATGCCACGTCTTTATCTGAACTTGCCAAATTGTTCACTACTTGTTCTGGGTGTCAGTTATGATGATAGAATTTATTTTTAGAAGTGCAGTTCAGATTGTACCTCTTCATATTTCACCAATCCGTCCATGTGCATACAACGGTATATGTACATGTATATACATGTATACGTATACGTCCTTTGGCAAAACTAGCACTTTATTAACAGGCGCCCGTCCATTAGGACCTGAAGACATAGATGGGCTGCTTGTATCTCCAGGCGAAGCTTGTACTCTACTGACTGACCATCTGATCACTGATTAAGCCTGCCTTGGAAAGGTGGTTTTAAGTCAAACCATCCACACATATAAGCCTTTGTGGCTTAGTTGGGTTGTTATATTTGAAACACTTTTTGGATGTCGTGACATCCTAATTTTGAGTATGTCCCATAAAAAAGAGGCAACGTCCCAACATGGTCTTAGCTGTTGATTGGGACATTAAGCATCTCATCAAACAAACAAACAAACAAACAAACAAACTTTATTAATACTTACAGACATAGATACCTTGACAAAGACATCGTAAATCGTCAAGTCCTCCTGGACAAGCTCATGGCTGTGGAGATTACAAATTATAGTCAATAATTCTTTACCAATGGCCATAGCCTCACGAAGAGTCAGTGCCTTCCCATCTACAAGGCCGGTCAATGTTTGGTACCCATTTGGTATCCCATACGCTTCTGAATGTATGACCAAACCTTCTACTTTCCAAATCTTTGTTAGTTTTTCGATTACGGCTGAAATCAAGTTTATAAAAATGTGATTTTGACCCAGAGGTTGAGTGGAAGTCATAGTTTTTTATGTTTTTTTTTTCTTATTTTACTGTGACAGTGGGGATGTCATTTTGTGCCATTCTAGAGGTTCGGGTATTCGCAAACAAACATTCGGATCTGAATCTGTATGGTTACTCGGATATTAACAGTGAACAGTGATGTATACCGTTTAAAAATTTAATTCTTAAACAAAGTTGATTTAAATTGTATTGGCGTATTAGATTTTTTTAGAGTATTTAACACTCTTTTACAGTTAAATATAAAAGTTTTTTTCTGAGAGCATATTTTCATAGGCACCAATCAGAAAGACTTGATGCGACGGTGGAACCTTGGCATATGAATCAAGGCACATGACCACGGGGGTATGGCATGGTAACACGGTTCGTTCAATGTGTAGAATACAAGTCAGTTAGAAAACAATATAAATGTACGTTTTGACCTATTTGTCATGCCCAGTAAAAATTATCAATTCTGAATTCCGAATTCTAGACTGTATGCATACTTTGATTCCCTGCCTTATATATGCCCATATATACGGCTGTATATACAAAATTTGATGTCACCAAATTCTGTTGTTTTTTTTTTTATTTTGAGCTAACCGGTTTCATGTTTTAAAACAAATTTTAAATCCTTAATATGCAATTTAACTATCTAGTAACAAGTAACGCTATTAACGTCCCCAAGGTAATAAAATAACGTTGTAACCTTCTTATCTTTATTAACACACACACACACACACACACACACACACACACACATTTATAGACAGTATACTCTCAGTATTTTTATTCTATATTGCAAACTCACCAAGCGTGCACATACTAGATAATGCACAATTTCTTTGATTTTCAACATACTAACCTTTCGGAAATGTCAGTGTCTGTACATGTTCGTCAGCTGCTGGCATCAAGGACTAAAATAATTAAAAATGAGAAACATTGTCATCGTTTTAGTGTGCTGTCAGTGCGCTTCATACATATCAATGTTTGCCAGGCCATGAGATCAGTAGAGAAGTGTATGCTCACTTATGAATGCTCTTTATGTTCTTTATAAAAATCAAGTAGATGTAACATAGTTGTTCGTCTCTCACTAATGAGAAAGACTTTCTGTATTTCATGATTATTAAATTGTTCATGAATATGAGTGTCGTTGACGTCGTTGATGGCTGACTAGGCCAATTTTAGCTCAAACTGTCAGTTGCAAGTTGAACAAGTCAGTGTTGAAGAAACTGGTAAAGGCTCATTGACTCTGTCTTTGCACCCTCTGCGATTTCATTCAGCTTCACAAGTTCTCATTTCTTCATAATGAGCTGCTCCTTTGTTGATGAAACTGCGCCACTTTGATCGGACCTGTGCAGCCTGTTCCCAAGACTCTATTGGTATATTCAGTCATTCAGTGAGTCTTGGAAGGCGTCTTTGTAGCGTTTATTTTTCTGGCTGCCTTTGGAGCGCTTTCCCTCCTGTAATTCTCCATAGGAAATCTTCTTTGAAAGTCGCTCATCAGACATTCTTATGTTAATGCCATGGCCAGTCCATCTTAGCTGTGCTAGCTTTAAGATTGCATGCATACGTTTTATCCCTGTTTTCTTCAGGACATATAACAAAGCTTAAGGTGAAAATCATCTATATAGAGTAACGTTTAAACAAACTGATCTGTGTTTCGGTGATACAATTTGCGATATATTTAAATACGAGCCTGGAGGACGGCTTTAAGACTTTAATTAGGTGAACCTCCCCCTCCAAATATGTGTATAATTCATTCATTTTCATGGCGTTTTGAAGTATGAGCAATGAAACTTGCAACCGTACTCATGATATGGTTGAATTGCATTTTCATGAATCATGGGCCCGTCCTTGCCATAATTAAAAGGTTCATGTTTACAGTCTATCAAGGAAGAATTTAATAGTCGAAAACATGTGGAAGCCCATCCTTTGTCCAATTAATACTTTCATTGTGGCCTAAAAATCTAATATTTGTAATAATCGTTATTTGTAACGGATATGTTTTCATGTTTCTCTTTTCCCAATCACAATTATCGATGTAAGAATGCGGTCGTTTCCTCTTACCCCTTTCTTCACACTCGTCATCAGCGTATAGAGAAATGGGTTGAGAGCGCTGTTTATCGGCAAAACAAAGACGGTCACCCACGAGTACACTCCTCCAGAAATTGATACCTCTCCCAAAGCCAACACGCCTGAAACGATCAACGAACATGACATCGACACAAATTAGGCAAAGCTCCACATTTCCCATAGAATGGTGGTACCAATTATAATACCTTATGTGTACTAGGAATCAAAACAATCCCACAAAACAGAGTTTTGATACCAATGAAAATGACTGGAGCTTATATAATTTATTGAACTCATTAAACTATTAGTATTCGTTCATTCAAATATTGTCATATTATGCACTTATATGGAGCTGTATATACATTGAACTGGTGGGTGTCACCAGCTAGTTAATTAAGTTTGATAATTTAATAATCAAATTATAAGACCGCTTCTACAGATTGTTATTACATGTACCTATGAAGCCCACTGGAAACCAACACATAAAGTCCGTCATAGCGACGAAAAGAAGGTTTCGAGCGACTCGTAGCTCTTTCCGTCGACTGTCTCGACCTTTCGACATAACCTTATCCGACGATTTGGTAACTTCTCGAAAAATCATCCATTGTCCACAAGCAATAAGGAGAAACAGAATAAAGTTTATGCAAATGAAGATGAAGACCGAATACAACCATCCTGCGGGCTTGTCGCTCGTGAGAGGCAGCGCTAAACAAACACTGGATCGAGAATAAAATTTCCCTTTGAAGAATGCGCTGTAGAAAAGTGGGAGTAACGAAAGAAATAAACAAATGGTCCATACCAAAACAGAAATGACCCATGATGGTCCAGGTTTCAAACGATATTCTCCAAACGGATACTTGACAACGAGAAGCCTATCTATGGTAATCAGGCATATAAAGAAAACGGAAGCTTCACTGGACAATGTGGATATAACACCTGCGACGTTGCACAGCCATCCAGTCCTCCAGACGTCATCATTCATCATATAATTACCTCTATAATAGACATCGGCGCTAGCAATAATAATGATATAAACGCCCATGAGGAAATCGGAGATGGCAAGATTGGATACAAATATTCCATACCCAAGTTTCAATCGTTCCTTGTCGTACATTCGGTAAGCAAATGCAAGTGCGTTACAGACTAAAGACGTCAGTCCTATAACCCAAGCGAACGGTCTTATGACTTCATGTCGAAGAAGATCATCACATGATGAAATTGCGTTTTCGCGAGGAAAACAACGATCCGCTGGCAGAAAGTACGGCCTGATGCAGCAGAACTTGACAGAATCAGTAACCAGCAAGTTAACACTCTCAAGGCCTTGGAATAATCCAGGTGAATAACTGCTAATTTTCGAGCTGTTCAATAAAATGTTCCCTGATTTTAATGTTGCAAAAGCATTATTTTCGATATGTTCAATGTATGATGACGTCATGTCAAGATAAACAAGCTCAAGGGAGGCAAACGCGTTTTTTGAAATATTTTTAATGTTCATATAATTGATATCAAGGTATCTAATACTCTTTAATCCAACAAAGGCATTGGGTTGAATAGTTAGGAACCCCCAGTTGTTTGAAAGTCTCAACACTTTTAATCGGCTCTGAGACACAAAGAGATGCGATGGTAGATTTTTCAAATGGTTCGATGTCAAATCAAGCATAATAAGATTTGTCATGTTAAGGAATATAGAAGGAGACATTTTATGTATCCCACACAAAGACATATTTAAATGTATCAAATATTTGAAGGTCATGTTCCAAGACATTCGACTGTAGCTATGATTGTTTCCGCTTATATCTATCATTCTTGTAGCTGCTGGTAATTTGATCTCTTCAACGTAGTGACTGTCGGATGATTGACAACTTACAGTGAGTCCACTGCATGAACAACCAGTCGGACATCTGAAATAAAGATGCCATATTTTATTAGATAATATCTGAGACAGTGTGTTAAATACTTTCACGTCAAAGAGAGAGATAGACAGAGGGAGAAAGAGATAGAGAAACAGTGGGAATGGGAAAGAGAAAGTGAAACTAAGTCGTACAAATATAGCAGATGGTAAATTTAGTTCTCAGTTAATACTCTGTCTAACTCCATTATCTTATTTCTGCTTTGGTTCAAATAAGAGATTTTTAATTATGCAAGTATCGAGACTGAAATGGAATCTTTTCTTAGATTCTGTTCTTAGATATTCGTACCGATTAGTGGAAATATGCACAGCTTGAAGGAAACAGTACTAAGACATTAAGTTGGAGTGTCATGAATTGAATGCGGACTTAAACTCACGTGTAATTGCATAACCGTTCATCATCTCCTTTTGGACACTGTGGATAACCATCGCAAATATAATGTCTCGGCAGACAAACGTTCGAATCTAAGCATCTAAATTCCGACACACACGTTCTTTTATCTGCAAACAAGTTTGTGACAATTTTGGTATCAGCCTTGGTATCTTTCAATGCATTTTGTAAAATAATACCAGTGCTATAGAAGTAGGTACAAGTAGGCAAAGATCAGGAAAAGGCGCAATCAGAAAAATATTCCCACTCCAAAATCCGAGGTGGGTAAAAACCAAACTAACAATCCGGTACTTTTACCATGAAAACATATAGTAAGCCGAATAAGCAGCTATTTTCCCAATAGGTGGCCACTCAGTTACCGGAACGTGACTAAAATTATGAAAACATACATAAAGCGCCAACAGCACATAATATTTTAAACACCAAGACATAAAACAAAAAGAACCACCACAGAAGTATCACCTTGGAACGATCAGTAACACAAAGTTACTGGCAGGCTTAAACCGGTTTTACATGGCCATAACCTCACCCTCAGCTTCTGCAGTGGTTTATTACATTTAGTTAGTTATTCGGTCCTCGTGGTTTGTTTATTTATTACGCATTCCAAAATCCACGATACATACACTTCATGTCTTAAACGTTTTTATGTCACTATCCCCTCAAAGTAATCTTAGACGGTTCTAACGTATATACACAATGTATGGTTTAAGATGTTTCAAGGGGGCAATAACACAGCTGACAATCATATGATATGGAATGTATACAAACCGATAAAGAACTTCAGAAAAATGAACCTACTTTGACACTCATTACTTCCGCCACAATTGCGAAAATGAAACAACCGGGAATTCTTATGTTACTTTCTTTCAATAAATGTTCCAATTTCTACATTGCCTGCACCTATCTATCAGTCAATAGAGTAAACGCTATAGGAGAAAACTCGAAAATCTAACCTCAACCTCGGCCTCAACTGCAATGTGTGTCACCGTTTGTGTGTATACAATAACACGTAATTCTCAGCAGTGAAAAAAAGTAACAGTTCAAAGTAAGTTCACTATATGTTACACAGGAATGTTTTCTTAATCTATTCTCACCACAGATTTTCTCATCTTCTCCGGACTCGCACTGTGGTTTACCATCACAAACATATTGCTTCTCCACGCAGAAACTTTCCGGGCATTTGAAGTAGTTATTTGGGCAAACAAAATCCGCTATAAAGTACAAAGATGGAGAAATTACGTACACGAAATTGACAAATCAAGATTATTGCTAATAAAAATAGTTTTCAGATAACTAGACTTGAAAAGATAGAAATTAGGAACGATCAGGAAGTTGAGCAATCGGAACCAAAGTCCAACTTTAAAACCCAGGTGGAAACCCCCAGACAGCGGTTAGGCACTGCTACAAAAAGAACATATCGCAAGCTGAGTGACATCTATTGCCCTTAAGGTGTTCAATCAGTTACATGATTTTAAATAAATGTATACATGTATTAATATACGCACATAAAGGGCGCAAACAACATATTAATCGCCAACAAAACACGAAACTTAGTTAAGAGAATAAAAACAAAACAAAACTGAGATCCTTTCAGAGCAATGAACATATTATGAGAAAGGGGATGGGCCATACGGCAGTTTCGGCTGCTTAAGCCTCTTCAGTGACCCTATAAATTTGGCAACATGTAGCCAAAGACAATAACTGCAATTTTGCAAATTTCAACAGTTTAGCCGATACAAAGACTAGAATTATCCAAATGGGCCAAATATATTAAACGTTGGTTAGAAAATGAATCAAAACCGATATTTTTTTTGGTTTTTAGAGTTTTCAGAATTCCCTCGCTGATCTCAAAGGACCAAAAGGAAAAAAAAATAATCTGCACTATGCATGATGTACGGGAGGCTTAAACCAGAATCTCAACATAACTACCGATTTGGAACGAATAGCAAGATGAGATGAATTAATCGATGAGTCATCACAGATAAACAAACTAGAAGGAGTTTTCAGAGGAAAATATATGTCCCCCCTCTCTGCCCCAACCCACTTTTCATTTTGTAAATTTTTACATAAAACCCTGAAAAATATATACCAACAGACATTTTAAATTAAAACCAATATATACCAACAGACATTTAAAAATATCACATGTTTCATCTTAAAGTTTCCATATTTATAAAGTTTGAAGTTTCACGAAATTTACCCATCTACAATCCCAAACCAATCCTTGCCGGTATCAACTAATATGCAAAGTTTGAAGAAAATCAGTAAAAAACTACTCAAGTTAGAGAGCGGAAACGAAAAAAAGCAATTTTTAACCTCAATCAAGGGCCATAACTCTAAGGTCATTTGACGAAATTTACCCATCTACAATCCCAAACCACTCCTTGCCAGTATCAACTCATATGCAAAGTTTGAAGAAAATCGGTCAAAAACTACTCAAGTTAGAGAGCAGAAACGAACAAAATGCATTTTTTAACATCAATCAAGGGCCATAACTCAGAGGTCGTTTGACGAAATTTACCCATCTACAATCCCAAACCACTCCTTGTCGATATCAACTCATATGCAAAGTTTGAAGAAAATCGGTCAAAAACTACTCAAGTTAGAGAGCGGAAACGAACAAAATGCAATTTTTAACCTCAATCAAGGGCCATAACTCTAAGGTCATTTGACGAAATTTACCCATCTACAATCCCAAACCACTCCTTGCCGGTATCAACTCATATGCAAAGTTTGAAGAAAATCGGTCAAAATCTACTCAAGTTAGAGAGCGGAAACGAAAGGAGACACCTGGATTTTCAAACAGTTAATTGACCTTTGTGACCTTGAAAATAAGGTCTAGGTCACTGAAATCTAATCACTCCATTCGGCTGTCCCAATGAAGTTTCTGTGCCAGTTTGGTCTAAGTCCATCCAGTGGTTCAGGAGATATCGTGCAGCCAAAAAGACAAAAAGCTACGCAGACGCCGACGCCGACACTGACGCCGACGCAGACGGGATCCACACCAAAAACAATATGTCCCCCACCCCTTCGGAGGAGGGACATAATAAATTATTATTACATAAGTTAAATGGAGTATATGTGTGAAAATGGTCATCCAAGCGATTCATGAAATTTAATCGGGTGTGAGCAAGACATAATGTGACTATTCTTTATAATTAAAAGTTGCTCAAAGACACATCTTTAAGTTTCATAACAATTACCATGAACATGTATTCAAGATATGCTATCACTTACCACAGTTTTGTAGATGGTTAAGAGAGCGACATCCTACAATATGGTCAAAGGCGTCCAATGTGTATAAACATCTCGCCTCAACTGCTGTCGTTGCATTATGTCCACATGCAAGGCCTACTGTACTGGGTCGGAAATCTACAGAATAAAACAACTTTGTTGTACATCACTCATAGTGCGATTATGATTTGACATTCTGAGAAATCAGAAAATTGTCTGTTTGGCTTCATTTTCTAATAGCCAACGTTTAAAATATCTCCGATTGATTACACTAGCATTTGTAGCGACAATACTGTTAAAATTAGCCAAAAAAAAACAAAAAAAAAACAAAAAAAAAAAAAAAAACAGCAGTTCACTTTGGCTCCATGTTGCCAAATCAAAAGGGTCACTGGTGAGGCTTTAGTTGCCAAAATCGCGATATGACACACCCCTTTCTCATTAATGTATATTTATGGAATTCTACCTAACAATGGGAATGCCTTGGCATCCAAAAAGTGCTTTGGATAAAACCACAAAAGTAAACAAGTATGGCTTATATGTATGATCTAGACCACTTTTCCTGGACAGGCTCGGAACTTCTAAGTGGTTAACCAGGTCGGTCAGTTGATTGGAGGCACACGCAGTTCATCTAATGGTCTTGGCCCCAATGGACGTGGTCCCTACATATTTGCGAAAGCCACAGGTAAAATGTCCCGCCAATTTTCAAACACCCCGTGATATACCAACATAGCAACAACTTGATATAACGAACACGTTAAGATTAGAAACTTAGAAAAGATTTGATCAGTCAAATCTAAACAAGCGGCTTTACGGGTAATTGTTTTGAGTACATTATGTACACTATTTCACAAACTACATATTTTGTATGTGATTTGTAAGGTAAAGGGTTCTACTTCTCTGGCTGTATAATATTTTACCTGCATAGCATGTGATAGGCATAATGTCCAATTTTAACTGGCTGACATGAACCATGTGGTTTTCTTTTAAAATCATTGATTGTATTGTACCATCATCATTGTGTTCGAACGAAAGATGAAACGTCTTGTTAGGAAAACTTCGAGATTTTTCACAATCCTCAATTTGTCTGAAATAGAATTACAGCAACAGTTTTTACCGGTATATGGTCTGCATTTGACCTTTGAATGCCAAATTCAGCCCATATACCGAATAATAAACCACTCACAGCTCTTTATGTCTGTTCACACCACAATGCATCCGTCAAAAAAGCATTTTACCGTGAATACGAATAATATAGTGATACATTTTGCTTTAAGGGATCTGGTCAGCCTAGGTACACAACTACCATAACCATGTGCCGTAATATAGATATGTACGTACACGTACATGCTAAGATAAAGCAAAACAAGTGTGGGCTACCGGGTAAGGTGTGCTGCTAAGCTCGATCCCGTAAGTTAAAAAATCAGGAGGAGTTTACGTTGCTTTAAGCAATATTCTTTTAAAAATATTACATAACATTTCACATGACATGATTAATAAAGCTGAGGGCAAGTGGCATGTGAACAACGACTTCTTATCTATAGCCATTCTCATACGCAACGTTATACTTTTACTTTAACATAAATATTACTCTCATAAACATTGATTTTTTTTTCATTCAAACATGTTACCTACCTACCTACCTACCTACCTACCTACCTACATACATACATACATACATACATACATACATACATACATACATACATACATACATACATACATACATACATACATACATACATACCAATGAAAGGCCTGTATACCCAATACATACATACATACATACATACATACATACATACATACATACATACATACATACATACATACATACATACATACATACCAATGAAAGGCCTGTATACCCAATACATACATACATACATACATACATACATACATACATACATACATACATACATACATGGTATCTGAACAATCTAGATGATACTGCCTTTGTAAATCCGGTGTAAATAATATAAATAGTCAAGTTGTGCACTGGTGTCCGATGGGGATGGAGGTGCGGACAAAAAAAAAAAAAAAAAAAAAAAAAAAAAAAAAAAAAAAAACGACTTCTGAAGTCTACTTTATGAAGAATACTGACATGTAATTGAAAGTTGTTCGATTTGTCGTCAACAGCTGGTGGTACAGTAAGCAGTGACATGCATGAATGTTTGATCTCGCCTTCCATTCTTGTTCATGTTTCTTGTCGATCTCATACAAGCGGTGAGCCCAGGGCTGGCAAAGCTGATGAACGGTCTGATAGCAAGACTCATACTGAATGACATTGCGAAGAGCGTCTCTGTCAGGGTATATAAACATGCTTTTGGCGTCTGTCGATATAACTCTGTCGTGGTCAATATTGTGGAATCTGGTGATTATTTTGCTGTCTGTGATTACACGTGCAAAGTCACATTCTACCTCGCCACCTTCTATAAATCAAAGAAATAAGCTTTAACGTTCACCGTTTACACTATTGAATGTTTCAATTACCCATAGCATTTATAAAATTTTAGTAACTTTCTTATTGCACAATAAGAATGATTACATAGAAAGCTTCTGTCAACAAAACCGTCCGTTTTATCAACTGATTCTCAATTGTCTAGAGTGGTAAACACGTGGTTCCTCTCCAAATATGGAGGAGAACCCCAGTACTAATGGGCGTCACAACGCTAAAATGTCGCCCATTACTACAAACCTCTGTTTCAAATAGACGTTCTAATCTTACAAATAACAAAGCGTGTCTATGCCTAAATAAATCAGGACTTGGACAATTCTTACCTATATCATATATCCCACTTGTCTGGTACCCTGCATCCCACAGAGCCTGGCAACTGTCTGGATAGTAACAATCTAGCTCATCTGCTCCTGAGATACAGTCCTTTATACCATCACATACGAACACCTTGGGAATACAATAGGTGTCCCCACAGAGGAACGAATTACCATTGTTGCACTGGTCAGCGACTAAAGGTAAAAAAAATTAACAACCCAAAACAGTATGTACAGTTTCTTCTAAAACTAACGTTCGTTTTCAAAGACAAATACATACAGAATGTTGGAATTCCGATGTGAACTATGTAAAAATACCTCTTGTCTGAGGATCAGTAAAATACGCTGAGAATACAAAACGAGAAAGCATTCGCTAAGAAGCCTATCACTTCAGAAATGCTCGAAAACACTGCGTTATTATTTGGATTTCGTTGCTATCATGCAATGTGTACGCGTAAGCGTCTAATCACCGAGACTGTGCAATTTATATTTCATTTATGATGTATGTTGCTAAAATATACTGAAAAAAAAAAAATAAATAAATAAAAAACGCAACAATATGCCACCGAGGAATTTCGAGTTTACGGGTAAAACGTAGATAATTTCAGGTCTGTTGCTGTATGATTCCCATTCATGGGATATTTGGGTAGAACATGAAAAAAAAAAAAAAAAAAAAAAAAAAAAAAAAAAAAAAAAAAAAAAAAGATTTTCATTCGATAAAAATTGAATGAGATTTTTTGTCGTCTTGAATAACGCAAATTGGGAAAGATTTGCTCTGCGTCTGCGCACCATTTTGGACCTACAAATCATCAAGAAACAGTGTCAGCTGCTCCCTAATTAAAACTCATGAAACAGAAATAAAGTTCAACAACATAAAAGCTTGTAATTAAAACCATCAAAATCCCTATAATTTTAATTGAAAGGGAGATAATTTCAATTGTATTTATTTTATTTCTTTAACTTGTGAGTTATCTGCTGAGTGGTACATGGTGATTTCGAATGGGGGTTTAAAGCGAATTTAAATTGTACCATTATTTTTTATGCTTGTGCATGCGCACTGTGTTTTGTTTTACTTTCAGCATCGAATAACTCCGTAAATACTCATCAAAATGAAAATCGGTTTCTTACATTCGGAAGCCTGAAATCTAATGCAGAAGTAGAAAATGCAATGATTTCTGATAGTATCATAGTTTGTTATAACTTTAGAGGAATATAATTGTTGCGTTTCTTTTTTGTTCATTATAGTATAACATTATTGACGTTATCAATTATCATTTATATAGATATATAACGTAATCTCTAGATGCTTGGAATTTTGATCTATATCAATAAAGACATCAGGATGTACATCATGCTACACTGCAGCTAAACAAGTAATTTCCTACGACGAAGTAGTACCCTTTCCCATTTTTACCACAATTATATTCATCCGTGTGATCAAAACAGTCAGGTTTTCCGTCACATCTTTTACTGACAGGAAGACAGTTCTTGTCGTCTTGACAGGTAAACTCTGTATCCAGGTCACATAGCGGGAAATCTGAAATGAGCCACCCCATGGGAAAACCAACAATCTGCATATGCGAAAACAAAGACGCAGATCAGCTTCGCGGTAACCGCGAAGCTGATCAGCGCCTTTGTTTTCGCTACTCGGATAGTACAATTCCTCGTCTACTTATATCCGAAATTTCAAGCTTCTAGCTCTTTTCTGTGACTGTACAGGTCGGTTTGTGTCGGACCTGTTCAAAAACCACATTGTTGGTTTTCCCACGAGGCGTCTCAAATAATACAGTCTGGAAATCCGTCAAAGCCTTTATACACAGAAGAAAATTATTGTCGTCTTAGTGATTAACCCATATTTGACGAATAGATTCTCCCATCATTATCAATTGGGTGAGTCAACTTTCATTTTTAGGGGTGTTAGAATGATTTTTAATTTTTAACTAATTTTTGAATGACATTCCTCCAAGCAAACAGAATAGCCCCAGATGGGACGCCGCGTTCTGCGGCGTCACATCTGGGGCTATTCTGTTTGCCTTTGTCCCATAAAAGGGACGTCAGGCTTAAATGAGTTTAACAGCGAGAACTGTCGTTTTCAGCAGTATCGTAACTTAAACTGACAAACAGACGCGATTCTTCACGTTATATAAACACAGCATTCGGTCAACGAAGCTGAAATCTGAAAGTATATTTCGATATTAAAATGGTGATACGTTTTGTTCTCCTTACATATAAAGTTGGTAATCAGATCACACAGTGGAAAACATGTATCTTAGTGTTTGAGATATATTAAAATTTCATTTGAAAAGCAAAATACCAGCTATCAAGACACTTTGTTTGAAGTCCGAAACAATGTTGCTTCTTGGTTTCTTAAAAAACAGTGTTAAATAAATGCAGTGCAATTTGGTATCGAAATTGTCATAAATGATCCGTATGTTTTTATATGAATACAAACCACAGTTTTCGTCCTCTGCATTTGTACAGTCTGGTATATGATCACACATAACACTAACAGACACACAATTTCCGTCATCGCATCTATCGATCAAGAGAAAAGTTGATTTAACCCATATAAGACAAATAGATTCATCCATCGTTATCATTTGGGTGAGTACAATTTAATTTTGAGGGGCTCCAAGTGTGATTTCGAAATTTTATTCCATTTTTCGATAAAATTCCCTTAAGCAAACAGAATAGCCCCAGATGGGACGCCGCGTCATCTATACTGTTTGCCTATGTCCAATAAAAGGGACGCCAAATAAAGATCTACATTTCTGTATGGCACTTCAGTTTGTGTCACTTTTATACTGGCCTACGATCTATGCTTTGTAATTACAATATAATGTAGTATGTCAAAGACCAATGAGCTGAAAAAAGGGGAGACAGAGGTCTGACTTTGAAGACGCTGACAAGATTTAAGACAATTTAATTAAAATGGTTCACTCGATGGCTATTAAAGAATTCGCAAAGGAATCATCGGCCTGGCCACAATGTTATCATTGCTTATTTCCCATCCGAGCTCTTAGGTTTATTGCATGTTTTGCGAGAAATAAGGTTGTAATCGACTTAAATGAATAGCCTTCAAATCAATATCTATATATACAGTACAAGTCATGTATATATGTATAAAAATTGTATATCTTTATTAAAATCTATATAATGTCTCACCTAAACTGGTCTGCCTCACAGGAATCTGAAATATGCCAGTATAGAAATTTAACAGACCCATTTCAAAAGATTTAAGATAAAATGCAATACATTTACTCTTGTAGGAAATAAAAACTAAAAGAGATCCTTTAAGAGCAGTGAACATATTAATGAAAAAATACCGCGGTTTCGGCTTGTTAAGCCACGTCGGTGACCCTTTAGATTTGGCAACATGGAACCAAAGAAAATTGCTGTAATTTTGCTCTGATCAACGGAGTAGTCAATACAAAGACTAGTTTTATCCGAATTGGGCCAAAAACATATAAAACGCTGGCTAGAAAAGGAATCTAAACCGATAATTTTTTTTTGATTTCTCAGAATAACTTCGCTGATCTCAAATAATCAAAAGGAAAATATAATCTATACTCTGAAAGATTTTATATATATCGTACATGTAGCTGATGAAGAGAATTATGTTGTCGCAGTGGTCTCGACATCATGCCAACAGCTATGTTGCAGGATAAAGTTCTTGCTTCAAAATCCGCGGTAATACCTTCGATTTCTCTTTGTCATAATAATATTATATCATCGTGTTGAACAATTGGCTTTTCATTGGCCCTGATCTTGCTTGAGAGCTGTTCAGCATTTTCCTAATTACTGTGTTACTGGGCTGTTGGTTCTATCTTTTTAAGAAACCGACAATCACAATTTCGTATTTTTTATGTATTTTCTTTTTTTTATTATTAATCTTCTCTTCACCACACACGTTCATCATACCTGTTGTGCCCCTGCAATGCTCTTCATCGCTGTGATCAAAACAGTCTGTAAAGTCATCACACCTTCCGAGAATGGAGATAACTTCGCCATTTCTACACCTGTACACGTCTAATAAGTAGTTGCTTAGTGCGTTACGTTCTTGTACTTGTGTCTCTCCCTCCATATTATCTGCAGTTTCGATGAATAATGATGCAGAAAAAGTTCCGTTTTCTTCATCTGCAGACATCACGATACAAAACCTAGAGACACTTCAGTGTGCGTTTTGTTTGCTGAACTTACATTGTGTAATTATAGCAGTATAAAGACATAATAATAATATTAATTGTGGAATGCATTTGACACCAGCGCCAATAAAAACGCTATGACTGAGTTACTTAATTAAAAGGCAGAAATAGCCATGAAAATGCGACTTTACATAATGGCCTTTCGGAACCAGAATTTTATGGTGACTTCGTTTACAAAAAGAAACTTATAGGAAGGAATGATTATTCTTTTCATTTTAGAAAAACCATAACACGTTACAGACGTATAGAGTATAACTTAAATGTTATGCGACAGTCTGCATGCTTAGTTTTTAACCCGGTCAATCATGGTTGATAACTACGCTGCCTTCTTTAATTGCACGCCGGTGGGTCGAGCATCACACTCTGTAATGGCCCCGACATAAAGCTATTCATTTTAGTTGGTTGGGACCGGAGCTTCTTGCCAGTTACTTGGCCCACCGGGCTTCAACTGGTGCTTTTCTTTTGCTCCGGATTTCAGTAAGTTATTCGCCGCCAAGGGATATCCATCGTCGGGCAGGTTACTGAGTCTGTGAATCCTCGTTTTCGATTCATCATGGTGGTTATCAAGATTTATTTGTTTGTCCAGGTCGATTCATTTACTAGTTGGATATTCACCACGATGACCGAACAAACAGCTAAATGTTATGAACCACTGTAGAAGATGAGGGTGTGGTTAGGGCCCTGTAAAACGGGTTTAAGCCCTCCAGTAATTTTATATTACTTATCGTTCCAAGGCGATAGTTCTGTTGTGGTTCTATTTGTTTCGTGTTTTGGGGTCGAATTTTGTGCTGTTTGAATCTTATGTACGTTTGTATATTTTAGTTAAATTAGGGTAACTGAGTGGCCGCCTATTGGGAAATAGCTGCTCACTCGGCCTTCGATATGTTCTATAAGTATAAGTATCTTATTGTCAATTTGTTTTTTTTCCCACCTCGGTTTTTGGAGGGGGAATTTCATTCTTTTCCTGATCATTGGCTACTTGTACTTTTTTTAATGCCATCGGATTTATACTGAAATTGCCGGTTTCAAAATGTCAGTTAGCCTTTATAAAAATTGTAATGGGTTCCGCATAGCAAAATATATATTAACATTTATTATATTTCTCGACTTACCAGTCTGTAGAGGTAAATCACTCTTTGCGCTTTCTTTCCAGTCATATTGGCACACAGCCAAAGTTGCCATTGGTTCGTAGCAAGATATTGATTCCCATGCGCTGGTCTCAGAAAATCGATAGCGCATCACTGTGCATCTACCCTTGTCGGAAGAGGGGTGATCCTTTGCCCTGTTAGCATAATAACAAAGGAAGGAAACTGAATTTCTATTAATGCATAAATACCCGTGTCACACGATATTAACAAAGCCATGTATTAATATGGCAATTCTAGTGAGCGCGTGTTGTTAATACATGACTTTTACTTATACTTGTTACAGGGACTCTCGCAAATATTGAAGTCATTGCGTGAGGTGCATTTCACATAATGTTATACTGTGGCGTCATGATGACGTTGAAGCAATTAATTTATGCAACTGAGAAAAAAGTTCGGCCACACGGCACCTTCTGTAGAGTGCGATACAATGGTTTGTGTAAGAAAGGGATTAAAACTGATTATCTTTATAATCAATAATTTCATGCATGGTCAATAGTAGTAGAATTCCTCCAAATATACAAATATCTAAAAATTCTTAATGGATCAAACGGGAAAAATCTGAAAAAAAAAAAAAAAAAAAAAAAAAAAAAAAAAAAAAAAAAAATTTGCTTACACAATTTTCAATTAATACAATACTTATTCGTTTTCTGCCACGTGTATTAAGTGACCCTGCGAATTTTGTTTGGGATTCATATTTGCATTGTGACATATTGAGATTTTCTTCTCTATCTTATAATTGCATGGTAATTATTATTATTATTTACCAAGAGGTATAAGTTACTGGACTTCCATCACTCCAGCGATATTGCGACTGCCTGTCCACACCCTTCCACAGTCCTTATTTGAATAAACAGAAATACATGAAATAGATGGTGAAGTGAACTTCATTGCATTGTATAGTTACACGTAAAAGCGGAGTTGAGGTGAAAAGGGTAAAATCAATTATACTACATGAAACATTTGCTTTATAATATCTTAATTTGACTTAAATTTTAATATAAACGCCATTAATATTTTGTACTAAATTGATTTTATAAATATTATTTGTTAAAATGAAAAAACATTAACCGTTCATTTTAATTGAATCAATAATTATTTAATATGAATATACATGTACATCATGAAAACATGTCCGTGTTATGTATACTCCCTTGAACCCCACTTTTATATAGCAAAACTGGGGTATGATGGGGTATGCCTATTTTTTTTTTATTTTTGCTCCAAAACATAGATTGTGGGTACTCGTTAGAACCGCCTCGTTATTTTGTTTGTTAAAAATTGGCATTGAAACCGGAAGTGTGCGGCAGCCTTGACCTGTTGGTCCTCGAAAATGGTCTAAAACAGTTCAGTCGAGTTATATCTCTCATTTCCAGGCCTCATCAAGTGAATTTAACAGGGGTTAACATGTTTAATGCGATTCTTAAAAATGCATAAAAATTCTACCAGTAGAGAAAATTCGAATGTTTGATGTTTTTCCGAGCCATAACGACCCCTTTGATGACACCCGTTCCTAATTTCAATAAATGGTGAGCTGTATCCAATTTTTTATTTAAAAACATAGATTTTTGCATTTTACTCCAAAAACGCTTTTAGTGAAAGAAAATTATTTCTTAACACTTTGGAACTTTACTTACTTAAAAGACACGTCTTTCGGCAAAAAATCGTGCAATTTTGAACATGGCTTAGAAACAAAAAAATGAGTTAAAAAAGTGGCCTCTTATAACTTTTTTTCAGTGTAGTAACAAATACAAAGGATTCTCACATTTTTTCAACAAAAAACAACAGTCTATTTGTAATATTAACATTTGAAATTTTAACGAAACGTTAACTAACGACATTGTAAATTTTGAACAACTGGGCCCTGGGAGCAATTGTTCAAAATTTTGTTAGCTTAATGTCATCGTTCAGACCTAAACTTCTTAAGTAAATGCCGACTGCATAAGCAAATACACTGTTATTTTTTGTTGATAAGATGTGAGATTCCCTTTTATAAAAAAAAAAAAAAAAAAAAAAAAAAAAAAGAGAAAAACTCAATTGCATATGGAGGCAGTTTTAATGCACATGTTATCAGCAACCATAAAACCAACATACAGTGGTACCACAGGTATTATCTATTAGGGGCCTCTTTATAAATCCCTGCAGAGAGGAGATAATCACCTCATTATAACAGGCATTTGATCTCTAGATCATTGTACCATTAACCGAATAAAATATTAATAGTGGTACCACTTAAGCTCCCTCAGATTCTTCCTCTTTAAATCGGTTCAGAAAACAAAACGAATACATTCTTTAGGTGTAGCTGAATGCTTTCATTGAATCGTTAGAGATTCACCACAAGAACCGAACAACTAACTAAATGTTGTGAACAACTGCAGAAGATGGTGGTGAGGTTAGGCGCCTGTAAAACTGGTTTAGATCCCCCAGTAGTTTTATATTGCTGCAATACGTCTGTTGTGGTTCTATTTGTTTTACGTTTTGGAATCGAATTTTTGTGCTGTTTGAACCTTATGTACGATTTTATAGATTAAGTTAAGTTCGGGTAACTGAGTGGCCGCCTATTGGGAAATAGCTGCTCACTCGGCTTACGATATGTTCTTTAAGTGTAAGTACCTAATTGTCAATTTGTTTTTTTCCCATCCCGTTTTTTGGGGTGGGAATGACTCTCTGATTGCGCTTTTTCCTGATAATTGCCAACTTTTACCTCTTTACTTGTTAATATGTTACGGTGCATTACTGTAAAGTAAGAACTATTACACTCAGCCGATTACAGCCGTAGATGTTGAAATATAATCCCAAAGTGCACCTTGCATTACTAGTATCATTCAAAAAAAAAAAAAAAAAAAAAAAAAAAAAAAAAAAAAAAAAAAAAACTTTTCGTAAATGAACATTTTCTGACTCAGTAGAAATGGTTTCCATCCCACCTAGTATCTTTGGATTGAAGTTTTAGCTGGCTGTATTACATGAACATTTTGTAATACATGAGTTATACGCCAGTTGAGCACTTTCTTAAATTTAATTCAGTTAAGAAATGATTTTACTTTACGGTGAATTATCGTGATTAACGCGATATGTTATTGGACATATTCAAAGATAATGCAACGTTAAGTACAATTATTTCTATTCTAACACGATCAATAAATAAATGCTATCATTTTAAAAGTACGTTTTCCAGTGGACTCATTGTCGGCGGACATGAATGTTTTTGTGCGACGTCACAAAACGCCACCTTACGCGCGTAGTTGTGTTTAAGCTTAGTGAATTATTGTTAAATTGCAAACAGTGGCGTTTTCATTAGGTTCAATTTGAAAGACGTTTAAAACGTCGTGTTAAAATGATACTTTAAAACGGTTTTAAAAGTAATACTATCTGTATTTCTGGTGTCTTTGATTGGGATTTTAACTTAATTACAAAAAAGTTTTTAATACACGCGTTCGCCAGTTGAACACTAAGTTTGTTTTTTATTAAATTCTCTTTCATTAGAAAATCGAGGATGTCCCCGATGTCCCCCAGGAAGAATAGTTTCCGCGTTATGTACAGAGTCCCCCAGGAAGAATAGTTTTCGGCGTTATCTACAGTGGCGGCGGAAATCGGCGTCCAAGTGGGAGGTGGTTTGTCTTCGTGATTCAACTGTTTATTGTGTCTGCCTCTCCGTTGTGTTCGTTGCCTTCTGTGTTTGGTTTAAACTAGCCGGATGACTACATGTACCTTTGTTTTGTTATGTTTTATGTATTTTCTTTCCCACCTGGTGTCTATGTTGGGACTTTGATTTGAATTTCATCGATCCCTGGTCCTTCTATTCTTACTGTTTACACAAAGCTGATCAAACAAGCAAAGTTGCCACGAAGAATCGAATATTCGAGTAGAGTGGTATATGGTCCCATGTATATAATTCAAAGATGATAAAAGAAATTAACGATCATCTCATTAGATTTTACAAGGCTAAGTAAGAACGTGTACAGTAAATGATTCGAACGTGTACATATTTAGAGGTTAAAAAAGGCATTGGTCAGGAAAAGGCGCAATCAGAAGAGAGATTCTCATTCCAAAAACCGAGGTGGGAAAAAACTAAATTAACAATCAGGTACTTGTACTATGAAAATATATCGTAAGCCGAGTGAGCAGTTATTTTCCCAAAAGTGGCCACTCAGTTACCTAAATTTCAATAAAAAATATGAAAACGTAATTTAGGGCAAACAAAAACCGTATACCAATTGCGCCCCTCAAATCAGCTACGAGAGGTGCGCAATTGGTACCCATCGGAATTCCAACAATTTGTCTGTATAACTTGGTTCCAAATCTAATATGAATATTATCCAGGAGATAGGATAAGGCGTCGCACACATTCTGACATGTCCATAGTGTATATGGAATTTGGTCAGAGGAAGTGAAAAAGGCCTTTCAGGTCATTACAGGCCAAATAAAGTGAACCATGGTTCTTTAATGCTCTTTTGAAGGTCCACTCTATCAAATCGAGTAGTTTTTCTTTAATCATATTTTGTGGTAATGTGGTATACAGAGTAGAAAAATCGTATGTGGACTAGCTCGTCGCACGGAACGCTCTACAGTTTTTACTGAGCACCTCGCCAGAGTGTTTTCTTGGCCAAAACCAATTTTTATTTGAAGTTTTGTGCACCGTCTCACAGTATCTTATTACATGAGATTTGATAGCAGTGAGACAGGAAGTTAATAATCTGGAAAGTTCGGTGGTAGTACAAGAAATAGAATTTGCAATAAATCTAGCTTTATACGGTCTTTTGTGAATAAAATATAATAGTTTGATCCTTTGGATGCAGTAAAAACGTTCAAAGGGAGGTAGTATGGGCCATATTGCGCATTTTCGGATACTGAAGTTTAGGTAACCAATACATCGTAGGAAGTTTGTCTTGGCCTTCATTGACACATGCAGAAAACACTTAACAAGTCATTCGTTTAAGTGAGCATTAACTACAGATAAAAATACAGAGGTATTGCGTTGGAACAATCAGTAATATAGCTTAAACCAGTTTTACAGGTACCTAGCATCGCCCTCAGCTTCTGCAGTGGTTCTATTTATTCACGAATATAAACAAGAAAAAAGTAAAATCATGTAAAGAAAATATCATACATAGGTACCAACATGTAACATTATAACGGAAAGCAGCTATTGAAGTAAGGTGGTCACAGTGCTAGCGTGAACAGAACAAGTAAAATGCAGAGGGCTAAGTGAACAGCCAAATGATATACGGGTGGCCACAAAGTCATGCAACATGAAACTGATAATTTGAATAACTTTGATAAATTTGACTCACAACAACAGTACCGCCTTGGAACGGTCAGTTATTAATGACGGAGGGAGTGGGTGCTTAAACCGGGCTTATAGGTACCTAACCTCAGCTTCTGCATTGGTTGGTTCACAACATTTAGTTAGTATTATGTCCTTGTGGTGAATCTCTAGCTAGTCAATGAATCATCAAAGACAAACAAATAAATCATGATGAATGACAATGATGAATCAAAAACTAGGACTCACAGGTTCAGTAATTAATTTTTCACCAGAACTGTCCTACACGTACTCAGACTGTACTGTACATCTATCCGTACACATTCGTTTTTCTCAACCTCTCTAATATTGTCTTCTATTTTACTGAAACTCACATACTGAACTGAAATTTCGAAATCATTTTTGTCCCATCAGGAAAACATGTCCGTGCAATGAATACACCCTTAAACCCCACTTTTATATAGTAAAACTGGGGTTTGCAGGGGTATACCTATTTATCTTATTTTTGCTCCAAAACATAGATTGTGGGTACTCGTTAGAACCGCCTCATCGAGGCGGTTCTAACGTGTACCCACAATCTACGTTTTGATTAAAAATAAGAAAAATATCAAATATTTTCTACTGAAAATTTTCATTCTTTACAACTTTGAAAATCACTGTATATTGCATGGGCATTTTTTCGTAATGTAATATACTCCTAATATACGCATTTAAAAGCCTATTGTTTTGGAGACATAATTACCGATATAAACGAAAATAATTCCATCAATATCGAATTTATCCTGTAACAGATGGCCAACAAAATCTTGTTCCAGTTCACTGCGCAGGCTGACCAGGCTCCAATTATTGTAGCTACAAATTTGAGTATCTACAAAGGTCCAGGTTGCTTTGACGTCATTATTCGATTGATGCATATCAAAGAGTACATAACATTTTGTAAGTTGTTTGGAGCACACTGAAATGTAGAAAATAGAATGATGCATGTTAATGTTCATTTTTGTGGTTTATTATGTTAGTTTTTCTATAAATGTGCAACATCACAAGTCAGTAGATCAATAAGTCTAAACAATATTTTACCAATACCATAGGACAATCAGTTAAAAAAGTAATGAAGTATTGTCCTTGAAAAGTTTTCATAAGAAATCACATTCATGAAATTATGATATACTACTCAAAATTTGATAAGCATCGGGGTATTATTTTCCATAGAGCACAGTGTTACACACCCCGAGTTTGATACAAATTTAATGACAACGTCCAAGGAGCATGGTTGTCGATCCCATTTGTTTTTCTTAGATAATGCCTTGAAGTTTCTGACTACAAGAAATTTGAAACAGCAGATGTCATACCGTAGCCCATTCAGCATTCTTTGCATTTTTCTAAAAATCCTGAAAATACGGCATTCTTCTAAACGTCTACAGATTCACGAAAATTCGACTTAAGATTGATTTGTCTGTGAAAGTCAGTCTGAAATGCATTCTGGCAGATGTGGGCAGTGCTGGATAAAAGCTTGCTTGCAATGACCATGCGTGGGCTAATTTTCAAGAGAAACACAGTTTTTCTCAAAATTCAAATTTTAGAAGAAATTTTCGATGGACTTTGGAAGGACATTTTTTAATCAAATTTGTTTAAGTCGGTAGCTTTGAGACATTTTCTAACAAAAGCAATTAAGAATGCCATCACTGATCCTTTGAGATTATCATTAAATTTGGGTCAAACTCCGGGTGTTTTACACTGTGCTATATGGAAAATAATACCTTGATGCTTATCAAATTTTGAGTAGTACCAACAAACCACCTATTTCAACAATTCGCCGATTTACCTTTAATAGTCGTCTGATTATTCGATCCTCTAAAGGAAACATTCACTGTGAATAGAAAATTGCATAAATCTGTTAAGGATTTGGTCCTATAAATACCGTTAGATTTCCAAGCATTTTATCTATTATCCATATGTCACGAGAACTACGTGTCGTAAATATTTCTTTTTTTAACCTGACTTTTTTTTTTCAAATATCTTTCGGTCACCGCTGATTGGCGCGCGTCTCACATGAAAGTGACGCAAAACTAAACACGATTGTCTTGTTGAAAATACGTATTTAAGGTTGTATTTGTAGAACTTTATTTTAGACCAAGACAATTATTACCTTTATCCTCATACGTAATTAATCTTTTATACAATAACGGAATTTTTCTCGCTGTATATTCAGCTTTGAATCCTTCCGTTAATCTGTCAGCTCTCTTCACATATTTGAACTGTATCCTTAATGTACGGTATGTAGAGTTAAGACCAAGAACTGGTTTGTTTGTATTGCACAAAGTATGTTTTTCGGTAGTTGAAAATACAAGTTCCAGAGTCGAACCCGAGTGACAGCTGATATCAAACATTGTGAAACTCAATTGTATGTAATGTTTCTCTTTGGAATGAATAGTCCAGATCTCTGTAAATTCTGTGTCCAATTTAACGTCTATTCTGACAGATTCTGATATCACTATACCGTCATCCCAAGTGCAGGTTTTCCCTGATTCGCATACATTTTTATCTTAAAAAAAAAAAAAAAAAAAAAAAAAAAAAAAAACATATATATATACGAGTATATACATACATATATAAGTATTACATCAGGAAAACAAGTCCGCACAATATATACCCCCTTAAACCCCACTTTTATACTGTAAAACTGGGGTTTGCAGGGGTATACCCACAATCTATGTTTTGAGCAAAAATAAGAAAAATATCATTTTTTTTTCTGATGAAATTCTCAATTTTTACAGGTGAAAAAAATCTCTAATTTTTATTATTATCATTCAACCGTGACGTTTTTCACGCGGTTACGTCATCGACTAATTTGTTTAATTCATGTGAATTGTATAAAAATATTTGTAATTCTTATTAAAATATCAATATGTTGGCTCTGCTATGTAAATCGTTTAATTCAAGAGCATGACTTTTGTTGTTTGTTTTGTTTTTTTTACAAAAAATTAAAATTGGAATTTTCGAAAAATAATCCGGTGCTTATGATAGTTTCCTTTAAACAGAAAAGAATACACACACTAATGCATTTTCAGACTATGGCTGCAAAAATGGCTTACGTGACAGTTATGACGAGACAGTTCCGTTTGTTGTACTTTCGGTTAAACAAGAATTTTGAATCTTGGTTTTACAACTATATTTTACCATTTGAATATTTTTATACATCTTTAGCCAGTGTACAATACAAGGGCAGCTGTCGGGTAATTAATCACAGAAATTATCTTTTAGTATTAATTCATTTACGACACCGCGTTACAAGGTATGCGGCCCCCGTGGTCGAGCGGTCGGTTCGAGCCCCGCACTGGCCACATGTGAGACAAGCCAAGTTCTGCTTGCGGGTGTGCCAGGTGGTTTTTCTCGGGTTTCATCCACCTACTGACTGGTCCGTCCCATATGAGCTGACACAATCTTGAAAGGGACGTAAAGCTGAATTAAAAAACAAATTAATTAAATATGGGTTTTAATACTAGGTGTATCTATACTGAACAGAAAAAAGGAACGCAAAAGATATGTTTCATCGTTTGCAATATCTTTTTTCGAAACGGAATAACTCTTTCAAATTTGATCAGAATGAAAATCGGATTTCTGCATTTTGTACCCGTATATTAAATGACTATGGACCAAGCACAACAAAATTAGAGTATCTTTGTTTTACCCTTAAATGAGAAAAATCTTCGATGGTGTAATGTTGCGTTTCTTTTTTGTTCAGTATATATGTACCCATGAATATTTTGGCACTTGTGCTACAGTATCTGATTTTTATATCAGGAGTTTGAGAAAAGCAGAAAATATACGGATATAATTCGTGTTGGCACAGATATACTTTTACAAATGTTATTATGGTACTCGTTACCTACTTTTGTTCTGGGCGGCCCCCGTGGCCGAGTGGTTAAGAGCGCTGATATTTCATTACCGCGCTTAACCATTCGATCATCTCACCGCTGTGTCTGGTGTAGGTTCGAACCCCACACGGGGCACATGTGAGACAAGCCAAGCCGGTTCTGCTTGCGGGTGTGTCAGGTGTCTTTTTTCTGGGGGTTCTCCCTACTAATTGGCGCGTCTCATATGAGCTGAAATAGTCTTGAAAGGGACGATAAAGGAGCGATAAACAGAATTAAAAAAAAAATAAATAAAAAATAAAATAGATAAAAAAAGCTCTGCCATTTATAAACATGAAAGTCGTAAATTGTTCCATGTTTACATGATATTCCCTCTCGAAGCGGCGGACGAACAAATTTAGCTAGTATGACGCTTTTGAAATAACCTTCTTGTAGTTGGCATGCTTTACCATACCATCAGGAAAACATGTCGGTCTATGAAGAACCTCATTTTTATAGCAAAATTGGTGCGTGAAGGGGCATGCATATTTTTTCTTATTTTTGCTCTAACCATAGAAGATTGTGGGTAGTCGTAAACGTGTACCCACAATCAATGTTTAGAGCAAAAGAAAATTATAATAATAATAATAATAATAATAATAAAAACTATCAAAATTTATTCCACCAAACGTTTTCAATTTTCACACGTTTGAAAAATTCTGTATAATGTATGGAAATGTTTTCGTAATAATATACCTGAGCCGCCCCATGGAAAAACCAACAATCTGCATAGGCGAAAACAAAGGCGCAGATCAGCTTCGCAGTAACTGCGAAGCTGATCAGCGCCTTTGTTTTCGCTACTCGGATAGTACAATTCCTCCTCTACTTAACTAAAAAATTTAAAGCTTTTAGCTCTTTTCTGTGCTTGTACAGACCGGTTTGTGTCGGACCTGTTCGGAAACCACATTGTTGGTTTTCCCACGAGGCGGCTCACCTGATGCTGGGAAGGCCAAAATCCTGAACCCAGCTGCAGACATGTCGGCTGCCGATGTATCGAACTGAGACACAGTTCGCCAGAGTAGCCACACCGTGTTTGATTGTGTCATGTAGTACCCCATTCGACCGTTCATAGAGCTTTCAATAGTTTTCAGTAAACCAGTTTCATTCCATAGCATGTTATCAGAGAATATTTTGGTCGGGTCAAACTGAGAGTTTGCTATAAACAGTCTGTCGAGGTTGTCGCTGAATCGGCCCATATACATATATTGCTTACCCTGTAGAAAAAATAAGCATGTATTGTTGTTGATTCTATTTTTCATTAATTGTTTCTTTTTATTTTCTGTCTATCTATTTGCTTTATCACACATGTACGATGGCCCAAATGGCTCATTTTTTCATTTCCATATGAATTCATAATTCCGAATTTCGAATTCTGAATTTCGAATTTCGCATTTTAATTAAGGCAGTAGCATGAACAATTTACCATAAAATACTCATCAAAAGGCACAAGTAGGCAAAGATCAGGAAAAGGCGCAATCAGAAAAAGATTCCCACTCCAAAAACCGATAAAGGCAAAAGACGTTTTGTACCATTTAGATTTTTTTGTTCATATTTTTAAGAGACATTTCGACTAACAAGTTTTAAACCTACCTTTTTGAATTAACACAGTCTGAAAAGCTTTGATAATGTGTGTGATGATACCAAAAGTGTTGCAGAAACGATTTTAAGAAAAAAAAAGATAATTCCCATTTTTTAAGAATACTGGAAATTGGAAAATTGAAGAAAAAAAATGCCACAGTGTTAAGAACACATTTTGTTTCCAAATTTACATGCAAGAGCTCCAAAGCAAATGATTAAGCCAAAAAAAAACAGTTGAAAAAAAAAAAAAAAACTCTCAAAATTTGAGTAAAAATGCATTTTTTGACAAAATTGTTGTTTTGGAGAAAAAATCATAAATATTGGAGAAAATGGTTAAAATCAAAATTCGTTTCAAATCCTGATATCTATGACATGTTTTGAAACCAGAACCTACTGCTATTTTCTTTCTGTTAAAAAGGTACAAGTAGGCAAAGATCAGGAAAAGGCGCAATCAGAAAAAGATTCCCACACCTTAAACCGAGTTAGTTACCTAAACTTAACTAAAAATATGAAAACGTACATATAAGGAGCCAACAGCACAAAAATTTTAAACACCAAGACATAAAACAAAAAACCACCACAGAAGTATCGCCTTGGGACGATCAGTAATATAAAATTACTGGCGGGCTTAAATCGATTTTACATGGCCCATGATAACCTCACCCTCAGCTTCTGCAGTGGTTCATGACATTTAGTTAGTTCTTCGGTCCTCTTGGTGAATCTCTAACTAGTCAATGAATCATCAAAAACAAACAGATAAATCATGATAAACATCCTAATGAATCAAAAACAAGGACTCAGCAGATTCAGTAAGCTGCTCGACGATGGAGATCCCTGGGCGCCGAAATACTTACTAACTCCGGAGCAAAAGAAAAACAACAGCTGGACCCTGGTGGGCCAAGCAACAGACAAGGGGCTCCGGCCCCAACCAACTAAAATGAATAGCTTATGTTGGGGCCATCATAGAGTCTGACGCCCGACCCACCGGCGTGCAATTAAAGAAGGCAGCATAGTTATCAACCATGATTGGGTTAAAAACTAAACATGCAGACTGTCGCATAACATTCAAGTTATATTAACCTATACGTCTGTAACGTGTAATGATTTTTCTGAATTGAAAAGAAAATACGTTCCTTCCTATAAGTTTCTTAAATTTGTAAACCGAGCCACCATAAAATTCTGGTTCCGAAAGGCCCTCACCTAAAAGCGTCTTTAACCCAACATTATATTTGGAAATCAATTCATAGTGTCTACGATAAACTTTTGAAAATGTTTTTCGAAGTTTATGATACCGATAACCCTGTTGGAGAAGTTTGGCCGTTAAACATTTATTTTGAGCGTTGAAGTCCGTATTGTATTAAGTTTTAAAAGGCGATCTCAAGTTAAAGATAGTGCATGAGCATGTTTTTGATATGCAGCTTTTCCTGATCTTTGCCTACTTGTACTTTTTTAAAAAGTCGGAAGTTGGATGGGTTGAAAAGCAGTATATCCAGTTAAACATTAAGGGGTGCTGCATGCTGTGTTTGATGGAAAAACAACCCATTTTATTGGAGAGATGAATTACTAAGCCTTATCTGAGAATTTAAAGAAAATCTCAAAAATCATTATTTTTAGTCAAAAATGGTGTTTTTGTCCAAAAAAATTATTATTTTTATGCTTTAAATGATTGTTTTCAGTATCTCGAGTGAGGATGTGAAAGGAATTCAGGTTTGGAAGCACAAAAATAAAAATGTGGGCTTTTTGCTGCATCCCAAATTTTAGTGTTTTCAAAAACATGCATTTTCGCACATTTTAAGTTAATCTTTTCAAGACAAATTATTGCTGTATTATTCACAAAGTCAAGCCCTTTAAGATGGTATTAAGTTTTAAAAGTTTACTAGAAAAATATATATTCTAAACTGTATTTTAAAATGAGAAAAATATTCGCTTGTGCAACACTTCTTTTGATGAGTATAATTCAAACGTCGGCAAGACCAACGTTTGGTTACACATTTACTCAAAAGAGCTATTTTGTTAATATACACATGGAAATAAGTTAGGGAACACTTTTAGCCCTTGGGGAAAATTTGGAAAAATCCATTTTTCTTTTTTCTGGCGATACTGAAATTTTTATCACATATATTTCATACCCTGGTCTAGCTACAGACCAATTTATGGAAATTCACAACATTACGGACTATACAATATGCCATATGCGAAAAACTCCACTTTTGCTGAATACAAGTTTGCCTTTTTGCTTCTGCACTCCGCAAAACCCAATTTGTGAAAGCAAAACAAGAATAAAATGTTGAATCTGATCTTTCTGAATGAATAAACGACTTCGGACCTAAAACTTCACGCTTCATTCCCAAACTAACTAATCATACAAAATCTACAGTTTGCATTGATTTCTATGGAAAGCAAAACTCTTGGATATTTTGCAAATAAGGCCGTAAAAGAATAATTCCGCTAGGACACTATAACCAGAACGTACATGTTTGGATTCCTAAAGGGTCATATCGAATATCTGGCCCAACATTTACAACATGCAAAATGTATACCCAAAGAACAAAACGTGGACATGAAACCTATCCCCCGGAAAAGTATGGGCCTACCGCCGACAGTCGGTCAGAAAATAAAGAATTTATGACCTAAGTTCCACAAGCAATGTCTCAGCTTTATGCTTACGAAAAATTACTACAACGTGTGTTCAAATAATGAAGTTATCGCAAAGACTAGCAGTGCGTTTCTTAAATTTAGCAAACATTTTCTGAATCAAAGATGGCCGCTCCCCGCCGCAGTTTATGTTTGATGCTAACCGTTTTCACATAGAAGCAACTTTGGAGACTACAGATTCTGACAAAATTGTATATATACCGTCCAAAGTTGGTAGTCACATTATTACAGGTGTTCCCTAACTTATTGGAAAAGGCCCCTCAGGACCCTTTCCACAGTGTTTACTTTGAATATGACGAAAATTTTACCCATGACCGACTGCTCTCTCTTAATTACGCGTTTTGTCACATAAAGCGCTTAATAAAAACTAGTGAACCCGTCTATACTGACTAGACAGTTAACCGCAATCAATTAGATTTATCCATTGTTGACACTCCCCGTCAAAAAGCGGTAAGATCTAGCAAGCAGTCTCGATCGTGGTGACTGCTTATCATAGCGCATCTAGGTTTAGATCATAGATACACTGACGAGGGGTACAGAAACTATAGGAACTCTATATGACTGACTTTTAGTCCATCACATCGATCCCATTGGTCTGTTTCTGGTAGTGTGGCTGCAGGTCAAAATTCAGAACTCACAAATTGACTGCACTGCAAAATGGTTTTCTACACATCGACATATTGATTGTAATCGTGTTCCCTTTATATTGGCTTTGATTCCATAACATCAGAAATTTTGGCCAATGCCTTGAGTGACAGATACACACACTGGCTAAGCGTTCATCACAAGAAACGACATTCATGTATAGGAAACGAAACTGAAACGTACGGGAATCGAAATTAATGACAAGCCAGGGAATCAACAACACTGAAATCTAGAGCAAAAGGAATCTCTTATAACAAACGGCTGCTGACCTTTTCATTGGTTTCTTTTTAAAGAAGCCAACTTGTTTCCACTTGTGTAGTTGAAATACCTGGTTTCCGTTGAAGGATACGTTATACAGAATCAGATCGATTGTGACTGATGAATTGAAGTGTATTTTCCAACACCATATTTCTCCGCTGCTGTAGTGGAATGGATAGTCTAGGTTGGTAATTATTCCTGGTTTTCTGACAATCGTAGTAATTCCTGTCAGCTGTGAGTCTACTTTTGGGTACAACTCTGCTTTATGCACGACTCCTTATTATAAACAAGAAAAAGTCATATCAATAGCCTCAATTTTCTATCGCCGTCAATAACGTATAAGACAAACCGCGCACCGATCGTGTGGAAAAATATGCCGCAAAGGACCTCTGACGGTGGTAATGGGAGCCATAATGTATAGCTGCCTCAGATTTTGATAAAAATAAATCATGGTCAAATGCTTCTGTTTTTGTATACATGTTTGCTGGTAGTCCATAGTTTATGATATTGGATTGAGGTTCTTGTTTCAAAAGACGTACTGCTTTATTTTTGGGTTAAAATGGGCATTTTTGTATTAAACATATAGAAAAATAGAAAAGTATTTATTTAACATTGTTCCCCCCCGAGTCCCAAGAAATCCTTTTGCATATGAATGTATTGTCATATTATACGTAATATATATGAATGGCGTTCTGGGACTCGGGGGGGAACAGTACCCTAAAGCCCAAAATGTTATCTCTGTACTAGAGCCCAAGTATGTGATATTGTTTTTAACTTAAAATTAAAAAGAAAACAAAACAGCAGTTAAGTTGTATGCCATATATAAAGTACAAAAAATGGATATATACATTCGTTTCCAAAATTAACCCAAATCTGCTTGATTTATAACCACTTTTTATGTTCCATTCCCCAGAAATGAGGGTACTGTACATTCTGTGGAACAAACTTTTGTAATCACTCTATACTAATATTGTCCACTTGTTTACACGGCCTATAACCTCTTGCACCACAAACAGTAACATTGATGGACTGTTTTCCTATTTTTTTTTAATGTACTAACTTCCAAATCAACAACTTTTCAGTCAGGTCGGTGCGATGCCACCACTGTCTAGCTATTAGCCAGTACCATGGGAACTTAAAATGTCTTTGTCATTGGTACAATACAGCGACGTAAAGTTTCAAATCACCAACTTTAAGGGTGTTTACACAATTTTCCATTCACTTTCATAAAACTATTTGCTTATTATATCACGTTAGGCATCAAAACAAGAATCTTTCAGTTCCTTAATAAAAGTGATTCTAAATAAAGGCCCTGGGTTTGATCCAATCATGGGGAGCCGTGCTGTGCCTGAGACACACTAACCTCCCCCCTCCCCCTCCCAGAGTACTAGGTACAAGAAGTTAATTCGTGACAAAATCCCAAAATGACTGATAAACTGTTCCTATTAAAGGATGCTCAGCCATAATCTAATCGAATCAAAAATAACTTTTATGATTATAATCACTTCGACACAACCATAATACTGAAACGAGACACATGTAAGACAAGCCAAGTTCTGTTTGCGGGTGTGCCCGGAGTTTTTTCTTTGGGTTCTCATGTTTTCGTCCACCAACTGATTGGTCAGTCTCATACGAGCTGAAATAATCTTGAAAGGGACATTAAAGTGAATCAGAAAAATAAATATATTGAAGGCCGTGTTGTAACAGGTTTATACAGGTAAATAAATACTCATGCAAGGTTGCTCAGTGTGACCAAGTTTTGTCACAATGGGCCGTGTCTGGAGAAAATGTTTTTGGTAAAGATCGAACTCTAATCAAGCTGTGCAAGACATAGAAGATGGATTGAAGTTTTGTTAATTAATGACACAATTCTGAGTAGCTGGTTGGTCATCGCTGATCTGGGTATAAGGTTTTGCATATAACAGATAGCAGGTTTTCTTATGAGTTAACAGTGCCTTGTATAATGTTTGGTAGTACTTAGACAATAATATTATACAGGTAACTGCTAAAGGTTTGTACCCAAAATGTTGACGTTGTAATATTTCAATTTTATTTCAATGGCATTATGCATGTTTATCGCACTTTTCACGGTGTTGCATGCACAAAATATGATACAATAGTGGAATTAAAGGACTACAAGCAAGGAAAAGCGAAAAATTTAAATTTTCTCACATATGAAATTTTGACCCCCACCCCCGCTAAAATCGCCTTTTTTACACTATATGGAGGAAATAGTCAAAATTTTTAATAGTAATAGGTTCAGAATACATTGGGCTTTTGCCCTAATCATGAAATACCACCACCAGAACCTTTGTGACATTGTTATGGCATTTTGAAAACGAGGCATAAAACCCCCAAGAATGTCACAGATTCTTCAACCAATGTATTTCCATAGACATAGAGATACCTTGATTCAACAAACATCAGAAGCACGTCGGAGACACGTAACAAATGCGTTTAATACATACGTGGTTTGTCAGAAAAGTTCGTGTACACCATTTATATTTTCAACAGAAAAATGAATATATCAGCCTTTGCAAAAGTATTTTATAAGCAAATATACAAGAAATTTTATTGAAATCTGACAAAAAAACGTCATCTACAGCCTTTTCCCTGCACTTCCGAACCGAGTGCGGGGCAAAGGTCAACGTCTCTATATGACGTTACTTGACATTTTAAGCCGCCAGCGCGTTATACATTTGTTTCAGGGTGTTGTTTTTTTTTTAAACAAAAGATCCTTGGCTATCAACATTTTTATGTCTGTGTATCCAGCTGTCAAATGCAGATACGCCGTACCAATTCTCGCAAAATTGTTCGTCCACCTGTTGAACATGTGTAACAATTTCTTGCGGCGAGCATGCCAGACAGGTGATCTTCCGTTTATCATCATAGGTGGACTTATAAGCAGCTGAAAATCGTCTGTGCCACAACTACTGTGAACTAAATAGTAACTGACAGACCGGTGACGTTTCTGTTGTTTGTAACATACGTGGTTTGTCAGAAAAGTTCGTGTACACCATTTATATTTTCAACAGAAAAATGAATATATCTGCCTTTGCAAAAGTATTTTATAAGCAAATATACAAGAAATTTTATTGAAATCTGACAAAAACACGTCATCTACAGCCTTTTCCCTGCACTTCCGAACCGAGTGCGGGGCAAAGGTCAACGTCTCTATATGACGTTACTTGACATTTTAAGCCGCCAGCGCGTTATACATTTGTTTCAGGGTGTTTTTTTTTTTTTTAACAAAAGATCCTTGGCTATCAACATTTTTATGTCTGTGTATCCAGCTGTCAAATGCAGATACGCCGTACCAATTCTTGCAAAATTGTTCGTCCACCTGTTGAACATGTGTAACAATTTCTTGCGGCGAGCATGCCAGACAGGTGATCTTCCGTTTATCATCATAGGTGGACTTCTGAGCAGCTGAAAATCGTCTGTACCACAACTACTGTGAACCGTTAAAAAGTAACTGACAGACCGATGACGTTTCTGTTGTTTGTAACATTTTCATCGTATCTGTGGGCGATTTCCTTAACGAAACATACAATCGGCGTCGGCTGTTCTCCGATGTCAAATTACGCCATTATTTCAAACAGATTTTTCGGTCTGCTTCTGATTTTTTTTCACATAAATCAAACAACACTACCGCCAAGTCGGAATCTTTCTGAAACTGAAGTCAGTGTTATATGGTTTTAGGACGAAATATTTTAATGTTATAACATATTTAAGTGTCGTTTGACAGGGAAAAAACACAATATGAAAATCGTCACATTTTGTTGACGTTTTGGCACCTGTCCCGTGTGGCCCTACGTACGCTTAAGTAGAAAATATGTAATATTTAACGTGTTGATAATTCAAATTGAAACAAATTCCTCAAATATGCTCAGAAGATATTGCTGCTTATATTTATACAAAAACAAAAACAAAAAAAATCTTAAACAACAGCACTTTACTTTTCCTGCTAGCCAAGGTGTCCACAAACCTCGTACATGTGCGTTCTGTACGCTTGGTGTACGATAAAGTATTTTAAGCATGCAGCATGCTTAAAGCTCGACGTGTCTCGGGTATGTGTCTTATACGAATAAGTTCAACACGCGTTACATTAAACGTTTGATACGCGCCTATACTGTATTGTGTGCTTAACATAACTGTACAAAAGTACATGCAATCCAAAATTTTCAGCATGTTGAGATCATTATACGACCTGTACACACCTTAGACACACGCTAATCATTTGTGACTGCTATTTTCACCATAGAGACTATGGCCCCCCTCCCATTGGGGCCTAAAGAAATAGATATAGGCTATTGTGCCTTCAGGTAAAGCTAAATACACTGCTGACTGACCGTCTGATTACTGGTTAACCGCGCTTGTCTGAGCCTGCCGAGGAAACATTTCAAGTCAAACCATCCATACGTATAAGCCTTTTGGGTCTTAGTTGGATAGTTATATTTCAAGCACTTGTTGGATGTGATGACATCCTCATTTTGGGTAAAAGTCCTGTAAAATGGAGGCAACATCCCAACATGACCTTAGCTGTTGACTGGGACGTAAAGCATCAATTCAAACAAACAAATCACGCCAAGAGGTTGCAAAAGTGGTCGGAGATTTCTCCATACTTCCATGTTGTGGTTTTACTAGATTTTAGTAATTGATTAGCCGTAAGTCCTATACTATAGGTAATTAAAGTTTAAGAAGCAAATTTTCTTATTCAGCGTGTTGAGATTTCTTCATATGCCAGGGTCGCGTTTGTCTTGTACGTTAATGTGCGACTGACTTTTCAAGATTGACGTGTATGTATGGGTATGGGTATATACTTAGAGGATATTTTACTTTTTTGAATTGAATACCAAATATATTTAAACGAGTGTGTTGATTTTGATTTTCCCATTGAAGAGGCAGGCGGTGAAAATGCAAAACAAAAAAAAATATTGAAAACACAAATATTTATGGTACACTCTTCCTTACCTTCTAAATAAAAAATTTATGAACTTGAACACCAATACTTTATGTTATTTCTGAGTTAAAGGCGTTAGAATTTCTGACGTGAAACACTTTTTAATGACGTCAAGTGAATGGAAACGTCAAAAGTTATCAGAAATTTACAGTTAAAATATCGGCTGATATCAATCACTTGTGAAAATCATCAGATATCTCAACATACACTTTACATAATTTACACCTATGTAATACATTTATCTTTTATGCCATTGAAGATACGGTTAAACATCATTTCAAAATTCAATATTAATGAGCCGCGACGCGAGAAAACCGGTCTTCGGGGTTTCCAACCAGGTCTGACACAAACCGACATGTACAGTCCCAGAAGCAGCATAGAAGCTTGAAATTTCGGATTTAATAAGAAGAGAAAGTGTACTATCCGTGTAGCGAAAACAAAGGCGCTGATCAGCTTCGCAGTTACTGCGAGGCTGATCTGCGCCTTTGTTTTCGCATAGGCAAAAATCCGGTTTTCTTGTGACGCGGCTCATTTGATAATGCAACATTCATCTGTCTGGGCCTACCATTAGAAGACCGATGCTTAACACACTGAGCTAATGGGGCCGACAAACGGGCATTACTCATGTTATCATTAATATTTATGGTCTATAAATAATAATCTAAAAATAGTTGCCATTATCGGCTGGTTTCCCGTTATCAGGTTTATGTTATATGTAAATATATTCGGAATAGGAACCAGTGCCATGCTTAAGCATGTCGTTTATAGATTAGAAACCGAAATAACAATTTGTATCGAAATAATTGGGGACGAATATGCCTAAGGCTTGCAAAGACCGCAGACTGATGACCGCCGACCGAATCACTACCCATGGCCTCTAAGCAGTCTTTTTAATTTGAAACGTTAGTAACTTTCAAACTTTTAAGTGTCCCAGTTGAAAAAACAATCGATTTACTTTTTGTATGTCTACAGCTTTACATTCTAAAATAATCATATTGACGAATAAACAATCTTTTAAAACCGGACTTCTTTTTTTTCTCGGATGGATATCTATATGGGCCTTTTCCATTACAGTTATAGCTATAGAATAATACATTGAAGGGTTGAGGCTATAATAAATTCAGTTTAAAAGGTTGCATAACGCATCATACTAGCGCACCCGTGTCGTTTAACATGTTTGAAAAAGATTAGGGACCAGTTGTTCAAAACTTTGTTAGCTTAACGTCATCGTTAAGACCTCAACTCGTTATGTGAATGCAGCTTCAGAGGAGAAGTCGTTTGAAAATGTTGTCGACGACGGACGACGGTCGACGACGGACGACGCACGGACGCCGGCTCGACTACTATATTATAAGCTCACCTTGTGAGCCTTCGGCCTATAAGGTTAGCTAAAAATTTGCAGGTCCTATTTGGACAAACAATTTTCCTACATCTATGTGTCATAGGGCGAAATAAATATTAAACATTATATGTGTTTGTCTATACCGCAACCACAATTTATCACATCATTTTCCCTTCTTACACTTCTGTATTCTTTAGAAGTATGATCTTCAAAGTCTTCACCTTCCATATTGCTCTTCAACATACAAGTACTTAGCGTAGTGTACTAGGTATCAAACAGTGATTTGCCTTACTATTTAAGCGAACTGCGACTCAACGCTTCAATGCATTCACGCTAGTACATTGATTCATTGAACGTTGTCATCCTTGTATGTTGTTTACATCCATTATCAATATATTTATATAATATATTGCAGGTATGTCATTTTATCATTATCATTATGTCATTCTTTTGTATTTACTCTGAGTTCCTTTGTTAGAAGATAATTACTTTGTTGGTTAATTATCATTTTAATACATTTGTACATGGCAAGTTATCCATATGCCAATTTCGGCATATGTGTGTTGTTACGTCATCAAGGTGGAGTAGCATTACACAACCATTTATTCCATATTGTATGGATTAAGTACATCCATCCATCCATCCAATGTCAATTGAAATGCATTCACGCTAGTACATTGAATCATTGAACGTTGTCATCCTTGTATGTTGTTTACATCCATTATCAATATATTTATATAATATATTGCAGGCTTACTGTGTCTTGATATGAGAACCTGCGTGGGTCGGGACGATGACGAATCCCCACTATAACATATAGTAGTATACCCGCTGATATATGTTTTGGATTTTGTTTTACTAAAACATTGGGGGGTTTGGGGTATACATTACACGAACATGTTTTCCTGATGTCTGATTGCCGCTATCTGCTAACATGCGTTAAGCGCCCTGATTATGTATTGACGCCATCATCGTCGCGCTGTATTTTATTTCCTTCGACATCGTGTTTATAATGTTTTACCGTGAGACGAACAAAGAGAATTGATTACCGTTGAACTATTCATTGCCTGTTCTACGTTAGTCACTTTTGGTCTCGTTGTTGACGTTTACTACAGTTTACGAGGATGATCCAATAATGATTGAGACTTTTTGAATCATTCCTAAGTAAATAAACTTGTCTTATTGTGAATATCTTGTTAACATTGCTCAATGTAATGGGCACTCAATACCCTGATTAAAATCCACATGTAGACAACTACCTTCTGTTGCTTAGCAACGAGAGAATGTTAGTCCAATGTCCTTGGCCACGTGGTAATTATGCATATAAAATGGGTTGCCATGGCAACTGGTGATAAAATTTCCAATCATGGCACACAGTTATTTATAGCGTTAATAAATAGCTTTATGCTCTGCAAATATCACTAACATACAGCTTATAATTCAAGTAGGCTGAACATTTTTGCGAGAAGAGTTGGGTTTTAGTTGCGAAAATATTCAGTGATTTGGGGGGTAGGGGTGAGAAATATCTTATAACTTGAGTATACATGACACAATAAATTGTTTTAAACCTTGAAATGATCGATTATGGGGTAAATATATCAAAATAATTTCAAAAGGAACACCTGTCCCTTTCGTTTTATGTTGCCTAGCAACAATAGAATTTGGAAAATGTTATAAGCCAGAATTCATAGAGGAAAATGGTTGCTAGGCAACCATCTCACGATCACTAGCGCAAGACTGGAATCGACCAAAGCAAAATATTTCAGAGATGAATGTTAACACAGACAATACGCAATTATTATAAGATACCGCTTTTACAATTTGTGACACAGCTAGATTTATATAGATTATGTTTGTTCAAAGGGCAGATGGTGGCCATAGGCACTGTACGAGTAGTACTTAAATAACCATAGCAACCAAAGTTGTTCACCAAATTTGATAAAACACGCTCCGTAGAGAGGTCAAATGTGTATCTAGTAAACGAAAGTAGTAAACGTGAGCCAGTCAAAAGAGTTTATAAAACAAGAGAAAAGTCTCAATCATTATTGGATCATCCTCGTACTGCAAAGATCACGTTAGTTTTAGTAATTGCATACCTTTTACTCGGGTCTACTGACGAAGCTTTTACGTTAAATATATTGGAAAGCCCACAATTATAGTTACAAACTAAATGCTCATTTGTGCCAAGCGAAAAACCATTATCAGTCACCAGGAAACATACTTTAGTACTGTTCTTTTCAAACAAGCATTCTGTAAACTAGTTTAAACTATGATACGACATCGTAGCACCATGCGTATACTGGACTTAGTTTTATGCGATTCTCGTGCGTGTTTTGCAAACACGATAAAGAGCATACATGATAAAGAATATAACATTTTTTGACAAAACAAAATCGCCTTCGTTGATGGTGCGTAAACAACAAAACAGTAATATCTGCCAAAATATGAGTCGCCTCGTGGGAAAACCAACAATGTGGTTTCCGAACAGGTTCGACACAAACCGGACTGCACAGTAACGGAAGACAGCCAAGTAGAAGTATGAAATTTCGGATTTAAGTAGAAGAGGAACTGTACTATCCGAGTAGCGAAAACAAAGGCACTGATCAGCTTCGCAGTTACAGCGAAAGTGGTCTGCGCCTTTGTTTTCGCCTAGGCAGATTGTTGGTTTTCCTTTGTTATTACTAAGCTTAAGAAATGTTCCTCGAAAAACATTTGACATGTTGACCATGGGAACGGCTGAAACACGTGCACTTCGGGGGGGGGGGGGGTTCTTTGGTTGATTGACTGATTGATATTACATACCTGTAATACGTCTACTGGAGGCTTTATATGCCTAGTGGATGCACTGTCGAAGCACTCGTCAGAGCTACGTAAGGTAACATTGCCGAGACGAAACCCCAAAATTACCATGACACATTTGCGCAAGCAGTCAATAGGGGCAACCATTAAACACCTCCTAACGTTTCAACGTCATTTGAAACACGTGATTTTACGTCGATACGTGTGTGTGTTTGGAATTTTTGACTCCTCTCTCATTTTTCGCACAGTTTCTCAAAGATGAAAGAACACATTCTGCGTTTATAATACGAATTAATTTGACATAAAGATAATTACCACAGCAGTAATATCATAGGAGATATGACTGAAATAAAAAAGTGTAATGTTTTTTGGTTTTTTTTTTTTTATTCAGTATACTTACTGGGTGGACATATTTCTATAGAAAACAAGCCAACAAATTCAGTTTGTAAAAATCCATAGCTAAACGATGGAGATGATGAACGCCAAGAACAAATTCTAGAGGCCTCGAGTATATCAAGAGAACAGTGTCGCATGAGAGTGTATCCTGGTTCATGTACAACGCTATAGGAATAATCGACTAGGAGCCTGTAGGTCTTGAGTATTTCACTTAGGTAACAGGCTCTGTTCTTTTTACGTCGGATGTGCTTAACATCTGTAAATAAACAACACACACTAACATAGAATACAGAATACAGAATACATGTGTTTATTAAAGTCTCACTTTTGTACATAGTTACAATAAAAACCTAAAATGAGTATATTAATATGTATATTATGAGATTTAGATACATACATCAAACAATCAAACCCTAATTGTAACACTGGATCCAAGATGGATGCTTTAATTGTGTGTTTGTTTGTTTGTATTGAGGCTAAACGTCCTCAGTAGTCAACAAGTTTTCATCTATGACGCTTACTGGGTTTAACCAGTACTTCAGGAAGTTAATGTGTCTTGCTAAAGAACACAACACGGTGACGCCTGTGGGGATCGAACGATGCTTAAATGATATGCGGTAAGTTTATTTTGTGATTTTATCATTCTATTTGTGCCTAAGTGGGCTTTCGCCTTTCGGCTTCTGCAGAGGCGTAGTAAATAACACATATTAAAAGTGTTTATTTGTTTGTTTGAATTAATGCTTTACGTCCCAGTCAACAGCAATGGTCATGTCGGGACGTTGCCTGCATTTTATGGGACTTTTACCCAACATTAGGATGTCATGGCACTCAAAATGCGCTTCATAAATATAATCACCCAACTAAGCAATAAGCCTTATATGTATGGATGGTTTGACTAAACCACTTTTCCTGGGCAGGCTCAGACATAAGCGGTTAACCAGTAATCAGATGGTCGGTCAGTGGATTAGAAGCTTTGCCTGGAGGCACAAGCAGCCCATCTATTTCTCTTAGGCCCCAATGGGCGGGGCCCATATTAAGAGTGTGATATATATATATACTTATATTTTCCAAATTTCGTAGTCATTTTCACTGGAGTTCAATGTTTCTAGTTTGTAGCGGTGTGTTTATTTTATGTAGTTATATTAAGGTTTTACCATAATTATAGTAGTATGCAGAATTTTTAGATTGCTCTTTTTCTCTTATATATATAGTCTTTGACTTCCTATGATAGGCAAATGTAGATATCACACTCTTAATATGTAGTATTTAGTACGCGTTTGATGAAGCCGAAAGGCGAAAGAGCGCTCAGGCACAAATAGGATTTTGCATTGTCGATGATAAAATCTCCACATATACTTACCGCATATTATTTCAGCATTCATTTTGGATCCAGTGCTACCGACAGGGTTTTATATATATATATATATATATATATATATATATATATATATATATATATATACTGAACAAAAAAAAGAAATGCAACAATTATATTCCACTAAATTTTGAGCAAACTAAGATACAAACAGAAATCATTGCATTTTCTACTTCTGCACTAGATGTCAGGCTTCCGAATACAAGAAGCGATTTTCATTTTGATGAGTATTTACGGAGTTATGAGGTGCCGACCGTGGGCATGCTGAAAGTAGTAAACCACACAGTGCCCATGCACAAGCATTAAAATAATGGTACGATTTAAATCCGCTATAAACCCCCATTAAAATCACAATGTACCACTCAGCAGATAACTCACACGTTAAAGAAATAAATGGAGTAAAATTGAAATTATTCCTCTTTCAATTAAACATATAGGGATTTTGATGGTTTTAATTACGAGCTTGTGTGCGGTGGAACTTTTTATCTTTTTCATGAATTTTAATAAGGGTACAGCTGACATTGTTTCTTGATGATTTGGAGGTACAAAACTGTGTGCTTGCGCAGAGCAAATCGTTCCGGATTTACATTATTTAAGACGACAAAAAAATCTCATTCAATTTTTATCGAAATGAAAGTCATTTTTTGCATGATATACCTAATATCCCATGAATTGGAATCATACAGCAACAGACCTGAAATTATCAACGTTTTACCCTAAAACTCAAAAATCCTTGGTGGCCTATTGTTGCGTTTCTTTTTTTGTTCAGTATATATTACCTAAATCTCAAAATATATATACTTAACACCAAAAGTAACTTTACACTTTTCATTCCCAAATATATCTTCATTCGTTTTGAATCTATTGGAGTGTGTCTCCGACACATGTCGGAGCATTATGCATGTAAAGCGGTCGACATACATGTAACTTAATTCACTTGCGAGTTAATTTCAACTTAAATAAGCAATACAGTAACATCTTTTAAAGACTTGGTCTCTAAACTTTATAATTGGCAATGCATAAAACAACAGTAACACACCAAAAGTGATATGATTTGGAAAAACATTATTTTAACCCCTTGCCGGGGACGTGCGGCAGCATTCTGTCATGAAAATTCTTAACATTTCGCCCACCTAATGCGTACATGATCGGACTTCAATACACATCAAACACTTTATAAATATTACACACCTATACCGAAAAAAACTATCTACAAAAACAGTGTAAAGTTACTTTTGGCTTCGAGTATATATACTTTCTCCCTTGCCAATGCGAAATCCCTATTCGAAATCCATTAAAACTTTATCTGTTGACAGATTTTCAAATTTTGGCAGGTTCTTATAGGACAAAATAAGATCAAGATTTTGACTTAAAAAAAAAAAACAACTTTCATTCAAACAACAATTTTCTGAGTGTTTTTAAGAAGCGTAGTAGCGCTGTCGGTAGAGGCGATGGCCCTGTATAGTTGCTAGGCGCAGAAGCCATAGTCTGCGGGGTTCGAAACCTACCAACACCAATTTAGTGCATCTTTATTTCTCAACTTTACTTTTTTTTCGATGTACTTGTGTCAGAAATGATCTTGGCAGGAATAGATGTTGTTGAAGTTTGTTTATCTTATAGGACAAACTTCCCGGTGGTACTGTATCCTAAGAAAGGATTCGAATATGATTAAAATAAGTATATAGGCGGATTAAATCATTAACAGTGCAAAACAATTCAAACTGAGCGCTTTCGGCTTTCGCCTTCTTTAGAGTTAAGATGTATTTACATGTAGTACATGTAAAAACTGGAAAAATGGAAGAAAGAAAACAAAATAGGTAAATAAATTAAATGAAACAAAAACGATGCAAAAATACACAAACGTCACAGGCAATTTGTCAAGGTTTACACCACTGAATGCTAAGTACTACGATTGAAGTTGTATAAAACTTCGATTCACACCTTCAAACACACAAATCTCTCGTGGATGTCACCCTTGAGCAACCCAAGAGGGTTGACATTTGTAAAAGTCTTTGCGATAAAAAAATGAAAATTATTTTTTGTCTAAAAGGGTCATAGAAGCATACTTAGCCATCAAGAAGAAACAAAACAAGATTCATGTGTTGTTGGATAAATACAAAAAGAGATGGCACCCTAGATGGTCGGCAAATCTCTACAAAAACAGTTCTTGTGTCTTTTCCTAGCTATTTTGACAATATTATCGTTCGGAAGTAGAATAAATTTTTAAAGAGCTACAGCATATAATTATCAATTAAAACGGCAATTAGATAATGAAAAACAAACATAAACACTATTGTTGTATGTTTTATCATAATAAAAGGTATACATGATGCAAATATTAAAACAGCGGAGGTGTTTAGCAAAAAGAGTGTTATCAATCATAAATGTACTCGTATACATATTATACATATTTAAACCGACAGCAGAGATGTTTATACATGTAACTCTGAACAAGTATAAAAGGGTGATATTTATCATCCAAAAGTACAGGTGTACTGATCGACCACCTGATTACTGGTAGCAGCTTAGAAGGGCTGAGCCTACCCGGGAAACGTGGTTTGGTCAAAACATCTATATATATACGCTTTAGGTATGTACTTGGGTGGTTACATTTTAAATCTCGTTTCACATTTCATGAAGTCACACGGTTTAGTAGGTCCCATAAAATGGAAATAACATCTGAATTTTACCATAGCTGTTGACTGGAACGTAACGCAACAACCGTTTTCTCTGGCAATTAGCCAATACTTACTAATGTTACGACATCCTATCAGTTCAATTTTGACGCACATGCCATGAGTCCAAAACCCAACATCACTACTAATTGAGACTGTTAGAACAGCTGTCGTTATAGGTGGCGTAAAGCTATACTCCCCAACTCCTGTTGGCTGCAATCTGTTGATCTGAAGATGAAGCAATCCATAGTCGTTTACGTATGCTTCAGTAGTTTGCGGTGAGTAAAGAAAGGAACAAGTAGGCATCGATCAGGAAATGGCGCAATCAGAAAAAGATTCCTACTCCAAAAACCGAGGTGGGAAAAAATCTAAATTAAACAATCAGGTACTTATACCATGAAAACATATCGCAAGCCTAATGAGCAGCTATTTTCCCAATAGGTGGCCAATGACAGCATACATAAGGAGCCAACAGCACAAAAAATAAACACCAAGACATAAAACAATAAGAACCACCACAGAAGTATCGCCTTAGAGCGATCAGTAATATAAAATTACTGGCGGTCTTAAATCTATTTTACAGGTACCTAACTTCACCCTCAGCTTCTGCAGTGGTTCACAACATTTAGTTAGTTGTTAAGCAGATATATAGCTTACTATATGATATAGTAATATATAGGTTACTGTGTAGGCGGCAACTTCAATATTTACATCTGGGTATGATGGCTGGTTCATATATTCAAGGAAGGGGTCAAAGAAAAATCGAAGTAAGTAAGTGTAGATCACCGTCACATGTTTACCGTTAGAAATCGACTATGTGTATTTTGTCCAATCCAATGAATTATAGGTACTCTTGTAATTCATTCATATTGTTACGATGAACTTGAGAGTTAGGTCTTTTTTATTGTATTCATATAGTCAAAAGTAGACATACCCAATAATGTATTCATGTGGTAACACCCAAACCCATATGTGAAGCTATAAATACGTATATCGTCCATTCAGTCTTACACAAAAGTTTGTATATTTATGCTCAGATGAGACGTGTGCCTACGAATGATTTTTCTTGAGCAGTCCCCGTAGCCGAGCGGTTAAGAGCGCTGTTTTAATCAATCATGTCACCGCTGTGTCTGGTGTGGGTTCGAGCCCCGCACTGGCCACATGTGAGACAGGCCAAGTTCTGCATGCGGGTGTGCCAGGTGTTTTTCTCGGCGTTCTCCCGTTTTCGCCCACCTACTGATTGGCCCGTCTCATATGAGCTTAAATAACCTTAAAAGATTGCCTTCTTTTAGACAGTTTTGATTCGTGACGTCTGAGTGGGTCTTAAGGTGCGATGCATTGGCAAGCAATCAAAGAGGAAAGCCTTAGGCCAGAGGTTTTTTCTGGTTTATAGAATTGTTTTTGGAAAGTCTTGATACTGAGAGGGAAATAAAAATAGAAAATAAACACCCAAAACTTTTGAATCGGTCTTATAAAAACACTTATGACAAGGTTCGTTTTATGTCTCGCGATACCTTAAAATGACCAGTATGCAGAGAATTAAAGAATGTAAAAAAAATATATATCAAAAGTAAGTCATTCTTCAAGGATAATAGCACAATTTTGGTCTAAAATGATCATGCCTACATACATGTACATTTACTGTTTGTATGCTACAATATCAGTTGAAGTATTTTTTGTATTTAATTTTTGATCAGTTTTAGAGAGTCGGGAGGAGAAAATACAATAAAAATAACAAAAGCCTAGGGAGTTTAAGGCCTGTTTTTGGCCTCAAATTTTGGTAAAATATAAATTTTGGAATTTAGATGAGAAAAGTAAAGCCGGTGGTTGAAAATGTCATTTAATAGTAAATAATATGCCTAAAAAGTGCAAAAAGTGTTATTTCTATGTTTTCTGAGCGTTGCTATGGTATGGCAACGTATATTATTTGAATGAAATAATTATACTACATTTCAAAGGCGGGGACATATTCCTGCTATTTGCAATATTTTTCTGATCACAATTCTAAAATTCCGAAACCAGGCCTTAAACTCTTTCGGCCTTTTTAGTTTATTTTTATTTCAACTTTGGAAAATGTGGGGTAGGACGATTCGTAAACCAGAAGATAAAAAACTGGTCTTATTAAGCATTACACTCATGATACAGCAAATTTATATCGATTGATAATGTTTTAAATGATGTAGAAATGCTTTCTCTTTTTATATATTTGTATCACTTTTATTCATTTTTTTAATTCATACCTCATGTCGCGTAAATGTGAACACACTGGTACCATCTGTGATATCAATTAGTATATCTGAATAGGGATTCCCTGGTGTTAGACGCTGAATAACTACACCCTCTATCACCGTTTCGATGAATAGTTTGATCTGTGAATACAAAGTTTATTTTCAACAAAAACGTGTTTGCCTCCACAAAATTACCTGCTTTGTAACCTTCAATTGAAACACAGTTTAAATTGATAAAAGTCCATTTTTCAGACCGAGAAAATAATAGATAAGACCATTTTAGTTTGATAAATGATACCTTGATAGGTTTATAAAGAAATCACTAACACTTTACATCGAGTAAGGTCTCTTAAACTTCAAGCATCTGCAGATTTACCATACATGCGAAGCATTCAAAGCAAAAATTGACACAAAGGGTACGTGGACAATTCGGACCTTGGCTAATTCGGACCTTTATTAATTGGGACATCATTCGGCCCTCAGCTGAAGACAATATGTACCTTGGCTAATTCGTACCTTGGCTAATTTGGACATCGACTACTGGTCAATTCGGACTCCGCAAAGTCGAGGTCCAAATTGACCAGTGATTTTGTTTCTCAAATGGGGTCCTAATTAGCCAAGGTCCGAATCGGATAAAGGTCAGAATTAGCCAATGTCAGAATCTGTTTAATGTCAAATAAAAATAAGGTCCGAATCAGCCAATGATTGAATCGATTCAAGATGGAAGGATTGCCTATGCCTTCAAATCATTGAAATCAAAATTCATTGTAAAATCATGTCATTATTTCATGCAGTATTCAGTAAGGATATTCTGAGAAATCAGAAATTCATTATCGGTTTAGATTCATTTTCTAAACAACATTTTATATATTGTATATTTGGCTCTGTTTGGATAATACTAGTCTTTGTATCGACTATCCTGTTGAAAGTTGCAAAATTACAGTATTTCTCTTTGGCTCCATTTTACCAAATCTAAAGGGTCGCTGAAGGCTTAAGTAGCCGAAACCGCGGTATGGTCCATCCCTTTCTCATTATAAGCTCACTACTCTTAAAGGATCGCATTTTAATTTTTATTCGTGAGTGAAATACTTTGTTTTGAGGATAGATTGATTGATTTAAAGTTTGGAATAGAGACCCAGTCAACAGCTATGGTCATGTCGGGATATTGGCTTCATTCTATAGGAATTTCACTCAACATTAGAATGTCATGACACCCAAAATATGCTTTAAACTATAACCACTAAAGTAAACAACTAAGTCTTGTATGTATGGATGGGTTGAATTGAAAAAAGGTACAAGTAGGCAAAGATCAGGAAAAGGTTCAATCAGAAAAAGATTCCCACTCCAAAAGCCGAGGTGGGAAAAACCAAATCAACAATCAGGTAGTGATACCACATTTCGTAAGCCGAATGAGCAGCTATTTTCCCAATAGGTGGCCACTCAGTTACCTTAACTTAACTAAAAATATGAAAACACACATAAGGCGCCAACAGCACAAAAATCTCAAACACCAAGACATAAAACAAAAAGAACCACCACAGAAGTATCGACTTGGAACGATCAGTAACACACAGTTACTGGCGGGCTTAAATCGACTTTACATGGCCATAACCTCGCCCTCAGCTTCTGCAGTGGTTCATAACATTTAGTAAGTTCTTCGGTGTTGTGGTGAATGGTGAATCTCTAACTAGTCAATGAATCATCAAGAACAAACAAATAAATCAAGATAAACATCCTGATGAATAAAAAACCAGGACTCACAGATTCAGTAAGCTGTCCGACGATGGAGCTCCCTGGGCGCCGAATAACTTACTAACTCCGGAGCAAAAGAAAAACATCAGTTGGATTCCGGTGGGCCAAGCAGCAGACAAGAAGCTCCAGCCCCAACCAACTAAAATGAATAGCTTTAGGTCGGGGCCATCATAGAGTCTGACACCCGACCCACCGGCGTGCAATTAAGGAAGGCAGCATAGTTATCAACCATGATTGGGTTAAAAACTAATTGTGCAGACTGTCACATAACATTCAAGTTATAACCTATACGTCTCTAACTTGTTATGATTTTTCTAAACTGAAAAGAAAAATCATTACTTCCTATAAGTTTCTTAAATTTGTAAACCAGGGGCTCGTTTCACAAAGCGTTTTAAGACAAATTTTATCCTAAGTTTGAACTTAGGACTAATTTCGGTTAAGATATGTCTCATCCTTAAAATTGTCCTAACTTTATCCTAACAATAGGACACAACTTATGATTGAACTTATTTTATAGTAATCTAAAAATGGCGGACGTTTTTATGTGAAGGGAAACACAACAAAATATTATCAAGACGGGATTCGAACTCGGATCGCCTGGACAGAAGACAACATAGATTACCACTGAGCCACCGAGTCATATTGTTTATACATTGGTTCATTATTGATAAAGGCCAACATTTTGTTTTAGTTTGTTTGTTTTAGTTAATGCTTAACGCCCCATTCAACAGCAATGTTCAAGCCGAGACGTTGCCTCCTATTCATGAGGCGTTCATACAAAATTAGGATGCCATGGCATCCAAAACGTGCTTCAACTATACTCAGTCAAACTTATATCGCAACAACGATTTATTTGTTATGTTATACAAATACACTTTATTTCCACTGAATTAGATTGCCGTGCGATTGACACATCTAACAACATCTGGTTGTAACATTCTGTATTATGCGTCTCAAGAAATTAATCATTTTTTACGATCCAAAAGGAAGACTGACTTCCAGAATCTCTGGAGTCGCATGCCACCAAAATAACCGCTTTGGCCAATATCATTCGAGCTCAATGGTCCATACTTTGAAAGCCAAATTGTACCTTATTAAATCATAGGCGATTGCTGACCAGCATATATATGGTAGACTGTATTACATTTCATTGAAAAGCGAAAACATGCCATAATCGTGATGCGTTGTGTTTGGCTCAGTATAAATTACCAAAGTAAGGCTTATGTGCATGGATGGTTTTACCTAACCACGGTTTCTAGGCAGGGTTCATCAGGAAAACATGTCCGTGTAATGTTAACCCCCTAGTACCCCACTTTTATATAGCAAAACTGGGGTTTGCAGGGGTATACCTATTTTTCTTATTTTGCTCCAAAACATAGATTGTGGGCACTCGTTAGAACCGCCTCGCCGAGGCGGTTCTAACGTGTACCCACACTCCAAAACATAGATTGTGGGTACTCGTTAGAACCGCCTCACCGAGGCGGTTCTAACGTGTACCCACAATCTATGTTTTGACGTGCTTTCGTACTAATCAAATAGCCAGTCAGTAGCGTATAAGCTTTGCTTGGAGCGGTACAAGCAGCCCATCTATTATTTCTCAGATCCCCAATGGGTCCATTTTTTATTTTAACTCCAAACATCATGAACTGTATACATAGTTGCTAGTATAACTAGACCTAAGTTCAATATGGCGAATTGACTATATTTCCCCAAATGATAAACAGATCGGCCGCCTTATCATACAGTGTATAAGGGAAACACTCGTGTTAAAGAGATTTGGTTTCGATTTGCAGACGAAATAGCCTATAGCATTACAATGAAACAGTTGGTAGATCTAAGTGAGCCTATAGCATTACAATGAAACAGTTGGTAGATCTAAGTACACGTATTTATATTGAAATAGAAAGAAAAAAAAAGAAAAAAGAGAGAAAAATGGATTCGATCTCGGATCGCCTGGCTCATAGTATGGCAAAAATACTAATTGAATTACTTGCATAAATCCACTGAGCTATCACCAATACTAAATCAATTCTATTATTTAACATACTTGAAACTAACTGTTTGTTGTGTTTGACCTTGAATTGGGATAAATCTTATGAGCAAGTCACAACCTCAAACATAAGACAAGTATTACCGTTAAGATAGATCACACGTCACTCCTAAGAGTAGTCTCGATCATAAGATAAGAAATGTCCTAAGAGAGCTTCGTGAAACGAGCTACAGGTCACCATAAAATTCTGGTTCCGAAAGGCCCTCATTTAAAAGCGTCTTTAACCCAACATTATATTTGGAAATCTATTCATAGTGTCTACGATAAAATTTAGAAAAGGTTTTTCGAAGTTTATGACGAGGAACATCACCATCCAAAAAACGGAAAATTTACTATATCAAAATCGCGCTTATCATAAATTTTAGAAGAAACAAATCCATTTTCAACAGAAAGATGTAGATCTATAAAGGGGGCTTCGGTATCCGAGATATTGGCTTTGTTCAATTGTAGTTCAGGTGGATAAATTTGATTGACCATACCTTCAGAATAAGGGTTGTCAATGTTCAAAAGATCATCGAGGTAACTAGAAGTAGAATTAAAAGCCTCTCTTTCCTGAGCAGGCTGAGGCCTTCTGAGCGGTAAACCAGTAATTAGATGGCCAGTCCGTAGTCATTAAGCTTTGTCTGTAGGCAAAAGCAGACCATATATTTCTTGCAGGTACTTACCGGTTTTGTATTGCGACCCTTTGGTGAATGACATTAGCCAACAAACAAATTTTTACCTTAAGAAATGCATTTTGTGATCATGTTAATCAGCGAGCGGGGTCATTTTAGTTTTTCTCGTCCTCGTGAAACCATCATAGTCATAGAGTACGGAAATACAGCAGTCAAGCCTGCTTTAAACCGTGAAAGCAAGAAAAAGGTACAAGTAGGCAACGATCAGGAAAAGGCGCAACCAGAAAAAGATTTCCACTCCAAAAACCGAGGCGGGAAAAATCAAACTAACAATAAGGTAGTTTTACCATGAAAGCATTTTGTAAGCCGAATGAGCAGCTATTTTCCCAATAGGTGGCCACTCAGGTACCTAAACTTAACTAAAAGTATAACATACATAAGGCGCCAACAGCACAAAAATTTAAAACACCAAGACATAAAACAATAAGAACCACCACAGAAGTATCGCCTTGGAAGTATCAGTAATTTAAAATTACTGGCGGGCTTAAACCGATCTAACAATTATTTTTATTCGCTATTACTGCAGCTGGTGTTGTGCCGTGTGTCTCCCCGTACATCATCCATAGTGCAGATTATATTTTTCTTTTGATCCTTTGGGATCAGTGAATATATATGAAGTATTTCAATTTTTTATATGTTAAGAATCATCTTCTTAACAGTATTTTGATTATTTGGCCCCTTTGGGAATTTGAGTCTTTGATTTAGACTACACAGATGTAAATTTTTGAAATTGCAGCAAAATGTCTGGCTTTCGCTGCCAGTTTTATAAAGGGTCACTGAGGAAGGTTCATTACCCGAAATTGTACAATATGGCCCATCTTCTAGCTTTGTATTTTCACTGCTTCCAAAGGATCTAACAATTATTTTTATTTACAGGATCCTAACCTCACCCTCAGCTTCTGCAGTGGTTCATAGCATTTAGTTAGTTGTTCGGTCCTCTTAGTGAATCTCTAACTAGTCAATGAATCAACATGGAAAAACAAGAACTATTAAAACGATGCAGCAGATAGTATGGCCAATATAAGAATTGAAGTCTCCTTCTAGCTGTTTGGATGGCTCTTTTTTAAACTGTACGCAGTTTTTATGGAAGATACATAATGAAAAGGTCCAATTGACCAATGAAAAAGGTCCGAATTAACCAAAGTAAAAGGTCCGAATTAAACAAATTAAACAGTCCAAATTGACCAAGAGGAATGTTCCAAATCGACCAAAGAATATTTCTAATTAAGGTCCAAACTGACCAAGAAAAATGTCTGAGTTGACCAATGGTCAAGGTCGAATTGACCGATGCTCGGGGCCCGCATTGACTGGGGCCGAATTAGCCAAGGTCCGATTATCCACAATTCTAACACACCTCGCCTATATAGCCAATGGTAAAAAACCTGTTATATTGTGCAACAATTTCACTGGGCGAATAAGCGTGACGTTACTTTGCGGCATTTGTGACGTCAGCTATCCCACAAAGCAGCGTTAGACGGTGAAACGTCGTTTTAGCGCACAACAAACGTAATAAGTGTGTGTAAATACCAGCATTACAGTCAAATATTTGGCGGGATATCTGCAATGCAATGGCGGAAAGCTGATCGATATCGACGGTTTCAGCAACATTTATTCCGTTTATTGTGTGTTAGAATCGAAATAGATCAGCCCAAGTGCGTGAATTGTTGAGTAATAATTCACTGTTTGTCGGTCAGTTGTAAGAAGATAAATCACTCGCGCTACGCGCTCGTGATTTGATCTTCTTTACAACTGACCTCCAAACAGTGAATTATTACTCAATAATTCACTGCTAGAGCTGATCTATTTCTTAATTCATAAAAGTCATATCAGTGCAGAGGCCGCTGGAAACAAACTTCAGGTAATATGCTCGTATTCAAATCAGCATGTGTGAACTGACCTTAGCGAAAGTCTTTTTTTTTTTTTTTTTTTTTTTTCAATCAACAAGGGCGGTTAAAACTTATTTTCATTAAACGTTTCCCATAGCGGTAATATTTTATTTCCACTGCATTACACTGAAAAAAAGTTATAAGAGGCCACCTCATATATATTTTTTCTTCTAGTTCGGAAAGTAAAATACGACCATTTAAAATTCATGATTATATGAATAAACCAATGTCTAACGGTGGCTCTGTGAGTTTCTGCATTCCAAAATGCGTGATTCTTCTCACACAGACGAAGTATGTATAAAGGTCCCTCATTTCAAAAAGTCACACTTTATTAACATCAAATTAAATATCATCTTATGACGTTGTGTTTTTACATTTTAATTTATTTGAAAGTGCTACTGACTGCCATGATGCAAGATAAAATTAAGTCAAAAGTGTTGCTGCAATAAGAATCTTCGTTTCTGTTTTGTACATGCAAGAAGACAGCAACCTGAATAACAGGAACTCAGCTTTTGCATGCAATTTGCATACCAACTTTGTTCTTCTCCAGTTGCATTATTATCAACAGCACGGCATTGAAATTTTCAGCGATTATTTAGATCCAATACTAGACTATGATAAACTTTGAAAATTCAAACAATCGTCCACAAATTTTGTCATTTTGTTCGTTAAAAATTTGCATTGAAACCGGAAGTGTTCGGCAGCCTTGACCTGTTGGTCCTCGAAAATGGTCTAAAACAGTTCAGTCGAGTTATATCTCTCATTTCCAGGCCTCATCAAGTGAATTTAACAGGGGTCAACATGTAAAGAGGCACATTTATGAATTTTCCAAAAAATCTTAAAATTGGCGATTCTTAAAAATGCATAAAAATTCTACCAGTAGAGAAAATTCGAATGTTTGATGTTTTTCCGAACCGTAACGACCCCTTTGATGACACCCGTTCCTTATTTCAATAAATGATGTGCTGTATCCAATTTCTTATTTAAAAACATTGATTTTTACATTTTTACTCCAAAAACGCTTTTAGTGGAAGAAAAATATTTCTTAACACTTTGGAACTTTACTTACTTGAAAGACACGTCTTTCGGCAAAAAATCGTGCAATTTTGAACATGGCTTAGAAACAAAAAATGAGATTGAAAAGTGGCCTCTTATAACTTTTTTTCAGTGTACAGCTTACTAACTTGATTGCTTGCTCACTTATTACGAATACCTACCTGCTGCCCACCCGTGTTCTTACCTTACACTTACTTTTTAACTTACTGACATTACGAAAACTTGCCCATGCAATATACAGAATTTTTTCATATGTAAAAATGAAAATTTTCAGTAGAAAATTGTTAATATTTTTCTTAATTTTGCTCAAGCAGAGATTGTGGGTACAATTAGAACCGCCTTCGTGAGGCGGTTCTAACGAGTACCCACAATTTATGTTTAGGAGCAAAACATAGATTGTGGGTACACGTCAGACCACGTTCTAAAGAGTACCCACAATCTATGTTTTGGAGCAAAAATAAGAAAAATAGGTATATATTATGTAATATAAGCAAGACCTGCACTGGAGTCGGGTGGAGGTGCGGACAAAAAAAAAAGAAAAAAAAAGAAAAATAGGTATACCCCTGCATACCCCAGTTTTTCTATAAATGTGGGGTTTGAGGGGGTATACATTTCACGGACATGTTATCGTGATGCTTACCTTGTACTTCCAATATACATTGTAAATGTGTACCGGCACTCATTCACCTTTGTAGCATGATAAAATAATACTTACAGAAATTTTCAAAGAATTGTTTCCACCTGAAGTACACCAACCATAATTCCCTTTGCCTCCAGCTGAGTCGGGAACCAGTATTCGTTCTGCTTCGGTTTTGATCTGAAAATCCTCTAGAAAGCCGTCTTCTAGACCCATACTTTGATGACATCTATCAGAATCTATATGCATAAAATTTACATGCAAATTTAAGCGATGTCTGGGTGGAAAGGTGGTCGTTTTTCCAATTGATATTGTATTGTTGTTGCTGTTGTTGCTGCTGCTGCTTTTGTTTTTTTATTTTACAGAAACAAGGTTAATAAACAGTTTACTTAAGAACCGCCTAGCAATCAATGTCTTAGGGTAACGATACATACCCCCTTTTCCCACATTTATATATAAGAAGTAATCATGTGGTCGTGATATTTTAAACTTCGTGGTAAATGCGTCATACCTGTAAACACTAAAACGCGTAAGAGTCGATTTTCTTTCTTTATAATAGTTTCCTTAGATCTCTGAAAGATTTATACCGGTTAATTTACACTGAAGGCAATTTGCGCATTTGATACCTCACTTTCCCGTGGTTTTGAAGTCTGTAGCATTGTGGTATTTCACGTTTTTGATAGACTCGGGTTTTCGTAACGCAACGGTTATCTGTTCCGAGTTATTAAGGCGTTATGCGATTCAGAATGTGTCTTTAGCAGAAAAAAAGTACAAGTAGGCAAAGATCAGGATCAGGACCCACCTCTGTCCGATAGTATCCAAACAGAATACATCATTGTGCCAAGCTTAAATTTGTTGTCTCGAAGCGCGACATATCTTGCCGAGCGAGATGCTATGTCATTAACACAGACCACATCAGCCCTACTACCGTTCATCACGTGGTGGGGTAAACAATGTATAGCACCATGGTTCAGGAACGACCACTTTGAATTACTTAGCATAATAGTAGGTAAATCGTCTTTCTGGAGTGGTTCATGATCGTCGTTGCGCAAACTGAAGCGCAGCCCCCAAATAACAACGATATGGCTCAAATCGTATAGCAACCAATCACAGTCACCTTAAATTAAAATTGAGCCGCCTTGTGGGAAAACCAACAATGTGGTTTCCGAAAGCGGCCTGTACAAGCACAGAAAAGAGCTAGAAGCTTGAAATTTCGAATTTAAGTAGAAGAGGAATTGTACTGTCCGAGTAGCGAAAACAAAGACGCTGATCGGCTTCGCGGTTACCGCGAAGCTGATCTGTGTCTTTGTTTTCGCATATGCAGATTGTTGGTTTTCTCACGAGGTGGCTCAAATATTGTCGTGTCATGGGAGTCATTATTGTTGACGCTATGTGATATATTAATATCTTGAAATCGGTCAATGTGTATAGCTTGACCACGAAAAATTGGCCGTGTTATGGTTATATTCGGTTTGTCAATATATAGCTTTTTATAGATCGCCGTCTATCATAGGTGTTTTCCAATCAATTCACCGATTATTTACGGTAATGTATTGACACGATGTTATTAATTATATCGTAGAAAGGATTTGGCTCGGTTGGTAGAGGAGCAGGAGCTAAATTTATTAAGATGATACTTTTCACGTTAAAAGAGACAACCCCAGGTTCGAATCCCATAAAGACATTTTATTATTTTATACAGTGCTTTTCTTTATCTTCATTTTCATGTTTTTTTTTTTTTTTTTTTTTTTTTTTTTTTTTTTTTTTTTTTTTTTTTTTTGTTTTTTTTTTTTTTTTTTTTTTAATCTTTTTATAATGATATATTTTCTGATATTTTATTTAATTTATAAAACAGATCATATTAATGCTAAGTAATATTTCTATGGGACTTCAAAAAGTATATTTGAATTTCTAAGTATAACTTTTACGTACATAGAAACTAGAATAGGTGTCCATAATAAATGCTTATTTGCCCGGCATTGTCTGCATCTTTCAGGTTATTTCATGACATGTCACGCATTAAATCACAGCTTCACCGACAGTCCACCAAACCTTTATCTGCGGAAACAGTCCCCTCGTCGGTCAACGTCGCGTCACCAGAGTAATCGTCATCCGCCGTGTCATCCGCCGTGTTATCGTCGTGACATCAACTTCAGTGTCACAGTCATAAACAGCAGCTCGTCGGCTTCAGTGTCCTCGTCATAAGTCTCAAGTTCGTCCTCTGTGTCGGTACCACAGTCGCTACTGTCGACATGAATGACGATCTTCTCAATTTCATTTTCCACAGCAATGTCGGTCGACCAGTACTTTTGCTCATTAGTTTTGACATGAGAACTTTTGTGCTGAGACCTGGTCGAAAGCTTATTCTACCAAACACTTACGCCATTAAATTAAAAACGTATGTTCTTTCTAGCAACATAACCTTTCACATCTACCCAGATCAGTTCAATTACATAAAAAATCAAAAATAAATAAATAATTGTATAAATAAAAAATTCTTAGAAAAAAAAATGTAATGGGATTCGAACCCGAGACGTTCGGATCCTACCCATTACACCAAATTCTAATGCATACTTTTCAATGATATGAAAGTATATGTTGACGACCATGTTGACGACCATGCTTCACGAATTCCGATAAACCGATCAATAGTTGTCTAAATACGCACAAAGGATTCCGTATACGTCATCAGATTTATAAATACACATCGATAACCAAAATATTTACCAAAACATCCAGTCAATTTATTATGGTCAAGCTATAGCTATGGCTATTTTTTCGGCAGTATTCCTACTGAAATATTACATTCACTGTGTTGATCAATGGTAGCCAAGCTCTTACATAGAACCAGGCCCCGAGGTAAAAAAATATTTTCATGTTCAACTCAGCTGTGCATAAAATTAAAACTGTCCCTGTATACTTGGGCAGTCATGTTTGTGCTGATTACGACCAATTTGTCTTGCCTCCATGAGTGATTCACCCCAAACCATGACAGAACCGCCTCTAAAATCTGCTGGCTTCCATAACGCAAGGGTCCGTATATCGTTATTCGTTTCATACGATTGTGGAAATGTTCTGCACTGTATCGAGATCAAATGTATTGCTTCATTTTGTTTATCGAGGAATGCTTATATTGTATCCAGTAGAAGACCAAAAGTAATATTCGTCGATGGACAGGTTTTGCAAGCCATGAATGGCTGATGAGACGATAAGTATAACCATGAATATTACCATACTTTATTTTTCATTTTGAGTTTGGCTCAGTATATTTGAAGATACTACCTGTTTTCATCAGAAATGGTTGTCCCAGGGCCCAGGCTGAAATAGGCTTCGATCCTTGTTTCTCTGTAAGCAGATTTTGTGAAACACATTAACCGCAAAAACCTGTTCCCAGTAAATCGAACATCAGAAAAACATGTCCGTGTAATGTATACCCCCTTGAACCCCACTTTTATATAGAAAAACTGGGGTTTGCAGGGGTATACCTAATTTTCTTATTTTTGATCCAAAACATACATTGTGGGTACTCGTTAGAACCGCCTCAGCGAAGCGGTTCTAACGTGTACCCACGATGTATGTTTTGAGCTAAAATTTAAAAAAAATATTCATTTTTTTCCAATAAAATTCTCAATTTTTGCTTCTGTAAAAATGGGCAAGTTTTCGTAATGATATGACAAAGAAAGAGTTGAGTCGGTTCGTAAGAAAATGCGCTTTATTTTTTTAGAAGTAGCTTGTTTTAGTTCATTTTTGTGGAACAGTTTAAAATATAGATTGTAATCTCTATTTTTAGAAATTCAAGGCAATATTGTTTGGAAAGTTACTGTATTCATTCTAATTAGCGCGTACAGTGCGCTAAACTTTTCAAAATAACTTAGAAGTTAAGGTAACAAATATCGTTCTAAGTAGCGCACACTACGAACTAAAACAACATAAAAACTGCTGAAAAGAGTAGTCAAAAGTATCAATGATGATGTCATTTAAATGTTTCAATCGTCGCAAAATAGTATTTAGTCTGTTAAGGATATGCTTTTGCGTTTTGCACGGTCTAATTGGTACGCTAGTAGAACAGTGTTCGCTTATGCGCGTTTTTTTGTTTTTTTTTTTTCCAAAATCGATCAGTTACTGCGAAGCTGATCTGCGCCTTTGATTTCGTATAAGCAAAACTCCGGTTTTCTCACGATGCGGCTGATATTACGTCGCTGTTTTCCAGTGAATATAACGTCGTAAAATAGAGAATCTTACACGGATGGTCATTTCATAATTATTTATTTAACGAGCCTTCTTCGAGTTAGATATACGAGGGGCATTCTTAAATACTTGTCATTTGCTTGATTACTTTTCCCGTCGATTAAAAATGAGAATGCTGTTTACATGAGGTGAAAGGTAATTCTTTTCTGATTAGATTGGTAACAAAATTATTGCTCTCTGAAGCACGACCCTAAAGTAATCGCATTCTAAAACAGGGTACAGTAATAACACTGCGTTGTTTTCCAGTAAATTTAAAATATGTTATTCCGATCACAAGTATAGAAAATGCTGTAATATTCGCAACACTATATACATATCCGCTTCCATTTTACACATAAACTGGTCTTTTATATGAGCATTAGAAAACATTTGTGTAGACTGTATTCACCTTTACTTTATAGAATTACTGCCCCTGCTTTGTGACGTCATAAGATTTTAATATACGCCATTTAAAATCAATGCACAGGCTACGCCTTTCAATATTTTCAGGATTTTCAAATTGAATTGTATGGCGAATATATCAAAATCATCTTCATTTTGTCTTAAATATTCTAAATGGATTTTCGATGTAAATTTCTAAACTTGCAATTTAACATTTACGTCAGGCTAAATGTGAAGCAGGCGCACATTTCTAGGACAACTGTTCGTCTTTATAATAATAGAAACCCAGTCAAATTTTCTGATTGAAAACGTCTACCAAAACGCTTCTTAAAAATATCAAGTTTATACAAAACTACACAAATGTGAGATATGAAAATGTAATTATTATTAGTACATGTTATTCAACTGAATGAACAGAAAACAAATAAACCTAGTCAACATCAACAAAATAACAAACTTCCTTAAATAATTATATTTGTACATGAACATGTTAACAAAACACTATAACATACAAAATTTGGCTCCAAATTTGGGGCATGCTCACTTTGCACCGACGAAAATGTACGGTAAATAAACCTAATAATAATCAGATCTGTGTTACTGATGGAAACTGAGTAAAACTGAACTGAAAGTTCGCATATGAAGCATGTTCGTAGATGTAGAATCTAGGGCAGTTTCATTTGGATGTGGAACTTAAGATAGTTTGTGAATGATAAAAGCTTCGTTCGTATTGAAAGTTAAAATCTTTTTGGGGAGAAAGAAGGCCCGGTTTGTGCATGTACTTGCCGAGGCTTTCAGTGCAAAGAGAACATACCCAGTGAAGTATGAAAATAGATAACAAATGATAGGGAACCTTGAATTAAGGTGGTGTTGGGGTGGCAGGCTGGGTTTATCTTGAAAATACAAGATCTTCCACTCCGAAAGCGAAGAAACCGATTCATGTTAATGCATTCTGAAATCTGAATATTAACCGAGGTAAAGTATTTTGCATCATAAACAGGCTATAGCTGAGTACCGCCTCTGAGTTGTAGACCAATGGGAACAATTAATGCTAAACAGGCATTGGTTAAGCAGACATCATCTCGTTTTGTATAAACCACAATTAAAACATTAATTTTCATTTTATACAAAACTACACAAATGTGAGATATGAAAATGTAATTATTATTAGTACATGTTATTCAACTGAATGAACAGAAAACAAATAAACCTAGTCAACATCAACAAAATAACAAACTTCCTTAAATAATTATATTTGTACATGAACATGTTAACAAAACACTATAACATACAAAATTTGGCTCCAAATTTGGGGCATGCTCACTTTGCATCTGAAACAGATGCTGGTTTAAGAGAAAACGAGTCGATGACAAGAGTTATAGAACACCCCTCGTAGTTTATATGAATTGACCACGAGTGTAAAATTCGTTTTAACATATGACCTGTATAAACGATTTTATCGCCTTCAATGTGGACATATTTTGATAAATATTTACATAGTTGTTACGGACGACGTCAATGACGTTACGTATTCCCGCTAAAGTGTAAATACAAGTGGGGCCATAAGACATTTTATTACATGACATCAACGGTACGGAGTCAATTCGTACTCTAGTTAATTCGTACTCAAGTCAATTCGTACTCATTTTGGTCAATTCGTACTCATTTTTGGTCAATTCGTATTCATCTTATAAAATTAAAGTGTAAATACACGTGGGGCCATAAGACATTTTATTACATGACATCAACGGTACGGAGTCAATTCGTACTCTAGTTTATTCGTACTCAAGTCAATTCGTACTCATTTTGGTCAATTCGTACTCATTTTTGGTCAATTCGTATTCATCTTTTAAAATTTTGTCAACTCGTACTAATTTTGGTCAATTCGTTCTCTTAATGGACTGGTCAACTTGTACTCATATCAAATATTTAATTTTTACAAGTCCGTTGCCTCAGACATTAGCGATCAAACATTTGAGCCGCCTCGTGGGAAAACCAACAATCTGCATATGCGAAAACAAAGACGCAGATCAGCTTCGCGGTAACCGCGAAGCTGATCAGCGCCTTTGTTTTCGCTACAAGGATAGTACAATTCCTCTTCTACTTAAATCCAAAATTTCAAGCTTCTAGCTCTTTTCTGTGCTTGTACAGGCCGGTTTGTGTCAGACCTGTTCGGAAACCACATTGTTGGATTTTCCACGAGGCGGCTCATTTTTGTATCCACAATATTACAGAATTTGTTCAGAAACTAGAAGTCCTCATCATAATTTTGATAATTCATTTTGAAACTAAAAAAATCTGATAACATGGTTTCTTGAGACGTAGAGTAATCAAAATTTTGATAGATAGATAGATGTGAGCATTCAGTCCATGTAGGCTAAAATTATGTTAAGAGGTGACATTACACACGGAATACATTACATTTTATCTTGATGAGTGACCATTGTAAACAGGTTAATAGATGGTTTTTATTGCCACTCATGTGATAGCCCTTTCATTTGATGACAATTCTTCATTCCGGCATGTACCTGTATAATAGTTATGACCGTTTGCTTCATTGCCTCGCGTCAACAGTTTAGGTCATGTCAGTAGCGTAACGACGGCCATTTACCTAACACAACTGTTCACGAAGCAGATTTCCAGTGGTACGTGTTTCACTGTGCATTCAACACAACCTGACAAATGCGTTTCTTGAATCAGCGATCGACGGTGGTGAAGTAAATTCTTGAAAGAAATGTCGTACGAGAGGATCGTCATAGGTTTGCGGCCCACGCTAGCGACTGCTACCGATTAAGCTATCGGAACCGTTCGTAAATTCTGTGTTTGACATATTTACATACCTATTTGCATTTCGTGTAATCTTCTGGTGTCTGCAAAAGAGGTGCAAATGCAAACATGTGAACGTCATTTTTCGTGGCATATGACAATGAGTAAGCTTTAATCTAGAGAAAAATATAAGTTTAGCAGTGTTGAATATTTCACAGTATAATATCGTTTTGTTTAGTTTATAAACGTGATAACACCATAAGGGGATTTGGGCCAACCATTAGATAATATAACATTCTATATTAGTATAAACAATATGTATAGGTGGTGTCAAACAAAAGCAGCCTAATAGTGGTTTTTTATTACCTAGGAACGGTTTAACTAAACACAAATCTCGGTTTGAGCCTTCGGGTGCTCGCCGAAAAAAAGCCCCCTAATACTGGTCTTATCCAGGAAAGGTAACACAAATATACCTACATAAAATAATCATGGCAAGAAATCAATACCGATGCTGGCGCCCAGGAAAGGCAACAGCTTCAATATTGCATGAATTTCAACTTTACAATTTCCATATGCTATTTTGGCACCAATCTCAGAGCATTTCACTTTCGTTTAAATGAAATTATATTTATAATAAAATACCCTTTTTCAGTTCAGAAAAAAAAAACACCTAGCTCAAGCGCAAGTAGACATTGGCTTGTCTGACATGTGGAATAAAAACCAACACCTGAACACAGGACACAGCATGATAAAGTACGGCAATGAAATAAACGACCTTAACCTATCGGCCACGGGAACCCTCGAAATATTATCTAAATCTTAAGTTAATAATACGAGGGATGTTCTTTAATTCTTGTCATCGACTCCATTTCTCCTTAACCAGCATCTTTACCAGAGCAAAAAGACTTGGTAATTATGTAGGGGTTCTTTGCGATATTGAAATCACCCAACAATTTTAGGACGATGCAATTTATCATAGCAAAGTGAGACTCTAAAGAGGGGCACCCTAATGACACTGCAAATACCTTCTTCTTCCTGTCCCAATAAACAGTATAATGTTTGAATTAAAAGGGTTAGAATCACGATTTTATACCTGTGGGATCTCAATAACCTTGAAAACGCTTTGGTCGAAAGTTATTTTCCTAAAACAGAAATTACAAGTTTTACGAGAGCTGTAAACATAGGACTATGCCAGTTTTTACGTGTTGATAAATTGACTGAACGTCGGAATAGAAGTTTCATAGCCTAATAATTTCCTGTCCAGTTATTACTCATCCAAAATGTTAATGCTGCTTTGTGTCAGATCTTTGCTGATTCCATTGATATAAGGTTTGGATTATTTATCCACTTAAATCTTGGTTTATGAGTAATAACATTTTGAAAGATAACACAAAATGTCAATGGAAGAGCTGCCCATACCACAATAATAGCATGTACAAATACAACTACAACTTCAAATAATCTATTTACTTGCTACGTTCTAGAAGCGTTTTGGTTGACGTTGTCAATCATGAAATTTGACAGTGTTTCTATTATGATAGAGACGGACAGCTCTCTCAGAAATTAAGCACCTGTTCCACCTTACATGTGAAGGAAATGTTAAAGGATCTTTGACAGTGGTAATGGGAGTCACAATGTATAGCTGCCCTGTATTTCGACAAATATAACAGTTGGTAAAATGCTTCAACCAGCACACGTTAGTTCACTGTCAGTCCATATTTTAGCATATTGGACTTTGGTCCCCATTTCGACACATGTATAGCTTTATTTTTGGGCTAAAACAGCTACTTTTTGTATGGAACATATAGGAAAACAGAAAACTATTTTTTGAACATTGTTCCCCCCCGAGTACCAACAAATCCTTTTGCATGTTGATAGGTCATCCTAAAATACATATTATATTTGAATGGCTTGTTGGTACTCGGGGGGAAACAGTGTTGCCCAGTCAAAAATGTAACCCGAAAACTATGTACATGTATATAAAATAGTTATAAGTACTACATACAGTGAGAATGGTAGAAATTAGGTTCTTTCCTATCAAGTAAAATTAAGCGAGACGTACATGTTCTAGTTTTGTCATCCGATACTGGAAAATAATTGATTTTAACCATTTTTCATTTTTGATTCATTCAAAAAAATAGAGAATTAACATTTCATGGAACAAACTTTTGCACCAGTCTATACTACAATACAAGTTAAAACATACACGCCCCCTAATCTTTTAAAGCACATGACTGAATTCAACATGTGGAGAGATCAGTCTTGATTAAAGGACAAATAACAGGGCATTTGTCCCTCAATGCACTTAGCTATACATTGGAAAGTTGTCAGTATTAAAACTGTGTAATGGATGATCTCTAATTACATGTATTTTGGTGTCAGCATCATGGCATGAAGATTTTGAATACTTCAGGCATTTGCTTTATGAAACTTCTTCATCCATAATTTACAGGGAATTAAGGTCTGTGCATCTAGTCAAATACTTAAGTGGCATCATCTTGGTTTACTCTTGACAGTATGTCTTGACTATTTTAGACCAACAATATTTCACTGAAGTACTTCTTTCTTTATACATTTCATTCATGTGTATTATGAAAGAGATAGCAGGGCGTGTTATAGCTAAAACAGGTGCATGTATACCAGGTATATATGCCATAGTGTTCAACATAAAAATATGTGATCACTATAGGAAAATTTTAACAACAAAAAACATTTAGATTTCATATGCTGTATCTAATTTGAATGGTTGCATGTATGCATTCATTCATTCATTCCAGACCTGCAAATGAATTCTTCTGTGTCATTTTATGTTTACAAAAATCATACAGTAATTGAGGCGTCCATGAGAAAATGCGTTTTGCAGATACATGTACCAAGCTTAAAATACAGATCAGCTGTGTGGTTGTCGCCAATGCAATGGACATTTTGCTTCCTCTGTGAATTTAAACCCCGATTTGTGAAGTATTTTGTCATGTTTCTTAGGCTACATAACTTTAGTTATGTTATACCTGTTCGGAAACTAATGACAGATTTCTCATGACTTTGCTCAATACTTGTCATTGTTAGCAATGATATACAGGTAACTCCCAAAATAATTTATGACAATAATGTCGCTTATTAAGCATCAAACTTTTGAGATGAATTTTAGGGTGTCTAAGACCCTTGACACTGACCTACATGATTAAAAATCACAACAATGGAGGAAGTGAATACAGACATGCAACAAAAATTGATTTTTATTCCAGTTTATATTTTCAAATTTTTGACCCCTACCTCCGCTTCGTTAGCCATTTCTACAGTATGTGGAGGAATGCTTCATACATTATAGCATTTATCCGTTCTTAAGACATCATACTACCATTCTCATTGCAAAGTTGTAGTAGGAATTGCTTTAAAATAGAGTTTTGGGCTTTCGAAAACAGGGCATATTTTACAGGAAAGGGTCAATTGTCCTTGCCTGTATAGTCACTTACAGCGAATGTCCATTTAGACCGTTTTAGACAAACTTGGGATAACTATCACTTTGAGATATTCACCAGACAATCCAATTGACAAACTTTAAAACTACGAAAAGGTGTAACCTGTGCGGTGATTTTGAATGACGTATATTAAAAATATTATGACGTCATAAAGCAGGAGCAATAACTCTATAAAGTCAAAATAGAAATATTGTACAAAAGTTTTTTCTGTTGCTCATATGAATGACAACATAATGTGTAAAATAAAAGTGGACCTGTATATACTTTTGCGAAAGTTATAGTCTTTTCTATACTAGGGATCGAAATAACATATTGTAAATTAAATGAAAATTAACGCAGTGCCATTACTGTACCCTGTTTTAAAATGCGATTACTATATGACCGTGCGTCGGACAGCAATAATTTTGATACCAATCTGATCAGAAAAGATCGGGCTTTCACCACATATGAACAACATTCTCATTGATTGTCTACAGAAAAAATAATCAAGCAAGTGACAAGTATTAAAGAACATCCCTCGTATATTAACGTCGCGTCAGAAGTTGCCGTCATATGGAAAAGTCGGCATAACGATTTATGAATGTACGTGTAACATACTTATTTGTGGAGGCATACTGCTCAAATTTCAACAAAATACTCGTTTTGAAATGCGCAATCCGATAAATGTTGAATTCATATTTTATTACGTCGCATTTTAGCGTGGTACAGATTTTTGCGGCGATTTTGTCCAAAAACCGGGCTGTAAACTTGTAACAACGGTCTGCACTACCGAACATTCAATTAAACATAACTCGGTAATTATTCCGTCGAATTTAATGCGGAAGCATTCTGCTTTTTGACAAATGATTTCTGGATGTGGCGTATATTTGCATACTTAAATGCGTTGACTTTAACGACCTAAAATAAAGTGTTTAACGTATGCCATAACCTGTAAACTTTGCGTTTTTAAGAACATTAAACTGTGAAAATCTCAGTTTCCATGGCAATCAATTTAGTTAATGTTGCGCATTGCATCGTTTTAATTTATAGTTGTAAGAACAAATACACATGGAGTTGGCTAATATTAATTTTTTAGTTCTTAACATTATATTTTTCGAAATATGAGCGATTATTTCAAAACGGAAAATATGTCACAATTTTCTAAAACGGCAAATCACATTAGCATACAAGAAATATAATCGTAGCTTGCCTACTCTGACGCGTTTGCAAACTATTACTTCACAACTCGTACTCGTTGGTAAAATGTTTGGCGCATTTTATTAAATGTTCAAGCCAATTGACGTTAGAAAAACTACACATTGCCAGTAGTTTTTGCGCTTGATGGATATGTCACAATATTAGAAAATGACGTTTTTTTCTTAATATTTGATCCTCACACAGATTTTAAATGCAGAATTGCAACGGTAATTTAGTTGCTATTATTTAGCCTCATACATTGATCAAGAACTAACATAATGACTAACATTTAAACAAATTTCCATTTGATTATTTGTACACGTTACAAAGAAGAGATGCAATGAAAAGCCGTATATTCATTTGTAACAATTTTCAAAAACTGGCAAATTTTGTGAAGTATCGAAACTAGCTATGGCATTTGCATACGCAAGACGTAGCTATATCTATGCATATCAAACAAATAAAGTGACGACAATAATCCTCACATACTAAAGTCGTAGTGTATGAAATTTTGTCCTAAAACTGCAAGTATTGAATTACTGGCGAATTTTTGAATATACGTTTACAGTTTGTAACACAGACGAAAAATGACGTGCTTTTAACGTCGCGTTATATTTGCGTTAAGTATTGTCATCAAACATGCTTTCGTAAAGGCATGTATCTTCATTTTTTGGTGATCTATGAAGAGCACTTGTTAGTTAATTATTGAAGAATGAACACAAAATACTGATAATCTGCCTCAAGTATGCATGCTATAGGACAGTGTGGTTAGCATGACTGAGCTTCCTAACACGACTGGAGCCTGCTTTTTGTGGATGAAAAAAGCTTTTACTGTCGCTACATAAATCACTCTACTTTCTTTTTCGTCCATCGCTGTTACCACGCGCTTCATGACATACTATAGCATTTGGTGAGTAACTTGAAGAAGTTATATGTACTCTTCGACACGAAACCTTAACGTTTACGTTCAAATATTTACATTTTTCTAAAACCTCCTTAGATGAACCATTAGATGTTCATCTGTGTTCATACTTCCATGAACAACATTGTGTCACGCGACGTGACGTAATCCAAACTTGACGTCAAAAAACATGAATCTCGCCAATCTGATTGGACGTTGTAAACGTCGACGCCGTTCCGCTGTTTGAACACACACTGTGTGTAGATTCTCTGTTTGCTGGTAAATGTGACCGCCTTGGTGATTTTTCAACAAGCGATAGAGAGAAATGAATGTAAATATAAGCAATGAGTTTAATTTTTCTGTTGTTCATGGAGCTATGAACCGCAGTGGGTCGCTAGCAAAGCTTACATGAACCCCTTCGGGGTTCATTCACTTTGCACGCGACCCACTGCAGTTCATAGCTCCATGAACACCAGAAAAATAAAATTCATTTCTTAAATATAAAACGCCGTAATTTACGTCGATTTTGACGTTACAAACTTGAAGGCAATACCTGACGCGACGTCATTACCTTTTGGCACTATGGCAAACATAGGAAACCAACTCTGGCAATCGAAGTCATCGTATAAATAAACACCAGAAATTCCAGGATTTAACGTAGCCACAGTTAAGTACGATGATGGATAGACTATCTCTTTGACGACTTCCATTGATGTGTTCTCACCAAGAAAAGCAAATCGTGATGAAATCTGTAACATACAATCAGTACAACCAGGGACGCATGCCGGACCACAAGGCTTCATGCGAAGACACGCCTATCCAATACCATACATTTATATTTATGTTTTTCTTTGCCCGTGTCGCTATATAGTGAGATTGCTTTGATCTTGCCGTTTTACCATAGTGTATTTTGCTATTGGAAGGTCAGGGGTTAACTGGCAAGGTCAAAACCAATTATACTTTACCTCTCGTGACAAATGTTTGTAAATACTAGCGGACGGGGTTCTACTCTCTTTAGACATTTTTCAAGACTTAGTGTCACAGGAAGTGCGCGGACACTTCTTATTGGCCTGATCAGAAATGTCTATTTGAAGCAGCCCGATAACGAATACATACCATGTATCTATTATCAGAGGTCAGACGGCCTGTCAAAGAAATCTCAATGTACAATTTTTCGGTTTATTATGTAACTTATATATTTTTGTAAACAACAACACGTATTGATATATACGGTAAAATTAAGGTTGACTTTTATCTTATTAAAATGGCATCGGATGGTTTAAATTGCATACTTGCATACTTACATCGCGCATGAAGTTGAGAATGTGGCATGTTCTCGGGGCATTAGCCAGAACCATAAACGGTAGACGCAGGTCATCCGCTCTGTCAACATTGAGATCTGGAGCATGTTTCATGCACACATAGAACGTCAAGACGCAGTATCTGATCTTATTATTTGCAACAAAATATTCCGTTGAACAACTGAAAGAGCTCGTCGGCGTTCGGCCGTACTCCGAGTAAGAGTCTATGCCAGGAAGCGTAAGCTCTCTCTTTGAGAAGCCTGCATTGGATATAAAAAGATGTCCTACGAAATGCGACATGTATAATCACAGATGAATGCTAGAAGCTTGAAAGGGATGGTTTCAGCCTATATACGTTTTTTTCCAGAACATTGAATTGTACAAGTCAGAGTTCTGAAAATGTAAATATAATGCTCATTTATCCAGCACTTTTATTTGATACTATCAACAAGTTACAAAGCAATTTTCCTTTGTGAATAGTTTTCTAGGTAAGCAATATTGTGTCCAGCAGGCGTGTCGTAGCTATAATATACTTACCCGAAGATCCAACGCAATATTGATTTGTTTTGTCATTTTTACTCAATCCGCCCATCATTTTGTCGAAACATTTTCAAGATATCAAAGCATCGCGCATAACTTCAGTGTCAACAATAAGTCGATAGGACGCAACGAACCAATCGATTTTACAGAGGGCTTTGCCGGTATTCGGCACGTGACATTAATTCGTACACCTTAAAAATAAACTTCGATTGCATGTACTTCGAGCGATCGGTGTTTATGAAAAATCAAAACGCATCGGAGAATAAGTGTGATATTCGTCGCATGTTTTGTTTAAATTTTGAGGATCGTTGATCAGTTAACATGACGTGATGTTCAGTTGATTGATGGTAGGCTAAAATTGGATTATAGCAAAATTCATGGAATGAGATAACCCCTAAATCAGTCTGATCTTAGCAAATGTGCTTGGTTACGTTTCAAGGCAATACAAATTAACATTTTAAGACATTAGAATTAAAAAAATCCTTGTTTAAGCATTTTCCCCGATTTTGAGTATGCATTCAACGAATAGGTTTTCATGTTCGAAACACAAAAATGCCATGGCGTTTGAGTTCAGTGTTACCTTGTGAAAAAAATTGGGGCAGTATATTTTCTTGCAGCGGTGTCTACCAGAATGTGTGGGCGCCACGGAATTGGGAAATGCAAACCCACATTCATTAACACTCCAAGAATACACGGAAAAGGGGAAATAGCGTTTTGACCAATCAGAACACAGCTCAGTGATCCATAATCTGTAGGGAAAACATATTGGCTTTAAAACTGATGATGTTTGTTGGTCATTTTTGACTTAGTGTTATCAGTAAGGTATGCCGGGAAAACGCATTTCTATGTAAATCAGCACCCTTTCTGGTTGCGTTGGGGTTTGTGTTAGTATACATATCGATTTCAGCGAGAAAATAAATTGCACCCTGTCTAATACCCTAGAAAGTCATATCTGTCTTTTTTTTCATAATTAGATTTTAAAACAACATGATTCTATATGAGCTGCGTCACGAGAAAACCGGTCTTCGAGGTTTCCGACCAGGTCTGACACAAACCGGCTTGTACAGCTACAGAAAAGGCTAAAAGCTTGAAATTTCGTATTTAGGTGCAATCCGTGTAGCAAAAACAAAGGCGCTGATCACCTTTTGTGTCTTCTGCGTTGTTTTGGATTTAGAAGCCAGGTGCTTTGTAAATAAATTTCTTGAATATATTTTCCTACAAGGTTGTGACATTATTTGGGTGTTTGTCTTTCGACTTCATTATCTTGGCTTTCTATCTCTTGGCAGAACAAGGACTTCGATCGTGTATTTAGAGAGAAATCGGCAATAAAATGCAGTACACCTACAAAATACCGTTACCTGGAAAAGTAAATTTGGGTCTATATTTTCATTTCGCAATAAATTGTCTTAAATTTACTATCTTTGTAAGGGTAAGTGGATAGGGAATACTTTAAGGCATGTGCCAGATTTTACAATCGTTGAACAATGGTAAAAGTTAGAAAGTATGTATCGTACCTTCTTCAGCTGTCAAATATTCACCATTCTAGGAGGTAGACTGTGCGTCCTAATAAGGGAGCCTGTGCGTTTCAGATGTTGCCTATGCGTTTACATTGACCAGTGTGCTATAGATGCTTCATATAAAATTTGATTTTGATTGGCCGAGCGGTTTCAATTTAGAGTGGGAATTTCTTTCTGATCGCGCCTTTTCCTGATCATTGCTTACTTGTACCTTTTCAGGGATGATGTTTGAGCATATTAAAGCAATATAAACCTCTGGGGTCCTATGTTTTTCAGAATAATATATTCGGTACAATTGCCATTTTCCTGCAAGATTTTACCTTAAAATGACATTTTACGAGTTTTCACCATTCAAATGCACAGGCGGGCGACCTATGTTGACATTGTCGTAAAATAGGCTAAGGTCATTACATGGTCATGATTTATATATACGTTGTAAAACTTTTGTCATAAATGCTGCATACTAAGTTTCATTGAAATCGGTCCAACTATTCCAGACAAGACGTTTTGTGAATGGTTTTACCATATATGGGCATGGCGGCCACCTAAGTCATGTGACCAGGAAACCCTACTTACATCAAGACAATATCTTTTGTCTGAATTGTTTATCCTCTTCTCTGCCATTTTGTTTGATCGAAAAAAAAAATCATATACGGTCAGGGTCCTATAATGACCCCCGGATGGGCTATTTTTGGCCCCAAGGGTATGATTTGCAGGAATAGGTCCACATGACATTGTTGCATACTAAATATACAATCTTTGGGTCTTGTGGTTTCAGAGAAGAATAATTAAATCTATTTTTCCATGTATTTTCATTACAAGCCTATAGCAGATAATGACGCCCCCGCGGTGTGCCATGTATGGACCCCATGAGCACTATTGGCAGGACTTGTAAAGCGGATTACCATTGTTATACACAAAAAATTGAATGCTCTCGATCTTGCGGTTTACATTTTGTTAATGTTTTCCCATTGTAAGGCTAAGGGAGCTAATAATCCCCACGAAGGGGCCATTATGACCACAGGGACATGATTGGCAGGATATATGTAAAGCAATGCTGCATAATAAATACACAAGCTTTGGGTCCGTTGTGGTTTTAAAGAAGAACATTTTTTCATGTATTTTCATTATAAGCCTATGGCAGATAATGACGCCTCTGGGTGCGTGGCCTATATGGACCATATGGGCACGGTTGGCAGGATTTAAAAAGAGTACATGTATACTGACGTCAATAAAAAACGCCTCATCGAAAATGTTGCATAACTTGGTCAATAGATATACAATATAAACGAAATTTGCATTTTCCTTATTTTTACGTTCCCTCTCATGGTATAGCATAAACCGAATTTGGTTAAGATGCGCAGTTTTCTCAAAACTTGCGTGGGTGCACCATTTTTAAAAATTCATCCTGACGTCATTATACAGACGTGTTTGACTTGAAAATTCTTGAAAGCCGTGCAAGGTCGATTTACAAACTTAAGAACATCAAAATTTTGAAACGTAACATTACTGGACTACGTGAAGTTGAAATACTGAAAAAACATAGGGACTATTCACAAAAAAAAGAAACAGACGGAACGAAAAAAAATGATCTTGTTCGGTTTCTGGCGTTCGAAGTGACTCCAAAGTCCGGGACCATCGTTCGCTATGGTATAAAATTCCCTCTATCGATTTTTGTGACCGTAGCTCTTTCGCCAACGCTTCTGTAGCAAAATCTTTTTGACGTCGACGTCTCTAATGCTTACGAGTTCTAATGATGAAACATTTCAAAAACGATGTATTTATATTCGGATGCACACCTTGATTTGATTTTCATAACGTAATCGCATTATTTCAAATGAATAGCCAAGAATGGAGCAACGGTATTCTGACGCTCATTTCACTAGACGCTAAATACACGTTATTCGTTAGGACGCTCGTTTCACGCTGAAAGGCAGGAGAAATAACAATAGAAACAATTCTTTGTCCGACAGCTATGCCAGGATAGCCTTTGAAAACTTTAGGACCATTTTGACGGCGATTACCATTCATTAGCTGCAGTGACGTTAATAACGCTAGAGAACGAAATTCGGTTTTCAAAAAATGTGTTTCAACAACATATGGTCACGTGTGAATATCCCACTCTATGGTGTATGTGTTGGTATTGCAACGGAGACTTTCAGTAATCGACAGAAGTGATGCCTGATAGACCGGTTCATGAACAGAATAGGGATTTTGCGAGGGGTGTGCGTTTTCAACAGCATGTCATTTTTCAAGCAATTGCCTGAATAATTCCATTTCAGCATTTCCGAATGCGTAAAAGATTAATAAAAGATTTGATCAATAATTGTCTACGCGCCAGCGCGTAGACTACTCTAAAGTTTGAGATTGACCTACTTTTAATTAAATTACAAGACAACTCGTACACCTCTCTACAACTGCAACTGCACGTTTGAGTCTAGTGGCTTGACCATCGTGTTAGTAGGTTTCCGGGTCGTTTCGCCAAGGACCGTGTAAAACACCCAGGCAAACCTCCCTTTGGTTGGTAACATTTGTACCAATGGTGCAGTAGGTATCAAAAATGGGGCAAATTGTTAAATTCGAGGAACTGGTGCATGACTGCATTCTATCTAAGCAACAACGGAATAAAATGAACCGACGGTATTGTGACGCTGTATGGTCAGGCTTTGACCGCACCCCACCTGCCGTGTAGCCAATTACATTCTATCCAAGCCACAACGGAATGAAATGAACCGACAGTACTGTGACGGTCGATTGTCAGGTATGAATGCTTTGACCGCGCAGCGTTTTATTTCTGTTCAGTCACATGAACCACGATGAAATGGGAGTACGGTCAGATTCTTTGACATTCAAGTTTATATATGCGAAGCGTAGACCAAGCTTTTTGTAAAAGCTTATACTTGTTAAAATAATTTTAAGTTGTTAATCTTGGCAGTATGACGTGTCAAAGTTGACTGAGGCGTTTTTTGTTGACGTCAGTATACTATACATTGCTTCACACAAAATATGAAAGCTCTGTGCCTTGTGATTTCGATTTCGGAGAAGAGGGTTTCTTTATGTTTTCCCATTGTAAGGCTATGGTAGCTACAGATTTCTGACCATGTGGACATGCCATGGCAGGATTTATGTAGAGCCTCACATGTCAATGCAGCATACCAAATATAGAAGCTTTGGGTCTTGCGGTTTCAGAGAAGAAGATTTGTTCATGTATTTTCCATTATAATAAACCTATGGCAGTTAATGACACCCCCGGGGTCGGCCCTGTATGAACCTATCTGCAGATCTACAAGTCGTCCGCCGCCTCCGAGCCGGGTACCATTCTCTCCAGCTTTGTCCGTAGAGTTCACGACCGACAAAATAAATGAAATGAACGGAACGAAAGCCCGATTGTCGGACTAGTATGAACCCAGGGACACGACTGGCAGGATTTTTTAAGAGCACCACTATACATTGCTACACAAGAAATACTAGTATGGAAGCGTTAGGCCTTTTGGTTTCGGAGAAGATTTTTTATGTTTTTCCCATTATAAGTATATGGGAGTTATCTTTTACCATGAAAACCATAGTTCTGATCTCACCTGGCCCAAACATACCCAGTGATACTACATGTAAAATTTGATTAAAATTGCCTGACTGGTTGCGGAGATATGTGTATTTGAAAGTGTACACGTACGGACGCAAACACGGACGTACGCCGGCTCGACTTCCATCCTACAGATTCACATTGTTTGCCATCGGCTCAGGTGAGCTAAAAAGTTAGAGATTAAATGAATTATGACTTTGCCTGGGGTGAAAACCCGGATAGGGTACTCCCATATTAAAGCAGTACGGGTATGTGCCGCGGTAAAGCCCCCCTTTTTGAGTTTTATTTGCTCTGAATGCACCTACTTTTCAAGTTCGATTAGCACCCACTTTTTCTGAAATGATAGACTTAGTAACTGAAGACGGATTATGTATTCACAATCTCTTATTCAATATTTCGGCCGAAGGCATTTTTCAAAATAATAATAATAATAATAATAATAATAATAATAATAATAATAATAAAACACTAAACTTCCACTGCTTTTACGTCGGAATAACATACTGTAATGGTGGACTATCAAAATGTAAAAAACAGTGGAAGTTTAGTGTGTTTTCTTGAAATAGGCTATTGAATAAGAGTGAACTTTAAAAAATGTGTTTTATTCATTCCCTGTGGAATATAAATGAATCTAGTGATTATGTAATAATATATTACGTGTATGCGAGCTATGCCTAATCTCATATTACAAGGTACAACGATCTCACCCTTTGGACATGGAATCTCGTCTGATTGACCTGGTATGGGCATGTACAATTCACCTAGCTTCTCTTCAGCATTAAACACACCGTATTCACCACGAGGCCATTCTGCTAACTCCAGATACATCTGTTGTCCCTGGCCATCTTCGTACAGATATCTCGTTTCTGGTTCTAATGCGCTTTCGACTTTTGTGCAAAAATTTATTTGAAACGTGTAGTCTCCAAACGGTCCAAGTAGAAACAGATCATCAATATGCCATTGAAATGCCGAACCCGTTTCATTGACTCCTTCTAAGTGATATATATTATCAGTGGAAACAGTTATGTTATAAGATCCGTGGTGCCAGTTGTTGAGGTCTTGGTCCGGACAGCCATAGATTGACATGGGTATACTGTATCTACCTGAAGGCCATCTCCGCCAAGAGTTGCCTTTGAAAAAAAGAACATACAAAAAGGTGGTACATGTAATATATGTCATGAATATATTGATTCGTGTCAATAGCTAATATTAAGTTGGGCAGAGACCTTTAATTATCGTTCCCATAGACAACCGTTGTAATTTGCCCGAAAACAAGACTCATGCATATGCTTCGCAGCGCATAGTGGACCCCAACACATTCAGCAGCCAAAAGAACGCCCCAGGCCGTGTACTACGGCGGCAAAATATAGGGTGTTAGCCAGCATCCAAGGCGGTATATTTCGCTGTTTAGGGACATCCCAAAATCGCACAACAATGAAAAAGTGATTATTCAAAATCACTACATCCGCAATTTGGCCATTGTATTGCAAAACAGCAGTTGATTACATCACACAATATAGCAAAATATTCCAGAAAGGTTATACTATCGTCTGACAGACGGTTGAGAGACACGCATTTATGACCAATCGTAGGTGGCGTTACATTGTAAATTTACCGCGGTGGATCTGCATACACTTTGGGCCAATCGCTTGCATCGTTACAATTAAAGGTCTGTGCCCAGTTGCGTATCAGCTGTGCTCGACATAAGAAACCAACATGATTAAAAAATGGCGATAAAAATAAAGACACAGTTACATAATAAACACATAACGTTCGGCCATTTGTAAAGTTTGGACAGAAATAACTTGATAAGGTCCATGTATTATTACACAGAGTATTGAAAGTACCTGGAAGTGAAAACCCGGCGTCGGCGTAACATGTGAGCCGCGTCATTAGAAAAACCAACAATGTGTTTTCCGAACATGTCCAACACAAACCGAGCTGTACAAGCACATAAGAAGGCTAGTGGCTAGAACTTTTGGATTTAGAAAGTAGAAGAATTGTATTATCTGTGTAGCTGATCTGCGCCTTTGTTTTCGCATATGCAAATTGTTGGTTTTCTCATGCAGCGCCATAGATGTCGCAATTCAAAGAAGGCGTGTGTGTTAGATGTACGCCAGAAAATGGATCAAAACTGACAGCAATTTGTGACTCTGGTTTGAAAAAAAATTCTGTAAACCATGTTAAAATTGAAGCATACTGAAATACATTAGCAAGATAGTATTTTTCTCTTGTGTGGCGGTCCTAAAAGAGTCTCCTCGTACAGATTATATTTTCGTTTGGTCCTTTGAGATCAGTGATGATATTCTGAAAATCAAAAATTTATTACCAGTTTAGAATGAAATATAAATGATTGATCCTTCGGAAGCAGTGAAAACGTTCAAAGGATGGTAGTATGGGCCATATTGCGCAATTATCTGAACATGTTTTATCTGAACATGTTTTATCTGAACATGTTTTATTTTCTGACCCTATTTGGATTTCACAGTTTATTTATAGACTGCTCAGTAAATTTGTAAAATAGCAGTATTTTTCTCTGGCTCCACCTTGCCAGGATTAAAGGGGTCTCTGATGATGCATTAGTAGCAAAAATCGCGGAATGCCTCATTCCCGTTCTCATGAATATTTTTACTGCTCTTAAAGGAACCCAGATTTGTTTTACTTTTTTTTCAACATATAAAAATACCTTCTGCAGAAACGAACACAGCTCTAATGCCACCCGCAGTCACATTAGTATTAGAATGAAACTCAACATACAGCCCGTTAGTGGAACTTCTGATCTTGGGTGGGACGCACGATTCATTCGCTCTCATGTCACCACAAAACGTCCCAAATAACGGGGCAGTGGCATTGAATCCGTCATAAACCTGTAATATTATTATGAGTTGGGGAACCAAGGGGTGAAATAGGCTAACCCTTGCACCCGAAAGCCCTACAGTTGAATTATGTCGTAAAGGGTAATCATATGGTTTATCTGAAACCACTGTATAGAAGACATGATCGACACAACAGGCATTTTTCTAATGCCTATTATGCAAATCAACATAACCACAATCTATGTTTTGGATCAAAAATAAAAAAAAAAAAAAAAAAAAATAGGTATAGCCCTGCAAACCCCAGTTTGTTTTTTTTCTTCATAAAAGTGGGTGCTTGATTGTCAATTTAGTTTTTCCCGCTTCGGTTTTGGAGTGGGAATTTCTTTCTGATTGTATCTTTTCCTGATCATTGCCTACCTTTTTAAAGGGATGTACATTTCGCGGACATGTTTTCCTGATGTATTTAATTTTTATCAACCTCAAGTGGCTGGATTGTAGTCTATAACAATTAAACATATTATTTTCAGTTTGTACCTTTCACGGCAGCGCCAGTGTTGGTGTATAGCAGGTTTTAGTTTCTGTTTTTAAATCATTCATATGATAAATTGCTTGGTACATCCGTCTACTAAAACTTGAGTATTCAGCTATTAATTGGGCTATTCAGCAATGAAAAAGAAAGAAAACATACCTTGAAATAATCGTATGTGCAGTGATTGTCCGTTTGTACGTCAAATTCTTGAATAAACAGCCATATTATATTACCCTGTTCAGTAGTTATTGTCCAATCACATGTCAGGTCGTTGTCGTAGTTACCATCGTGGTCAGAATCAATGGTCCTTATTTCACCTTGGTTATTTGTAAATGTGTAGCTACATGGGGTCGCTGAAAGACAATGACAGACAGAGCGTAGAATTTTCTTGACAGTAGCGCTTATTTATACATACGTGTATGCAAACAAGGCACATCAATACGGCACTAGCTCAGTAGATGCAATTCCTGCCGAGGTCTACATTGCTATTGGGAGCTACCAGTGGCAGAGAAACTCACGGAGTTGTTTCACTGTATGTTGAGGAAGGAGGTTATCCCACAAGAGTTTAAAGATGCACCCATAATCCACCTATACAAGCGCCAAGTCTGTGACAACCAAAGAGGCATCTCTCTCCTATCATTAGCTGGGAACATAAAAGCAAAAGTTAAGGTGAATCGCCTGAATGTTCATCTTGATCAAAAGGGACTTATTCCAGAAAGTCAGTGTGGATTCAGAAAAGATAGATGGACAAGAGACATGATCTTCACAGCAAAATAGCTTCAGAAAAAATGCCAAGAATAGAATGTAGACCTATACATGACGGTTGTCGACCTCACCAAAGCTTTTGTCACTGTTAGTCGTGATGGACTCTGGAAAATCATGGCCAAGTTTGGCTGTCCACCCAGCTTCATAACAATGGTGCGACAATTTCATGATGGCATTCAGGCACGTGAGCAAAATGGTGGAGGGTTCTCTGAACCCTTTGGAGTAACAAATGGTGTCAAACAGGGATGTGTTATGGCACCAACACTGTTCTACATGATGTTTTCTGCCGTGCTCATTGATGCTTTTCAGGACAGTGATACTGTTTTTCCTATCAGATACCGTTTTGATGGCAATTTATTCAACCTTAGAAGGTTGCAAGCCAAATCCAAGGTACAGTACAGACTGGTATGCTAGGTGAGCTCCTCTGTGCAGATGATATGACTAAGAATGCCAGCTCAGAGGCAAAAATGCAAAGGGCCATGGATCAAGGTTCACAATCAAGTGATTACTATAATCTCAAAACTAGCACAAAAAGGCCCGATGTTGTACAACAGCCAGCACATGGAAACCCGTACAATGAACCAACTATCACTGTGAATGCTGAAAGTTGTTAATAAATTGACCTACCTGGGAGGCACTCTCCCAAGAGCAGTACATATTGATGATGAGGTCACTGCCAGAATTGCAAAAGCCAGTGTGACATTTGGAAGACCCCGTGCAAGTGTCTGGGAGCGCTATGTAATCAAACTTGACACAAAGCTGAAAGTTTACAAAGCTGTGGTACTGCCAACTCTCTTGTATGCAAGTGAGACCTGGACAGTATACTAACGTAATGCAAAGAGACTTAATCATTTCCACTTAAGCTGTTCAAATTAAGCAGCAGGATTCCAGACACAGCTAAAGGTCCTGGTGAAACGCCAAAATGACATTATTTCACCAGGGGGTTCAAATGGGGGAGAAATTAGTCCCTAGAACGCACGAGCGAAGCGAACTTGGACACAAGATCATTTGATATTTCAGCAGAAGATAACAGAAAGTCAGGGAGGTCATTCCAATCCCTGATAGTCAAAAGAAAGAAACTACATTTATAAGCCTCTATACTAGCAGATGGTAGCTGAAATGCCATGGAGTGATTATTTCTACAAAGCCTAGTCTGGGGGATAAGGTCATCTGTAGGTATTCTGGCTTTACCCTTCAGACCTTTGTATAGCAATATAAGTCGATTATTCGTCCTCCTTTTCCACTTGATATGTTCAAAAATGCCTGTCATACTTCCTACATCGAAAGCATAATTCCTAGTTACATATCTGGCGGCACGATTCTGTACCATCTCCTGATCCTCCTGAAGGCCTTTAGTATGAGATCCAGTCCCATATAATTATCTTCTTTAACATCTTGAGGCAAACGAATTTCTCCTCAAGATTCCAAGTGTTCTGTTGGCTTAAGTAAAGATATTTATGATATTTGTATTCCACTTCAAGTCATTTGTAATTGTAATGCTATCAACGTATTCCAATACTGTACCCTCGATGGTGTAGGCTTCAATTATATCATGTTGCATTTGACAGGTTGAAATCTCATACCCTATTTTCGGCACCAGCTCCCTAAAAGGTCAATGTCTTTCTGAAGTTTCAATGTCTCTTCTACTGTGTTCATGTCCCGGTAACAAACACAGTCATCAGCAAAAAGCCTGATTTGAGAGTCAATGCCAATAGATATCCTTTATGTGCATGGAGAACAACAATGGGACGAGAACGGTGCCCTGTGGGACACCAGACGCAAGACGGGCCCAGTAAGATTTAACACCATTAACTACTAAGAAGGCAGGGATGCAAAACCTGCATACAACCTTTAACGCTAGCACAGCTTAGATGGACTGGTCATGTTTTAAGAATGGCTGGTGACTTCCAAAGAAAGTTTCTATGGAGAATTACATGAGGGAATGTGCTCTCAAAGATACCCTCAAAGCCTCTCTGAAGGATCTCGACATGCAACTAGTGTCTTTGGAACAGACTGCACAGAAGGGGGGAGGTCTCGTCAACAAAGGAGCAACTTACTATGAAGAAAAGAGACTTTTTTCCCACCTCGGTTTTTGGAGTGGGAATCTTTTTCTGATTGCGCCTTTTGCTGATCTTTGCCTACTTGTACCTTTTTTGTGAAGCTGTAAGAAAGCGTAGAGAACGCAAAACCAAGACCAATGGGCTACCAGCAGATTTCTTAACAATGGCATACTCAACTTGCAACCGACAGTTTAGAGCACGAATTGGCATAGTTAGCCATCAAAGAACTCGCCGTCACACAAGATATAAGAGTTTTGATCATAGGGTATATTTTTATAAAGATTCATATTCTGTATAGAAACATTAGAAAGGCCTTGCATCCACAAAGCATCTTGACCAAGCCGGGTTGCGTTGGTGTTTTTTTTTTTTTATCTCGGATGTGCACATTTTGTCACATGAACCGTATTGAAGAAATGATGGTTGTCATGGAGGTTGGTCAACAAAATGATTTTATTGAAAAGCAATACACCAACAAATTATCTATATCTTAAAATGCCGTTAGAGCTAAATGCAAAACGTTTGAAACTCTTCCATTGGTCTGGGATTTATTTTGTCAGCCTTTTAAGGATCTATACTGGTCAAAATGAGTTAGGGATCAAACTTTTAAGGGTGCATTTTTTGTCAATCGATAATTAATCATTTTTTTTTTATTTATATGGTGGATTAGCAGTTTTATTGCACTTTCATATGCCACCAATTTTGAAATTGTGCATCATCAGACTTATGACTCTATGATGGCCCCGACTTAAAGCTATTCATTTTAGTTGGTTGGGGCCGGAGCTTCTTGTCTGTTGCTTGGTCCACCGGGGTCCAACTGGTGTTTTTCTTTTGCTCCCGAGTTAGTAGGTTATTCGGCGCCCAGGGATCTCCATCGTCGGGCAGCTTACTCAAATCTGTGAGTCCTGGTTTTTGATTCATCAGGATGTTTATCATGATTTATTTATTTGTTCTTGATGATTCATTGACTAGTTAGAGATTCACCACGAGGACTGAAGTACTAACTAAATGTTATGAACCACTGCAGAAGCTGAGGGTGAGGTTAGGTACCTGTAAAACCGGTTTAAGCCCGCCAGTAACTTTGTGTTACTGATCGTTCCAAGTCGATACTTCTGTGGTGGTTCTTTTTGTTTTATGTCTTGGTGTTTAAAATTTTTTTTGTGCTGTTGGCGCCTTACGTATGTTTTCATAATTTTAGTTAAGTTAAGGTAACTGAGTGGCCACCTATTGGGATAATAGCTGTTCATTCGGCTTACGATATGTTTCATGGTATAAGTACCTGATTGTTAGTTTGGTTTTTCCCACCTCGGTTTTTGGAGTGGGAATCTTTTTCTGATTGCGCCTTTTCCTGATCTTTGCCTACTTGTACCTTTTTATGCACAGCTGTTCTTTAAAGCACACTACCCTAAAAACCAAAATGATAAAAAGTGCATTAAAACCGATTCCACAAAAAAAAAAAATAATAAATAAATAAATTGTGCCAATTCATGAAAATTCTGCGAATTTGCATGATAGTCATCAAGATTCATCATTTCTAAGGTCAGCCAGCTAAAAAAGATTGGAAATTTCTAGCCATTTTAAAAGTTTTGCGCAAATAAACTTACACACCATCAGTTCTCTATGGGAATTTCATACCACTTTCATTTTAAGGGTAGTCTGACTTAAACCTGGTCTTGTTGAATGCAAAGACTATTGTTTCAACCCTCAAGTGTACAAAGCTTACAAAATGAATTACCTTGATAATAGAAATGTTTCATTTCACCAGCAGTTCGAAATCTTGTAGAAATTGCGCGTTTAATGTTTGATCCCTAACTTTATTTGTCCAGTATATATCAGCAATAATTATAAAGTGTAACTCACCTGCGCTTATTGCAGTTAACAATTGCAATAATGGCACAATGTCGATTCCCGTGGTCAACATTCTATCAGAATGACAACAGTTTTACAGTATCAGAGAGCTAATATTTTCTTCTTTAATCCTGTCATGTTGCCTACAAATATATGAACTTAATGTCACCACGTGAGAAAGTTTGCCTTAAATTGCCTTTACACTAACTTCGAAAGATGATTTCACACATGAAAGATGGCTAAGAAGGCGAATTTTCAATTTAAAATATATAAAGAACATTACTACAGAAAACAAATGCATCGATCACGCGCATGTATACTAATGATAAGTGTCTTGCGTTTCGCTCTTTACAACCCATTGTTTTTCAGGTTCGTTTCAATAACAATTCCATTGCGCACCACCTTACAATAACATAAAAATCGTGATTCTTCATCGTCAGTCAAAACGAATAAATCAGAATGACAATTCAAAATCTTAATTAATAAATGTTTTATACTGCGCCTTAGAATTTTCCCATTTGTGTAATTAATAAGTTTTTTTCTGCGCATGATATATTCCAAATTGCTTAGCATGTCAAACTTTTTGTTTTCTTGCAACCAGATTGGATTTATTTTACACCACAGTCGAACACATTTACACCACATCACGATAACATGTCAATGCAATGTCTATCCCGTATAACCCCCGCCACTTTAACATACTCAGAGGAAAAAGTTAAGTCAGTAACTTTGACTAAAAAAAAAAAAAAAAAAAAAAAAAACTTTGACTAACCCCACAACTATTTTATACTGATGCTTGCCTTAGCCGGCCCTCTTTGTTAAATATTCAAAGCCTATTCTTTCCAGTTTTGATAAAAGGTACAAGTAGGCAATGACCAGGAAATGCCGCAATCAGAAAAACGTTCCCACTCCAAAAATCAAGAAAAAATCAAGAAAACATATCGTAAGCCAAGTAAGTAAGTAAGTAAGTAAGTAAGTAAGTAAGTAAGTATAAGTAAGTAAGTAAGTAAGTAAGTAAGTAAGTAAGTAAGTAAGTAAGTAAGTAATTTCTTTATTTAAAGAAAGAGGGTGACTCATTTGGCCAAACCAATCTTACATGAGGCCCTCTAACACAACATATAGATACATAACAAGAAACAACAATTTAACAAGCTACATAAAATTCACAATTATGGTTACATGTACATCAATTTGGTAAGTTTGGAGAAAAGTAAATGTTAAAAATTGAGCAATTCAAATGGTGGTGGAGGTATGTATACTGGAATGATATCAAATACCTGAATTTAACATCCAAACTCCGTGCGACAAGCTTGTCCACATATGATTTTTCTACTCTGTATACAACATTACCACATAATCTAATTAAAGAAAAACTTCTGGATTTGATAGAGTGGACCTTCAAAAGGGCATTAAAAAACTATGGTTCACTTTATTTGGCATGTAATGACAGAAAGGCTTTTTTCACTTCCTCTGACCAAAGTCGGTATACACTTTGGTCATGTCAGAATGTATGCGACGCCTTATCCTATCTCCTTGATAATATTTATATTAGATTTGGGACCAAGTTATACAGACAAATTGTTGGAATTCCGATGGGTACAAATTGCGCACCTCTCGTAGCTGATTTATTTTTATACTGCTACGAAAGAGATTTCATGGATTCTCTTAACCATGATAATCAAGCTGATGTTATCGAGGCTTTTAATTCCACATCTAGGTACCTCGATGACCTATTGAACATTGACAACCCTTATTTTGAAGGTATGGTCAATCAAATTTATCCACCTGAACTTCAGTTGAACAAAGCCAATATCTCAGATACTGAAGCCCCCTTTTTAGATCTACATCTTTCTGTTGCAAATGGATTTGTTTCTTCTAAAATTTATGATAAGCGCGATGACTTTGATTTTGATATAGTAAATTTTCCTTTTTTGGATGGTGACGTTCCTCGTCGTGCTTCTTATGGTGTATACATTTCGCAACTTATTAGGTTTGCTAGAGTCTGCAATCATGTTACAGACTTCAACGCTCGAAATAAATGTTTAACGGCAAAACTTCTCCAACAGGGCTATCGGTATCATAAACTTCGAAAAACATTTTCTAAATTTTATCGTAGACACTATGAATTGATTTCCAAATATAATGTTGGGTTAAAGACGCTTTTAAGTGAGGGCCTTTCGGAACCTGAATTTTATGGTGACTTGGTTTACAAATTTAAGAAACTTAAAGAAATTTATGATTTTTCTTTTCAGTTCAGAAAAATCATAACACGTTACAAACGTATAGGTTATAACTTGAATGTTATGCGACAGTCTGCATGCTTAGTTTTTAACCCAATCATGGTTGATAACTATGCTGCCTTCTTTAATTGCACGCCGGTGGGTCGGGCGTCAGACTCTATGATGGCCCCGACATAAAGCTATTCATTTTAGTTGGTTGGGGCCGGAGCTTCTTGTCTGTTGCTTGGCCCACCGGGGTCCAACTGGTGTTTTTCTTTTGCTCCGGAGTTAGTAGGTTATTCGGCGCCCAGGGATCTCCATCGTCGGGCAGCTTACTCAGTCTGTGAGTCCTGGTTTTTGATTCATCAGGATGTTTATCATGATTTATTTGTTTGTTCTTGATGATTCATTGACTAGTTAGAGATTCACCACGAGGACCGAATAACTAACTAAATGTTATGAACCACTGCAGAAGCTGAGGGTGAGGTTATGGTCATGTAAAACCGGTTTAAGCCCGCCAGTAACTTTGTGTTACTGATCGTTCCAAGTCGATACTTCTGTGGTGGTTCTTTTTGTTTTATGTCTTGGTGTTTAAAAAATTTTTGTGCTGTTGGCGCCTTATGTATGTTTTCATATTTTTAGTTAAGTTAAGGTAACTGAGTGGCCACCTATTGGGAAAATAGCTGCCCATTCGGCTTACGATTGTTTCATGGTATAAGTGCCTGATTGTTAGTTTGGTTTTTTCCCACCTCGGTTTTTGGAGTGGGAATCTTTTTTTGATTGCGCCTTTTCCTGATCTTTGCCTACTTGTACCTTTTTAATTCATTTACAAAAACATTCAACGTTGAAGATTTCTTTATGTTAGATTGAATAGCATTCCATATAACCGGACCAGAATACGAAAGACTGTCCTTGAAAAGACTGCAATTTGGTTTAGGAATTGTTAAATTCTGATTTGCCACCGACTTAAAAGAAGTATTAGGCAAACTGAAAGAGATCAATTATATATTGTAGAACAAGTCCATTAGCAACCTTGTACATCGTCTTAGCTTTATTAAGAAAAACATTTTGATCAAATGAAAGTATTTTAATGTTCTCAGTTTCAAATTGGTTCTCAAGAATAACTTTACATGCTCTTATTTGAAGCTTTGTAATTTTAGATACATTGTAATTCGAAGAATTTCCCCATACAATGTTGCAGTAATTGAACTGTGGCTGAATGTATGCATTGTAAAATACAGATCTGAGTTCAAGAGAAAGATATGATTTTATTCTAGACAAAAGCCAAATATAAGTTGCAACTTTTTTTACAAATATTCTGAACAGTGAGCAGCTATTTCAAAATAGGCGGCCATTCAGTTACCCGAACTTAACTGAAAATATGAAAACGTACATAAAGCTCAAAGTGCACATAAATTCGACTTCAAAACACAAAACCATTAGACCTACAACAGAAGTATCGCCTTGGAACGTTCAGTAATATAAAATTATCGGGGGGGGGGGGGGGTTCAAACCGGTTTTACAGGGCTCTAACCTAACCCTCATTTTCTGCAGTGATTCACAACAACCAGTTAGTTGTTCGGTACTCGAAGTACTCTAACTAGTCAATGTATCAGCATGGACAAACAAATAATAACCGACATGATGAATCGAATACGAGGAAACACAGCTTCAGTAAGCTGCCCGACGATGGAGGACCTGGGCGCCCAATAACATACTGAAATCCGCAGCAAAGGAAAAACACCAGTTGGACCCCGGTGGGCCAAGCAACAGAAAAGAAGCTCCGGCCCCAACCACAAAAATGAATAGCTTTAAGTCGGGACCATCATAGTCTACGCCCGACCCACCGACGTGCAATTAAAGAAGATAGCGTAGTTATCAACCATGATTGGGTTAAAAACTAAGCATGCAGACTGTCGCATAACATTTAAGTTATACCCTATACGTCTGTAACGTGTAATGATTTTTCTGAACCGAAAAGAAAAAATCATTCCTTCATAATCTTTTTAAACTTGTAAACCAAGTCACCAAAAACTTCTTGTTCCGAAAGGCCCTCATGTAAATAAAATATAAAAGCTTAATCCTTTGAAAGCAGTGAAAACTTTCGAAGGGATGCTGTATGGGCCATATTGCGCAATTTCGGGTACTGAACCCTCATCAGTGACCCTTTATAAACATCTTTAGCCCAACATTAAATTTGGAAATCAAATCATAGTGTCTGCGATGAAATTTAGAAAATGTTTTTCGATGTTTATGATACCGATAGCTCTGCTGGAGAAGTTTGGCTGTTAAACATTTATTTAGCGCGTTGAAGTCCGCAACATAATTGCAGACATGATTATATCCTGTATTGCAGATTGATAAGAAACACAATCAGTTGCATATTCTTGACACAGTTATTTGACTTTATTACAAAACCTCATTTTTGTAACTACCCGATAAATGATAAAATCTGCGCTTTGGTTAAAAGAATAGAGGTTGCTGCCAGTGATAAAAAATCCGAAAAAAATCTCAGCAAAACTCAGCCGCAGTCTGGAGAAATAACGAGACTAAAAGCAGAATTTTGAGATTATCTCCCTTGCATTTAAAATAAGCGCGAAAATTGGTGTATGTACCCTGTGAAAACCACATGTTATATTTCAATCGTGTTTCTTGCAAATAGTAGGTTTTATTCACAGCTGCGTAGTGTACAATACCGACCGGATAGAAAGTCGCCACCTCCAAGAATCTTGCTAAGATTTAGAACGTACCACATTAACCCATATTTGACGAATGGATTTTCCCATCATTATCAATTGGGCGAGTTCACATTCATGTTTAGGGGCTTTAGGAGTGATTTGGAATTTTTATTCCATTTATCGATGAAATTCCTCTATGCAAACTGAATAGCCCCAGATGGGACGCCGCGTTTTGCGGCGTCACATCTGGGGCTATTCTGTTTGCCTATGTCCCATAAAAGGGACGTCAGGCTTAAATGAGTTAATACAATTTTGTGCGTGTATTTGGGCATGTGTATCTGGACATGTGTAGACGTGTGTCGGTAGATTTGCATCAATCACAACAGTAGGGCATAATAAGGTTTCTGACTGAGTTTAGCAGGAGCACCCGTAAAATTGGTTTACGGGTGCTCCATAGTGCAGATTATATTTTTCTTTTGTTCCTTTGAGATCAGTTAAAATATTTGGAGTGTTTCAAATATATTGTATGTTAAGAATCACCATCTTGACAAAATTTTGAATATTTGGCCTCTTTTGGAACATTAGTCTTTGATTTAGACTATACTTGTGTAAATGTTAGAAATTGCAGCAATCGTGAATGTCTCGCTTTCGCTGCCAGTTTTATAAAGGGTCACTGATGAAGGTTCATTACCCGAAATTGTACAATATGGCCCACCTTCTCTCTTTGAATGTTTTTGCTGCTTCCAAAGGATCTAACAATTATATTTTATTCATGATATTAGACATCATGGACATTGGTTGGTTGGTTAGTAGTTGGTTGGTTGATATAACTTCCACCGTGTTCGACGCACCTCTTCCTGATTGTAACGTTATGTACACTTCGCAGTCTATATGCATTATAGCTTAAGAATTTTTTTCTTTACAAGATGTACAATTCACCATCACCGCATTTACAGCTTAAAAATCTCTAAAACACTTGTATTAGCTTACACGGCCTCCGTACTCTTTAGTCTATGCTGACTTCTTACTGCGTTATCTTCTGGGAATGATTGACGGTCTCTTATATTCTCTATGTGTAATGCATAGCACAGACTTCTACCACGGAAGGTATCTTCACCAACAGTCTTGGGATCTACTGTAGTACAGTCTGTTATGATTTGTTTTATGGTGTATCTTTGTCTCTGAGGTAATATATTACTGTCTTTAGGGCAATACTTCAAGTCTCTAAGAAATGGGTAATAACGATTAACACTCCAGCAGGAAATGTCTGAGAGTCTCTTCGCCAGACTAGCACAGCATACACGTTGGATCAATCTGGTTCTGGTTAAAAAGGTACAAGTAGGCAAGGATCAGGAAAAGGCGCAATCAGAAAAAGATTCCCACTCCAAAGACCGAGATGGGAAAAATCTAAATTAACTATCAGGCACCCACACCATGAAAACACGCCGTAAGCCGAATGAGCGGCTATTTTCCCAATAGGTGGCCACTCAGTTACCTAAACTTAACTAAAAATATGAAAACATACATAAGGCGCCAACAGCACAAAAATTTTAAACACCAAGACATAAAACGAAATAACCTCCACAGAAGTATCGCCTTGGAACGATCAGTAATATAAAATAAATCGATAGCGTGTCAAACTGTGATAACTGTGTCAAACGAAGCTACCCGATTCGTTTGAAGAATTGTATGTGCCCGTCATTATCTTTAGGTGTACAGCTATACGCGCGACAACTCGAAGACAGCCAGACGAACTCTATCAGTGGATGGACATTGGGAACACTCCAACCATTTGAGACTTGGATATAATGGAACCACAGCCTAACTCGGGCCTAATTCTGTTGTTTCTTTTTCACGCCGAAACGCTTTAATTGAACAAAAACAGCTCTGAAACATCACTGAAACTATCGCGTAAGATGTAACATTTTCCTATCTAAGAGTACGTATAACAAACGTATTTCACGATTATTACCAATTGTTATGGCGCCTTTTAACGTAAAATGTGATGCATGATATGACTTGACACCAATGCTTGTGCTGAGAAAGAAAGAAGGAAAACAAAGAAGAAATAAAGAAAAAAAATGCGGCGGAACGCATGCGGCGAAAACGTAAGATTTTACATATCGGTTAGTTTAATAATATTTAATTGCACATATTTACAATGGGGTTGGGTCACAAGTGCTCACCACATTAGTTACGACCCTTCCCCTACAAGAAATAGTTACAAAAGTGTTCAAACGTGACAATGGGTTAATCGAAAAGACATGACTATTGTACATGTACATGTAAGTATAAACAACATTGATATGAAATTGCAAAACGGAAAATAGAAATTCCACTATAGTAGATCTCAGAGAAAAGAAAAAATAAACATAAATAAATAAATAAATAAATAAATAAATAAATAAATAAATAAATAAATAAATACGCTGTATATGTGTGTTATGCGTGTATATTGTCTTGTGCAAGTGTTGGTGTGTAAGGTATTGATAAGGGATAACTTTGCCAAGTGTCTCAATTTGGAGTATTCAAGGCGTATTCATTGAGCATAATTGTTATTATTAAGGTGTGTTTGTGGAATTACGCGTAGGGTGTTTCTTGGAATCGTTTAGAGAACAATAAAATTTTGAGCGGCATTACAAATACTGGTGTTTTCTTCATCTGTTGCGTTGGGGACACCAAAAATCAGTTTATTTACATTGAGTGGATGGAAGGATCTGGTAGAATGAAACAATTGAACACGACTTTCAGCAAAAAGCGGACAGCGAAAGAAAAAATGCTCAGCATCTTCGATTCCTTGGTTACAGTTACATTCAAAAGTAGGTCTCAGATGGTTGTTAAAGAGGTCATTATTTAAGTTGCTGCACTTGTTTCTTATTCTGGCATGAAGGACTGATAAGTATCTGTCTCCTGTGTTATAAGAAGATGGGACGTTAGAGTTGGTTGATCGTAGTCGTTTCAGATTGGTTTTGAAATGCGAGGTGGAGTTGGATGATCGGAAAATAAGTGTTAGTTTTTGCTCTTGACGTCTGGTTTCCATCGGAATCCAACCACATTTTTTCATAAAGGTTTGGTAAGGACACGGATCGGGTCAGGCCTGTAACTATCATTGCAGCTTCGCGCTGGAGTTTCTCGAGGGTTTCCGCCTCTTGTACAATTGTCCCAAACCACGGATGAATATTCCAAGATTGGAAGAACATACGGCATGTATATTTGATTTAAAGATTGCCTGCTAAGAGAGTATTTTAGTTTGCGCATTATGCCAAGAATTTTGGAAGCACTAGCAACGATGTTTTCTATGTGCTTGCTCCATTTGCCTTTGTTGTTGAGGGTTAAACCTAGGTGTTTATGATCAGTTACGAAATTAATCAGGATCCCATCGAAAAAGATTTGGGGTAAATTGAAAATTTGTTTTAAAGTGAACAGGATGCCTTCGGTTTTAAGAGGGTTGAAGTTTACAAGCCACTGTTTGGCACAGGCAGATAAAATTTGAAGATCATGATTTATTATTCCTTGCAGGTCGAGAATTGAAGAAGTGGAGTAGAAAAGAGAACTATCATCAGCAAAGAGACGAGTAAGACTAAGAAGAGAGTCTGCTATGTCGTTAACATAGACAAGAAAGAGGAGCGGCCCAAGTACGGAACCCTGGGGCACTCCGGCTTTTACAGGCATAGAGTTAGAAACACAGGATTTGACGACAACCCTCTGAGTCCTATTAGAAAGATAGTCTGATATACATGCGAAAAGGGGACCTGCAATGCCATGCTGTCTAAGTTTGAATAAAAGACCTCTATGCCATACTCTATCAAATGCTTTTGACATGTCGCAGAAAATCATACAGGAAAATTGTTCATTGTCGAAGGTTTGGCAGACGTGGTGGTATATATCTATTAGTTGATAGGTTGTTGAGTGATTAGGTAGAAAGCCTGATTGGTATTTAAATAAGATAATATTTTCTAGCAGGTGATTATGTATGTGTTTAAAGACTATTCGCTCCTGAAGTTTGGCAATATTGTTGAGCAGGGAAATGGGTCTATAATTAGATGGTTGCGATTTGTCACCTTTCTTGAACAAAGGCCGAACGTTTGATTCTTTCCAGTTCATAGCAAAACTGCCTTCTCTGAATGACCTATTGAAAAGAATAGAAAGAGGGATAGAAACTTCCTTAGCAACGAGTTTTAGCATCCTGTTGCTGATTTCGTCAGGCCCTGTAGCCTTATTTGGGTTCAATAGCTTAATCAATGTTTCAGCTTCAGTAGCAGTGAAAGATATGCTGGTTGGTGCTGTAAAGGAGGGATTGTGCTAGATGAATCTTTGTTTTTAATAAAGTGACGAATGACCTGCCAAAACTTTTTTCTGTCATTGTTTTGAAAATCTGCTATAGATATTTCTAGAGTGTTATGGAATTTCTCTTTAGCGTGTTTTTTTTTCAGATTGTTGACTTTATTTCGGACTTTTTTGAAGGAGTTCCAATCAAAAGATTTCCCAGACCGAAGAGCTTTTTCCTTAAGGTTGTCTCGTAGACGAAGATGATGACGTATTTCTGAATCAATCCAGGGTTTGTCATTGGGCCGAACTGTAATAAACTTGGAAGGGATGCACATTTTTGCAAAGTCAAGAAATGTCCTCGTAAAAAACGAGGCTGCGTCATGAACTGTCGGTTGGGGGGGGGGGGGCGTATGCATTTTTAACATAGCGCAGGGAGTTTAATTAGCATGTTTTTGACAAACTCTTTCACTTGAAAGCTGTTCATCTAATTCTTAAAACTGTGCGAATGAATCAAAGAATTTCTGCGAGTTTATCAAAATATTTTTAACAATTTAAGTAAACTATTCAGATTCAGATTCAGATGTCTAGCCACGATGTCACAGAGCGTAAAAATTGACAAAAAAAAATAAAACTGTCCAGTTGAACTACTGTAGTGGGCACGCTCCTTGAAGTATATGTTTTTCAATGCCAGTCCGTAAAAGTCCTGTTTCAAAATCTGACTGTTGATGTATAGCTTATTGTTTTGTGATGCGCAGCTGATTTAGAGCAGAAAATTATAAATGTCTTGCCACGATGTCACACGTGCAATAACGACGTAAATGACGCCCCAGGTCGATCTACGCCAACTATTATAAAATGACCCATATCGTAGGCTACTTATAGTCCTTTTATCCTCCCTGCCACTTCACAGCTGACTTTGCGTCTTGGTGTAGACTATTGACTTGCGTCCACAAGTTAGCCTCAACTCCAATGTTGAACAACTTACACATTAGGTTCTGGTGAAAAACAATTTGCATCGAGGCTGGAGCTCCGCTATCTCGTCTGTCACGGATATATTCTTTTTGATGATTCATTGGCTAGTTGGAGATTCACCACGAGGACCGAAGAACTAAATAAATGTTATGAACCACTGCAGAAGCTGAGGGTGAGGTTACGGCCGTGTAAAATCGATTTAAGCCCGCCAGTAACTTTGTGTTACTGATCTTTCCAAGTCGATACTTCTGTGGTGGTTCTTTATGTTTTATGTCTTGGTGTTTAATATTTTTGTGATGTTGGCGCCTTATGTATGTTTTCATATTTTTAGTTAAGTTAAGGTAACTGAGTGGCCACCTATTGGGAAAATAGCTGCTCATTCGGCTTACGAAATGTTTTCATGGTATAGGTACCTGATTGTTAGTTTGGTTTTTTCCCACCTCGGGCTTTTAGAGTGGGAATCTTTTGCTGATTGCGCCTTTTCCTGATCTTTGCCTACTTGTACCTTTTTTCTTATATAAGAGTTGTATTCATGGAGAAAAAATTTCAGTAGAGCCGCGTTGCAGTCCATTTTGGGATTCAAGTATTATGGGTTTAACTAATTTGATGAGCAATGGAATAACTGTTATTAAATACAGCACATCTAAGCACGCATGAATGAGTAAGTACAGTGGCCGCATTGTTTATTGTCACCAATCTCTGTATACTGCCAGTACGCCCAGGCAGGTTAGCGCATCGTCTGTTTGTATCAGACAGGAAATATAATTTTCTGCTTCTTTAATTCAGAGTGCAAATTCTCCTAGTGCTGTTATTGCTGCATTTTGTGGAATCAAATGGTTTCATGATTTATATGGTCTTGAGTCCCATACAAATTCTAAATTAGTAGTCAATGTTTTGGAATCTGCTAAACGAATTTTATCTAAACAGGTAGTTAAGAAAGAACCAATCACAGTTGATATATTAACGTGTTTGTATTTAAGGTTGTATTCGGAAAATAATCTAAAGAATCAAAGAATAATTTGCATCTTTTTGGTTGGGTTTTCTGGATTTCTGAGGAGTTCTGAACTTTTAAATATCAGAGTTTCCGATTTAGTATTTAATTTTACTTACATGGCTATTTTCATAGAATGCAGTAAGACAGATAAATATAGAGATGGTGCTTGGGTTATGATTGCTAAAACGGGTTCAAATTTGTGTCCAGTTGAAAATGTGAAAAAATTAATCAAGTGGGGTGGATTATCAGGTGACGATTTCTTATTCTGCAATATATCCGCAAAGAAGCGTGGTTTCAAAGTTAGAAACAGAAATAGGAAAATGTCGTATTCAAATCTGAGGGATCTATATCTTGAGGCTCTGTCGCCTCACGTTGTCGATGTTAAAAAATACTGTTTACATTCTCTACGTTCCGGTGGAGCGAGTGCAGCTGCTAATAATGATGTCAGAGACCGCTTATTTAAACGTCACGGACGGTGGTTGAGTGAGAATGCCAAGGACGGTTATGTTAAAGACAACATCGACGAAAGGCTGTCAGTTTCACTGAGTTTGGGTCTTTAATATATCAGAACTTTATTGAGTAAAGGGTTCAATTCCCTGTTTGTGTATGATGCTGTAGAAGTTTTTAAACAATGGTAAAAATTGTTTCATATGAATGTTCAGTCCGTCAAAATCAGTAGTATTTTCTAGATCGTTTCTGCCCGTTCTTTATGTTCAGTCATCTGTCCAAGTGCTCAAGGCAATTTAATATATGCAATTTTGAAATTGATATATTTGTTAGTTATTTTTGATGCTGCGTAATGGTATAGCCAGTGTTTTGTGCGTCGTCGAAATGAAGGGATTTAACGGAAATATAATTTTCTGCGTTTGAGTTTACGAATAAGAAGAAAATTACTTTCCGTTATTAAGTGTAATGAGCGCTAGGTGTCGCTTTGATAGCGGAAAGGCGGGAAGTTGCACGTGCCAGTTAAGGTGTAAAATCACTTCAGCTTTGGACAGTCGGACGTATAGATCGATTTATTTTATAAACCGGTTGTATTGGATTTTGCTTTGGGCGTTGTTAGAGTTATGTCGGATAACGAACTTAATTGTGGACAACAGGATAGCCGTAATAATTTAAATAACAAAGACATAAGCTCCCAGCTAAATGTCATTTTGAATGAACTTAGTAATTTGAAACAGGAGGTCCAAGGGACAAATCTAAACGTTGCTTCAGAGGTGAAAAAGCTTCGCTCTGAAAAGGATATAAACTGGAAGTATTCTGGAAATAAGATTCAGTATGATTTTAATAGTGATTTGGCTGACATTGTTAAGCAGAGTATTTGGGCTATTGAGAATGGTAAATCTGAGTATTGCAAGGAGCAGCTGGATGATTTGGCCGACAAGCTGCATAAGCGTAATAAGCTCATTCGCATCGCTGATTCGTCTAGTTGTGGCTGGGAGACGGTCAGGCAATATGAGGCGAACCCGGTTGCCAGCGATAGCGAGGATGAGAGCAAGATTTACAAGGCGGAGGGAAGGGCTCTCAAGCGTAAGAGATCTTCTTCACGTGGAAAGAGAGGTCGCGGTCGGGGTTTCGGCAGTAACATTTATTCTAATGCTAGCGCTGGTCAGTGGAACTATCAGCCAGTTTCAGAACAGCGTTTTGGGTTTCAATCCTCGGGTCGGGGGCGCCTTTTTCGTCCCCAATACGTTACCAGTTTCGGCGCAGCCAACAGCAACGGTTTCATCATGCCCGGTTCCACATTCACCCCAGGTCCCTGTTTCGCCTGCGGTGAATTCTCACATATTAGACGAAACTGTCCGCACACCAGAACGACTCCAGCACCAGCCGGAGACCAGCAGGCAGCAGTCAGGAAGTGATACAGTAGATGCTGTGCAGTCGGGAATCAGAGATCAGCAACAGTGTAGTATGAGCCGTGTTGAGCGTACTGGTGATTATTCTGTCAATCAAGACTTTCTTAAAGATGAGTATGATTATTCTAGGTTTACGCATGACTTTTATGAATATGAGCAAGGGCAGAAAAACAGTTTAGTAAAAGGGAGATTAAAAAATCATTTATCTTTTTGGCGCAGTATTGGTAGTAGTGATTTTGTACTCGATATAATCGAAAATGGTTACAAAATTCCGTTGTATTCTATGCCATCTAGAACTTCTTGTAAAAACAATAGATCAGCTTTGTGTGAGCCGGAGTTTGTATCAGAGGCAATCAAGGATCTTTTAGACAGGGGTTTAATAGAGAAATGTAATCCTGAAAAACCTCCATATATAATTAATCCGTTGACTGTCTCTATTCAAACTTCGGGAAAGAAACGTTTAATTTTAGATCTCCGAGAAGTTAACAAACATGTATGGAAGCAAAAATTTAAATACGAAGATATTAATGTAGCACTGGCCTTTTTAGAGAAAGGATTTCATATGATAAAATTTGATATTACTAGTGCGTATCATTTTATTGAAGTGGCAAATTTTCAGACTGATTTGCTAGGGTTTGGTTGGGTAGATAAAGAGGGAAATCCAGTTTATTACAAATTTTTAGTTTTGCCTTTTGGTTTGAATAGCGCCAGCTATGTATTTTCAAAAGTTTGCAGGCCGTTGGTGAAAAAATGGAGGGGCGAGGGCAAGATGGTGAACATGTTTTTAGATGACGGTTTTGCTTGCGCTCAGGGGTTGGAAAAAACCGAGAGCATTGGTCAGGAAATTAAGACTGATATCTTAAAATCTGGGTTTGTTCCGAATGCTACAAAGTGCATTTGGTTTCTTGTACAGGTTTTGGAGTTTTTAGGCGTTATTCTAAACGCTGAGGATGGTACTATTTGTATTCCGGAGCGCAGAATTTTGAAAGCAAAACAGTTCATTGCCGATTTATCACTAGCTGTAAGAAAACATAGGAGGGTTCCAGTTAGAAAAGTAGCAAGTTTCGTGGGTCAGATTATTTCCATGTCAGTGGTTATTGGTCACGTAAGCCAGATTATGTCCAGATATCTTAGTGCAGATATTTTGAATGCTAAACATTGGGATGCTTATATACAGCTGTCTTGCGAAAGTTGTGAACAGCTGTCATTTTGGGACAAAACTTTGGATGTGTTGAATTTCAAAGATTTGTTTGAGTCTCATAAATGCACCAAAATAGTATATTCTGATGCTAGTTCTACTGGATATGCAGGGTTCGAAATCAGCTCTATAAACGGCATTTCTCATGGTTTATGGACTCAGGAAGAAGCTTTAAAATCTTCTACATGGAGAGAGTTAGTAGCGGTGCACAGAATTTTATTGTCGTTGAAGCATATTCTAGCAAATCAGCGCATTAAGTGGTTTACGGACAATCAAGGTGTTAAATCCATAATCACTAAAGGTTCTATGAAAACTGAGCTACAAGATATTGCTTATAGCATATTCAGAATGTGTTTGTCTCAGTCAATTTCTTTAGAAATAGAATGGATTCCAAGATCTGAGAATGAAAAGTCAGATTATCTGTCCAAAATCTTAGATTTTGATGATTGGGGTATTTCTTTTGCAGTCTTAGATATGATTCAGAGCAGATATGGGGCATTACAAGTTGACTGGTTTGCATCAAATTATAATGCTAAACTGCCTAAATCTTATTCTAGATCCTGTGCTGGAGTTGATGCATTTGCAGAATCTTGGGGAAATCAGTTTGGGCTATTTGTCCCTCCTATTTCAATCATTTATAGGGTCATAAAGAAAATGATTGTAGACAGGGTATACGGTGTGTTGGTTATTCCTTGTTGGAAATCGGCTGTGTTTTGGCCTTTTATTTGCCCTAATGGAGTATTCAGGAATGAAATAGCTGACTGGTTTGATCTGCCTACAGAGAGACATTTTTATGTTAAATGTAAGAATGGCGGAGGTTTGTTCGGTAATACTGATTTGCATTTCAGAATGTTAGCCCTGAAAGTTGATTTCAGAGCTGGAATAGTGTTGTCTTAGTTATATGTATGACAAGAAATGCGGTATCGCAATGTTATTTTAAAAGCGGAATCGCTTTTTCGAGATGCAGTATTGCTGAAAAAAAAAAAAAAAAAAAAAAAAAAAAAAAAAAAAAAAAAGAAAAAAGAAAAGAAAAAAGAATAAAAAAGAAAAAAGAATAGAAAAAAGATTACAATAAAAAAAAAAAAAAAAGAAAAAAGAATAGAAAAAAGAATAAAAAAGAAAGAAAAAAGAAAAAGGTCATGTATTTTATGATTGTATAATTGTTACTAGAGAAAACGTTTTTATTCATACTGGAGTTAGGCGTATAAAGCCCGTAAGAGTATGTACACTGGATTTTTACATTTTGGAGAAAAGCCCAATTACAATCACAAGTTTTATATATTAATGATTATTCTTTTTGCACATGTATTTTTTTCAGGCGCATGCAGCTGATATTAGAGAACTACCGGAAGTTTTGGCTGCCAGAGTTCACCTACTCCCAGACGTATTAAGGAAGTCGAGGGCGGAGGGTACAGACAAGAAATATCACGGCGCTTTTATTCGTTTTCATAAATGGGCTTCGTCTAATGGGTTGCGGAGTAGGGACATTTTGCCAGCTAAGGCTTTAACGGTGGCAATATATTTAGCTTCTTTAATTCAGAGTGCAAATTCTCCTAGTGCTGTTATTGCTGCATTTTATGGAATCAAATGGTTTCATGATTTATATGGTCTTGAGTCCCCTACAAATTCTAAATTAGTAGTCAATGTTTTGGAATCTGCTAAACGAATTTTATCTAAACAGGTAGTTAAGAAAGAACCAATCACAGTTGATATATTAACGAGTTTGTATTTAAGGTTGTATTCGGAAAATAATCTAAAGAATCAAAGAATAATTTGCATCTTTTTGGTTGGGTTTTCTGGATTTCTGAGGAGTTCTGAACTTTTAAATATCAGAGTTTCCGATTTAGTATTTAATTTTACTTACATGGCTATTTTCATAGAATGCAGTAAGACAGATAAATATAGAGATGGTGCTTGGGTTATGATTGCTAAGACGGGTTCAAATTTGTGTCCAGTTGAAAATGTGAAAAAATTAATCAAGTAGGGTGGATTATCAGGTGACGATTTCTTATTCTGCAATATATCCGCAAAGAAGCGTGGTTTCAAAGTTAGAAACAGAAATAGGAAAATGTCGTATTCAAATCTGAGGGATCTATATCTTGAGGCTCTGTCGCCTCACGTTGTCGATGTTAAAAAATACTGTTTACATTCTCTACGTTCCGGTGGAGCGAGTGCAGCTGCTAATAATGATGTCAGAGACCGCTTATTTAAACGTCACGGACGGTGGTTGAGTGAGAATGCCAAGGACGGTTATGTTAAAGACAACATCGACGAAAGGCTGTCAGTTTCACTGAGTTTGGGTCTTTAATATATCAGAACTTTATTGAGTAAAGGGTTCAATTCCCTGTTTGTGTATGATGCTGTAGAAGTTTTTAAACAATGGTAAAAATTGTTTCATATGAATGTTCAGTCCGTCAAAATCAGTAGTATTTTCTAGATCGTTTCTGCCCGTTCTTTATGTTCAGTCATCTGTCCAAGTGCTCAAGGCAATTTAATATATGCAATTTTGAAATTGATATATTTGTTAGTTATTTTTGATGCTGCGTATGGTATAGCCAGTGTTTTGTGCGTCGTCGAAATGAAGGGATTTAACGGAAATATAATTTTCTGCGTTTGAGTTTACGAATAAGAAGAAAATTACTTTCCGTTATTAAGTGTAATGAGCGCTAGGTGTCGCTTTGATAGCGGAAAGGCGGGAAGTTGCATGTGCCAGTTAAGGTGTAAAATCACTTCAGCTTTGGACAGTCGGACGTATAGATCGATTTATTTTATAAACCGGTTGTATTGGATTTTGCTTTGGGCGTTGTTAGAGTTATGTCGGATAACGAACTTAATTGTGGACAACAGGATAGCCGTAATAATTTAAATAACAAAGACATAAGCTCCCAGCTAAATGTCATTTTGAATGAACTTAGTAATTTGAAACAGGAGGTCCAAGGGACAAATCTAAACGTTGCTTCAGAGGTGAAAAAGCTTCGCTCTGAAAAGGATATAAACTGGAAGTATTCTGGAAATAAGATTCAGTATGATTTTAATAGTGATTTGGCTGACATTGTTAAGCAGAGTATTTGGGCTATTGAGAATGGTAAATCTGAGTATTGCAAGGAGCAGCTGGATGATTTGGCCGACAAGCTGCATAAGCGTAATAAGCTCATTCGCATCGCTGATTCGTCTAGTTGTGGCTGGGAGACGGTCAGGCAATATGAGGCGAACCCGGTTGCCAGCGATAGCGAGGATGAGAGCAAGATTTACAAGGCGGAGGGAAGGGCTCTCAAGCGTAAGAGATCTTCTTCACGTGGAAAGAGAGGTCGCGGTCGGGGTTTCGGCAGTAACATTTATTCTAATGCTAGCGCTGGTCAGTGGAACTATCAGCCAGTTTCAGAACAGCGTTTTGGGTTTCAATCCTCGGGTCGGGGGCGCCTTTTTCGTCCCCAATACGTTACCAGTTTCGGCGCAGCCAACAGCAACGGTTTCATCATGCCCGGTTCCACATTCACCCCAGGTCCCTGTTTCGCCTGCGGTGAATTCTCACATATTAGACGAAACTGTCCGCACACCAGAACGACTCCAGCACCAGCCGGAGACCAGCAGGCAGCAGTCAGGAAGTGATACAGTAGATGCTGTGCAGTCGGGAATCAGAGATCAGCAACAGTGTAGTATGAGCCGTGTTGAGCGTACTGGTGATTATTCTGTCAATCAAGACTTTCTTAAAGATGAGTATGATTATTCTAGGTTTACGCATGACTTTTATGAATATGAGCAAGGGCAGAAAAACAGTTTAGTAAAAGGGAGATTAAAAAATCATTTATCTTTTTGGCGCAGTATTGGTAGTAGTGATTTTGTACTCGATATAATCGAAAATGGTTACAAAATTCCGTTGTATTCTATGCCATCTAGAACTTCTTGTAAAAACAATAGATCAGCTTTGTGTGAGCCGGAGTTTGTATCAGAGGCAATCAAGGATCTTTTAGACAGGGGTTTAATAGAGAAATGTAATCCTGAAAAACCTCCATATATAATTAATCCGTTGACTGTCTCTATTCAAACTTCGGGAAAGAAACGTTTAATTTTAGATCTCCGAGAAGTTAACAAACATGTATGGAAGCAAAAATTTAAATACGAAGATATTAATGTAGCACTGGCCTTTTTAGAGAAAGGATTTCATATGATAAAATTTGATATTACTAGTGCGTATCATTTTATTGAAGTGGCAAATTTTCAGACTGATTTGCTAGGGTTTGGTTGGGTAGATAAAGAGGGAAATCCAGTTTATTACAAATTTTTAGTTTTGCCTTTTGGTTTGAATAGCGCCAGCTATGTATTTTCAAAAGTTTGCAGGCCGTTGGTGAAAAAATGGAGGGGCGAGGGCAAGATGGTGAACATGTTTTTAGATGACGGTTTTGCTTGCGCTCAGGGGTTGGAAAAAACCGAGAGCATTGGTCAGGAAATTAAGACTGATATCTTAAAATCTGGGTTTGTTCCGAATGCTACAAAGTGCATTTGGTTTCTTGTACAGGTTTTGGAGTTTTTAGGCGTTATTCTAAACGCTGAGGATGGTACTATTTGTATTCCGGAGCGCAGAATTTTGAAAGCAAAACAGTTCATTGCCGATTTATCACTAGCTGTAAGAAAACATAGGAGGGTTCCAGTTAGAAAAGTAGCAAGTTTCGTGGGTCAGATTATTTCCATGTCAGTGGTTATTGGTCACGTAAGCCAGATTATGTCCAGATATCTTAGTGCAGATATTTTGAATGCTAAACATTGGGATGCTTATATACAGCTGTCTTGCGAAAGTTGTGAACAGCTGTCATTTTGGGACAAAACTTTGGATGTGTTGAATTTCAAAGATTTGTTTGAGTCTCATAAATGCACCAAAATAGTATATTCTGATGCTAGTTCTACTGGATATGCAGGGTTCGAAATCAGCTCTATAAACGGCATTTCTCATGGTTTATGGACTCAGGAAGAAGCTTTAAAATCTTCTACATGGAGAGAGTTAGTAGCGGTGCACAGAATTTTATTGTCGTTGAAGCATATTCTAGCAAATCAGCGCATTAAGTGGTTTACGGACAATCAAGGTGTTAAATCCATAATCACTAAAGGTTCTATGAAAACTGAGCTACAAGATATTGCTTATAGCATATTCAGAATGTGTTTGTCTCAGTCAATTTCTTTAGAAATAGAATGGATTCCAAGATCTGAGAATGAAAAGTCAGATTATCTGTCCAAAATCTTAGATTTTGATGATTGGGGTATTTCTTTTGCAGTCTTAGATATGATTCAGAGCAGATATGGGGCATTACAAGTTGACTGGTTTGCATCAAATTATAATGCTAAACTGCCTAAATCTTATTCTAGATCCTGTGCTGGAGTTGATGCATTTGCAGAATCTTGGGGAAATCAGTTTGGGCTATTTGTCCCTCCTATTTCAATCATTTATAGGGTCATAAAGAAAATGATTGTAGACAGGGTATACGGTGTGTTGGTTATTCCTTGTTGGAAATCGGCTGTGTTTTGGCCTTTTATTTGCCCTAATGGAGTATTCAGGAATGAAATAGCTGACTGGTTTGATCTGCCTACAGAGAGACATTTTTATGTTAAATGTAAGAATGGCGGAGGTTTGTTCGGTAATACTGATTTGCATTTCAGAATGTTAGCCCTGAAAGTTGATTTCAGAGCTGGAATAGTGTTGTCTTAGTTATATGTATGACAAGAAATGCGGTATCGCAATGTTATTTTAAAAGCGGAATCGCTTTTTCGAGATGCAGTATTGCTGAAAAAAAAAAAAAAAAAAAAAAAAAAAAAAAAGAAAAAAGAAAAGAAAAAAGAATAAAAAAGAAAAAAGAATAGAAAAAAGATTACAATAAAAAAAAAAAAAGAAAAAAGAATAGAAAAAAGAATAAAAAAGAAAGAAAAAAGAAAAAGGTCATGTATTTTATGATTGTATAATTGTTACTAGAGAAAACGTTTTTATTCATACTGGAGTTAGGCGTATAAAGCCCGTAAGAGTATGTACACTGGATTTTTACATTTTGGAGAAAAGCCCAATTACAATCACAAGTTTTATATATTAATGATTATTCTTTTTGCACATGTATTTTTTTCAGGCGCATGCAGCTGATATTAGAGAACTACCGGAAGTTTTGGCTGCCAGAGTTCACCTACTCCCAGACGTATTAAGGAAGTCGAGGGCGGAGGGTACAGACAAGAAATATCACGGCGCTTTTATTCGTTTTCATAAATGGGCTTCGTCTAATGGGTTGCGGAGTAGGGACATTTTGCCAGCTAAGGCTTTAACGGTGGCAATATATTTAGCTTCTTTAATTCAGAGTGCAAATTCTCCTAGTGCTGTTATTGCTGCATTTTATGGAATCAAATGGTTTCATGATTTATATGGTCTTGAGTCCCCTACAAATTCTAAATTAGTAGTCAATGTTTTGGAATCTGCTAAACGAATTTTATCTAAACAGGTAGTTAAGAAAGAACCAATCACAGTTGATATATTAACGAGTTTGTATTTAAGGTTGTATTCGGAAAATAATCTAAAGAATCAAAGAATAATTTGCATCTTTTTGGTTGGGTTTTCTGGATTTCTGAGGAGTTCTGAACTTTTAAATATCAGAGTTTCCGATTTAGTATTTAATTTTACTTACATGGCTATTTTCATAGAATGCAGTAAGACAGATAAATATAGAGATGGTGCTTGGGTTATGATTGCTAAGACGGGTTCAAATTTGTGTCCAGTTGAAAATGTGAAAAAATTAATCAAGTAGGGTGGATTATCAGGTGACGATTTCTTATTCTGCAATATATCCGCAAAGAAGCGTGGTTTCAAAGTTAGAAACAGAAATAGGAAAATGTCGTATTCAAATCTGAGGGATCTATATCTTGAGGCTCTGTCGCCTCACGTTGTCGATGTTAAAAAATACTGTTTACATTCTCTACGTTCCGGTGGAGCGAGTGCAGCTGCTAATAATGATGTCAGAGACCGCTTATTTAAACGTCACGGACGGTGGTTGAGTGAGAATGCCAAGGACGGTTATGTTAAAGACAACATCGACGAAAGGCTGTCAGTTTCACTGAGTTTGGGTCTTTAATATATCAGAACTTTATTGAGTAAAGGGTTCAATTCCCTGTTTGTGTATGATGCTGTAGAAGTTTTTAAACAATGGTAAAAATTGTTTCATATGAATGTTCAGTCCGTCAAAATCAGTAGTATTTTCTAGATCGTTTCTGCCCGTTCTTTATGTTCAGTCATCTGTCCAAGTGCTCAAGGCAATTTAATATATGCAATTTTGAAATTGATATATTTGTTAGTTATTTTTGATGCTGCGTATGGTATAGCCAGTGTTTTGTGCGTCGTCGAAATGAAGGGATTTAACGGAAATATAATTTTCTGCGTTTGAGTTTACGAATAAGAAGAAAATTACTTTCCGTTATTAAGTGTAATGAGCGCTAGGTGTCGCTTTGATAGCGGAAAGGCGGGAAGTTGCACGTGCCAGTTAAGGTGTAAAATCACTTCAGCTTTGGACAGTCGGACGTATAGATCGATTTATTTTATAAACCGGTTGTATTGGATTTTGCTTTGGGCGTTGTTAGAGTTATGTCGGATAACGAACTTAATTGTGGACAACAGGATAGCCGTAATAATTTAAATAACAAAGACATAAGCTCCCAGCTAAATGTCATTTTGAATGAACTTAGTAATTTGAAACAGGAGGTCCAAGGGACAAATCTAAACGTTGCTTCAGAGGTGAAAAAGCTTCGCTCTGAAAAGGATATAAACTGGAAGTATTCTGGAAATAAGATTCAGTATGATTTTAATAGTGATTTGGCTGACATTGTTAAGCAGAGTATTTGGGCTATTGAGAATGGTAAATCTGAGTATTGCAAGGAGCAGCTGGATGATTTGGCCGACAAGCTGCATAAGCGTAATAAGCTCATTCGCATCGCTGATTCGTCTAGTTGTGGCTGGGAGACGGTCAGGCAATATGAGGCGAACCCGGTTGCCAGCGATAGCGAGGATGAGAGCAAGATTTACAAGGCGGAGGGAAGGGCTCTCAAGCGTAAGAGATCTTCTTCACGTGGAAAGAGAGGTCGCGGTCGGGGTTTCGGCAGTAACATTTATTCTAATGCTAGCGCTGGTCAGTGGAACTATCAGCCAGTTTCAGAACAGCGTTTTGGGTTTCAATCCTCGGGTCGGGGGCGCCTTTTTCGTCCCCAATACGTTACCAGTTTCGGCGCAGCCAACAGCAACGGTTTCATCATGCCCGGTTCCACATTCACCCCAGGTCCCTGTTTCGCCTGCGGTGAATTCTCACATATTAGACGAAACTGTCCGCACACCAGAACGACTCCAGCACCAGCCGGAGACCAGCAGGCAGCAGTCAGGAAGTGATACAGTAGATGCTGTGCAGTCGGGAATCAGAGATCAGCAACAGTGTAGTATGAGCCGTGTTGAGCGTACTGGTGATTATTCTGTCAATCAAGACTTTCTTAAAGATGAGTATGATTATTCTAGGTTTACGCATGACTTTTATGAATATGAGCAAGGGCAGAAAAACAGTTTAGTAAAAGGGAGATTAAAAAATCATTTATCTTTTTGGCGCAGTATTGGTAGTAGTGATTTTGTACTCGATATAATCGAAAATGGTTACAAAATTCCGTTGTATTCTATGCCATCTAGAACTTCTTGTAAAAACAATAGATCAGCTTTGTGTGAGCCGGAGTTTGTATCAGAGGCAATCAAGGATCTTTTAGACAGGGGTTTAATAGAGAAATGTAATCCTGAAAAACCTCCATATATAATTAATCCGTTGACTGTCTCTATTCAAACTTCGGGAAAGAAACGTTTAATTTTAGATCTCCGAGAAGTTAACAAACATGTATGGAAGCAAAAATTTAAATACGAAGATATTAATGTAGCACTGGCCTTTTTAGAGAAAGGATTTCATATGATAAAATTTGATATTACTAGTGCGTATCATTTTATTGAAGTGGCAAATTTTCAGACTGATTTGCTAGGGTTTGGTTGGGTAGATAAAGAGGGAAATCCAGTTTATTACAAATTTTTAGTTTTGCCTTTTGGTTTGAATAGCGCCAGCTATGTATTTTCAAAAGTTTGCAGGCCGTTGGTGAAAAAATGGAGGGGCGAGGGCAAGATGGTGAACATGTTTTTAGATGACGGTTTTGCTTGCGCTCAGGGGTTGGAAAAAACCGAGAGCATTGGTCAGGAAATTAAGACTGATATCTTAAAATCTGGGTTTGTTCCGAATGCTACAAAGTGCATTTGGTTTCTTGTACAGGTTTTGGAGTTTTTAGGCGTTATTCTAAACGCTGAGGATGGTACTATTTGTATTCCGGAGCGCAGAATTTTGAAAGCAAAACAGTTCATTGCCGATTTATCACTAGCTGTAAGAAAACATAGGAGGGTTCCAGTTAGAAAAGTAGCAAGTTTCGTGGGTCAGATTATTTCCATGTCAGTGGTTATTGGTCACGTAAGCCAGATTATGTCCAGATATCTTAGTGCAGATATTTTGAATGCTAAACATTGGGATGCTTATATACAGCTGTCTTGCGAAAGTTGTGAACAGCTGTCATTTTGGGACAAAACTTTGGATGTGTTGAATTTCAAAGATTTGTTTGAGTCTCATAAATGCACCAAAATAGTATATTCTGATGCTAGTTCTACTGGATATGCAGGGTTCGAAATCAGCTCTATAAACGGCATTTCTCATGGTTTATGGACTCAGGAAGAAGCTTTAAAATCTTCTACATGGAGAGAGTTAGTAGCGGTGCACAGAATTTTATTGTCGTTGAAGCATATTCTAGCAAATCAGCGCATTAAGTGGTTTACGGACAATCAAGGTGTTAAATCCATAATCACTAAAGGTTCTATGAAAACTGAGCTACAAGATATTGCTTATAGCATATTCAGAATGTGTTTGTCTCAGTCAATTTCTTTAGAAATAGAATGGATTCCAAGATCTGAGAATGAAAAGTCAGATTATCTGTCCAAAATCTTAGATTTTGATGATTGGGGTATTTCTTTTGCAGTCTTAGATATGATTCAGAGCAGATATGGGGCATTACAAGTTGACTGGTTTGCATCAAATTATAATGCTAAACTGCCTAAATCTTATTCTAGATTTTGGAATCCGTCCTGTGCTGGAGTTGATGCATTTGCAGAATCTTGGGGAAATCAGTTTGGGCTATTTGTCCCTCCTATTTCAATCATTTATAGGGTCATAAAGAAAATGATTGTAGACAGGGTATACGGTGTGTTGGTTATTCCTTGTTGGAAATCGGCTGTGTTTTGGCCTTTTATTTGCCCTAATGGAGTATTCAGGAATGAAATAGCTGACTGGTTTGATCTGCCTACAGAGAGACATTTTTATGTTAAATGTAAGAATGGCGGAGGTTTGTTCGGTAATACTGATTTGCATTTCAGAATGTTAGCCCTGAAAGTTGATTTCAGAGCTGGAATAGTGTTGTCTTAGTTATATGTATGACAAGAAATGCGGTATCGCAATGTTATTTTAAAAGCGGAATCGCTTTTTCGAGATGCAGTATTGCTGAAAAAAAAAAAAAAAAAAAAAAAAAGAAAAAAGAAAAGAAAAAAGAATAAAAAAGAAAAAAGAATAGAAAAAAGATTAAAATAAAAAAAAAAAAAAAGAAAAAAGAATAGAAAAAAGAATAAAAAAGAAAGAAAAAAGAAAAAGGTCATGTATTTTATGATTGTATAATTGTTACTAGAGAAAACGTTTTTATTCATACTGGAGTTAGGCGTATAAAGCCCGTAAGAGTATGTACACTGGATTTTTACATTTTGGAGAAAAGCCCAATTACAATCACAAGTTTTATATATTAATGATTATTCTTTTTGCACATGTATTTTTTTCAGGCGCATGCAGCTGATATTAGAGAACTACCGGAAGTTTTGGCTGCCAGAGTTCACCTACTCCCAGACGTATTAAGGAAGTCGAGGGCGGAGGGTACAGACAAGAAATATCACGGCGCTTTTATTCGTTTTCATAAATGGGCTTCGTCTAATGGGTTGCGGAGTAGGGACATTTTGCCAGCTAAGGCTTTAACGGTGGCAATATATTTAGCTTCTTTAATTCAGAGTGCAAATTCTCCTAGTGCTGTTATTGCTGCATTTTATGGAATCAAATGGTTTCATGATTTATATGGTCTTGAGTCCCCTACAAATTCTAAATTAGTAGTCAATGTTTTGGAATCTGCTAAACGAATTTTATCTAAACAGGTAGTTAAGAAAGAACCAATCACAGTTGATATATTAACGAGTTTGTATTTAAGGTTGTATTCGGAAAATAATCTAAAGAATCAAAGAATAATTTGCATCTTTTTGGTTGGGTTTTCTGGATTTCTGAGGAGTTCTGAACTTTTAAATATCAGAGTTTCCGATTTAGTATTTAATTTTACTTACATGGCTATTTTCATAGAATGCAGTAAGACAGATAAATATAGAGATGGTGCTTGGGTTATGATTGCTAAGACGGGTTCAAATTTGTGTCCAGTTGAAAATGTGAAAAAATTAATCAAGTAGGGTGGATTATCAGGTGACGATTTCTTATTCTGCAATATATCCGCAAAGAAGCGTGGTTTCAAAGTTAGAAACAGAAATAGGAAAATGTCGTATTCAAATCTGAGGGATCTATATCTTGAGGCTCTGTCGCCTCACGTTGTCGATGTTAAAAAATACTGTTTACATTCTCTACGTTCCGGTGGAGCGAGTGCAGCTGCTAATAATGATGTCAGAGACCGCTTATTTAAACGTCACGGACGGTGGTTGAGTGAGAATGCCAAGGACGGTTATGTTAAAGACAACATCGACGAAAGGCTGTCAGTTTCACTGAGTTTGGGTCTTTAATATATCAGAACTTTATTGAGTAAAGGGTTCAATTCCCTGTTTGTGTATGATGCTGTAGAAGTTTTTAAACAATGGTAAAAATTGTTTCATATGAATGTTCAGTCCGTCAAAATCAGTAGTATTTTCTAGATCGTTTCTGCCCGTTCTTTATGTTCAGTCATCTGTCCAAGTGCTCAAGGCAATTTAATATATGCAATTTTGAAATTGATATATTTGTTAGTTATTTTTGATGCTGTGTATGGTATAGCCAGTGTTTTGTGCGTCGTCGAAATGAAGGGATTTAACGGAAATATAATTTTCTGCGTTTGAGTTTACGAATAAGAAGAAAATTACTTTCCGTTATTAAGTGTAATGAGCGCTAGGTGTCGCTTTGATAGCGGAAAGGCGGGAAGTTGCACGTGCCAGTTAAGGTGTAAAATCACTTCAGCTTTGGACAGTCAGACGTATAGATCGATTTATTTTATTTTTTCAAGACAAATTTTGAAGTATTACTGTGTTTGACGGACTGGGGATTCATTATTATAGGGAAGGTTTTATGTCATCAGCATAGACATGATAATTTTTGCAAAGGAATATTTAAGATGCTGCAGAGGATTTTTGTAGAGTTTTGAAAAGATCTTGCATCACAAAGGTTGTTTTTTTTAGTGATGAAACATGTTTATTATGTTAATAATATGTTTAATATGTCTTAATTCAGTCGTCTGTTCGACGTCAGTCATCTGTCCAAGTGCTCAAGGCAATTTAATATATGCAATTTTGAAATTGATATATTTGTTAGTTATTTTTGATGCTGCGTATGGTATAGCCAGTGTTTTGTGCGTCGTCGAAATGAAGGGATTTAACGGAAAAGGAGAGTTATAGTACAGAGGTTTAAAAGCAAAAATGTGAAGGATAAAAACAGGCGATAAGTTAAAAAAGATAAGAATAGTTAAAATCAGGTAAAAACAAGCATGTGGGGATCTATGGGCGAGAATGTTACAGCTTGCAGACTGCGGCCTTGAAGGCCTCAATGTTCTGCAAGCTTGCAACAGACTCTGGGAGAGAGTTTCACTGTTCTATAGCTAGTCGGGAAAATGAATGTTTATAATAGTCCCTAGATGTGTAGACCTGCCTAAAGGTGGCAGTACCGGTACATTCTATTTGAGTACTGCACATAGTCCGGGAGGGGTACTGCAACTAGGCCATGAATGAATGAAAAATAAAGAAAGACGAGCTCGGCTCGTCTTTGATCCAATGATCGCCATCCTAGGTCTTGGACAATCCTAGTTACACTAGCATGTCTATCAAAATTTCCAACCGTCCAGCGAGCAGCTCTTCGCTGGACCTGTTTTATTTGGGAGATGTGTTTTTTATTATAGGGTCCCACACAGCTGAAGCGTATTCGAGCTGTAGCCTTACTAGAGAATTGTAAGCTGTTTCACGCACCTTTGATATTTTTTTTATATTCCATCTAATAAAGCCAAGATTCTATTTGCATTGCCGGTTATACGGTCGACATGGGTTTTCCAGGAGAGATTACTAGAAACATCAACCCCGAGATATCTGGCACTTGTGACTGACTCCAAGACCTGTCCATGCAATACATGGATAGTCTTCTTGACTGTTCCTTTAGAGCCAGTCGCATGCACCACCTGGCATTTGGAGGGATTGAACTCCATATCCCACCTGGACTCCCATGTCGATAGGATGTCTATGGCGTTTTGGAGTGCTGAACTATTATCCTCACTCTCCATGGTGATGATGAGGTACAGAGCAGTATCGTCAGCAAATAGACGCACCTGGGAGCGAACCTCATCAGGCAGATCATTTATATAGACGTGGAATCGGTCCCAGCACCGAGCCCTGGGGAACACCAGATGTGACTGGTACTGGTTCCGACTCCTCCCGTCAATCACTACCTGCCGAGATCTACTCCCTAGGAAAGCTCTGATCCAGCCCAGCATGTCCTCGGATACCATATTGATGTAGTTTCCATAGAGGTTTGCTATGATTGACTGTCGAAGGCCTTAGAAAAATCGAGTAAGATTATGTCTGTCTGTTTTCCCAAACTTGCACTCCTCGCAAGGTCCTCTATGAGCAGGACTAGCTGAGTCTCACATGACCTCCGCTCTCTAAAGCCGTGTCGGAGGTCATACATGAGGCCCTGCCCGTCGAGGTGCTTGGCTATGTTTGATGCAATTATATGTTCGAGCACCTTGCAAAGAATGCATGTAAGGGAAATGGGTCGGTAATTTGATGCCAGAGATTTATCACCTTTCTTAAACACATGCATGACATTGGCCATCATCCAATCTGCTGGGAGCTTCCCTGTTAATAAAGATCTATCATTGATAACTTTGAGGATGGGGGCATTCTCTTCCAGAAGCCCTCTCAGCAGAATGGGTTTCAGACCATCCGGACCAGCTGCCTTACCCGGTTTAAGATTTTTAAGTAACTTAAGTAGTCCATTTTCCTCCCCTTGACCAACTTTGTCCCATTTCAACTGTTTACGGAACACGGAATCAAAATGTCCTTTACCACGACATGTTTACAAAGAAGCATTATACTCTCATTTTTGTTTATTTGTTTGTTTGTTTGTTTTGCTTTGCCTTTGTCTCGGCGAGCAATTGCACAGTTTGTACCATACTTGCACACAAAAAATCTTATTACAACATAATCTATTATCGTCTCTGCAAGGCGCTATATAATGAATTGGCGTCATGTACTACATGCTGCGTCTCGATGACGTCGTCATTTCCATCGATGGTGCTCTTATCACAACCACACACACACACACACGCGCGCGCGCCACACACACACACACACACCACACACACACACAACAAAACCTGTACAAGTCTATTTATTTTAAAAACTAAATTGATTACATCTCCACTGTTACTTATCCTAGATAACTGAACATGGTCTCATTGTAAAGATTAGACATAGCCCTTTCCTTCTGTGGTAAATAATGCAAATTATTTAATTTGCATATTCATTAATTATAATGAAAACATGAAAAATGGCAGCAAAATCTTGAAAAATCCATAAATGAACAAATGTCAGGCCCAAACTACTTTGTTATTGAACCAGTAATACCATATGACAAATCTCTTGATGACCTGGGCCTATATAAAAATATTTTATTTGCATAGTCATGAATATTAATAAAATGTCATAAATTGAAGAAAAACGGGGAAAAGATATATTAATTGCAAAGTATTTGGATAATTTATAAGATCTGTCTTGCATCCCTGGGACAAAATTTCAAGGCTACCAGTGATGTCAGAGTGATGCATGAACCTAACAATTTAACCTTGATACATGTACCTAATATTTAAATCGTTGTATTTACTTATTCATGACAAATTAATTAAAAAAATTGGAGATACACTGAGGAATAGGTTTAAGAATATTAACAAAACCTTTTGAATTTAGAGAAAAATACAGAAAAAATAAGAGGATATTCGTAGCAAAAGCACGTATCTTGGCTACTGAAAAGAGTAATCGGTAATAAATGGTTGCTAGGATAATGTTCTGTAACCATATAATCGGATATATAAAGAATCAGCTATTTTAATTTTATTGTGTGAATATTAATGAGATCTTCAGAAATAACAGCAAAATCAATGAAAAGTTCTTTAGGAGAAATTTGTATTCTTGTCCCCCAGATGTGAAAGAAGCAGCTTATAAATGACTGGTGCGACCGGTCTTGGAATATGGAAGCTCAGTTTGGGACACTCACACTCATTGCCTCCAGGAAGAACTGGAAAAGGTCCAAAATCGTGCGGCAAGGTTTGTGACTGGAAATTATGTTTTTGAAACTGGTAGCATGACTGGCATTTTAGGTCAACTGAAATGGGAATCTCTGAAGAAAATGAGGCAGGATAGCAGACTTATATTGCTATACAAAGGTCTAAAGGGTAAAGCCAGAATACCCACAGATGACCTTATCCCGAACAATAGGCGTTGTAGAAATCAACACTCTTTGGCTTTTCAGATACCTTCAGCTAGCAAAGAAGCGTACAAAAGTAGTTTCTTTCCACAGACTATCAGGTACTGGAATGACCTCCCTGAATGACCTTTCTGATCTCCTCTGCTGAAATGTCTGATGACTGTGTATCCAAGTTCGCATCTCTTGTGAGAGCCAGGGACTAATTTTCCTCCTGGCGCACCCCCCTCTGGTGAAGTATTGTCAGTTTGGCGTATCACCAGTAAACCATTCAGATTCAGGTCCCTGAGAGCTAGTGAAATTGAGTTTGGGGTTCTGTCTGGAAGATGCTGTACCTGTTTCGAAGACTTCTTCTGGTAGGATTCAAGCTGAATCAAGACTTCCTTGAAAAACTAAAATGGGAATCCCTGCAGAAAAGAAGGAAGGATAATAGAATTATATTGCTTTACAAATGTCTAAAAGGGAGAGCAAAAATACCCACGGATGACCTTATTCCCATAAATAGGCGTTGTAGGAATCAATACTCCTTGGTATTTCAGTTACATTCAGCAAATACAAATGCCTATTTACATAGTTTTTCCCCAGACTATTAGAGATTAGAATGAACTCCACTTAACTATTTAACCTATCATCTTTTATCCGTCTAACTGAATGCTTTTAATCTGTCTTTTCATTAATTCTCAGCCTTTTTCTGTTCGAAAGCGCATCTGCATAGAATGTCCGTGAAAGCGTATGGCAGTTATTGCGGAGACGAAGAGCTTACCTTTAGTTCAGCTGTAAGCAGGAGACGAACTCAACTGGACTTGGCTGAAGCCACTGGTAAACTGAAGTGGAAAAACGGCTCAGTGGCTTTGGTGACGTCACTCGTGGCGGGAATATCGTCCGTGCTTCACGGGAGTTCAGAGGTCGTAGGTTAAGGTCGATAGAGGTGGAACGAGGAACCGGAATTTGGTGCGACGGAGTGCAGGAATCTGTAAACGGGGAGCGTAACACTCTCCCCCTTCCTTAAAACGTCCTGGGCATAATTTTACAAAAACACAATCATGCTCTGTCCTTAAAGCTTTTCTATAATTTTGACTTAATTCTAACTTTATAAATTCGTGATTAATTGAAATTTGATCTTATTAGTTACTAATTTTTAGATTTAAAGTGTATGAAGAATGCAGCAATGAGGTGATGAAGATGACTTAATTTCTTTTTCTTTAACATCAACAAGATAAAATTATTTATACTATACAAATTATTTATACTATACACAGTTAATGACAATGAATTTACAGATATGTGTTGAATCGAAATTTGAACTTTAAAAGATATATACATACTTGGACGGAATTCTTGCCACCTGGATGAGACTGGATGGTGCTATATATAAACTAAAGTGTACAATATGAAATACTACATACAATATACCACACTACCTGTGTGTACAGTCAGCCACTAGGGGTTTCTAATATCACAGTAGCAGGACGTTCACTTGATCATAGTACGTCCTGAAGGCTCGACTAATAAACTCAAAAGAAACTAAATATTAACTAAAATAATTCCAGAGATTACTGCCGTGTCAGTTGGCACGAATTTTACAAAATGTAGCATGAATAGAATGATTTTTTTTTCTTTATATTTTTTTATGAAAGTATGAATGACAACTATGGAAGATGAATATAATGAGAGTTCCCAGAGTTGTTCCCCTTGTATTGTATAACAGTGCAATTTGGTTATATTTAAATATTGTGTAAAATATCAAAATCTCATCTAAACCTATCTTATTTTTTGTTAGAACAGGGAAAACTATTCTAAAGGTAGGGTTAACTCTGTGAACCGTGTTCACATTGGTAATCTCTGGAAGAATTGCAACTAAACATAATAAAGAAATCAAAAATAGCTACTCAGCTATATTGAAACTAAACCATGCTCATTTTGCATGCAATTGTATCTAACTTACTTTTTAGAACTGATAGATTTTTCTGGCCCGAAAAAAGAATAAATATATATATGATAAACATGAATTAAACTGTTGGAAATCACACACTAGCAAAATAGTAGAAAGTGGAAGAATCCTTGCAGCAGTGACAACATACCAGCTCTTCACTACCGCAAGAATAAATTTAGTGCAATCAAGTAATTTGAACGCGAGCTCTGAAAGTATCGCGAAGAACACTCTCTCCAGTGGTGACAACATACCAGCTCTTCACCACTGAAGCAATGTTAACTAGAAAAGAGCTTTCTTAATATAAATCGAGGACTATTCAACGTGATGCACTCCAACCCAATAAGAGTGGCTTACCAGGGTAAGTTATATAGCCTAGCAGTATTTCTATTGCACACTCTTATAAGCTCAAGGGTTGGAATTCCCATTATTTGAGCTGCTTTCTCCCCATTTTTATAGGCCATCCATGGTCTTTCAGTGTTAACCAAGTATGGGGAGTCTGTCTCTAGAATAAGACGGTCAGGCCTTCCCACGGATTTCAAACAAGCTACCGTTTTACTATCCTTAACTGACTTACTGGAAAGGCTAAAATAGCAATTCGGGAGTTTAGAGCTCCAGTCGTTATATTCCTCTATCCCCCCTATAAAACAATGGCGGTGAATCGGCGCATTGCTTAATCCGGCGTCTAGGAGCTCTTTAAGAGTCTCCTGAGCAGCTTTAGCCTGCTCATCCTTATCTTTGCTGCGGACGTGGAGTACAATCACTTTGCCTAGTTCTTTTGCTAGCGGTAGCACGAGACGCAGAAATTGACGCTGGGTTTCGAGTTTTTCCTCTCGGCAACGGGTTGTGTTATGGAACGTAGCGCATTTGCATCGAGTGGTGTGGTCGATCCCAATTTCGCCTATCCCTACTGCCTCGGGATAATTTTCCAACATATCTTGTAATCTTTTAAATTCATCCAGTGGCCTCGCCTTGGCAAGCACATGAGGGTGAATTCCAAGAGTAAATCTTAGTCTCGGGTCCCCCGCCATGTGCCTGTCAATGTTTGGCCACCTTGCTGGAAACACAAAATTCTGAATTGCATAGCAAAGATGAACATCAAATTCTGACTTAGCCGAGCGCTCCAGGGCGGACAATGTAGTGGGATATCGATCGAAGAAACCATCTAAATGAAAGTGTGAATCGATTATTCCCACTTTCAGTTTAGGATGACCGTTGGGAGGAAAGGAACCATCCAATCGAACATACCGACACTCAGCTAGGAAGTTGGACTGAGCTATAGGACTCAGATGGGTCCACATCTTCAGTACGACTGAAAAGTTTGATACCACAATAAGCCTGGTGGGAGGAATTGATTTATATTCATCGGCCGTTAACGGTTCCAAGCCTGATCTCCGATCGAACTCTCTGAAGAAGAAAATTTCCTCTTCAGAGAAACGAAAAGACCTGGGGTGGAGCTCATTGGCCACCACGAACCCCAGAAGATCATTAGGGGACCCCAATCCCAAGTTCCTCGTCATGAACAGAAAAATTCCATTCATGAGAAGAACCCAGGCCTGGAGGAGGGTCTCCCCAACAACCCGCTGGTGCCCCGGATGAAACCTGTTGAGGTCCAACCCAGTTCCCTCGTTCCGCTGACAGTCCACACAAGCAGTGGACGGATCCATATACCAGGGCATATGGACCCGCAGAGCATGCCGCCTTAATCGGGAGGTTTTATTGCCACAGGCATTGCAACGATTATTGCTGTTCAGTTGAGACATTCTGCAATTAAAAAAAAAACATAAAATCATTTTACTATTTTATAAAAGGATGAAAGATGCTATCTAAATGGATTTTTATCTATTTTTATGTGTTTCAATGAATTTTGCATTTTTAATGGTTATAATATAATGAGTTTTAAAATGTTGTTTTCTCTCTTTTTTATAACATGTCCTTTGGACTAGTTTTGAATTTATTATTTATTTTTTTATATATTTTTCTGTGAATATATGGAATGAGTAAGTGTTAAATATTAACACTTACGAGTAAAATAAATTGACATTTGGATATTTACAGAGTGATGAATAATTTCTAAAACTTAAAAATCAAAAGCACAATCTTAGTAAAAATAAATGATAAAAATAGACATTTCAGGTTCGGATTTCCTTAACAAATATATTTTTACAATTTGCTCTGGCAGGCATGCTCTAATTTCCTGTGGGGGTGCTGGTTTCCCTACCATTGTGACGGAAATCATCTGATGGTAGGTGGAAATGTCCTACATGGACATAACTGTCCATCTAAAACATTAAACGGACAAAGCCATTTAGTGCCCCGAGGGCCCCCGGACACTCACATGACCGAAAAATGACCATGCTGGCAGTGACCAGATGAAAATGGGCTCTGACAGCATGACATTCCCTACAGCTGTGTACAGATCTATATATATATATATATATATATATATATATATATATATATATATATATATATATATATATATATATATATATATATATATATATATATATATATATATATATATATATATATATATATATATATACAAATGGTTCCATTGACTAGAGCAGCCGTAAGTTCTGCTACTCCATTCAACAGAACAACAGGAGTTTAAAAACAGCACGACGCACCCCGCCCCAGGGATCGCACAGCAAACCTGCTCTAGGCAACCCCCATGACGGCATACGTCGGCACATGCAGCATTTGTCACACACAACTCGGGCTCATAGTTGAACCAGACTCATGCGTGCCAACTTACCCAGCGTGAACAGCCGGATCGACCATTTAGCATACCAGCTCGCCTGGCAGACCACGACTGCGCACCCCGGGCGTTATATTAAAAACAATCTGTACACACCCGCAAAGACAACAAGCATGCCAGCTCTACGTGTCCCTGCCAGTGTGCAGATCACACCCACACAGGCAACAAGCATACCAGCTACAGCTGTCCATGCAGATGCGAGATAAAAATAATGTTTTCACACCTACACAGACAACAAGCATACCAGCTACAGTTGCCCATGCAGATGCGAAAGATAAAAAATGTTTTTAGTCTTTAAAACGAGCCGGAAGGTTTATTCTACAGCCCCTCCGGGATGTACGGGGTAGAGACGAAGGTTCGGACTGGCCTCCTGGGTCTAATAGGAGATCTAGGTCGCTGGGAGCCTGAGATGTAATGTCAAAAGGTATCTGACTCTCTTGCTGAGTGTGGTCAAATTGACTGTCAAATTGATCGTCACATTGAGTGTCAAATTGATTGTCATCTTCCAACAATTCTGGGTCATCCCCCAACATGTAAGGTAATGTTTCATCAGGATCAAATAGCACACTTACATCTGGGGGATCATCCAGAGGCGGTTCGGGACCATCTAGATCAGGATCTATGTTCGAATCCCTCATTTCCTCTGGGGGTGCAGTTTCTAAAAGTTTGTGTCTTTGTCTTTGTAGCCACAGAGGAAATGTCGAGTCAGTGCATGGCTTCAATCGGTCGTGATGCACAACCATAGACTTTTTACGGCCTCGAAGCCTATAGATTGGGGGGCGAGCACCAATGACCAAAAATGGGCCACTCCAGGGGGTCGCAACTTTGAACTGATGCCTATTTCCGTTGATGAGTCTCTCAAAAAGACTACATCTCCAACCTTATAGGACCTTTCGAATACCCTTAAGTCATAATCTCTCTTCTGGCGCAGCTGTCTTTCTCCAATCTTTTCCCTGGCCAGTTTGTGGATCTCTGAGAGATTATTTGCCAGATTCTCGACCCAGTTTGACGGGTCCCGGGGAGAAGGCTTAGAAATGCCGAGTATGAGATCTATGGGCTGGATTACTTCTCTCCCCAGCATGAGTTGGTTGGCTGAAAAACCTGTAGATTTGTTTTTCATGGAATGCAAAGCCATGGAAATCAAGGGAAGATGCTCGTCCCAATCTCTAAAACCTCGAGAAACGTAAGCCCTGATCATTTGCAAGATAGTGCGATTGAAAACCTCGCACTGACCGTTACTAGACGGGTGATATGGTGTAGTCCTTGTCTTCGAAATCTCCAGTAGCCTGCAAAAAGCTGTAAATAGGTCAGACTGGAAATTTCGACCCTGATCCGTATGGACCTCCAAAGGGCACCCAAACGTAACTACAAAATGTTTGAGGAACGCTTTGGTGGTCAATTCGGCATTTTGTGAAGGTAGGGCGGCCAATTCAGTCCACTTGGTGAACTGGTCGACCATAACCAACACATAACTACAACCAGACTTACTGCGGGGATTGATGGGCCCTAGTATATCTAGATGAACCCGCTCCATAGGATACCCAGCGTGGTATGACCCTAGAGCGCTCCTGGGGGTTCGATTCCCTTTTTTATTCTTATTACAGCTAGGGCACTGTTTGACATATATGTTGCTATCCCTGGACATCCCATACCAATAAAATCGCTGTTTCAACTTGTCAAGCGTTTTAGTTCGGCCAAGTTGACCTGAATCTCTGGAATCATGGCAATGGTACAGAACTTTTAGTCGAAGTTCTGTCGGAACTACTAAACACTGTGAGCGATCGTCACGGTCTGTCCAGACATAGTACAAAATTCCATCTTTCAGGACCAGCTGATCCCGAGTTAACCACAGAGCTCTGGTTTCAGGACTATATAGCTGGAGTTCCCTAGTTGATGGATCATAGGAGTGCTCTAGCCAGTGGATTGTTGTTCTTATGTGAATATCATCCAGCTGGGCTTGCCTTAGTTGGAAAGACGACAAACTCTCTACCCAATTTGAGGACGGACGAGATTCTGAATCTGGTATTGACTGATGGGATGAATCCAAATCTACACTCCGGACGGCAAGGGGAATGACGTCATCGACGTCGTCATTGAACCTAACCCACTGCTGATGTGCTCGCCTACAATATCTGCAGCCACCACACGGTAGTTCTTCTACCTTACTGCCTGCCATATAACAGTCACACTCTTTTAATGGGTCCCTAATGCGACTTAGGCAGTCTGCATTTTCGTGCTCTGCGCCCTTCCTGTGCAGGATCTTGAAATCATACTGGGACAATTCCTCGAGCCAGCGAGCTAATTGTCCTTCAAGGTGACGGAATCGGGTCAGCCAAACAAGGGAATAATAATTCTTTTCGTGTGGTGCAATAGTTTCGGTGTTGCTTAAGTAGTACATGGCTGGCATAGCAGATGGGCTTAATTATACCATTTTGAACTTGGGACAGCTCCGCTCCGATTTGTAAACCTGATGCATCACAATCTAATATGAATAGGCCATCTGGGGATGGATGGGAGAGCATTGGAGCTGTTGTGGCCATTTTCTTCAATTTCTCGAAACAGGCTTGGTGGTGCCTATTCCACTTAAACTCTTTGGCATGTGCTAGGTTATATAGGTCAGTGGAGACCTTAGCAAAGACAGGCATGTGATTACGGTGGTAGTTCATGAAGCCAAGAAAAGACATGAACCAAGCTCATAAAACCAAGCTCATAGCCCGTTGGAACGTGGCCCCCGCTGTGCACAACCCCATGGGTAGGCGGGTCCACTGGAAACTACCAAAACGGGTATTAAACGACGTCTTCTTCCTAGAACCAGCCTCAAGATTTATTTGATAGTATCCAGAGCAAAGATCCAGAATACAAAACAGTCTTTTCCCATGTAGAGAATCCAGACAGTCCTCAATAAGGGGTAGATTATAATTATCTTTGTATGTTTTTGCTTTCAGGGACCTATAATCTATACAATATCGGAGCTCACCGGTCTTTTTCCTGACAAGCACTGGTGGGGCAGACCATTCTGAGACTGACGGTTCAATGACTCCCTGCTTCAAAAGTTTTTCAATATATTCTTGTTCTTGCTTTTGAAAATGGAGTGGAGTCCTTCTAAATTTTTCTGCAATTGGAATTTCATCATGAGTATTGATTTTATGCTCCACTCCAGAATTGAGGCAACCTAAATCAAAATCGTCTTTAGAAAAAGTATCCTGATATTCTATAAGTAACTCTTTGAATTGTAATTTCTCAGATTCCGAAAGGTTCGAAATATTGTCATCAAACATTTGTTTTAGATGGGCAGGTAAGTCTTGGGTTACAGTCTCTGTTTGATTTGTCCCAGTGTGTTTTGCTTGATTGATTGTGTTGTACTCAGGCTGGACTACAACACGTTCGGCGGGCTCCGCATGTCCGATTGATTTTCCTTTTTTGAAGGTGACAAAAGTGTCCGAGTCGTTGATGACTTTCATAGTTACTGACGTGCCTGTGCCACAGACATTTGCAACCAATGCCTTTTTATTTGAAAGGCCAGTAACCATGAAATCACCTTCGATCGGGTTATCCAGTTTTGCTTGAATAAATCCCACAGAACGTGGTTGGATGACAGTACGTCTCACAATGCTCACATTTGAGACTTGCAGACCGGGATGTTTATTAACTTTGATTGGAATGATCTCGTCATCTACAGTCATAGTATGTTGACTGAGATTAAGGATGGTGCCAGTTGCTATCATAAAATCGAGACCCAGTAAACATGTGTCCTTAATAGGAGCTGCACAAACTGTGTGCAGAAATGTTTGTTTACCAACAGTAATAGGCACATTGTGCACTAATCTTCCGTGCACAGGGTCAGCACCTATTCCTGAAAGTATACAAACAGGTCCTAAATCGGTAGGATGAAAAACCGATTTCAAAAAATCTTCTTTTATAAGAGTTACCATAGCGGCACTGTCAACAACCGATTCCATAGGATAGCCATTAAGCAATACTTCTACAGAGACAGTCAGATTCCTTTCACTGGGTAATGTAACTTCCATTACATCGCAGGAGCGACCTAGGTCAGATGGAGATGGGACTAGGAGCTGGTCCCCGGAGCGCCTAGTCCGTCGGAGTTTAAATCCGGCTTACGCTCCGGGGACCTGTCCCTAGTGTTACTTGAACGCGACTCATAACGATTTTTATCGTTATGAGAACGACGATCCTCCCTATATCTGTCATCTGAGGGAAGTCTGTGTCCGTCACGATACCTATCGGGATGTGAGGGATATCTACCGGGTGAACGGTATCCATCACGGTAGCTTCCTGAGTATGGGGAACCACCTCGAGGTGAACGATATCCACCAGGAGAATTTTCCCTTTGAGGGTAGTAACGTCCCCCCGGAGAGCCACCCCTACTACTATCGGATGGGGATCTGGATGGATACCTTCTATATTGTTCCGTCCTATTATAAAATTGTTTCCGCGAATATTGGTCGGATGGAGACCTTTGTGGTGACGGACTGATATTTCGTCGAGACTCCGTACGATCACGTGATCTACCTTGACGCGAGTAGTTTCGATTGTAACGGTCGCGATCATCATATCGATACGATCGATCGTTGTCATTATATCGATATGATCGGTTCCGGTCATCATACCTGATGTCGTTTGGCGAACGAGTTCTACAAAACTGTTTCATTTCTCTAACATCTCTTTCCAGGTCAGAAACCCTCTTCTCTTCTTGTGCTGAAAACAGCTTCTCCTGGAAAGAGACTTTATGACCGGTCACGGTTTTTCTGCTTGCAATGACAAGTTTCATTTTTTGGCAAGCATCCTGTATGGTCGATGGATTGGAAACCATAACAAAGGATGCTGCTTCTTTGTTTTGACAACCCCGCAGGAAAGCCTCTATTGCCATTTGTTGCATGACCTTGAAGTCATACTCCCCATATCCATCAGAGGCTATGTTGAGAATCCTCTGTAAGTTTCTATTGTTTCTTCGTCGGTTTGTTTTGCTGTCACTAGTTTTTGTCTGGCTATCATGGGTTCGTCTGTCATGTCGAACCTTCTTTCTTCTTTCTTTGTTGTGTATTCTCCGCCTATCTGAAGGCGCACGTGATGTGTATCACTAATCTGAAGTTACTGAATGGGAGGTGGGTCAGCAACCATATCGATACTGGAAATCCCTTTGTTGATATTACACAAGTATAATCTTTTTAGATGTACTTTATAACATAAAAGTCTGGTTTTAGTTTCAATAACGTCCAGGAACTCTGTATTATTTGGACGAATGTCTGGAGCCAATTTCCGGCAATCCACGATAAGTTGTACCAGTGTCTCGGAGTCTGTGATACGCCTCGCCCATTCACCTGGGCCCAGAGTTGAATTGATACACTGCTTGAGTTCATTTATATATCTAGTCCTTACTATATTAAGCGCAGGACAGCGAGTGAGCATATGTACCAAGTCCTCGTGCTCTATGTAGCACAACGGGCAACATGCATCAACAGTCCCCTCCATTCTGAATTTCTTTCGATGAACTTGTAGAAGATAAGTCCCCGTTAGAATGCGCACCTTGACGACTGCTCTCATCACATCCATTCTGTTGGATTTAACCGTATTCCAGACTGGGTGGGTAGTACCCATATGAAGACTATCAAGATGGCAACGTTCCAGTGTCGACTTCTCCCCTGCTTCTTCTCGAAGTTGTTTCGTCCAGTAAACTCTTAAAGTCTTTTTAACTAGTAATTTCCACGCTTCCCTACTCATTTTCACAATCTTTTCAGGAACTGGCAGGCTATACTTCTCCAGAAGACCAGATACATGTTCAAAGAAACTTCCATCTTGCAGTAAGGTAATTTGCCTTTTCCACAGATCTTGTAGAGTAGAGTTTTCACTTTGAATAACCGAATAAAACAAGCCCAATTGCTTTCTTTCAATTTCTACTTTCAACGGTAAGGTACCCAGGAGTAGATACACTATGCAATTTGCTGTCCTTGTTGGTAAAGACTGTATATTTTTCAAAACTTCTATGTGGAATCTTTCGAGTTCATCTATCTGGCACTTGTTGAGCAATAACGCCTCCAGTCCGTATAACAGCCGAGGTACAACATATACTTGATAGATCTTATGAGATAGCTTTGCATTCAAACCGTTACATCCATGTACACCAGTTTTAATTAATGAATATAAAGTCCTTCTAGCTAAACTTGTTCTTTTTTGTATATTCAAAGCATTTTCATCCTTTGAGCTTCTTAGTATTCCTAAGTGTTCAGTTTTTGTATTTTCTGTTACTTGATTATTTCCCATGTACCATTTAGCATCTTTATCTTTGATTCTACTAGTTTTTGTTGTTACACGTGAAACTAATGTTGTCTTTAAAGGGTGAATCTTATATCTCCGTTCACCCGAGAAACTGTACGCAAGGTTGAGCATAACTTGCAATTCATCAGGACAGTTCGATAGGAATAGGAAGTCATCAGCCACTGCTAAACAGCCTGTATATATTGTTCCAATGCAAGCTCCTAGAGCATTCCTTTTCAGGTCGTCAAGAAGTGGATTTACATACAATTTGTAAAGGTGCGGTGACAAGATACTTCCCTGCCTCACGCCTTGTCCGATCGCGAAGCTTTCACTACATTCACCTTGCCACTTAACATTTAGATGAACCGTAATTTCAGTTCCCTTTTCAGTCCATCGTATGTGGTGTTATTCTTACATTTGATAGCATACTCTAGAGCCTTGTCTGTCAGAGAACTGAACAGTCTGTCTAGCATTTTGTCCTTGTTCCATCTGTGTCGCTCTGCAATTCTTTCAAACTTTAAGATGAAACCTGACCAGGAGCCTTTACTCGGGTCTCCTGCGAATGATTGCATTTTTGGTGGAAGGGGAGATAACGACCGGTCAGATGAAGGTGACCTAGAGGCACCCCTGCCAGACTTAGATTTTCTACTTCTGGGCCGTCCCCTGGATTTGGGTTGCTCAAAATCAGGGGACGGTTCAGTTATGTTAGCACCGTCGGGCGAGGCTTCTTCATTGGCTTCGCCAGGCGGCGCTTCCATTTTGGGTGTGCCAGCCGAACCCCTCGAAGAATATATGTTATTTTTCGGCCACACCTGTTTGATACGCTGCATTATGTCATCGTAGGACTCTTCACTTTGTCTTTGAGAAGCACTTAATTTTTGTTCAGTGCTTTCGGGGTCTGGACCTGGCAAGAAATGAGAGTCATCTGGTTGCAGCAATTCTCTCGGAAATTGTTGAGCATTTTGGATTTCCTGCATTTGCTCTTGTGCCCTACTTATTTTCTCGACAGCTGTTGAAAGTTGCTGTGCCAATAAATTGATTTTTTGATTGCTTTTTTGTTCTTGTCGGATTTGCATATTCTGTATTTTCTGATCTAGATCACTTTCAAAGTTTAATCTGTGGGTTTTTTCCCCCTAGTTGAGTTTGGGCCAGGTCATCCAATTGTGATCTTAATGGGTTTAATTGTCTATTTATCCCGGCTTCTAAATTATTTATTTGAGATTATAGCATCTCTGTTGTGTCAGTTAATTTCTTGTCAAATCTATTGAAAAATATTGTCAATGATTTTTCAACCATATTCTCCACCCTCTCCATTTCTGTGAGTTTGGGTGCAGGTTCCATTTTTTCTGCCCCTTTGACATAAGGTTGCAATAGGTTTGGAGGAGGGGTCAAATCCAAGATGTTCCTGTTTATTAAATCCTGCCAATAATCGACCTTTAGTCGAACATTGGACAGGTCTTGAGTAGTCAGCGGGTCACGGAGACCTGCAATAGCCTCATCCCTGAGCTCCAATAGTTTGTCTGCTGTTGCAGCACCGACTTTATCCAGGGCGGCTAGTTGCTCTCTCGAGCATGTATAGAAATTCATGGCCATATCGAATTAGAAAAACCACGTGTTTCGTAACTGAAAAATTAGCTTTTAACTTGCTAATTTAAGCAATAAAGCTTCGGAAAAAATTTCTGGTTGGTTTGAATCTGAATATATACCCAAAAAAACGAAATTAATGTGAAATAATAACAAAATTACAAAGAATTTACCTGTAAGAACTATTTTCCACAAATTCTGAAAATTTCATGAAATTTTGACCTTATCACTCGGATTACGCCACTAGAGCTATCCGGTGATTTAGAATTTTACAAAAAATGATAAACCAAAATGAATTTTCCGAAAATTGTAATAATTAAATAGAAAATGAATTTAGAATTCACTTTCAACAAATAATATGAAAAATAATTTACCGTAGAAGCGACGACAACGCCGAACCACAGCTATACGAATATACGGCTAATGGCGGATTATCGCTATAGCCGCAGAGAAAATCGACTCCGCGAAAGAAATACACTGCCCGCGAATCCGATTAAATTCTCGCAGCGCCATTATTGCGGAGACGAAGAGCTTACCTTTAGTTCAGCTGTAAGCAGGAGACGAACTCAACTGGACGTGGCTGAAGCCACTGGTAAACTGAAGTGGAAAAACGGCTCAGTGGCTTTGGTGACATATCACTCGTGGCGGGAATATCGTCCGTGCTTCACGGGAGTTCAGAGATCGTACGTTAAGGTCGATAGAGGTGGAACGAGGAACCGGAATTTGGTGCGACGGAGTGCAGGAATCTGTAAACGGGGAGCGTAACACAGTAAAGAAAAGAAAGATATGCACAGTGGAGCAGCCAAGATTTGGACTGAAATGACCTCCGCGGAAAGGACAGGACCGAAGCGACCCGTTACTATCACAGCCGACATTAGAAATCAAGTGCATCTGATAGACATTACCCAACACGGCATACAAATTTCACTTTCTTTATCTAATTATAGGGCTGTGACAGCATTGTATATTGTGGCGCTATAAATAAAGTTTTACCACCCAATATGAAACTTCAATAGACGGTAAACACCTCGGAACGTAAGAAGTAATTGCGGAAGTGCATTGATTCAGGGTGGGTGGGGTATATATTGTGGTGGTCTTGACCAAAAATTATATTACAACAAGTATAAGCTTTAACAAAAAGCTTGGTCTACGCTTCGCATATATAAACTAGAATGTCAAAGAATCTGTCCGTACTCCCATTTCATCGCGGTGCATTTGACTGAACAGAAATAAAACGCTGTGCGGTGAAAGCATTCATACCTGACAATCGACCGTCACGATACTGTCGGTTCATTTCATTCCGTTGTGGCTTGGATAGAATGTAATTGGGCACTAATTGGCTACACGACTGACCATATTGCGTCACAATACCGTCGGTTCATTTCATTCCGTTGTTGCTTAGATAGAATGCAATCATGCACCAGTTCCACGAATTTAACAATTTGCCCCATTTTTTGGTACCTACTGCACCATTGGTACAAATGTTACCAACCAAAGGGACGTTTGCTTGGGTGTGAGGGGGTGTTTACACGGTCCTTGGCGAAACGACCCGGAATCCTACTAACACGATGGTCAAGCCACTAGACTCAAATGTGCAGTTGCAGTTGTAGAGAGGTGTATGAGTTGTCTTTTAAGTAGGTCAATCTCAAACCTTAGAGTAGTCTACGCGCTGGCGCGTAGACAATAAAACCTTTATAGTTTTTTTTTTTTTTTTCACACTTAAAATGAAAAACAAAAGCGTGATAGAAACTTTTGTTGTAGATCTAGATGAATTTGACTAAAATTATGAGATTAGAAGATCTACGTCAGGCCCAAGAGAAGTCACAAATCTAGGTACAGTACTAAGATCTTGGTTTTGAACCTAGATCTTGGTTTAAAAAATACACATAAAAGTTAAAGGAATGGATTCGGAACCGCATAAGACGCCGTATGTATACGTAAAATACCATCATAAATTCATTCCTGGTACAAGAGAATGCATAGATCTATCGGGTTTGTTACGCAAAATATTCGTATTCAAAGTTGGGAAACCTTCGTTTTTTTCTGCATGTGAGTGAATCGCCATCTTTATCGGGTATGGTTACCGGCAGTGCTTGCACTAGTGGACGTTTTGGGCGTTTTTACGTCTTGAAATGACTCCCGTACGTCGAAAAATGACACAGCAGACGTCAGCTGACTTCCACAAAAATCCTCCTACGTCCTGCAGCAAGGCACGCGACGTATGGTCAGAAATGAAAATTTACCTATTTCAGTGTATTGAAATCCATCTTAAAACTCTTAAATTAGGGATTAGTGACAGTGAGTCCATGCCTTCAGGGTGTAAAGGTGTCTTATTTTAACTGCTGAGCAGAGAAATTTGTGTCAAAACAATAAACAGATCAAGGTCAAGTGTGATCAAAAGTTTACCGCTAGACACTAAGACAGGTATATTGGACTAATCCATTAATATTGGGTAAAACTGCAATAGGGAATAGTCCACTCTAGGCTGAATATCAATACTGTGAAGGAAATCAATACACATTTTTGAAGCATCTCAACTTTGCATTTTGTTTTTGTTTTTTTTAACTGAGATATTTTCCACTTTATTATTGTCACATAATATGAAAGGCAAGTGTTGGTGGATTTTTTCTTTCAAAACTTTTTTAAAAAGCAAGTTGTAGAAAAAAAAAAAATAAATAAATAAAAAAAATAAAAAAAAAATAAGATTTTTTTTTTCTTGTTCAGCAAACTATCTAGGGAACTCAATACCTTGACCAGACACTAATAATAATAATAACAATAATAAAATAAGATAGATCTACTAATAAGGATTAAAATGTATAATTATAATAAATGAAAATAAAAAATGAAATATGTAAATTAATAATAATTTTCACATATTCATGAATTATATTTTATTTAAAGTCATAACTGGTACAAGGAATACATACCCCAAGCAAATTGAGAGACTATTTCCCTAAAGGTGGCCACTAAGTTACATGAACTTTGAACACTAAACATATGAATACATGCATTATAGGTGCAAACAGTACAAAAATGACACTAAAACATAGACAAATAGAACCATAACAGAATTTTCACTTTGGAAGTGTTCTATATATAGGATGTAGTTACAAAATAATTAAATGTGTGCATGCACACTTGACACATCGCACGCGAGTAATTTAGACATGCGGCACCGCGACTAATCTATGACTTCCAGATTTTGGGCCTGTGACTTCCAAATCTTAAAGGGTGGAAGTCATGACTTCCTGGCCCAAAAAGTTAGTGCAAGCACTGTTACCGGTTTATCGATAATTACACGGTGAACGCGGAAACCAGTATAAAGCTGTGACGTCACTCACTCACTTTCTCTTTAAGCCGCTCATTTCAATTGCAGGACATTCAAATATTCTCGCGATAATTTTGTTATTTTATTTTGTATTTGTTGATATTTTCTACGTTTAACTTGACAAAAGGGTTTATGTGATAATACCGGAGAATAATTTTTACCGAAGATGCCTCAGTGCCAGGCGATTAACTGTAAAAACAAGCCACAGAAATAAGGTAAAAGTTTTTTCCAGATACCTGTCGTCGGCTTTTCGCTTCCTCCAAAGCGATAAAAAATCGTAGGTGTAGACATTTTCACTAATTCTTATTACATGTACTGTTACATGTATCTACGCACGGTAGTTTTTATTCCGAATTTTGGCATTTCACATACAATTCGTCAAAGAATTGCGCACAATAGAAAAAGAATCGGAATTCGCAAGTTTTTCATCCATTTTATTAGCTCGCCTGTACGAAAGTACAGGAAGAGCTATTGCAGTCACCCCAGCGTCGGGGTTAGCGTCGGCGTCGGCGTTGCTCAAAATGTTAAAGTTTTTGGTTAAAGTTTTTATGAGTCTATATGTCTTGAAGTTGTGGATGGATCAAGTTGATACTTTGCATGCTGGTAGATATTGGTCTGAAGTTTTATGCTGTACCATCATGACCCACCTGGGTGACCTTGAGGTCAAGGTCACGGACTTAGAAATTTTGTGTTAAAAGTTTTTGGTTAAAGTTTTTATAAGTTTATATCTCTTGAAGTTGTTGATGGATCAAGTTGATACTTTGTATGTTGGTAGATATTGGTCTGAAGTTTTATGCTGTACCATCATGACCCACCTGGGTGACCCTGAGGTCAAGGTCACGGACTTAGAAATTTTGTGTTAAAGTTTTTTGGTTAAGGTTTTTATAAGTCTACCGTATTCGTTCTAATTAGCACACATGCTCCAATAAGCGCACACCCTGGTCATTTCCGAAAATCGTGCGTATAAGCGCATGCTACTCGACTAGCACATTGTTATTTTATACCAATTTTACTCATAAATTACAATATAAACCGCATAAAAGTCTTAATTTAAGATGATTAAACACTAGTGTGCAATTATTGGAAACTTAAATGACATCATCTTTGGTATTTTTGACATGGAGGTTTTTTTTTTTTTTTCGTTCAAAGTGTGCGCTTATAACGATATTTTGTTACATAAACTGTAAGTTATCTTGAAAAACTAAGCGCACTGTGCGCTTATTAGAACGAATACGGTATATCTCTTGAAGTTGTTGATGGATCAAGTTATCGCTATTATACGTATGAAAGATTATCGACTACCTATAACTATTGTTACATAATTTTGATTGGATTTACATCATAAAGGTGCGAAATACACTCGGATGGATGTCTCTAAGATGCTTTTTTGGCTCATAGACAACAAAACTCAGGTAAATATTGGGACGTATCGTGGCAAAAACAACTTGCGCCCCGGGAATCACCACTGAGGAAAACATGTGTCTGAGCCCAGATTTACTCGTCCTGGGACGCCGGGTCCTGCGTCCGCGAGATCCCTGTGACAGAGTTTTTTTTTCCTGTTTTTATTTCTTTTTTTTTTCTTACCTTAATGTGGGAATTTTATCGATAAAATGAAGTGGAGTACGATCGCTTGTAAATTGCTCTCAACCGAAAGTTAGTGAGTGACGTCACAGGTAAACAAATATGGCGGCAACCTTCGTGATTCGAGACGCATTTTAGCGTAATTTTCAAACGATGATTGTGTACTTATTATGGGGTAAATCGGTGGAATTTGATTTGTAACACGTACTGTAACATCTAAATGAATATGTACAGGGCCAAATATGCGTTTCCGAATCGATTCTTTTAACATTGTTCCGTGCACTAAAACTCCATGAAAATTGCATACCGGTTCCCAGTGTTGATTGAAGAGCTTGCCAATACAAGTTTGAAAATCGAAAAATATCCAAATTTCAGCGAGGAATTTTTTGCAAAAACGTAGATATTTTAATAAAAAATTGGACAATTTTGAAATAAATGTGAAAAACTGACAAGCAAATACTTCACATTATACACTATTGACCTTTGACTTGGTACTGTTCAGTAATTATTGATTCTATCCCTTTTTATCAACAGAGAACTGAATATATCTATTGAAGACCAAAAATGAAATGTAAAAAAAAAAAAGAAGAGAAATATTTTAAAAGCTTGTACTTGTACATCATTAACAAGGGAGGCAACTTATTAAATATTTAAAATCATGTTGCTAGCAAAACAAGTGATAAATAGCATTGAACTTTAAACAAAGCATAAAAAAGTAAACAGAAATATGTTAGTCATATAAAGAAATGTAGAGGCATGATGATAATGCATAGCTGAACAAGTTATTCTTTTGCTGCTATAAAACAGTCTCTCTACAGTAAAATCAAAACTTATATATTGTCTACACTCATGAATAATTTTGAACCAAGATCAAAACCTATAGTACTGGTGTCGCCTCCGTGGTGCAGTGGTTAAGTCACTCGCCTTGTAAACTAGGGGTCGCAGGTTCGATCCCGGGCTTCTCCTAAAACCTCCTTCCGGTTGAGCCTTCGGGTGCTCCCGGAACAACAAACCCACAAAAAAAAAACAAAAAGAAAAAAATAAAAATCTTAGTAATGTACCTAGATTTGTGACTTCTCTTGGGCCTGTAAGTCACAAGTGGATCGACTCGTAGACCAAAACATAGAGCTGTCTTAACGCCAATAGTTTATACATTCCTTGTCGTTAGACAGCCGTAACGCAAGAATTTCCCCTATCATGACATCATTTCCCAGCTGAAATTATCATTATTTCTGTGCGTCACCCTTCAAAATTATTTGGCCATTACATTAAAAACATACAATGCCACAAATGTACCTGAATCCCTTTGGATTGTTGCTGTTTTTTTTGTCATTTGCGCAGTTGTCAAGTTTCGTGCTGCCATCTTGTTCCTAATGCGGGAGAAGCAACGAATTATGTCAACGAATTGCGATGTTCTTACACTCGCCATATCCTTATATTGCTAGATCCACTCATGGCTCTTTGAGCGCTCTAAAAATGTGGTATTAGATGGCCGAGTCTCAGATACTGTCCCAGTTCTATCTGGTGTCCCACAAGGATCGGTCTTACGACCGGTCTTATAACTTATTTTCATTAATGATCTTCTGGATATTAGGTAGTGATATAAGTGGTTTGACAGTTTTCCGATAATGCCTTTTGGCACAATGTAAAATGAAACATTTTCAAAGCATTATATTTTTATTCAAATGACATCAAAATAAATTGATACCAAATGAAAGAAAAATGTTTAAACTTATGAACAAGACATTGAAATAATTTCAATTTATTGATTTTATATATATTTTGGTCAGTGAAACATGATTCATTTTTCGGAGACAAACATGGCCACCATTGAATTTCACTTTGCTTGGCTCGCAGGTGACTTTTGTAATCATTTGTTATTTCACATCTGATTGGTTTTCTTTAAACATCTTGATGGGTATTTATAGATAAAAGGTCAATCTTTAACCTGATATGCAAATTTTTCATCCTGGCACTTTATTACAGTGGATGCCAATCATGCCATTGGATTTAAAATTGCCTATTTTTAGACATGGAAATTCCTTACTTTGGAGTAAAACGTGGACAAAAGTCACCCAAATAGTCAATGAAATTTCTATTTTTAACCTAAGCGCACAAGAAGGTCAAAGACACCCACTGTCTCAATTCCAAATGCATGTGGTGCATCAAAAATGTCGGGTACCAGCTGTGTATCCTAATCAGTAAAATGGCAGAAAAAGTAAACAACAACACTTTTTTTTAAATTCAATAACTATTTCATTTTTCCATGGATTTTCAAAATTCAAACTGCATCTTATTTCGAATGATCTGCATCTACTGATGAGATGATTTTATTGATTTTTAGCTCACCTGAGCCAAAGGCTTACAAGGTGAGCTTATAGTATAGTAGTCAAGCCGGCGTCTGTCCGTCCGTGAGTCCACATTTTCAAACTTGAATATCTCTTAAGACAACAAGGCCAATCGTGATCAAATTTTATCTAAAGCATCATTGAGGAGTAGGAAAGGTTATGTTAGGTTTTGGGCCAGGTCGGATCAGAACTCTGGTTTCCATGGCAACAGATAGCTCGTATAGACTTACAATGGGAAAAACATAAAAAATCTTCTCCGAAACCACAAGGCCAAGAGCTTTCATATTTTGTGTGTAGCAATGTATAATGGTCCTCTTTATAAATCCTGCCAACCATGCCCCTGGGGTCCATCTTCTTCTCCGAAAGCACATGGCCCAGAGCTTTCATATTTTGTATGTAGCAATGTTTAGTGGTCTTCTTTATAAATCCTGCCAACCATGCCCCTGGCGTCAAAAATAGCCCCGCCCCAGGGGTCATTAGCTCCCATAGACATACAATGGGAAAAACATAAAAAAATCTTCTTCTCCGAAACCACAAGGCCGAGCTTTCATGTTTTGTGTGTAGCAATGTATAGTGATCCTCTTTATAAATCCTACTAACCGTGCCCCTGGGTCCATACGGGCCCCGCCCTGGGGGCGTCATGGTAAAAACATAAAAAAATCTTCTCCGAAACCACAAGGCCCAGAGCTTTCATATTTTGTATGTAGCAATGTTTAGTGGTCTTCTTTATAAATCCTGCCCACCACGCCCCTGGAGTCAAAAATGGCCGCGCCCCGGGGGTCATTAGACGTACAATGGGAAAAACATAAAAAAAATCTTCTTCTCTGAAACCACAAGGCCCAGAGCTTTCATGTTTTGTATGTAGCAATGTATAGTGGTCCTCTTTATAAATCCTACCAACCGTGCCCCTGGGGTCTGTAAGGACCCAGCCCCGGGGCGTCATGGGAAAAAACATAAAAAAATCTTCTCCGAAACCACAAGGCCCAGCGCTTTCATATTTTGTGTGTAGCAATGTATAGTGGTTCTCTTTATAAATGCTGCTAGCCATGGCCCTGGGGTTCATACAGGCCCCATCCGCCATAGGCCATAGAAAATACATGAAAAAATCTTCTTCTCTGAAACCACAACAGCCAAAGCTTCTATATTTGATTATTTGGTAACCGTATGCAGCATTGTTTTGTAGAGCTTTACATAAATCCTGCCAAGCATGCCCCTAGGGTCAGAAATGGTCCCACCCCTGGAGGTCAAGAGCTCCCTTAGACTTACAATTGGAAAAACATAAAAATTTCTTCTACGAAACCATATGGCCCAGAGCTTTCATATGTTGTGTGGACTAATGTATAATACTCTCCTTGATAAATGCTGCCAACGGTGCCCCTGGGGTCCATACAGGCCACGCCCCATGCATGTCATTATCTACCATAGACATAATGGAAATACATGAAATAATCTTCTCTGCAATAGCATGACACAAAGCTTGTATATTTGATATACAATAGTGTCATGTGGAGCTCTACATAAATCCTGCCAATCATGCCCCTGGGGTCAAATATGGCCCCACCCGGGGGATCATTATAGGACCCTGACCCTGTTAGATGATTTTTTCAAGTGAACCAAAATGGCAGACAAGAGGATACACAATCCAGACAAGAGCTATTCTGCTGATGTAAGTAGGGTTTCAAGTCACATGACCGAGATGGCCACCATATCCATATATGGTAAAAACCCCAATTACTTTGTCCAGTGACTGTACTTGTTGACTCTTAGGTGAGCGATCGTTGCCCAATCTTATGTATGTAAGGCTGAAAATAAAATTTTGTTTGTTTGTCCTCCACCTACCTATCCACTTTTTATACCCCTACCCCAAAAATATATTGCAATTTTGTGGGGTAAAATATTTTAATTATTTGATAATTTGGTAGGAATCAAGTTTTAATCAAACATTTTTCCACCAAATGCACATTGTCTACTAATTTTAAGCATTGTTGAGAATATTGTTTCTGCAATAAATGCAAAAGATCAAGTGATCATACAGTCAAGATCAATGGAAGACTTTGTTACCAGATTATCAGATATAGCATGTAAAACAATGACATGTTGGCATTTTTGTCCACTTTCTATTGAAAGCAAAAAAAAATAATATGATAATTTCCCTACCTACCTACCCAATTCTAAAATGCCAGGTAGTTAAAGGACAAACAAACAATTTTTTAATTCAGGCCTAACTTAACTATTGTAGTTTTGTCTTGTCTGTGATTTCAGGTAATTGTAATCTGAAATGAGCAGAGACTACCAACAATATCAAGACTACCAGTATGGAAACAATGAACAATATTTTTACAACAACCCACAACAAGCATATTACCCAAATTATGCACCACAGGGAGAATATTATGGCCCTCCGGGGCATGGGGCTCAAGCCTACGGGGCCCAATATGATTATGGTCCTTATACCAACGTGAACTACTATACCAACTATCCGCAACCGGATAATTATTATGACCCAAATGCATATGGTTATGATGGGGAGTATTACCAGGGAGCATCTCAGACAGCTGAAGGAGGTCAAGGTGGCCAAGTGGGGACAGATGGAAATGGTGCTGTAAAACAGCCAGCAAGAGGGAAACACTCCTACTCACAAAATCGCAATAGAAACAGACAGAGAACAGATGCTCAATTTCTAGAAGCTGGTGCAGGAGATACGACTGGTAAAGCTGTAAAAGGAGATAATAAAAACAAAGCAGGAAATGATGAAAATGCAGCAGCTGCTAGAGCTAATGATGCTAGTCATGGAAATGTAAGAGGCAAAAAACAAGGGGGGAGGTTCTATGGAAGTGATTCAAGGTCTAAGCCATTTGAGCGTAGGTTTGAAAGACATAGTGATACAATAATCAGGGAGGTAGATAGTTATCAAAATGGTCTGAGAGCAGATGTAAATGAATTTGAAAATGAAAGTGAAAGTAGAAAAGGATACAGACAGTTGAGAGAAGAGCCTAAGAAGAGTGAAAGAGGCAAAAATGACAAATATGGGAAAGAAAATCTTCCTGATAAACACAGATATAGTTCTAGGAGAGATGATAAAACAGACAAATCACAAAAGCAAGCTTCAGATGAAAATGTGAATAATAATTCAACAAGCAGGGAACATGGTAGGCGAGCCAATAGTCAGCTGAGTGGTGTCCTCAAGGTTGATCTCAGAAAGGACAATAGTGGTGGGGATGAAATTACGAAGAAAGATGATGATGATAGCTCAACATTTGACTATAGAAATGAAGGAGGACTGTCACAGAAACATCAGCAGGGAAGACACCAGAGAAGAATGCCCAGGAATAAAGCTACAAAGAAAGTTGATGAAAGCCAAAGAGGTATATATCCCTTATTGCAGAATGCTGTCTTCAGATGCACATTTATGTGGCAATTTAATTTCACATAATTATATGAGCCGCCTCATGGGAAAACCAACAATCTGCATATGCGAAAACAAAGACGCAGATCAGCTTCGCAGTAACTGCGAAGCTGATCAGCGCCTTTGTTTTCGCTACTCGGATAGTACAATTCCCCTTCTACTTAAATCCAAAATTTCAAGCTTCTAGCTCTTTTCTGTGCTTGTACAGGCCGGTTTGTGTTGGACCTGTTTGGAAACCACATTGTTGGTTTTCCCACGAGGCGGCTCACATAAAGAAAAAGATCACTAAAAAGAAATATGCATAATACCCCCCCCCCCCCCCCACAAAGAATTGGACCTTGTTAAGACCCACTTGTTAAATATACTTTTTGAAACAATGGGTAATTGACATACACTTCCTCTTCACCCGGCGGTGGCACTCTTAAAATTTTTTTGACCCCATGCTCGTTCCACGTTTTTGAAAACACCCCCCTTATGTCGCAAAAACAAGGACTTCCTGGAGCATTTTTACCCCCCTTTCATCGCAAAAACAAGGACTAACTGCTGTAAAAAATACCCCCTTTCGCGCGAAAACAAGGATATTTGACAGATTTTATACCCCTTTTATCGCAAAAACAAGGACAGCCTACTGTCAAAATAACCCCCTTTTCAGAAAAACAAGGATATTGTACATAATTATTACCCCCTTATATCGCAAAAACAAGGACAACCTGCTGTCAAAATACCCCCTTTTTTGGCAAAATCACGACATTGTACAAAGTTATCACCCCCTTTTATCGTAAAAACAAGGACAACCTACTGTCAAAATACCCCCCTTTTTTTTCGAAAACCAGGACATTGTACAAAATTATCACCCCCTTTTATCCAACCAACTAGTAAAGTCAAACCCACCCACCCCACCCACCAACTCCGTGATTGACCAACTTTTGAACCATCCAAATTCATGTGTGAAATTGCTATTTTAACTCTACATCCTTACCAAGCTCGTGCTGCCCCGGTGGGCAACCGCAGTATGCACACCTAACTGCCCCAATTTCACTTATGAAGCTACAGTCAGGGCAATTTCGGCAGGCCCCACGCCGATTGCACCGACAATCGACGTCCATTTTAGTAAGTTTTGGAGCCGAGAAAAAATCCGACACAAGATGGAATATCCTCGTTGATTGGTTGATTTTATATGCATCTCATCATTTATTTGTTGATTTTAAAAATCATTTTCCAATAGAAAAACGTTTTATAAAATTTGACTGGTTTGGTTTCCACCAAAAATTACGGAAAGTCCTCCCGTTCCCGTAAGCGTAAACGAAAACACCATTTCTGTGGGAAACGCGGAGGGGCGGAATTAAAATACCCCTTAACGCGGAGGGGCGGAATTTAAGTACCCCTAACGCGGAATTAGAATCAGATAAAAACACCCCCTTTCCATCGAAAAATGCGGCGAGAGATTTTAAACACCCCTAAACGCGGAAATACAGTGAAATGAAAAACACCCCTAAATATGGAAAACGAGGAACCCGATCTGAAATTACCCCCCTTTTTCCCGAAAACGCGGTCCGCGTTTTGACCTCAAAAGTACCCCCTTTTCCGCGATTTTTGGAACAAGCATGGTCCCAAAAAAATTCAAGAGTGACACCACCGGGCCTCTTCACAATTATACAAGTTCATACATAAATCTGTCTTTGCTTTAACAAGTTGCTTTTTTTCAAATTTCAAAGACATTATTAATTTTCAACAATACTTTGGAATTTATATTTATGTCTACATGTTTGTGCTTTATTTGCAGGTGTGTTAATTGACCAGCTGACCCGAGGCACCTATGAATGTATGGTGTGTTGTGAGACTGTGAGGGCTCAGAATGCAGTCTGGTCTTGCTCTAACTGCTTTCATGTGTTCCATCTAAGATGTATCAAACAGTGGGCAAGGTCTCCAAATGCTATTGTTTCAGGTAATTTTGTAAAATTTATGGATGGGTCATTATTTGTTTCAAACTCATACATTGGTAATAAAAAATATCAAGTTAGGAAAGTGGATCTGTTTTGCAAGCCCATCTTCAGACTATGTGACTTCTTCATACTGAATAAGTACCAAACTGGGAGTGAGAAGTTAATCAAAATATGAGCCGCCTCAAGCGGCCTCATGGGAAAACCAACAATCTGCATAGGCGAAAACAAAGGCACAGATCAGCTTCGCGGTAAAGCTGATCAGCGCCTTTGTTTTCGCTACTGGAATAGTACAATTCCTCCTCTCCTTAACTCCAAAATTTCAAGCTTCTAGCTCTTTTCTGTGACTGTACAGGACGGTTTGTGTCGGACCTGTTCGGAAACCAGATTGTTGGTTTTCCCACGAGGCGGCTCATATGTGTATATGTTAATAGGAAATATTCTGCAGTTACTGGTGTCCATGGTTTACCTTGTAAAACACTGTCTTGTAAACAAGGGGAAGCTTCGGGGTCTTTAGGTTTCGATGTGAACTGCTAGTTTGACATAGTCTCTTTCTCCCTCTACCATACTTTGGAATAAATGGCATTTGTTATACCAAAACTTTGAGGACTTCAAGCACTGAATTGACATTGTTCTTAACTTTTGGACAAACATTTTGGAATAGATTATAACTGTGGGCAAAAAAGCTATGCATGTACATCTCTAGTTGATACTAATTATTGTAATGTAAGCAATTAAAGGGGTGCAGAGTATTTCATTACGAAAACATGTCCGTGTAATGTTTACCCCCTTGAACCCCACTTTTATATAGAAAAACTGGAGTATGCAGGGGTATACCTATTTTTGCATGAAAACATAGATTGTGGGTACTCGTTAGAACCGCCTCGCCGAGGCGGTTCTAACGTGTACCCACAATCTATGTTTTGAGCAAAAATAAGAAAAATATCCAAAAATTTCTACTGAAAAAGTACAAGTAGGCAAAGATCAGGAAAAGGCGCAATCAGAAAAAGACTCCCACTCCAAAAACCAAGATGGGAAAAAAAACAAACCAACAATCAGGTACTTATACCATGAAAATATTTAGTAAGCCGAATGAGCAGCTATTTTCCCAAATTTTTTCATTTTTTACAACTTAAAAAATCTCTGTATATTGCATGGGCATGTTTTGGTAATGTGTTTAAATGCATATGTTTTCATACATGTTTCTAGGTTCAGAGAAGAACGGTTGGCGATGCCCAGCATGTCAGAATCTTACTTTCAAGTTTCCCAGTCAATACAGGTGCTTCTGTGGTAAGCTTTTAAACATTACTAGCTTAGTATTATATTCTAGTTTAGACAATCAGCAGAAAGATTGAGTCTATCCTTTCTAAGGCTTGTATTAAACCTTATTTATAAAGCCTTATTAAGCTTTTGAAAAGAGTGAGCGTCAACTTCTTGACATGACAGCTCCATTGGCAGTATGTCCAATATATATTAAATTGAATGAACCCATGATCGACCACATCCTGTCTTGCATGCCTCTTTCTTGAAGATTTGAATATATATGAGAATTTTCTATGACCATTTGAGCCGCCTCATGAGAAAACCAATATTTTGAATAGGCGAAAACAAAGACAGAGATCAGCACCTTTGTTTTCGCTTCCTTGAGAGTACAATCCCTCTTCTTCTTAAATCTGAAATTTCAAGCTTCTAGCTGTCTTCTGTGGCTGTACAGCTGGGTTTGTGTCGGACCTGTTCAAAAACCATGTTTGTTTTCCCATGTGGTGGCTCATCCATCTGCTGTTGATTCAAGAAAAGCATTGGTCAGTTTGTATTGAAAGAAATACTGGTAGCATGCCTCAAACAGGTACAAATGGTTTTGACAACTGATTGTTCCAACAAAGTATAAAAAATTAATTTATATTGTCTTTGTTCTTAGGTAAGGTTCGTGACCCAGACTTTAATCGTATGGAGACCCCACACAGCTGTGGTAGTGTTTGTCAGAAAGACAGAGGGGAGGGCTGCAAACACCCCTGTATAGTGTGAGTAAATACCCACATATCATGGGTAGCCTGTATTAGTGTGAGTAATGGTAAATATTCATTAAGATGTGTGGTTAGAGGTTTGGGTTTCACAAATTGTGTCATTCAACAGGGCACATTTTTCCCATATTACTGGTTAGGTGCCCAAGAAGGAATGGTTCTGCCAGTAATTATTAAAAATTGTTGAATTGGACAAATGAGTTCCATTTCATGTATGACGCACATTGTGAAAAGGGGCATGGTGTTCTAGTGGTAGAGCATCGGACTACGAATACAGAGGTCCAGGGTACTAACTCCCCAGAGTACTGGTTAAAACCCAGGAAGTGATGGTTCCATCCCGACATGACTGAAAATTGTTCACTGGGACATTAAACCTCAATATAAACAAACAAAAATTGTGTTTAGTTTAAGTTTCAATGAATTAACCAGAAGTGAAAGTTTATGAAAGAAATGTGCATAAAGCAATAGTAATTGGCCTCAGGAAGGCTTGCTCAGGAGAAGTGTTGCTTGGATGACTTAATCCTGATATGACTTCAACTGTTAACAGTAAAGCATTAAATCACCAAAGAAAATGTAAACATCTGTTTTAACTGTTTTCAGATTGTGTCATCCAGGACCCTGCCCAGAGTGTAATGCTATGGTTAACAAATCATGTGACTGTGGAAAGACAAAGTAAGTGGGCAGATGGGGAGTAGATATATATTATATATTATTCAGTATAAAATGTTTTTCAGTACAAAACATTTAAATATTATAGCTAAACCAAACGGGCATTTGATGTCCCATTACGAAAACTTGCCCATGCAATAAACAGAGATTTTTTAGCTTTAAAAATTGAAAAATTTTCAGCAGAAAAAATTTAATATTTTTCTTATTTTCACTCAAAACATAGATTGAGGGTATTGCGTGTTGGTTCTAACAAGTACCTACAATGTATGTTTTGCAGCAAAAATAAGAAAAATAGGTATACCCCTGCATTCCCCAGTTTTGCTTTATAAAAGTGGGATTCACTGGGGTATAAATTACACAGACATGTTTTCGTAATGTTAGCTGAGTGGTTGGTACTTCTTGAATGTGATACTTGTCATCATTTTGATAAGCATTTAAGCCCATCTGTCTCACCAGTAACAATTTTAACCTTTGAGAACTGTGCTACTTTTATTCTTTTTAATTAAGTGTCTGCTTTTGTTCTGCATAAGGCATTACATATCTGAACTTATGATAATATCAGGAATGTCATTATTTGATTCGAGTATTGCCGGTTGGTGGATTTGGGGTTTAACATTCCACCAACAGTTAAGGTCATATGAAGACAGGACCTCATTTTATAGTCTCATCCGACAGACTGGAGGAGCACAGGATCAAACCTGCAATCCCAGGTTTACAAGGCAAGTGACATAACTACTGGGCCACTGCCACAGAGGCTTCTAAGAGTATCATTTGTGCAGATAATTTTGCATATACATTATTTGTGGTTTTGTTATAGGCAGCTAGTTAAGTGCGGACAGTCAGCAGCTATAAAGTGCACCAGTACCTGTGGAAGACAGTTAAACTGTGGAAAACATTCTTGTAAAGCTATTTGCCACTCGGGGTCATGTGAAAAATGTGAAGAGAAGGTGCAGCAAGGTGAGTGTCATTTACTCAAAACTTTCTTATGTTGCTGAATGTAGACATTGACTAAATCTGACTTCAGTAGGAGAGAATGATATGAGCCGTGCCATGAGAAAACTGGATTATTGCCTATGTGAAAACAAAACCGCAGATCAGCTGTGCAGTAACTGCACAGCTGATCAGTGCTTTTGTTTTCGCTACACTGATATTACAATTCCTCTACTTTCTTAAATCAGAAATTTCAAGCTTCTAGCTGTCTTCTTTGGCTGCACGAGCGAGATTTTGTTTGACCTAGTCGTAAATTTAGAAGCCTAGTTTTCTTGCATCATGGCTCATATCCTAGTGGTAGATGATAGGACTCATACACTAGTTTCCCTGACTCTGCATTATAACTCTGTTTGAGGCTGAGAAGGACACATTTACTCCTCTTAGTAGCACCACGGAGGATACGGTTTTGTCATGACATATGTGAAAATCTGTCGATTGGGACATCGTGCAATAAAGCAAACAAAATTACGTGACTAGGAAAGATCTTTGGTTAATGAAAGTAAGAATGTGAAAGTCTGATTGCTTTTGTAGCAAACAAAATGATATATCTAGGCAATCATGAATCCAGCATGAACAAAGTTGGGAATTAGTCTTCATGATGCGTCATACTTGTACCCGATTAAATATGTTGTTTTATTGCTATAACAATGTTTAAGTCATCATGCTGTTCACATGTGTATTACATATTCTTCGAATATTGTAGACTGTTATGGGAGCAATGAGAAGAGAGAGGTGGAATGACAAATACAGGGGAAGCTGATCAGATTTTCTTTGATTTGTTTCATCTTAAAAAAAAAACTTGGCTTACAATTTTGTAATTTTTATTATACATCCTTTTGTAATTTGTACTATGAATGTTGTAGATTGTTATGGTGGTCATGAGAAGAGGGAGGTGGACTGTGGTAGTTCAGAAGACTTTGCTCAGTCATACAGCTGTGATAACATCTGTTCAAGGTATACACCTTGCTAACACCTGTAGTAACTTGACATTCTCATGAAATAATCTGGGATTAACCTTGCTTCAAAAATTTTGCCAGTAGCATAAATTCTGATTTTGGCAGAGCTTTAGGATTGCTGATTTTTTAAAAAAGGAATACATGCTTAGAAGCATCTTTGATATTGCTGAATACACTCACCTTATAAACTAGGGACTATAAGCGCGACTCAAGGGGGTCACAGTTCCATATGATCTAAACTGTTGGTAAGACACCTGACACATCAACATGCTTGTGCAGCTAAATACACATGTATCTGTTTATACTGAAGTGGTTTTATCTTCTTTGATTACACAAGTCATTTCATACTTATGAAAAGATCCTTTGTTGACAAATCAATCAGAAGAAACCATAAAGACTGATGTTGTTAATGCTACTATGCCATACTTATGAGTTTCTTGTCCCTAACATGGTGTGATCATAGTTTCAAGCTTTATAAGCCCTAATCATGTTTTCACTAAATAAGTCTAATATTTCAATTTCAGAGTATTGGATTGTGGTAACCACACATGTGAGGTGAAGTGTCACCCCGGCCCCTGTGTGAGCTGTCCAGACCTGCCCAGCAATGTCACTCACTGCCCCTGTGGTGCTAAGCCCCTCCCCGAATTGTCTCAGGAACCCAGGACCAGCTGCATGGACCCCATACCCACCTGTGATAATGTCTGTAACAAGGAGTTGACCTGTGGACCTGAAGGTATGTAGTAGACAAAAATGAGTCGCATGAGAAAACCAACAATGTAGTTTCCGAACAGGTCTGACACAAACCTGTACAAGCACACAAGATGGCTAGAAGCCTCAAATTTTAGATTTAGAAAATAGAGGAATTGTACTATCCTAGTAGTGAAAACAAAGGTGCTGATCAGCGAAGCTGATCTGTGCTTTTGTTTTCGCCTAAGCAAAATGTTGAATGTCCAATGACGCGGCTCATTTAGTAGACAAATGAATTGTTGTCTTCTAAACATTGTTTCAATTATTTGACCATGTTTGGGCATGCGTCTTTGATTTAGACTTAAGTAAATTGTTGAAATTGCAGTATATTTATGTGGCTATCGTCGCCAGTTTATTAATGAGGGTTCACTGCTACCAAAGGATCAAGCTTTTATATTTTATTACATGTAAAGTAAGAATAGCAAGTTAGGAATTGATACAATCAAATTGAAAATACCAACCCTGACACCAGGCAGGAAAGAAAGGACAACATAAGATGTACAATAAAAGGCTTTTACATCATACATGAAAACCAAGATGACGAGCTCTTTCAAAGCAAGATAGCTGTCTGTTAAAACAGATATGGCTAGAACAACAGGGTGGCATACATAATTCAGACAGTGTGAAAATAAGCAACAGAAGAACCACTTCACTATGGTCAATATTGAATTTACTGGAGGACCTAAATTGATTATCCTTGCCTTATAGAAAGAAGTGTTAACATTTAACATTACAGCTTTCAAATACATGTATATGTAAGTTTTTGACACCTATAAGCCATAATCACCCTTAATAGTTCAATTGAAGTAAGCTTTGTTAGCTCACCTGAGCCGTAGGCTCAAAGGTGAGCTTATAGTATAGGGAGGCATCCGGCGTCCGTCCGTTGTCGTCCATCGTCCATCGTCGTCAACATTTTCAAACGACTTCTCCTCTGAAGCTGCCAGGCCAAATCTTTTCATATTTCACATATAGCATCTACGAATATTTGTGTTTTTTATTTCAATCGGATAAGAACTCTGGTTGCTATGGCAACTTGAAGTTTCTATTGACTTGTATGGAGAAAAGTGGAAATTGGCATTTTCCGTTGTCAGGCTGGGGATATTTGAATTTTGATTTTACATAAATGTTTATTGAGTAGTCCTTCACGTTTAAGGCAACTTTTGTAAAAATCACTTTATTAGTTTGGTTGCTATAGCAACATAAAGGGTAAATTTTCGAAAAAAATATTCAAAAATCTTCTTCTCAGAAGCCGTATGGGGGATGAAGCTGAAATTTAGCATACATGCTTTAGACATTAGCCTGTACAAAGTTTGTGTTTTTTATTGTCTTTCTCCAACTACTTTGGTTGCTATGGTATCTTGAAGTTTCCATTGACTTATAAGGCAAAAGGTGGAAATTTGCAATTTCTGCCATTTCATTGAGGATATTGAAATTTTGTTTTTACATAAATGTTTATTGAGTAGTCCTTCCCGTTTTAGGCAACTTTTGTCGAAATCGCTTTATTCGTTTGGTTGCTATAGCAATGTAACGGGTAAATTTTCGAAAAAATATTCAAAAGTTTTCTTCTCATAAGCTGTAAGGCTGAAGCTGAAACTTTGCATACATGCTTATGATATTAGCCTCTACAAAGTTTGTGTTTTTTATTGTCCTTGTCCCGCTACTTTGGTTGCTATGGCAACTTAAAGTTTCCATTGACTTATAAGACGAAAAGCGGAAAATTGCAATTTCTGCCATTTCGCTTGAAATATTTGAGTTTTGTTTTTACGTAAATGTTTGATGACTAGTCCTCCACAATTTTGGCAATTTTTGTCATAATTGCACAATTATTTTGGTTGCTATAGCAACGTAAGGTTGAATTTATGAAAAAATATTTAAAGATCTTCTCAAAGGCTGTAAGGAGGATGAAGCTGAAACTTTATATGCATGCTTATGATATTAACCTCTACAAAGTTTGTGTTTTTGATTATCTTTGCCCAACTACTTTCGTTGCTTTGGCAACTTGAAGTTTCCATTGACTTATATGGGAAATTTACAAACACAGCTTTGCTGCATTACTCAGGTGAGCTACGTGGCCGATAGGCCTCTGGTTTAAGAAATGTGTCACAAATAAAATGGTTGCATGATGTTTTAAGCATTGAGTATTTACAGAAAATTCATCACCATACATATACTTACCTAAATGTAAAACACTTTCATGGCCTGAATCATTTTCTCCACTTACAGGTAACCACCACAGGTGTAAGCAGGTGTGTCACGCTGGTGCCTGTGGTGTGTGTGATGGGGAGACAGAGGTGTCGTGTAGGTGTGGATCAATGGAGAAGGAATTCAGGTGTTCAGAACTGCAACAGTTTACTGGTGAGACACTTTCATGTCATGTAATGTATTGATTATTATCTTAGGTGGAGCAGATATTTCACGTCAGTGATTGTAGTAGGTGAGATAGGGTTGGGAAGAGAGAGTTGTGTAGGTGTGAATCAATAGAGAAAGATTTTGTGTGCCAAACTGCAACAGTTTACTGGAAAGACTGTTTGTATGGTGGAGTGTGGTCTTGTATCTTTGAGGTTTTGTTTTGAAAGCTGCTGCCCGTGTGTGCTAGAGCAAGTATAGTGTGATTACTTTGACCATGCTGGTTTACCATTTACTAAGCTTTTGTTGATCTGACTGCTTTAAATGGATATGTTTATAACAGTGCCATATTATTATGGTAGACAAGTGATGCCCTCGTGCTTCACATGGCACTGGAAAAACATCTAAAGGAAGTCAGTATACCCCTTTTCTCTTGTTTACAAAACTTAATCACAAGCGGTTAACCTGCACAATCAAAGTGTTTTTACTATACCCAGGAGGAACTTTATCTGTCAATACTAAACAATGGTTTACTAGGTTTAAAAGCATCAACTCCAACATAGAAATACATGTATTGTAAAAAAATGTAACATTTTTCATTGCAAAGATTAGAATCTAAGTCATCTTTAGCCTAATATTTTTGTTATGTTCTGTTTTTTCAGCGGAGAATGGTGTATATCTGTGTGATAGAATGTGTAGAAAGAAGAAATCCTGTGGGAGACATAAATGTGGACAAAACTGCTGTGTTGTAAGTTGTGATTTATTTCTATTTTGTGTTTGTGCCTCACCATAAGCAATTAAAAAAATCTAAACAAACAGTTTAATAAAAAATTAAAATGTGGTACCATAGCAGTTTAGTAGGGACAACATCAGTGATTATGTATCAACAACCTTAGATGCATAGATGATTGAAATATCATTCTCTCAAATGAACATTGAAATTATCTTTCCTTCCATAGCAAATATAACCTGCTTTGTTTAATTGTAGAGGACAGAACACCCATGTGACCTGGTATGTGGTAGAAAGTTGGTCTGTGGTTTACACCAGTGTGAGGAACCATGCCACAAGGGAAACTGTCCACCTTGTCTTATGGCTAGTAAGTTGTTACTTTGACATATTAGGCTTTCAGATAACTTGGGTTCAAATTTAAGATACAGCAAGCAATTGGCTTAAAACTCTAAGAACAATAGGGCCTGGTTTGTAGAAGGAAATTGTTCTGTGGACTATGTGAGGGACCATGCCATAAAGAAACTCAGTATTGACATTGCCTCAATATTGACGTTGCCAATATTTTGTCCAATATTGACATTGACATTGTCATTATTGCTATCCTATGGTGGAAATCACATCACATCTGTATGATCCTGGTCGTGAGAAAACCAGTCTTAGGGGTTTCCAACCAAGTCTGACAAAAATGAGCCTGTACAGTCACAGAAAAAAGGATCATAGAAGCTTGAAATTTCGGATTTAAGAAGAAGAGGGATTATGCTATCTGTGTAGTGAAAACAGTAACTGCACAGCTGATCTGCACCTTTGTTTTTGCATTGGCAAAAATCTGGTTTTCTCATGGTATGGCTCATATCTATCTCTTAGTGTCATACGCACTCAAGGATATTCTAGATAGACTTGGGATGTCAATAATTGTATAATGTTTCATTATATGAAATTGAAAATGATTTCCCCTTTAATATTTATCATGAATAATTATTAGCACCAATATTTCAGGTTTTGATGAGCTAACATGTACCTGTGGAGCTGAGGTTCTGTTACCCCCTATACCCTGTGGTACGAGGCCACCAGAATGTCACCAGCCTTGTAGCAGAGAACATGCTTGCAAACATCCAGGTATTAGTCTTGATGTATGATGAAACTTTGTGAAGTCATTAATTTTGTTGATACGAAGTTCATTTGGAGTATCCAAGTTAAACTAGAATTACTGTTTACACAAAGAATACAAAGACCATTTGCTAGACAAGACAAGACATAATTTGCAAGATATAGCCATAAAGTTTAACTCACAGATTTTGAACCAATACGGCAATGCTGTCAGTTTAGATAAGAAGCCTCCATGACACAGAGATGAAGCCAGTGGCCTTGCAAACCATTGGTTGTCTCCATATGACCATTGCTGTTGAGAGAGTTGTAAATTACACCAGCATGATTTTGTTGATGATCAAGGCAGACCAAACTCTCTGGATATTCAGGCTGCCTATAGTAGTGTAAAAAATGTGCATTTGCTATCGTTGGCTCGTTGACAAAACCTCGTAACTGCAAAAAAACAAATTTTTCAGGAGAAGCAAAAAACTAAAACTTGTATATAAATGATATATAATTATACCCCCCGCAAAACGAAGTTTTAGGGGGGTATACTGTTTTCAGCCTGTCCGTGATTCCGTGACTCCGTGATTCCGTGATTCCGTAATTCCGTGATTCCGTCATTCCGTCAACATTTTGACATCTTTGCTGAATAACTTAAGTAGTTTTTGCTCTATGTTCTTCAAATTTTCAACACACCTGCACCATTAGACAACACATGTGTGATATGAATTTAGGGGCCAAAGGGTCAGTTTTGCAAGAGTTATGGGACTTTTTAAAACTATACATAGAATGTTTGCAATAGTGCTAATAGTGCATACTTTGTGAAATCAACTCCTCCTACAGCTTTCAATATTCTCTTTTGATACTTTGCAGATATGTGCCAGAGATATTGAAGATATGCATGAAGAAGTATTATGCTGAAAAAATGAATTTTGACAAATTTACAGCATTTTGAACTTAGCCAATTTTCGATAATTGCCATATTCAACAAGGGTTGGTAGTGCATAGTTTGTGAAATCAACTCCTCCTAGGGCTTTCAGTATTTCTTTTCAATACTTTGCAGACATGTTCCACACATATTGAAGATGTGCATGAAGAATTTAAATGCTGAAAAAATAATTTTTGACAAATTTACAGCATTTTTCAACATAGCCATTTTTTGACCATTGCTTATATACAATAATGGTTGGTAGTTCATAGTTTGTGAAATCAACTTCTCCTAAGGCTTTCAGTATTTCTTTTCAATACTTTGCTGACATGTTCCACACATATTGAAGATGTGCATGAAGAATTATAATGATGAAAAGATAATTTTTGACAAATTTACAGCATTCTTCAACATAGTCATTTTTGACCATTGCTTATATACAATAATGGTTGGTAGTGCATACTTTGTGAAATCAACTCCTACAAGGGCTTTCAGTATTTCTTTTCAATACTTTGCAGACATGTTCCACACATATTGAAAATGTGCATGAAGAATTATAATACTGAAAAATTAATTTCTGACAAATTTACAGCATTTTTTAACACAGCCATTTTTTGACCATTGCTTATATACAATAATGGTTGGTAGTGCATACTTTGTGAAATCAACTCCTCCTAGGGCTTTCAGTATTTCTTTTCAATACTTTGCAGACTTGTTCCACACATATTGAAGATGTGCATGAATAATTATAATACTGAAAAAGTGATTTTAGACAAATTTACTTCATTTTTCAACATAGTTATTTCTTGACCATTATATGTATACAATAATGATGGATAGTGCATACTTTGTGAAATCAACTCCTCTTAGGGCTTTCAGTGTTTCTTTTGAATTCTTTGTAGATTTGTTCCAGATATATTTTAGATGTGCATGAGTAATTTTCATGCTGAAAAGTTAATTTTTGACAAATTTACAGCTTTATTTAACTTAGTCAATTTTTTACCATTTCTCATGATAAACAATGATCATAGTGCATACAGTGAAATCAACCTCAAGCTTTCACTATATACTTTTAATATCATATAGATGTGACTGGCATGCTGAGGATGTACATGAAGAATTATAATGCTGAAAAGATATCTTTGGCAAATTTTCTGCATGTTTGACTTAGGAAGTTATTGGCGAGCTTCAGATAATTTTGCGGGGGGTATACTGAAAGCCTTGCTTGCAGCCAATTTCTAGTTGTGCATGTTTACAAATTGTCGTATATACAAAACTTGATAAATGAAAGCTAGAAGCAGATTCTTATGATGAATTAAAGAATGCATTTATGAGAAATCATACATATGCAACTTTTGCATATCTAGAAGATAAAGATTTTCTTGTATTTAATTTTTTTGAAATTGCATATACGAGGTTTTGTCACCTTTTTTCAAGTCCGTTTACCATTTGTAGTCACGAGGTTTTGTAAGGTCATCGAAAAACTAACTTCCCATTGGACATAACCTACAAGGCTTTGTCACAAGCTGAATTTGAATGTTTTGAATCGCGCCATATGAAAAAACGATTTTTTGAAAAAAGTGCAGTTACGAGGTTTTGTCAACGAGCCAACGCTATGGCCCTTGGCTCTTCATGTACTTCTATTTGAAAAAAGTGTCTGTAGATGATAAATTTCGTGTACTATAATCAGACTAAATCTGTACAAATAGAAAAAAATATGGAGTTTTTAGAATTTTCTCCTTGCTGTTAGAAGCACAGGTTTAGTTATGTCAAATGTTGTGAAATCCAAACAGATAAAATGTTTATTGACAATAGTGTTGAACTTGTTGTACTTAATAAAAAAGATTCTATTTTCAGTTCGTCACAATTGTCACAGTGATGAGAAATGTCCACCGTGTACTGAGTTGACTAAGAAAGCTTGCATGGGCAGTCATGAGGTATAGTTATCCAACATTGGCAAAAATTGGCATAAATGAATTTTAAAGAACATCACAAAATAGATCTACTGTTCAATATAAAAGTAGAAGTGTGAATGAGGGAAAAGGTTAGGACACTCAGTAAATTTGAAAATCAAGGTTTAATAAATTAATACTAAATTATTTGTGAAATACCTTCAGGGTTCCCACGCTACCGGGAATTCAGGAAAGGTCCGGGAATTAGTAAAACGGTGTTCCCGGTCATGAAAAGTCCTGGAATCTGTAATTTTCATCATTTTTCCGTGAATCGTCCGGGAATATGGTTTGCCCTGGAAATGTCAGGCCCAGAAAGAAGTGTAAGATTTAAAGCGGCGAACAAGTGAACAATAAAATAGGTTATATCGATCGTTGTTGATCATATTTTCGGGCGCGACGCTATATTCCGGTCTTTTTTGCGGTACCGTCTTATATACAGCTCGGATGGGGCTTTCACACCCAACCGAACAAGGGAAATAATCGGTTTGGCCGAGGGAGTCCAAATACACACGGATCAAAGTTAACGTGGATGCGTTTTCGAATTTCGAGAAAAGGTTTGTTTAACATAGTTTCTCAAAGTTAAGAACGTGCAAAGTCAAATCCTTACTCCCAATTACCGAGGTCTGCTGTTTCAGATAAGAAAAATTGTTTCTTGTTGCAAGTTAAAAATTTGACGATCCTGGAAAAGTCCTGGAATTTTGTTGTGATCAGACCTTGAAAATTACTCATCTGGCCTGGAAAAGTCCTGGAAAAGTCCTGGAATTTGGTTTTGCCAAAAGCGTGGGTACCCTGTACCTTAAAATGGTATAAAATGCAGCGGGGAACTGCATTTCTTGATCAGATCGAGTCATACAAACTGTACACATAAGCCAACCAATCAGAATCTGACTCATAACTTGTACTCATAATTGCTGTTATCTAAGCCTTCATGTTAGAAGTGAGGATTCTCGGTTTCTGACAGATCTGACACACACATGGTTGTACAGCCACAGAAAATAACCAGAAGCTTGATATTTCAAATTTAAGAAGAGGGATTGTACTGTCTGTGTATCACAGCTGAGATAAACCTTTGTTTTCTCATATGCAAAAATCTGGTTCTCTCATGATGCGGCCCAGGGGAGTGTGGTGGCTTGGTAGAGCATCCAACTCCGAATGGAGAGGTCCTGGGTTCAATCCCCATTGGCAGCACAGTGTATCCTTGAGCAAAGTACATTAACTTCCCAAGGTACTAATACCCAGGAAACGGTGGCTTTGTCCCGACTGGACTGAAATATTGTTCACTTGGATGTTTAACCTCAAAGCAATCCAATAATTTGTAGATAAGAGCCAACATTCCCTGCAACCTCCAAGATGTATCATGTGGAATGCCCTGTCGTAAACCCCTGCCGTGTGGAGAGCATTCTTGTCAGCGAGTTTGTCATAAGGTAAGTTCTGGTCCTGAGGTTATAAAACTTTTTCATGCTCAATTCAGCTGAGCATAACATTTAAACTACTCATAAATGAGGAACTAGACCAAATAAATTGAAATTTCAGGTTTAGATCACCAAAGCCTATAATTTATCCTGCTAATAAACAATGGTTGGCATTTTAACATTTATGAGCAGATAAATTTTAGTCTTAGCTGAGCATAACATTTGAACTACTCATAAATGACGAACTAGACCAAATAAATTGAAAGTTCAGGTTTAGATCACCAAAGCCTGTAATTTATACTGCTGATCAATGTTAAAATGCCAGCAATTGTTGGCATTTTAACATTTATGAGCAGGATGAATTTTAGTCTCAGCTGAGCTGAGCATGAAAAAAGTTATATAACCTCAGACCCTGGTTTTGCAGCATGTGTGACAATTACTGTTGTAATTAAGGATGTTCGCTGCCAACATTTGACATTTCGGAACTTCCGGTTTTTATTTTGTTGAATATCTCGTAAACGGTTGCAGATATTTTCCTTATATTTTATATTTGGATACATATTGATGATATGCATTGAATGAGCCATGAAAATTGTCAATCTAAGGATCTTCATTTTTTCACCCCAGGGGTAGGGTAGATTAAACTTGCATATGATACATTTTCAAATAAATTGCACTAGTTCTATGTTTATTTTAGCAGCAGTATATGTGTACATTGTCTTCTAAGTCAGTCTTTCTGTATTTGGTGTGCTAGTTTTAATATTTTGGGTGGTTTTATGAAATGGGCTTTAAGAAATAAAACAGCCGAAAAAAGGCTTAAAATGACGATTTTCAAGTGGTTGGTTCTCTCTTATATGCACACTACCATATATATTTCTTTCTTTTATTCGAACAATATTACCAAGTTCTATGTTGTGTGAAAATACAAGAAAAAGTTTGAATCTACAAATATGGGTTTGGCACATTTCAAAATATTGATTTTTTCCGACTTTTCAACTATGGGGGTAGGGTTGGAAAACGACTTGAAAAATTTTGTCATCCACTTCAAGTTGCAATTTTTTCTGTGCTTTTGGTCCAAAATAGTCTGCATTACCTAAATATTATGACTTTTGAAAGCTTTCTGGGTGTATTTTTGTTCAAGACGGTTATGTTTCAAAGAATTGAAAAATAAATTAATTTTACTAAATTTTAAACATGGTGTGCAGAGGTCTCATTCACAGGCCTGTAGCTTGAAAAAATGCACACTACCCTATACTTATTTTGTTTTCAAATGTCTTGTATTGTATTTTTTAATCAAAAAAGAGTGGTTAGAAAAAAAGTTTGAATACTTTTTCATTGGCAGCGAACATCCTTAAGTTAATTGCCTTGTTAATCGGGGTCATGGATTTGAACCTAGGATCCTTTCTTTTTTGGATGAGACTTAGTGTCAAGGTTCAGTCTCCATTCGGCCTTTGCTGATGAGTGAGCATAAAAAGTGAATAGAACCACTATAATATTATGAATTTTGGGAACTAATGCAATTATAATATGTTGTTGTAAAAGTTAAAAAGCTTGGTGTTGCAGTCATTTCTGAGAAAAGGTATTGTGCATTATCCTATTAAAGAAGTAAGCCTAGATTTAGGGAACATGAACTACTGTAAGTTTGTAAATTTTTGTGTGACTTTTATTTCGTGAATTTTCGATTTCCGAATTGTTGGCGAGACTTTGAATTCGCGAACAAGTAATCATGCAGTCTATAAAGCTTATTATAATTCATTATTAGGGAGAACTTTATTTTCGCAAGGCAACGAATTCGTGAATATTAGCGAAAATTAAGTTCTCCCGAAAATTTCCGGGCTTACAGTACTTGTGCTTACTGTGACTTATCATTGCTAAAGCAAGGTTGGAGGGCAGATTGCCATGAACACTATTATTTTGTTCACAAAGTAGCAGCTGGAGTGAGGAAATAATCATGCATGCCTAATAACATCTTACTTGAATCAATAAAGTGCTTCACATATTTGAGCAGAAAACCAGTCTTAGCGGGTTCTGACCAGGTCTGACACAAACCAGGCTGTACAGTCACAGAAAAAGCCAGAAGCTAGAAATTTCGAGTTTAACAAGAACAGGGATTATACTGTCTGTAAAGGGAAAACAAAGGCACTGATCTGCTGTACAGTAACTGCACAGCTGATCTGCGGCTTTGTTGTTGCTTATGCAGATTGTTGGTTTTATGTTGCAGTAGCTCATATTTGATATTTATAGGGCCGCTGCCTGGAAGAAGGTGAGTCTTGTACTCAGCCGTGTCAGAGAAAGAGAGAGGCCTGTGAGCATGTCTGTGGGGCGCCATGTCACGGAGAGGAACATTGCCCTAATACAGCTTGCAAAGCTCTGGTATATAATATAACTAGCTAAATAGTTTGTTGCAATTTTCCTTAGGGTAAAAAAATTGTAAATGATCATGATCAATTTTATGGTTTGTAGAACAGGTCTGACCATTTCTAGTGGCACAAAACAATCCATTGCTTAGTCACGTTCCTATATTTACGTTGAAGACATACTGCGGGTATAGGTGAAACTATAAATAAACAAAGAAATGATATTGCCGCTGGCCTATAGTATGTACATGCAGGATTGTACTTGAATTGTGTGTTGGGTTAGAAGGTCACGCTGGATATGAATATGAAATTTTAAAGGATTGAAAAAAAATATTTGAATTACTGTATTAAATGGAAATGCAGCAACTAGCCAATTTTTTATCTAAAATTAAAAGCGTAGTCATAAGCACTTGCTTTGTATCCATTTCATATACAAGTGAGCTAAAATGACCAGCTTAATACATATTGGATAAATTTCCCATGTAAAATTATACATTTCTGGCAAGAGAAGTCAGAACATAATCTTTTTTTTTTTTCGTCTTCTTCAATTGTTCAAGTAACAGTGAAATTCTCACATGAAGAATGTAATGTTTTCCTTTGTTGAACAATAAGACACAGGTGTGTGTCAATAGTCTGACACCTTGATTTTAACTTTCAGGTAACAGTAAAATGTCCATGTGGACATAGAGAGAAGAAAGTGATGTGTTCTATGGGTGGACAACAAGATGTGGGAGATTATCAAAAGTAAGCTAACATGATGCTCCAACTGTAAACTACTTGAGCAGTGACACGAGAAAACCTGTCTTCCAGGTTTCCAACCAGGTCTGACACAAACCGGCCTGTACAGTCGCAGAAGAAAGTTAGATGCTTGAAATTTTGGATTTAAGTAGAAGAGGAATTGTATTATCCGAGTAGGGAAAACAAAGGCAGTTACTGCACAGCTGATCTGCACCTTTGATTTCGCATAGGCAAAAATCCAGTTTTCTCATGATGCAGCTCATTTTATTTTCATACAGTTTTGTGATTTTTGAGAGACAGAAAGAGATCTGCAAAGGTTGCAGATTGTCCCAGGTATATGAAAGTCATGCAAAGGGAACATGGTGGTGACCTTTGGTAGAGTCTCAGCATCAGACTGAATTGAAATGTCTCAAGTATAAACCTTTAGGTTGCACCTTGACATGTCTAAAGATTGTTGACTTAAACCACAATACTAGCAAACAAGCAATATGTACGCAAGCCTTGTCAACCAGGATTCTACCTGGCCCCGAAGTTATAATAAATTTTTTTCGTGCTCAGCTCAATTGAGACTAAAATTTATCCTGCTGTTGGCATTTTAACATTTATCAGCAGGATAAATTACTGATGTGATTAATGCCAGAATTTTCAACTGTTTTTGGCTATTAACATATTTATGAGTGATTGAAATTTCATGCTCAGCTGAGTTGAGCATGAAAAAAAGTTATATTACCTCAGGGCCTGGTTGTCCGCAGTCTTGTGTGAAGAGGCTTAATCCTAAAATTATGTCACAGAAGGGCGCAAACCCCTAATGGAGAAGCCTCCGTGGTGCAGTGGTTATGTCACTCACCTTGTAAACCAGGGGTCGCAGGTTCGATCCCGGGCTTCTACAGTCCGTCGGATGGGACTATGAACCAAGGTCCCGTCTCCATATGACCTTAGCTGTTGGTGGGACGTTAAACCCCAATCAACCAACCAACCAACAACCCCTAATGGAACCACTTTCTTTAGATGTGTCAATTATTGTATTTACATGTTTTATTCTAGGATAACTATGCAGAGTTTGGCTGACAGTATACAGATGATGGGAGTAAGCTCTGTCAATATGAGCAAGTTTAGCAAGGCAGCGGGAGGAAGAATGTAAGATGATATAACTTATTGCTTATTGTTTCAATCATTGGCAAAGCAATTATGATAATATTAAATAATGCCGCTTAAAAGTTATGTAATTTGAATGAAGAGAATTTTTACAAGGAAAAATACCTTAAAATGATGTCATAGTTACCTTTACTTGCCTATCAAGGGTCTTTGGTTTGATCTCGGTCTTCTCCAGTCATTTGAATGAGATTGTCAATCTAGGTCCCGTCTCAATCTAGGTCCATTCTCCTTATGACCGTAGCTATTGGTGGCTCAGTAAACTCTTAAACCAACAGCAACAAAAGATAAAGATAACATGATTAAGCTTCCTATGAAAGCAAATTTTGAGTAGTTTGCTAGAGATTGTTTTGAGTAGTTTGCTAGAGCCTGTAATTGAAACTCTAGAAAAGTAATATCCACATTTGAGCCGCCCCATGGGAAAACCAACAATCTGCATAGGCGAAAACAAAGGCGCAGATCAGCTTCGCGGTAACCGCGAAGCTGATCAGCGCCTTTGTTTTCGCTACTCGGATAGTACAATTCCTCCTCTACTTAACTCCAAAATTTCAAGCTTCTAGCCTGCTTCTGTAGCTGTACAGGCCGGTTTGTGTCGGACCTGTTTGGAAACCACATTGTTGGTTTTCCCACGATTTGTGTAATTACAGTATAGAATGTAACGAAGAATGTGCTTTATTGGAGAGAAACAAGAGGTTTGCCCTGGCTCTAGAGATACAGAACCCTGATCTGAGTGCTAAACTAGGCAATCCAACATACTCAGACTTTCTCAAGGATTATGCCAAGTGAGTATTTATATGAATAAAGCTAAATTGCATGTTAGTTCAGGTAAGAATTATTGGAAGCATCAGCTTTTCAAATAAGTAAGAATGTTTGCAGATAATGAGGGTGAATTCAAAACTAAGCAGCAAACAACAAAGGTGTTGATCGGAAAAACATTTCCAGGTGTAGGTCCACACTTGTGACTGGTTTTAATAATTATGATGTCTTGATGTATCATGAAACAACTTTTCACACAACCTACAATATGCAGAGTTTGAGACAAAGTTTTTTTGCCGATACAAGCTGCTATTTACTTTCTACCTAATACCTTAAACTGTGTGATCCTATTCTATTTACAGGCAGTTTCCACAGTTTGTGGCAGGAATAGAGAAATCCCTATCAGAGCTGGTACAGTCTGCTAAACAGGTAAAGCTTTTGGATGAAAATTAGTAATACTAGAGGAGTTTTTACAAACCGGACTTAGTAGTAATAGTTATCTCTATATTTTCGAAGCATAATATATTTGGCATGAATGCCAGTCTCCCATAGGGTCCTCCAGTGGATACAGACATTGATTATTATTTGGCTTTTAAAGAAACATACAAAATATATCAAATGTTGACAATAATAAACAAAATGGTGGAAAGCAGATAACTTTTGATGTTAGCTTTTGCACAATTTGGTTACATTATTGACTACATATCAACCCAATGATAAACAAGAACTCCGCGGAGGTCGATATCGCACCTGCATCGGGCAAAATAACTAAAAACATGAAATATAGGTCCAGAGCACCAGGTTAAGGTGTGTTCTGAAAGGGTATGTGAAGGACATTTACTATGCAAGCTTTCACACTCGCAGCTATCACTGATGCAGAAAAAAACAAACTTCGACATAAATATATAACAAAGTCAATGGACCGTAAAATATAGGTCAAGGTCAGCAGGTCAAGGTGCATGATTGAAGGGTATGTCAAGGACAGTTACTATGCAAGGTTTCACACTCGCAGCTATCTGATGCAGAGAAAACCAAACTTTGACGTAAAAATTTACAAAGTCAATGGACCGTGAAATAAAGGTCAAGGTCAGCGGGTCAAGGTGCGTGCTTGAAGGGTATGTCAAGGACAATTACAATGCAAGGTTTCACGCTCACAGCTATTACTGATGCAGAGAAAACCAAATTTTGACATAAAAATTAACAAAGTCAGTGGACCGTGAAATATAGGTCAAGGTCAGCGGGTCAAGGTGCGTGCTTGAAGGGTATGTCAAGGACAATTACTATGCAAGGTTTCATGCTCTCAGCTATTACTGATGCAGAGAAAACCAAACTTCGACGTAAAAATTAACAAAGTCAATGGACCGTGAAATATAGGTCAAGGTCAGCGGGTCAAGGTGCGTGCTTGCAGGGTATGTCAAGGACAATTACTATGCAAAGTTTCAGACTCGCAGCTATCACTGATGTCGAGAAAACCAAACTTCGACGTAAAAATTTTCAAAGTCAGTGGACCGTGAAATATAGGTCAAGGGTACTGGGTCAAGGTGCGTGCTTGAACGGTATGTCAAGGACAATTAATATGCAAGGTTTCAGACTCGCAGCTATCACTGATGTCGAGAAAACTGAACTTCGACGTAAATGTTGACGGACGAACGAACGAACGGACGAACGAACGTACGGACGGACAGAAATTTGAACTCCTATATCGCACCCTGCTATAAGCAGGTGCGATAAAAATATACAGATTTATCAGGCTTAGTTTGTGACCATGAAATGTCTCGAACCTCGCAATGCAAAGTTTACAATGCAATCAATTTCAGCCTAGCATATATAATTATCATATGTTTTTGCTGCTTTCCGATGGATAATGTCATGTAATAGAAAGTATTATGACCACACACTTATTAATTCTTTTACGGGATATAACATGTCGCTTCATTGACAACGTCTGTAACAACCGTGTGAATTTCCTTTGAAAATATGTCCACTTTGAAGGTGGTTATTACATTTAAGGCTTGTTTAATAAATTTCATATGAAATGAAATCCTCTACTTTATGTGCAGTCCAAGCAGGCCTCCAGGAGCCACTCATTCCCAATAATGAGTCAGAACCAGAGACGCTGTATCCATGAGCTGGCAGAACATTATGGGTGTGATACACAGAGCTATGACTACGAACCAAAGAAAAATGTTGTTGCCACAGCTCCAAAGTATGTATTGAGGAAATCAGTAAGAAATAAACATCTATCACTGGCATAGATCATACCAGTTTGATCAGCACCAAATCAAGAGGTCCTGGGTTTGATCCCCACTCTGGGTGCTGTGTTGTGTCTATTTTTTATGAAGTTTTGTCTGGCAAATTCAAAAATTCTATCTAATAAAGAGTTACAATAAGCTTTATGGACTGCAAGAGTACTCATTCACAAATTCAAAAAATCATAATTATTCATAACTCAGAAAGAGAACAATAGCGAATTGAAAGTTGTTCGAAAATTTTAAAACTTACAGTTATACGCTAGACGCTATGCAGTAAATGCTTAACTGATCGGTGCTTTTGTTTCTGTTAATTGAATAGTGTGATCCCTCTTGTTAAATCTGAAGTTTCCAGCTTCTGGCCCTATTCTGCGACTGCAAGGAAGGGTTTGTGTCAGACCTGGTCAGAAACCATGAAGGCTCATTTAAGGATAGTAGATTCTGATTCTTATTGGCATGTTCTTTTCAGAGACAAATGTTGGCTACCATCAGTGACCTTGACAGCATTAGTACAGAGGGAGCTCCACCCCAGAGCCCCACCCCCTATACCACATGTACACAGAGCAGATGTTCTAAGGTATGATTTGATTTCTCTGTAAAAGTGCAATTCTTTCAGATTGTGTTTTTAGGCTGAAAAAAAATTTAAATTCAGCCCTGTCTAATCTTATATTGCATGACGAACAAAACACACCAAAACAAATATTGCAGATTATAATATCAAGAAACAACATCACTGCATACAATGCATTTATGCCTGTTAATGAGATTATCTAGACATAATTTCTCATTAGATTTACCCCATGTCTATTTCAGACAACACAACCAGGCAGCCAAGCAGTCCACTAGCCTTCTAGGGGAGACCTCCGACCCCCCACCCAATGCCTGGCACACTGTAGGCAAGAAGTCCAAGTCAATGAAGGCTACAACCACATCCCGTCTTGAAGCTTTCGACCTTGGTAGTGGTTCGGACAAGCCAGACTACACAAAGCTCAGTAAAGAGACAAAAGAGGCCCTGAAAGCTGAACCAGTGGTGGATTATTTTGATTTTACTTTTACCTAGCTCAGGCCAATTGATGTCTTTAGTTAATGATTTGTTAAAATTTCAAATGGCAATATTACAAATACACTGTTATTTTTTGTTGATAGAATGTGAGAATCCTTTGCAATGCAAAGGATTATCACATTTTATCAACATAAAAATAACAGTGTATTTGCTCATGTAGTCGGCATTTACTTAATAAGTTGAGGTCTTAACGGTGACAATAAGCTAACAAAGTTTTGAACAACTGGGCCCTGATTTATTTGGGCATGAATTGTGTTTAAGAGTTTTTATGAAAATCAATAGCATTATTGAAAAAATGATGGTATATTGAAAGGAGAATTACAAAGTTTTATATGGAATACCGTGGGTGAAAAGAAAGCATGTATATTTGTAATTTTAAAGTATTATTTTTTGCTGATTTCTGGATGACATACATTGTATATTACATGTTCCATCTGTCAACCCTTTGTGATAATGAGCAATAGTCAGAAGGCATAATATGTTCATTGGGAGGTGGGTTTCAGATTTGTATATGAGAATGGAGTGATGTAAGGTATAAACAAAGATGATTAGTGACAATATGTCCATATGGCTTCGAGAAATAATGAAAAAGGCATTGCCATGAGGAAAACATGTCCGTGAAATGTATACCCCATCATACCCCACATTTGTACAGAAAAACTGGGGTTTGCAGGGGTATAGCTATTTTTCTTATTTTTGCTCCAAAACATAGATTGTGGGTACTCATTAGAACCGCCTTGGCGAGGTGGTTCTAACGTGTACCCACAATCTATGTTTTGAGCAAAAATAAGAAAAATATCAAAATTTAACTACCGAAAATTTTAATTTTTTACAACTTTAAAAATCTCTTTATATTGCATGGGCATGTTTTCGTAATGAAAACTTTGCTTGATGAACTTCAAAAAGTTCATATTACATGGACAAGTTCAACAATAGCCAAGTTGTTTTTACCAGATGTTCTTAAGAGCCACTATTTAATTTTGATAATCAATTTGAAATGATTCGGGACAATGAAGAGACTTCATTGGTGTTTGGTCTGTTACATTATTTTGTCTATCATATAATATTTTGGGCTGAGGCTCAGAAAGGGGTTCTCTTTGTTGATATGGATTGATAAGTTCGCTATTTATGCTTCATGGATTGTTTTGTTTGTTATGTGTTTTTATTTTGAATATAAATGTGCTGAAGGATTTTTGTTGGAAATATTGCCGGGTGTATTAACTCTGCTGATCATATTGATCATATCCAAAATTTGCAATATACACCTTTGAAAATGTGCTGTTGAATTTAACACTTTTACTGCCGTCCATGACTTAAATGGAATTTACTGTTTACAGAAGTAAATTTTCAGTAAACCAGTATGTCCTCTTGTTATGTATTACTGTTTTAAGTGAGGTAAGTGCATTTGATATTAGCAGAGTTTTCTGGTACTGGAAAGCAGTGTTAACATGATTAAAAATTGTTGACTTTACATAAAGTGTTAAACCAAATTAAAAAAATCTTTTTAAAGAGATATTTTGTGAAGCATGGCCGAAAAGTGTTAACGCCTTTTGTATTATTGTTTGTATTTGCCAAAAAAAGCTATAATTATTTCTTACATGTTAAGTTTAGTGCTGCTCAGTTTCATTTGATTGGTCTATCAAACAGTGCTGACCCTGAGGGGCAATCTCAGCCTGGAAGCAGTATCATCAGAGTCTTCTCTTTGCTATTACATTACAAAAACATCCATGCAATATACAAAATTTTAGGAAAGGTGTTCGGGCAGGAATATGGGTACCCGCCAATTTGGGCCTAAAGAAATAGATGGGCTGCTTGTGCCCCCAGGATAAGCTTATACGCTACTGACTGACCATTTGATTACTGGTTAACTGCTCAGGACAGAGCTTGCCAAGGAAAAGTGGTTTCAAGTCAAGCCATCCATACATATAAACATTGGTGGCTTACTTGGGCCGATATAGCTGGAGCTTTTTTATGGGTAAAGTCCCATAAAATGAAGGCAATGTCCCGACAAAAACATAGCTGTTGACCGGAATGTAAGGCACCAGTTAAAACTAAAAAAAAATTTAGAGATGTAAAAATTAAAATTTTTCAGTTAAATGCTTTGTTTGTTTGTTTTTTTTTTAAACTTTTTGCACTAAACATTGATTGTGAATACACATTGGAATGGCCTTACCAAGACGGTTCCCACTAGCATCACGAAAGCATGTCCGTGTAATGTATACCCCTTTGAACCCCACTTTTATATAGAAAAACTGGGGTTTGCAGGGGTATACCTATTTTTCTTATTTTTGCTCCAAAACAGAGATTGTGGGTACTCGTTAGAACCGCCTCAGCAAGGTGGTTCTAACGTGTACCCACAATCTATGTTTTGAGCAAAAATAAGAAAAATATAAAAAAATTTCCTCTGAAAATTATCGATTTTTAACCTGAAAAAATTACTGTGCAGTTTTCGCAATGGTATCCACAATCTTAGTTTAAGATGAAAAATAAGAAAAATTGTATACCCTGTACACCCAGGTTTCACAGTCTCTACATAAAAATAGGATATTAGAGACTATTTATTTTATGGACATGTTTTCCTGATGAATGTTTGCATCATAAGGAAGGGCATAGCCTAGTCATTACGAAAACACCCATGTCATATACAGATTTTTCTTATGTTGTAAAAACTGAAAATTTTCAGTAGAATTTGTTTTCATAGTTTTCTTATTTTTGCTCAAAACATAGATTGTGGGTACACTTTAGAACCGCCTGGGTGAGGCAGTTCTAACAAGTTCCCATAATCTATGTTTTTCAGCAAAGATAAGGAAAATAGGTATGCCCCTGCATACCCCAGTTTTGCTGTATAAAATTGGGGTTCAAGGGGGTATACATGTCACCGACATGTTATGCTGATGGGTCAGTGTATGTCCATGGATGTAAAGTGCTGAACCAACCAAAAGATGCACTCATTCTGTAAAACAACCACATTTTAGACTATTTGTATGAGAGATTTGCATATTCACGCAAAGGTTATGCTTCATTTTTCAGAATTTTTGCTTGGCGGTGGCAAAGAATTCTACTGGCACATCTGTATGTAATTGTGTAAACTACTTTCATTCATAGAGGTTTTGGTGTTAAAAATGAATTTAATTTATTGACGAGATATTAAATATTTTATGCTGTTTTGCATATTCATTTCAGCCTTGATTAAAGTTAACCAGTATCAACTAATTGTGTTTTTGTTCTCTTTGTTGAAAAGAATCATCTACTTCCCAAATACCATCCTCTGGCAACAGCTATTTTACAGCATAGCATTATGGAAACATGCCTATGTAATATACAGATTTTTCTGAAGTTGTAAAAAATGAAATTTTACAGTAAAAATCTTTCGATTATTGCTCAAAATATAGATTGTGGGTACACATTAGAACCGCCTCATCGAGGCAGCGATGAGGTGGTTCTAACGAGTACCCACAATCTATGTTTTGGAGGAAAAATAAGAAAAAATTGTATACCCCTGCATACCAGAGTTTTGCTTTATAAAAAGGGGGTATATATAACGCTGACATGTTATCCTACTGTTACCCTGTTCTGCATAACCTGAACTATAATAATCTTTATTTATAATAATAATCTTTATTTAAAGTCACTTTATATTTCAACAATCAACATAAGCTCTGTAGAGCTTTTATTGCGACTATATGTACACTATATACATTGAGCTGTGGAAATGTGACTTGCTCAAGGCCACAACAGATGACGCCCCGGACGGGATCGAACCTGGGACCCTATGGCCCAAAGTCCGATGTGCTACCGACTGTGCCAGCCCGCCCCACCAATGTAAATCAACTGTCCCTGATTGAAACAGGTAATGTAACAAAGTTAAGCAAGTTTTGGGGACTTGTGGTATTACTCTGCTGTGATGTCACATTGACCTCTACATTTTCACATTAGCCTCCCTTGTTCACATTGGCCTCCGTTGTAAACTTTATCTGATTTTTGAAACAAGACTGGTAGAGACATGACTGCATCAAAATACTTCACCAGAAGTTGGAATTATACAAAGACAGCCACTATAAAATCTGCATCAGGAAGCTAAGTCCATGTTTGACCATGTTTGCCACCATTTGACATTTCACGGACAGACATGTCCATGAAATGTATACCTCCTGAACCCCATCATCATGGATACAGGCAAGGTGGTTCTAATGAGTACCAACAATATATGTTCTGGATAAAAAAATAAAAAAAAAATGGTATTCCCCTGTAAACTCCATTTTCACTTGTATAATTGGGGTATAAGAAGTTATACATTTTATGGACATGTTTTCCTGACCACATAGTCAGAAAATTGCACATTTTCATACACCAAGAAGATTGATCAGCTGCTGTGATGGACCTCTACAAGCAGTATTGCTTAAAATAAGGTCTCGGGAACCGTAAGTAAGTTACAGATTTCTTTTTACACCTAACCTCAAAAAATGTTTCACATTTTGAATATCTCAAAGGGCACAAAATAGAATCAAACAAAAAGCGTGGATAAATTGATTTAATATACGTTTTTACAAGGAACAAAAACATATAAGTAATAACATGCTAGTAAAACAAATTTTATTGCAACATTAATACCAACAAGTTCACAGATTAAAAATAGGATTAGAACTTGTTAAAAATGGTCATCAGTTTACAAAAAATGTATGTTTGTTTTGTGTTTTAATATGTAGGCCCGCCTCGTTTGATATTTAGTTGTATTTGAAATAATGTTACCAAAACTTCAAAGGAAAAACAGAAAGTCGTACTACAACGTCTCAATGACAACAGAAAAGTTGATAACTGTTTAAATTTCATAATTTCATTTCAATGCTTTGGTGTGTTGAATCAAACTAATCACTAATATCCACGATTAATACCAGTATTATGTGTGTTGTAAACGATATGATTTTTTCGTTACAATTCAGTCCTATGTTAGAGTTTAAGTACCGAGTAGAAAAAATAAGTAAAATAAAGCGAGTCGAAGACGAGCTGTTTTTACTTATTTTTTTTCTACGAGGTCTTTAACTAACTTAAAGTATGACACAACACAAATTGGCAGATCCGTACTGTAACTTCCAATATCAGTTTTCATCTCGCCTCTTTGTTTTGATATTGACTTGTATTGGATTTAATGTTACAAAAACTTCAAAGGAAAAACAGAAAGTCATACTACAATTTTTTTTATCTATTTGAGCCACCGCATGAGAAAACCAACAATTTGCATAGGCGGAAACAAAGCTGCAGATCGCGAAGGATCAGCGCCTTTGTTTTTGCTACTCGGATAGTACAATCCCTCTTCTTCCTTCATCCGAAATTTCAAGCTTCTAGCTGTCTTTTATGACTGTACAGCCCGGATTGCGTCGGACCTGGTCGGAACCCAAATTGTTGGTTTTCTCACGCACAGGCTCATTTATAACATACGTATATGCTGAATTTCATGACGGCTGGTGAAATCATTGGTATGTAGCCAAAATAAAGGTCATCCTAAAATGCATTTGAAACGAGGTTCAAGAATGTTTATAAGAAGTTTTCATTACTACATGTACATGTACCTATACATGTACTCGTGTACATGTACTATAGATCATCAATATTCAAGCGTGGCTTCACCCATTTATTAGTGCTTTGTGGCGCCGGAAAATGAAATTCCAACTCATGAGATGTGCTGAATATTCAAGCTTCAATAATTTATGACACTTATATCTTGCCATTGGTCTGTCTCATCATTTTGTAGACAAACAAAATTTTAAGTGTTCCAACAGAAATTTGGTGGTACCCCGCCATCGTAATAACTTTTTCGCGGCCTGTACAGCAAGTTGAACACAATCATGAAAATGATTTTAAATGAATTGTAAACTGCTGTTAATTTAGAATATTATTGGGTTTCAGGTTCATCTCCGTTTAGTTTGTAGACTCATCACACTCATTGTCCGGTCGATTGCTTCATCATCATTTGAGCCGCCTCATGAGAAAACCAGCAATCTGCATATGCGTAAACAAAGACGCAGATCAGCTTCGCGGTAACCGCGAAGCTGATCAGCGCCTTTGTTTTCGCTACACAGATAGTGCAATTCCTTTACTTTCTAAATCCAAAAGTTTCATTCTCCAGGCCATCTTCTGTGCCTTTACAGCCCGGATTGTGTTGGTCCTGTTCGGAAACCACATTGTTGGTTTACCCCACTAAGCAGCTCATTTCACACTTGATGCCCCATGTTGTGTACATCCCAAGTCCGACCACCGGAACTGGAAGACGAGGTTAGTCTATCTCCTGACCTGCATGACAGATCTCATGTCTTTGTACATACAACTTTCCGGTCTGAGCTGAAATAGAAAACAAAACAAGTTAAAACAACATTTTATTTTCATCTCTGTCAACTTGTGAGGCAATGTCCGAAGGTCAGTTATCCCAACACCAAAATGCACCGATTTGTTGCTGCAATCCGAAATTTCATACCCTCTAGCCTGCCTCTGTGACTGTACAAGCAGATTTGTGTCGGGCCTGGTCGGATTCCAAATTGTTGTTTTTCTGACGCAGCGGCTCATATTCGAGAACACTACACAAACATGCATTTTCAAGTAAGCTTTCACCGAAATAAAATATTTAGGGCATTCTTAATTTGAGCAATTAATAAAGAACTAAACGGGAAAATATCTTCACTGCTTCATGTTTTGTCGGGTACACATAGCTTTATTAGTGTAAATAAAGAACTAAACGGAAAATATCTTCACTGCTTCATGTTTTGTTGGGTACACATGGCTTTATTAGTGTATGGATATGTAAAAAACAGGACTACAAGTTTTTGTACTTAGGCTCGTGAACTTTAAAATATAGAAATATAGAACCAAAGGTTTTGAGCAAAGTTGATACCAAAAATGTCTGGAAAAGTCATTCGCGCAAATTATTATGTACATGTGCATAAAGTTTGGCACGGAACACAACCGGTAAAAAAGTTAACGTAGCATTACAATCCACAGCTGCAAATCTCTGAAATTTCCTTTAATCTTTTCAACAGAAGTCATTTGTACTTGTCGATCATTTCTACCCAGTGAGCAATATAGGCATCAGGAAAACATGTCCGTGTAATGTTTACCCACTTACACCCCACTTTTATATAGAAAAACTGGGGTTTGCAGGGGTATACTTATTTTTCTTGTTTTTGCTCCAAAACATAGATTGTGGGTACTCGTTAGAACAGATTCGGCGAGGCGGTTCTAACGTGTACCTATGTTTTGAGCAAAAATAAGAGAAATATCAAAAATTCTATGAATTTTTCAATTTTTGCTACTGAAAAAAAAAATCTTTATATATTGCATGGGCATGTTTTCGTAATGTAATGTCGGCGATAGCAAACGCAAACGAACACGGATCAAAAGTAGTTTCGGCTTTAACATATCGCATCGAAAATGGCATATTTTGCATCTGTGATATACATGTATGCATCAACTGTTTGCAACATTTTCAGTGCGACTTTTTCTCGAGAAACAAAGTACACGTGCAATTGAATTCTTACATGTTCGTGTATCCTCTATATATAATCAGCGTCAGTAGCTAAAGCCCCAGACTGAGAAAAGTCATCAAAAATCACTTTTGGTGGCCACCTGTTTAGCACAAATTTCCTTGGTATAGTTGTTTAGTACTGTCCTTAGGAAGTATGAAAACCAATGTTTTAATTTTTTTCGGTCTTCTTGCAAAAGGAATTTTTATTTTGATACATGTAACGTGAAATGGGAAACATTCGTGTAGCTAGCTAGTACTATCATATGATTTTCAATTAATTTGGTTTTATTTCTGAATGTTATCTTCACTCGTGAAGTAAATTATTTATAATTGTTTATTAAATTTATTATTATTATTATTATTATTATTATTATTGTTGTTGTTGTTGTTGTTGTTGTTGTTGTTGTTGATGAACTTACGCATGTACGATGACATCACACAAAGTTCAGTACAAATGTGTCAATATTGTATCTTGGCTTCTTCATTAGGCATTCTGATGCTGAATCCGCATATCAGGTGAGCAAACAATGTTCTCTTGGGACTAAGATGCACCTATGTGAAGTCATTAAATAGTTACCTGATACCCACCTGATAATTATCTAATTACCGCTAACTAAACTAATGTGTGGAAAGATACTTCTGATAACAGGTATTTGAAGCTGTTATCTAAACAACCGATGCTTAGTGTTCTTTTATTATTTTTTGGTTTTATCTGTTTTTGGTTGTATTTATTTATTTATTTATTTATTTATTTATATCTATTATTTATTTATTTATTTATTTATTTATTTATTTATTTGATGATGTTCATATTTAGCAGCCGTATTGAATATGATTTTCAATGACAAATAGAAAATAGTAATGATAATAATAAAAAAGGTATTAAACAAGCGAAAATGATACGTTTACGTGTATTTTGACTTTGGAAGTATGAGGATAGATGTCTTGTGTTTTTATTTTTGGGGTACTTGATTCAAAGACGATTAATGATATACAGAACATGCAAACATTTTTGTTTTGAAAAATAGAGAAATTAACTTGTATTATTATTAATGACCCCTTAGTCAGCCTTGCTAACACACTTGTCAACATGCGTCATTTTCAGGCGAGCGAAACAAATGCAAAAATTCTTGCTTTGTGTAGATCGCTATCAAAATTCCAAAGCCCAATATAATAAATGAGCCATGTCATGAGAAAACCAACATTTTGCATATGCGAAAACAAATGTACAGATCAGCTTCGCAGTAACTACGGAGCTGATCAGCTTTTCTTTCGCTACACGGATAGTACAAAAAATTTCCAGCCTCAAGCCATCTTCTGTGCTTGTGAAGTTCAATTTGTGTCGGGCCTGTTCGAAAACCACATTGTTGGTTTTCTCATGACACGGCTCAAATACTTTTCTTTGGAACTGACTGACAGACTGACTGTTTGTCCCGAACCGAACCTGTTTGTCTTCGTGAAATTATTCCAGCACTTGGGATTAGTCAGGGTTGAGAAAATAACTCCATGTCATTAGGACGATTTATTACCATAAAATAAAAACAAAAAGAAAATGGTCAGAATGTCTAAAGAAAACAGGTTTTAGCATCAAAGCATCGACCAACACAGTAGAGAGAGAGAGAGAGAGAGAGAGAGAGAGAGAGAGAGACCGAAAAACAACAGACTCTAATAGTGTAACAAGATAAAGTGTACGAAACGCGTAATTAGTATTTATTTTTATTTATTTCATTTATTTATTTATATAATATTTAAAGAGGAGAAACACATTTAGCTGTAATAGCTAGTCTACCATGTGATCCTCTAAAACGTATATACAAATGTACAAATGTAATATAAAAATGACACAAAACAATTTACATTGAAATTCATACAATTTAAAGTATGATGAATGAAATTTGCATACCCGACACAAATTTTGAAAATACACACAGCAAAATTTTAGCTTGTATTCGCCTTGATGTAGTATGAGTCTTTCCATAGGCGATTGAAAGCTCATTCCGTTTATGGGCACCAAGATGGTCAAAATAAAATAGTGCAGAATCCAAAGTGCCTTTTTTTCGGCGTGAGCCGTCTAAGCTAAGTATTGACCTAATTTCATTGGCACTATTTCATTGGACAAATTATGGGTCATATGTAAATTAGCGGCGAGATTAGACGAGCCGCGAGATTTAGACGAGATCGACTTTTTTTTTTTTAGGTCATGAGGATTTCCGGTAACCCGGTCGCGTTAGATTTCCGGGTGTGTTCCTTTACCGGTGTCCGGTAAGATCCGAAAGGGCTGTAAGATGTGGAAGTGCGATGGAAAAAAAAAACCTAGTCAAAATTATTTTCTGGCATAGAATTTTTATTTTTTAACCGATTTTGAAAATTTGTGTGGCACTTTTAAGACTAAAAAGTCAAATTTTATAGGAAGCCTCTATAGGAAGGAGAATGAAAGTGTATATAATTAATTTAGGTCACATGACCAAGATGGCCGCCAAGCTCATATAATGTATATGTATATATATGGTAAAAAAACCTTTAAAAAATCTTCTCCAGAACTCATTTAAGCCTAGGATCTTGAAACTTGGTATGTAGCATAAGGGACTAAGGTCCACAATGTGTATACAAATCATGACCCTTGGATGACCTTGACCTATTTTACGTCAAGGTCAACATAATGCATTTGAATGGGGAAAATTGTTAAAATGTAATTAAATGCGGAAAACTTGCTGTGATTGAGCAAATGGACAGAATATTGATAATGTTTATGCAAAAAAATTACTCCCCGGCCTCGGAACTATATCCATGTATATTTTCATAATATTCAAACATCTTATTCTCTGAAACCACTTAGCAGATCAAAGCCAAACTTTATGTGGAACATCCTTAGAAAGTTGGAAGCAATGTGTATATTAATAATCCAAGTTACATGTCCAAGATGGCCGCCATGACCATATATGGTAAAAACCTTAAAAAAATTATCTTCTCCAGGACCCGAAAGCCTAGGATCTTCAAACTTGGCATGTAGCACTGGTGGTCCACATTGTGTATATAAATCATGACCCTGGGATGAACTTGACCTATTTTATGGCAAGGTCAACTTGGCTAGCCAGTGCATTTGAATAGGGAAAATTTGGTTACATGTAATAAAATGGGGGAAAAATCAAAAGAGTTATAGGGTCAGACACTGGTGAAGCTTTAGTAGCCGAAAACGCTGTATGACCCACACAATTTCTTAATAATATTTTCGTTCTCTTAAAGAAACTGAGTTTTAAGTTTTATTCAAGAACAATTTGTACACAAGCAGTTATTGTTAGGACACTCACTTCTGGTAGCTACTTTGCTACATTTTGGTAGTACGTTTAATTTATTATGATAGCTCAGCTCCATCACATATCTCAAGTTATACGCACATGTGTTGAGCTGCCAAGCTAAGCTTATAGTCTAGCAATGTTTCGACATTTTAAGCTCACCAGGTGAGTTTTTAGTAAACCATGCTCTGGCATCTATTGTCTTCATTCGCAATTTTAAAGTTCTTGTAATAATAACCCATAGAACTAATCAAAATCAAACTTCATGTGAAGCATTCTCAGAAAGAGGACTGAAAATTGTTGAACAGGACGTTAAACCAAAACAAACTAAACTATTTTCCAGTAAGGTTGCCTATTACAGGTAGTGTTTTAAAATGTTTTAGTTCAACCTGTATAAAGCAAGCATATAAGGATGTGACCACACAATTTATTATGTTCGAGTCAAAACGCAGAACATATTATAACCCACATCCATTTAAAGCACGCCTATTATCTTTTTTAAAGATATTTCTTGTTTACATGTATTTGAAATAGAATCCAAGTATACAAGTGTCCCGTTTGGAAAATAATAGACATTGACGCGAGCATGCCGTTTCCACTCAATATCTTGAGAACGAATTGATTTGATCATGTGTGTGTGTGTGTGTGTGTGTGTGTGTGTGTGTGTGTGTGTGTGTGTGTGTGTGTGTGTGTGTTTTGCAAATGATTAATTGACGTCAGAATTTCATTTCGCTCATAATCTTTGAGACTCAATTGGCACAAGTTGACCAAATGTTGCAAGCACTGTAATAAATGGCACCATTTTTGTTTTGCACTAGATTTGCATTGAGAGTGTTCCGTATAACATTTGAGCCGCCTCATGAGAAAACCAACAATCTGCATAGGTGAAAACAAAGACGCAGATCAGCTTCGAGGTAACCACGAAGCTGATCAGCGCCTTTGAACCACGAAGCTGATCAGCGCCTTTGTTTTCGCTACTCGGATGGTAGAATTCCTCTATTACTTAAATCCGGAATTTCAAGCTTCTAGCTCTTTTCTGTGCTTGTAAAGGCCGGTTTGTGTCGAACCTGTTCGGAAACCACATTGTTGGTTTTCCCACGAGGTGGCTCATTTCTTTTTAAAATCAAAAATAGATCTACAATTCATTATTTAGGCCTACCATATTAATTGCGCTGATTGAAAAGACACGCAATGAATATTGATGTTTGCCGGTTTGGATACCGTCAGGACACGGGAATTCTACATCATAATCAGTTTCGCCGTGGCGTCGGATGCTCGGTCACAATGTTCGATGTTTCCTTGTTCTTTATGTATTTAACTGTTGCCATTTCAAAAATGCTTTCATTGCAGCGGTATGGAAACTTCAACAAATGCATTTGAACGTAGCTTTAAGGCCGTACGCAAGCCATGTATGTTCATAAAAAATCTAGCCGCTTTATGATCGATCTATTTCAGAAAAAAAAACGTCATTTTTTCTGTATGTGACATTATCTGGCATTTTGGGCCTTGTAGAGTCAAAGTCATAAATTTGTTTTTTAACATTTTTACACTTTTTATTATGTAAATAATACAATTCCAAAAGCTTTTGTGAATTGGGCTTTAGATAATTAAGAACAAAAAAAATAGAAAATACGCTCCATCCTCAGTTTGCATCTGGAAAGGAAAACAATTGACCTTTGAAAAACGTCGTTTTTTGATCTGTTGTCCCAAAACTTTTGGTGATTAAATGGTGGGTAAATATTATAGAATAAGAAATGTCAAAGCTGTCATTAGAAATTTCCAACCTTTCTCAGAGAACGTCACGTACAGCTTTGCACCGAAACTTCACCCTTCACTGCCACTTCTGCGACAGAACGGTCACAAAATGGGAATAAATGTCTGGTCATCATGACGATGCAATAATATTTCAGATGGACACATAAATGTAAGCAAACGATTTGCGTTGTTTCTATGGCGAGATACCATATTTATTTGGCTTTATGGCGGCGTTTAAATTTGCATACACATGCACGTTATACATGCACCAGGAAAACATGTCCATGGAACGTGTACCCCCTTGAACCCCACTTTTATATAGAAAAATGGGGTTTGCAGGGGTATACCTATTTTTCTTATTTTTGCTCCATCACATAGGTTATGGGTACTCGTTAGAGCCGAGGCGGCTCTAACGTGTACCCACAATCTATGCTTTGAGTAAAATTATTATTTTTTTTTCTACCGAAAAGTTTTCATTTTTTACAAATTTAAAAATCTCTGTATATCGCATGGGCATGTTTTCGTAATGTGTAACCAACGGAAAACAGTACATGTATCTGTGATTTTTCTAATCAAGTGACATATACTTGTATAAATCCATACTGTTTAATGTTTTATCATTTCTGAAATCGAGAAATACTACTTAAAATAGTTTAAATGAATTAGATGTACATGTTCTAGTTTTCTAAACTAAAAACATCATTTACCTTAAATATTCCGAACAAAACTAGAAAAGTGCAAACGCAGTACGCATATATTCAAACACATGCCACAACATTTTAACAAGTGTGGGGGTAACAGAAAATGACCATGACAATTCAGTAGTAAGTGTAACCTATGGAACGCCAAAGCTGTCTGATGGTAAGGAATAAAAACATTTGATGCATCATCGTCATTATATCCTGCTCACATTTGATTATATGTTGTATAGTTTGCATTATATGATGAGAAAAGTCCATTATATGTTGGACCAGGTTCTTTATATTATGAAAATTTTTATTATATGATGAGTAAACATCTTTATATTATGGTAGACTAACATTATATGATGGGTAAACATCTTTATATTATGGTAGACTTACATTATATGCTGATACAACCTCATTATATGATGTGACAACTACATTATATTATGGACTATTGTCTTTATATGCATCAAGTTCATTATATGGTTCGATAACTTCTTTATATGCGCAAACTTCATTATATGCGCAAACTTCATAATATGATGTGACAAATACATTATATGATGTGGACGATTTTGCGAGAAGAAGAATTACATTGACACCGTTTAGAGAGTTATTGTATACATGCCGGGACTTCCGGACATACTGCTGATTCTATCTATCTATCTATCTATCTATCTATCTATCTATCTATCTATCTATCTATCTATCTATCTATCTATCTATCTATCTATCTATCTATCTATCTATCTATCTATCTGTAATCATCATGATCATGATCGATCATCACCATCATCATCATCATCATCGTCATGATGATATATCATCATCAATATCGATCATCATCATCATCATGATCGACAGTAGTATAGAGGGTGGATTTTTAATCTACTTTCCTGGTCGCCTGGTGTTGTTCGGTTGTTCAAGATGGCGGCCTCCATGGGACCGATATTGCGCAATATTTCGTAAGATCCACGAATCATTCTATTTCCGTTTCCGTGCCACTTTCGATATCTGATCCGGTTTCTTATTGGCATTTTAAGAACGTCTAGCGTCTTCCTGGCCACCACTAGCAGACTTCCAGGATACCGGTGCCAATTAGATTAAGCTTAGATTTCGACTCCCAATACCCTCCCGAGTCGAAAGCGTCGGTCTGCGACACTACCAGACCACTCGCAGACTTCCAGGATACCGGTGCCAATTAGTTTAAGCTTAGATTTCGACCCCAAGACTCTCCCGACTCGAAAGCGTCGGTCTGCGACACTATCAGACCACTCGCAGACTTCCAGGATACCGGTGCCAATATGTTTAAGCATATATATCGACTCCCAAGACCCTCCCGAGTCGATAGAGTCGGTCTGCGACACTATCAGACCACTCCCAGACTTCCAGGATACCGGTGTCAATTAGTTTAAGCATATATTTCGACTCACAAAACCCTCCCGAGTCGATATAGTCGGTCTGCGACACTACTAGACCACTCGCAGACTTCCAGGATTCCGGTGCCAATAAGTTAAAGCTTAGATTTCGACTCTCAAGACCATCCCGAATCGAAAGCGTCGGTCTGCGACAATATCAGACCACTCGCAGACTTCCAGGATTTAGCTCGGATTGGAGTTTATGGAGCTATTTTATCTTCATGCCTCCCCAGTTCCTCATTCTGACTCCTCGCACCCTACAAAATGGCTATTTGACACTTTTCGGTGACTGTCATACTCAGCGAAAACCCCACCCCCACCCCCGTATATTATATGGTTTATGCGCAGTTGTGTGCTACATACATTGGATATAGGTGTATTTGGACGAACGATAGTCAAGGTTTGGTAGCAACAGTTGTGTCACCGGATTCCTGGAAGTCTGCGAGTAGTCAAAACTTGTCGCAGACAATTCAAATGGTCTTATAGGATCTAACAAGGTCAAATCAGATTTTAACTCTATTGACACCGGAATCCTGGAAGTCTGCGAGTAGTCAACACGTTCGCAGACCGTTTCAAATGGTCTTATAGGATCTCAGAATGTCAAATCATGCTTTTACCCTATTGGCACCGGAATCCTGGAAGTCTGCTTGTAGTCAGAACGTCTCGCAGACCGTTTCAACCCGTTTTATATGGTTTGAGGTCAAATCAGGCTTTTACTCTATTGGCACCGGACTCCTGGAAGACTGCAAGTGGTCTGATATTGTCGCAGACCGACGCTTTCGATTCGGGATGGTCTTGATAGTCGAAATCTAAGCTTTAACTTATTGGCACCGGAATCCTGGAAGTCTGCGAGTGGTCTGGTATTATCGCAGACCGACGCTTTCGACTCGGGAGGGTCCTGTGAGTCAAAATATATGCTTAAACTAATTAGCACCGGTATCCTGGAAGTCTGCGAGAGGTCTGATAGTGTCGCAGACCGACGCTTTCGACTCGGGAGGGTTATGGGAGTCGATATATATGCTTAAACTAATTGGCACCGGTATCCTGGAAGTCTGCGAGTGGTCTGATAGTGTCGCAGACCGACGCTTTCGACCCGGGAGGGTTATGGGAGTCGAAATATATGCTTAAACTAATTGGCACCGGTATCCTCGAAGTCTGCGAGTGGTCTGGTAGTGTCGCAGACCGACGCTTTCGACTCGGGAGGGTATTGGGAGTCGAAATCTAAGCTTAATCTAATTGGCACCGGTATCCTGGAAGTCTGCTAGTGGTGGCCAGGATGGCGCTAGCCGTTCTTAAAATGCCAATAAGAAACCGGATCGAAAGTGGCATGGAAACGGAAATAGAATGATTCGTGGATCTTACGAAATATTGCGCAATATCGGTTCCATGGAGGCCGCCATCTTGAACAACCGAACAACACCAGGCGACCATGAAAGTAGATTAAAAATCCACCCTCTATACTACTTTCGATCATGATGATGATGATGATCGATATTGATGATGATATATCATCATGACGATGATGATGATGATGGTGATGATAGATAGATAGATAGATAGATAGATAGATAGATAGATAGATAGATAGATAGATAGATAGATAGATAGATAGATAGATAGATAGAATCAGCAGTATGTCCGGTAATCCCGGCATGTATACAATCGGTGTCAATGTAATTCTTCTTCTCGCAAAATCGTCCACATCATATAATGTAGTTGTCACATCATATAATGAAGTTTGCGCATATAATGAAGTTTGCGCATATAATGAAGTTATCGTACCATATAATGATCTTGATGCATATAAAGACAATAGCCCATAATATAATGTAGTTGTCACATCATATAATTAAGTTGTATCAGCATATAATGTAAGTCTACCATAATATAAAGATGTTTACCCATCGTATAATGTAAGTCTACCATAATATAAAGATGTTTACTCATCATATAATGAAAATTTTTATAATATAAAGAACCTGGTCCAACATATAATGGCCTTTTCTCATCATATAATGCACACTATACAACATATAATCAAATGTGAGCAGGATATAATGACGATGATGCAGCAAATGTTTTTATTCCTTACCATCAGACAGCTTTGGCGTTCCATAGTAACCGAACTCGATTGTCGATGACTTGCACCCATTTCCGCATACTACTGAATTGAAATTGTCATTCTATGACCTCTTAATTGTTAAAATTAATGCGGTACAGTGTTGTTTGCTTTGACAGAGCAAATTACTTCCCATATTACAATGTTTATATATATATATATTTTTTTTTTTTTTAAATTCAGTTTTACGTCCCTTCCAAGATTATTTCAGCTCATATGAGACGGGCCAATCATTAGGTGGGGCGAAAACGGGATTTTGTTTTGTTCAGTACATATTCAACTCATGCGAAGTTTTCTTAACTGTCAATCTATAAAATCACCATTCACATTTTGTTTTTCATTTTAATGTCAAAACATATTCACGTATGGTCGCTTTCGAAGGTTTTCTGTTCGAATATCAGCTACATGTATCTGCACACACGGTTTACTCTCCAAAATCATAACGCCGATTGACTTATCATTCATGTAAATTATAGCAATCATCAGGCAAATTATGGCTATTATTTTATCATGTATTCGGTCAGATACATTCTCCGCCAGATTAATGTATGATTAATGAGGTTCATTTCCAGGGATTTTCAGGACACCGTATGTACCATTTGATGCTGCCATGGTTAATAAATACCATGTTAAAATTCAATCACACAATTTTAATTATTCAAATTAAAATGCAAGCACTGTTGAACCGCAAATTTCATATTTCGCAAAGTTCACACTTATATGTGAAGGACTGGCACCAATATGTCACATTAGTCTCTTCGTTTACATGCACATGATTTTTCAGGATGTTTGTAACGCTCAAGATCATTTTATATGGAACTTTACCAAGGCCTCAAATGACCACACATATTTAGATGTTACCATCATATAATCAGGCTGATTAAAGTCCCATTTCAGCCCACCAAATATACATGTACGCCTGGAAAGTGAGACATTTCCCAAATAAATAAATAAATAAATAAATAAATAATATTCAACATGCATAAATTACCGGTTTCGTCCTACTAGCACTGAGACAGAAAGTACACACTGTCTTTGGAGGACATTCCATCCCGCCCCTGAGCATAGCCTGATGTTTGATACACGGTTGGTCAATACAGTCCGATCCAACCATTAACACTGTGTTCAAATGCGCGATATAACTCGTCGCAAGTCTTAGCACCTCGATTTTCGACAGTTTTCTATCCGCCGGCTCCGTTGGAATCAGAGTCCGCAGCGTCACAAACGCTGTATTTACACTCTGTGTTCGATCCCGCTCTCTGGCATTTGCCTGAGTCCTGGGTTTCCCGTTGCTATCCAGCATCGTATCGTCAAAACCGTCATCGCCGGCTTTTCGACGTTTTCCGTTGAACGAGTCGTTCGAACACCCACTGTCATTGTCGGAAACATTCCCCGCGTCGTCATCACCTTTTCGTTTCTTTCCGTCTTTCTTCATTTTCCCGACAATCGTGTCACCTTGTTTACCGCTCATTAGATCAAAATAGTCGATTTTATTTGAATTTTACGAAAACTCCATAAACTGAATTCAAACCATCTTTATTTTGTCCTTTCCAAGTAACCTAGAATATTACCAAGAGTGTTACATATTTATTTGACAATTTACATTCCGTTTCTTTTTTATTATTCCTTAAAGTTACAACGCTTTCTACATGTATCAAAATATAATATTTCGGTTTGATTTATTTTCAAATTTTAAACCAAATGTAGTTAAAAAAAAAAACTTTTTTCCCCCAAGAAACTATTTAAAACAATACTTTCTGTCACACACGCACAAAAATCCGTTGCTTCCCGATTCCGGACACTATAGATTACTATCAAATAATTCCTGTAAATTGTATTTATTTGCTAATTAATCCGATGAACTTATCTCTGTCGGGTTAGATAAACACAAAGCGTAATTAATTAAGAGACAAGTCGGGCCAATTAGTCCAGGAATTCTGCGCAAGGTGCCCCCTACAGTCTGTAGAATTGGTTTGTTCCACGGACAACTTAGTAGCAGAAAATTAGTGGGCGGAGCTAATGGGTCATTAATCATATTTCTGTCAAAATGCTCTAAACTCAGGTCTGGCATGATCTAGATGAAAGTCAGCAACCTGCAGGAATAATTCAACATTTACGGACACACAAACTCCGTTCTAGCTACATTGTGGCTATCTGTGCACTGCCTCATGTACAGCGAAGATTTCATTGCCTCACTGTAGATTGTTGCAAAATCTATCTGCGCAGTGAAAAATTTGTTTGCATCACTGGTATATAGGGTGGCCGCGGCTGGTAGTAGCATTTTAGAACATGCCACCTCAATCAAGACTATGCTGTCATGGAAACTGATTATTTTGACAGAAACTTGTTACTTTTTCGGATTTACTTTCAGTTCCATCGAGTTGTTCTATAATTATTATCCTGTATTCAAGTAATTTCAATAAAGCAATGTACTCGTATAAGATTTTCATGGTCAAATCAATTAAACTGCATCAGGACTATATTTCCGTGTAATATATACCCCCTTTACCCCACTTTTATATAGCGAAACAGGGGTATGCAGGGGTATACTATTTTTTCTTAATTTTGTTCCAAAACATAGATTGTGGGCACTCGTTAGAACCGCCAAAATAAGAAAAATATCAAACTTTTTTTCTACTGAAAATTTTCAATTTTGAATTTACTTATAAGAAAAATCTACATGATTATTACACGGGCATGTATTCTGCCGAGAATGTTTTGTTATGTTTTGTGTATTTTCTTTTCCACCTGGTGTCTATGTTGGGACTTAACACTTGCATCAATTCCTGATACATCCATATTCTTACTTAAACAGTTTGTTACATTTTGTTATATACGTTCTTTCCCACCTGGTATTAGACTAGCTACTAGTCTGATAAATAAGTTTTTGTCCATTTTGTAAATTTAAATTTCTTTTCTTGAAAGCTATAGCACCAGGTATTTTCTGATGTACATATCTTGGTTAAAATCGAGACAGAGAGAAGACCTATATCTCCAAATGATGTACATTTTCATGGGGTGCCGTTTTACTATTTATTCCCTATTTTTGGATATCCATAATTTATTTAAGGATATCCATAATTCATTTATGGATATCCTCAATTCATTTATGGATATCCTAAAATAATTAAGGATATCCATTAATATTTTTGGATATCCTAAAATGAATTATGGATATCCTTAAATGAATTATGGATATCCTTAACTGAATTATGGATATCCTAAAATACATTTTTTGGATATCCAAAAATCACGATGAATTAAGGATATCCATAATTCGATTTTTGGATATCCAAAAATCGAATTATGGACATCCTTAAATCAGCGTATTTAAGGATATCCTTAAATGTATTTTAGGATATCCAAAAATAATCTTGAATTAAGGATATCCATAATTCGAGTTTTGGATATCCATTAAATTCTATTTAAGGATATCCTTAAATGATCTGATTTAAGGATATACATAAATCGATTTTAGGATATCCATAATTCATTTTTAAAAATATTTCCTTAGGCACGTACATCATTTTTTTTTGTGATTTTAGGATATCCTTAAATGGATTATGGATATCCTAAAATACAGTCCAATTTTAGGATATCCATTATTCATTTATGGATATCCTAAAAGCAAATTATGGATATCCAATATTAGCCCGATTTTAGGGTATCCTTAAATCGAATTATGGATATCCAAAAATAGGATTGTATTTTAGGATATCCATAATTCGATTTTAGGATATCCTAAAATCAATTTATGGATATCCAATATTCAGCCGAATGAAGGATATGATTATCCATAAATCGATTTTAGGATATCCAATAATGAATTATGGATATCCAAAAATAAAATATGGATATCCAAAAATGAATTTTGGATATCCAAAAATGAATTTTGGATATCCATAAATAGGGAATATATAATAAAACGGCCCCCATACATTTTATATAAAAAGATTTTTACCTTTGTAGATTTGTCATTTTAACGCATAGTGGCTAGGCTAACCTTGTATCTGTAATTTTATTGTAAAATCTCTTTGTCTTTCTTTAACATTAAAAACACTTTGTTTTACTTTATTTATTTTTAAAAACGTATATTGCTCATTCCGAAGTCCGTTCTGTTAACAAGCCAAAATCTTTTCAGATCGGACAAGCTGAGCATCATTTAAGGATTGAAATTCAGATTTTAGCTTTCACTGGATGATGAAAACATTAGGCTGTTTTAATGTCTGTGAAGCCCGAAGGGCTTCTCGGAGACATTAAAACAGCTAATGTTTTTCATCATCCAGTGAAAGCTAAAATCTGAATTTCAATACTTATATTTACATTTTATATTATCAATCAAGTATCAGATTTTTAATTGCTCATATCACCGTTCATTTTCATGTTATTTGACATTAAATCCGACTTAACGTAATTTTGGAACAGCCAAAACGTCAAATTTTCGCGCCTAACGTCATGGCGATACGCGACCAACGTCACGACCACAAGAGTAAACAAACAACGTTACTGGATGGGTTTTGACGTCGCCTCGCCCATAGGCGTGGCCTCTAGATCACGTGACTTAATGTTTTTCATCGGGAAATGAAGAACATCAAGAATGATACTTTCATCTAGGGCGATTGCAATAAAAATGTAAATATAAACGTTTTAAAACGTCATATCAGCACCGTAAGCATGATTGAGACAAAATAAAACATATTATTTAATTATAACTTCTAAAACGCTATCCGCTCATCTCGAACTTTTCGCTTGCTTAATTGTAAGTTCTGGAAGAAGAACCTTTCCCAACCAATTGCCAGACTGAGCACCAATAATTTAGCTGCGACGTCAGAAAACCGGTCTTCAGTGTATCCGACCATGTCCGCCAAAACTTGCATCCACAGTCACTGAAGAAGGCTTGAAGATTGAAATTTCGTATATTAGAAAACGAGTAATTGTAAGTCAGTGTAGTGAAAATAAAGGCGCTGATCAGGACAGCTGTACAGTTACAGCACATCTGTTCTGCGACTTTGTTTTCGCATATACAATAATACGGTTTTCTCATCATGTGGCTCAATTACTTTTGTATGATACAGAAAATGTCAAAAACTGACATTTTAGAAATGCTATTCTACGACTGTAACTAATTTTCTGCCGCAAAAATTTCTTATAATTAGCATATTTTGTCAGCTGCATATTAACATTTGACTACACAATGAGAAGCAAATGCAAGTGAGTGAGCCTATTCTTTTTTGCGATGCTTTTCTTCAAGATTTTTATTAAGCATCACGAAAACATGTCCGTGCAATGAATACCCCCTTGAACGCCACTTTTATATAGCAAAACTGGGGGATGCGCGGGTATACCTATTTTTATTATTTTTGCTCCAAACATTGATTGTGGGTACTCGTTAGATTCGCCTGCGTGAGGTGGTTCTAACGTGTTCCCAAAATCTATGTTTTGAGCAAAAATAAGAACAATATCAAAATTTTCAGCTGAAAATTTTCAGTTTTTAAAGCTAAAAAAATCTCTGTTTATTGCATGGGCAAGTTTTCGTAATGTAAAGATATTTTGGGCTCTCTTGTCTTAAGCTCTCCATGGGATTTTTATTCTAAGTTCTGTTTTTTGCAATCTCTCAGACGTTTTCGTCCAGGCTTGACGTTAGCCGGGCTTTATACATTCAGAGAAGTTGGCTAGAGGCTTGGAATTTCAAATTGAAGAAGGAAAGGGACTGTCTAAGAAGAAGGCTCAACTGGAGTGCCTTCCTTTTCGTTTTGTGTCAATAAAATAAAATAAAAAATGAGCCACCGCATGGGAAAACCAACAATCTGCATAGGCGAAAACAAAGGCGCAGATCAGCTTCGCAGTAACTGCGAAGCTGATCAGCGCCTTTGTTTTCGCTGCAAGGATAGTACGATCCTTCTTCTTAAATCCGAAATTTCAAGCTTCTATCCTACTTTTGTGACTATACAGGCTGATTTGTGTCACACCTGGCTAGAACCCAAATTGTTGGTTTTCTCACGCACAGGCTCAAATAACAGTTCCATGATGGAACTAACAGATTATGCATCTAGTTCTGCCTTCTTAATATTCCAAGAATATATTGATTGGCTCAGGTAGAAATTAGGCGGATCTTAGCTGCTTCTGGCGCGTTACGGTTCGTCTACACCTGTATCAACATCTCAAATGTTCTGTTCTAAACCCTGGTCTGGTGTCCTGACAAATCCTGGGTGCTTTTGGAAACAAACATGACTCATTTGATATTGCTCTTGATAGTGTAAAGTTGTAAATAACTATTGATAATGTACATGTAGCGAGGTTGACATGCCACATCAGCTGAATGAATATATAATGTACCAATGAGACTTGAACCGGCTATCTTCAAAACCCGGAAAAACACAAATCCCGAAAAGTAAAGTTGATCGTTTCTAGAATTTAAACAGTGCGTGGAGATCACATCGGAATAGAAGTATTCGGTGCACTTAATATTTCCTTCTTCGCAGTTCCTGTAGGGCCAGGTTTTCCGCGATGGCATGTATATTTCTTCACTTACCCACGCCGTATATTAGAATATCCCCATTTCTGAGAAGTTGGAACTATAACTATGCCGTAAAACGTCAGTTTCTATTACCATCCCCGTTTGATTGCTCCAGTCTGTCGGTCATTTATATTCTTCCTGATTTGTTTCTGAAAGCTTATACGACAGCTTGCAACGAAATAGACATCTTTTTGTTTATACAACTCCGCAAATATTCCGGCGAAGACAGTTGAAGGCTTATCAGCATGTTTATCGTGTTTATCTTCAACAGAAGCTGGTTATAAATCACAAAATGAGTATTTTATGTGATAAATTGCACGACGTTTGTTATCGCTTTGTAACAGGGACTTTGAGAAAAAAGTATATCAATTTTGCGTTAATGTAGGAATGCGTTACTTCAAAAGCCTCAAGATATTGTCTGAGGTTTAAATGTGAGTTATTGCGCAATAAAGAAAAAGAAATGATGATTGTTTGTTGTGCTTGTTACTTCGCTAGTTAATTTTCTGATTCGGAGTAGCATCTTTAAGATACGGCATGTCTAAATGTAATGTGTGTAGAGGAATTTCCAGTAAATGCGGCATGAACCACGCCGGCCACATTTCTGTCTTCTGCAAGAAGTGCCTATCTCACCACACAGCAAAAGGCCATGAGAAAATCTACTGCATTTGGGCTCAACAAAAAAGCAGAAAAATAACAGAGCCTAGTTTCAGCAAAGCGTTTAGGAAAAAAAACAACAATTGTCCTATATATGTCACGCTGACAGAGATATGGTTTAGGATGTTCAAAGGACAAAAATCGCTTGTTGAAGCTGGGTCCTCTGTGGATCGAACCAGTAAAGCAGATCAACACTTTTATATGCTTTCTACTAAAAGGGGATGGGCCATATCGCGGTTTCGGCTTCGCAATCCTATTCAGTGACCTAGCTTTGGCAACATGGAGCCAGAGAAAATTACTTAAATGTTGCAACTTTCAACAGTGTAGTCGATACAAAGACTGAGACCAAATATATTAAACGTTACTTATGAACTGAATCAAATCCGATACAGTTTCAGATTTCTCAGAACACCGTCGCTGATCTCAAAGAAAAATAAAATCAAACGCGCGGACGAACACCCGAAATTGAAGTAGAAGCGGAAAATAAAATAAAATCTGCATTCACTACTGTATTCATTTGCCATTAAAAAGGCATTAATTTACCATTAAAATGACATTAAAGTAACTAAACCCATTAATTTTTGCCATTAATTCTTGTTTAATTATTTTTAATGGGATTTTGCTACACCATTAAAATAGCATGACATTAATGTGCAGATGCCATTAAACTAATGAACAAAACTGTCCCCCAGCAATGTTGAAACTTTCATGGCCATTAAAAGTCAGTTAATTCTTGTATAGAACTGTTTTAATGGCACATTAAAGGTGGTTAATTTAATGGTGAGTACCATTAAAGTAATGGACAATACTATCCCAGACGATATTTAAACTTTTTTGGCCATGAAAAACTAGTTGATTCTTAAAGAAAGTTGTTTTCATGGCAAATTTACGGGGATTAATTTAATGGTGAAAAAATTAATGGCATTTAAAATAATGGCCCAGTTGATGTTCAAACTTTCATGGCCATAAAAATCTAGTTAATTATTGTAGAAAGCTGTTTTCATGGCAAATTAAAGGGAATTAATTTAATGGTGAAAAAAATTAATGATGTTTAAAATAATGGCCCAGCTGATGTTCAACTTTCATGGTCATAAAAATCTAGTTAATTATTGTAGAAAGTTGTTTTCATGGCAAAGTAAAGGGAATTAATTTAATGGTGAAAAAGATTAATGACGTTTAAAATAATGGCCCAGCTGATGTTCAACTTTCATGGCCATGAAAATCTAGTTAATTATTGTAGAAAGTTGTTTTCATGGCAAATTAAAGGGAATTAATTTAATGGTGAAAAAAATTAATGCCATTTAAAATAATGGCCCAGTTAATGTTCAAACTTTCATGGCCATAAAAACTAATTAATTCTTGTAGAAAGTTATTCTCATGCCTGTTTCAGTAATGCCATTTCATTATGTATGTTCACATAACAATTGGTTTGGTTAAGGTAGCTGTGTCTGTATCTTTAGAGAAATAGCTCCTCCCTCAGTTCACCATGTGTTCTAAGTGTACCTTCACTATTTGTTAGTTTAGTTATTTCCCTGTTTGGGTTTCACGAATGAATGTTTGTTTATGATTGGGATCAGATCCTCGTCATTGCTGAGAATTTTGTTGAGATATAAATTCAGTCAATTGATAAACATGATAAACAGCAGAAATAATCATGGAAAGTGTGGAAATTAAAGACAACAAAATTGATTCACGTTTCACCTCTTTTACAAACTTGTATTGGATTCAGTGTTGATCTGGACGCAAATCACCCTAAATTATCACTGTGTTAAGTTAAATTACACTACCGGTGCTGTCAACCAAATTAGTCATATACCATACATGCAAAATATACTGTCAATTATATTGACTGCTGTATTGTGTATCGGTTGACAGCCAAATTGCTAGTATCATTTACTATACTGTTGTCAATGTATGCTGTCCACAGCAGGTTTTGCTTGTTTGGTGTACAACTGACTAAGGGTCACTACAGATGAGGGTTCAGTACCTGAAATTGCGCAATATGGCCCACACTCATACTTTTGAATGTTTTTACTGCTTCCAAAGGACATAACTTTTATAGGCGGCCCCCGTGGCCGAGCGGTTAAGAGCGCTGTTTCTTAATCACTGGTGCGGGTTTGAGCCCCGCTCTGACCACATGTGAGACAAGCCAAGTTATGCTTGCAGGTGTGCCAGATGGTTTTTCTCGGGGTTCTCCCGTTTTCGCCCCACCTACTGATTGGCCCGTCTCATATGAGCTGAAATAATCTTGAAAGGGACGTAAAACTGAATCAAAAAAAAATATATATATATATATATTTTATTTGTCGGCAGCACAGGTAGTACTATTCGATTCAGCCCTTTGCTTACCAAAAAATCACTATTTGGGAAAGAATAAATTATGAGATATAAAAATGAGCCACTGAATCAGAAAAACAATGATTTGTTTATGTGAAAACAAATATTGATAAGCTGCGCAATAATTGCGCAGCTGATCAGCGCCTTTCTTTTCAATCCATAGACAGTACAATTTCTCCTCGTTTTAAATCCAAAATATCAACCCTCTAACAATTTTTTGTGGCTGCACATACAGTTCGGTTTGTGTCAGAAACACAGATTGTTAGTTTTCTCGCGCGAAGTCTCAAATATATAGTTGATGCTTTATGTCCCGGTCAACAATTTTTCAATTATATTGGGAAGGAGCCACCGCTTCCTGGTTAGTTGACCTGAACTTTGCGAGCATAAATTGACTTGCTGAAGGACAAAACATGGCATTAGGAAGTTCGACCCCAGGACTCTTCTCCAGACTCTTGTGCTCTAGCACTGAGCCTCAGCGCTCTCTAATACAAAACAAGGAGAAAAAAGAACAAAAATATCTGGCACAGCTGTGAAGTCTCAAATTAGAATGTATACATGTACATGTCTTTGTGCAGAACACATTCAATGTAATTCCTTTGATCATAACAAACATGTAACAGTTCTTGATCATTGTTACATGTTACGATTAAATGGGACTAATCCCACTCCCACTGTTGATTATCCTCTGGTGAACAAAATTGATATTCCCATCCGACTTTGTCTGTTGTAAAAACTTGGACCAACTACCTGCTATTGTGGTCAACATCTATACCATTTGCTGAATGTGTGCTGTTGTCTTATGATCGATCTGTTTATACTCTACTCATGGGGTGCACCTTTGCAGGCGGAAACTAAACTTTTAAGTGTCGAAATGACAAGAAACCATTACCTGTCAAACACCAATCAAGTGCAACTGTCAAAAATTTTAAAATAAAGTAAATAAATGGATTCACCCTTTTCAGAATTAAGCCAGTGATGTTTGTCATGCGGAAACCGTGGCTAGTTCTTTAGTTGAACAAATAAGTGTTGGAGATATACGTTATATGGTTACTGTTCAAAGGGAGATGTAGGTTTGCTCTCGCAGTATAAATATTCTTAAAATTTGAAAATGTGTTTCGGCCCCATAGGGATTTGACCCTTATCAGTTCGGCCTAACACTCTAAAATCTTAGTGTAGTAAACATCTTTGTTGATGTTGTAAGGAGGGTAGGTAGGGCATGGCAAAGAGCTGGGTTTTGACCAGGCGTTCCCCATGGGGCAGGGCTTTTAGCAGCGCTTTGATAGATAAAAGTCTGCCCAGCTATGCCCCGTAGGGGTTGGGGGGGAGTGGGGGCAGTGGTCAAAAATGACTGGATGATAATGTAGGTGCATCAAGTAAGCCATTACAGGACCACTGTGCTGGTTTCATATGCTGTAAATATGTTGAGTGGAATCCTTAAAGTTTTTTGTTGTTTACTTCTTAAATTTATGTCCATACGATCAACGTCATCTGAATCTGAATCTGAATAGTTTACTGGTGACACGCCAAATGACATTATTTCACCAGGGGGTTCGGATGGGGGAGAAATTAGTCCCTTGAACGCACGAGTGAAGCGAACTTGGACACACAATCATCTGACATTTCAGCAGTAGAAAACAGAGAGTCAGGGAGGTCATTCCAGTCCCTGATAGTCTGGGGAAAGAAACTACATTTATAGGCCTCTGTACTAGCAGATGGAAGCTGAAATGCCTTGGAGTGGCTATTTCTACAACGCCTAGTCTTTGGGATAAGGTCATCTGTAGGTATTCTGGCTTTACCCTTCAGACCTTTGTATAGTAATATAAGTCGATTATCCGTCCTCCTTTTCTTGAGAGATTCCCATTTGAGTTGTTCAAGAATGCCAGTCATACTACCTTCCTCGAAAGTATAATTCCTAGTTACAAATCTAGCGGCACGATTCTGTACCTTCTCCAATTCCTCCTGGAGGCATTTAGTATGAGGATCACACACAGCTTCCATATTCCAGGACTGGGCGCACCAGTCCTTTATAAGCTGCTTCTTTAACATCTTGGGGGCAAGAAAATAAGTTTCTCCTCAAGAATCCAAGTGTTCTGTTGGCTTTAGTACATATATTATTGATATGGGTATTCCACTTGAGGTCATTTGTAATTGTTACACCTAGATATTTAATGCTATCAACATTTTCCAATACCGTTCCCTCGAGGGTGTACGAGGCCTCAATTTTATTTATCCGCTTATTTGTCAGCTGCATCATGTTGCATTTGACAGGTTGAAATCTCATGCCCCATTTTCGGGCCCAGCTCCCTAAAAGGTCAATGTCTTTCTGAAGTTTTAATGTATCTTCTACTGTTCTAATTTCACGGTAACAAACACAGTCATCAGCAAAAAGCCTGATTTGAAAGTCAATGCCAAGGGGTATGTCATTTATGTACAAGGAGAACAACAATGGACCGAGAACGGTGCCCTGAGGGACACCAGACACAACAGGGGCCCAGTCAGATTTAACACCATTAACTACTACCCTTTGCTGCCTGAAGCACAAAAAAAGCATTTATCCATTCCAATGTCTTTCCACCTATACCATAACTAAACAATTTGCTTTTAAGAAGTTCATGTGGAAGGGTGTCAAAAGCTTTTTCAAAGTCCAAAATAAAAGTGTCAACCTGACCCTTTTTGTCCAATATTTTTTCCCAATCATTTATTACTGTAATCAACTGAGTTTCACAACTATGCCATTTCCTGAATGCATGCTGTTTGTCCGACAAAAGATTATACTGGTCAAGATGACCCATGATATTTGAGCAGACAATATGTTCTAGAAGTTTGCAAGGAATACAAGTCAAAGAAACTGGGCGGTAATTACAAGCAAGGGACCTGTCACCTTTCTTGAAAAGTGGACAAATATTAGCAAGTGACCATTCCTTGGGGATTTCACCCGTATTGATTGACTGCTGGAAGAGATGTGCAAATACAGGTCCTAATTCTTTTGCCAATTCTTTTAGGACTCTAGGATGGAGTTCATCAGGTCCTAAGGCTTTAGATGGGTTCAGACCTTTAAGGAGTTTTGTTACTCCTTCCTTTGTAACAACAATTTCATCCATGATTGGACTGACCTATCCAGAAGTGGGACTTGGGTGTGTACCGTTTTGGTGAATACATCTGTGAACTGTCCATTAAATTCTTCTGCTTTTTCGAAATCTGATTGAGCAATACCACTTCCATTTTTCTTTTTCAAAGGGGGAATGCCTTGGGTATCTTTCCTCTGACTATTGATATACCTATAAAAATCCCTGGGATTAGCCTTAACGTCCCCTACCAAGTTATTGACATAAAGGTCATGCTGCTTCCTTATATCAGCTTTGATTTCCCTTCTTAAGTTTTCAAATTTAGATCTAATTTTTGCACTTCCAGTTTTCTTAGCTTTTGCATGAGTTATATTTTTTCTGCGAATCTTCCTCCTTATCTCAGGAGTTATCCATGGGACAGAAGAGACAGAGCGACTTGTTTTTGATGGGATATGCTTATCTGCCGAGTCCTGAATAAAAGATGTAATAAGATTGAAATTTTCCTGAACCGAACGGGTATCCGAGTAACCATTGAAATACTTTTCCTTTGCAAATTTTAATGTTTCTGCCCTCATAGATTCATAATCACCTTTCTGGTACCGATACACTTTCCTCTGAGGTTTCTTAATGGGGAATAACAATCTTCAGCGTTCCAGAAACAATATCATGATCACTGAGACAATCTGGGGAGTGAATATCTACAAACTGATCATGAGAAAACCAATGTTGTGGTTTCAGACCAGGTCTGACTCAATACAGACTGTGCAGCGACATAACATGGCTAGAAACTGGAAATTTTGGATTTAGTTCATAGAAGAATTTATTATACCTGTAGTGAAAACAAAAGCGCTGCATTTGCGAAGCTGATATGTACCTTTGTTTTTAGCTCTGCTGTACGAAAGTACAGGAAGAGTTATTGCACTCACCCGGCGTTGGCGTCGGCATTGCTCAAATGCTTAAGTTTTTGGTTAAAGTTTTGAGAAGTCTGTATCTCTCGAACATGTGGATGGACTTAGTTTATAATTTGCCTATTGTTAGATATTAGCCTGAAGTTTTATACTGCGCCATCCTGACCTTGCGGTCAAGGTCACAGACTTAGAAATTTTATGTTCAAGTTTTTGGTTAAAGTTTTTAGAATAGAAGTCTATTATCTCTTGACCTTGTGGATGGATCTATACGATGTATGTGTAACATTTTGGTTTGAAATTTTATGCTGTACCATCCCGACCCACCTCAGTAACCTTGAGGACAAGGCCACGGACACTATTCCTCTTGTTACGCTGTACCATCTCAACCCAACTCAGTGACCTTGAGGTCAAGGTAATGGACATTAACATTTTACTTATAATGTTACCCTTTTATGCGATTAAATTTTATTACTTCTAGAGACAAACCAGGCCTGCGACAGCTCTTATTGCATGTGCAAGACATTGGTTTTCTCATTATGCACTCAGTTATGTTTTCTGCTTTTATTTTTACTTGCAGTTCAAACTTGTCAGGTGAGCATTTACAGGACATTGGTACATGTGCATGTACCCTAGTTGTTTCTAAGTATTTCTTTATATGCGTTCTGTTATGTTGATGAATGTTCAAGGAAATGTTTCTTTAAAAAAAAAAAGTCTGTTAGATTTTCAAATGGAAGATACATTATCATACAAAGCAAATTCATGAAAGATTATAAAGCAATTTTCAGGGATTCTGTTGGCTCTGGAAAACATGGAAAATGCCTAAAATATCCATACGTTGAAAAGCCATGGATTATTTAAATGTTTCTGGAAACATTTAATTTAGACTTTTTTTTTTTTTTGGGGGGGGGGGGGGGTCTGTGTGTCCATCCACACTTTCAATCATGTTTCTAAGTATTTCTTTTGTTGATACATGTTCTATAAAATGTTTCTTTTAAAGAAGAACAAAGTCGGTTCATGTTAGATTGTTGTCTTTATTTCTTAATATCTTAGACAACGTCCATGATAACAAGTGTAAATTTTCAGTACGAATATAGCAATAAAATCCCATTTTGAAAGTCATAGACCGTTGGCCTCGGGGCTCATACAGCAGATCTCCGACCTGTAACTGGGACAATGCGAAAACTCTTGAATCATAATATTATAATAAATGCTGCCATTCAAAATATACCTGGAAATATTTTATGATATAATTGTATATTAATTTTTTCTGTATTCTGTAACATTTCTACAACGCTGTACCGGCATCGTAAGCTAATCACAAACCAAATGTAACCTAAGCATAATTCTTACTCGGCCATTCATGCAAAAGTCAATGGGTACCATTTGCTGTTGAATTAATGGTAAACAAAAATGTTACTCAGTTAATATAAGAAGTCAAATATCACCATTAAAACTGAACGAAGCCATTAACTTGTTAAAGGTATAGTTCATCATTAAGTTAATAGGCGCTGTTTGTTGTCAAATCGAGGGCAGACCAAATCACCATTAACAAAATGGGCCATCAATTTAATAACCATTAAGTTAATAGGCTTGATTACCTGTTAAGTTAATGGATACAAAATAGATGTTTAATGGTATTGCTCATCAAAAATTAATGGGATCTTTGTGCCGTCAAATTAATGGCATACAGAAATCAAGTTCTACCATTAACTTAAGGTGGTCATTTACCATTAAAGTATTAATGGTGTTGCTCATTGAAAATTAATGGGCGCTTATGCTGTCAAATTAATGGGCGCTTATGCTGTCAAATTAATGGCATACAGAATCAAGTTCTACCATTAACTTAAGGTGGCCATTAAATACAATGTCTTTAAAATATCATTAAACGCCTCTTAATGTATAGCATTTTAATGGGGGCCATTAAAATATTAAGGGTTAATTAATGATCTTTAAACCTACATTAATTAACAAATTAACAGCATTTTAATTGTAATGAAAATACCTTTAAAATGTGTCTCCTGAAAAAGTAACAGCACCATTAAATTGGCATAAATTTTAATGGCTGATATTTAATGGATATTTAAGGCTCATTATTTTGTCATTAAAATATGAGTTTAAGTGTCTTTAATTTGCTTTTAAAATGACCTGTGAAAAATTAACGGCCCCATTAAAATGCTATACATTAAGAGCCTTTTAAGAAGTTTTTAATGCTGATGGCTACCATTAAATATTTTAAAGGTGCCTTTACTTTAATTGGAGTGATTTTTTAAGGCATTAATTTAACAGATTTTAATGGTCATAAAAGTAATGACAATTTAACAATGCTGTTAACCTAATGGCATTTTGATGCTATTTTAATGACTCTTAATGTATAGCATTTTAATGGGGTATTTTAATGCTCTTTTAACAAGATTTTCATGGGGAGAATCTTTGAAAATGCTGTTAAATTTAATGGATTTTTTTAATGCCTTTTTAAGTGACTTTTGATGGGGATGTGTGCAGTAGTGATTATGGATGCTGTAGGGAGAGATTTGTAGGGCCACCACACAGCACAACACCAGCTGCAGTAATAGCAAATGAAAATAAAACCGAGATCCATAAGAGCAGAGAACATATTAATGAGAAAGGGGATGGGCCATACCGCGGTTTCGGCTACACAAACCTCTTCAGTGACCCTATAGATTTAGTAGCATGGAGCCAAAGAGAATTACTATAATTTTTGCAACTTTCAACAGGGTAGTCGATAAAAAGACAAGTATAATCTAAATGGGGCTATATTTCTAATCGGTAAACAGATTCATCTCCTAACCAACGTTTAATATATAAAATAAAAATAAAAATGAGATTCTTTAAGAGCAGTGAATATATTAATGAGAAAGGGGATGGGCCATACCATGGTTTCGGCTACTTAAGCCTCTTCAGTTAAAACTTGTTGCCAAATCTATAGGGTCACTGAAGAGGCTTAAGTAGCCGAAACCATGGTATGGCCCATCCCCTTTATCATTAATATATTCACTGCTCTTAAAGGATCTCAGTTTTATTTTTATTTGCTATTACTGCAGCTGGTGTTGTGCCGTGTGGCGGCCCTAAAAAGTCTGCCCGTACATCATCCATAGTGCAGATTATATTTTCCTTTTGGTCCTTTGAGATCAGCGAGGGTATTCTGAGAATTCAGAAAATTAATATCGGTTTAGATTCATTTTCTGACCAACGTTTCATAAATGTGGTCCCATTTGGATTATAATAGTCTTTGTATCGACTATCCTGTTTAAAGATGCATTTACAGTAATTCTCTTTGGCTTGATGTTGCCAAATCTATAGGTCACTGAAGAGGCTTAAGTAGCCGAAACCATGGTATGGCCCATCCCCTTTCTCATTAATATATTCACTGCTCTTAAAGAATCTCATTTTTATTTTTATTTTATATATTAAACGCTGGTTAGGAGATGAATCTGTTTACCGATTAGAAAAATCTGATTTCTCAGAACGCTGATCTCCAAGGACCAACAGGAAAATATAATCTGCACTAATGGATGATGGACGGGGAGGCCACACGGCACAACAACAGCTACCATAAAAGCAAATAAAAATAAAACTTAGATCATGGCCTTGAAGAGCAGTGAACATACGAGCGTATTCATGAGAAAGGGGGAAGGACCATATTGCGGTTTTGGCTACTCAAACCTCTGATTTTGTATGCATGGTACATGTATGTATCTCGTAATGAACATCATAGGGTTAAACTAACCTATTTATTCTTCGCTGTCCACATTCTTGCAGGAGATACATAATGCGACTGACTGGCAAGACGACGGGGCTATTGTTAATTATTATCCTCTTATTGTTCTTATTGTTAATTATTATTCTCTTCAACATATTTATACGTCAAACTAAGGCGAACTAGCCGAGACCCACCTGCAAAATGGAAAATTTACCCCGTTAAAGTTTAAACCACACCTGTCAATGAAAAAAAAATCAACTTAGACTTCGCGACAAACTCTTAGACTTCAACTGGAAATCTCATGGCGACAATTGTGTATTTTAAAATTCCTCCAGCACGATTGGGTAGCGAAGAAACATTTTCACATTTATCACACTGACCATATTTTAATTTCTGTCAGAACATCTAAGCCAATCTTGTTTCATCTTTATTTCAAAGACGTTCCACTCATATCGTTGTTTTGAAATAACATCCATTTCTGTTAAACTCTTCAAGCCTGGTAATTAATCGGCCACTCTTTTGACAGTGTGATTTCTATAACTAATGTGTACGCCAGAAAGTAACCACTTGTTTGCATAGGCATGAAATTGGACGGATTTTGACATGTTTTACTACGGTTTTGTGCCTTGTTGCCGGGAATCAAATCATCAAGGGTAGGATAGGAAGCAGTGACAACCTTAAAAAAGTACAAGTAGGCAAAGATCAGGAAAAGGCGCAATCAGAAAAAGACTCCCACTCCAAAAACCAAGGTGGGAAAAAACCAAACTAACAATCAGGTACTTATACCATGAAAACATTTCGTAAGCCGAATGAGCAGCTATTTTCCCAATAGGTGGCCACTCAGTTACCTTAACTTAACTAAAAATATAAGTTTATCTGCTTGAAGCGCTCAAAGACAAAATGAAAATAAGGATTTGTTATTTATTTCTTGTAATACAGGAATACATGGGTCTGGGTATAATATATAGTTTAAGTTCGTAGACTTTCTTTATACACACACATTAAAATGCTTTCGTCAGAAAAAAAGTACCTATCGTGACTATAAGTGTCAGCATTTTAAATGAATAGCAGAATAAAATTGACAAGATTTAACAGAATAATGAATGTACCAAATTTTGGCTCTAGAATAGTCTGAAGCCGTGTTCATGTGCAGTATTTGCACCCGGGTGTATTTTTGCACCCGGGTGTATTTTTGCACTCGGGTGCAAATTTGCACCCCCTTGTGTAGCGTTCATACGCAGCGAAATCATGTCCATGTTTACCTGGATTTGACATTAATCTTTGATTTAAAATGCTCTTAATTATCAGGGGTCATTTGCTGTAGACAATTAAAAAAGAATAAATAAAATTATTGAAAATTAAACGAAATAGAAATAAAATTGAAAATAAACTCAGTGCAGTGTAATGTTTATTATAGAAGCACTAGAATGGTGAAGAAGAGGGTAATGCTTGACACTTGCGTTAACATGACGTGGTTAATATAAAAGCGGGGTTAAAATATGGTGTATCGTACAAGTGGTGGGGGAATATATTTCTCGTCTTCAGTTCGTTACGAGGGAAGCGCCATAAAGACAGGTTTATAACACTAAATTTATTCACAGTTTTAAATATCCGCAACATCCCAACATCGATTTGCTTTGGATTGGTTACGGCTTATATTCCAGTCAACATTTATTCAGGGTGTTAACCAGTACTATAGAGAGCTTAATGTGTCTTGCTCAAAGACGTAGGTATCGAACCCAGGACCAGTCGCTCTGGAGTCCCGTACTCTACCCCTAGATCACTCGTTCTCTACCCTTAGGTCTCATAACAGTGGCCGGGTGGGAATAGATGGGCTGCCTAAAGAAATAGATGGGCTGCTTGTGTCTCCAGGCATAGCTTGTACGCTACTGTCTGTCCATCGATTACTGGTGAACCGCTCAGCTCTGAGCTTGCCTAGGAAAAATGGTTCAAGTCAAACACTTAATCTTATTCGCTTAGTTGGATGGTTATATTTGAAGCAGTTTTTTGATGTCATGACGTCCCATAAAATGAAGGCAACGTCCCGACATGACCTTAGTAGTAGTTCACTGAAACGCTAAACCACAACTCAAATTTAACATTAAAACTATAAATTTTAGTAACAATACCTCTGAAATACCGCGTTTAAAGCGCTCAACTGGCTACAGGGTCATATTGCCTGGTGCTATGTCATGACAAAACTTATCCCTGCCGTCTGACTGGGAGTAGCCCTTATGTGTATTATTATATATTCGGTTGCTCGGTAACTTTAAAAAATATCAATTCAGTCAGATTGGGCGTGGTGTAAGTTGGGTGAAAGAAGGCCGATATGGAATTCAATTTCATGGACCGTGATTACTATCCTGATATGCACCAGACTTTTAGTATCGTTGATTTGTAAGTCTGATTTTATAGATTTTTCCCAGACATTAAACACTTTATTAATTTTTGTACTAGATTCTTAACAGGGTCGAAAAATGTTGGCCAGTTATAAAACTCCCATACAAAATGCATATAGCGATAAGCATTTTGCGTTCATATGCACAAAATACACCCGGGTGCAAAAATACATCCGGGTGCAATTTCAATTTGCTCCACCTCGAAAGTAGGGGCACATTTGCACCCGGGTGTATTTTTGCACCCGGGTGTATTTTCTTAAAACAGCGTTCACATGGCATAAAATACACCCGGGGTGCAAAAATACACTCGGATGCAAATGTTGCACATGAACACGGCTTTAGATTCAAAATTCTAATGAGACTCAGAGTAAATTAGTAGAAAACATTTATTGATTAGTGAGAAACGGGGTCCTAAAGGATCATGAATGTCATTTGAAATTAATAGCAGAATATTGTTTTAACATTATAATTCGTAAAGAAATACATCTTTTATGGCGATTCTCAATAGCAACATGTCATGTAGGTAACGCATTCAAAGAGCCACAACGTTTGGGGACCCAACGTTCGAAGTGTTAACAAGTCATTTTGAAGCGAACTGGATAGGCTTTCAGAAAATCATACCCTACAATAATCCCCGGCATGGTGCACCAGGGCCTATTGGCTCATCAGTCTAGAATAAAATGAGCCGCGACGTGAGAAAACCGGTCTTCGGGGTTTACGACCAGGTCTGACACAAACCGACCTGTACAGTCACAGGACCAGGCTAGAAGCTTGAAATTTCGGATTTAAGAAGAAGAGAAATTGTACTTTCCGTGTTAGTCCATGAGCCAGACAATTTTTTGTTACCAGTCAAGGGGACTAAAGCGAAAACAAAGGCGCTGATCAGCTTCGCGGTTACCGCGAAGCTGATCTGCGCCTTTGTTTTCGCCTAGGCAAAAAACCGGTTTTCTCACGATGCGGCTCAAATAGTAAATGAGTCGCCTTATGAGAAAACCAACAATATGGTTTCCGAACAGGTCCGATACAAATCAGGCTGTACAGTCACAGAAGCAGGCTAGAAGCTCGAAATTTCGGATTTAAGAAGAAAAGGAAGTGTACTATCCGTGTAGCGAAAACAAATGCGCTGATCAGCTTCGCCATTTTCTCATGACGCGGCCCATATATAATACAGAATGTGTCATCTTAGATGCATAATACAGGGGGCGCATGCTTTCAGTTTAGAACTGTCTCGTTTTCTGCATATACGTAATGAAAAGGCCAATGAGCTTCATAGCTCTGGTCATTCGAATGAGTCTTGGTGTTGAACAGTTTCAGAATTTAAACCAATAGTATATATCTACTATATCAGTCTTATCTTTGACAACATACAGTCTACATTTCTTTCTCAATTTGTAAATGAAGCTATATTCCTACACATAATCGTTCCAAAAGCCGTCATTTGCAGAGAGCATCTTCACTGAAGGTTATAAATATGCGTTTCTGATTTTACGCATAGCTGACAACTGATTAATTTTCAGTGTGAAAACCAGAAAGCCAGGGAAAATTGTGTGTTGTTAACCCATATAAGCATGGCGTCCTTTTTATGGGACTGGCGTCCTTTTTATGGGACATAGTCGCAAACAGCATAGCCCGAGATGTGACGCCGCAGAACGAGGCGTCCCATCTGGGGCTATCTGTTTGCGCAGAGAAATTTAATCGAAAAAATGAAATAAAAAATAAAAATCACTCCTAACACCCCTAAAATGAAAATGGACTCAGCCAATTGATACATGTAATGATGGGAAAATTCATTCGTCAAATATGGGTTAAAAAAAAAAGAACAAGGATGAAGAATGCAAATGGATGGGGATGTGCGCCTGTCGGAGAACAAGTGCGCCTTTAAACGGCGTATGTGTGTAATTTTGTCCGTAACTGAATTAAAGTCGAGCCAGTGATGACAATTTTAAGACTGACGATTCCCTGACTAAATTTTCGTGGTACAATGGCATTTTCAATGTGATGGCCGAGAAGAAAGATTGTAATCTTTATCACCTGTTTGACTACAGAAAAAATACATATTAGTTGCAATTGAGAGACGGAAATATGTTGATTATAATAACGGCTTGGGTGAGAGGAAGAAAGAACGGTTCTCTAAATTTCGACTTTGTAGATGCAAATATGTATCTGGATCTTGTTTCCACATGCACCGTCACTGCGCCATGAAGATTTATAACAGCAAGGCCGGATATTTCCGTCTAAATAATCTTGTTCCATATTAACCCCCCCCCCCCCCCCCACACACACACACACACACACAAAAAAAAACCCAAAAAAACAAACAAACAAACAAAACAAAAAAAAAAAAAAAAAAAAAAAAAAAAAAAAAAAAAAAAAAAAAAAAAAAAAACATGTAATATTTCTATTTCATTGTTTACATTTTTTTTACACTTTGTATTTGTCATTCCACGGATCATTCAGCCCACCAACACTGGTAAAAAGATAAATGAGAAATATTGAGATCGTATATATACGTACATTTATTATACGTATAACGGTTAATCTGTGACATGGATCTACGCTGGTTTCATGGTTACACGGCTAATGTTTGATAACTATACTCAAATTAGACTAGCCGTCCAAATATGATATGAAAATAAAAATATGAAAACAAAACTAAATGTATGGCTGGTTATCTCAGTCGGTTAGAGCGTCGTGCTAATAACGCGAATGTCGTGGGTTCGATCCCCACACTGTACAAAATATTTGTTACAGGAAGCGCACCCTTTTTCAATTGCGTTTAGAATTTTAAGCTTTGTTCAGCCTACGTCTTTTATTTTCATGGCCATCAACTGGCTATAATGGGCCGTCATGAGAAAACCAACACTTTGGTTTCCGAACAGGTCCGCCGACACAAATCAGGCTGTACAGTCATAGAACCAGGCTATAAGCTCCAAATTTCGGATTTAAAAGAAGAGGAATTGTACTATGTGTAGCGAAAACAAAGGCGCTGATCAGCTTCGTGGTTACCGCGAAGCTGATCTGCGTCTTTGTTTTCGCATATATATGCAAATTGTTGATTTTCCTATGTTCACCGCTTCAGAAATGTCCTCAGCAGCCATTTTCCAAAGTACTTGTCTACCGAAACTGATGTATTCTGGCAGAAAATGGTATGAATAAGCAATGATCATGAAAGAACTTTCCACTCCAAACCCCGAGGTAGGTACATTTGTTCTAACACTTTGGAGAACACATCGTGAGCCGAGTGAGCAGCTTTTTTCTCAATAGGAGGCCACTCAGTTGACTAGATATAAAGCAAACGTACATAAGATGCGCAAAATTCAGTTTCAAAACATAAAAATAAAACCACAACAGAAGTATCGCCTTGGAACGGTCAGTAATATAAGAGCCGCCTCGTTGGAAAACTAACAATCTGCATTTGCGAAAACAAAGACGCAGATCAGCTTCGCGGTAACCGCGAAGCTGATCAGCGCCTTTGTTTTCGCTACTCGGATAGTACAAATCCTCTTCTACTTAAATCCGAAATTTCAAGCTTCTAGCATGCTTCTATAGCTGTACAGGCCGGTTTGTGTCAGACCTGGTCGGAAACCACATTGTTGGTTTTCCCACGAGGCGGCTCATAAAATTACTGGGGTTACTGGATTTCCTAGCCCTCAGCAGCCACATTAATTTAGTTGTTCTGTCCTCGTGGTGAATCTCTAACTATCAGTTGGAGATTCAACAACGACACCAATGGGTCAAGTAACAGACAAGAAGCTTCAGAACCAACCAACTAAAATGAATAGCTTTAGGTCTGACGGTCATCACAGAGTTTGACGCCAGACCCATCGTGTAATCAAAGAACGGAGCACAGTAATCAACCATTTTTGAGTTAAATACTAAGCATGCAGACTGTCGCATCACATTTAAATTTACCCTATATATCCAATACTATTGTAACATACGTATATGATATTTCTAATAAGACGAGAAAGAGCTAATGTGTCTTGCCCAATGACACAACACGGTGACGCCTGTGGGGATCGTGCTGTTTTCACCTTATCTTATGTACGTTTTCAATTTTTCATATATTAGTTAAGTTCGGGTAACTGAGTGGCCGCCTATTGGGAAATAGCTGCTCACTCGGCGTACGATATGTCCTCTTTGTATAAGTACCTGATTGTCCATTTAGTTTTTCCCACCTTGTTTTTGGAGTGGGAATTTCTTTATGATTGCACAATTTCCTGTTCATTGCTTTCTATACTTTTTTTTTTAAATTCAACATTAAATGGAAATCAATTCATAGTCAGCGATAAAATTTAGAAAATGTTTTTCGAGGTTTATGATACCGATAGCCCTGCTGGAGAAAGTCAGTTTACTGCATGCTAGTCTTCTTCATGTGAGACAAGCCAAGATCTGCTTGCGGGTGTGCCAGGTTGTTTTTCTCGGGGCTCTCCCGTTTTCGCCCACCTACTGATTGGCCCGTCTCATATGAGCTGAAATAATCTTGAAAGGGACGTAAAATTGAATTAAAAAAAAAAAAAAAAAAAAAAAAAAAATACTTACCTTCATTTCTCATAGAGTAATAAGTTTATTTTAGCCGCATCGTGAGAAAACCGGATTTTTGCCCATTCTAAAACAAAGTCGCAGATCACATTCGCAGTAACTGCAAAGCTGCAAAGCAGATCACGCCTTTGTATTCGCTACAAGGATAGCACAATTCCCCCTCTTCTTAAATCCGAAATTTCAAGCTTCTAACCTGCTTCTGTGACTGTACAGGTCGGTTTGTGAAACCCCGAATACCGGTTTTCTTGCGTCGCGGCTCATGTCTTCCTAATGTTCGAGCTGTCATTGTTGTGCAGCTCTTAACTTTTGCAAAAGGCGTTAGTTCTTTCTTTTTACATGTCCATGTAATAAACAGATATTTTTCAGCTGAAAAAAAAAAATCAGCAGATTTTTTTTTTCTTATTTTTGCTCAAAACATAGATTGTTGTGGGTACACGTTAGAACCGCATCGGCGTGCACGTGAGAACCCATAATCTATCTTTTGGAGCAAAAATAAGAAAGATAGGTATACCCTTGCATACCCTAGTTTTGCTGTATAGTGGAGTATAAGGGGGTATATATTACACAGACATGTTTTCCTGATGTATGTGGTCGACGTTCGTAATTATAACATCGCGTGGTTCCAGCTTTGTCTACAGCTACATATGCTTCTATGCTCCGTGTGATCATGATACCATTGTCATCGGCAGGTAGCGCTATATATAGCGCTAGACTAGGTCTAGAATGATCATGATACACAACTCTACTTCATGTCTTATTATCACTTTTTCGTAGTTTTCTCCCATAGTCCATTTGTTAAACGCACGTTCCGTAAAGGACTTCATGTTGTAGTGGTTCAGTCAGTCGCCTCGTAAAATCACATGGCGGGAACAAATAGTTGATATAAGACAGGTAAAAATGGACCGAGATCTGATAAAATGGACCAAGATCTGATAAAAGGGGTCTTATGGCAGAAATTTCAAAATTAAGGTATCAATTACATATGAAAGACCAAGTTTCTCTGAGTATTTCCTTAAAATTTGAAGAGATTATCTTTACAAATAGCAAAGATATGAACATTGAAAGGTGTGCAGTTGATGCAATCTAAACATGACGTCATAAAACTGTTGATAACGTTTGGACGTTGATGACGTTAACATCTTTAAATTACTGTAATTAAAAGATGGTAATAGACTAAAATTCTCGAAATTCTATGTTTTCTTGAAGTTTAACATCTATACTACTACACAGACTATGAAATAGGCACGAATTCACAAACTGTTTGATAAAATATGCGATACAAAAGGCATATGAGGGTAGTCCTAATGGCGCAATGGTTGCCATGGCAACATAATTGATACAAATAACGTTTGGCCATAAGAAAAGTATGTGTCTTGGATTGTGTTACAATATTAAAGCTGTATGAAATAAAATATCAGAAAATGCCAAATATTTCAAATTTAGATGGTTTAAAAATTTTGATACCATAAAATGTACTTGAATGCCCGAAGACACCTTTTACCAGATCCGCGCTCAAATGATTGTGATGAGGACATCTGACTCGTTAGCTTAGCATAAGGTCCAACCAGCACAAAAATTCGACTCCAAAACATAAAACAAATGGAACCACAGCAGAAGTATCGACTTGGAACGATCAGTAATATAAGATTGCTGGGGGACTTAAATCGACTCTATAGGCGCCCAACCCCACCATCATCCCCCCCCCCTGCAGCGGCTCATAACAATTAATTAGTTGTTCGGTCCTCTTAGAGAATCTCTAACTAGTCAATAAATTGTTATGTCCCATCGCACCACTCATTCATTCGAGATAACATGATGCGTAGCTTCTATAAATAACACAGCTATTCGATACAATGTATAATATAAGTACAATCTCTGACATACTGCGTCAGGGAGTCGACTCTTTGGCTCAGTGGTTAGAGCACTGGATTTCTACCCCGGCGGTCCGGGTTCGGATCCCATCTGGGACGTGGGATTTTTTCAAGGTATGCATCATCTCTTAGTTACGAATTTTCATATTCGTAAGATGGGGGCTCGTCGGAAATGGACCATTTGAGTCATTTAGTCATTATAATGACATTCTCGTAAGCATAAATGATTACTTTCTCGAAATGGGGGTGTGTAATGTCCCATCGCACCACTCATTCATTCGAGATCACATGATGCGTAGCTTCTATGAATAGCACAGCTATCATATAAGTACAATCTCTGACATACTGCGTCAGGGGCCTTCATAGAGTCTGACGCCCTACCCACCGGCGTGCAATTAAAGAAGGCAGCATAGTTATCAATCATGATTGGCTTCAAAACTAAGCATGCAGACTGTCGCATAACATCTAAGTTATTACCTATATACGTCTGTAACGTGTTATGATTTTTCTGAACTGAAAAGAAAAATCATTTCTTCAAATAAGTTTCTTAAATTTATAAAGCAAGTCACCATAAAATTCTGGTTCCGAAAGGCCCTCACGTAAAATTGTCTTTAGCCCAATATTAAAATTGGAAATCAACTCAAAGTGTCTGCGATAAAATTTAGAAAATGTTTTTCGAAGTTAACGATACCGATAGCCCTGCTGGAGAAGTTTAGTTTTAAACATTTATTTCGCGCGTTGAAGTACGCTAGATGATTGCAGACTCTAGCAAACCTAATAAGTTGAGAAATGTATACACCATAAGAAGCACAGCGAGGAACGTCACCATCCAAAAACGAAAAAAATAATATATATCAAAATCAAAGTAATCGCGTTTATCATAAATTTTGGAAGAAACAAATCCATTTGAAATAGAAAAAATGTAAATCCAAAAAGAGGGCTTCGGTATCTGTGGTGTTATAGCTTTATTCAACTGTAGTTCAGGTGGATAAATTTGATTGACCATGCATTCGAAATAAGGCCGTCAATGTTCCAGAGGTCATCGAGGTACCTAGAAGTCGAATTAAAAGCCTCGATAACATTAGCTTGATTGTCATGGTTAAGCTCTTTCGTAGCAGTATAAAAATAAATCAGCTATGTGAGGAATATAGGATTTCACCATGTTAATATTTCATTGCAGATCTTCATTAGCTTTTAGAATGTCATTGGTTATTTGAGCAACTGCGGCTTCTCATAAATGTTCAAATATTGTATCAGTGCTTATGTCAATACGGTTATGTCTCATTATACCGTGGATCCAATAGCATCAGGAAAACATTGCCGTGAAATGTATAACCCCTTAAACCCCACTTTTACAGCAAAACTGGGGTAAGCAGGGGTATACCTATTTTTCCTCAAATGATGCACAATTTCAAACTTGGTGGCATATGAAAGTGCGATTAAACTGCTAATCCAACACATAAAAGAAAACTTGATTAATTATCGATTGGCCCAAAAATGCATCCTTAAAAGTTTGATCCTTAACTTAATTTGACCAGTATATGTGATATTTATGTGAGGTGAAAACTTTTCTCTCAAACATTATCGTATGAATGGGACAGTTGTTTTCTGTCATATTTATTATTATGTCGAAGTCGTTTGAGGTTTCTTTCTTTTATTATTCTTCTGTCAGTTTCTAACAAATGCATCAGGTGACAAATTAAAAAATAAGGGTCGGGCACGTGGTCATGATTTGCCACGAGCGATTTGAGAAAAATACATTGTAATGTGAGAAAAAAAACCGATAATACCTGTCAATCATAATATCTTGCGCAAGCAAATACAAGAATAGCCATACAGTCTGACAATGGAATGACTGTCGCTAAACACGTGCCCCCTATTTTTGCGTCATATTTAGGCTTTATGGTTTTTAGCTTAAAAAAGTTTCGATGTCAATAAAAGATGCGCATTTCCAAACTGAATTTAAATTTATCAACATGATCAAAACACTTGCGAAACAGATTCTTGACCTGGCCATGCAACATTACGAAAACTTGCCCATGCAAAAACCAGAGATTTTTTGAGTTTTAAAAATTGAAAATTTTCAGCTGAATTGTTTTGATATTTTTGCTCAAAACATAGATTGTGGGTACACGTTAGAACCGCCTCGCCGAGGCGGTTCTCACGAGTACCCACAACCTATGTTTTGGTGCAAAAATAAGAAAAATAGGCATACCCCTGCATAGCCCAGTTTTACTGTACACACGTGGGGATTAAGGGGGTATTCATTGCATGGACATGTTTTCCTGATGAGGTACCGATGTTGAGATCGGTTCTCTGACCGAAGCATTGTCCTTTGTTACATATCCATAACACACAGCTAACATATGTCTTTGGTTTCGCGTACCGGTTGAATTTGTGGTAATTGCGAGATAACTTGTTATTATTTTTATATTATTATTATTATAACGTCGGTATCATTCTTTAGATAAAATAGGGATTGACTGATATAGTGGACAAATATTTGCCTGATGTTGAACTTTATGCATCGCAATGCCGCTGTATAATTAATTGTCGATATTATCGTAATTGGTTCGTGCACTGTCGGTAAGACTCGATAAAGTACGCGAAGAATGTGTACCAATATAAAAAGGTACAAGTTAGCAAAGATCAGGCAAAGGCGCAATCAGAACAAGAAAAGATATGACACAAGTGTCATATCAATAGCCTCAATTTTCTATCGCAGTCATTAACGTATAAGACAAACCGCGCACCGAGCGTGTGGCAAAATATGCCGAATAGTTAATAAATGAAACAACACCAACACGAACTTAAGTCCAGTTTTAATTACATTTATCACATTATCCAACGTTTCTCCATCTTGGCTTCTTCAGGGATATAGTAAACAAGTATTTGACTTCGCGCACCGTAAAACGCAATGTGTGACAGCGCGCCACGTCAGATACGTTGTGAGAAACTAGCGGAAAAAATATACAATGTGACAGGGGCAAAAACAGCCCCGTAATTGTGAACGCAGCAGTTAAGCAAAAATTAAAAATCTTATAGAGACAAAACTATTGGATCGTGGGTGATTTTTTTTTTTTTTTTTTTTTTTTTTTTTTTTTTTTTTTTTTTAAATATGCCGCAAATTCAACCAATGTATTTCCATAGACATAGAGATACCTTGATTCAACAAACATCAGAAGCACGTCGGAGACACGTAACAAATGCGTTTAATACATACGTTCTTTGTCAGAAAAGTTCGTGTACACCATTTATATTTTCAACAGAAAAATGAATATATCTGCTTTTGCAAAAGTATTTTATAAGCAAATATACAAGAAATTTTATTGAAATCTGACAAAAACACGTCATCTACAGCCTTTTCCCTGCACTTCCGAACCGAGTGCGGGGCAAAGGTCAACGTCTCTATATGACGTTACTTGACATTTTAAGCCGCCAGCGCGTTATACATTTGTTTCAGGGTGTGTTTTTTTTTTAACAAAAGATCCTTGGCTATCAACATTTTTATGTCTGTGTATCCAGCTGTCAAATGCAGATACGCCGTACCAATTCTCGCAAAATTGTTCGTCCACCTGTTGAACATGTGTAACAATTTCATGCGGCGAGCATGCCAGACAGGTGATCTTCCGTTTATCATCATAGGTGGACTTCTGAGCAGCTGAAAATCGACTGTGCCACAACTACTGTGAACTAAATAGTAACTGACAGACCGATGACGTTTCTGTTGTTTGTAACATTTTCATCGTATCTGTGGGTGATTTCCTTAACGAAACATACAATCGGCGTCGGATGTTCTCCGACGTCAAATTACGCCATTATTTCATACAGATTTTTCGGTCTGCTTCTTTTTTTTTTCACATCTGCCGCCAAGTCGGAATCTTTCTGAAACTGAAGTCAGTGTTATATGGGTTTAGGACGAAATATTTTAATGTTATAACATATTTAAGTGCCGTTTGACAGGAAAAAAAAACACAATATGAAAATCGTCACATTTTGTTGACGTTTTGGCACCTGTCCCGTGTGGCCTTACGTACGCTTAAGTAGAAAATATGTCATATTTAACGTGTTGATACTTCAAATTGAAACAAATTCCTCAAATATGCTCATAAGATATTGCTGCTTATATTTATACAAAAACAAAAAAACTTAAACAACATCACTACTTTTCCTGCTACCCAACGTGTCCACAAACCTCGTACATGTGCGTTCTGTACGCTTGGTGTACGTTAAAGTATTTTAAGCATGCAGCATGCTTAAAGCTCGACGGGTCTCGGGTATGTGTCTTGTACGAATAAGTTCAACACGCGTTACATTAAACGTTTGATACGCGCCTATAATGTATTGTGTGCTTAACATAACTGTACAAAAGTACATGCAATCCAAAATTTTCAGCATGCTGAGATTATTATACGACCTGTACACACCTTAGACACACGCTAATCATTTGTGACTGCTAATTACAACATAGAGACTATGGGCCCCCCTCCCATTGGGGCCTAAAGAAATAGATATAGGCTACTTGTGCCTCCAGGTAAAGCTAAATACACTGCTGACTGACCGTCTGATTACTGGTTAACCGCGCTTGTCTGAGCCTGCCGAGGAAACATTTCAAGTCAAACCATCCATACGTATAAGCCTTTTGGGTCTTAGCTGGATAATTATATTTCAAGCACTTGTTGGATGTGATGACATCCTCATTTTGGGTAAAAGTCCTGTAAAATGGAGGCAACATCCCAACATGACCTTAGCTGTTGACTGGGAGGTAAAGCATCAATTCAAACAAACAAATCACGCCAAGAGGTTGCAAAAGTGGTCGGAGATTTCTCCATACTTCCATGTTGTGGTTTTACTAGATTCTAGTAATTGATAAGCCGTAAGTCCTATACTATAGGTAAATAAAGTTTAAGAAGCAAATTTTCTTATTCAGCGTGTTGAGATTTTTTCATACGCCAGGGTCGCGTTTGTCTTGTACGTTAATGTGCGACTGACTTTTCAAGATTGACGTGTATGTATGGGTATGGGTATATACTTAGAGGATATTTTACTTTTTTGAATTGAAAACCAAATATATTTAATCGAGTGTGGTGAAGAGGCAGGCGGTGAAAATGCAAAACAAAAAAAAATATTGAAAACACAAATATTTTTGGTACACTCTTCCTTACGTTCTAAATAAAAAATTTAAGAACATGAACATGAACCGTCAAGTGAATGGAAACGTCAGAAGTTATCAGAAATTTACAGTTAAAATATCGACTGATATCAATCACTTGTGAAAATCATCCGATATCTCAACATACACTTTACATAATTTACACCTATGTAATACATTTATCTTTTTTGCCATTGAAGATCGGTTGGTTATACATCATTTCAAAATTCAATATTTGAGCCGCGACGCGAGAAAACCGGTCTTCGGGGTTTCCGACCAGGTGTGACACAAACCGACATGTACAGTCCCAGAAGCAGCATAGAAGCTTGAAATTTCGGATTTAATAAGAAGAGAAAGTGTACTATCCGTGTAGCGAAAACAAAGGCGCTGATCAGCTTCGCAGTTACTGCGAAGCTGATCTGCGCCTTTGTTTTCGCATAGGCAAAAATCCTCTTTCTTGTGACGCGGCTCATTTGATAATGCAACATTCATCTGTCTGGGCCTACCAGTTATCGCCAGTACTGAACAACTTTTTTCAGCGTACTGCTAAATCACGGGGTCTATTCTTCAAGCCAATATGCTCGGGAGTTGTGCTGGTTAAGGTCAGTTTAGTCTGGTGTTTCATTGCTTTCTTCAAAAAATGAAAAAAAATATAAGAACTTAGGTCAGCAATGTACATTTTTTGAAGTGCAGTCTCTAGATACATGTTAAAACATCAAATTAACATTAACACATCTTTGCAAAAGTTTGAGAAGCGTTCAGCGGAAATGTTCAAAGCTCATAAAAGCACGTGCCTCATCCGCGAGAAGATAAACTAGCGGTACATTTTGGTTGATTTGTCGACACACTTGTGATTTTGAGCAGATTGCTGAAGTTGAATACACTTGTTGGTCTTCAATGATTTACATATTCAAGAATCAACATGTCATTTGGCTTTGGAGGAAGAACAGCATGTAAACATGTAACGTATAAGAATAAAATGTAGGGATGGTGTGAATGCATAGCACAAAATCATGGGTGGTGAGATATTTCCAAAAACATGAAACTGTTAAGTTTTCGTTATTATTGAGATTCGTTCGTGATATGGATTCTTTTAACGGGCAATGCAATAATTAATATAGTGCAGTTGCACACATTAAGACTTTATTGTTACTGTAGATCGAAGAGTAATAGGCATTATAAGCATTACAACTAATTGATACGATTAAAAGTGAAAGTATAGGGATTGTGCCTAGGTTACATTTGCACCGATCATCGTACGATTTTTCGGTCTGCGATTTTTCCTACGATTTTAGACATCGGAAGTGATCGTTAGCTACGACGTATGTGTTGACAATTCAACGATTTCTTGCTATGGCTCTCGTCGATGTTTTGAGTCAGAACCGTATGGAGATCGTTTGGAAACCGTAGGGTATCCGCACTCTTTAATTGGAATCGTACGGAGCCCATGCGATGTCCGCGAGGAGTCGCTATGATTTCTGACTGAGCCCTTGCGGTCTCCCTACGATCGCCGAACTATTTCTTGTCCATAAATTATCATAATAAATCGTGCGGCGATCGTACGATCGTACGGCGCGCGCTCGACGTGTCTACGGGCTACGGTTTTGCGAGTTTTAAAAACTTGTAAAAGTGTAGACTATTACAAATTCGTAGAGGCTATGATGATAGTTGAACGTCGTAAGGTCATCCTGCGGACACCGGACGAAAATGCCAAAATTTGCATCGTGCGATCATCGCACGATAATCGTAGGCCAAATGTAACCTATGCATTAGTCATAGTAGTCATTGATGTGAGGATGAGTTGGGCATTACGTCCACTGGATAACTTAGGTCGAACGGAGGCAAGACCTAGGTTAAAACTCCCATTTGAAACACTGGAGAAGCACGAGATTGAATCAACGATAAGGACTCCACCTTAGCTGTTGACTCGGACGTAAAGCATCAATTCAAACAAACAAACATTTCAAAGTAGGCTTCTATGAACTGTATGCTATCACGCACATGCAAAAAATACACTAAAACACTATTGGAGTAATGAAATGGGATCGTATTAGAAAGAAGTGTCTTAATCGATCGTTTAACGTCCAATGTATGTCACTTTTACATCCCAGTCGACAATGATTGAGTGATGTCGGGAGGGATTCAAAGCTCCCTGTGTAGAACGAGATATATGGTTCATAAAAGTATACGCTCGCCTACAAATGCAATAGCATATTTGCTAAACAACATTTGGGCCGCGTCATTAGAAAGCCAACAATATGGTTTCCGAACAGGTTCGACACAAACCGAGCTGTACAAATACAGAAGATGGCTAGAGGCTGAAAATTTTGGATTTTGAAAGTAGATTAATTGTACTAGCCGAGTAGCGAAAACAAAAGCACTGACCAGCTCCGCAGCTACTGTGAAGCTGATCTGCTCCTTTGTTTTGGCATATGCGAAATGTTGGTTTTCTCACGATGCAACTCATTCAGTATATTTTAGCTGATACGTGTTATACATAAACAGGGTTATCAAGCACTTCGCAACTATTTCCTATGCAACAGTGTGTTACAAAAAAAAGTGTTCGCCAGCGCTACGTAACGTTCCCAGGAGCTGCCTCTCTGAAAGCTAAGGAATAAGGAAGGTCAAATGGCGTCATCAATATCTCAAGGGTTCGCGTTATGCAACGCACGCCAGAATTACGAGGAATCATTTTATGTTTTGGGATGGGATAAGATCCTTGTTAAGCTTTTGAGCGAATATGTCTCTCAGCCACTATAAACAAGCTCAATTATTTCAAATTTGAGAGTGGTTGCGATTGCATAAACAATTTGAGTACCTGGTGCACTGTCAGTCAGATTGCACGTCTACCGTACTAAAGCGTCTTAACATTCACGACCACCTGAAAAATGTGCTTATACCAAGATTTTTTATTTTGGACTCCCTTTCATGAAGCGATTTCGGTTCCCAGGAATATACGCACTGGTTATATTTGTTTGTGTTTCGAATCGGACAATGTCCGGTGTATAAATATTCAAAATGTAGGGAAAACTTGTGAATCTGGCCGAAACTGTTACATCAAAACAGTCACGTATCGAAACTTTGAACATCAAAATCTAGTTTCCTAGTGCATCTTCGCCACTCTAGTTTTGACTTCTACTAGCCTTTGTAAATTCTCTTGAGACTGCACATCAGGATTTTATTCAAAATCAAAAGATTAAACAGTAATAATGCAACTTACCTGTTCACCTGTCTACTCCATTTCTTTGTTTACATTCAATTTCTCAAAACCACTACCGGAACCTGCTTATACCTGGACGACACCAGATTATAGAGGCTTAGAGAATAGACCCCGTGAAAATAGACTCCATAAAAAGGAAGAATAAAAACGAATGAAGAAAGAAAAGAAATTTATTATTATAACAAAAAAAAAAAAAAAAAAAAAAAAAAAAAAAAAAAAAGTAAAAGAATATAAAATGAATAAAAAAATGAATAGCGGATACGCGGCGAGATTCGAACCTGTAAGAGTCTGATTAGAAGACCGATGCTTAACACACTGAGCTAATGGGGCCGACAGACTTTTAACGGCATAACTCATGTTATTATTGACATTTATGGTCTATAAATAATAATCTAAAAATAGTTGCCATTATCGGCTGGTTTCCCGTTATCAGGTTTATGTTATATGTAAATATATTCGGAATAGGAACCAGTGCCATGCTTAATTGATACCGAATCATTTTCCCGCCCTTGATTACTAGAAAGAGAAAGAGAATCAGGCTATCCCGGCTTCATTCGTACCTTCGAGGTTATCATAAAAAAAAAACTGTTGAAGTGATCACGGCAGTGTAGCGCTAATACAAACCGCGATGAACTATTATTATTATGAAGAACAGACAGGCACTACAGGCATAATCAATGATAGAAATCATGCCTTAAGCATGTCGTTTATATATTAGAAACCGAAATAACAATTTGTATCGAAATAATTGGGGACGAATATGCCTAAGGCTCGCAAAGACCGCAGACTGATGACCGCCGACCGAATCACTACCCATGGCCTCTAAGCATTCTTTTTAATTTGAAACGTTAGTAACTTTCAAACTTTTAAGTGTCCCAGTTGACAAAACAATCGATTTACTTTTTGTATGTCTACAGCTTTACATCCTTAAATAATCATATTGACGAATAAACAATCTTTTAAAACCGGACTTCTTTTTTTCTCGGATGGATATCTATATGGGCCTTTTCCACATTAGTTATAGCTATAGAATAGTACATTGAAGGGTTGAGGCTATAAAAAGATTCCCGCTCCAAAAACCGAGGTGGAAAAAAACAAACAAACTATCAATCAGGTACTTATACCATGAAAACATATCGTAAGCCGAATGAGCACCTATTTTCCCAAAAAGGTGCCCACTCAGTTACCTAAACTTAACAAAAAATATGAAAACATACATAAGGCGCCAACAGCACAAAAATTTTAAACACATAACATAACATAACATAGCTTTATTGATGTAGGCCACCGGCCCATTTCAAGTACATACAATAATCATATTCATACAACGTATAGAATCTCAATAACATAGCACAGTTGCATGTACTATGCCTCTAAATTCAGCCATATGAATAGGCATAAACCAAACAATGTGTAATCATTTTGGTTTGTATGTATTCAAGAAATAGTGTAACATTGTTTAGACTCTGCTTATTACTATGTTCAAGTTTATGTAGATAACAGGTCCTGTCTTTATTTGAAGACACCAAGACATAAAACAAAAAGTACCACCACAGAAGTATCGCCTTGGAACGATCAGTAACACAAAGTTACTGGCGGGCTTAAACCGGTTTTACATGGCCATAACCTCACGCTCAGCTTCTGCAGTGGTTCATAACTTTAAGGTAGTTCTTCGGTCGTCGTGGTGAATCTCTAACTAGTCAATGAATCATCAAGAACAGACAAATAAACCACGATAAACATCATGATGAATCAAAAACCAGGATTAACAGATTGAGTAAGCTGCCCGACGATGGAGATCCCTGGGCGCCGAATAACCTACTGACTCCGGAGCAAAAGAAAAACACCAGTTGGACCCCGGTGGGCCAAGCAACAGACAAGAAGCTCCGGCCATTTTGCTTCATTGTAACAAGGACCATACATGTAGCTCAGTGGTTAGGGCACCAGGTTTGTAACGTGAGGATCCCTGGTTCGAATCCCATATATATGAGCCGCCTCGTGGGAAAACCAACAATGTAGTTTCCGCACAGCTCCGACACAAACCGGGCTGTACAAGCACAGAAAAGAGCTAGAAGCTTGAAATTTCGGATTTAAGTAGAGGAGGAAATGTACTATCCGAGTAGCGAAAACAAAGGCGCTGATCAGCTTCGCGGTTACCGCGAAGCTGATCTGCGTCTTTGTTTTCGCCTATGCAGATTGTTGGTTTTCCCACGAGGCGGCTCATTTCTTTTTATTTCCTTAAATAAACTGCCCATCACGTTTCACCAACAGCATTCGCACGGAGAACATGATATTCTTGCTTTATAGCACTTTTCATGTGTCATAACACACCTATATCGACAATATGTCTAAGCAGAAGTGATACATTTCCAAATAGGATATTATTTTCAATGAAATAAATATATGTACAAAAATAAATAAAAACATACACAAAAGTGATAAAAAAATAAAATCATTGAATACGATAGAGAATAAATAGGGTAGATAAAAATGAAACCTAAAAAAATGCGATCAATCGTGGGACTCGAACCGCTGTCTGTAAATGAAAAGTAATATCATCTTAATCTGCGTGCTCTACCATTTGAGATATGCATTCCTGACAAACTTTGTAGCATAGTATTCTTATCAAGACCTTATATACCGATAAATTTACCCTGCTAAATAGTACAAACAATCACGAAAAGTCACGATGATGTACGAGCAATCACGAAGCGTTCCGAAGATATACTAACCCAAAGAGCTAACGCAACAGTGGTTTGTTTTCTCATTTGCGCTCGTCCTGTTTACACTTTGGCCAAAATACATCTTAAAATAAAATGCTGGGTTATCCAAGCATCACATGGAGCTTCAGTTTTTACCACAAGTCGCTAATTGTCACGAATCAATCGATTCTACAGAGGCAGTGCGTCTGTTAAAGAACGAAATGCATGGGACTTTGCCGGTATTCGGCATGTGGCATGTATTCGTACACCAGTAAAAGAAGCTTCGTTAACTTCAAACGTTTGAAGTTTATGGGACATCCAAACGCATCTGAGCAGAAGTGTGTTATTCGCTGCATGTTTGGTTAAAATTCTGAGGATCGCTGAGCAGTAACCAGGAAATGAAATGCAATCGATTGATGGTAGGCGAAAATTGGATTTTTGCAAAATTCTCTGGATAGGATTTAACCCAAGCCAGTACGATCTTCGGAGCTGAGCTTAGTAACATTTAAAGGCAACACAACTTGACAGTTTCGGACTTTAAAATGAATAGAAATCATTGTTTTAGCGATTTTCTTAGATTTTGAATTTGTATAGAATGAATAGGCGTTCATGAGCGAAACACAAAAACGCTAAGTTTTTTAAGTTCAAAGTAATCCTGTAAGAAACTGGGGCGGTGTTTTCCCATGCAACAACGTTTTCCAGAATGGACGAACGTTACAAAATTGTGAAATGTAAAGCCATGGTCATCAAAACGTCAAGAATACCCTGAAAATGGGAAAATAGCGTTTTGACCAATCAGAGCACAGCTCAGTGATCCCTAATCTGTAGAAAATAACTAATGGTTTTAAAATGTTTGTTGACCATTTTTGATTAACTTCTATCAGTTTGGTTTGCCTGCAAAACGTATTTCTATAAAATTCGGCCACATTTCTTGTTGCGTTAGGAGTTTGGGTTAGTATATATTTAGAATGGCAACGAAATATAACTAGAATTTGTTATCTATGTGAAAGCTGATGTCTACCCTCTTGCTAAGTGCATGTCCAAAATATGCAAGCAAGAGTTAAATTCTTGTGCAGCACATATCCTGTCATTCTGTTTTATAAGTGTGTCAGGTTTCATTGAAATATCTCATACCGTTTTCAGTTATAGAGCAGATACGAAATTGTATGGAAAATAATCAAAGGGAAATAACTCCAAAATACACAAGCAAGAGTTATAATTCTTGTGCATGGCACATAGTCTCATTGTGCTTTATAAAGTGTTCCAAGTTTCGTTGAAATATCTCTTACCCCTTTTACTTATAAAGCGGAAAGGAAATTATATGAAAATAATCAAAGGGAAATAACTCCAAAAATACACAAGCAAGAGTTATAATTCCGAAGCATGACACGTCATCTCTTTGTGCTTTATAAGTGTATCAAGTTTCATTGAAATATCTCTTACTGTTTTTAGTTTTAGAGCAGGCACGAAATTGTATGGAAAATAATCAAAAAGGAAATAACTTCAAAACCACAAGCAAGAGTTATAAATTTTGTACATGACACATCGTCTGATTGTGCTTTATGAGTGCTTCAAGTTTCATTGAAATGTCTCGTATTGTTTTTGAGTTAAAGAGCGGACACTAAATTGTATGGAAAATAATCAAAAGTGAAATACCTCCATAGATATGCAAGCAAGACACGTTGTCTCATTATGCTTTATATAAGTGTGCCAAGTTTCATTGAAATAATCCCTTATGGTTTTTGAGTTAAAGAGCAGACACGAAATTGTATGAAAAATAATGAAAGGGAAATAACTCCAAAGATATGCAAGCAAGAGTTATTATTCTTTAGCATGACAAATCATCTCATCGTGCTCTATAAATATACCAAGTTTTAATTGAAATATCTCTTAAGGTTTTCAAGTTATTGAGCGGACACGGAATTGTCCGTCCGTCTGTCTGTCCGTCCGTCCGTCATTCACCAATGAAACTTTATACACTTATACAGCATAATGAGACAATGTGTCATGCACAAGAACCAAAGATCCATAACTCTCGCTTTCATATATTTGGAGCTATTTCCCTTTGATTATTTTACAGACAGACAGACGGACGGACGCACGGGGAAAAACAATATGTTTTTCGGCCCTTTCGGGGGGAGACATAACAAGTAGCCCAAGGGCAACGATCGCTCACCTGAGAGTCAACAAGAACAGTCACCGGACAAAATTTTTTTTTTGTTTGTTTAAGTTCTGTTCAAAATTGAAGATGGTGGAGTGGCCGCAGCACTAAAAAATTGATTTTTCAAACATTCAAGGGCAGCTAACACCGCAGTCCAGGGTCGAATCTGGCTTTAACTCGAACTCATCCAAGATGTTATGGTTATCCTTGTATCTTAAAAGAATGAAGAAGATCCGATCAAAATTGAAGGCGCTAGAGAGGCCACAATACAAAATATTGATTTTTCAAACACTAAAGGGCAGCTAACTCCGCAGTCAGAGGTCGGATCTGGCCGAAATTCGAACTCATCCGAGAGATTGTAGTTATTCTTGTTACCTGCAAGAATGAAGAAGATCCACTAAAAACAAAGATGCTAGAGTGGCCATAACACAAAATATTGATTTTTCAAACACTCAAGGGCAGATAACTCCGCAGTCAGAGGTCCGATCTGGTCGAAATTCGAACTCATCCGAGATATTGTAGTTATCCTTGTTACATGCAAGAATGGAGAAGATCCACTGAAAAACAAAGATGCTAGAGTGGCCACAACACAAAATATTGATCTTTCAAACACTCAAGGGCAGATAACTCTGCAGTCAGAGGTCCGATCTGGTCGAAATTCGAACTCATCTGAGATATTATGGATGTCTTTGTAACTTCCAAGAATAAAGAATATCCGAATAAAGATGAAAGCGCTAGAGTAGCAGAGTGTTACCTGCAAGAACGAAGAAAATCTGATCAGAAACGAAAACGCTGGAGTGTTCACAACATCATTCATATTGTAAGTCAATGGAGATTTTTTCAAACGCTCAAGGGCAGCTAACTCCGCAGTCCATGGTCGAATCCACCCGAATTTCGAACTCATCCGAGATCTTATGACTGTCCTCATTACCTGTATGAATGAAGAAGATCCTAACAAAAATGTAAGACAACTTTTTTCCCATTGTAACCCTATAGTAGCTATCTGTTGCCATTGAAACCAGAGTTCTGATCCGACCTCGCCCAAAACCTTATGCAACCTTTCCCTCACCCTAATGATGCTTCTGATAAAATTTGATTGCAATTGACTGACTAGTTGTGGAGATATTTGTTGTTGAAAGTGTGGACGGACGCACGGACGACGGCTCGACTACCATACTATACGAGGGGTGTTCTTTAATTCTTGTCAATTGCTTGATTACTTTTCCCATGGACTAACAGTGAGAAATTTGTTTATATGTGGTAAAAGTTCAATCTTTTCTAATCAGATTAGTATCAAAATTGTTGCTCTCTGACGCACGATCCTATAATAATCGAATTCTAAAACAGTACGCAGTCATGGCACTGCGTTATTTTCCAATTAATTTACAATATGTACTTTCGATCACAAGTATAGAAAATGCTATAACATTCGCAGCACTAGATATTATAGGCCCACATCCATTTTACAAATAAATATGCTGTTCATGTGAGCATTAGAAAAAGGTACAAGTAGGCAAGATCAGGAAAAGGCGCAATCACAGAAAGATTCCCACTCCAAAAACCGAGGTGGGAAAAAACCAAACTAACAATCAGGTACTTATACCATAAAACATTTCGTAAGCCGAATGAGCAGCTATTTTCCCAATAGGTGGCCACTCAGTTACCTAAACTTAACTAAAAATATGAAAACATGCATAAGGCACCAACAGCACGAAATATTTTAAACACCAAGACATGCAACAAAAAGAACCACCACAGAAGTATCGACTTGGAACGATCAGTAACACAAAGTTACTGGCGGGTTTAAATCGATTTTACATGGCCATAACCTCACCCTCAGCTTCTGCAGTGGTTCATAACATTTAGTTAGTTCTTCGGTCCTCGTGGTGAATCTCTAACTAGTCAATGAATCATCAAGAACAAACAAATAAATCATGATAAACATCCTGATGAATCAAATACCAGGACTCACAGATTCAGTAAGCTGCCCGACGATGGAGATCCCTGGGCGCCGAATAACTTACTAACTCCGGAGCAAAAGAAAAACATCAGTTGGACCCCGGTGGGCCAAGCAACAGACAAGAAGCTCCGGCCCCAACCAACTAAAATGAATAGCTTTAAGTCGGGGCTATCATAGAGTCTTACGCCCGACCCACCGGCGTGCTATTAAAGAAGGCAGCATAGTTATCAACCGTGATTGGGTTAAAAACTAAGCATGCAGACTGTCGCATAACATTCAAGTTATAACCTATACGTTTGTAACGTGTTATGATTTTTCTAAACTGAAAAGAAAAATCATTACTTCCTATAAGTTTCTTAAATTTGTAAACCAAGTCACCATAAAATTCTGGTTCCGAAAGGCCCTCACTTAAAAGCGTCTTTAACCCAACATTATATTTGGAAATCAATTCATAGTGTCTACGATAAAATTTAGAAAAGGTTTTTCGAAGTTTATGATACCGATAGACCTGTTGGAGGAGTTTGGCCGTTAAACATTTATTTCGAGCGTTGAAGTCTGTAACATGATTGCAGACTCTAGCAAACCTAATAAGTTGCGAAATGTATACACCATAAGAAGCACGACGAGGAACGTCACAATCCAAAAACGGAAAATTTACTATATCAAAATCAAAGTCATCGCGCTTATCATAAATTTTAGAAGAAACAAATCCATTTGCAACAGAAAGATGTAGATCTAAAAAGGGGGCTTCGGTATCCGAGATATTGGCTTTGTTCAACTGTAGTTCAGATGGATAAATTTGATTGACCATACCTTCAAAATAAGGGCTGTCAATGTTCAAAAGGTCATAAAAGTGGCATTAAAACCTTTGATAACATCAGCTTGATTATCATGGTTAAGAGAATCCATGAAATCTCTTTCGAAGCAGTATAAAAATAAATCAGCTACGAGAGGTGCGCAATTTGTACCCATCGGAATTCCAACAATTTGTCTGTATAACTTGGTCCCAAATCCAATATAAATATTATCCAGGAGATAGGATAAGGCATCGCACACATTCTGACATGACCAAAGTGTATATCGACTTTGGTCAGAGGAAGTGAAAAAGGCCTTTCTGTCATTACATGCCAAATAAAGCGAACCATAGTTTTTTAATGCCCTTTTGAAGGTCCACTCTATCAAATCCAGAAGTTTTTCTTTAATTAGATTATGTGGTAAAGTTGTATATAGAGTAGAAAAATCATATGTGGACAAGCTCGTCGCACGGAACCCTCTACACTTCAATTTATTGAGCACCTCACCAGAATTTTTTATCGACCAAAACCAATTTTTATTTGAAGTTTCATAGACCGTCTCACAGTATCTTATAACATGAGATTTGATAGCAGTAAGACAGGAAGTTAATAATTTTGTAAGTTCAGTAGTAGTACAAGAGCTAGAATTTGCAATACATATAGCGTTGTATGGTCTTTTGTGAAGCTTAGGTAACCAGTACATCGTAGGAAGTTTGTCTTGGCCTTCACTGACACAAACAGAAAACTAAACAGGTAAATCGTTTAAGTGGGCACTAACTACAGACATTTCATCAGTATCTGTCTCCAGATAAGCCCTGGTACCATCAAGCTCCTGTTTTAAGGTGTTAACCCAGCTAACAAGAAACGTTTTTGGAACGTTCGCCTTTGGTTGTATGAAGGTTTGGGTGAACTTTACGTTCTTAGAATGTTATACCAACGTTCGACTTTGGTTATATGAACGTTTGGCTGAGCCTAACGTTTGAAGGACGTTTTACAAATATACATGCCGAAATCTGAAAATCAAATAGAGTTACTAAATGAGTTACTAAAATAAAGATACAAGACCGCGACAAAACGACATGCGCAAATTTCATTTTTTGAATGATTTTCATACATTGGTTCCATTACAACGTTAAAAAACGTTTTCGAAACTTTCGAAGCACATGGCATGCCACGTGGAGGAAGCTTCCGGTATTTTCAAAACGCGAGAACAAAGGAAACTGCGATAAGGTAAATACAACTTTTTATTCAATGTTGCTCCGAACTAATGTGGGTTTAAGCTTTTTGTTTGCCATTTATGTTGTATCTAAATTACCTAGATGTAAAGGAAAATAAATCAACAGAATGAATCTTTGGCTGTAGTGATATTTTTGAAACGTCATGTGTTTTCGCAGCTATCAATATTTTGTGCTTTATGAGGCGGGTATTAGCCATAAATAGCCATCGCCTGGTCCAGAAAATATTATACTAATCTCTATATTGTGTATAAATAAGGCATTGCAATTTTCATTAACATTACGCGCCTCGAAGAGTTTCAAATTCATTTGTAAAAGATACGTTATTGAAATGTTTTAGAAACGTTCTGAAATAACGTTTCTCAAATTCTATGTTTCAGGATCCCTGCAGGTGTGATAGAAAAAGGTTATGAGCAGAAACTACGAAACAAGGCTCTAGAGAATACCATTTGGTCATTTGGAACCTAAATAATAATAATAATAATAATAATAATAATAATAATAATAATAATAATAAACAAAGTGTAATTGTTTGTATTGTTAAATGATGTTTTGGTATTACGTTTAACCTTCAAACAGGTTAAATCGTTAACGATAGAGATGCACAGCTTCCTTTGCAATATAAAACTTGTATTGTAGCCGGATAGAACAGTTTTGGATTTCCGATCCTCATGCAGCTCAGTTTGGGAGAGGTGGTGTTTTCCCTAGAAGTAGGGGGACCGATCCTCATGACGAACAAGAGTTGAAGGGGTGGCGCAGAGGTTCAAAAACTATTCTAACCGGCTACTATACGTTACCTTTAGGTCGTGGGAAAGTTTACAAAAAACGTTTTACCAAAACGTTTAGAAATACTTTTTGGAAATTCCAAAGAATCCCTAAAAAAAACCAAACTACCAAACGTTTTCAAAACCAAACTAAAACGTTCCAGTAACGTTTTAGAAACGTTTGTTTGTTAGCTGGGAACGTAGTGAAGCCTACAAACAACAACAACATTGTTTGCGGCTTTGTCTGCCGGAACCAAGACATACTTTCTGTGAAATTCTTGAATACCCTGCTTCAAATGCCTAAATGACGATTTAGGTTTAGGAGGTAAAAGATTAGTATTTTGTGAATAAAACTTTATACGTTTATCCACGATAGTGAAGATACTTCTTTTCCATTCTTTAAGAGCATTATCCTCAACACCCTCTCGTTTACACCATCGATTACCGAAATCATTCAATGCAGATGCAATCTCCTCTCTACATTTGTCGAAATTGATGTAGGAAGGGAATCTATATTTCGGACCTTTAGAAACAATTTTGCGAATTCAAGAATCCGAAATTATTTTTAAATTTCCAGTAACTATATGTCCGGCTGGTTGATAAACAAATTTTGAATCTTTACAATCTCAAGACTTAGGAGTATTAGCATAGATATCAAGATCAGAAACAAGTTTATTGAAATTAAAAATAGTATTTCTGATTGGTTTATTATATTTGTAACAAATAATAGGAGGTTCTGAATTTTGGAAGTACGTAGGTATAGACTGTATCACTGATTTATCCTGGAATATACTTGGTAAATCAGTAAAGTCAATTCCTTTATTAATGAAAGGAATTTAAATAAGTGATTAGATTCGGAATCGATAAATGGCCGAAGAGCATGCTGAGTATAACATCTTGTTAACAGTGCAGCGTCATACATTTGATGATTTCTATCGTAAAATCTATTAGCCTCTTTGTCCAAAGAACGTAATACAGCAATAGGTAGAGAACTAAGATAAGGCAGCATTGAATGTCGACCGTGAATCCTTAGTTAAACAGTTAAATCATTATGGGAAGTATTCAATTTCATTGTAGCGCACCGTTTACGTTTGTCATTACCCTTTTTCCGTATACCATGAGATCTAGATTTACGTTTACGAGACTCTGAAAGTGTAAGTACATCAAAATCTGGCATTTTGGAAATATTACCCTCATGGTAAATGTTGTCGTTAAATCCCAGTGGAAAGGGCGTTTGCAATAATTTTATCCATTTAAGTTTAGTTTCAAATCGTTTGATGTTTTTGAATCTAACAGAAGAATTTTCATCATATGAGATTTTCTCCACTGGTTGAACTATAACATTATTGGGAGAATGACCAGTGCGCTTAAAATGCTGGTACAGAAAGGTATCATTATTTTTGGGCTTTCTGATTCTACGATAGTGCTCACCAAATCGTTTTTGCAAAGTTCGACAAGTTTGTCCAACATATTGCATCCTACAATGGTTTGTATTTCAAGTAAGAACATATACAAGATCCACTGATTTTCAGTCAAAACTGGAATCATTAACCACTGAAAATGTCCTACCATTCACTGTTGAAGTGATAGTAGTCTTAGAGCATAAATGATTGCAGTAGGTGCACTTCTTGACATTGCACCAGGTCTCTTGAACGGATTAATATATTTACGTAAAATTGGTGATTTGAGTGGAGATAACCTTATCTGAAGATTATTACGAAACATATTAGAATTAGAAGCTCCGTGCAGATTAACAGTAGATGCCGAAAATAAATTAAGAGGTGTCACCCTAACAGTAGGTAATAAATTTTGAAAATTGTAAGTTGAATGAGGAATCCGTACAGTAGACGCGGCATGCAACCTAAGGGGAGTTAATGTAATTCCTAATCTTTTTTGTGATAGTCATAGTTGGAAAACACTTTTGTAGAATGTGTTCACTTTTCCTGTATTGAACTATTGGCCCTTCTTTGTGACGTCATAATTATTTAAATATACGCAATTTAAAATCACTGCACAGGCTACGCATTTCAATATTTCATATTTTTCAAATTGGATTGTCTGGTGAATATATCAAATTTATTGTTATCTTAATTTTGTCTAAAGGGTCTAAATGGATATTCGCTGTATATTGCTAAACTGGAAATTTAACATTTATGACGGGTTTAATATAAAAAGCAGGCGCACAGTTTCTAGGGGAGCCGTTCGTCTCTATCGTAATAGAATCCCAGTCATATTTTTGGATTGAAAACGTCTACCAAAACGCTTCTCAAACCATATCACGTAAATAGATTTTGGAACGTTGTAGTGGTATTAGCACATGATTATATTGTGGTATGGACGCCTCTTTCAAAGGAATTTTGTGTTATTTTTCAAAACGTTACAACTCATAAATCAAGGTTTAAGATGATGAACAATCCAAAACTTTTATCAATGGAATTAGCAAAGATCTGGTTCAAATTAGCATTAACAGATTAGACCAGTCATAACCTGGAAATGAAATTGTGAGGCTCTGAAGCCTCTATACCGAGCTTCTTTCAACTTAATAAAGCATAACAAACAGGTGTAGTGCTATGTTACAGTTCTCGTAAAAATTGCAATTTCTGTTTTAGGGAAATAACTTTTCGCATATGTGTTAGCAGGGTAATGAAGACTCCGCAAGTATAAAATTGTTCTTCTAACATTATTCTGCCTTTTGTGACTGGCTGAAGTACGTGTATGCAGTGTCATAGAGGTGTCCCTCTTCAGAGACTCAGTTTGCCATGACTAATTGTTGGGTGATTTCAATATCGCAAAGAATCTATCTATAACTATCAATTACTTTTCTTCTGGTATACTGATGACAAGATGTAAAGAACACCCCTCGTAAGCTCACCTTGTGAGCCTTCGGCTCAGGTGAGCTAATTATACACTGATAAAAGTTATAATATGCTAATGTTATAATAGGCCGCCTGATATTTTTTCTTCTAGTTCAGAAAGTAAAATACGATCAATTAAAATTCATAATCATATGAATAAACCAATGACTAACAGTGGCTCTGTGAGTTTCTGCATTCCAATATGCGTGATATACCTCACACAGACGGAGCATGAGTAAAGCTACCTTCTTTTCAAAAAGTCACACTTTATTAACATCAAATTAAATGTCATATTATGACGTTGTGTTTTACATTTTAATTTATTTGAAAGTGCTATTAACTGCCATGATGCAAGATAGAATTAAGTCAGTTGTGTTGCTGCAATAAGACTCTTCGTTTTTGTTTTGTACATGCAAGAAGACAGCAACATGAATAACAGGAATTCAGCTTTTTGCATGCAATTTGCATACAAACTTTGTTCTTCTTCGGTTCCATTATTATCAGCAGTATGGCATTGAAATTTTCAGCGATTATTTAGGTCTGATACTAGACTCTGATAAACTTTGAAAATTTAAAAAATCGTTCACAAATTTTGTTATGTTGTTCGTTAAAAATTGGCATTGAAACCGGAAGTGTGCGGCAGCCGTGACCTGCTTGTCCACGAAAATAGTCTTAAACAGCCAATTCGAGTTATATCTCTCATTTCCAGGCCTCATCAAGTGAATTTAACAGGGATTAACATGTTTAAGAGGCACATTAATGCATTTTCAAAAAAAAATCTCAAAACTAGCGATTTTTAAAAATCCGTAAAAATTTACCAGTAGAGAAAATTCGAATGTTTGATGTTTTTCCAAGCCGAAAGGGCCCCTTTGATGAAACCCGTTCCTAATTTTAATAAATGTTGTGCCTTATTCAATTTTGTATTTAAAAACATTCATTTTTGCATTTTTACTCCAAAAACGCGTTTAGTGATAGAAAATTATTTCTGAACACTTTGGAACTGTACTTACTTGAAAGACATGTCTTTAGGCCAAAAAATCGTGCAATTTTGAACATGGCTTAGAAACCGAAAATTAGTTTGAAAAGTGGCCTCTTATAACTTTTTTTCTGTGTATACTAACAGAGTTCACCCAACACCAGGTGAATATTGGTGGACTAAATACAATATTAAGTATTGATATTAATATACAATTGCAATGAATATATTGACAACGTGTAGAAAACTATTGAAAAAGTTACTACGACAGCAATCGTAACATGCTTTATTTATGATATTCATCAGTTTGGAGTACGTAATTCTCATTAGCTAGTTTATTTTGATTCAAGTTAAAACATGCCGTTTCATCACTACATCAATACAACGAGATGCTGTAAACAATTTAGGGTTAGTGGGAAAACGACATTCCAATGTGAGCATGACCAACAACTTCTCTTACAGATACTGAACGACCATAGGGAATTATTTTATCTATTGAGTGTATCTTGGAACATTGATAAGTGCTCGTCTTATAAGGGACTTAAGTTTGATACTTTCCGTAATGATCACGTATCTGTCCGTGATGATCACGTGAGTGGGTTCTTTTTCGGAGTGGTCCATTTCACCTGCTTTCCCAGAAGTCTCAAATATGCCTATGAAAAAGGGACTATCTATATGGAAAAAGCTGGTCTTGTTAATTATTTCAATTACTTAAAAACATTAGATTTCAATCGGATTGGCGAAAGTAAAGTATACAGGGTACAAGATAAAATATTCTGAAAGCCGGGAGGAAAATTACATAAACTTTTATGTCATCCTCTTTAAATAAATAAAAATTAAAACTGAGATCCTTTACGAGCAGTGAACACATTAATGAGAAAGGGGATGGGTCATACCGCGTTTCGACTATTGAAGTCTCATCAGTGACCCTTTTGATTTGGCAACATGGATCCAAAGAGAAATACTGAAATTTTTAACTTTCAAAGAATTTATTATGACTAAAATGGAGAAAATCCAGAATTCCTCCTCCGATAAGGATTTGACTTTCTTTAACATTTCTATTACTTTTGGTCATATTTCCTTTGAATTTGAGTTGGGTGGTTCTGAATATCGCAGGCTCAAGCCCAAGTCACTTTCACTCACCCATGGTCAGGAATATATGGTACTGGTGAGATATTCGTGTATGATCTGATGCCACATGTGAACACTTGTATTGTAATATATACCGACACGTTATTTGCGGTAGATCCTGCTTTTCTTTGGAACGAAGCAAGGTAGCATTAACGTGGCCACCACGTGGTCACCCACGCGAGAAAACTTCAATTCAGGTGTAATGGTTCACAGTTTGGCTCGTATGAGGGAGATTCCCTTTCAGCATTTCATTAGTACAACGAGATGCTGCAAATAATTTAGAGCTAGTGGGAAAAAGACATTCCAATGTGAGCATGACCAACAACTTCTCTTACAGATACTGAACGACCATAGGGAATTGTTTTATCTGTTGAGTGTATCTTGGAACATTGATAAGTGCTCGTCTTATAAGGGACTTAAGTTTGATTCTTTCCGTAATGATCATGTATATGTCCGTGATGATCACGTGAGTTGGTTCTTCTTCGGAGTGGTCCATATCACCTGCTTTCCAAGAAGTCTCAAATATGCCTATGAAAAGGGGACTATGTATATGAAAAAAGCTGGTCTTGTTAATTATTTCAATTACTTAAAAACATTAGACTTCAGTCGGATTGGCGAAAGTAAAGTATACAGTGTACCGGATAAAACATTCTAAAAGCCGGGAGGAAACTTGCACAAACTTTTATATCATCCTCTTAAAATAACTAAAATGGAGAAAATCCAGAATTCCTCCTCCGAAAAGGAATTGACTTTCTTTAATATTTCTTTTACTTTTGGACATATTTCCATTGAATGTGAATTGGGTGGTTCTGAATATCGCAGGTTCAAGCTCAAGTCATTTTCCGGAATATATGATACTGGTAAGATATTCATGTATGATCTGATGCCACGTGTGAACACCTGTATTGTGATAGATTCTGACACGTTATTTGGGGTGGAAGGTACAAGTAGGCAAAGATCAGGAAAAGGCGCAATCAGAAAAAGATTCCCACTCCAAAAACCGAGGTGGGAAAAAACCAAACTAACAATCAGGTACTGATACAATGAAAACATTTCGTAAGCCGAATGAGCAGCTATTTTCCCAATCCTGCTTTTCTTTGGAACGAAGCAAGACAGCATCTTCAGCCACCCGTTACCGTGGCTACCATGTGGTCACAAACGCGAGAACACTTCAATTCAGGTGTAATGGTTCACAGTTTGGCTCGTATGAAGGAGATTCCCTTTCAGCATTTCATTAGTACAACGAGATGCTGCAATTTAGATTTAGTGGGAAAACGACATTCCAATATAAGCATGATCAACAACTTCTCTTACAGATACTAAACGACCATAGGGAATTGTTTTATCTGTTGAGTGTATCCTGGAACATTGATAAGTGCTCGTCTTATAAGGGAATTAAGCACAATGAGAAAGAAATTCACACTCCAATAAAAGGGTGGGAGAAACTAAATTGAGAATTAGGTACTTATACTTAGGAAACATATCGAAAGCCGAGTAAGCAGCTATTTACCAATAGGCTGTCACTCGGTTACCCGAACTTAAATATGAAAACTTACATAAGGTTCAACCAGCACAAAAATTCCACTCCAAAACAAAAACAAATGGAACCGCAACCGCTATCAGTATTGGAACGATCAGTAGTTTAAAATTACTGGCAGGCTTAAATCGTTTACAGGCACCTAACCTCACCCTCAATCCCTCATCTTCTTCAGTGGTTCATAACATTTAGTTAGTTGTTCGGTCATCGTGGTGAATCTCTACCTCGTCAATGAATCACCAAGGACAAACAAATAAATCATGATAACAATCCTGATGAATCAAAAACGAGGACTCAACAGAGTCAGTAAGCTGCCCGATGATGGAGATCCATGGATGCCGTATAACTTACTGAAACCCGGAGCAAAAGAAAAAAACACCAGTTGAACGTCGGTGGGCCAAGCAACAGACAAGAAGCTCCGGCCCCAACCAACTAAAATGAATACAGTGTAGCTTTTTGTCAGGGATCATAGAGTCTGCAGTACAACAAATAAAATATAAAAGCTTGATCCTTGGAAGCAGTGAAAACGTTCAAAGGGAGGTAGTATGGGCCATAGTTATCAACCATGATTGGTTTAATGTTCTTCGGCGTGGTCCATTTCTGCTGCTTTTCAACTAGACTCAAATATGCCTAAGAAAGAGGGACTAAGTACAGGTCCGTTTGGTACATAGCGATTTGTTTCATATTTTTAATTTAAGTAATGGCATAGCAATACCAGTACTTGAAGCTTTGCCAAATTTTATTGGGTGTTTGCAGATTTAAACGGATTTCATTAGGTCACCCTCAATACATAGAAATTTGTACTGATTGATACATTTTTGATATTGCTCTATCAGTATATAAAATGCAACCCATTGGATATTACAACCAAAATAACATTACTTCTTGGAGGCAAATATCAACTTTCTTCACACACTTCGAATCAAAAACAGTTTATATTGTTAAATTTACATATCACCCGATAGACTACAACTTACATAATATTTGGTCTACCCTGTGTATATTTAAGGTTATTGAAGCTTGAAATATTGCACCCTATCAGCCTTCTTACAACATATTATACAATAAGACAGCCAACGTTATCACCAGACAATTGTCCGTATATAATTCAATAAATGGAACTGTAGGACAAATTATATAATATACAGTGATTATATTATGTAAAATGTAGTATACCCGATGATAAGTCATTTTAATTGAATAATAAAAAGTTTACTTCAATCTTCCCTATAGGGTGTGAAATCAAAGTTAAAGTTGATATTTGTGTACCAGAAGTTATGCTAATTCGCTTATCATATTTTTGTTATTATCTTATTAGTAATCAATCAAATAAAAATGTTACAACCAGTGAATATTTCTATGTATTAAGATTGACATAGCGAATTCCGTCAAATCTGCAAAAACTCAATAAAATCTGACCACGCTTCAAATAGTGGTAATGCAATGTCATAAGTTATGAAACAAATCGCTGTGTACTAATCTTATATGAAACGAACTAGCTGGTCTTGTAGATTATGTCAATTACTAATTAAAAGAATTGGATTTCAATGGAATTAGCGAAAGTAAAGTATACAGGGTACCAGACATTCTTAAAGTTCATAATAGTGAGCCGGGAGAAAAATTACATGACAAAACTGGAGAATATCCAGAATCCTCCCTCCGGTAAGGATTTGGCTTTCTTTAATATTTCTTTTACTATTGGACAGATTTCCATTGAATTTTACAAGAAATAAATAATACGTAGAAACATCTACTCATTTCATTTGATTTCATTTGCTTCGACGAATAATAATATTTTCAACAAACCACGTACATGTATTTTAACCATCTGTGCGGCAATATCGTTAAATAGGAATGGCATTTTCTGACACTCTTGTACCTGATTCAAATTTCAGCCATGAACGGAAATATGGCACCGATTTGGTGCAGAAAAATTAAATACATGCCTGTTGTAACCATTTATAAATAAACGGTTTGTAACCAATATGTAACCAGGCTTTATTTTAACTTTCAATGTGTAGCTTCATAACGTTTTTGTTTCTTTCCCCGTTGACTATGTCTTTTGTGTTAAGATTCTACATTATACTTCTAGATTAATTTCGTACTGCTTATATGATTTCCTTGTTACGAAAAGCTTTGAAAAGAAATATTAAAACGTTTATCATGATTTATTTGTTTGTTCTTGATGATTCATTGACTAGTTAGAGATTCACCACGAGGACCGAATAACTAACTAAATGTTATGAACCACTGCAGAAGCTGAGGGTGAGGTTAGGTACCTGTACAACCGGTTTAAGCCCGCCAGTAACTTTGTGTTACTGATCGTTCCAAGTCGATACTTCTGTGGTGGTTCTTTTTGTTTTATGTTTTGGTGTTTAAAAATTTTTTGTGCTGTTGGCGCCTTATGTATGTTTTCATATTTTTAGTTAAGTTAAGGTAACTGAGTGGCCACCTATTGGGAAAATAGCTGCTCATTCGGCTTACGATATGTTTCATGGTATAAGTACCTGATTGTTAGTTTGTTTTTGTTTTTCCCACCTCGGCTTTTGGAGTGGGAATCTTTTTCTGATTGCGCCTTTTCCTGATCTTTGCCTACTTGTACCTTTTCATGTCAAGCGGTTTGAGCTTGGCTTATCTTACATGTAGCTGCCAGTCATCTAACTTCAGTAAACTTTGGTTATTTCAGTCAAGGAGAATCATCTTATTTGTGGAATACATACAAAAGTAAAGTAGGCAACGATCAGGAAATGGCGCAATCACTTCGAAAAAAAAAAACCAAGGTGGGTAAAACTAAATTAACAATCAGGTTTACCGGGAATGAAATCTAAAAAAAACACAACATAATTATTTAATTAATTAAAGCACCTGTCACCACAGCCTTTCTTCTTGTGCATGCTTTCTTCGTCACCAATATCAATCAATGAAAGAAATGTAATAATTGCTTTCTTGATAAATATCGACATCCCTTTCCGCTCAAACAAGGACACGGTGACTGATAATAAATAAGTAAGTAAGTAAGTAAGTATTCTTAATTTCCTCCATAGACAGGAGAGTTCATATGGCATTTAGACAATGAACAATGACAATGAACAAACACGTAGGCAATAAACATATAGACATGGAATACATATATACAAATTACATCATAATAAATGACAATACAAAGAGAAACAATCAAAAAAGGTGTAAAACAACATATAATGGTATCTACATGTACCACATTTCGCATAGGAGTGCCATATCTAGCATATGAAATATGTAGTATAATTACAGCTCAGTAAAAAATCCTCACGTACCCAAGTTAGTTAACCTCACCGAAACGAAATGTAAGATATCTAGAGAAAGGCCAGACTAGAGGCATGTTGACAATATTGGCGAGTTTGTTTTTTATAACTAACACAGTGATCGGCATTACAAGAATGCGGAAAATAGTGTCAAAGCTCTATATGATCCCCAACGTGAACAGAACGGACCATAGTACATAGACCCTATGAACAAGAGCGAGGATCAAAAACACATATGCAAAAGCTTATCAACCCCCTTGTTACTCAAGGTTGTAGTTGATGAATTATATCTTTAATCTACATTCAATGCGTGAGAGTAACGGGAGATTGTGTGCAGACCGAAACGTCTGACATTCATCCTATAGATAGGTAGGTACCCGTCGTTCGTTCGTCGTCCGTCCGTCCGTTGTCCACCATTTTCATAGATTTGCATCTCTGAAACCGCTTGGCTAATCAAAGCCAAATTTTGTATTTATAGGTTTAGGGAAATCAATGCGAACATAAATAATCTTAGTCAAATGACAAAGATGGACGTCATTCCCATACACGTATATAGTAATATAGTAAAAAAAGACTTCAAAGAAGCGCTAATCTTCTTCTACGGAAGCGCTAGTCCGATTTCAAGAATCTTGGCAAGTAGCATCTGGTACTTAAGTACTACAAAGTGTACATACAACATGACCCTGCGTTGATCTTGACCTATTTTATTGCAAGGTCAACATAGGTGGCCTATGCATTTGAATAGGGAAAACTATTAAAATGTCATTTGCAGGAAATGGGCAAATGAACAGAATATTAATGATTCTGAAAACATTTAAATCCAGGGGTTCATCTGTCCCCGCCCTGGGGCTATATACTTATTATGACCGTAATATTCAAACACGTTTATTAGAATATGTATCAGATTTCAGGTGAGAGTTTACAGGACCATTGGTCCTCTGGTTAATCCTACGATAGCTCAAACACGCTAGGATCAGTTTAGCATTATCTTAGACACTTACGAGTATATTTTAAGGATTATGCTTTAAAAGTCATTTTCTCATAGAAAGTATTTTAGCAACACCCGTGCATCTTAATTAACAACATCAGACATTTCGGAATATATATTTCAATATCTTTGCTTGATGTCTGTACACATGCATGTGTACAGACATCAAGCAAAGATATTGAAATTTATCCATTTGAGCTGCTTGAGAAAAATGTCATAAATCAAGGGAAACGACAAAGCACTAGACACAGAGGTCTTGAAGAAGGCAGTGATGCTAAATACAATGTATGCATATGCCTTAGTTAGCTTGCTCAGCTGAACAGGACTCGCCATGGTATAACGCAGCCTGATGAGCAACTTCCAAACAAACTTTTCTACGGAGAGTCAAAGAATGGAAAGCGCCCTAAAAATGGCCAGAAAAAAAAACGCTGCTTTGTCTCAGATAAGTCATATGTATCATTTTATAAATGTTTTCAGCAATGTTATGTCCCATCGCACCACTCATTCATTCGAGATCACATGATGCGTAGGTTCTATAAATAGCACAGCTATTCGATACAATGTATCATATATGTACAATCTCTGACATACTGCGTCAGAGAGTCGTGGTTAGAGTTTTGGATTTCTACCCCGGCGGTCCGGGTTCGAATCCCATCAGGGACGTGGCATTTTTTTCAAACTATCCATCATTTCTTAGTTACGAATTTTCATATTCGTAAGATGGGGGCTCGTCGGAGATGGACAATTTGAGTCATTTAGTCATTATAATGACATTCTCGTAATCATAAATGATTACTTTCTCGAAATGGGGGTGTGTTATGTCCCATCGCACCACTCATTCATTCGAGATCTATGATGCGTAGCTTCTATAAAATAGCACAGCTATTCGATATTCGATACAATGTATCATATAAGTACAATCTCTGACATACTGCGTCAGGGAGTCGACTCTTTGGCTCAGTGGTTAGAGCATTGGGATTCTACCCCGGCGCTCCGGGTTCGAATCCCATCTGGGACGTGGGATTTTTTTCAAGCTATGCATCACTTCTTAGTTACGAATTTTCATATTCGTAAGAATGGGGCTCGTCGGAAATGGACCATTTGAGTCATTTAGTCATTATAATGACATTCTTGTAATCATAAATGATTACTTTCTCGAAATGGGGGTGTGTTATGTCCCATCGCACCACTCATTCAATCGAGATCACATGATGCGTAGGTTCTATAAATAGCACAGCTATTCGATACAATGTATCATATATGTACAATCTCTGACATACTGGGTCAGGGAGTCGACTCTTTGGCTCAGTGGTTAGAGCATTGGATTTCTCCCCCGGCGGTCCGGGTTCGATTCCCATCAGGGACGTAGGATTTTTTTCAAACTATGCATCATTTCTAAGTTACGAATTTTCATATTCGTAAGAGCAATCATAATAAAATAAAACGAATTTGAAGTGTTTGCGGGAAAATATTTTCCTCCCTTAAATCAGTATTTAATAAAATATAATTGTTAGATTCTTTGGAAGCAGTTACAACATTCAAAGAGAGGTGGGCCATATTGTATAATTTCGGGTAATGAACCTTCATCAGTGACCCTTTACAAAACTGGCAGCAAAAGCCAGACATTCATCATGTTTAACCGGAACCTTTTTTTTATTTGTCCACCGGTTTTCAAAAATTGGCTGCACATTTTGCGACAAATTAACAGCTCAACTTTACAAAGAAAAGCTTTCATCTATAAAAACACATATATAATTTTCATTTTGCGGATTTTGATTCACTTTATTGGACTATGAAGCAATCCATCTGCAGCATGTCAAACCTAATTCCCGATTTTTTCTGATTTCACGATAATCATATTCAATTACAAATCTAAATATTTCCGATCAAAGTTATAGTGGTTGTTGCAAAATCTAAATTTATTATGACGAGCTGATGTGCGCTTGGTGATTATGAACCAATACATTTCAATCATACTACATGTTTTTTTTCAAAGTTATCAGTTTCTGCCATCTTAATAAGTACCGTTCAGTTAATCGAAGGTTTCCCGAAAAAGCCGATAGACCATGCAAATAATACCGAATAAAGAACACATTTATTATAGAATGAAACGTCTGGTGTTGGTTAATTATTGGTGAAGAGTATAAATTGGTTTCTGTCATAGATTTAATAATTTTTCTCCTGCTCTTAAAGGAACTCAGTTTTACTTTATATTTGCTTCTTTTTACAATCACACAACCAGTTACAAAAACATGCCCATGCAATAAACGGAGATTTTATAGAGCTGACAAAATGAAAAATTTATTTAGTCTGGCATTTGCGGGGTGGTGGGGGGGGGGGGGGGGGTCGGTGGGCCTGGATTTGCGATGTATAGAAAATGTTTTGATTGATTATGACAGCAAATACCTCCAGAAAAAAGAATCCACTTGATGCTACTTGTCACCCTTTACTTTAAAGTACAGTGCAAAATTCAAACTTTTATGACCAGATTTGGTCCATAAATGTTACATATCTATCATTTTATGAAGACGTTATACTCTCATTGGTCTGTTGTGAGTGTGAAACAAAAATGGCATTAAAGATATCCGCGAAAATTAAAAAATGTGAATTTTTTCATCCGAAATTTTCATACCGCGGTATGGCCCTTCCCCTTTCTCATTAATATGTTCACTTCTCTTAAAGGATCTCAGTTTTGTTTATATTTCATACTAGATATTTAGATATTTACATTTTAAAGACCCTTTTACGTGAGGGCCTTTCGGAACCAGAATTTTATGGTGACTTTCTTTACAAATTAAAAAGCTTAAAGGAAAGAATGATTTTTCTTTTCAGTTCAGAAAAATCATAACTCGTTACAGACGTATAGGTTATAACTCGAATTTAATTTGACAGTCTACATGCTTAGTTTTTAACCCAATGATGGTTGATAACTTTGCTGCCTTCTTTAATTGCACGCCGGTGGGTCGGGCGTCAGACTCTATGATGGCCCCGACATAAAGCTATTCATTTTAGTTGGTTGGGGCCGGAGCTTCTTGTCTGTTGCTTTGCCCACCCGGGTTCAACTGGTGTTTTTCTTTTGCTCTGGAGTTAGTAAGTTATTCGGAGTCCAGGGATCTCCATCGTTGGGCAGCTTACCGAGTCTGTTGAGTCCTCGTTTTTGATTCATCAAGGTGGTTATCATGATTTATTCGTTTGACCTTTGATGATTCATTGACTAGTTAGAGATTCCCCTAACAACTAACTAAATGTTGTGAACCACTGCAGAAGATGAAGGTGAGGTTAGGCGCCTGTAAAACCGGTTTAAGCCCCCCGCCCCCCCCCCAGTAATGTTATATTACTGATTGTTCCAAGCCGATACTTCTGTGGTGGTGCTTTCGTTTTATGTCTTGGTGTTTAAATTTTTTGTGCTGTCGTTGCCTTATGTATTTTTTCATATTTTTAGTTAAGTTTAGGTAACTGAGTGGCCACCTTTTGGGAAAATAGCTGCCCATTCGGCTTCCGATATGTTTCATGGTATGCTAATTTATTTTTTCCCATCTCGGTTTTTGGAGTAGGAATCTTTTTCTGATTGCGCCTTTTTCCTGATCTTTGCCTACTTGTACCTTTTTAAACATTTAAAAAGTAATGGCAACAAATGAACCCAGCTGATGCCACCTTGTCACCCTTAGCAATGAAATTATCGATATTGAGTCCAAGGTGAAGGGTGGTCGGGTGGGAATATGAGCCCCCGCTCCTTGGGGCCTAAAAATGGCTGACCTGCTTGTGCCTCCAGGCAAAGCTCCTCGCTATCGACAAAATGATATATTTGTACCATTTATGGACAAAATTTGATCAGAAAAGTTTGATTTTTGAACTATACAGGTCTAGTACTTTCAAAGTTTAACAGATGGCAACCCTCTTGGACGCCATATTGAATTATGGGAGTTGCACAAGGGTGACAGGGTGGCATCAAGTAGATTCTTGTTTCTTAAGGTATTAGTTATCATAATCAGTCAAAACATTAGGTATCATAACTCGAATTTAATTTGACAGTCTACATGCTTAGTTTTTAACCCAATCGTGGTTGATAACTATGCTGCCTTCTTTAATTGCACGCCGGTGGGTCGGGCGTCAGACTCTATGATGGCCCCGACTTAAAGCTATTCATTTTTGTTGGTTGGGGCCGGAGCTTCTTGTCTGTTGCTTGGCCCACCGGGGTCCAACTGGTGTTTTTCTTTTGCTCCGGAGTTAGTAGGTTATTCAGCTTCCAGGGATCTCCATCGTCGGGCAGCTTACTCAATCTGTGAGTCCTGGTTTTTGATTCATCAGGATGTTTATCTTGATTTATTTGTTTGTTCTTGATGATTCATTGACTAGTTAGAGATTCACCACGAGGACCGAAGAACTAACTAAATGTTATGAACCACTGCAGAAGCTGAGGGTGAGGTTAGGCGCCTGTAAAACCGGTTTAAGCCCACCAGTAACTTTGTGTTACTGATCGTTCCAAGGCGATACTTCTGTGGTGGTTCTTTTTGTTTTATGTCTTGGTGTTTATTTTTTATTTTTTGTGCTGCTGGCGCCTTATGTGTGTTTTCATAGTTTTAGTTAAGTTAAGGTAACTGAGTGGCCACCTTTTGGGAAAATAGCTGCTCATTTGGCTTACGATATGTTTCATGGTATAAGTACCTGATTGTTAGTTTGGTTTTTTTCCCACCTCGGTTTTTGGAGTGGGAATCTTTTTCTGATTGCGCCTTTTCCTGATCTTTGCCTACTTGTACCACAAATCCACAAATCCAGGTCCACCCCGAATCTGCCAGACTAAACTGTTTAAATTATATATGAGCCGCCGCATGGGAAAACCAACAATCAGCATAGGCGAAAATAAAGACGCAGATCAGCTTCGCAGTAACTGCGAAGCTGATCAGCGCCTTTGTTTTCGCTACACGGATAGTACAATTCCTCTACTTTCTAAATTCAAAATTTCCAGTCTCTATCCATCTTCTGTGACTGTACAGCCCGGTTTGTGTCGGACCTGGTCGGAACCCAAATTGTTGGTTTTCTCACGCACAGGTTGATATGAATAAACTAAATTTTACGGCAGGTTGTGGATATAAGGGTTGAAAAAGATCAAATTTAATGACTTCGACGTCTTGTTTAAAAATGAATACACAAGGCAATAATATTATTTAACTTAATTTAATGTTATTTCTATACCATCTCGATGTTTTATTAGTTATTTATTTGCTTGTTATATATACAAAAAAGCGCCCTATTCTGTATCACAAAGTCATATTCAAGAAACAGGTAACCAATAATATGCATTTCCGCAAACATACATGTAGTAAAACGCATCAGCAACTTCTAATGTTGACACAGCTTCAATGCCAATGGAAATTGTTTTATTTTCATGCTCTTTGATCAATAACGTCTCCATTATTTTGTCCTCTGGGTATATTTTGCTGTGAAATAAAAGACAAAATTGAGATCCTTTAAGAGCAGCGGACAAACTAATAAGAAAGAGGCTAGGCCATTCCATAGTTTCTATCCAAGAAGATTTTGGTTATCAACGACTTGGACTGCATCGTTTGAATGGTCGGAACTGATAAGGACTTCGTTTTATCGATCTTTAAACCGCTTCAAATTATGACTATGAACACACTTGGGCAACTGTGACTTTTCCCATCGAGTGGGTTTACAATGTACCGTATTTGCTCGTTCCTAATTCTTTGACGATCAGTCTTTGAGCAGGTTTTCTAATAAGTGCGTCAAGGCCCGGTCGAAGGAATTTACGTATCCCGTAACCCCAAACAAAACTCGAATAGGTAGAAACCATGTAGTGACGATCATCTTGTTCACAAAACCATTTCAGTCGGCTAATGTTTCGCATGCAAATGATAAGCTGACAGAGGGGAAAGCCTTCAATGAAAGGTAATTAACGCATGTATCGCTTCCTTCTCCACATTTAATCGAAGAGAAGGTGTGCACGTGTGCGCATATTTTCGGTTAGACGTAAAAGTAGTGAAATAAAATGTCTTAGGCACTTTTGTGTCTTTGCATATATGTCAATAATTTAAATCTATGCTTATTAAATCGAAAGCAATCCGGAACACATTAACTTTGAGACTCTAGCTGGCGAAGAGAGTTTGACACCTGACCTTAATTATAGAGCTGAAATTTAAGACCAATAATTTACCATATCGGACGGTTCTGTTTAGTAGTTAATTTGTTCTTTATTGGATATCAGTTGCATGGTCGACCAGCCTCCCTTATTTTATGTTCACAATTTTTAGGATTGCAAAACCTGATACTGGTAAAAACAAGTAGAAGTCAATTCAATAACCCCCACGCACAGTCTGACCGATGGATTGATAAACTTACACATGCATCAAAAACTACTTGAGTAAAAGGAAACAGTGTGTCAAATTGGGTACTTTTATCAGTGGTTTTAAAGATATTTACAAAGGTGTTCCTCAGGGCTCAATTTTAGGTCCTGTACTTTTTAACATTTTTATTGATGATATATTCTATTTTATAACTGATAGTGACTTGCGTAACTATGCAGACGACAATACTGTTACCTATGCCCATAGTGACCCACAAGTTGTAAAATCTGTACTAACTAAAGATAGTATTAAATGTGTTGATTGGTTCTCTGATAATCACATGCAGGCCAATCCAGATAAATTTCAAGCTGTAGCTGCTGGTCTGAAATCCAAGAATGAAAATTTCAGTTTTGATCTAGGTAATGGGTGTATTATTCATTGTGAGGATGAAGTAAAATTATTAGGTGTAACCATTGATTTTAAGCTAAAATTTGATTTACATGTATCTAACATCTGCAAAAAAGCCTCAAGACAACTAGGGATTCTTAAACGTATTGGTAGAAACATATGTAAACTAGGAAAGCTGAATATATATCATTCCTTCATACTGTCTAATTTTAGTTATTGTCCTTTGTCTTGGCACTTTTGTGGTGAAACCAACACCAAAAAGCTTGAAAAAATCCAGGAAAGAGCTCTACGTTTTATTTATAATGATTATAATTCAGACTATGATACATTACTTTTAAATTCTAAAATGCCTACACTGAAGTTGAGAAGACTAAGGACAATGGCTTTAGAAGCTTTTAAGATTTTAAACCACCAAGGACCTGTGTATTTGCATGACATGCTTAATTTTAAAAACCATAATTATTCTTTTAGGTACACTAGAACTGCTGAAATCCCTAAGGTAAGAACCTCAAGTTATGGCCTCAGCTCTTTCCGGTACAGCGCAGCTAAATTATGGAATTCTTTACCTCAACATTTTAGAGATGAGACAAGTTTTAATAATTTTAAAGGTTTAATCAGTGCCTGGAACGGGGAGAGTTGTACCTGTACTTTTTGTTCTTCAGTATAGCTTTGCTTTTTGTTAGCATGTTAATTTTACTGTGTTTTGTTCTTTGCTAGATGTTTTATGTTTATATGTATTGCTTTGCATTGTTTAAAGCTTTTAGTGTTTCACTATAGTGCTTTCCATGTTTTATATGTCTAAACTCATGATCTGCCTCAGTAAGCGATATTGATACTGCTGCGTTTCCTGTTCGAGTGTGGACTGCCCGTACAGGAGGGAGGGGCAGCAGTGCCATTATCACTTGCATATGTGACAGTTTATAATATTTATTTATTTATTTATTTATTTACAATATTTTAGGTGTATAAATGCCTCTCTTATGAAAGTTCTGAAACATGCATGTAATCTGCTTTCCTGTGTTATTAACAGTCTAACAGGCTTTTATTACAATTCATCGCCTGGCAATGTGCTAATTAATGTCTTATTTATTTATTTTAAGATAAGATCATATGTGTTTAATTGTGTTTTGAATATACCTGTTCTATCTGTTTTATCTAATATGCATTATCTGACCTATCTTAAGTGTATTTGTATGTTTAAAAATGATATGTATTGTCTTTTATGATAATTATGTAGTTTATACTTGAATGTATTATAATGATAAGTAGTCGGTAAATAGCTATTCATAGCTAATGTTATAAATGTTTAAACTACCCGACTTAAAATAAATTTTGACTTTGACTTTTGACTTTGACTTTATGCGATCAAGCTACATGTAGCTGAACAATATTACTGTGATCATAATTTTGAATTGGATTGAGGTATTAATAATGGTTTGAAAATCTCGCTTAACACATTTAAGCCTAGCGTCCCTTTTGTTGGACATAGGCGTCCCATCTGGAGCTATTCTGTTTGCTTAGAGAATTTTCAACGAAAAATTGAATAAAATTTAAAAATCACACCTGATGCCCCTAAGAAATGAAATGGACTCACCCAAATGATAATGATGGGCAAATCCATACGTTATATATGGGTTAAGATAATAGAACGACTCAACAATAGTAATTGCTTTGTCAAGTTGTTCGTCATCCGTACAGCGTGATGCTGTGATGACACTAGGAAAAGGTAAAGTAGGCAATGATCAGGAAACGACGCAATCAGAAAGCGGAAATTCTCACCAAAAACGGAGATGGGAAAAACAAAATTGTCAATCAGCTACTTATAATAGGAAAACATATCGTAAGCCGAGTGAGCAGCTATTTCCCAATATACAGGCGGCTACTCAGTTACCCGAAATTAAGTAATGTATATGAAAACGTACATAAGGTGCAAACAGCACAAAACATCTGAGCTATGCCGTTACATTACGAAAACACGCCCATGTAATATACAGAATTTACTTAAGTTGAAAAAAAAAATAATAATAATTTTCAGTAGAATTTTTTTTTATATTTTTCTTATTTTTGTTCAAAACATAGATTGTGTGTTCACGTTAGAACCGCCTCGCCTCGCCGAGGCGGTTCTAACGAGTACCCACTATCTATGTTTTGGAGCAAAAATTTGAAAAATAGGTATACCCCTGTAAACCCCATTTTTGCTATATAAAAGTGGGGTTTAAGGGGGTATGCATTTCACGGACATGTTTCCTGATGGTATCTAGTCGTAATTCTTACTTAGTGTTTTCGAAGTCGATGTTTTCTATACCACATATTATAGCTTGAGTAGGCCTATCACAATTTTGTTTTCTCTTGGACTGTAACTTCGAATGTTTGAAAATCTTGCTCTGCAACTTCCCTTTTTTAGGAAGTTTATGCTACTTATAGATGTATTTCCCTTTTTTCTTGTTATTCAGATGGCAAAATTATAAAGAACAACAAGGGAGGCAGTATAACTTTAGTTGATCTCGTTATTACGAGATGAAAAATAAATCTACTTGAGCCTAATACGCTTCCGTAGAGCAGTGATGTTATAGGTGACAATTTTTGCGATAGCAAAACATCGACCACGCGCGTTATCAGCAGCCCTTCAAACATGGGTTCTGATTGGCTAGACTTCAGATGACCCACGTGCCGAACAGATATAAAGTCAATAAAATAATTTCATGTTCAATACTTGCAATGGTGATAGGAAATATTAATGCTTCGTTAAGACGTTCATTAACGACTATTGCACGTGAATCATGATTGACAATTTTGATTTTGTGGAGTTTGAGGATGACATTTTAGACTGCCTCTCTGATTCTTCAATTTCCACAATGGAAGAAGATTTTGTGCAAACGTTGAAAAATGGCGTCCCAGATGATTTACATAAAACACGAATAAAACATAAACGCAGAAACTATAGTGGACATAGAAAATTTTATTTACGACATGCGGCAAATATTAGAGAGCGGAAACGGATGCAGTCCATTAACGAAGCGTTTGAAGGACTGAGATCACATATTCCTACTCTTCCGTATGAGAAACGACTTTCCAAAGTCGACACATTGAGACTTGCTATTGGATATATCAGTTTTCTTGGGGATATGTTGAATTGTTGTGAAGATAAGTCAACAAACACTTTTGAGACGTCGACGAAAATTGTGATAAGATGCCACGCAGGTAGTACATTTTCTTACATAACATGAAGGCACCCGTTCTCATAAAACTTGCTAATTTGTGGCAGGATACCCTGATTTATAAGCAGCATTACTATTATTAATTAATTGTCTCTATGAAATAATTTTAGAATAAAATTAGACGAAATTAGGTAGATACTATGAGAAAATGATTTAATGGAAAAATATAGTATTCGCTTTACTCCTTTAAAGCACAAATCGTAGTCGTCTTTGTGTAAAAATACAAGCTCTTGAGCGAACAACCCCAATAAGACATCGGTGCATTTTACATTCGTGTGAACATATTAAGAAAAGTTTGCGCAATTATATAAATGATAATGGACAATAATACATACGGTAGAAAACTACTACATCGACTTTTGAAAATGTTTAAAACCTCTTTTTCTTTAAAATGCACGGTTATTTTGAAGATTAACGTCAAAATTTCAAGAATCCTAGCATACAGTGCGCTTTATAAATTCTTATACGGCAAAAAAGGGACTTCAAAAGGTAAAAGTAGGCAATGATCAGGAAAAGGCACAATCAGAAAGAAACTCATTCCACAAACCGAGGGATGGGAAAAAACCAAAATGACATTTAGGTACTTATACCAAAAAAACATAACGTAAGCCGAGTGAGCAGCTATTCCTCAATAGGCGGCCACTCAGGTACCCGAACTTAACTAAAATATGAAAACGTACATAAGGCTCAAACAGCACAAAAATTCGACTCCAAAACACAGAACAGTAAGAACCACAACAGAAGTATCGCCTTGGCACGATCATTTTCATAAAGCAAGTAAAATCTGAGCCATTTCTGTATGTACATGTAGTTTGACTCGTCATTTTTATGACTTCATCAAAACTATTTAAAAAAAAACATATATATATATATATATATATATATATATATATATATATATATATATATATATATATATATATATATATATATACGGTAAAAATAAAGCTGCACTACCAAATATACTGGTCCAAAATTCCAATCGATCACCAATATCGCTATGAATTACGTAGCGATACCATTCATTTCTACTAATCAAATTTAACATTGTATTTTAATGCATTTTGCGCATGCTTATACACACAATCACTTAAATGCACATGCAACGCTTGAAACAATTTAATTGTCAATTCCATTTAAACAATTGCAACTTTAACTTTTTTTTCTACGAAATGAAGACAAACGGACTCAAAAACGTGAAAGATATAGCTCGGCAAATGGGTCACTGTATGGGCGGCAACTTTAATATTCATATCTGGGCGTGGTCGGCTAGTCCATCTGTTCAAGTAGGGAGATAATAAAAAAGTTGAATTCAGTCAGCCTAGAGCGCTGTCACATATTTTACCGTTAAAGATCAGCTACCTATTTTGTCCAATCAAGTAAACTAGACAAACTCGGATTTTCATTCTAACGGACAACATGTGAGTTGAGTCTTTCAACTGTATACCTTTGGCTTTTACCTAGGTCAGAAGTAGACCATACCCAATAACATATTCATAAGGTAACGCCCATACAGTGACCTATTTGCCGAGCTATACCCACCTCCAAAAAATAAATAAATGGATAAATAAATAAAAATAAAAATAAAAATAAATAAATAAATAAATAAATAAACGATAAATTTTCAAAATGCAGTTTGTTTTGTATCTCGCATAGTCAACCATATGTTAAAATCGGAGGTACGATCACTGAATTGGCGGACATGTATTCATCAATAGGAAAATATATATCATTTTAATAAACTGATATTCAAAGTGTGGACGTTTCGTCCAAATTACATGTAAATGTAAATGCAACTTATGTACATGTAAATGTAAATGAAACTTATCCAATATGGAAGTGCTTTTCCCACCCATGAGACAAGCATGTCCCATTGTGCGCCAGTTCTAGATTTATCTGTCTCAGTACTGTCTATTTCTGTATTTGGCCAATAGAAATGTGCATGTTTATGTGCACTACCATATACATGTAAGGAAGTGATAAGCTGGGTGTCAACTGTCAGTGACAAAAATAACATTCTAGGTGTTAATTTCAGGAAGTTTACAGAAGTAATTGTAGTCTGCTGCTTTGATAAAAAATCTCAAAATTTAATTTTGCTGACAATTTATGCCAAAACAAATTTTTTGTAAGCCGGTTACAAAATTATATTTATTTTGTTTTCACTGGTTAATTTGCATATTGTTTCATGTAAAACAAAATGGCTGCCTGAACAGCACTTGAAGCTGTTTGAGAAAAATAAGAGCCACGGATGAGACTCGAATAATCTGAAAGCTTGCCTGAGATTTCCTTGTCTCGGCCTCAACCCCATCATTCGGTTATAACACGACCTTTTCTCCTATCATAACAATCAACTGATGCAAAAATGAATTTGTCAATGTAGTTAGCCTTTTAACATGTTTAAAGTATTTTCAATTAAGTTCGTTGCAAGTTCATAGTTTGATTGAAATAAATTACGTTTGAACAAGACGTTGATTACCGTAAAAATGAAAAATTGCATCAATTATTGTCACACCCGACACGAGCTTTTAAACTGATTTCAATTGGAGCTACAACACAATAAAAAGTCCGTGAAGTGAGATCGGCGACAACAAAAATTACTTGCGCATTCGTTTGTCTTTTTGCTCATGGGCTCATGTTTTCAAGCCACAACAACTCTATATCGTCAATGGATAACTAGACTTAAAAGTTGGAAAATGTGACCAAACTGCATAGAATATCCATCTTTTGGCTACCAAGTGCAACTTTGTGGTCTTGCCAAACTAAACGAAGATACCTCGAAAGACATTTATCACTTTTACATGAGATCTTTTCATGAAAAATCAATCTTTTTGTTCAAATATCCAATAAAATAACAACACAGAGAAACTGCGAGGAGTCTTATGTGCATCTTGTTTTACAAAAATAGCCGTAATATAAACAAAAAACTAATTACACGCTGTGTAACATTTTATAATGTACAATGATAGCCAACTAATAGTTAAGGTTTTCTGACGACGAGGAGAAAATTGAAAGCAGGTGTTTCACGATGTCGACATTTTTGTAGTTTCCAGTGAGATTGGTAAACGCATCATTACGCTTCTTTGTGGCTCTGCTACGATATCAGGCCCTAGATGTTTTTTTAAATTTTTTGAATCAGCATATTGAAATCGCCGTTTATCCAAAATGCGCCTCCCATATTTTCCCATTTAGCAATATCATGATTTTACATTTTTTTTTTTGTAAATCGTAAGTTCACTAGTCAGTGATCTGTTTTTCATACTCACTGGGAATCTGATTCCTTACAAAAAGAACAGAAATAAATCTACAGTTGTCTTACAGTATTCTAAAAGTTCCATAGTATTCTAAAAGTCTTATACGTATAAGGTACACGTATATAAATCCCTTTTTATAGGAATGCAGCTCGAACATTTGAATGAAATTTTAAATATCTTACAGGGATCCAAGATGACTCCACCAACACTGAAGGCCTTGTACCATTAGCTGGGCATTCCTTATCCTGGAAGTCTGAGAGGGACACTATAGGACCTAACAAAAAGCTAATTGCTAAGATATGGACTCCGTCGGATCCAAAAAAAACGGAGTTTTTCGGAAAGGACGATGCTGTAGGAGGATCTCTGTGACAGAACGTTATTTCAATGCAAAATCTGTGATAGCATTTCGAAATATCTAGATAAGGAATCTCTAATGCCAGTATCAATAGTCAGGATTTGTGATTCACGTCAAATTCGCTACGTTAAAAGGTACAAGTAGGCAAAGATCAGGAAAAGTCTACAACTATGAGAAATGTTAGAAATCAACCAAAACGACATGCTCGTTGAGTTGATTTGGAACCTTGATTAGTTGCAAGACAGACCTGAAACAATATAAGATACAACAACTGGAAACAATGAACCAGAATGATTTTAAGGAACATGCCATTTTTAGATGTGCCATGTAAATTACAGATTAACATCTGAGATGAAAGTGTGACTTGACTAGCTTTACTACCGTTTGTGATATCGTTATACATTGAAATATACTGACGTCAATAAAAAACGCCTCATCGAAAATGTTGCATAACTTGGTCAATAGATACTCAATATAAACAAAATTTTCATTTTTCTTATTTTTACGTTATCTCTCATGGTATAGCATAAACCGATTTTGGTATCGATGCGCAGTTTTCTCAAAACTTGCGTGGGTGCACCATTTTTAAAAAATGCATCCTCACGTCATTATACAGACGTTTTTGATGTGAAAATTCTTTAAAGCCGTGCAAACTTAAGAACATCAAAATTTTGAAACGTAACATTACTGGACTACGTGAAGTTGAAATACAGAAAATAACACAGGGACTTTTCACAAGAAAAGAAACAGACGGAACGAAAAAATGATTTTGTTCGGTTTCTGGCGTTCGAAGTGACTCTAAAGTCCGTGACCATCGTTCGCTTTGGTATAAGATTCCCTCTGTCGATTTTTTGTCACCGTACCTCTTGCGCCAACGCTTCTGTAGCAAAATCATTTTGATGTCGACGTCTCTTATGCTTACGCATTCTAATGATGAAACATTTCAGAAACGATGCCGTTATATTCGGATGCACACCTTGAGTTAATTTTCATCAGGTAATTGCATTATTTCAAATGAATAACCAAGAATGGTGCAATGGTATTCTGGCGCTTACTTCACTACACGTCAAATGCACGTTATCCGAAAGGACGTTCGTTTCACGCTGAAAGACAGGAGAAATAACAATAGAAGCTATTTTTTTGTCAAATAGCCATGCCAGGATATCCTTTGAAAACGTTTTGACCATTTTGACGGCGATTACCATTCATTAGCTGCAGTGACGTCAATAACGCTAGAGAACGAAATTTGGTTTTCAAAAATGTGTTTCAATAACATTTGGTCACGTATGGATATCCCACTCTTTGGCATTTGTGTTGGTATTGCAATGGAGACCTTCAGTAATGGAAAGAAGCGAAACCTGATAGACCGGTTCATGACCAGAATAAGGATTTTGCGAGAAGTGTGCGTTTTCAACAGCATGCCATTTTACAAGCAGCAGTCTGAATAATTCCATTTTAGCATTTCCGAATGCGTAAAAGATTAGCAAAAGATATGACCAATATCTAAAATAATGTAAGTTATTAATCTTGGCAGTATGACGTGTCAAAGTTGACTGAGGCGTTTTTTGTTGACGTAAGTATACTTATAGTAATAAAGATATAAAAAAAATAACATGCCTATGTACAACAACGTGTATAATCATAAACTGTGCCGTCCGCTATGTATCTAAATTCCATATTTGTAATGATTTAATATAATAGATTGTAAAGAAATACAAATGCTGGTGTTTTCGACGTCTCCTAATCATTTCAGTGTACAATTTTGACTATTTAGGCCCTTGATATATTCGATGACCCATTAGTCAACGATTGTTTTATTATACACATATTATACATATGACCTTCTATTCATTAAAACTATGACAAAAATGATCAAAATAATCTTAAATTCGGTTTGCCACCTGCTGACCGTCCATGTGCGTTACTACCGTTATTATTGCTGATGTTCTTTGCTGAGCAAAGGCTAGGCAACTTGCTACTCATGCGATTTGTTAAATTTTATGCAATTTATTATGTTGTTCTTCCGACTGGTGTTTGGTTTGGGGTTAACATTTAAGTGTGCCATTTCTACGACGTTCTATTCTTATTATCTAAATGATGCAAAAGATGCAGACATTACCAATTTTATGTATTATAATTGAGCCGCGTCACGAGAAAACCGGTCTTCGGGGTTTCCGACCAGGTCCGACATAAATCGGCCTGTACAGTTACAGACAAGGGCTAGCAGCTTGAAATTTCGGATTTAAGAAGAAGAGAAATTGTACTATCCGTGTAGCGAAAACAAAGGCGCTGATCAGCTTCGCGGTTACCGCGAAGCTGATCTGCGCCTTTGTTTTCGCCTAGGCAAAAATCCGGTTTTCTCACGATGCGGCTCAATTATAACAGTGAGGATTTCAAATGAGAAAGGGCGGTATTAAAAAAAAAAAAAAAAAAACAGTACTTTTATAACTATTTTATGCATCCTTATTCTAGAAAATCTTGCATATCATTCTAATAATGACTAAATATTATATCGACAAATTAAAGGTACGTCAATGGGAACTAACGTCAATCCTCAAATATATATATTTACATTTTTATCGCAATTGCCCTAGATGAAAGTATTTTTCTTGATGTTCTTCATTTCCCAATGAAAAACATTAAGTCATGTGATCTAGAGGCCACGCCTATGGGCGAGGTGATGTTAAAACCAGCCAGTGACGTTGATTGTTAACACTTGTTGGCGTGACGAGGGTCGCACATTGCCATGACGTTAAGCGCGAAAATTAGATGTTTTGGCTGTTCCAAAATTACGCTATAGTCCGAGATCCAAGGTCCAAATTTTTGGTTAACCCTACACGATCTTGGCCTTAAGGTTTGATGGCTTTTTTTGAAAGATATATGATAGTAGTCTATGAAACAGGTCCGTGTATAAAAATTTAGGCCGGCGAAAGTCTTCAAAATGGCCGCCATCCAAGATGGCCGCCCAAATTAGGATTTATACAGGCTTGAGTAAAAAGCGTTTTCATTTTAGATTTTGTTACATTTAAGTGCTTTCAGTGTAGATTTTCTATAAACTCAACATATGCTTGTGCATATTTAGTTGAATTAACCCAGTTTTGATGTTCTCATGCGTTACATACGTTACTATATTAATGTTACTTGCGAGAAATAAAAATATTGACTATTTGTGTTTATCTTAGTGCCATTATTCAAAGTTTTTGAAGTGTTTATGCAAAGTGTTCCTTAAAAGACTTGAGTAGCGTCTTGATAAAGCTTCTCTGGGTCGTTTATCTGCATTTGGTGGTCAGCCTCAGGTCTTTTATTACATAAATCCAGGTTCACTCTTGATCACTTAACATTGTAAACTCACATATTTTTGGTAAACTCACATATTTTGGGTCTGATCATACATACAATCAATAGCTGTTGATGATTTGTTAATAAATTATATGGATTAGAACCGCTAACTCCATTTATATAATTTTGATACCCTCAAGACGTTCCTAACTGTTACATACGTTACCTTTTGTATAATATTTCCTACAAAATTAATATATTGACTATTCTTGTTTATTTTAATGTTATTCTCTAAAGTTTTTGAACTTTTTTTGTATTCAATGCATTAAAAGACATGAAAAAATATCTTTATTAAGTTTGTGTGCTTTATTTGCTCCATCCATCAGCGATGGGTCTTTAAACACATAAATCCCGGTTTAAACTTGACCCCTAAAATATTATACACTCACATATTTGAGGTCAAACACATTGATAAAACAGCTGATGAGGTTTTATAAATTGAACATATGTAATAGAATTTTAACTCAAATGCTTTAGAGTCAAGATGTACCCATCTGTTACATACGTTTCTTTTCTATGAAGCCTTTAACTCGATTAACATAATTTTCATGTTCTGAAGATGTTGACAACTGTTACATTCGTCACTTTTCTTAAATGATATTTCCTACAAAATCAATATATTGACAACTGTTGTAAATGGCGTTTATATGCTCTTAGGTTTTTGAATTGGTATTATATTGATTGCATTAAACGACATGGGAGACATTTTGATAAAGACATTTTGGATGCGATATTTGCTTTGACAGTCAGCAATGAGTCTTTAAACATATAAATCCGTGGTAAACTAGATCACTTACATATTGTAAACTCAAATAGTTCGGGTCGGAACACATAAATATATTTATATGAATCTTAAACTTGATATACACGTACATAATTTCAACATAATTTCATAGTTCTCTACGTGTACTCAACTGTTACATACGTTACTTTTCTATAATATTCTATACAAAAGCTCCATAGGGTCACTGAGAAGGCTTAAGTAGCCAAACATCCCCTTTCTCAATAATATGTTAACTGCTCTTAAAGGATCTCAATTTTATTTGTAGTTGGAGAGGACTGTGTATAGAACTTTAGACTGGGAAAGTCCTAAAAATGGGGACAATTCATTTATATATGACTCACTGGATCAGATTTTACGGGAAAAGGGGTTTGTCTCCCATGAGTGTATTTTTGTTACATATCTGATTCAATCATTTAAATGTTGATATGCTTAACCCACCATGTCACTTTCTTTTTTGAGTGGTATTGTCTGAAATGTATATCCAAACAGCAGATGATGATGATGAATAAAAAGATAAAATGTATAAATATGACATCATCCATAGTTCAGATTACCTTTTTTACCCTTTAAATATTTGGAGTATTAAGAACAGCTAATATGTCAAGAAACATCTGAACATGCGTTCATTATTTCGTCCCTTCTGTGAAACATTCTTTGATGTAGATAACGCTGATGCAAATATTCGATAGAGCACAAGTGTCTGGCTTTTACTGTCTGTTTGTAAAGGGACATCGAAGAGGAATAATGACATAATTTTTTTTTCTTTGAGCGTTTTCACTGCTTCCAAATGATCTAACTTTTATCATTTATTTGTTATTAGTGCAGCTGTGTTATATATTGCTTTGTTATGTTGCGGACATTAACGTTTCCCTGTACATGATCCATAATGTCAGTTATATTTTTCGGCCCCTTCAAATAAGAAAGAATATTCAAAATAAAAAATGTACATTGAGAGCCATCTTCTAAACATTGTTTTAATTATCTGACCCAATTTAGGCATGTGTCTTTGATTTCGACTTCCTTTGTGTAAATTTTTGAACTTGCAGTGTATTTATCTGGCTATCATATACAATTTATAAAGGGTCACTGATGAGGGTTCATTATCTGAAATTGCGCAGTATGGCCCATTACTTCACCCCTTTGAGTGTGTTCACTGTTTCCAATATTTTATTCATTGCCAGAAATTGTATAATGTACCCACACTTCTCCTTTTAATTGTTATGCCACTTCCAAAGAATATAAAGTAAAGGGGTCAAGGTACCGAAATCGTAATCCTAGCTCGTAAAAATCCATAATAACATTAACAAATACGATATATGTAGCCATACAGGCATGGATCCCCCAATAACAGGAGGTGTGATTAGGTGTTTGCGAAGGGTGAGCATCACCTGCCCATTATAATGCACCCGCCATGTCCTTATGACTGATTACAAAGCCGAGAAAATGAATATCTGGTAAGAAACGAATGTCCAGTAATTGAAAGCCTTATTAATTGTTGCCAACTGGCATAAGGTCAGTCACAAGTTTAGACGCAGCCATGCTGTAGGGATCAACAAGGTCATGGTGTCTCCCATAGAACTTTTTAAGAGTTGACACAAGCTTGGTACTGCGATATCCCCGTGACAACAATTTTGTGGTGAGTAATTTCCCCTATCAACAAAGTCTTCGTAGTTACAACAGGCTCTAGCATAGCGAACTAGCTGAGAGACATTTAACGTTTAACTTAAAAGTTAATAATCTGATAATGTTATAAATCTTTTGCAAAATTAATACAAGTTCAATTATAAAAAAGATAAATCATAAAATTACTATAAACAGTTTAAAAATGAACAAAAATGGTCAAACTCTTGATTTTATGGGGATATACTAATAAGAGTAACATATGTAACAGTTAAGAACATCTACATTGTGTTAATAAAGAAAAAAAATACTATAACACGTAACAATTATATTCATAAATATATATAAAACAACAATATGTAATGTAAATAGTTAAGACCAAAGATTTTATGTGATTAATACAACTAGTAGCCTCAAGTAAAGGGGAATGTTTGTTTTTAAACAACAGTTAATGAAAACAAAACCAGTTTGATCACCCAAATGTTTTATTTGTGTTGTGGGTTAACATGCCAGTCAAATAATGTTTGAGTATTTTGTTGACAGAGACATTTAACCAGATACCTTAAGCTTAACTAGCTTAACTCATATAAGCCTGGCGTCCCTTTTATGGGACATAGGCAAACAGAATAGCCCAATATGTGACGTTGCAGAACGCGGCGTCCCATCTGGGGCTATTCTGTTTGCTTAAAGAATTTTCATCGAAAGTTGAATAGAATTTAAAAATTACACCTGATGCCCCTAAGAACTGAAAACTCACCAGAATGATAAAGATGGGAAAATGCATTCGTCAAATATGGGTTATGGAAATGTAACTCCGTGCCAGCATGGGTCTAAACAAGGAGCACTCATTTGGGAGTGTGTTGCTATAATACTACACCAAACATGGTCTTCAAAACTACACAAATTTACTTTGATTAAAATTGTCACAATCTTTTATAAAGAAAATATAATACAGGTTTTCATTAACAGAAATTGGGACCATTAAACAAACAAGATTAGGCAAATAATGATTTTATATGGGATTATAGGATATCCTATGACAAGTAACATATGTAACAGTTGTCAACATCTTGAGAACATAGAGAACATTCGAATATAATTGGGGGTAAATGTGCTACGACATTTGTATTATAATTCATACAAAAAATCAGTAGCTGTTGAAATTTTGTGTGTTTAGAACCCAAATGTATCCGTATTCAATGTTTAAGTGATCGAGATGAACCTTTATTTATGCCTTCAAAAACATGCTGCTGACCAACAAAAGCAGAAAATAAATCACCAAAAAATTGCTATAACAAGACACCCCTCGTGTTTTGTAAAAATATTAATGCAAAAATACACAAAACTTTAAAGAATAGCACTAAAATATACAGTAACACTGAATATTATTATTTTGTAGCATGTAACATTAATGGTGTAACGAATGTAACATGTGATAGCATCAAAATCGTGCTAAATCAAATTAATTTAAAAATGCAAATTTCTATTTTATGTTTTATTGATAAAACATAAGTAGCTGTTCAATTAATGTGTTCAAACCCAAAATATGTGAATTTTTGATATTTTAGTGATCAAGTGTGAACCCGGATGTATGCGTTCAAAGACCCATTGTTGACTTAAATGTTAAGATTAAGTATCTAAAATTGCTTTATATAGATGTTCCTTATGTCTTTCACTGCACTAAATACAAAAACACACTTAAAACTTTAAATGATACCACTCAAACAAACAGTAACAGCCAATCTATCATTTAATGGCAGATAGCGATAAAAAGTAACGTATGTAACACATGAGAACATACAAACTGTGTTAAATAAACTTAATATGCTTCAACACATGTTTAGTTTATAGAAAACCAACACTGAATGCAGTTAAATGTAACAAAATCTAAAATGAAAAAGTTTATTACACAAACCTGTACAATTCCTAATTTTGGCGGCCATCTTGGATGGCGGCCATTTTGAAGACTTTCGCCGGCCTAAATTTTTATACACGGACCTGTTTCATAGACTACTATCATATATCTTTCAAAAAAAGCCATCAAACCTTAAGGCCAAGATCGTGTAGGGTAAACCAAAATTTTGACATCTCCTGGATTTTGGATCTCGGGCTACTAAGTCGGATTTATTGTAAAATAACATGAAATGAGAGGTGATATGTGCATATAAAATCTGATACTTGATTGATAATTTTAAAATGTAAATATAAGTTTTGAAATTCAGATTTTAGCTTTCACTGGATGATGAAAACCATTAGATGTTTAAATGTCTCCGAGAAGCCCGAACCGAGAAGCCCTTCGGGTTTCACAATAATGTTTTCCATCATTCAATGAAAGCTAAAATCCGAATTTCAATCCTTAAATACCACAGTTATTCAGTTTCTTAAAAAACGATCAGTAAATAGTTGATTTTGATAGGGTTGAGAGGTTTGAATGGACATGGGATTTAATTGAACCTTATTCTGGCTCTCGGACCATATTATGTCATTTGATAATCCGTCTTGAACAATGAAACACAATTATTTGAATATCATGACGAAATGTCGTAAACATACATGTATAGATCCCGGACGATTGTAGTTGACTTTCGCCACAGATTTACTGTTACAATATGAATGACACCCCTGTTCCTATCGGTCGAATGCATTCATATGTATAACAGTAAACCTGTGACGTAAGTCTACTCTGATCGTCCGAGAACTATACAAGTGGAATTAATGATTCATTATTTGAACTATTTTACGGAAACCATGCATCCAACCCAGTCAGAATACACTGAAAAAAAGTTATGAGGCCACTTTTCAAACTTATTTTTTGTTTCTAAGCCATGTTCAAAATTGCACGATTTTTTGCCAAAAGACGTGTCTTTCAAGTAAGTAAAGTTCCAAAGTGTTAAGAAATAATTTTCTTTTACTAAAGGCGTTTTTGGAGTAAAAATGCAAAAATCAATGTTTTTAAATAAAAAATTGGATACAGCATACCATTTATTGAAATTAGGAATGGGTGTCATCAATGGGGTCGTTACGGCTCGGAAAAACATCCAACATTCGAATTTTCTCTACTGGTAGAATTTTTATGCATTTTTAAAAATCGCCAATTTTGAGATTTTTTGGAAAATTCATAAATGTGCCTCTTAAACATGTTGACCCCTGTTAAATTCACTTTATGAGGCCTTGAAATGAGAGATATAACTCGACTGAACTGTTTTAGACCATTTTCGAGGACCAACAGGTCAAGGCTGCCGCACACTTCCGGTTTCAATGCCAATTTTTAACGAACAAAATAACAAAATTTGTGGACGATTTTTTTAATTTTCAAAGTTTATCAGAGTCTAGTATTTGACCTAAATAATCGCTGAAAATTTCAATGCCGTGCTGCTGATAATAACGCAACTGGAGAAGAACAAAGTTGGTATGCAAATTGCATACAAAAGCTGAATTCCTGTTATTCAGGTTGTTGTCTTCTTGCATGTACAAAACAGAAACGAAGATTCTTATTGCAGCAACACTTTTGACTTAATTTTATCTTGCATCATGGCAGTCCAGTAGCACTTTCAAATAAACTATAATGTAAAAACACATCGTCATAATATGACATTTAATTTGATGTTAATAAAGTGTGACTTTTTGAAATAGGGTACCTTTACACATGCTTCGTCTGTGTGAGAAGTATCACGCATTTTGGAATGCAGAAACTCACAGAGCCACTGTTAGACATTGGTTTATTTATATGATCATGAATTTTAATTGATCGTATTTTACTTTTTGAACTAGAAGAAAAATATGAGGTGGCCTCTTATAACTTTTTTTCAGTGTATACACCTTCTAAAATGTTACACTTCAGGTAACACTTGAACCAACCACAAGCGTGATGTAGTTATCATTTTGTTGTAAACAACACTTCATATGAATTGGACATTAAGTGTATAAATGGCTTATTTTCGTAGTAGACACGCGCCACACATTTACTGTTATAAATGTGAATGGCATTTCTGTTCACAATGGTCAGATACAGTCATTCCATTCCTATATATAGCGGTAAATCTGTGACATGAGTCTACTACGAAATAAATTCATTGATACCGCAAACCCGTATACTAAAAAAGAGTTCATCATAGACTCACGTCATATATTAGTTTGCTTTAAACTCGGAAAACTGAATAAGTTGACAAGTAACCGGATATCTTTATGCAATTTATTTACTGATTATTTTAGTTCGCATTTTACTATATTTGTTTTTATCTTATAACAGGCTTTATTTCAAGATGTACTTTGTACTTATAATATACTTCAAGATGGAGTCAAATATATTAAACGTTGGTTAGAAGATGAATCTAAACCGATAATAATTTTCTGATTTCTCAGAACACCACCACTGATCTCAAAATACCAAAAGGAAAATATAATCTGCACTAGGATGATGTACGGGGAGACATTTTAGGGCCGCCACACGGCACAATACAAACTGCACGTTATTGTACGACAGTGTTTTATTATTTGGCCCCTTTGGGAATATGAGTCTTTGCTTTAGACAACTCAGATGAAAATTCTTGAAATTGCAGCAAATATGTCTGGCTTTCGCTGCCGGTTTTGTAAAGGGTCACTGATGAAGGTTCATTACCCGAAATTGTACAATATGGCCCACCTTCTCGCTTTAAATGTTTTACTGCTTCCAAAGGATCTAACAATTATTTTTATTTGCAGTAATAGCAAATAAAATAAAACTGAGATCCCTTAAGAGCAGTGAACATATTAATGAGAAAAGGGGCGGATCCTCAAAATAATATAAAGATCAGACATCTTATTTTGCTAATCACTTTTGTGAATGTCCAATAAATTGTTTTATTTAATGATGTATATCGTTCAATGGCTCCCCTAACCAATAAACCCACAAAACTTAAAATCAATCGACAATTCTAGTATATATATATATGCGCATAGCTGTTTGAAGCCGTTTTCAGTTGGTCGAAAGCCGTATTCAAACATCAAAACCCATTTTCAATTCATGAAATTCACGTGCCGTTTGAACATGGGTTTTGGTTGACGTCACTGGTAAATGCGCTGTGACGTCACTATGTTCAGTAGAAACAAAAATTGGATTCTAACACACAATAAACGGAATAAAATCCTTTAAACCTTCAGTTTCTTTAACTTTTCCACTATTGCACTTAAAAAATCCCGCCATCGCAATTGTTTACATATATACTTAGAAAAACAATTGAGGGATATGGTTTTTGTTTCGATTTCATTCCTAAAGGTATATTTTTTCTGCCCAAATAGTTAATAGATATGTAGCAGAACCATCACTGTGCAAGGATTCCATAAAATTTTTGCGTTGCCTGGAAGCGCTTCTCGCAGACTTGCAGAAATGATGGAACACCCCTAAAATTAAAGTTATCACTGCTCCCTACCCTATCCAAATCTTTCATTCACCCCCAGTTACTGGTTCATCCAAATGCAAAACTGTTTTGATAATCAAAATGGCGACACTTTTATGTCTAAAACGCACTTTTGGGAAATTTCAGAAATCTGTGATTTTTGGTAAAAAACACATTTTTAACCCATTTTTTTTCGTTTAAAATGTTTCCCTTTGCACTGTGAGTATGAAACTGAAATCCGTTTTTGAATGTGCGCTCTAGTTTTCTCAAAACAGCATTTTTAAAAATGTGTTGACAAATTTTTAATCACGTAATGCAAATTCCCATTAAGGTAATGTTCAGTTCTTTAGCAAATGTTTTGAAACGCTGTAAAATCTAAACTAATGCCCGTAGCTCAATCGGTGGCAATGTTTTAAGCGAAAAAAAAAATGTTTGGTAAAAAATCGTGTTTTTAACCAAAAATCACATATTTCTAAAAATTTCCCAATATGCATTTTAGACATAAAAGTACCGGCATTTTGATTATCAAAACAGTTTTGCAGTTGAATGAACCAGTAAGAGGGGGGGGGGGAATGGCAGAATTGGGTAGGGTAGGCAACAGTTGGAACTTCAATTTCAGGGGTGTTCCAACGTTTCTGCAAGTCTGCGAGAAGCGCTTCCAGGCAACGCGAAAATTTTATGGAATCTTTGCACAGTGATGGTTCTGCTACATATCTATTAATTATTTGGGTAGAAAAAATTATACCTTTAACAATGAAATCGAAACAAAAACCATATCCCTCAATTGTTTTTCTAAGTATATTTTTTAAGTTTTTATCGCGTTGAAATGACGTTACACAGTCTAAACGTCAAGGTAACGTGACTTATGGAATAGTTGCTGTCACCATCTAATCAAAATGACGTCAAAACGGTACAAAATAACGTCACGCTCATTCGCCCAGTGAAATTGTTGCAACTACAGGCGAGGTGTGTTAGAATGGGAAATTAAGAACATCAAGAAAGATTCTTTTATCTAGGGCGATTGCAATAAAAATGTAAATATTACCATATGTTTGCTGTGGTTTTGTGTTGGCTTGTTTTTATGGAATCCGTTTGTTTGATATTTTCATTACATGAACGTGTATGCGGACATTTGTCAGTAAGATTTCATTTAAGTTTGTTTTTGTTCGATGACGTTGAATTCTACGTCGGTCTTTACCGATTAACTGTTTATAGTTCTATCTACAGCTGTGTACACTTCAATCTAATCTAAGGTCCGGACATTTGATTCCGTAACCAATGAACATCATAAAGCTTAAAATCAGTAGACAGTTAACTTGTACGTGAAAAAAAATTGGCGATTTCACACATGGTGGATGAGGTAGTAAAATTTAGAAATGTTTTGTTTTTACAGCATCATGACCGTATATGTCAACTTGATAAAGGGTACATTCATCGTGTGCCTGTATTAATTTCATGCAATGTACCCGGTAGCTCTGAATCAACTATCGGATAAGGTACCTTCTACCAGCTCACGTTTCAGACTTTCTCGTGTTTCCCGGTTGAAAATTACTGGCGCCATTCTTCTCTGTAAACAGTCCCACTCATGTTCAATCCGGTTCATGCCAGGCGAACGTGCTCTCCAGTTCATACATGTACTTACCCGCGCCCTAGGCGCCCTGCAACCCATGTCGTCGGTCGTTATCCTCCATTCAAATGAGCTCAGGGACCACACTACCAGCAAGTAGATGAACAATGATGCCCAGAGTTCCATCTGTATATTGCATACCAGTCAACTACCTGTTCTAAATTTTGCACAACTCCATAGAAACAACTAGACACACCCACCCCGCATAAGTACATATGGTCCACCATACGAATCCTACAACGCAACGTTGTTTGTAATACTCATTTGTCTGACGTCACTCACGACGTCTTCAGTCACCGTTTCGATCATTAGGAATTAATATTTCTGACGTTTCAACGAATAGTACGAAATAGTTGGAGCGCAACAAAATTGTTGTGTACTTGCCTTAAGCAGGGTGTATTGGTTATTCATGTACGGGTGATTTCATGAGTGAGCGATTTTAATGTAACGTGTAAGGTCCGTTTCTAGGCGGCGCTCGAAATGGACAGGTTTTGAACCAAAATTTGTATTGATTAGATGATCTGAAGGTGTTATTGTTTTATAGATTGCCACTTCCCTTCAGAAGGAGTATACTGCATTGCATGTAATCTACCGACTTTTTACCAGCTAGAAAAATAAAGGCTAGTTGGATGTTTTTGCTGGGCGGCGGGTATTCTGTACGGGGTCAAGACCATCCACAATAGACCACTAAAAATGACCAAGCTGTTTACGTAAGCAATTCGGGCTAAATCCAGTGCCTTATTTTCGGCCTGTGTTCTCCACGAACAACCTCTGCTTTTCCTACCCTTAACGTCAAACCAAACGCTTTACTACTATCACTTTCTCATGTTCACTGTTCACTTCAATAAAGCGCGCCAAACTGCATCAAACGTGTTGTTTTGATATGTTGCCGAAGCAAAGAAAAGACCAAAAATAAACGGTCGCAGTAGAATCTTCTGACGTCGATATGCAAAGTACAGAAGTTGTGGGTCAAAGCAAGCATTTTTGCATTGATTTCAACATAATGACAACAATGTCGTTTATAGGCTTCACTACGTTAATACATTAAAACAGGAGCTTAATGGTACCAGGACTTATCAGGAGACAGATAGTAATAAAATGCCTGTAGTTAATACTTACTTTAACGAATTGTCGGTTAAGTTTTCTGTTAGTATCAATTAAGACCACGCCTCACTTTCCACGATGTATTGGTTACCTAAGCTTCACAAAAGACCGTATAAAGCTAGATTTATTGAAAATTGTACTACTACTGCACTTTCTAAATCATTAACTTCCTGTCTTACTGCTATTAAATCTCATGTCGTATGATACAATGAGACGGTGTATGGAACTCAAAATAAAAATTGGTTTTGGTCTCTAAAGATTTTAGCGAGGTGCTAAGTACATTGAAATTGAAGTGTAGATGGTTCCGTGCGACGAGCTTGTCCACATATGATTTTTCTACACTGTATACCACATTGTCCCATAATCCAATTAAGGAAAAACTTCTGGGTATGATAGAGTGAACCTTCAAAAGGGAATCAAAATTATGTTTCACTTTATTCGGCCTGTAATGACAGAAAAGCTTTTCTCACTTCCTCTGACCAAAGTCGATATACACTCCCGCCCGCGTAATTGTACTCATTGAATGCGCGTAACATACGCGAGTAATACTCGCGTAATACGCGCCTATTTTATACGCGTATGTGTCAATAGCCAGTCAAAATTCAATTTTTCTTACGCGTATGATACGCGTAATGCGCATACATTACGCGTAATGACTTTAACCAATGAGCGGTGAATTAGTAAAGCAAGTCATTACGCGTATTTGAAGTATGTATACGTATTGTTCTAACCAATCGAGATTAAAACAGTCTTACGTAAAAAAATACGCGTAATATACGCGTAATGAATGAGCCAACAATCTTGAAATTTTATGGTTAAACCAAAATTCCGGACTTTGCTTTAGACCAAAACAATATCTTATCTTGTTCAAACTAAGGCCTGCAGTATTAAGGGCTCGAACAATTCATGAGTACGAAATAACATCCGTGAGAAATATTTTTAAAGCTTCATCCCCAGATCGGTAGCTGAACGAACACCAAGTTTCTGTTATATTTGCTTGTGTTTTTTATTTTGAAGAAGAAAACATTCGAGTTCTGTTAAATAATAATTGAATATCAATAAATAAGAAAGAGACGTGGTAGGAAAACAAGCGAAAATCTAACATGCCGATTACCGTACGGTGGTGCCTCTAAAAATGGAGGGGGAACTAAACGACAATGAAAAAAAAAATGAACAGAACTGAACATGGTTATCTACAGGTGAAAGTCACTTAGTCACGCATGAATTTTCACTCCAGTTGAAGGCTGAATGTTGACATGATGACAGTTATTGGGTAAGTTTTATGCTTCTTGAATCTGTAAACTTTAAACCCCATGTAAACATAAAACAATTTGACAATAACTAGAATAAAGTCACGCCATTTTCACGATTACGATACATCAATAAAATCCATAAAACTTGCACATTGTTTATTTTTGATTGAATAATAAAATCAACCGTTAGGTACTTTAGCTTTTATACTCCTTGTCGTTACGCGTATAATACGTGTAAATACGCGTAAACGTATTGCCAGTCTGATTGGGCGATACTTCATACGCGTAATGACTGAACCTTACGCGTATCGACGCATTTATCTCTGCTTATGAATATTAATGAGATATGTTACGCGTAAATATGCGCATGTTACGCGTAAATGCGCGTAATTGGCCTTACGCACGTAATACTCACGTAATACTCGCGTAATACGCGTAAATGGAGTACAAATACGCGGGCGGGAGTGTACACTTTGGTCATGTCAGAATGTATGCGACGCCTTATCCTATCTCCTGGATAATATTTTTATTAGCTTTGGGACCAATTTATACAGACAAATTGTTGAAATTCCGATGTGTACAAATTGCGCCCCTCTCGTAGCTGTTTTATTTTCATACTTTCATGGATTCTCTTAACTATGATAATCAAGATGACGTTATCGAGGCTTTTAATTCGACTTCCAGGTACCTCGATGACCTTTTGAAAGTTGACAACCCTTATTATGAAGGTATGGTCAATCAAATTTATCAACCTGAACTACAGCTGATCAAAGCCCATGCCATAGATACCGAAGCCCCCTTATTAGATTTACATTTTTCTATTGCAAATGGGTTTGTTTCTCCTAAAATTTATGATGACTTTAATTTTGATTTTGATAGTAGACTTTCCTTTTTTGGCTGGTGACATTCCTTGCCGTGCTTTTTATGGTGTATACACTTATTAGGTTTGATAGAGTCTGCAATTATCGGCTTATGATATGTTTTCTGAGTATAAGTACCTAATTGTCAATTTAGTTTTTCCCACCTCGGTTTTTGGAGTGGGAATTTCTTTTTGATTGCCTCTTTTCCTGATCATTGCCTACTTGTAACTTTTTTCAACGCTCGAAATAAATATTCAACGGCCAAACATCTCCACCAGGGGTATCGGTATCATAAACTTCGAAAACCATTTTCTAAATTTTATCGTAGACACTATGAATTGATTTCCAAATTTAATGCTTTTACGTGAGGGCCTTTCGGAACCTGAATTTTATGGTGACTTGGTTTACAAATTTAAGAAACTTATAGGAAGGAATGATTTTCAGGAGGGAAGCCATTAGCCGTAGTATTGACCTCTCCATATGTTTTCAGTATTCTGTCAATCATTTGACGTAATAAGGCTCCTTAGGGGTTTATGAAAGTGCATTCTCATTTCTGTTTCTATACACGATATTGAAATCCCTTTCTTGTGCCTCATGTACTTCCAGGCTAGACTAGGCTAGTGTTTGTTTTGTCGGCCATTTTTGTCACTTTCACTTCGATAAACAAATCGATTTTTTCACGCTTACAAGATCAGTACATACGATGCTTATAATAAAATTAAACTGGAGATGTATTGTTTAATGATATTAACTAGTGTTGCTTAGTTTCAAATGTTTTTAAATTTTAAGATTTGGACGAAGTCTCTCGTTGACCTATTTATCGGTTTTTATCGAAAAACGATCCATATGAAATTTAACCCGGATGATCCAGTCGTCTAATTACGTCCTGTCTGTCCTCCATGGAGGCTCTGCCTACCGATAGAGGGCGTGATAAATCGCGTTATATGAAATTATGTTGTTTCCAATTCAGTGTTCTCTTTCACGTCCGCTGTACATAGATGATTGACATGCGGTATCACGAATTACCGGATTGGACCGAAGCTGTCCGAAACTGTCCGGAACGGACATAGATAATATCAAAGCTACAAAGCTAATCATGAGTCACCACATAGTAGTATATGAAGACCTTTATGTGTACAACAATAATGTGATTTTCTTAAAACGCAAGAAAACCGTACCCGAAGAGTAATTGTACCCTGCATACATGTATCCGTCATGCAACCGGATTTCTTACAGTACGGATTTATGCCACATCACACGACGCCACACAAAATGTATTGATACTGATCGAACTCTTAAAATGCAATCGTTTGTAATTTCAAGTGGTGGCAAAATATCTTAATTACTGTAGTGCAAAAGTTCATAAAAGATATATCAGATTTTAGAAAAAAAAGGGGAATTCGGAAACTTTTGATTCATTTCTTTTCTGTTTCAACTATGTGAGTTTTTTAAGTTTTGAAAGTAGGTTCACAGAGAACGTCAACTTGAAATGTAACATGTCTACAGACATGTATTATTTCACATTTTTCTCACGGAAGATAGAGTATATCTAGGTGAATGTCCGAGATATTTTGACAGTGTTATTTACAAAACAAACAGCTAAGGCAAAGTCTGGATCACACTACCCCTAACCAAGCCTCATGGATGCAGATTTATGGGTTTTCAGTCTAACTTCACTTTTAAGATTAAACCATTTGGGTCACGTGCTAGCAGATTTTGGCGTATGTCCAACAACCTTAGATTTAGATTATATTTATAGCACAGGTTTGAAAAATTCGAACCATACTGGATTCACACTGTCCTTCCATTATTGCTTAATTCTGTGATATTTAGTATTATTCTGATTGGCTCTAGCAAAATCAAGCTTTCATCATGTCTTTTAAATCTTTGTTTGGAGACTCAGCACGCTATACAACTTTGGGTCACTCGGACAGCAAGAATATATGTTTCAAATTTTGATTAAAACTTCCTTAACTGATGGAATTTTACATATGTTTTTTTTGGTATCAAAATGCACTATACGTTACTAAAGGAATCATTCTTCTTGTCGGAGTAGACTTCTATCACAATCTCGTATTATTTTAAACTTCCAAATTTCTATAAACCCCTCCGTATAGCATGTTACTAAGAACATGCTATAATTTTCTTGTTCTTTTTAGTTCAGACTAATCATTATACGTTACAGACGTATAGGATATAGCTTAAGTTATGAGTTATGCGACAGTCTGCATGCTTTTTTTTTGCTCCGGATTTTCAGTAAGTTATTTGGCGCATCGTCGGGTAGCTTACTGAATCCTCGTTTTTGAGTCATCATGGTGGTTATCCTGCTTAATTTGTTTGTCCTTGCTATTTCATTGACTAGTTAGAGATTCACCACAAGGACCGAACAACTAACTTAATGTTGTGAACCACTGCAGCAGCCGAGGGTGAGGCTATGTAAAGTAATAATAGAGGGTTCAGGAATGGATGCAAATTTAAAGTCCCAACATAGACATCAGCTGGGACAGTAAATACATAAAACACAACAAAACATTTTTCCGACAACACAATCGAAGAGCAGAATGACTAGCTCATTCCCAACAAAGTAGTCATCCGGCTAAGTTTCAATAGGAACGAAGGGCAACGAGCACGACAGAGAGGCAGGCACAATAAACAGTAGTATAATGAAGATAAACCACTTTTCCAGGGACATCGATTATCGTCAAAACTACCTGTAAAACTAGTTTAAGCCCGCCAGTAATTTTATATTACTGATCGTTCTAATGCCTAGGTCACACTAGCACTTACGGTCGCTGCGGACGCTGCGGATAGGGCTTCCGTATTTGTCCGTCCTGTCCGTAACGATTCGTATCATATCCGTAAAAGTCCGTATCTGTACGTGCATTATTTACAGGGCACGGAACTTTGATCATTGTCAAAAATCGGACACGGATGAAAAATCCGTAATTGTCCGTATCTAATCGGTATCAAAAACCGTATCTATTCCGTAACTAAACGTATCTTGTCGTAAGCATTTGTTGCGGATCGATACTGTTTCATATGTGCGATTTTGTTCGGTTACGGTCTTTGTCGGCGTACAGTTATGTGAAGAAAAGTATACCGCTTACTCACTGAATCACCCGTGCGTCCAATGCTCACAAATATACTTGTGCTTTCAATGCATTCCTTTAGCCAGTATGAAAAATATGGATTCCTCAGAAGGAGACTTTGCATTGCTTTTACTAGCTGAGAAGCAGGCTGCAATATCTAAGAAAAATTGGAGAACCAACAAACGAACAAGCAAACACACAAATGCTACTCAAATTATAGTATTATGAGAAGTTATTTCCGTTGTTTTACGACTATCACTCGATTGATCAATCACTCGATCGATCCATCAAGATTCAATCAATCGATCGATCGCAATCGATCAATCACTCGATAGATCGATTGAAAGAACGATCACTCAATCGATCTATCACCCGGTCTTGATCGATCACTCGAACTTTCGATCAGTTAATCACTCGATCAATCGATTGATCATCGATCAATCAGTCTATCGATCGAGCAATCAATCGACTGATCAATCGATATGCAATCAATCAATCAAAGCATATTATGTTCTATAATTTCTTCATGTGCAGGTACGGATGTTTCGTCCGTATCGAAATTTTGACCTTTTTCAAAATTTGGGCGCGGATTCTACGGACCCTGCGGATACAACACGTACAGCTACGGTCATATACGCATACGATGCGAATTGTTACGGATATAACGGATAGATACGTATGACTTGTCCGTAGCGTCCGTCGCATCCGTATGTGATAGTGTGACTGTACTTTGATAATAAACAGCGGTTACTTACATCACATTGCACGTTTTATACGCAAGAGAGCGTAATAAAATGCGTATCTGAAGGTGCATGTCCGTGTCTAAACGTAACAGATGGTATCGAAAGGTATGTAGACAAGTTACTTAAAGTTTCCGTATTTATCCGAATATATCCGTAACTATACCGTATGAATCCGTATTTAAAGGTAATTACAATTACGTAAATTCATCAAGAACAGTTAGCCCCGCCCACTAATTCCTGCGGATTGCTACGTTTAGTATCCGCAACTATCCGCAGCGTACGTAATTGCTAGTGTGACCTAGGCATTAGGCAATAATTTTGTGGTGATTCGTATTGTTTTATGTCTTGGTGTTTAATGTTATGTACGTTTTTATATTTTAGGTAAGTTTGGGTAACTGACTGGCCACCTATTGGGGAAATAGCTGCTCACTCGGCTTACGATATGTTTTCTTAGTATAAGTACCTGATTATTAACTTAGTTTTTGAAGCGGGAATTTCTTTCTGATTGCGACATTTCCTATCATTGCTTTCTTTTACCTTTTCGTATCAGTCGTACGATCACAAACATGAATTTGGAAACTATTATGGAAATCAATAAGGGTCTTACGGCCTGAATATGGACTGAGTGACGAACATACTTTCCTGGCATAAAACCGGCTGAGCTGATGTATGACTGTCTTCAGAGAAGTATTGTTGCCCGAAATGTTCAACAGTCACGAATGTGAGATTATAGAAGAGTAGTGTAAGATTCTTCTGAAGGACATCCAGAAGTTAGTTAGAACACTTTACAGAAGTAATACAGGTTCATGGTGGATATACATACATGTATACGCGTTACTGGTTTGACATTTACGATCTCTTTCTTGTGCAAAATCTTTTTTTTTTTTTTTCTTTCTAAAAATTACTTCCCCAAGAACCATGTGTAAAATAGCCAATTTCGAAGGACAGTGTGGTATCAAGGTTTCCAGCAAGTTAATGTAGGGATCAATCATGGTTTTCAGTGTTCAAACATTCCATGGATTACGAGGAAGCGTTTGAATGCAAGGCCGAAGGTCTGTTGTGCGCAGATAAATCACTCGCCGCGTGCGCGCTCGTGATTTGAACTGCTTTACAACTGACCTCCAAATAGTGAATTATTACTCAACAATTCACTGCTAGAGCTGATCTATTTCTAAAAGGTCAAACATTATGTCATGTGATCTAGAGGCCACGCCTTTGGGCGGGGCGACGTCAAAACCAGCCAGTGACGTCGTTTGTTACCTCTTGTTGGCGTGACGTCGGTCGCTTATCGCCATGACGTTGAGTGCGAAAATTAGACGTTTTGGCTGTTCTAAAATTACGTTAAGTCGGATTCGGTGTGTAATAACATGAAAATGAGCGATGATATGTGTATATAAAAATCTGATATTTGATTGATGATTTAAAATGTAAACATAAGTATTGTAATTCAGATTTTTTTATTTTCACTGGATGATGAAAAACAATAGTTGTTTTAATGTCGCCGAGAAGCCCTTCGGGATTCACAGACATTAAAGCAGCACAATGTTTTTCATCATCCAGTGAAAGCTAAAATCTTAATTCCAATCCTTAAAAGGAACTGTTCATCGGTTCCTCAGCGATTGTGAAACTGACAATAAAATTTAAATGGCAAAATAACGTTAATATGTGTAAAAGTACAGCTCTTATACAATTTGGTCGCTGATAAAGGTCACTAAGGGCTTAATTTGTTATCGGCTGTGAGAAACATTGCTGAGTCAGCGGTATCTGTAAAAAATCTAGGACTAATGATGCGGAAATGCACATTCAATTACAAACCGGTGTCTCAGAGCATAAATCGCGACTTCGGAGCATGAAAATAATAAAAGTTTGCATCATGTCTTTGCAAGCAATATTAATCATCAAGTTTTATCAAAAATAACGTAGGCGTTAGTATTCGTATTGTGGTCAACCATTATTACATAATATCCTTCAAGTCTTGTTTATGCAGATACATAATATTCATGGGCGAATATATCTAATTTTAATCATGTTTGAATCAGTCTCTTCAGTTTAAGGTTGGTGTAGGAAGCTTGAGTCTGAAGTGCCATTGCTGGGTAGAGCTACATTTAAAACAGAGGTCATTGGCGTTGCTGGGAGTGGACCTGGACTCATTGAACTCGCTTGAAACAATAGTCCTTAACACAGCAGGTGAAAAACTGTTTATTTCTTTGTTGTGGTTCATTGTTTGATAACAATGCTTAAGATAATGCAATTTAGATGACAGAAATTGGCCTTTGAAGTTGGAAATGGTCCATCAAAACACATTGTTATTGAAGCTTCGAAACGAATTTAAACTTCCAAACAATGCCGAATGATGGTAAATACAGTACCGTAAATACACAATAATAGCTTCTATGCTTTCATATCGCAGAAGCACAAATGTGTTTTCAAGATATACGTGATAGCTGTGGGACATTGCAGTGTGGTTTTGACATGACTACATGCATCGTATTTGCGGTTTCCATGAGGCATCAGCTGCAAGTTAAAGACATAAAACAATGTAAATAATGCTTCCAACTTGTGCAAGAAACGATTTGATAAACTGTTTGCGAAGGATTTGAAAGAAAATTTGCACGTAGAAAACTGGAAGGCGTGAAGATGGCGTATGCAGAGTAAACGAACGTGAAGCATGGCACGCGCTGCAACACAGATACATCAGGATTACATCACAAAAACATTGTTCTAATCTTAAATTAATATTGACGTTCACCCTTTTCCTTACACTTTGAAACGTTTGCAGGCGTAACAAGCTATCCTTCTAGAGGTTACTTTTGTTTCAAAGCAGTTTGCTGGAAAATCTGAGTTGAAATTACATGCGTTCAATGTGCATTCACCTGTTCATGACAACAGTTCAAATTTCTGCAAAAAGTATCCATTCCATATTCGCCTAGGTTGTTTAACATTTGATTTATAAGCTGCACAAGCCTGACAAGAAGATCTTGCGCTAGATTTTCACGTAATTTGCTAATTATTGTGAGTTTTTCATTCAAAGAAACGGTAGTTAATTTAAGCTTGCTTCCTTGCATGATCTGAAACGGCTGGCCACAAAAGCAGATGTTTCCTCCTAGATGCATGCAAGACTCAAAACAGGCTAATAAAGACGATGGAAAGTTCTAAAGACTGAAGTGTAGGTTATTCATAACCAATTTTCAATGAAAGGAATCGCCTGTTAGCGTGAAATTAATTTCACTTTAACTGCCTGAAAACAGTATGGACCAACGTTTTGAGACTCAAAAGGGGAGGAAAACATCAAAAGCGTGAGACTCAAAGTGACATTTAGCAATTTGCACCCTATCACTCAAATAATATAGAGTTTAAAAGGTGATTCTCTGAGAACATAGACGGTAAATCTAGGAGGAAACAACGAAATGAAACCGTCATATGCAGCTGTTTGGTGAAGAGCGATTAATCAGTGAGTGAGAAATTTAAGCTCATAAATGTCAAAATTCTAAAAAAGTGCTTATAAATGTCTAATTTATATTATGAAATAATCAGTTATGTGCAAAATGCAGCAATATTGGTCAAAATGCCGTAAACCTCCAAGAAAGGACACATAAACTGAACTAAAGTAACTCAAAAAAGAACAAACTTCGCAACAATTGAATTTCCCTCCTTCCAATAATATAACAATATCGATTGCGCATGCGTTTATGCTATCAGTCAATAATACTGCGAGCACAATGAAGTATTGGACGCAATTCATCGCTGGATTGGAAATATGCGTTTGCAAAGTTTCTAAAATATTTTGTCCAGTTTTAAGAGACAAACAATTAAGAGAGAACCATAATTACAGAATAAAAATGCATAGAACTCACATATGAATCGTTGATCAAGCTAAACCAATGTCTCAACAATATTTTTCGTTAAAATACGGCAGCATTTTACAATTTAAAAGACAATATGTGCTGCCTTTCTTTGCAATTTTACTAACAAATAAAATAAAATAAATAGAAACCATGAACTTCACTTTTATGGCAAGGCCGACGTAAATCCAGTACATTACGAAAACATGTCCATGCAATATATAGAATTTTCTGAAGCTGTAAAATGTGGAAAAAAATCAGTTGAAAACTATTGATATTTTATTAATTTTGCTTTTGTTCAAAACATTGATTGAGGGTACACGTTAGAACCGCCTCGCCAGCTGAGGCGGTTCTAACCAGTACCTACATTCCATGTTTTGGATCAAAAAGAAAAGATATACCCTTGCAAACCCATATTTTACTATTCTAAAGTGGGGTATAAGGGGTTATACTTTTCATGGACATTTTATCGCGATGAAATTACAGACAAAGCATCTTCAACTTATCACGTTCCTACTTATGATTAAAATTCCTTGTTACTTAATGCCTCGTCACACATAATCGAAAATCTGTCGACCTTGACTTGCGTTAAGTTGCGAAAAATAGTGTTTTTTGTTAGTTATTTATTTATTTATCTATTTATTGTTTTAAGTCCCAGTTAATAGCCATGGTCATGTCAGGACGTAAGCTGATGAAAGGAACGAAAAGCAATAAAGCAAAAATTCCTTTTCAAAATAAAACGCAAGTCTACGTCAAGGGATTTTCATTTATGTGTGACCAGGCCTTTAAAACAGCATAAATACACCGAATACATGATATAGCGCATGCCTTAAAACATACCTGAGAAATTGCAAGTTATTTTCCTTTTTTTATATTTATATTATTTGCGTTTCCATAGACTGCTAGTTGCATTTTTTCTGCATTATCCTATTTCAACTTAGACACAAGTCTCGGGGCTTTTAATTTTTAAATTCTTGCTAAAAACCCGGCACTGTGGGGTCAAATTTGTGGTTTAGTCCCTACTAAAAGCCCCTGCCATCCGGAGGCTGACAATGCTGGGAGTTGTTCTTATTAAAAACAATATGAGGGATAAGGCTAGAACTTCTGCATGTAGGCCTATATTTGCATAAGGACCATAAAAGAAATAAGGTGTAAATAACGTGTACATAATTTAATTTAATGTGATCGTGTTTTGGCAGAGAATTAAAACCGGCACATATCCGGCACTGCCGGGACTTGTCGGGACACTAAAGCACCGCTGTGTCCCCGCTATCCTATGGGTTGACGGATTCGGACCAAGGTATGTGGCAGAGTTGTAGGCGCTCGTGCAATGTCGGTGTTTTTGGTCTTGGGTTCTCTGGTTTAATACAGCACGCATGACCGCATATCGCCATCACCCACATAAATAAGTTCTACGAGTAGTAAACAATGTTTAAAATTTGCGCCCGTTTTGTGTCCATCAGTAAGGCATATTAACTCAAAAGAGTACTGGTTAATACTCAGAAAGCGGTGTTTCCCTTCCAACGTGACCGAAAAAGTAGCGCGAATAAGTGTGGAGTTGTTACTGAATAACTGCGATGAGGAAACAATATTAGTAGAGGTTTAGTGTGAAATAAAATACATTTTGTGTTTTACTAAACTGCCCGGAATCAACATATTTCGTGCCGTTTACTATAATTTGACGTGTCATTCGTTTTTTCTCAAACATGCTCAGATGCAAGTTCTGCCAGTTTCGATTTATCACACAATGAATGGCCAATAGTTTCTTGCAGAATAACGTTCACAAAGGCATAAATCATACATCTTCAAGAGCGAAATTCTTTTTTAATTGTACTAGTGAAATTATATCCTTTAAAAAAAGTCATGCGTCCGGTCTTTAAAAAAGATATTCACTTGCACTACCAACGCCTCCCTGCACATGTAAGGTGGTGTTGAAAACACATTAGAGTTTTTTAACAGCAGGGTCCATTGTAAAAAGATACCGCCTGCATTTTTCAAAGAATAATTTAAGAAAAATGTTAAACGTGTTAATTACGCTGTATGATATTATTATGTGAAGCAGCGGCACATGACCTTTGTTAAGTAAATGTGACATGCATCTGTAGATGATCAAAGTTCAGTCCTGTGACACAATCCGGAAGCCATTAATCAGAATAAAAGTGGACTGCAGGACGAGGAGCCTGAAAATTCAGCAACATAATGACTGAGCCGCGACGCGAGAAAACCGGTCTTTGAAATTTCCGACCAGGTCTGACAAACGCCGACCTGTATAGTCGGAGAATAAAGCTAGAATCTTGAAATTTTATGTGTAAGTAGAGGAGGAATTGTACTATCCCTATAGAGAAAACAAAGGCGCTGACCTGCGCTTTTGTTTTCGCATAGGCAAAATCCGGTTGCCTCATGACGCGGCTCATGTCATATATTTTACCACTGATAGTATTTTAACATGCTCGTTCGGTTGTTTCCATATCGCTGGAATATTGTGCCCAGGAATAGGCAAAAAGGTTTAAGCCTCCAGTTATGTCTATACTGTCTGTTTCACCAGAATAACATATCCGTGCAAAGTATAGCCCCTTGATCCCCACTTTTATATAGCAAAGCTGGGGTATGGAGGGGTACACCTACTTTTCGTATTTTTGCTCCAAAACATAGTAGAGTGTGGTTACTCGCTAGAACCGCCATTTTTTTCTACTGACAAGTATCATTTTTACAACTTGGAAAACCTCTGTATATTGCATACGCAAGTTTTCGAAATGTCATGACAGCTCCACATTGATTCATCTTTATGTTTTCTGCTTATGCTGTCTACTGTTATACTCGTCACCTTTGTTTTGGCTGATACAGTTCAAGTTATCTTGAACATTGTGAAAGAGCTAGTCATGCTTGTTGTATTATCGTGTGCTGTACTTTCTTTGTGGGGATTTTAGATTTCTTTTCTTACCTCAGACTGATGGTCGAAACGGGAGATCATTAGAATATGAAAAGCTAAATTGTCAAAAACTTGAAACAAAAGAAAAATAAAGTAACACTTTTTACTCGTAATAGTAAAAAGTAGGATCTTCAACCTATCCATAAGGTACACCCCATTGCATTCCACTTGTTTGGTGTGAGTTATCATGGTAGGCATTGACTGGCACGTGAATATTGTCTAGACATCAATGTTCATTTACCCACCACAGCCTCTCATTCGTTGTAGGTTGAACGTGATTATCACAATGATGTAATCCTAAACTGATCGTAAGGCGATCATAAGCGATCTAAAAGCCCCGGCCCCACTGCTCTTAAGATGGCTAAAGATCGCCTAAAGACCAGTTTACGATTACATTGTTATGATAAGAGCCGGTCCTACTGCGCGTAAGATCGCTTAAGATCGCTATACGATTGTCTTAATATTAATCTTGGGGTCATTTCTTTGGTCCCATATGCAAATTAAGAAAGCATAAACACGTTGGGAAACATTTTCCATACTTTGCATGCACAGTCTTATCACAAAACTACATATAACGATTACACAATCGTACGATTCCTTACGATTTAGTGGGGCCGGTAAACTCCGTGGATCGCAAGACCGATCTTAGGTGATTTAGGGCGGTCCCTTAAAATAATCAGCTCTATAGATCATTATAAGGACAAACGGACATTCCAAAAATGCCTGATACTATAATTTAAGATGCACTGGTGAAGTTGCCGAAACACTTTTTATGAGACAATGAAGCTTCAAAGCATGATTTTACAAAAATAGTCTTAGTATGAGATCACCCTACGCTGGATCCTAGCGTTCTTGAGCAATCGCAGGATTAAAAATCAGTCGCAGGCGGTTTTTAGACATGCTCAAAATTCTGAAAACAATCTTAAGCAGGTCTTATGACTACCTAGATCAGCTGGCTAACTGTCATTCCGCTCCATTTCGGTACCTCGTTCCACTTATGGACAGGTTTAACGGAACACCGATATAAATATTCCGTCTAATGATTGCCATGGGCGTGACATGTCAGAGATGTACCGTAAAATTTGAGTGACTATGTCCATTAATGTGAAATACGTAAGAAACCGTTTGTTTTCTAAAATAATTTGATGCTTAAATGAGACCTCTTGGACCGGAGTCAACCACTCTACCCCTACGCACCAGTAATAACATAAGGATAAGAAAAGTAGTTAAATCAGAAAACAATACATCTACTAGTTTATTTCATTTAATGCGACCGTATGTTGGCGGGAGATTAAATACCCGGCACATCTCCGGAACTGCCGGGACATCGTTGGTTAAATCCCGGCAATTAAGCCCTGCTGGCTGGTGCATAAAAAGAAGCAAACATTTTTTTTTTGTCTTCAGTTGTCGTTGATATTGCACCATATTGGAATACCTTGTGTTTAATAACCACGTTACCAAGGGAAAATGATTACATTTATGACAAAAACCAATTTATACTCTTAACCAATAATTAACCAACACCAGACGTTTCAGTCTGTATGTCATCCAATAATAAATGTGTCCCTTTTCGGTATTACTTGCATGGTCTATTGGTCTTCGATAAACTGAACTATGAATTATTAAGATGGTTTAAACTGATAACTTTAAAAAAACATGTAGTATGATTGAAATGTATTGGTTCATAATCACCAAGCACACATCAGCTCGTCATAATAAATTTAGATTTTGCAACAACCATAACCTTTATCGGAAATATTTCAATGTTATTGAATATTATTATCCTGGAATCAGAAAAAAATTGGTAATGGATTGCTTCATAGTCCAATAAAGTGGATCAGAATCAGCAAAATAAAGATTATTTTTATTTTTGAAGATGTTTTTTCTTGGCACAATTGAGCAGTTAGTTTGTCGCAAAATGTGCACCACTTTTTTTTAATCGGTTGACAAATAAAAAAGTTTCGGTTAAAACATTTTGAATAGTGAAATAATGGAAGGGAATAAACTGTTTTCCCGCAAAAATTCAGATTCTTCGCATTTTATTATGACTGCACAAAAATTTATAAAATGGCACAAATGGCTTACCTGTGACGACAGCATCGTTTTTCTGGCCACCGTTTGATTTTCCGTAGAAAAGGTTCCCTGGAAGTTGCTTATCAGGTTTTGTCATACCATGGCAAGTCCTTCTCTGCTTTGCAAGCTTTAAGACATATGCGCGGCATATTTTGCATCCGTGTATTCTTCAAGACCTATGTGTCTGGTGTTATGCCTTTTCATTTGATTTATGAATAAAAATAAAACTGAGATACTTTAAGAGCAGCGAGCATATTAATGAGAAAAGTGATTGGCCATACCGCGGTTTCGGCTATTCAAGCCTCTTCAGTGACCCTTTAGATTTGGCAGCATGGAGCCAAAGAGAATTACTGTAATTTTGAAATTTTCAAGATTGCAGCCAATACAAAGACTAGTATTATCCAAATATGGCCAAATATATCAAACGTTGGCTAGAAAATGAATCTAAACCGATGATAAATTTCTGATTTCTCAGAAGACCCCCGCTGATCTCAAAGGACCAAAAGGAAAATATAATCTGCACTATAGTTGATGTACGGGGAGACCTATTAGGGCCGCCATACGACACAACACTAGCTGCAGTAATAACAAATAAAAATAAAACAGATCCTTTAAGAGCAGCGAGCATATTAATGAGAAAAGTGATGGATCATACCGCGGTTTCGGCTACTCAAGCCTCTTCTCAAGCAGCTCAATTGGAAATCATTAAGTCTCACATGCATATAGAAGGGCTGGCAGCAGCGCAGCTTCAAATACTTTTTGCTTGGTGTCAAGTTTGATTCCATTTGGCTCCCAACAATTTGCAAGGAGAGAAAAGATGGTAATGTAAAATTAGTTTATCTTTTCAAAAGCTCAAAGTCTGGAGCTAGGCTAGAGACTCTATTGAACAAGTTGTTTTTCATTAACGGGTAAATAAAAAATAAATCTAAGATCCTTTAAGAGCGGTGAACACATTAATGAGAAAAGGGATGGGCCATCCCTACTACTTCCATTTCTACTTCCAGGGAACCTTTTCTACGGAAAGTCCGTTCCTGTATCTATAGTCTACTAAGATCTTCGTTTTCATGTTCACACTTTACGCATCAGTCCCACAGCTCTTACGATCTATTAAGATCGCCTTAAGACCAGTTTGCGATTACATTGTTGTGATAACCACAGGTAGACTCAGTGGATGGCAAGACCGATCTTAAGTGATTTTGGGCGGTCCTTTAAAATAATCAGCTCTAGAGATCATTATAAGGACACACTGACATCCCAAAATGTCTGATACTATATACTCATCAAAAGAAGTTTTGCACCATTTAGATTTTTTTTTCATATTTTTAAGTGGCATTTTAACTAACAAATTTATAACCTAGCGTTTTGAATTTGCACAGTCTGAAAGAGTTTGATAATGTGTTTGATAAGACCAAAAATTGTTGCGGAAACAATTTTAAGAATTCCCATTTTCTGTAAATGCTGAAAATTGGAAAATGGAAAAAATTACAAAAAAAATGCCACAGCATTAAGAACATATGTTTGTTTCCAAATTTACACATAAGAGCTCCAAAGCTAATGATTAAGCCTAAAAACAATTTTAAAAATTTCAAAATTTTAGTAAAAATTCATTTTTTGACAAAATTGCAATTTTTGAGAAAGAATGATAACTATTGGAAAAAATGAAGAAAATCGAAATTCATTTCAATTGTGGGTCACTATAAGATGTTTTGACACCAAAACACCAAAACACGTGTTCTTTCTGTAAAAGGCAATCTCATGTCAAAGATGCTGCATGAGTACTTTTATGATATGCAGCTTTTAAAAAATTCTGAATTTGGATGGATTGAAAACCAGTACCTCCAGTTAAACATTAATGGGTGCTGCATGCAGTGTTTGAAAGAAAAACAACCCATTTTATTGGAGAGATGAGTTACTAAGCATTATCTTACAATTTAAACAAAATCTCAAAAATCGTTATTTTTGTTCAAAAATAGAGTTTTTGTCCAAAAAATTCAATTTTTAGTTTTTTGCTTTAAATTATTGCTTTCAGTATCGCGAATGAGGATGTAAAACGAATTCGGGTTTGGAAGCCCAGAAAAAAAAGATGTGGGCTTTTTACTGCATCCCAAATTTTGGTGTTTTCAAAAACATGCATTTTTGCACATTTTATTTAATCTTTTTAAGAAAAAATATTGACTTGTTATTCAGGAAGTCCAGAACTTTAAGATGGTGTTACGTTTTAAATGTTTATTTGAAAAATATCTATACTAGACATTATTTTAAAATGAGAAAAATATTAATTGGTGCAAAACTTCTTTTGATGAGTATATATTTTAAGATGCACTGGTGTTGCCGAAATACTTCAAGCTTATGAGATAATAAAGCTTTAAAGCATGATCTTGCTAAAGTAATCTTAAGTATCTGATATCATACTACGCTCGATCCTAGCGTTCTTGAGCTAACATAAGATTAGATGTCCGTCGCAGGCGGTTTTTGGTCATATTCAAAATTTTGAAAACAATCTTAAGCAGGTCTTATGAATACCATGGGCGTGATATGCCAGAGATGTACCATTAAATTTGAGTGAATACGTCCATTAATGTGAATTACATAAAAAAACATTAAACTTTAAGTGCCGGCCCCACTCGTACGATTGTGTAATCATTAGTTCAGTTGTGATAAAACTGCGCATGCAAATTATGTAAAATGTTTTCCAACGTGTTTTTATACTTAAATTTGCATATCAGGACCAACGAAATGACCTCCTAGCGGCCCCCGTGGCCGAGCGGTTAAGAGCACTGTTTCTTAATCACTCAATCATCTCACCGCTGTGTCTGGTGTGGATTCGAGCCCCGCTCTGGCCACATGTGAGATAAGCCAAGTTCTGCTTGCGGGTGTGCCAGTTGTTTTTTCTTGGGGTCCTCCAGTGAAATAATCTTGAAAGGGACGTAAAACTGAATTAAAAAAAAGAAAAAAAAGAAATGACCTCCAAATATATTCAGACAATCGTATATAGCGATCTTAAGCGCAGTGGGACCGGCACTTAAAATAATTTGATGCTTCAACGAAACTGCAAGATAAATCGCTTGATCGATTTGAAATGTTTCCACCACATATGAGGATATATAGAGACACTGCCTTTCAATCGAGTATATTTCGCAAACTCGTAAGATTGTGTTACATCCGAAAGGATCGGTCTTGAGATCATGCAAATTAAAGATTGGTCTTAATACCCCAGAATCTTAAGAATATCTTGCGTTTCTGCAATCGTACGATTTATTGGGACTAGACCTGCTATACGATTGTCTACAGCTGTGACTATTAATTTGGGAATTATTTCTTTGATCCCGATAAGCAAATTAAGCGGAAAGCAGAAACACGGTGGAAACCATTTTGCAAATCTTGCATAGGCAGTCTTGTGAACATTTTTGTGATAATCACAGGTACATTCTAATATCAGTGGATCGCAAGACCGATCTAATGTGAATTTCGGCGGTCCCCTGATATACTCAGTTCTATCGATCATGATAATGAACCACGGACTTTCCAAAATGTCTGATGCTGTTATTTAAGATGTGTGGATGTCGCAGAAATACTTTATGAGAAAATGACGCTTTAAGGCTTACTCTTGAAAACATGCTCTTAAGTATCGGAGATCATCATATACTGATCCTAGCGTTTTAATATTAAATTAAAACGTCATACCACGTGAATAAACTGGATCATGTTGTTTTTCTAGGGGTCGTCTTAAAACCTGGGCTGGGCTCATTGGTCTGCACTCGAATTAGGTGGGCTGGGCAAGGCTCGATGTTCTGCAATTTTATTTCATATGAAAAATCGAAAGAGTTCAGAAACTGACCCAGCATGTAGCCTTGAGACTACTGAATACAATCTAGATGCTGGAAAGTGTCAGAAAAGTGCATTGAGCATATCTATTACAATAATCGTTCATGAAATCCATACCGAAATTAATATTCCTGTTTTGCATTTTCAAGTACATTACGGAAACTTCTCTATGATTCCTTTGAAATTTCTTTCAATTACATATTTAATATCTATTTATGAACTAAAATTTAACTTTACAAATATTTACCTAGCCTATCATAAAATAATGGTTTATTCTATTGATTTTTGTAAGTATCTAGCATTTTTGACTTTTAAATTCATAATTACATCAATTATTGATTTTTACTCTTGACCCCGTCAAACCTCAATTTTACTATATAAGTATAGGTTTGAAGGGGTTGAGTTCCACACGGAGATGTATCCATGATGAAACATGAATGTCTTTAACTTTTCACCTGTTATTGCCTTGTTAGCCATTAAGCCGGACCAAACCCTTATTTCAGCCAGCCAACATCCAAGCCCAAAATCGAGCCCTGCTCAGTCAAACTTTGAGACCAGACCAATGAGCCCAGTTCCAGTGTTCTATAAACTGCTAAAATTGGGCCAACGATCGCTCTCATGAGAGTCAAAAATACACTCACTGGACAAAAGAAAAGTAGTTGTGGTTTTTACCATATATGGGCATGGCGGTCATCTTGGTCATGTGACCAATATTTTTATATACACATTGGTTCTCCTTTCCTATAGATGTTTCATTAAAAATTTAGCTTTGATTGTCAGAGCGGTCTCAGAGGAGAAGAGTTAAACCCATTCAAATGCATAGGCAACCTAAGTTGACCTTGGTGCAAAACGGGTCAAGGTCACAACATGGTCATGATTTATATGTATATTGTAGTAATTGAGCCATCGATGCTTCATGCCAAGTTTCGTTGGTCCACCGGTTCTGGAAAAGAAGATTTTTGAAGGAGTTTTATCATATATAGGCATGACGGCCATCTTGGTCATGGGACTTTTAATATACAACTGTACACATTGGTTCCCCCTTCCTATCAATGATTCATATAAAATTTGACTTTGATTGGCCGAGCGGTTTCAGAGGAGAGGTTGATTGAATAGTATGGTAATATACATGTATATTGCCCGGTGGTGGGGGCAGATAAGCCCCTAGGGTCCAATTGTTTTCAAAATCATAAATCTTCAGTCCATTTACCCATTTCCTGCAAGTGTTTTTCCTTTGAATGACATTTTAACAATTTCCCCCATTCAAATGCATAGACGACCAATGTTGATCTTGCCGTCAAATAGGTCAAGGCCATTACAGGGTCATGATTTATATATACATTGTAGTACTTGAGTAATCAATGGTTCATGCCAAGGTTCGTTGAAATCGATCCACCGGTTCCGGAGTAGAAGATTGTATATGGGCATCTTGGCCAAGTGGTTTCACACGGACGCCGGCTCGAGTACCATCCTATAAGCTCCCGATGAGCAGAAAGGTGAGCTAAAAACGATGGCTTTAAAGTGTGAATAAAGATACGCGTTAGTAAGTGCGTCATTTGATGACTGACAAGTGCAAAAATGCTCTTTCTCCATTTTTCAAAATCTCGACCAAATTGACTTTCAAAGTTTAAGACCCTTAAATTAGGGAAAACTGTTCATATTTAGAGCAAATATACATAATGAACATGTCTTTAAATCTAAATGAGCTAAATTAAAAAAATGCAGTTAAAATGATGCAATTTTGGAAAAAAAACAAACAAACAAACAGGAATTGTGTGTTTGAGCATAGAACAATTTGTATAAAAAGGTACAAGTAGGCAAAAATCAGGAAAAGGCGCAATCAGAAAAAGATTCCCGTTTCCAAAAACCGAGGTGGGAAAAACACAATTAACAATCAGGTACTTATACCATGAAAACATATCGTAAGCCGAATGAGCAGCTATTTTCCCAATAGGTGGCCACTTAGATACCTAAACTGAGTGACTTGGCTTACAAATTTAAGAAACTTATAGGAAGGAATGATTTTTCGTTTCAGTTCAGAAACAAATCATTACACGTTACAGACGTATAGGATATAACTTAAATGTTATGCGACAGTCTGCATGCTTAGTGTTTAACCAATTCATGGTTGATAACTGTGCTGCCTTCTTTAATTGCACGCCGGTGGGTCGGGCGTCAGACGCTATAATGACCCCGACTTAAAGCTATTCATTTTAGTTGGTTGGGGCCGGAGCATCTTGTCTGTTGCTTGGCCCGCCGGGGTCCAACTAGTGGTTTTTCTTTGCTCCGGGTTTCAGAAAGTTATTCGGCGCCCAGGGATCTCCATCGTCGGGCAGCTTACTGAATCTGTTGAGTCCTCGTCTTTGATTCATCACGATGTTTATCATGATTTATTTGTTTGTCCTTAATGATTCATTGACTAGTTAGAGATTCACCACGAGGACCGAGCAACTAACTAAATGTTATGAACCACTGCAGAAGCTGAGGGTGAGGTTATGGTCATGTAAAATCGATTGAAGCCCGCCAGTAATTTTATGTTGCTGATCGTTCGAAAGCAATGCTTCTGTGGTGGTTCTTTTTGTTTCATGTCCTGGTGTTTAGAATTGTTTGTGCTGTTGGTGCCTTATGTATGTTTTCATATTTTTAGTTAAGTTTAGGTAACTGAGTGGCCACCTATTGGGGAAAATAGATGCTCATTCGGCTTACGATATGTGTTCATGGTATAAGTACCTGATTGTTTATTTGGTTTTTTCCCACCTCGGTTCTTGGAGTGGGATTTTTTTCTGATTGCGCCTTTTCCTGATGTTAGCCTACTTGTACCTTTCTGGTAAAGCCTTAAACCACCCAGTTAAAATTCAATGGAAATCTGCCCAAAAGTTAAAAAACTATCTATGAAAGTAAAATCCTTATCGGAAGGAGAATTCTGGATAGTCTCCACTTTAATCATGTAAGTTTCCTCCCGGCTTTCAGAATATTTTTTCTTACATACCCCTGTCAAAAACATAGAATTATCCCGTTATTCAGTGATGGTGCACGAATCTTATCTTACACTGCTGGTTTGGTTGCACATACAAGATAAGAAAAGCACGCGAGTAAATTCGATCGTTTCTAGTACTTTTAGCAATGGTGTTTGACAAAAATAGACAAAATTTGGTGTGAATTTACTGTGAATTTTCTTGAATCATGCTCCTTTTAAAATATTAAACAACTGATAAAAACTTCATCTTTATTGACTTTTACAACGATTTATTTACTTTTGACGTCATTTCCGTAATATACACAACGTCATCAGACATAGGCCTAAAATACGGAACCAGGTGAATTTACCGGTAAAAGGAATCCAAACAGAGTTATGTAAGAAAAAGAACCCATCATTGGTGTTCAGTGGAGAAAGGAAAATCCCAACCCTCAGGTCCACCGTTCAAGTGGGAAACTCGGCGAGCCTCGTTTCCCATAGGAACGGGTGGACCCTCGGGTTGGGATTTTCCTATCTCCACTGGACACCCATGACGGATTCTATTTGTCTGGTACCCTGTATACTTTACCTTTGCCAATCCGATTGAAATCCAATGCTTTTAAGTAATTGAAATAATTAGCAAGACCATATTTGTTCATATACATAGTCCCCTTTTCATAGGCATATTTTAGACTAGTTGGAGAGCAGCAGAAATGGACCACACCGAAGAAGAACCCACTCACGTGATCATCACGGACATATACGTGATCATTACGGAAAGAATCAAATTTAAGACCCTTATAAGACGAGCACTTATCAAGGTTCCAGGATACACTCAATAGATAAAACAATTCCTTGTGGTCGTTCAGCATCTGTAAGAGAAGTATTTGGTCATGCTCACATTGGAATGTCATTTTTCCACTAACCCTAAATTGTTTGCAGCATCTCGTTGTATTGATGAAGTGCTGAAAATGAATCTCCCTCATACGAGCCAAATTGTGAACCATTACGCCTGAATTGAAGTGTTCTGGTGTGGGTGACCATGTGGCAGCCAAGGTAACGGGTGGCTGAAGATGTTGTCTTGCTTCATTCCAAAGAAATGCAGGATCCACCCCAAATAACGTGTCGGTATCTATTACAATACACGTGTTCACATGTGGCATCAGATCATACATGAATATCTTACCAGTACCATATATTCCTGACCATGGGTGAGTGAAAGTGACTTTGTTCTCGAATTTGTCCTTTAAATAACCAGTTAATTGAGGAACTTCAATGATTTCATATCTAACATCAACAAAGGCGCTGGTTATTGTGTTAAATACTTTTGGAAGTGACTTTTCTGCTCCTTCGGCTGCGATAAAATGGAAAAAGACATCAGATCGTCTGGCGTGAAGAATTACTGATCTCACAAACATTTCAACTTCAAGTGCATATGCAGTTTTAGCTACAATCTGACAAAAGTGAATAGTACTTTTACTATCAATTGCCATCGTTGCATATTCACGTGGTATATAATCCTCACTGAAAATAGTCGTTAGATTTGACAAAATAATCTTCCTAATAGGTTCATTGTAACCGACGTTTGAATTCGAACTTTTCGCACCTTGGTGTAATCTAGGAACGTGTTCATGCGTGGATGTGTAGTTATCGGATAACTGTCTTTCTGAATGCAAAGAACCTGCAACTGGAACCCTTATTTGATATGGTGTATCATCTCCATCTTTACTACTCGTAGGAACTAATATAGAATAACTCTCGAGCAAGCAAAAACAAATCGCTAATAAAATCACTAATAATATAACTACTAGTAGTCTTTTTCTGCGTATAAGATGACGCCCCGGCATTTCTGTTCACTTAAATTAAAATAAACTAAAGAAAATCATTACAAATACTCCAAACTGATGAATATCATAAATGAAACATGTTACGGTTGGTATTAAATAATTGCTGTGACATCCTTTGTTATTAGTTTTTTCTTTATGTTGTCAATATAATTGCATTTCAGTTGCTTCAGTCACTCCTTACTTTACCTAAAGGATGATACCGATGTTATTAGCTCACCGGAGCCATTAGCTCACCTGAGCCGAAGGCTTATAGATGAGCTTATAGCCTCGGGATAGGCAGGTACCCGGCGTTCGTCAACATTTTCAAATGGCTTCTCCTCTGGTTCCTTTCATAACACACATGCATCATTTACAGGTAGGGGGACGAATAATTGTGTTTTTGTTCTGTTCGGATAAAAACTCTGGTGGTTATGGCAACTTATGTTTCCCATAGACTTATAGGGGAAAAAGTGAAAATTGTCAATTTTTGCTGTCTCCTTGGAGATATTTGAATTTTGTATTTGCAGAAATATTATTGTACTTGTTCCATATGATTTTCGTCCTTATGGCTAATTTAGATTGATTGCAGCGGCCAAACAAAGTGTAATTTTTGCGGAGAAAAAAATAATAATCATAATAATAATAAATAAAATAAAATGCTCAAAAATCTTCTCCTCAGAGACAGTTCGGTCGGTTAAGGACTCTGGCTACTATGGTAATGGTATGGTTACTTATAATGGCAAAAAGGGAAAGTAGCCAATTTTGCTGTTTCTTTTGAGATATTTTAATTTTGTTTTTTGCAGAAATGCTTATTGATTAGTTCCCTATGTATTATGCGACTGGTTTTAATGGCTTATTTCGATTGGTTGCTGTGGTCTGATAAAGGGTAATTTAAATAAATATATCTAAGAAACTGTTGGGGGATTGAAGCGTATATTTTAGTTACAAGCTCCTGGCACAGTCTTCTACACAAATTGCGTTTCTTTTATTCCGGCGGATAAAAACTCTGGTTGATATGGAAACTTACACTTCCCATAGACATATAATAGGAGAAAAGTGTCAATATTTGCTGACTCTTTTGAGATATTTGAATTTAGAAGAAATGTTTACTGAGTAGTCTAAAGTGTTTCAAATGACTTGAGATGGTCGTGATGCTTTATTTTGATTGGCTGCAATAGCAAAATTTTGAAAAAAAAAAAAAAAAAAAAAAAAAAAAAAAAAAACAATCAGGGGCCAGTTGTTCAAACTTGACGATGTCGTTAGTTAACGATTCGTTAAAATCTCAAATGGCAATATTACAAATACACTGTTATTTTTTGTTTAAAAATGTGAGATTTCTTTGCAGTTCAAAGGATTCTCACATTTTTTCAACAATAAAACAATTACAAAAAACAGTTTATTTGCTTTTGAAGTCGATATATAGTAAACGCCCAAACTACGTATAATTTGTGATATTGATAACAAATAGATGCTAATTAATGCTAGCTTTTTGCCTGTTAGGAATAAGTTTCTTCCTTTGTCTTGGACCACATGTGGCTAGATAGTTCAGAAGTTGTTTCTGCGAGGATGCATAAATTATGATTTATTATACACTGAAGAAAGTAGAAACATAAGTTTTGAGAGATAACAAGATTAGATCCAAAAAAAAATATTATCAGTCACTTGAAATAGTAATGTATGTATGAATCGGGCAAAAGATACACATATCAAACTATCTAATGAATATTATGACCAGTTTGTGTATCTACACAGTCTGACCGGTGTGAAAGATCATAAAAAAATCAAGGGCCAATGTAAATATATAAAATGTATAGATGTGATAAACAGCACATGGAAAGTGTGGCAGCTGGTGGTAGAGTGGCTTCTATACATGCCTCTGTAATGTACTGACATTGACGAAGACACTTTCAGCTTACAGATTACAATCTGGTGACGTTTAATATGCAAGTGTAAGGTGTAGAAAGGCTACAATCTGGGAAGCGGCACTAAAATTTTACAATTTAAAAGGAAATAGTGATAAATAAAAAGATTTTCGTTTATGTGCCTTTCAACAGTATCTTACTAATATTGAGACAGATCAATTATATGTAAAAATGCCAAAAGCTGTGTACAAAAGATAGTCCGAAAGCATTTTTGTCTTGTCTTTCTTGTTTTCTAAAAAGTGATTTGAACAGACGCGATTAAAGCTTGTCTGGATTTGTCATGTTTTAAAGGAACTGCTCATCTGTCAGAATATTTTAACATGCAGTGCAATAAGTGCTTCTCAGATAAGATAAATAAATGAATAAATAAATAAATAAATAAATACATAAGATCATATTTTCGAATGCACATCAATGTCAGAGGCTAACCGATAAGGTGAACGGAATCAGGTTATACAGGGAAAATAATCAAATGTAGATAATAATTGCTGAGTGAAACCATGAATTGCTTTATATTTCTGCAACAGTCTGGCATCATATCTAGATCCGCATTTGTTTGTTTCATACCCAGGTGTCAGGTATTGAAGGCAATGGATAATGATTCCACCATCTTTGCTCTGGAACCATACTGAGGCAGGCTGATAGAAAATTGCCATTATCTGCAATTTGTCAATAAAAATACGCTAAACTGGGATACCAATTTACTATAGTGCCAATGTCATTTGCATGCAAGAATGAATCGTGTTTATCAACGATAATTTTACCCGAATACCCTTCCACACTGGGGGATGTGTACTTAAGGCTTTAACACATTGAGGGCTTAACGTCAGCGTTAAGGTAACGAAGTTTTGAACACCGGGCTAAGGAAATCCTCAGAAACAAAATGAGGGATCTTCGCATACGCTTCTCCATGATGATTTATTTATTTTGTGTGTGTGTGTGTGTGTGTGTGTGTGTGTGTGTGTGTTATTTTTATTCCAGTCGGATAAGAACTCTGGTATCTATTACATTTTGTGTTTGCAGAAATGATCTGATAATGCATCAGAATGAGCATGTTTGATCGTTGTTATTGCATTATACAACTATTTCATGCGAAAATTTGGAGAAGTTGTAAAGATTTTGCAAAAAATCATGAACCTTAAATGGCTGGGGAAGGTGACGTCGTTGGACGTAAGAGACACTTAGTGAGCTGGGTTTGGTTTTTTTAAAACATCGTGGCTGTCTTGATTTCCCAATCACAAGGGATTTCAGTTTTTCGCCCATTGCACTTGCTGTCAACGTCCTTGCTTTGACTGTATAAAGGATCTCTATGCTTAAGATGTAAAAAGTCCCTAAATCACAGATTGGGAAGAGCACTGTTTGAACCTTGTGGTTGTTTTCATATTTTCATTTAAGTTCGGGTAACTGAGTGTCCGCCTATTGGAAATTAACTGCTCACTCGGCTTACGATATGTTGTCTAAGTATAAGTACCTAATTGTCAATTTAGTTTTTCCCACCTCGGTTTTTGGAGTGGGAATTTCTTTCTGACTGTGCCTTTTCCTGATCATTGCCTACATATACCTCTAACCACTGAGTAAAAGAGTCAATTCCCTGAATTGTCAGAGATTGTACTTATATGATGCTGTGCTATTTATAGAAACTACATGTACGCATTATGTGATCTGCTAACCCGACCTTCCAACTACGGCAAATAATCTCGAATGAATGAAGATGCAATTGGACATAACAATACTAAATGAAATGTTAGATTAGTGCATAAGATCTTTAATTTACAACCTTATAGTTTATTTCTAGGTGTGTTCCCCTCTAGATCCAGCATGTCCTTTTGCAAGTATATGTGTTTTTCACATTCACACATCATATTAAAGTGGCATCCTGGGTCTAAGGGGCAGCAGGCTTAGCAAGGCAAAACTTACAATTTTCTGAAATTTTCCATGAACTAAAGTAATCACAGTTTTTATGGACAATTTTGAAGACATATGTATGGTCGTATTCATTGTCAAACCGGCGTCAGAGTGAGTATATTTAGTTTCTGCAGATGTATACATAGAGATTCAGTATAGGAATGAATTTTATTTTTGTTGATTTTATCGATGTGTAAACTCAGGCGAATCACTCACAAACTAAATAAAGCCCGAAGGGCTTTATGAAAAAGTTTGTGAGTGATTCGCCTGAGTTTACACATCGATAAAATCAACAAAAATAATAATTCATTCCTTATAATTCCAACTTTGTCTCATTGAACTGCATTTGTCTACACTGATTTAAATTTTTATAGCCAGCGGAAGGAAAATAGAGCAAAACTGATCTTCACGAGGCAGCCATCTTGAAAATTTCCAAAGCATAGAACTCCCTTCCCGCAACTAATAGAAGCTATAACTGGCTTGCTATAGGCCGATTGTAAAAGCGGGAGCCTTAAAACATCTTTCCGCCATTCATTATTGTTCTTCTGGGAGAAAATATCGCCGTCCGGACCGACTGAAAGACATGTCGATTTTGAACTGGGGCTCGGAACATTTGACATTCAAACGTCAAATTTCAACACACAACAAGAAGATTAAAACACTTACCGTATGATGTTCTGTTAGCAGAAAAAAACGCCCATGTTAGTAAAAATTCGAAATATTCTTTTCGACGCCTTCAAAACGCGTTCATCCATTGTTTTTATGACGTTTAGATTTGGTGACGTCAACGTTTCTTCTAAGGAACGTCACGTAATCACGTAACGTCGCGCCCTTTTTAAGGCGAAAACCGAGTATTCTTGCGCATTGCTTTTATCGAAGTGTAAAGTCTTCCAAACAACCAATCAGAATGTAGGAAATTAGTAAAGTTGGAATTATTACATGCTAAAAGTAAATTTGTTTTTAATCTATGTGTATTGTATTATGCTCAGAAGTGCGAATTCCGTTAAAATTGACATTACTGACTTTCAAAGTATGCCAGAATACATTAACAATACAGTGCTAGGCATTTTCGTCTTCCAGTTTAAAACCCTCCCGTCGATTTTCACTATTTAGTATAATTGAAATAAGCGACCAATTGGACATACCCATGTGAGAAAACCAACGATTTGGGTTTCCGCACAGGTCAGACTCAAACCTGGCAGTACAGCCACACAAAATAGCTAAAAAATTTATATTTAGAAAGAAGAGGCATACTTCATACGTAAATGCGAATCGCCCGACCCATGGTTTGAAAACAACTTGTAACAAGACAGTGTTATTTCTATTTGTTATGAAGGAATCGGACTTAACCCTGACATTAATTTATTTTGCAGCACAGAGCAACCAAATCGCTGACAAGTTAACTTACAATTCCAAAACATTATATATAACGGTGATGTTGCTAAAAGGGAATATGATAAATAGCAGCTGCATAGGAAAACCAACAACATACATAGGCGAAACCAAAGGCGTAGATCAGTTGTGCTTCATAAATATTATGATTCCTCTTCTTGCTAAAACCGAATTTTTAAACTATTTTGTGTGGCTGTAAAGCCTGGATTGTGTCGGACCTGTTCGGAAACCCAAATTATTGATTTTCACACGCAAAAGAATATATGTGAGACATATCCAAGTGGTGGTGAGGTGATACCAATATGAAAATCCGAATTATTAAATCTAGGGCTATTCCAAACCCAAACTGAGATAGGCACGAAACAGTGATTTTACTCCTGTCCTTGTACTGGTTACTGCGATGAAGTCGACATCGTGAAACACCTGCTTTCAATTTTCTCCTCGTCGCCAGAAAACCTTTACTATTAGTTAGCTAATCGATTTTGTTTTGCTATTTTATACGCGCAATGTAATTAGTTTATTGTTACGTTTGTTTCCACAATACAAGATGCACATAAAACACTGCTTTCTGAGCACAGTCTTCTCTGTGTTGATGTTATCTTGCTTGCTTGAATATTAGGAAATATTTTACATAACAAGATTTTATGTAAAAGTGATAACACCATCAAGGTATCGTCGTTAAGTTTAACCATAGAACAGCACTTGAGAACCAAACCAGATTTGGATATTCTACGCAGTTCAGCCATATTTTACATCTCTTAAATTTAGTAATCCATTGACGATGTAGAGCTACGCGGTTTACACATGAGCCCGTGAGCAACAGAAACGTAAGTTCGTTTCTTGTCGCCGCTCGTTTTAACCATGTTGTAGCTCCAATTAAAATCAATTTAAAAACTCGTTTCGGATGTGACAATAATTGATGCAATTTTTCATTTTAACGGTAATCAAAGTCTTGTTCAAACGTAATTTATTTCAATCAAACTATGAACTTGCAACGAACTTAATTGAAAATACTTAAAAAGGCTGAATACACTGACAAACTCATTTTTGCATCAGTTGATTGTTATGATAGGAGAAAAGGTCGTGTTATAACCGAGATTAAAAATACACTGACAAACTCATCGATTGCATCAACTGATTGTTACGACAGGAGAAAAGACCATGTTACACGTATAAACGAAATTGGTTTTTTCGTGGTTGATCAGAATGTTCTAAGCCTCAAGTGCTTGTGATTATCAGGGAATGAAAATCTGGTACATGTAAGTCCTTTTCCTGGTCCTCGAAATACTCGTTCACTGCCGTTATGACGCCTTCATTGCTTCCAAACTGTGTTCCTGGAAGGTTGGATTTCAATTTTGGGTAAAAACACTGCCGTTATGACGCCTTCATTGCTTCCAAACTGTGTTCCAGGAAGGTTGGATTTCAATTTTGGGTAAAAACAGAAATCAGAAGGGGACATATCAGGAGAATATGGGTGATGAGGAAGAACTTCGAATCCGCATTCAGTCGCAGCAGTCATGACAACTTGCGACGTGTGAGCAGGCGCATTGTCCTGCAAGTGCAGAACGCATCGAGTCAATTTTTCTCTCCTCTTTCTTGCAACTTCCTGGCGCAAACGCCCCAATTATGCTGCATAATATGCACCATTTATCGCGTGACCTTATTCAAGATAATCAATCATGATTACTCCCTGACTATCCCAAAAGACTGAGGCCATCACCTTCAATGCTGAAGAAGCTCTCTTAAACTTCATTGCACGCTTTGCATTGTCGACTTTGGATCAAAGTGATGAACCTATGTCTCATCTTTGGTTACACATCGGTCGATAAAATCACCGGGATCGTCTTCATATCGAGACAGGAGATACCTAGAAATATCAAGCTGAGATCGTTTTTGGTCATCAGTCAACATTCTTGGTACCCCCAAGATATCTGTTAGAATTGTTTGCACTGCCCCAAAACGTTTGCCCACTTCGCTGGCTATACTTCGCGTCTCGCCTCCTGGCACACATAACCAGGTTATAAACGATCTCCACATTTTCATCATTGGTGGTATCTTTGGGGCGGCCAGACCTTGCATCATCCTCAATGCTCTCTCTCCCACGCTTAAATTCTGCAGCCCACTGTGCTATAAGAAAGAGACTCATTCCCAAGTGTTTTCATGAAGTCTTCGTGAATTTCCTTGGGAGTCATTCCCTTCCTACAAAGATATTTTATCACCGCTCTCACTTCAACTTTTTTGACGCACTGTCCTCTCACAACACTGTCGTGCAAAAGCAATCAAGCGTGACCAAATGTTTTTTACTCTCCAGATGACCTTCAATTGCATAGAATGACAGACTGAACAAGGATTTTGTCTTAGGGAATGCTTTGGAGTTTATCAGGCTTAGAACTTTCTGATCACACCTCATGTTGTATTTAGTTGTAGATGCCTCTCTGTCGTGATAGTTGCCTTTCGTTTCGGTTGAAACTTAGCCGGATGGCTACCTTGTTGGGAAAGAGCTAGTCATTCTGCTCATTGTGTGTGTTGTTGGAAAAATGTTTTGTTGTGTTTTATATATTTTCTTTCCCACTTGAGATCTATGTTGGGACTTTAAATTTAATTGCATCGGTTCCAGGTCCTTCTATTCTTATTTTCCAATGTATGCATTATTGTCCATTATCATTTAATAACTAGAAGTATATGCGCAAACTTTTATTAATAGGTTCATACAAATGTAAAACGCACTTGTAACAGGGAGTGTTACTTAGGGTTCTCAAGGCCATGATAGATGGAACAACACCAGAGAAGCTTCAAGATGATTTTAATGAGTGATGATCAATTCTGGTCAATCTATAAGATATAGAAAATATATATCTCAGTCAACAATAATGAGATACAGTAAAGAAAAACTTTACTATAAACTACAAACAAAGATGGCGAAGTGCAATGAAGCGATTACTATCTAATTAATGAAAAACTATCAAATACATATCCAATACACATCGTTAAAATACGTCATGAGCACTTACACAGGTGAATATTTGAACAATGAAAATACATTCTAACGGACAAAATACCACTTATCTCATCATTTTCAAGAAGAAAACTATACAAGCGTACATATACTATAAGAAGCGTTTCACCTACCTATAAGATATAGAAAATATATATCTCAGTCAACAATAATGAGATACAGTAAAGAAAAACTTTACTATAAACTACAAACAAAGATGGCGACGTGCAATGAAGCGATTACTATGGTTTTTGGGATTACAATAGAAATCTAACACTGGATACAGTCACCTAATTTTAAAAACATTAGTTGACCGAAGGGACCATACAAAATTGTTTGTTGACGCTTCTACCTGCTACACACTGATGTCAAAATGCTGTTGTACATTAAGTGTTTGTATTTTATATAAAGACGCCTGTGCTTAAAATATATCGATTATTCTAAATAGAGCAACAACGACATTTTCTATTGGTATCTATTTTAAATGATTGAGATAACTACATGTATTTAAAAAATACATGGATATCTTGCCACAAATTAGCAAGTTTCATTCACGTTCAGACTTTCCATCAGGAAAACATATCCGTGTAAAGTATACCCCCTAAAACCCCACATTTATATAGCAAAACTGGGGTTTGCAGGGGTATACCTATTTTTCTTTTTTTTGCTCCAAAACATAGATTGTGGGTACTCGTTAGAACCGCCTCGCCGAGGCGGTTCTAACGTGTACCCATAATCTATGTTTTGAGAAAAAATAAGAAAAATATCAAAATTTTTCAGCTGAAATTTTCAATTTTTAGAGCTAAAAAATCTCTGTTTATTGCATGGGCAAGTTTTCGTAATGGAAAGTTTTTTTTTTCATACGGAAGAGTAGGGATATGTGGTCTCAGTCCTTCAAACGCTTCATTTATGAACTGCATACGTTTACGCATGTCGTAAATAAAAAGGTTTTATATCCACTATAGTTTCTGCGTTTATGTTTTACTCGTGTTTTATGTATATCATCTGAGACGTCATTTTATTTTTCAACGTTTGCACAAAAACCTTCTTCAGTAGCGGAAATAAAAGAATAGGAGAATCAGTGAGGCAGTCTAAAAAGTCATCCTCAAACTCCATAAAATCAAAATTGTCAACCATGATTCACGTGCAATAATCGTAAATGAACGTCTAAATGAAGCATTAATATTTCCGACCATCATAACAAGTACTGAACATGTAAATATTTTGTTGACTTAAAATCACTTCGGCACGTGGGTTATCTGAAGTCCAGGCAATCCGAACTCCTTGTTTAAAGGGCCGCTGATAACGCGCGTGATCGAATGTTTTGCTAGCGCGAACAGTATAACATCACTGCTCAAATAACTACAGTTATATTGCCTCCCTTGTTGATATTTATATCGTTTACCATCTGAAATACAAGGAAAAGGGAAATACATTTATTAGTTGCATTAACATCATAGAAAATGGTAGTGCTAGAAAAAAGGTACACGTAGGCAAAGATCAGGAAAAGGCGCAATCAGAAAGAGATTTCCACTCCAAAAACCGAGGTGGGAAAAAACCAAATTAACAATCAGGCACTTATACATGTACCATGAAACATATCGTAAGCCGAATGAGCAGCTATTTTCCCAATAGGTGGCCATTCAGTTACCTTAACCTAACTAAAAATATGAAAACATACATAAAGCGCCAACAGCACAAAAAAAATTTAAACACCAAGACACAAAACAAAAAGAACCACCACAGAAGTATCGCCTTGGAACGATCAGTAACACAAAGTTACTGGCGGGCAACCTTTTCAAACCTCCCATCGAAGCATAAGCGGTAATATATGGTATAGAAAACACCGAGTTCGAAAAAACTAGGTAAAATTACAACGAAATACTCTCGGTATAATTCCGACGATGGTTCGTTGTATGGATGACGAGCTTGACAACATAAGCGTATATGGACATGACTATTGTTAAGTGGTTCTATTGTCCTACACGAGAACTTCAAACCATTGTTAATACGTCAATCAAATTAAAAAATATGACCATATTAGTAATTTTCAGCTTAGTTTATCATCCCATCGGTCAGACGTGCGCGTGAGGATTATTGTAATGACTTCTCCTTGTTTTTTCACAAGTATCATGTTTTCCAATCTTAATATTTCCGAATATAAAATAGGGGAGGCTGGTCGACCATGCAACTGATACCCAATAAAGAACAAATTAATTACAAAAAGAACCGTTCGATATGGTAAATTATTGGTCTTAAAACATGTTCCTCATTAATGTGTTCACTGCTTTTAAAGGATCTCAGTTCAATTTTTATTCTTTATTTAGCTCTGTAATTAAGGTCAGGTGTGAAACTCTCTTCACCAGCTAGAGTGTTTCGGAGATTTATTTTTTTCGATTTAATTAAGGTAGTTTTTTAAAATTACTGACAAATATGCAAAGATGCAAATATACTAACGACAGTTCATTTCACGACTTCTACCGCTACCCGAAAACAGGCGTGCGCGAACATGCCGTCACTTCGGTTAAATGTGAAGGAACAAGTAGTCAACGATCAGGAAAAGGCGCAATCAGAAATAAATGCCCACTCCAAAAACCGAGATGGGAAAAAACTAAATTAACAATCAGGTACTTATACCATGAAAACATAACGTAAGCCGAATGAGCAGCTATTTTCCCAATAGGTGGCCACTCAGTTGCCTAAAATTAACTAAAAAATGATAACATACATAAGGCGCCAACAGCACAAAAGAGTTTAAACACCAAGACATAAAACATTAAGAACCACCACAGCGGAAGCGGCGCATGCGATAAATACATTTTCATTGAAGACTTACACCTCTATCGGTTTGTCGGTTTAAAGAAACATCGGACACCAAATTCTATAATGACTCATCCAGGAACGTTTAGTTGCTCTGAACTAGATGACCGCTATATAACACAGTTTCGACCATGCTTAGTAATAAAATCTGTTCAAGTTTTGTTGGGGTATGGGATACGTAAAACCATCTGACCGGACATACGCACTTAAAAAATCCTTATCAGTTCCGACCATTCAATCATGAAAATTCAAGCATACTTAGTATTTTATTTCTTAATAAATTGCAAACGATGTAGTAATCTGCAGCCGAGTAATGAATTTTGCAGCAAAAAATAACGGACTAAATATAAATGGAGATGCTATTGATCAAGAGAATGAAATTAAAACAATTAAACAATTTCTTCTGGTATTGAAGTTGTATCCATTGAACATTAGAATTTGCCGATGCGCTTTGACATGTGTGTGGACATGATCCAACCCCTTTATCATTTATGTTTTCTCTGCTCTAAAAGAAAGGTAAAAGCAGGCAATTATAAGGAAATGGCACGATCAGAAAGAAATTCTCATTCGAAAAACCAAGGTGGTAAAAAAGTCAGTTTTACTTTTTATTTATTGGTGATTGTTTTGAAAGCTTATAGCGGAATTTTTATACCGCCATCCATTACTTCTTGCATCCATGTTTATGCATGACCGTTTAAGTTTCAGTTTAGCCATCCAAATATCGAAATCAAACTGTATATGCGGTATTCGTAACAATAGCAATAAGAGATCAGTTAGCTTTTTGCTTTATATTATTTTCTTGACAGGAGATGCACCAGTCAGGGGTGACCAGCTAATGACCATGTGACAGACTTAGTCTCTCGTGCGGTCTATTATTATCATGTCATGTTGACAAGGGCGTGTTTTTATATTGCAAATCTTAAATTGACATGATGGACATCATGCTGGAAATGAGCTGCCCTTGCTTACCATGCCAGAGTAAAACAATATTTGCAGTTTTTCATAATCGCTTAATTTAAAAGGAATGTTTCTTCAATATATCTTTGTGACACAGGGTTGGACGCATCGCCAAGTCATACGCCTCACTATTTAATTTTCAGTCTGTGGTAGGAAGCAAATAAATAAAAAAATAACAAAGTATTGAGCATGTTTCAAAATCAACCGTAACTCTAAATTTATGTTAAATTTATGCATTGTGTATTAACTCATACGCAGGACGTTGACGTCATTAAACATGGTCTTGAATCCGCAATACGTCGTCTCACATATGGTTGATTGCCCTTTAATCGTTTTGTATCGGTTTACTAGTTTTTTATGAATTCTGATATTGATGAAACGGTTATTTAAATAAAATGGCTTCAATAAAAATGGAACCTTGTATCATGGTGAATAATTTTAAGATTTTCTGAAGAAATAACAAGGAATATTGGTTTTCCACCATTATGCTATATGCTCTGTCAAGCTTTGGTGGTGCTGAAGCATCTGATAGCGATAACACTTGAGCTTGTTTGTGAGAAAACCAACGATTTGGGTTCCGACCAGGTCCGACACAAACCAGCCTGTACAGTCACAGATAAAAGGTTAGAAGCTTGAAATTTTGGATTTAAGTAGAAGAGGGATTCTACTTTGTGTTACTGACCGTTCCAAGTCGATACTTCTGTGGTGGTTCTTTTTGTTTCATGTCTTGGTGTTTAAATTATTTTGTGCTGTTGGCGCCTTATGTTTTCATATTTTAGTTAAGTTAAGGTAACTGAGTGGCCACCTATTGGAAAAATAGCTGCTCATTCGGCTTACGAAATGTTTTTATGGTATAAGTACCTGATTGTTACTTTGGTTTTTTCCCACCTCGGTTTTTGGAGTGGGAATCTTTCTCTGATTGCGCCTTTTCCTGATCTTTGCCTACTTGTACCTTTCTACTATCCGGGTAGCGAAAGCTGGTCTGCGCCTTTGTTTTCGCCTATGCAGATTGCTGGTTTTCCCATGCGGCGGCACACGTAACTTTATAACTATTTTGTACCATATATTCCTAGTCAGATGACGCTTAGCACATAGTGCGGCATCGATCTTACATATGCAATCACTACAAACCGGTGATTGCAATGCACTTACATGTAGCTGCCTCATGCTTTACTCTTTTATTTTAATACCATAATTAAATGTATTTCCAGCCTTTTATAACGTCATTTTGGTAGCTGGAAATCGAACTTTTTCAACCAATAAATAGATAGATTAAGAAAAGGAATTAGATCTTTATGACCATATATAATTTAACATATTTTTCGTTTATTTTTAATTATTACAGCGTAGTGACACACGGGCAATCTTGAGCTCTAGTGCAAACTGATGACATCAGTACCATTCTTTTTCGTGCACACAATGCATTTAAAATATAATTTTGATATATCAAAAAGGCACGTCATCCAATATTTGACTGTATGGCTTTGCTGGTATTAATTTTCGCAAGTGCCTAAGAATGGCAGTTTGTATTTCTTTTCAACTGTACTTTTTTTCTTCCAATTCGCTTGGCATATTATAACCGCGTGTCCTAACCTTAGTTTTTCAATTTGTCACCTGAAGCATTGAATAATAACAAAAAAAATACTCAAACGACTTAGATAAAAAAACAACTGTCTGTTCATTCATACAATTATGTTTGAGACAAAAAAAAAAAAAAAAAAAAAACTCAGCTCACATCAATTATATCACTGCCGCGCACACGATGCATCTGTCTTAAAACACATTAATTTTTATTTTTAAACCGTATGCAAAAAGTAAACGGATATACCCAGCATTTTTATATATAGAAATAGGGTTTTTAAAAGCCACCCCGACGCCTGCAAACGACACATTATCATATTACCAGTTGAGATTTTGTGACTTAACAATATAAAGGTCTACAATCTGGCTATATTCGCTAGAACTAACCTGGTGATCCGCGGAGAAAATGCGTTAAAACTGACCTTCGTTTCTAATGAGACCTGAACATATTGACATAAGCACTGATACAATATTTGCAAAGTAATACGCCGCATCATGAGAAAACCGGATTTTTTTCATATGCGAAATATGCCCTTCTGTGCGCTAGGTGACATGACAAATAAAATACACACAAGTGTATAAAGGAATTGTAATTAATAAAATATACGATTTATTTACCTTTTCCGTCATTTTAATTTTACTCCGGTGCATAATTTAGACTGCACCAGTTCGTTGCAACCAGCTCCAGTACTTTTACATTTCCCAGTGTGGTAAAGGCCGATTTGTGTCGCACCTAGTCAGAAACCCCGAAGACCGGTTTTCTCGCATCGAGGCTCATTTATGGGAATCAGCAATTGCTCAGATGAACAATGACATTCGGAAATATTATGAGGATTTATAGGGTATATATAGCCAGGAGAAGACCTGTCTTCACAAACGAAAACAAAATAATTAAAATGCAGCTTGGGTCTTGGACTGCTGTGGGAAAGTCCGGAGCGTAGGACACGAATTCAATACATGGTCATAGAAAAAATACATGCACTTTAAAGACACACAATATATTTGACAGAAAAAACAACAACAACAAAAACACGGCGACCACAGTTTCTTAAAGGCAGGAGCGACATAATTGCCAAGTGCTGTGTCATAAACTGAACAGGGCATACAATAACATACATTATGTCCACATCGTTTGCACCAGTTGGATAATAAAGATAGAAAGGCGTTACATGTGTACACTTGAGTTTGAAATGCCAACCCAAACACTACTCGTAAAGGACAGCACATTACATCACATTATATTTAACAGAACGCACGGAGACTAAGATGACTATATTTTTTCAGCAATGTGGCCATCAGGAGGAACCAAAAATGAAGGTGGCGAACACAAAAAAGAGACTGACATAACAAACAGTCGACGCAAAAATAGATAACAGCAGGACCGCTTTTGAACGCTCAGTGACATTACAGGAGTAAGTAAATCAAATTTGAGATTTTTCTGCTTTTTTCAATAGGCTTTATATGACAACAGACAGCTACATCATAAAACAGTTGTAGACTGTTGAGTCATTGAAAATATCCATAGCCTCATAGCCAATCGGTGTATATTGAAATGATTAGACAACGGCGAATAATGAATTAATTTAATACATTTCTTTTATATTATTTCATTGCAAATAGTATGATATTTACAAATATATATGTATGTTTACTCTGCATACATACAGTATGAACGTGTTCGCCCAAATCTTCATACTTCATCATTTTTGATTGTTTTAGGTCTCCTTTGCAGTCTCACGACTCCTGATCACTTCTCCACAATATCCTGTGGTCGAGTTATATAGGTTGATGCAAACACCATGTACTGGTAGTGAATTAACGTGATTCACAAACACTGGCTTAAGATACTGGCATTCATCTGTCATATATCTTGGAATTCAATTTTCACTCCGGCACAATATCACAGTTTTTGCATTGAAATACGTAGAACACTCTATCACCGATGTTCGAAAGGCATTTCCTTCACACACTCCTCTGTCTTTCGTGGATCCGATGGTACCCATATCTTAGCAATCAGCTTATTGTTAGGTCCTATTGTGTCTTTTTCAGAGTTCCACGATAAAGAATGTCCAACTAGCGGTACATGTCCTTCAGTGTTGGTAACGTCATCTTGGTTTCCTGAAACAATATATTTATTCCAAAATGCCAAGCTACAATCGTATACAAAGTGTTTCATACCTTATCCATATAAGACAGCCTTAGTTATTTTTCATATTTCTCTCATAAATAGAAATTTCAGAATAATGCGAATCTCGGCTAAAATCAACCAAAGATTCAATTCATTTTTTATAGGGAATCGCATCAATTTTTCCCTGTCATTTCTTGTCCGTATTTTCTGGGAGCAAAGCAAACATACCAAGTAAAACTACAATATGAAAATTGTAATTTAAAAATTATGATATTATTAAAAGGATGGGAGGCGTATTTTTTTGTAAACAGACTGATAATGGTGAGGCGATCTCAATATGCTGATTCCAAACAAAAAAATCTAGGGCCTCGTATCGTATCAAATCTCAAAAACACGTAAAGATGCGTTTATCCATATCCTTGGTTACGATAATGGTGTCGACAACGTAAAACACCTGCTTTTAATATCACCTCGTCGCCAGAAAACTTTGACTGTTGGTTAACTATGTCTCAAATAGAAAGGTACAAGTAGGCAAAGATCAGGAAAAGGCGCAATCAGAAAAAGATTCCCACTCCAAAAACCGAGGTGGGGAAAAACCAAACTAACAATCAGGTACTTATACCATGAAACATATCGTAAGCCGAATGAGCAGCTATTTTTCCAATAGGTGGCCACTCAGTTACCTTAACTTAACTAAAAATATGAAAACATACATAAGGCACCAACAGCACAAAAAATTTAAACACCAAGACATAAAACAAAAAGAACCACCACAGAAGTATCGACTTGGAACGATCAGTAACACAAAATTACTGGCGGGCTTAAACCGGTTTTACAGGTACCTAACCTCACCCTCAGCTTCTGCAGTGGTTCATAACATTTGGTTAGTTATTCGGTCCTTGTGGTGAATCCCCAACCAGCCAACGAACCACCAAGAACAAACAAATAAATCATGATAAACATCCTGATGAATCAAAAACCAGGACTCACAGATTGAGTAAGCTGCCCGACGATGGAGATCCCTGGGCGCCGAATAACCTACTAACTCCGGAGCAAAAGAAAAACACCAGTTGGACCCCGGTGGGCCAAGCAACAGACAAGAAGCTCCGGCCCCAACCAACTAAAATGTCGGGGCCATCATAGAGTCTGACGCCCGACCCACCTGATTTACCTACTGTTTAGCTACATTATTGCCTGATGCACAGTATTTGGCACAATTCAGTGTAATACTGGTTTATTTTAACAGTTTATATGTTGGAAAGAATATCTAGAGCTTTTCAAATAAAGATTTGTATCTAGATATATATTGGCTTTTTAAATTTTGAAAATCAGACCACTAGAACTATTTTATCCAATTTTATGTGTAAAAAAAATGCATCGAAATTTCGCATTACAAAAATTAGCATCAAAATTGTTCATTTTTGTAAGAATGGTAAATTCTTATTATACTTCTGAGTAAAATCAAACTTCTTCAAAAGAAGCACTCTATTGGCTTCAAAATGGTGTATAATATTTTTAATCTGGTAAAAGGCTATACTTGGCAAATTCAAATATAATTTCATGTTAAAAGGGACGATTATTACACATAACTTGTAATTTCTGTGTCGTTGCTATATTGCCTGCTTGAATATAAAGAATTATTTTTATGAAAAGATGGTTTGTAAAAGCAAGATGTCTTCGTTTGGTTTAACAAGACCACAGAAGCGCACTTCAGAGTCAAAAGAAACTTTAGATATTCTATGCAGTTTAGCCACATTTTCCATCTTTTAAAACTGCTTATCTTTGACGCTCGTGAGCAACAACGCAAGTTTTTTTTCTTGTCGCCGCTCCTACTTCAGAGACTTTTAATTGTGTTGTAGCTCCAATTGAAATTAATTTAAAAGCTCGTGTCGGATGTGACAATAATTGATGCAATTTTTCATTTTAACGGTAATCAAAGTCTTATTTCAACGTAATTTATTTCATTTAAACTATGAACTTGCAACTAACTTAATTGAAAATATTTTAACAAGGCTAAACACACTATCAAACTCATATTTGCATCAGTTTATTCCTATGACAGACGAAAAGATCATGCTAAAATCACAACTTCGGGTTATTTTCAAGTTGTCTTTAAATCCACATGTAGTTTCCGGGTTTGGACAAAAAAAAAACTTGAATTTATGAATATCAAAATGGTATATTTCTCCTACAGACGAATACTTGTTGGTCTACATGTATACACCTACACCTATAGTGGATGCAAATTCTGTGTCAAAGTTGACTGGCCGTACCATCAATGTTCAATACTGTTTGATTCTATTTCTTAATTCATGTTTTCCACTCATTTGTCGTAGACCCTCAAATACAATGTCTTTTTGACAATTATTTGCCGTGTTTGACGTTTCATTATTTTTTTCCTTTTTTCAAAGGAATATTAGTCATAATATTTACAATCTAAGTTGTATAAATCATTTTATTATTGAATACGTAATGTCCAAAGGAACAAGTAGGCAAAGATCAGGAAAAGGCGCAATCAGAAAAAGATTCCCACTCTAAAAACCGAGGTGGGAAAAAAACCAAACTAACAATCAGGTACTTATACCATGAAACATATCGTAAGCCGAATGAGCAGCTATTTTCCCAATAGGTGGCCACTCAGTTACCTTAACTTAACTAAAAATATGAAAACATACATAAGGCGCCAACAGCACAAAAAAGTTTTATACACCAAGACATAAAACAAAAAGAAACAATGCTGTATATGTTTTAATAACCAGCTTTACATGCTGTTATGTGTTCTTTTGGTTTAGGGTAGGTGTAAAACCACTTTCATTATTTTAACATGATATTTTGGAAGTGCCGTTTTATTTTTACATTGTCCGTATTTGTCTGTAATTTTTTGAGGAAGTCATAAAATTTGACTAGTCAAACTACATAGAGAACTAGCCAAGATTTCACGTGTTTCTTGTACATGCATTATTTTCCATTATCATTACTAACAGAACATGCGCAAACTAATCTTGATATGTTCATACATATATATATATATTTAAAGCACTGATGTTCTATAAGTGTTGTTTGCTTAGGTGTTTGTAGGTTTATACAAAGACGTCTTCAATGTGCGCTCACGATTGTTCTAAATAGAGCAAAAACGCTTTTTCCCATTAGTTCATTTTCTATCGGTATATATCTTAATTGTTTCGACGATTTTATTGACTAATTTTATTCTCAAAATTATGTCATTGAGGTGATTATTTAAAACAAATCTGAGGATACCATGCCACAAATTCGCAAATTTCCTTAGAACAGAGACCTTTGCACTATGTAAGAAGTGTCATACTACTACCTGAGTGGCATCTTATCACAATTTTCGTTGACTTTTCAAGCGTTCTTGTTGACGTATCTTCACTACAGTTCAACATATCCCCAAGAAAACTGATATATCCAATAGCAAGTCTCAATGTGTCGACTTTCGAAAGTCGTTTCTCATACGGAAGAGTAGGAATATGTGATCTCAGTCCTTCAAACGCTTTGTTAATGGACTGCATCCGTTTCCGCTCTCTAATATTTGCTGCATGCCGTAAATAAAATTTTCTATGTCCACTATAGTTTCTGCGTTTATGTTTTACTCGTGTTTTATGTAAATCATCTGGGACTTCATTTTTCAACGTTTGCACGAAATCTTCTTCCGTGGTGGAAATAGAAGAATCAGAGAGGCAGTCTAAAATGTCATCCTCAAATTCCACAAAATCAAAATTGTCAATCATGATTCACGTGCAATAGTCGTAAATGAACGTCTAAACGAAGCATTAATATTTCCGATCATCAGTGCAAGTATTAAACATGAAAAATATTTTATTGACTTTATATCACTTCGGCACGTGGCTCATTTGAAGTCTAACCAATCAGAACTCATTGTTTGAAGGGCTGCTGATAACGTGCGTGGTCGATGTTTTGCTATCGCAAAAAATGTCACCTATAACATCGCTGCTCAAATAACTACAGCCGCACTGCCTCCCTTATTGATCTTTATATTTTTGGTATCTGAATTACAAGAAAAAGGAAAATGCATCTATTAGTAGCATAAACATCATAGAAAAGGGAAGTGGTGGAGTAACATTTCAAACCTCCAGATGCATCGAAATTACAGTTCACGAGAAAACAAAGTTATAATAAGCCTACTCAAGCTATAATACGTGGTATAGAAAACACCGACTTAAAAAATCTAAGTAAAAAGTACAGCCAGTCACTGACAACATAACTCAGGCGATGTTTTCCTAGCGTCACCTCAGTACGGATATCGATGACGAGCTTGACAACGCAAGCGTACATTGTCATGACGATTGCTGAATCGTTCTATGATCTTAAGCTAGACCTTCAAACTTGCTAATACATCAGTTCAAATCAAAATTATGATCATTTTTATATTTTCCAGCTAGCTCGATCGCATACATGTGTAAGTTTATCATCCCATCGGTCAGACGTGCGCGTGTGGATTATTTAAATGGCTACTGTTTGTTTTTACCAGTATCAGGTTTTGCAATCTTAATAATTCCGAACATAAAAAAGGGGAAGATGGTCGACCATGCAACTGATATCCAATAAAGAACAAAATAAATAAGTTACAAAAAGAACGTCCGATACGGAAACTTATTAATTAAGGTCAGATGTTAAACTCTCTTCGCCAGCTAGGTTCTCTACGTTAATGTGTTTCGGATTTGATGTTATGGCCATGTAAAATTGATTTAAGCCCGCCAGTAATTTTATATTACTGATCGTTCCAAGTCGATACTTCTGTGGTGGTTCCTTTTGTTTTATGTCTTGGTGTTTATTTTTTGTGTGCTGTTGGCGCCTTATGTATGTTTTCATATTTGTACTTAAATTTAGTTAACTGAGTGACCACATATTGGGAAAATAGCTGCTCATTCGGCTTACGATATGTTTTCATGGTATAAGTACCTGACTGTTAATTTAGTTTTTCCCACCCCGGTTTTTGGAATGGGAATCTCTTTCTCATTGCGCCTTTTCCTGATCTTTGCCTACTTGTACCTTTTGATTTTGATTAAATCAATGTAGATTTAAATTGTTGACTAATATACAAACCACAAGTGGACATTCCATGTCACGATTACCTGATAAAGGCGTGCACGTTCCCCGCCTTCTCTTCGACTATATGTGGAGTAGGAAGCGTCGCATGCGTTAAATACATTTCTGTGAGTGGCTAAGCCCTGTATCAGCTGATAAGTTGCTTACGAAACCATAAACTGACTCCTCCGGAATAAATAAATTTGATATGCCTCACTACATCTACCGTACGCGTGAAATTTTTTCGAGTTATCTTTGCGTTTAGGGATACGTAAAGCCATCCGACCGGACATTAAATTCACTCAGAGATTAATCGTCCGAGATTTAGAAACGATCGAAAAACATTACATTTTAAATCATCTTGATGGGAAAAGCCACAGTTGCCCACGTTTGCTCATGGTCATAATCTAAAGCGGTTAAAATATCGGTAAAACAAATCCTTATCAGTCCCGACCATTCAATCTTGAGAAACATGAATTTATTTCTTATTAAATATCAAACGATGCGGTGCAACTTAATAATCTGCCGTCGTTGATTAATGACTAAATTCTTCTTGGATAATAATGAATTGCACAGCAAAAAATAAATGGTGGACAAAATAATGGAGATGTTATCGTTCAAAGACAATGAAAATAACACAATTTACGTATATTGGCACTGAAGTTGCATGTACATTTGAATTTGCCGATGCGCTTTGAAATATGTGCAAAAGCTCTCATTTATGTTTTCACTGCTCTAAAAGGAACTCTGCTTTACTTTTTATTTAAGATGAGACGTATATGATGCACTCAACTCATAGTACCCGAAACAAGGACAAGGGCATATACCCTAAGAATAAGCCTTCAAAATAATGAGATCAAAATGCACATGCGGTATTCGTAACAATAGAAAATATTTAAATTTTCAATGTACTGGCCTTAGATGAAAGTACCATTCTTGGTGTTCTTCATTTCCCGATGAAAACATTGAGAAGGCACGTAATCGTAGGCAACGCCCATGGGCGGAGCGACGTCAATGCCAGCCAGAGACGTTGTTTGTTTACTCATGTTGGCGTGACGTCGGTCGCGTATCGCCATGACGGTTAGTGCGAAATTTTGGCGTTTTGGTTGTTCCGAAACTTCGTTAAGTCGGATTTAATCGATTTAAGTCCGCAAGTAATTTTAAATTACTGATCATTTTAGTTAAATTTAGGTTACTGAGTGGCCACCTATTGGGAAAATAGCTGCTCATTCGGCTTACGATATGTTTTCATGGTATAAGTGCCTGATTGTTAATTTAGTTTTTTTTCCAACCTCGGTTTTTGGAGAGGCATTCTCTTTCTCGTTGCGCCTTTTCCTGTTCGCTGCCTAAAACTCGCATAGATTAATGATAATATGAAATGTAAATATACGTATTAAAACTCGGATTTTTAGCTTTCACTCTGGATGATGAAAAACATAAGCAGTTCTAATGTTACATACAGAAGCCCTTAGGACTTCACAGACATTAAAACAGCCTAATGTTTATCATCATCCAGTGAAAGCTAAAATCTGAGTTTCTAACCTTAACAAGAGATCAGTTAGCTTTTTGCTTTCGGTTTTATATTCTTTGATTGACAGAAGATGCACCAGTCAGGAGAGACCAACTGATGATATATTTAGTGTCAGACTTAGTCTCTCGTGTAGTCTATTATTATCATGTTGACGAGGGCATGTTTTCATATTGCAGATCTTAAATGGACATAATGGACAAAGATACTGGAAATGAGAACTCTTCCTTATCACCCCAAAGTAAAACAAAATTTGCAGTTTTTCGCTCAATTTAAATATAAGGCTTTTCTTCAATATATCTATGATACAGAGCAGTGCGCATCGCTAAGCCATACGCTTTACTTTTGAATTTTAAGTCTGTGGTAGCAAGCAAATAAATATTTAAGTTTTGCGCATGTATAAAAAATTAATTATGTATGTATACGGATATTATTTTGCTGGTTATCATTTTATTTACAACCGTTTAGAAATAGAGATTTTTCATTAAAAAAAGGGCTTATGATAAACGTTTGTCATTCGCGATTTTTCGTATAAATCGTTACTGACAAACGCTTGTCAATAGCGAAAATACGTGAAATCCACTATTTACAAACGTTTGTCAATAGCGATTTATTCGAAAAATCGCTAATGACAAACGTTTGTCAATAGCGATTTATACGAAAAATCGCTAATGACAAACGTTTGTCAATAGCCACTCCGAAAAGAAATCGTAACTCTAAATTTAATAACTGCCTGGTTATTCACTCAAACACTGTACGTCGACGTCATTAAACTTGATCTTGTATCCGCAACACGTCGTTAAAAATACTGTATCGCCCTTTACTAGTTTCAGCATCGGTCTACTGGTTTTATGAATTCTGATATTGATAAAACGGTTGTTTAAATAAAATGGCTTCAATAAAAAGGGAACATTGTATCGTGGTGAATAATTATTCAATGTTTTGTGAAGAATTAATATTGAACATCGGTTTTCCATCGCTATGACTTAAAACGGCCACTGCTCTGTCAAGCCTTGGTGGTGCTTAAGCATCTAAAAAACAAAAGAACAGTGATCCCGAAAATAATCAGCAAAAACAATAAGAAACACCGGGGTTAAACTGGTGTTATTCTTTTGCTCAAGACTCTCAGTGATGTTGTTTGGTGCCCAGGGATCTCCATTCGCCGGGCAGATTATTGTATCTGTGAGTCCTCGTTTTTCATTCATCATGGTGTTTAATTTATTTATGATTTATTTGTTTTTCCTTGATGATTCATCGACTAGTTATAGAGATTCACCACGAGGACTGAATAACTAATTAAATATGAACCACTGCAGAAGCGGAGGGTGAAGTTATGGCCATGTAAAATCGATTTAAACCCGCCAGTAAATTTATATTACTGATCGTTTCAATGCGATACTTCTGCTGTGGCCCTATTTTTTGTGTTTTGGTGCTATAGATTTGTGTGCTGTTTGCACATTATGTACGTTTTTATATTTTTAGTTCAGTTCGGGTGACTGAGTGACCTCCTATTGGGAAATAGCTGCTCACTCGGCTTACAATATGCCCCCTTCATATTCGTACCTTATTGTCAATTTAGTAATTTCCCATCTCGTTTTTTTGAGTGGGAATGTCTTTCTGTGTGCGGCGTTTCCTGATCCTTGTCTACTTGTACATTTAAAGGGGATATACAAAGGTTCTTTTGGGACCTTTTTATTCTTTGTCTGCTGATCACATTTGTTCTTGGGACTTGCTTATCGAAAACTAAACCCAAATATGTCAATCGGCTCAAAAGATATGAGATCGTATTTGAATAATAACATTATATTCATGTGAGAGTAGTCTCCCTCTGTGAAAAAATTAAAAACCAAAATAATTCACTTAAATGATGGTCAAAAGTTTTGAAACTGAAACAATAAGCTGTTATAATGGTTTCTAATTATTTTCAATGTTAAGTAGTTTGTTTCAGTTGTTTGTTTGAATAATATTCAAAATTTCCTATGTGCTACTATGACGTCATAGTGGAACTTATGAATATTCATAAGATTAAATGCCAAATTACAAATCAAGCTATCTCCGGAACCAGTCATGATAATTTGGTGAAGTTTTTGACAATCAGTTTCTTTTATCAATGTCTACTTCAGTTTTACAAAATCAAAACCTTTAAATATGACCTTTAAATGATATAGCTACTTTGTACTATATATTTCAAGCCATTTAATACTTTTATATAAGCTCTGTCCATAATAATGTTATATAATTATACAAAGCCGCTTACACAGTGTAGACAAATATCACATGATTTCAGGGATTTTATTTTCTGGCAATTTTGGGAAGGGGCCTTAGGGCCTTTCGGATTGGGAATATTAGCGACGTAAACCCTGAATTTGGGAAACTTGCAGAACATTCGAAAGTTGATGATATTTTTCAAGTTGACTTTGTTATTTTAGGTTTTTCGTTTAGAAACATTAAAACTATTAATAATAAAATACAAAGAACGTAAGAACGTTTCTCACATTACCTTATACTTTTTTCTCCGATCGCTCGAGGCAAATCATGACCGCGTGTCCGACATGGTCGCCTGATGCATTGAATAAAAACCGAAGAAGAACAAACAACAAATGATTTAGACATAAATATGATAGAACACAACTGTCTTCTATTCATACAATTATGTTTTACGAAACAGTTCTAAGCTCATATAAATCATATCAGTGCCGCACACACAATGCATTGTCTTAAAACACATTTCATTTTTAAACAGTATGCAGAAAAGTAAACGGATATACCACGCATTTTTAAATAAAAATGAAGATGTAATAGGGCACGCGTCGACTGCAGAATGGCACGTGACCATAATATGACTCAATATATGAAACTAGTTGAAAGCGCCCCCCGTGACCGAGCGATTAAGAGCGCTGTCTCTTAATCACTCGATCATCTCACCCCTGTGTCTGGTGTGGGTTCGAACCCTGCACTGGCTACATGTGAGACAATCCAAGTTCTGCTTGCGGGTGTGCTAGGTGGTTTTTCTCGGGGTTCTCCCGCTTGATTGTCCCGTCTCATATGAGCTGAAATAATCTTGAAAGGCCCGATGTAAAACTGAATTAAAAAAGAAAAGAAAAAAGAAAAAAGGAAGAAACTAGTTGACGATCAGAGTCATACTTTACAACAACACAGTCTCTCTCTCTCTCTCTCCCTCTCTCTCTCTCAATCCAAAGGGAAACAGATATTCCACAGAGCAAGAATCAGTTTTCACAGCTGCATGTATGTCCTCTGCGGAAAGTTCGTTTTAATAATTGAAGGTCATTTACGTTATCATTAAGATACATGGTGGAGGGATTTTAAAACGCCACAACGTAGACTATGGAAGCAAAAATGACGGTCCCGCACCACGGCAGTGTCCGTATCGTCTAATCTCGTAGCATGTTTTTGTGTGTATGTCGTTTGAGATCAGTTAGGATATTTCTGAGTATTCAAAATTTATTATATATGTTAAGATTCATTTTCTAATATTCATTTATAATATTTTGCTTCATTTTGATTATACTTTTCCTTGTATGGACTATCCTGTTGAAATCTGCAAAATTACAGTAATTCATTTTGGCTCCATTTGCCAATGAAGGGTCACTGACGAGGCTTTAGTAGCCGAAACCATGGTATGACTCATCTCCTTTCTCTTTAATGTGCTCACTGCTCTTAAAGGATCTCAGTTTTTATTTTTATTTACTACACAATACTTCATTTTCATTTACCTGTTCTCACTACTGTATACGAGGGGCGAGCAAAAAGTTCGAAGACTTTCTTGATAACTTTTATAATTGACGTCCGATTGTTTTCATATTTTCACAAGTGTAATAATGGTCTATTGTCGCCATACATGTAAAATGTTATTTGTCGAATCTTATTTTTGATTGGTCAAATTACATCGACAAACACGTGGGGTTTCCTACCCCGGAGCACGCCGTAAAATCTCTGTTTACATGTTTATAATATAAAGATATTTTAAAAAAATGTCATTTCCAAATCTCCTTAAATTATGGAAATATTGATAATGATGTAATTCGGCTTAAAATGTGAAATTGCGGTTCTCGCGTTCAGTGTTCACAACATTTAGTCAGTTGTTCGGTCCTCGTGGTGAATCTCTAACTCGTCAATGAATCATTAAGGACAAAAAAATAAATCATGTAAATCTTAAACCAGTTTTACAAGACCCTCACCTCGCCCCCAGCTTCTGCAGTGGTTCGGTTATATACAAAAAGAGAAATCAAATAAAGAAATATCAACCTATATCGTGTATAACGGAAAGCAAACAGAGCAGTTATTGAAGGTTAGGTGGTCACAGTGCTAGCTTGGACAGAACGAGTAAAATGCAGAGGACTAAGTGAACAGCCAAATTAAACTCAGGCGGCCAAAAAGCCAAACTTGTGTCAAACATTGCGAGGAAAAGTTATAGATTTATGAGTTGCTCTGTTGAATATCGCAGTAATGATTCTACGAAATAATTGTTAAAATACATGTAAGTATTTTGCAAGGAAACGAAATAAAGGATAAATATATATACAGTCGGACAAAAGGTAAGCATCACTTGAATATTTTCCGAAATAATCAGTAAAACCTTCAATACAGAAATATTTTCTTTTAATATATGTGATATTTGTTATATTGGTAATAAATTAAAGCAAACGCGGATGAGGTTGTTCTTAAGGTAAACGTGTAGGCGTTGTTTAAGCAGACACACCCCCACATAGCCCAAAATCGCTGTTTCCTAGTCCATATGACGCTGCTAAAAGGCTTTAACTTTGACCTTGATTTGTTTAGTGCTATAAAGTTCCTTGTTTCTCTGTCCTTTACGGGTGTCATAGAACCAATCTTGCTTGAATGACAGGCTGTCAACTTTGGACAATTCTTGCAATTTGCATAAATCCAAGATGGCCGCCAGAAAAATGCGTATTTTTTAAACCACCAAACAGCGTAAAAAGATAATGCCATTTTGTTACAATATCAAAACCATAATCAGTCTGAAAATTTCAGATAAATATCTCTAAAACATCAACAGTTCTGTGCGTTTAAAGAATGGCATGTTACATAGTGAAAACGTCGTGCTAATAAACAAGGCAATAAGTTTGCCTGAATCAGCATGTACCTGCCATTAAACCTTTGGCAGAAGAAAACGTTTTTGGGACATTTTTACAACATGATACTACTTTCTTTCCATACCTAAAGAAACCCATTTGCGATCATATAGGGGACATTAATACAACTTTTAATGGCAACCCCCCAAAATAGGGGTAGGTGTATTCAGTACAACATATAACTTGAGCGACAAAGCCATTCGGACAGACCTAAAAATTCAGGGATAGACGTGAGTTAAAGACCCTTTTAATTTATTGTGGTTTTGAAGTTATTTTTAATGAAAAATGCATTTAGAAAAATGTTAGGGTGATGCTTAACTTATGTCTGACTGTATATATTTGGCTCATTATACCAATGAAATATCCAGTCGTATAATGATTCTCATTTAAATATGATATAACCCTGTGTCGTTGGTTTCTCGCACGCTTACACACTCCCTAATATATTAGTGGGGTCGAATAATGACCCTGTAGCGGCCACTTAACCCTGGCTAGCGTTCTAATTTGGTGTTTTATAATGCCACAACCCTACATATCAGCCTAATAGAGGGGGTTCATAAACAGAAGCTTTATTTAGCTACTGACCGAATAAAGGCCACCTCTACTGACTAAATAAAGACCGCGTTGCATTTTTGTTTAACGCAACAAAAAGAAGCGCGTCAGTGACGTCAAATTCAGTCACGTTTTGTGACGTCAATCTCCGCCATTGTTATGTAACGTTACGTAGATGAAACAATGGACAAGAAAAAATTGAATTATCAACAAAATCTACTGTTATGGTGGCGAATTTTGATAAATTTTGAGGAGTCGTTCTGCGGAGTGATTGCTGAGCTGTTGACTACATAAACAAAATGGCGGAAAGCAAATCTCCTCACATCGGTGGGTTTTCTCGCGAAATTTGTCGGCTTTCGTTGCATTATAAAGTGAATAACTACCCCGTGACCAAAAATAAACCGATTTATCACGCTCGGACCGTAAGCAGATGAAAGGGCTCGCTGAAAGCTCGCCCTTTCATCTTCTTACTAATCCTCACGTGATAAATCGGTTTATTTTTGGTCACGGGGTAGTTATTTACTATTTATTGGTAGTTTAACCCTTCTTTTAAAATACATTTACATATAATGATCTTTCACATGTCATATGCCAAGATTAAGTCACAAGGTTACAAGGTTACTTGGAATAAATATACCCTTTAAAAGAAGTTTTGCACCATTCAGATTTTTTCATATTCTTAAGTGACATTTTGACTAACAAATTTTCAACCTATTTTTGTACATTTTTACTCATTCTTTTTAAGCAAAAATATTGATTTGTTATTCACGAAGTCCAGGCCTTTAACCTGGTATTAAGTTTTAAAAGTTTATTTGAAAAAAAGATATATACTTAACATTATTTTAAATGAGAAAAATACTAAATGGTGCAAAACCTCTTTTGATGAGTATATAATTAACAAAAGTCATAATTTTCGGTTAGGGTTTCATAAATTATTTTGTTGCAAACTTATTCAGGGTACGGAGATTGTTTAAAAAAAAGCTGTCATTCATCTGCGCGTTCATTTCCTATGCCAAGTCTAACGCACAATACGTGCGTGGGGTTAGACAAGGTATGCGTAAAGTGCCAGAATCATGACGCTACACAGAACACAGAACATATGACAAGTATCATTGTCAATTCTCGGCATCAATTAGTATTAAAAGGAATAAAGCCATGTGTCCCATAACTTAATATTAACTAGAAATAAGTGTTTTTAAAACACTATGTCCCCAACTGTATGCTTGCCTCTAGCCTGGCACAGTTTATATGATTCATTTATTCAGTTAGACAAGGTATGCGTAAAGTGTAAGAATCATGACGCTTTATATGATTCATTTATTTCATTATTTTTAATGAAAATCATGTGAGCAAGCAGAGTAGACCTGGGCACAAAAAAGCAAACTTGAGGACTAACAGTGATAACAGATGCACACTTAAAATGGAGTTAAAATTTCACAATTCTGTAATTCTGTCAATAAAGGAAAGTCCTCAAAAGATAATCAGGTGATCTTCTCCACCCCAAACGGTACACCAAATATTCGATTGTCCAATCTGGCGCACATGCAAAATATGCAAAATCGTTATGTAGCCCGTGTACGGTTATTCAAGCCTTTCAAAATGCAATTTATCACCATCAATGTATTGTGTTATTGGTAAAAATGCTGTGAACAATTAAAAGTCGATTTGATGAAAATTTAAAACAAATTTGGAAAAATCAAACAAAAATCTTTTTTGCCTTTTTTGCCGGTTTAATGGCACAGGATTTAATAAAAGCTATAAGCTTATAAAATCACATATAATGACGTCACTTTTTATTATCTCTGCAACTTAATGACAGTAAAAATCAGAAAGACTGCGCACAGCTAACCTGGCAGGCATCAAAAGGTCGAAAAGATCTTACAATCTGCCAAAATAAGAAAAGAAAACATTTGGCCAGTGTGGGGGTCGAACCCACGACATTCGCGTTATTAGCACGACGCTCTAACCGACTGAGCTAACCGGCCATGTATTTCTAATTTTTATTTGCATATCAGAACAAAGCAAAAGTAAATTAACAGGTTAGTGTTTCTAGCCTATAATCATTATAGATACTGATAAATTAATAGAGTATATGTATTCCAGAACAGAAATTGAAGTATCAGCATCAATATTTTCTCAGCGGAGTGAGAAGGTAAAATTAGACAATGATCAGGAAATGGCGCAATCAGAAAGAAATCCCAACTCCACAAACCGTGATTTTAGTATGAAACTGCGAGTAGCTCCTTATGACAGTTAAATACATAAGACTATTTTATGGAGTTCACATTTAGGTACTTTACAGTGAAAATGGTTCCGAACAGTTTATTGGTCTTGATGACGACAACGCGTATTTAGTTGGAAAATCAACACATTGTATGTTATTTATTGGATAATTTTCCAACGGATTGGACATAATTCAAGCTCACGTGACAAGATATTCAATACATTTGTTAATTTCGCCACACTTCTGTCGTTGTCCAAGACTATTGGTTGCAATATTTAAACACGAATGGTGCTGTTAAACGTTTAATATCTGCCAAATGAACAAGTAATTCATCTTTAGTTCTGTAACATGAGTCTAGAGCAGACAGACGATTTTTGAACAACAATCACTTTCAGAAATTGTAATTGTAGAACATGCTATCACGCATTGTGCATTTCGAGGTTACTTTATTCAAGTACTTTATTCAAGTATCCTGATAAAAGTTACATCGGAAACTATCTTTATTATGAACAAAATTTCGAATAGAAAATTAAATCACACCCATCAAATCTGGTCAGACGCGCAGATTATTAAAAATATTATATTCAAAAGCAAATGGCGCTACTACGAAACACTTGATGCATTCCTCAGGCCACAGATACAACCAAGAAAGTCCTCTACCAATCTGGTATGTGAATCACATCCCATTGCCATGGAACTTGTCCATTGCTATTAAAATAATCGCAGAATTCATCGATAACACCGCGTGCATCTGATCGATTCCTGTTGCCTCCTTGCTGTACAAAGTTTTCCATGATGCTTGGTCCAATATTTGTTCTTCATTCGCCTGGCGTGTTATCCTTGTCAAAGGTTCCATCTGGACTGTAGACCTGTCTTGATGAGCTTTTGGATCGTAAGAAATTGTGAAGTACACAGGCAGCTAGCACAACAATTGTAACTATTTCTGGATCTAATGGCAAAGCTTTTTGAAATACACCGAAACGGCTGTTCATAATCCCAAAGACATTTTCTACAATTCGCCTCGCCCTGGACAGTCTGTAGTTAAAAATTCTCTTTTCATTCATCAAGTTGGCGATTCGGATAAGGTTTCATTAGATAGTCCTGGAGTGGAAACGCATCATCGCCAACAAGAACATACGGAATGTCCGTTCGCCGACCTGGCAATGGTTTAGGTTGTGGAATATTTAACTGTCTATTTTCTTAAAGTTCTGTAACAGGAGATCGACTAAATACTCCTGCATCGTTTGTTCTACCATTCCGCCCAACATCAACATACACGAAATTATAGTCTGCATCGACTATGGCGAGCAAAACTATACTGAAGTGTCCTTTGTAGTTAAAATATGTTGAACCACTGCCCGGCGGGTTCCTCAGAACCACATGTTTACCATCAATGGCCCCAATACAATTAGGAAAATCCCATTTCTCTTCGAATTCATCAGCAGTGCGTTGCCATGCAGCAGCTGTGTCAGTTACCTGAAATGAAAGATAATAATATTCTTCTATTGTGTTCCAGGATGTAAGCTCACAGGACGAGACATCACAAGATGAAAGTGAAGGAGAAGACGATACATTATCAGAGGAGACCTCATCGTCAGGGCGACAGACACCCTTGGATGCAAAAACGGTAACAAAGAGGCGTAAACTGTCAGGATCTGCAGCGGTGATGGCGAAAGCTGTTTCGGTGCTCTCAAGCTTGCGGACAAGAAGCTCCAACAGCACACCACCACAAGTCTCTCAGGCGACTACTGATGACGAAGACCTTACCTTTGCAAGATATTTGGCTGGGGAACTTAGAAAAGTAAAGAACCCTCGAGTTAAACATGGCCTGCGGATGAAATTGCAAAATGCAATTTTAGAGGCTCAACAAGAGGATGAGGACGCCACAAGACAACTCTCACTCCAGCCTACTATAACATCTGGGGGCTTTCTGACAGCAATGCAATCGGACATAAACACACCATTTCTGCCATCCTCTCAGATGTCAATTACCCACGTACATATACAAACATGTAAATTGCTATAAACTGTAAAGAGGACATTATTTTGAAGTTGAATGAGTGAAAAATAAAAACAAAGTGATGGGATACCTTTAAGTATGTATCTTTGAGGACACGGTATATAACAGCACACGTTTCAGGAATTATGAGCCTGATGGTACTTTTCGAAATTCGATATAGGTATTCAAGTGACTGGTATGTTCAACTGGAGATATAAACACAAGAATGATTCATTAGCTTCAATATTTCATTTTAAATATATGTGCCTCATTTTGTTCCATTTGAATTGCATGCAGATTGTCAAAGCATAGACAGATAAAAAGGTACAAGTAGGCAAAGATCAGGAAAAGGCGCAATCAGAAAAAGATTCCCACTCCAAAAACCGAGGTGGGAAAAAACCAAACTAACAATCAGGTACTTATACCATGAAACATATCGTAAGCCGAATGAGCAGCTATTTTCCCAATAGGTGGCCACTCAGTTACCTTAACTTAACTAAAAATATGAAAACATACATAAGGCGCCAACAGCACAAAAAATTTTAAACACCAAGACATAAAACAAAAAGAACCACTACAGAAGTATCGACTTGGAACGATCAGTAACACAAAGTTACTGGCGGGCTTAAACCGGTTTTACAGGTACCTAACCTCACCCTCAGCTTCTGCAGTGGTTCACAACATTTAGTTAGTTCTTCGGTCCTCGTGGTGAATCTCTAACTAGTCAATGAATCATCAAGAACAAACAAATAAATCATGATAAACATCCTGATGAATCAAAAACCAGGACTCACAGATTGAGTAAGCTGCCCGACGATGGAGATCCCTGGGCGCCGAATAACCTACTAACTCCGGAGCAAAAGAAAAACACCAGTTGGACCCCGGTGGGCCAAGCAACAGACAAGAAGCTCCGGCCCCAACCAACTAAAATGAATAGCTTTAAGTCGGGGCCATCATAGAGTCTGACGCCCGACCCACCGGCGTGCAATTAAAGAAGGCAGCATAGTTATCAACCATAATTGGGTTAAAAACTAAGCATGCAGACTGTCGCATAACATTCAAGTTATAACCTATACGTCTGTAACGTGATATGATTTTTCCGAACTGAAGAGAAAAATCATTTATTCCTTTAAGTTTCTTTAATTTGTAAACCAAGTCACCATAAAATTCAGGTTCCGAAAGGCCCTCACTTAAAAGTGTCTTTAACCCAACATTATATTTGGAAATCAATTCATAGTGTCTACGATAAAATTTAGAAAAGGTTTTTCGAAGTTTATGATACCGATAGCCCTGTTGGAGAAGTTTTGCCGTTAAACATTTATTTCGAGCGTTGAAGTCTGTAACATGATTGCAGACTCTAGCAAACCTAATAAGTTGCGAAATGTATACACCATAAGAAGCACGACGAGGAACGTCACCATCCAAAAAAGGAAAATTTACTATATCAAAATCAAAGTCATCGCGCTTATCATAAATTTTAGAAGAAACAAATCCATTTGCAACAGAAAGATGTAGATCTAAAAAGGGGGCTTCGGTATCTGAGATATTAGCTTTGTTCAACTGAAGTTCAGGTGGATAAATTTGATTGACCATACAGGGTTGTCAATGTTCAAAAGGTCATCGAGGTACCTAGATGTGGAATTAAAAGCCTCGATAACATCAGCTTGATTATCATGGTTAAGAGAATCCATGAAATCTCTTTCGTAGCAGTATAAAAATAAATCAGCTACGAGAGGTGCGCAATTTGTACCCATCGGAATTCCAACAATTTGTCTGTATAACTTGGTCCCAAATCTAATATAAATATTATCAAGGAGATAGGATAAGGCGTCGCACACATTCTGACATGACCAAAGGGTATACCGACTTTGGTCAGAGGAAGTGAAAAAAGCCTTTCTGTCATTACATGCCAAATAAAGTGAACCATAGTTTTTTAATGCCCTTTTGAAGGTCCACTCTATCAAATCCAGAAGTTTTTCTTTAATTAGATTATGTGGTAATGTTGTATACAGAGTAGAAAAATCATATGTGGACAAGCTTGTCGCACGGAACCCTCTACACTTCAATTTACTGAGCACCTCACCAGAATTTTTTATTGACCAAAACAAATTTTTATTTGAAGTTTCATACACTGTCTCACAGTATCTTATAACATGAGATTTGATAGCAGTAAGACAAGAAGTTAATAATTTAGAAAGTTCAGTGGTAGTACAAGAGCTAGAATTTGCAATAAATCTAGCTTTGTATGGTCTTTTGTGAAGCTTAGGTAACCAATACATCGTAGGAAGTTTGTCTTGGCCTTCATTGACACAAACAGAAAACTTAACAGGTAAATCGTTTAAGTGGGCATTTACTACAGACACCTCATCAGTATCTGTCTCCAGATAAGCCCTGGTACCATCAAGCTCCTGTTTTAAGGTGTTGACGTAGTGAAGTCTACAAACGCCAACAACATTGTTTGCGGCTTTATCTGCCGGAACCAAGACATACTTTCTATGAAATTCTTGGATACCCTGCTTCAAATGCCTAAATGACGATTTGGGTTTAGGAGGTAAAAGATTAGTATTTTGTGAATAAAACTTAATACGTTTATCCACGATAGTGAAGATACTTCTTTTCCATTCTTTAAGAGCATTATCCTCAACACCCTCTCGTTTACACCATCGATTACCGAAATCATTTAATGCAGATGCAATCTCCTCTCTATATTTGTCGAAATTAATGTAGGAAGGGAATCTATATTTCGGACCTTTAGAAACAATTTTGCGAATTCTAGAATCCGAAATTATTTTTAAATTTCCAGTAACTATATGTCCAGCTGGTTGATAAACATATTTTGAATCTTTACAATCTCAAGACTTAGGAGTATTAGCATGGATATCAAGATCAGAAACAAGTTTATTGAAATTAAAAATAGTATTTCTGATTGGTGTGTTATATTTGTAACAAATAATAGGAGGTTCTGAATTTTGGAAGTAGGTAGGTATAGACTGTATCACTGATTTATCCTGGAATATGCTTGGTAAATCAATAAAGTCAATTCCTTTATTGATGAAAGGAATTTTAATAAAACTTCTAATGTGATTAGATTCGGAATCGATAAATGGACGAAGAGCATGCTGAGTATAACATCTTGTTAACAGTGCAGCGTCATACATTTGATGATTTCTATCGTAAAATCTATTAGCCTCTGTGTCCAGGGAACGTAATGCAGCAATAGGTAGAGAACTAAGATAAGACAGCATTGGATGTCGACCGTGAATCCTTAGTTTAACAGCTAAATCATTAAGGGAAATGTTCAATTTCAATGCAGCGCACCGTTTACGTTTGTCATTACCCCTTTTCCGTATACCATGAGATCTAGATTTACGTTTACGAGACTCTGAAAGTGTAAGTACATCAAAATCGGGCATTTTGGAAATATTGCCTTCATGGTAAATGTTGTCGTTAAATCCCAGTGGAAAGGGTGTTTGCAGTAATTTTATCCATTTAAGTTCAGTTTCAAATCGTTTAATATTTTTGAATCTAACTGAAGAATTTTCATCATATGAGATTTTCTCCACTGGTTGAACTTTAACATCATTGGGAGAATGACCAGTGCGCTTAAAATGCTGGTACAGAAAGGTATCATTATTTTTGGGCTTTCTGATTCTACGATAGTGCTCACCAAATCGTTTTTGCAAAGTTCGACAAGTTTGTCCAACATATTGCATCCTACAATTGTTTGTATTTCAAGTAAGAACATATACAAGATCCATTGATTTTCAGTCTAAATCAGAATCATTAACCACTGAAAATGTCCTACCATTCACAGATGAAGTGATAGTAGTCTTAGAGCATAAATGATTGCAACAGTTGCACTTCTTGGCATTGCACTTAGAAATACTAGGGTACATTCCAGGTCTCTTGAACGGATTAATATATTTACGTAAAATTGGTGATTTGAGTGGAGATAACCTAATCTGAAGATTATTACGAAACATATTAGAATTAGAAGCTCCGTGTAGATTAACAGTAGATGCCGAAAATAAATTAAGAGGTGTCACCCTAACAGTAGGTAATAAATTTTGAAAATTGTTAGTTGAATGAGGAATCCGTACAGTAGACGCGGCATGCAACCTAAGGGGAGTTAATGTAATTCCTAATCTTTTTGTGATAGTCATAGTTGGGAGTATTGTGTTGATACTGCCAAAAGGAGCGCGACACTCATACCGGTTATAGAATAAATAATGCACTTAATCGTAATGCAAAATCTTTCGAATGAAAGAAAAAAGGTATAACCGAAACCCACATCTCAGGTCCATGTCTAATACAAGTCCATGGATAGAAACGTAAGAATCGCTTATACAACGAGATACGAGTGACGGTCAACTAATGACCTTCAATACGGTATCGAAGAGTTGTGGTAGTTAGAGGTAGGAAAATACAAACTGATTGCAAGCAATCCCTGAGGATTGGAAAAATAAGAGCATTAAATGGATGTTTCTATATATGTAAACTACTCGTTTTTTTGTTGTTTTTTTCTGTTTGACTTTTTGCTGACAGAAGTGTGTGCTACATACAATGAATATGGTAATCCTCTTTACACTTCACTTTGGAATGTGTATTGAAAAGTATCATAGTACGATAACAATTAATGAATCTGTTTACACCATTAATCACTGAATTAAGATTTTAATCAGTATAAAGTTGTGGTCTGGAAAAACGAAAGAAAGCCATTCAATAAAAAGGATTATGAGAGTTTGAGTCTCTACCAGGTTCGACTGAAATATGACTGTACATTCACATAAGATAGCTGGAGGTGTGAATTTTCTGATTCACATTGAGTTGGACTGCAAATCTATCGCCCAAACACAGAGGCCAGACAAGCTGTGCAGTTACTGTGCAGCTGATCTGTTTTTGCTTTGCATATGCAAAAAAAACTGTTTTTGCTTTGCATATGCAAAAAAACAACAACAGTTTTCTCATGATGCGTCTGAATAAAAGCCAAAACCATGTTTATATAGTAAAAGTGAGAAAGTTATTTATTGTTCTTTTTTTTCTAGGAACAGCAAAGCTATATCTGCCTGTGCATTCATGCAGTCTCACTAATGACTGATTTTCATTACATTGATTTTCTTGCAAAGTGCCTCAAATAGTGCAGCACAAAAGAAAAACTACCTGTTGCCAAAAAGCGCAGGGTGAGAGCCAGCCTTTCTGCAGGAGAAATAGATTGCCTCATTCATGAGTCCTGTCTTTTGATGTGTGGTTCTACAAAGTGGAGAAGTTCATTGAACGAATCCATGTCCATTCTTAGAAAGTTTTTATAGCCTTTTTTATCCTCATCAGATAACTCATTAATTAATGAATGATACGCCCCAAACTGGCTTCTCCTAGTTATCCATGGTCGTACCCAATATCTCCTTTTTGCCTGTTGCTGCAGTTGATGTAATCCAGCACATATAATAACAAGTTGGCTTCTTTAAAAAGAAACCAATGAAAAGGTCAGCAGCCGTTTGTTATAAGAGATATTCCATTTTGCTCTAAATTTTAGTGTTGTTGATTCTCTGGTTCGTCATTAATTTCGATTCTCATACATTTCAGTTTCGTTTCCTATACATGAATGTTGTTTCTTGTAATGAAGCTTGACCAGTGTGTGTATCTGTTGCTCAAGGCAATGACAACATTTTTTGATGTTATGGAATCAAAGCCGATACTAAAGGGAGCACGATTACTAGGGATGTCATTTGGTGTCAGATTTAAGGTTCGGACGTTCGGAAACAAACATCCGGATGGTTCGAACGTTCGCATTTTTTTCTCGGATATCCATTTATGTTTGTATATACTTATCAGTATATACATACATAAATGGATGTTTGTCGAGTGTTCCCTTGAAAGTACATTCATAATCAAGAGTTACTGAGCTTGGCGTTGTTTCCGTTGATGTGGTGCAGAAACGAAACGCCATGCAGTTTAGGCAATTTTATCTACATTCAAACATAATGATGCTAAAACTAATTGTAAGACGTTGTTACACATGTAGAAAATTTAATGGTATTCTCTGCATAAACGGGACAGCTTAAGAATCTGCATTTGATTTTGTCAAATTTAGATCATAGTACATGTACTTGTTTTCTTTAATCCCAAAACATATCTATTGTAGTTTTGCCGGGCGGCGGTCTGTAAAATTATTATTTTTAAAACTTGAGAAGTGTCAATCACATCGTTTTCAAAAGAAAACAAAAGATTTAATCCTTTCTTTGTTTATTGTCGCTTCCTCGTGACCGGCATTGTCCCGTTTACCTCTTTACCTGTTAGACCGTGACCTTTGACACTTTGAATTAAATTCTGCTAAGCAGATATTGCGTATTTTTGTCATATAATAATGGAAATTTACCTAAACATTAGACATTTTGATTTTTTAGCGAAAGTCCGGACGCTAAAATTTGGATACGAACTTCGGTACGGGATCCGAAGTCCGAACGTTCGGACTCCGGTTGACATCCCTAACGATTACAATCAATATTTCGATTTGTAGAAAACCATTTTGCAGTGCAGTCAATTTGTGACAGAGTTCTGAATTTTGACCTGCAGCCACACTACCAGAAACAGACCCATAGTGCGATGTGATGGACTTAAAGTCAGCCATAAAGAGTTTCTGTAGTTTCTGTACCCCTCGTCAGGGTATATACGATGTAATCCTAGATGCGCTATGATAAGCAGTCACCACGATCGAGATTGCTTGCTAGATATTTACCGCTATTTGACGGGAAGTGTCAACAATTGATAAATTAAATTGATTGTGTCCCTATAGACGGGTTCACTAGTTTTTAGTAAGCGCTTTATGTGACAAAACGCGTAATTGAGGGAGAGCAGTCGATCATGGGTACAATTTTCTTCATATTCAAAGTAAACACTGTGGAAAAGGTCCTGAGGGACCTTTTCCAATAATACATAATGGAACAATAATTTCGTCTGCATCAGCAGTCTCCATGTTTTGACAGTTTGGCGGGAAAATGGTATGGATTTATGATAAGAAAAGTAAAAGGTTTATGCACCTAGGTCTATCATGTAGCTCTAAAAGGTCTATGGACCAAAAGTTGTATAGATCAAGATGTATACATCTTGTATCTTTCGTGTAGCTCAGGCTTAACTCGCCAATGAATCATCAAGGACAAACAAATAAATCATGATAACCATCTTAAGCCAGTTTTACAGGACCCTCACCTCGCCCTCAGCTTTTGCAGTGGTTCAGTTATATACAAATATACGCAAGAAAAAAGAGAAATCAAATAAAGAAAATATGATACATACATGTACGTACCAACCTATATCATGAATAAAGGAAAGCAAAAAGAGCAGTTATAGAAGGTTAGGTGGTCACAGTGTTAGCTTGGACAGAACGAGTAAAATGCAGAGGACAAAGTGAACAGCCAAATTAAACTCAGGCGGCCAAAAAGCCAAACTTGTGTCAAACATTGCAAGGAAAATGTATAGATTTATGAGTTGCTCTGTTGAATATCACAGTAATGATTCTACGAAATTTGTTAAAATACATGCAAGTATTTTGCAGACATGAAATAAAGGATAAAAATCGTTGGCTCATTATACCAAAGAAATATCCAGTCGTATAATGATTCTTGTTTAAATATGATATAACCCTGTGTTGTTAGTTCTCGCACGCTTACACACTCCATAATATATTAGTTGATTCGAATAATGACCCTGTAGCAGCCACTTAACCCTGGCCAGCGGGCTAATTAGGCGTTCTGTTGGAAGTTTAGCCATTCTTTTAAAATACATTTTCTTATAATGACCTTTCACATGTCAAATGCCAAGATTAAGTCATAAGGTTACTTGGATAAATATATAATTAACTAACGTTATAATTTTCGGTTATGGTGTCATAAATTATTCTGTTGCAAGTTAACTCATGGTACGGGCATTGTTTTAAACAAAAACATAGCTGTCATACATTTGCGCGTTCATTTCCTATGCGAAGTCAAAGTTGTATAAGGCATGGTACGTACTTATGGTTACTACAGCTAGATTGACACGGTATGTGTAAGGTGTAAGAATCATGAGGCTACGCAGAACATGTGACTAGTACATGTACCATTGTCAATTCTCGGCGACAAATAGTATTAAAAGGAATAAAGTCATGCGCCCCACAACTTAATATTAAAAATGTGAAACCATATAACTGCATACTTGCGTCTGGAGTATTATTTTATTTTTATCAAATTTGACGACATGACATTGGATAACTTTATTTGCTATCTGAAAATTGTCTGGCAATAAGACGAAAGAAGTTCTCAAAATATACAGGGCGTCCCAAATAAAGCGAAACCGCTACAAAACGTGCATAACTTTTTTAATAATGCGGATAAAAGTAAGATATTAAAAGATAATAGTTTTATTGTATTTGATCCTTAATCTGACACCCGTATTACAAGGTGGTTCTTCAACCGGAAGTGGCGTCATAACAAATCTGTGATGTCACTTCCTGTTGTCTGTTGCAACTAGCAATCCTGGAAGTGGTAAAGTGGGAAGCAGTTAACAAAATGCAATTTTCAAGAGTTCTCAAGCCTTATTCTCGCTTAAAAGTGGTATGGCGTTGAGAAAATTGCCAACTTCTAAAAACGGGTGTCAAATTAAGGATCAAATATGGTAGAGCCACTACGTACTGTATTAAATATCTTACTTGTATCTGTATTATTAAGTTAATAAGTTGTAAATTTATACACTGTTTAGTAACGACTGCGTTTTTGGAACACCCTGTAGTGTATGTCTCAAACACTTTCATCATGATGTCATGTTCTTGAAAAGTGTACCTCCTCAAACCCCACTTTTATATACATTTATATACATACGACTCAGGGGGCTAACAGGGACCTATCTTCTTATTTTTTATCCAAAACATGGATTGTGGGTACTCGTTAGAACCCGCTTCGCCTAGGCGGTTCTAACGTGTATCCACAACATATGTTTTGGGCAAATATATTCAAGCAATCGAACTTTCCCCAATGATTTGTTTTTAATTTTTTACAGCTGAAAAAATCCCTGCTTACTGAATGGACAAAAATATGAGCAAAAATAAGAAAATAGGTATACCCGGCCCCTGCATACCCCAGTTTTGCTGCATAAAAGTGGGCTAGAAGGGGGTAGACATGTCACGGACATGCTATCCTGATGTTTTTCTCGCTTATAATAATTTAACATGGCACCCGTTGTATTTTTCAAATACACAACGATTGGCCGACAATGTTCAGAGCAATATTCTCAAATGCGTAAATCATGAATTTTTAAGAGCAAAATGCTTATTAATTGTACTGTTGAAATTATATCTTTTGAAAAAAAGTCATGTGTCCGCTCTTAAAAAAGATATTCACTTGCACTACCAACGCCCTCATTGCACATGTAAGGTGTCATTGAACTCACATTTAGATCTTTTTAACAACAGGGTCCATTGTAAAACGATACCGCCTACATTTTTCAAAGAATAATTTAAGAAAAACGACGAACGTGTTAGTTATTCATATGATATTACGTGAAAAAAATCACATTTGTTAAATCAAACATCTGAAGATGATCAAAGATCAACTGTTCTATAGTCCTGTGACTTCATTCGGATACCATTAATAATCAGAAGTTGCAGTCGCCTGCAAAACGGCCATCCTGCAGAAATGTTATGCCGCATATTTAACCATTGAGAAAAAAAAAAAAAAACTCCATTAGTAACTGTTGTTAAAGGTTCATGGAGATAATGTTATAAGGTTCTTAGATATGAAAACGAATCTTATATTCTAAATTGTCTAAGAAGCTTTTGTAGCATACATGCACAAGAAAAACAATGTGTGGTTAATATAGGTAATATATACAGTCAGACATAAGTTAAGCATCACCCTAACATTTTTCTAAATGTATTTTTCATTAAAAAATAACTTCAAAACCACAATAAATTAGTAAGGGTCTTTAACTCACGTCTATCCCTGACTGTTTAGGTCTGTCCGAATGGCTTTTTACCATGTCGCTCAAGTTATATGGTGTACTAAATACACCTACCCCAATTTTGGGGGGTTGCCATTAAAAGTTGTATTAATGTCCCCTATATGATTGCAACTGGGTTTCTATAGGCATGGAAAGAAAGTAGTATCACGTTGTAAAAATGTCCCAAAAAGTTTTCTTCTACCAAAGGTTTAATGGCAGTTACATGTTGATTCAGGCAAACTTATTTCCTTGTTTATTAGCACGACGTTTTCAATATGTAAAATGCAATTCTTTAAACGCCCATAACTGTTGATGTTTTAGAGATATTCGTCTGAAATTTTCAGACTGATTATGGTTTTGAAATTGTAACAAAATGGCATTATCTTTTTACGCTGTTTGGCGGTTTAAAAAAAAAGCATTTTTCTGGCGGCCATCTTGGATTTATGCAAATTGCAAGAATTGTCCAAAGTTGACAGCCTGTTATTCAAGCCAGATTGGTTCTATGACACCCGTAAAGGACAGAGAAACAAAGAACTCTATAGCACTAAACATTTCGAGGTCAAAGTTAAAGCCTTTTAGCAGCGTCATATGGACTAGGAAACAGCGATTTTGGCTATGTGGGGTGTGTCTGCTTAAACAACGCCTACATGTTTACGTGTACCTTAAGAACAATCTCATCAGCGTTTGCTTTAATTTATTACCAATATAACAAATATCACAAATATTAAAAGAAAATATTTAGTATTGAAGGCTTTACTGATTATTTCGGAAAATATTCAAGGGATGCTTAACTTTTGTCCGACTGTATATATGTATATAAGTAAGTAGTGTAAAGCTATTTTGTCGGCCCATGACAGGATATTACGCTTATGGGTTAGGATTATTGAATAATTATTCATATTGTAATTCCATTCGCTCTCTAGAATATCAGCATAAAAAAGTGAAATGAAGTGGAATAAAGACCGGTAATTTACTCTGTCTTTGACGGGGTGCATCACAGTGTCTTTGAACCTAAGAATATTCTGAAAAGCATGCATGCGATATTAAATGTAGGCACGACTTTGGCATTGGTATGATTAATTGCGATCGACTAATTGAAAACTGATGTGAAGTTGCAATAATGTGCATGCAAGACTTTGTTAAAAACACCATACAACGGGTTGTACCAGTTTCGTATCTGACCCTGAATTCGGCCATCCTTTGTATAAATTTTCTGGGATAATTTATAAATTCTCTCTTCAATTTACAGCTTTCGCTATCCCAAGAATTAGAAGGAATTAAAAAAGAAAAAAAAAGAAAAAAAAAAAACAAAACAAAAAACAAAAAAAAAAAAAAAAAAACGTGCACCCATCTGTTCGAAAACAAAATGCATATTTTACGTCATAAATATTTTGAGTTTTATCTGTCTATATCTTAGTGTCTGATTGAGTGCTTGGACATTCACCATGTTAACAAACAATTAACTTAACATAATTACAAAAAAGGTACAAGTAGGCAACGATCAGGAAAATGTGCAATCAGAAAAAGATTCCCACTCCAAAAACTGAGGTGGGGAAAAACTAAATTAATAATCAGGTACTTATACCATGAAAAAATATCGTAAGCCGAATGAGCAGCTATTTCCCGAATAAGTGGCCATTCAGTTACCTAAACTTAACTAAAAAATATGATAACATACACTCGCCAATAGCACAAAAATAAATAAACACCAAAACATAAAACAATAAGAGTCACCACAGAAGTATCGCATTGGAACGATCAGTAATATAAAATTACTGGCGGGCTTAAATCGATTTTACAGGATTTGTAAGTATGTTAACCGCCCACTGGAACAGCGGCTTTGCGCTTTGATCGTTTCAGGGCTTTTTCTGTGGAATAATACTTTTGTATCATCAACCCTGTAGAACTACGAGGTGTGATCAGAAAGTTCTTAGCCTCAAGTGCATGTGATTATCAGGGAATGAAAATCTGGTGATTACTTTCAATATAATCCCCCTTCAAGGCAATGCACTTAGTTCATCACTGTTCGAGTTTGTTTATCCCTTCCAAATAGAAGTCCTTTTCCTGGTACTCCAAATACCCGTTCACTGCCGCTATGACGCCTTCATTGCTCCACGAAGGTTGGATTTCAATTTTGGGAGAAGGGGCCATATCAGGAAAATATGGGGGATGAGGAAGGACTTCGAATCCGCATTCAGTCGCAGCAGTCATGACAACATGCGAAGTGTGAGCAGGCGCATTGTCCTGCAAGAGCAGAACGCCTCGAGTCAATTTTCTTCTCCTCTTTCTTTCAATTTCCTGGCGCAAACGCCTCAATTCTGCTGCATAATATGCACCATTTATCATGCGACCTTGTTCAGGATAATCAATCATGATTACCCCCTGACTATCCCAAAAGACTGAGGCCATCACTTTCCCTGCCAGAGTGCTTCCATTGCATGCTTTGCATTTTCGACTCTTGGTCAAAGTGATGAACACAAGTCTCATCTTGGGTTACAACTCGGTAGATAAAATCACCGGGATCATCTTAATATCGATAAGGGAGATACCTAGAAATATCGAGCCGAGATCGTCTTCTTTTTTTTTTTTTTTTTTTTTTTTTTTTTTTTTTTTTTTTTTCATTTTTTATTTACACTGTGTGTTTCAATAATGTTTACACATAGTTTTGCTTTGTTTAAAATGACAATATTTTGGGCCGGTTGGCCATGTTTTCTGCTTAAGTTGTTTTAGTTGGTTGGGGCCGGAGCTTCTTGTCTGTTGCTTGGCCCACCGGGGTCCAGCTGATGTTTTTCATTTGCTCCGGAGTTAAATCTTTGCCTACTTGTACTTTTTAGTAAGTTATTCGGCGCCCAGGGATCTCCATCGCCGGGCAGCTTACTGAATCCGTGAGTCTTGTTTTTGATTCATCAGGATGATTTATTTGTTTGTTCTTGATGATTCATTGACTAGTTAGAGATTCACCACGAGGACCGAAGAACTAGCTAAATGTCATGAACCACTGCAGAGGCTGAGGGTGAGGTTATGGCCATGTAAAATCGATTTAAGCCCGCCAGTAGCTATGTGTTACTAATCGTTTTAAGTCGATACTTCTGTGGTGGTTGTTTTTGTTTTATGTCTTGGTGTTTTCATATTTTCGGTAAAGTTAAGGTAACTGAGTGGCCACCTATTGGGAAAATAGCTGCTCATTCGGCTTACGAAATGTTTTCTTTTTTTTGGTATCAGTACAGTACCTGATTGTTTTTTGTTTTTTTGTGTTGTTTGTTTTCCACCTCGGTTTTTTGGAGTGGGGATTTTTTTCTGATTGCACCTTTTCCTGATCTTTGCCTATTTGTACCTTTTCATTTTGTATGACCTCTATATTATATTCTGTGTTACACTATTATGTAGTGAGTGCTCATCGTTTAGTTTTTAAGTGATTCCATAGAGAAAAAAAAAAAACATTTTTTTTTTCAATTATTACATCGTTGGAACGGCACAATAAAGTATTTTGTTTAAAATAACCACGTTTCCAAGGGAAAATGATTAAATCTATGACAGAAACCAATTTATACTCTTCACCAATAATTAACCAACACCAGACGTTTCATTCTATAATAAATTTGTTCTTTATTTGATATCAGTTGCATGGCCTACCGGCCTCTTCAGGAAACCTTTGATAAACTGAACTATGAATTATTAATAGAGCAGTCACACATCAGCGTATAAGTGAAACGCGCGCCGGGCGTGTTGAAAAAATAGCAAAATTCCTCACACGCCAGACGCACGTCGGAAACACGTTCAAAACTCGCTACAAGCGCGTTGGGTACGCTTGGTGTACGTCCGGCGCGCGTCGCTGTACGTCGCTAAAAGTCTCTGCGCGTTTCGCGCGCGTTTGGGCTAAAAAAAATTTAAACATGCTTAAAAATTTTCTAAAAGCTCGGCGTGTCCCGGGCGTGTGACTTATACGTCCCGAATAAGTTCCACGCGCGCTACGGGCGCTTTGAATACGCTCTGAACGCGTTTGGCGCGCGTTTGAAGCACGCCAGTGTACGTTCCATGCGCGTTCCGATTTTATTAGATGTTGCTTCAGTAGCGTGCCCCAAGTGTGTGTGAAACGCGCGTTGAACGTTCGATGCGCGCATGTAGCGCGTGCTTAGCGTGTCTGGGACGTATCACAACCGTTCTCCAAAACTTTGAAATTTTTATACGTCCGGCACACGCCCCAGTTGCGCGCTTATGTGTGACTGCTAAAGCGTGTTAAAGGAACAAATTAATTTTTATACGCCCAAAGTCTTCAGCGTGTTGAGATTTTTCATACGCCCGGCGCGCGTTTGGGTTATACGCTACAGTGTGACTGCTGTTTAAGATGGCTGAAACTGATACCTTTGAAAAAAAAACATGTGGTATGATTGAAATGTATTGGTTCATAATCACCAAGCGCACATCAGCTCGTCATAATAAATTTAGATTTTGCAACTACCACTTTAGCTTTTATCGGAAATATTTAAATTCGTTATTGAATATGATTATCATGGAAACAGAAAAAAACTCGGTAATCAGGTTTGACGTTTCCCCCATCCTAAGGATGCTCCACATGAAGTTTGGCTTTGATTGGCCCAGCTGTTTCAGAGTATTCAGTATACGTTGTAATACTGAGGTGACCCCAACTTGTGGTGCGCTACTAATGACAAGACAGCGGTAAATAGTTGAACCGTAAGGGTAGACCGGAATAAAGTATAAACAAACACTCCCAGGTATGGTCAAAATTGTGTAAGTGCTCCAGCGTACATATGACTAATAGAGAATGTGGGCGCCAATTTATGTCATATATGCAAGGAAAGATCTAACATAAGTTAGAATAACACAGTTTTGCAGTTTTGCTGAATTTTCATTTTCGACCAAGGGCTGAATATATCCAATTTCCGTCGGTATGGAGAGGTTTAACGGGATACCGATGGAAATATTCCGTCTAGTTTGCACTAAACCCGGGAAAAGATATATTTACATAGACGTCGTGCAAAGCCGCATGGAAGGTTCAGGTTCATTTCGATCCTCCTTTCGATAACGTGATTGATATATTCTCGAATCCAAAATATTGGATCCGAGGTATATTTAAATAGCATCTCTCATCTAGGTGAATATTTTACTTTTAACAGTTAGTCAATATGCATTCATACAAAAAGGTAGGCAATGATCAGGAAAAGGAGCAACCAGAAAGCACATATATGTATATAGCTGTGAAGCTTAGCCAGTTACAGTTATCGGATGAATGAAATAATGAAGGTTACATGTAGGTTGAAGCGAGATGGTCGTTCGTCTCTCACTTATGAGAAAGACCATCATTATTTCATGAATAAGTTTCATGTGTGTAGGTGAGTTCGCTGATGGCTGACTAGCCTAATTCTAGCTTTAAACTGTCGGTTGCAAGAAGAGCAAGTCAATTTCATGGAATTTGCTGGTGGCCCATTTGTCTTGGCTATGCGTTTTTGTGCTTTGTTTCATCTACACTGATTCTCTTTCCTTCATAGAGAGCTGCTCCTTTGTTGATGAGACCTCGCCGCTTTGACCGCTCCTGTGCAGCCCGTTCACAAGACCCCATTGGTATGTCAAAGTCCTTCAGAGGCTTTGAGGGTGTCTTTGTAGCGTTTCGTCTGGCCAGCTTGAGAGCGCTTTCCCTCCTGTAGTTCTCCATAGACGACCTTCTTTGGAAGTCGCTCATTAGGCGTTCTAATAACATGACCAGTCCATCTTAGCTTTGCTAGCTTTAAGACAGTATCATGTATGTTTTGCATCCCTGCTTTCGTCAGGACCTCTGTGTCTGGAATCTTGTCTTGCCACTTGATTTTAACAGCGCTCTCAAACAACTTTTAAAAGTGGAAATGGTTAAAAAGGTAAAAGTAGGCAAAGACCAGGAAAAGGCGCAATCAGAAAAAGATTCCCACTCCAAAAACCGAGGTGGGAAAAAACCAAACTAACAATCAGGTACATACACCATGAAACATATCGTAAGCCGAATGAGCAGCTATTTTCCCAATAGGTGGCCACTCAGCCACCCCAACTTAACTAAAACTATGTAAACACACACAAGGCGCCAACAGCACAAAAAATTCAAACACCAAGATATAAAACAAAAAGAACCACCACAGAAGTATCGCCTTGGAACGATCAGTAACACAAAGTTACTGGCGGCATTAAACCAGTTTTATAGGCGCCAAACCTCGCATGACGTTGCATGACGTTGGTATACTGTCCAGGTCTCACATGCATACAAGAAGGTTGGCAGTACCACAGCCTTGTAGACTTTCAGCTTGGTGTCAAGCTTAATTCCATTTCGCTTCCAGACATTTGCACGGAGTCTTCCGAATGCCACACTGGCTTTTACTATTCTGGCTGTGACTTCATCACCAGTGTGGACTGCTCTGGAGGGAGTGTTTCCCAGGTAGGTGAATTTATCAACAACTTTCAGTCTTTGTCCATTCACAGTGATGATTGGTTCATTGTACGGGTTTCCAGGTGCTGGCTGGTACACAACCTCTGTTTTATGTGCTGATTGTGAGATCATAGTTATCACATGACTGTGAGACTTGATCCATGGCTCTTTACATTTTTGCCTGTGAGCTGTTATTCATATCCATATCATCTGCATAGAGTAGCTCATCTAGCACATCAGTCTGCACCATAGTTTTGGCTTGCAACCTTCTAAGGTTGAATATATTGCCATCAAAACGGTACCTGATTGGAAAACCAGTGTCACTGTCCTGAAAAGCATCCATGAGCATGACAGAAAACATCATGCTGAGCATAGTTGGTGCCATAACACAGCTCTGTTTGACCCCATTCGTTACCTCAAAGGGTTCAGAGAACTCTTTATCATTTTGCACACGTGCCTGCATACCGCACCATTGCTATGAATCTGGGTAGACAGCCAAACTTGGCCATGATTTTCCAGAGTTCATCACGACTTACTATGTCAAAAGCTTTTATGAGTGTATAGATCTAAATCCTATTCTTGGCATTTCTCCCGAAGCTGTCTTGCAATGAAGATCATGTCTATTGTCCATCTGTCTTTTCTGAATACACACTGATCTTCTGGGATAAGTCCCTTCTGATCAAGATGAAGATTCATGCGATTCAATAGAATCTTCCCAGCAAAGGATAGGATTGAGGTGCCTCTGTGGTTGTCTTTAGGATAAACTGTGCTGTGTAAACATAAGAAAGGACTAGTAGAGGCTACAAATGTTGCATTTAGAAAAAAAAATAAATAAGCAGTGTAAGTACTGTCTGCTTATGCCTAGGTCACACTAGGGCTTACGTACGCTGCGGACGCTGCGGATAGGTGTTCCGTATCTGTCCGTCCTATCCGTAACGATTCGTATCTCATCCGTAATGTCCGTAACTGTACGTATCGTATCCTCAGGGCGCGGTAGATCCGCGGGCAAATTTTCATAACTGTCAAAAATGCATGCACGGATGGACGATCGGTAATGGTAGGCAATGGTACGTAACTGAAGGCATTTATTCGAATCTGTCCGTATCTAATCGCATCTAAACGTATCATTCCGCGATCAAGCATTTGTTGCGGATCGATACTGTTACATACGTATTGTTTCGTTCGGTTGCGGTCTTTGTCGTTTATACACACTTTTCGATACAATTTAATACGTTCAGATACGAACACGCAATGTTACGGTTTTCCTAAAGTTTACACAGCATGCCACACGTATGAAAACGGAATCAAACCAGGATGCAACTTGAACAATGCTAATAAGCGTGTGGCTGAGCCCTCTAGAGCTGAGTGTTTGGGCATAACATAATCTGTATCCAATGCTTGAATGAATCATACAAGAACGTTTCTGGAATATATAGTCTCCTTGACAAAAATGTCCGTCATTTTTCTATTATACAGGTAATTTATTTATTTAAGGATATCCATAATTCATTTATGGATATCCATAATTCATTTATGGATATCCTTAATTCATTTATGGATATCCTAAAATAATTAAAGATATCCATCAATATTTTTGGATATCCTAAAATAAATTATGGATATCCATAAATGAATTATGTATATCCATAAATGAATTATGGATATCCTTAAATGAATTATGGATATCCATAACTGAATTATGGATATCCTGAATTATTGATATCCTGAAATACATTTTTGGATATCCAAAATCACGATGAATTATGGATATCCATAATTCGATTTTTGGATATCCAAAAATCGAATTATGGATATCCTTAAATCAGCTCATTTAAGGATATCCTTAAATGTGTTTTAGGATATCCAAAAATAAGCTTGAATTTAGGATATCCATAATTCGATTTTTGGATATCCATGATTCTTTTTTTGGATATCCATAATGATCTGATTTAAGGATATCCATAATTCGATTTTAGGATATCCATAATTCATTTTAAAAAATATTTCTTTTCCATAATGATTTTTTCCGTGTAATACGCATGCGCTAACTTACACTGAACGAAACGGAAGCCAACGTAAATTCAACCACACCGGATGCCTCCATTCTCCGACTAGGGAGAAATCATTATATCCCATAGGCACGTATAGATGCCGTTTTACTATTTATTTCCTATTTATGGATATCCATAATTCATTTTTGGATGTCCAAAATTCATTTTTGGATATCCATAATATATTTTTGGATACCCATAATTCTTTTTTGGATATCCTAAATTGGTTTATGGATATCCTTAATTCGGCTGAATATTGGATATCCATAAATTGATTTTAGGATATCCTATAATCGAATTATGGATATCCTTAAATACAATCCTATTTTTGGATATCCATAATTCGATTTAAGGATATCCTAAAATCGGGCTAATATTGGATATCCATAATTCGATTTATCCTTAATTATTGTAGGATATCCATAAATGAATTAAGGATATCCATAAAAACATTATGAATATCCTTAAATAAATTATGGATATCCAAAAATAGGGAATAAATAGTAAAACGGCACTCCATAGGCACGTACATCATTTTTTTGTGATTTAAGGATATCCTTAAATGAATTATGGATATCCTTAAATACAGTCCTATTGAAGGAAATCCATAACTCATTTATGGATATTCATAAATCGAATTATGGATATCCAATATTATGGATATCCAAAAATAGGATTGTATTTTAGGATATCCATAGTTCGGTTTTAGGATATGCTAAATCTATTTATGGATATCCAATATTCAGACGAATTTAGGATATCTTTAAATTGATTTTAGGATATCCAAAATGAATTATGGATATCCAAAAAAGAATTATGTATGTCCAAAAATAAATTTTGGATATCGAAAAAAATAAGGATATCCATAATTCATTTCAGGATATCCATAATTCATTTCAGGATATCCATAATTATTATGGATATCCATAATTCATTTATGGATATCCATAATTCATTTTAGGATATCCAGAAATGTCAATGGATATCCTTAATTATTTAAGGATATCCATAAATGAATAAAGGATATCCATAAATGAATTATGGATATCCAAAAATAGGGAATAAATAGTAAAATGGCACCCATAGGCACGTACATCATTTTTGTGATTTAAGGATATCCTTAAATTATGGATATCCTAAAATACAGTTCTATTGAAGTACATCCATAACTCATTTATGGATATCCATAAATCGAATTATGGATATCCAATATTAGCCCGATTTTATAATATCCTTAAATCGAATTATGGATATCCAAAAATAGGATTGTATTTTAGGATATCCATAGTTCGATTTTAGGATATCCTAAAATCAATTTATAGATATCCAATAGTCAGACGAATTAAGGATATTCATAAATCGATTTTAAGTATCCAGAAATGAATTTTGGTTATTCAAAATGAATTATGGATATCCATAAATAGGGAATAAATAGTAAAACGGCACCCCATATGATTGTTGGTTGATGCGTTCATTTACGGTGTAGATTCGTTTGTGTTACGGTTTAGATACGGAAAGATTCGAATCAACGCCTTCATTTACATGTCATTACGTACTATTACGGATGTTTCATCCGTGCCCAATTTTTGACTTTTTTCAAAATTTGGGCGCGGATGGAATCGGACTTGCATATACAATACGTTAAGATACGAACATATACGGAAAAGATACGAATTGTTACGGATATGACGGATAGATACGAAATGTCAGTCCGCAGCGTCCGCAGCATCCGGATGTGCTAGTGTGACTGTAGTTTGACTAAAACCAGCGTTTTCTTGCATCAAATTTCACCGTTATATACGCAAGAAAACGCAACATTACGTATCTGAATGTGTATGTCTGTATCTGAAAGTAACAGATGGTATCGAAAGGTATGTAGTCAAGTATCTTAACCGTATGTATTCGAATTTATCCGTATCTATCTTCGAACGTATCTGTATCTTTCCTGAACTACCCGTATTTATTCGTATTTAAAGGTAATAAATTCATTAAGAACCGTTAGCCCCGCCCACAAAATTCTGCGGATCGCTACGTATAGTATTCGCAACTATCCGCGGCATCCGTAAGCGCTAGTGTGACCTAGGCATAAAACAAAGAAAATGTCCTGTTCAGTAATGCAGTTCAATACAGCAACGATTTTTTGTCCTTCTTTACATACTGACAAGATCTGTTTTGTGATGTTGCAAGTCATGATTTGGGTCATCACCAAAGAAACTGAAGGTTTCCTTGCGCACCTGTCATTTGTATCATCGGTCCCTATGGGACAGGGGATAGCGGAGACACAGCGGGGTTATAGTGTCGGAATTTAACTTCCGATCAATCCCGGCAGTGTCGGAGATGTGCCAGTTTTTGTTTTACATTAATTCAAATAAACTATATTTGTGTTTTTCACATTAAATTTCTTTTTGACATTACTGAATTTGCAAATGTACCTGCAACTCAAGCATGTACTTCAAAGACGTTTTATTTCATATCGTTCTCTGCCTCCGGGGGTAGCAATATAAGGATATGGCTACAAATCTATACGACAAGGAACGAATGTAGCGCTATGTATTGTCTACCTCCGGGGGCAGGGGCTTAAAGCAGGTATTTACCACAATTCTGATCCCGCAGTTCCGGGCATTTCACAGAGCTTTAAAAATAGAAAAGATAAAACCCTGCTACATGTATTTCCTGGTCCATAAGGGTTGTAGATACAAATGACTGGTGTATTAGATTAAGGAATCCTTTGACATATCCTAGATCTAATCAAATGCAGGCCAAATACGTCTCCTATCTCTCAAAATTACAAGTGCTGTAAATACTAATCATGCTATATTTCCTTATGAATGCGAGTACTGGCTGAATTTTATTTTCTAAAATTGGCAAAGCTTTCCTTTTAAAGGGAAATTTTATCAGAGGACACTCTCAATTGCAGTACTTGAATCGTTTTGCAACGTTAATTGGGTATTTCCTTTCTTCTTTTTTTTTTACCGTGTTTGCTTATTTTTCTTAAATACAAAACGGAAGATATGGCATCATAAGAGCAGCTTGGAACCAAAATGCCTGTCTTATTATGCCGAACAAATAAACCGCCACTAAACAAGACCGTCAATTAATGGATCAGTTGTGTAATGATTAAATTGTTCTGTTATAAACAATCATGTGCCGTTAGTTTTCCCGCACACTCCCAGACTCCGTGATATATATGCTGGATCGAAATATGACCTTCTGGCAGTCATTAAACCGTAGCCAGCGGGCTAATTATGCCTTTTTCGACAGCATCACCACATGATTTAAATACATGTTCGTAATAATGACCTAAGATGGCAAAAGTCAAGATGATGTCATAAGGTTAGTTGGACTAATTATGTAATTAACTAAGACTATAATTTATGGTTAGATTTCCACAAATTACTTTATTTGCATTTAACTGTCCGTAGAACCTGTCATAACTAACGATAACTGTCAGATCATTGTGTTCTCATTCCTGAAGGCGAAAATAGGGGTATCTAGAATATCGTGATTGGCAAGACATGTGTAAGGTATCCATCATTCGTACAAATACCTAGCCGGATTTATACAGTGATGAAGTGTAGAAAGGAACGGAAAGCCGTATATAATGATTCGTGCCACATACCATGATTTTTTTTTATTTTGGTTTGATTTTGGCTTATCGTCAACTGCAGTGTTTTTTCAGTCATGTCGGGAGAGACCAACCGCTTCCCGTGTATTTATCGGTACTGTGAGAACTTTCACGTTTCCTGCCAACGGACATTACACGGCGAAGGAATGTGTCGAACCCAGGAGCTAACGGTGACATTCTAATGACGATACCCACGCTGAAAAACACTAGATTTTTTAAGTTGGCATTTAATTAGGAACTGTTACTATGTATTTTTGGACACACTATAATTGTAGTACTTGAATGGTTTCGCAACGTTCATTAGGCAATTTGTTTATTTTATCTATTGCTTATAAATCTTAAATGGGAAACCTAAATTGTTGGGAACGAATTTTCCCTTCCTGATTTAACATCTGGATAGGAGCATGGAAAGCAAAGCAACCCAAATCCCTGTCTTATAATGCCGAACGCATGGCACGCGGCTGCCATATATAACTGGACCGCCAATCAGTTGTATAATGCGGATTATTGTACGAGGATGATCCAATAATGATTGAGACTTTTTGAATTATTCCTATGTAAAGAAAGTTGGCTTATTGTGAATATCTTGTTAACATTGCTCAATGTCTTGTGCACACGATACACCGGTTAAAATTCACACGATGACAACTACATTCTGTTGCTTAGCAACAAGAGAATGCGAGTCAGATGTCCTTGGCCACGTGGTACCTATGCATATAAAATGGGTTGCCATGGCAACTGGTGATAACAATTCTCATCATGGCATACTGTGATTTATAGCGCTTATAAGTACCTTTATTCTCTACAAATATTATTTACATACAACCGATAATTCAAGTAGGATGAGCATTTTTGCGAAAAAAGTTGGGTTTTAGCTGCGAAAAAAATCAATGATTTGGGGGGTAGGGGTGAGAAATATCTTATAACCTGAGTATACATGAGATAATAAATTGATTTTAACCTAGAACTGATCAATTATGGTATAAATATTGTAACTGAATTTCAAAAGGGACACTTGGCCCTTTCGTTTTATGTTGCCTAGCAATGATAGAATTTAGAAAATGCTGTAAACCAAATTCATAGAGGAAAATGGTTGCTAGGCAACCACGTCTCGAGCACTAGTGCAAGACTCGAATTGACCGAAGCAAAATATTTCAGAGATGAATGTTAACACAGGCAGTACTCAATAATCATAAGATACCGTTTTTAAAATTTGTGACATAGCTAGATTTATATACACTACGTTTGTTCGAATGGGCAAATGGTGGCCATAGATACTGCACGAGTGGTTCTTAAATAACCATAGCAACCAAAGTGGATGAGAAAATTTGATAAAACATGCTCCGTAGAGAGATCAGATGTGTATCTAGTGAACAAAAGTAGTTAACTTGAACCAGTCAACAAGGTTTATAAAACAAGAGAAAAGTCTCAATCATTATTGGATCATCCTCGTATTGTTATAATACTGTGTAGTTTGTTTTCTGGCACACTCACAGAATTCGTGATATATAGGTTGTAACGAAATATGACCCATCTGGTACTCATTAACTCATGGCCAGCGGGCTAATTATGCCTTTTTCGATAGCACCAACCCATGTTTAAATACATTTTGCATAATAATGACCTCAGATGTCAAAAGTCAAGATGATGTCATAAGGTTATTTGGACTAATTATGTAATTAACTAAGGCTATAATTTTCGGTTACATTTCTACAAATGATTTTATTTGCATTTAACTGTCCGTAGAGTTTTGTCATAACTAACGATCACTGTCAGATCACTGTGTTCTCATTCCTGAAGGCGAAAATAAGACTGCGTTCGATAGGAATGGCAAAACGTTTGCAAGGTATTCGTCATTTGTACAAATATTTAACTGACTTTATAACTTTATACAGTGACGTTCATGTTTTTTGTGGAAAGGAACAGAAGCACACACCGCACACGCCTTATAGCGAATAATAATAATGAATAAGTCTTGTTACCAATTATGTAACGTGCAAAGTAATAGTAGTAGCAGTAGAACATGTAGTAGTAGTAGTAGTAGTAGTAGTAGAAAGTGGGCTTTTTACGTCTTCCCGGGCTGGACGGACTTAATCCATTATCCAACCACACGGACGTACTTAAAATGCAAGATATATATGGCAAGTTTCAATACTTTTTAACCCAGAACATGTACATGTATAGACGGAGTTAAAACAATATGCATACCATTTAGTCATTGAATCTTTTTTTCCTTTTACAGGCATTGAATGCATGTTTATATAAAATGTATGTAATTCAGACAAACTAACTGCAGAACTACATCATTCGGAAAGAAAGTAACGTTTAATGAAACAGTGTGACAGTGAAGCACGCTTGGGCTGATTTCCACACTCAACTGAAGGAAATGTGAAGCTATAATAGTGATTTCTTTGGTTTTCGTTTTTTTGCAGTCAACAGTGACATGATTGTGGTGGTTTGTGCAGTAGTATCTACTTGCAACATCCTTGCCGAGTACGTCGTTGCTGGGTACGGTTTAATATCATTGCCCAGTACGGTAAAAGCTATTTTAAGCTAATTATAAATAGAATCGTTAAAACGCTATTTATAAATAAAATCGTTTAGATATATTGACAGTGTAACTTACATAATGAGTACCTTTGATGGTCCAATTTTACATGTATATAGATTTTTTATTTTTGTTTTCATTTAATTACGTTCAAGTTTAAAATTCATTGTCAAGAAGATTAAATATAATTGTATTCTGCAGACCCTTAAACCCACTTGTATAAAGTAAAACTTAAAATTGAAGGGTATATATATTTTATTTTATTTTTTCTGGCCGACAAAGAGATAGTCTGGCAGATATGCATTTTTATACAGTCGTGACAGTGAGTTTGGCGTTTTTTGTGGATTAACGCCCCAGTCAACGATGTTTCAGTCACTGTCATGTCTAGCAAGAGCTCAAGTTTTTAACAGTGTTAAAGACTCAACGTGTTTTGTGAAAGGCCTCATACCTGCTATCCATTTGGGTTCTCACCCAAAGACCTTTTCGTTCTGAGTCCGATTATCGAACGATAGGCGACCGCGCTACCCTGAACGAACAATTTAAATAAAATGTTTTTCAAACATGCAAAATTTAATGATTAAAGATTTGGGTGCCCATTAAGTGTTTTGTTTGTTTGTCTGTTTGTTTGTTTGTTTATTTGTTTGTTTGTTTGTTTGTTTGTTTGTTTGTATCAAGGGTTAACGAGGGAGTCAACAAATTTTCAGTCATGTCGGCAAAGCGGCAATGTTCCATGGGTATAAGACAGTTATGGGCCAATGTGTCTTGCTCAATGACACAACACGGCAGCCCAAGTGGGGATCGAACACAGGCCCTCTCGATTTGGAGTTAGTTGGTCTACCGCTAGGCCGTGCTTGAGATTGCTTTTAATCCTGAGTGACGTGGAGTCTACTTCTAAAGCCATGTTCATGTGCAACATTTGAACTCGGGTGTATTTTTGCACACTGGATGTAAATTTGAACCCCGGGTGTATGGTATGCCATGAAAACTACACCCTGCAAAACTACACTCTGGTACAAATTTTCTCCTACTTTCCAGGTGGAGCAAAGTGAATTGCAGCCGTGTGTATTGTGTGTATATGGACGCAAAACGCTTAATCGTTACACATTTTTGTTTGTTTGAATTGATACTTTACGTCCCAGACAACAGCTTAGGTCATGTCTGGAGATTGTATCCACTTTATGGGCCTTTCACTCAAAGTTAGGTTGTCATGGCATCCAAAAATGCTAAAGGTATAACCACACAGCTAAGCCAATAAGGCTTATAGGTATGACCAGTTTGACTTGAAACCATTTTTCTTGGGCAGTCTCAAGCCGCAGCGGTTTACCAGTAGTCAGATTACCAGTCAGTAGCGAACATGCTTTGTCTGAGGCACAAACAGCCCATCTACATCAAATGACCTCTGCTAATAAGGAGCATTTTAGTCAAAATTTAATGTCAAAACCAGGCGAATATGAACATGATCTCGCTGCATATGGCCACTACACAAGCGGATGAAAAATTACACCCGGTTGCAAATACAGCATATGAACACGGCTTTAGATTGTAATTTAGTACTGCAGATCTATTGAACAGCGAAAGACAACGTGTTTGTCCTAAACACCGCGATTTTCTTTGTTGGCATATAGTATACCATATAGGCTATCTGAAGAGCCTAAAGTAGCCTAAACACCCATTTTCACTGCTCTTAAAGGATCTAAGTTTTATATTTATATTCTACAATGGAGAACTATCAGTGGTTTAAGGATGATGTCGTAACAATGTCCCCAGTAGAGATATACAGTGTCATTCTCTTCAGCATCGTCCCCAGTAGGGATCTACAACACCATCCCCTACCATTCCGTCCCCAGTAGAGATCTATCGCCCCATTCCCTACAACAACGTCCCCCTGAGTAGAGATCTACAGCGACATACCCTACCACACCGTCCCCAGTAAAGATCCAAAGCGCCATAACCTACCACACCATCCCCAGTGGAGATCCACAGCACCATATTCTACTGGACCGTCCCCAGTAGAGATATACAGCGCCATACCCTACCACACCGTCTACAGTAGAGATCTAAAGCGACATACCCTACCACACCGTCCCCAGTAGAGATCTACAGCACCATATTCTACTGGACCGTCCCCAGTAGAGATCTACAGTACGGTATTCTACCACACCGTCTCCAGTAGAGATATACAACGCCATATCCTACCACACCGTCCCCAGTAGAGATATAATGTGTCAGTCTCTTCAGCGTCGTCCCCAGTAGGGATCAACAACACCATGCCCTACCATTCCGTCCCCAGTAGAGATCTATCGCCCCATTTCCTACTACAACGTCTCCAGTAGAAATCTAAAGCGACATACCCTACCACACCGTCCTCAGTAGAGATCAAAAGCACCATATTCTACTGGACCGTCCCCAGTAGATATCTACAGTCGGGTATTCTACCACACCGTCCTCAGTAAAGATATACAGCGCCATATCCTACCACACCGTCCCCAGTTGAGATATGCAGTGTCATTCTCTTTAGCATCGTCCCCAGTAGGGATCTACAACACCATACCCCACCATTGCGTCCCCAGTAGAGATCTATTGCCCCATTCCCTAACACAACGTCCCCAGTAGAGATCTACATTGGGGTAGTCTACCACACCGTCTCCAGTAGAGACATACAGCGCCAAACCCTACCACAACGTCCCCAGTAGGGATATACAGTGTCATTCTCTTCATCATCGTCCTCAGTAGGGATCAACAACACCATACCCTTCTATTCCGTCCCCAGTAGAGATCTATCGCTCCATTTCCTACCACAACGTCCCCAGTAGAGATCTACAGCGACATACCCTACCACACCGTCCCCAGTAGAGATCTACAGCACCATACTCTACTGGACCGTCCCCAGTAGAGATCTACAATGCGGTAGTGTACCACACCGTCTCCAGTAAAGATATACAGCGCCATACCCTACCACTCCGTCCCCAGTAGAGATATACAGTGTCATTCTCTTTAGCATCGTCCCCAGTAGGGATCTACAACACCATACCCTACCCTTCCGTCCCCAGTAGAGATCTATTGCCCCATTCCCTACCACAACGTCCCCAGTAGAGATCTTCAGCGACATACCCTACCACACCATCCCCAGTAGAGATCTACAGCACCATATTCTACTTGACCGTCCCCAGTAGAGATCTACTGTACGGTTTACTACCACACCGTCTCCAGAAGAGATATACAACGCCATATCCTACCACACCGTCCCCAGTAGAGATATACTGTGTCATTCTCTTCAGCATCGTCCCCAGTAGGGATCAACAACACCATACCCTACCATTCCGTCCCCAGTAGAGATCCATCGCCCCATTTCCTACCACAACGTCCGCAGTAGAGATCTAAAGCGACATGCCCTACCATACCGTCCCCAGTAGAGATCTACATCACCACATTCTACTGGACCGTCCCCAGTAGAGATCTACAGTACGTTATTCTACCACACCGTCTCCAGTAGAGATATACAATGCCATATCCTACTACTCCGTGCCCAGTAGAGATATGCAGTGGCATTCTCTTCAGCATCGTCCCCAGTAGGGATCTACAACACCATACCCCACCATTGCGTCCCAACGTAGAAATCTATTGTCCCATTCCCTACCACAACGTCCCCAGTAGAGATCTACATTGCGGTAGTCTACCACACCGTCTCCAGTAGAGACAAACAGCGCCATACCCTACCACACCGTCCCCAGTAGAAATAAACAGTGTCATCCTCTTCATCATCGTCTACAGTAGGGATCAACAACACCATACCCTTTTATTCCGTCATTAGTAGAGATCTATCGCCCCATTTCCTACCACAACGTCACCAGTAGAGATATACAGCGACATACCCTACCACACCGTCCCCAGTAGAGATATACAGCACCATATTCTACTGGACCGTCCCCAGTAGATATCTACAATGCGGTAGTGTACCACACCGTCTCCAGTAGAGATATACTGCGCCATACCCTACCACCCCGTCCCCAGTAGAGATACACAGAGTTATTCTCTTCAGCATCGTCCCCACTAGGGATCTACAACACCATACCCTACCATTCCGTCCCCAGTAGAGATCTATCGCCCCATTCCCTACCACAACGTCCCCAGTAGAGATCTACAGCGACATACCCTACCAAAAGGTCCCCAGTAAAGATCCACAGCGCCATAACTTACCACAACATCCCCAGTAAAGATCCACAGCGCCATAACCTACCACACCGTCCCCAGTAGAGATCTACAGCACCATATTCTACTGGACCGTCCCCAGTAGAGATCTACAGTACGGTTTACTACCACACCGTCTCCAGTAGAGATATACAACGCCATATCCTACCACACCGTCCCCAATAGAGATATACTGTGTCATTCTCTTCAGCATCGTCCCCAGTAGGGATCAACAACACCATACCCTACCATTCCGTCCCCAGTAGAGATCTATCGCCCCATTTCCTATCACAACGTCCCCAGTAGAGATCTAAAGCGACATACCCTACCACACCGTCCCCAGTAGAGATCTACAGCACCATATACTACTGGACCGTTCCCAGTAGAGATCTACAGTACGGTATTCTACTACACCGTCTCCAGTAGAGATATACAGTGCCATATCCTACCACACCGTCCCCAGTAGAGATATGCAGTGTCATTCTCTTCAGCATCGTCCCCAGTAGGGATCTACAACACCATACCCAACCATTGCGACCTCAGTAGAGATCTATAGCCCCATTCCCTAGCACAACGTCCCCAGTAGAGATCTACAGCGACATACCCTACCACACCGTCCCCAGTAAAGATCTACAGCGCCATAACCTACCACACCATCCCCAGTAAAGATCCACAGCGCCATAACCTACCACACCGTCCCCAGTAGAGATCTACAGCACCATATTTCACTGGACAGTCCCCAGTAGAGATCTACACTGTACAGTACGGTTTACTACCACACCGTCTCCAGTAGAGATATACAACGCAATATCCTACCACACCGTCCCCAATAGAGATATACTGTGTCATTCTCTTCAGCATCGTCCCCAGTAGGGATCAACAACACCATACCCTACCATTCCGTCCCCAGTAGAGATCTATCGCCCCATTTCCTACCACAACGTCCCCAGTAGAGATCTAAAGCGACATACCCTACCACACCGTCCCCAGTAGAGATCTACAGCACCATATTCTACTGGACCGTTCCCAGTAGAGATCTACAGTACGGTATTCTACCACACCGTCTCCAGTAGAGATATACAGTGCCATATCCTACCACACCGTCCCCAGTAGAGATATGCAGTGATATTCTCTTCAGCATCGTCCCCAGTAGGGATCTACAACACCATACCCCACCATTGCGTCCTCAGTAGAGATCTATTGCCCCATTCCCTAGCACAACGTCCCAATTAGAGATCTACATTGCGGTAGTCTACCACACCGTCTCCAGTAGAGACATACAGCGCCATACCCTACCACACCGTCCCGAGTAGAGATTAACAGTGTCATTCTCTTCATCATCGTCCCCAGTAGGGATCAACAACACCATATTTTTCAATTCCGTCCCCAGTAGATATCTATCGCCCCATTTCCTACCACAACGTCCCCAGGAGAGATCTACAGCGACATACTCTACCACACCGTCCTCAGTAGATATCTACAGCACCATATTCTACTGGACCGTCCCCAGTAGAGATCTACAATGCGGTAGTGTACCACGCCGTCTCAAGAGATATTCAGTGCCATACCCTACCACTCCGTCCCCAGTAGAGATATACAGTGTCATTCTCTTCAGCATCGTCCCCAGTAGGGATCTACAACACAGTACCCTACCATTTCGTCCCCAGTAGAGATCTATCTCCCCATTCCCTACCACAACGTCCCCAGTAAAGAGTAACAGCGCCATAACCTACCAAACCGCCCCCAGTAGAGATCTACAGGTTCGTTTCATTAATAACATACCCCTGCAATGTCGCAAAATAAATTGACCCCGCACCCTATATTGCATGGCTCATTGCTGGATGGTTATTAGTCTGGCCTGGATGAAACTTCTACAATTTGTGTATACATTTATGTGTTTTAAACTGGTAGTTTGTTTATATTGATCGTGAGCAGTCCGATTGGACAGGAAGCTGTTTTCGGTATGTACCAAAATTCCGACAGAATTAATGTCAAGTTTTCCACTTTCGGCGATTGGTATTATGTAAGTACTGTGAATACTGCCACTTTCTGGCCTGAATGTTATTCATTGACATCTATTTGATATACATTAAAACTTGTACCGCATTCGCAATACATATAAAGTTCAGAAATAATGATTAAATAGACGCTATTTCCTTCATTACATACATATTTCAAGGAAGCAAAACTGCTCTTAATGTCTACTTCCATCTTAGTGTGCTCTCGCGCGTTTAATATTTGATTCGTTGTAGTTTCTCTTGGATGATAACTAATATAAGCCGTCTTGTTAAAATCGCCAGTCACACTATTTCAATCAATTGTTTTCAAAAACCATCAAATGTCCTTAATAAATATATGTTTAAGAATGTCATTACATAACTTAAAACATTGTCATAGGCAGGTACACATTGCATTAGATACAAGGCTATCGTTACTCTCTTTAAATAATCATGTCAACTGTTAATGATATTCTCAGATGTCCAGTTTTTAAATTTGATAAACTTTCAGACAATTTATGTGCTGAAAACATGCATTTGCATGGTAGCATTATACAGGGTAGTAGGTATAGTTAGATATTCCATTTCTACTTCAGTACTTCAGCGAATGTGATGTAAGTTTTAAGGTATCTACAATAGATGCCAATGAACAACACTCATGTCAGAAACTGGCAATATTCACAGTACTTACAAAATACCAATCGCCGAAAGTTGAAAAATTGACATTAAATCTAGCAGAATTTTGGTACACGTCGAAAGCAGCTTCCTGTCCAATCGGACTGCTCACGATCAATACAAACAAAGTACCAGTTTAACACACATTAATATATACACAAATTGTAGAAGTTTCATCCAGGCCAGACTAATAACCATCCAGCAATGAGCCATGCAATGTAGGGTGCGGGGTCAATTTATTTTGCGACATTGCAGGGGTATGTTATTAATGAAACGAACCTGTACAGCACCGTATTTTACTGGACCGTCCCCAGTAGAGACCTACAGTACGGTTTACTACCACACCGTCTCCAGTAGAGATATACAACGCCAAATCCTACCACACCGTCCCCAGTAGAGATATACTGTGCCATTCTCTTCAGCATCGTCCCCATTAGGGAATAACAACACCATACCCTACCACAACGTCCCCAGTAGAGATCTGTCGCCCCATTTCCTACCACAACGGCCCCAGATCTAAGGCGACATACCCTACCACACCGTCCCCAGTATAGTCTACGGCACCATATTCTACTGGACCGTCCCAAGTAGAGATCTACAGTACGGTATTCTACCACACCGTCTCCAGTAAAGATATACAGCGTCATATCCTACCACACCTTCCCCAGTAGAAATATGCAGTGTCATTCTCTTCAGCATCGTCCCCAGTAAGGATCTACAACACCATACCCCACAATTGCGTCCACAGTAGAGATCTATTGTCCCATTCCCTACCACAACGTCCCCAGTAATGATCTACATTGCGATAGTCTACCACACCGTCTCCAGTAGAGAAATACAGCGCCATACCTTACCACACCGTCCCCAGTAGAGATTAACAGTGTCATTCTCTTCATCATCGTCCCCAGTAGGGATCGACAACACCATACCCTTCCATTCCGTCCCCAGTGGAGATCTATCGCCCCACTTCCTACCACACCGTCCCCAGGAGAGATCTACAGCGACATACCCTACCACACCGTCTCCAGTAGATATCTACAGCACCATATTCTACTGGACCGTCCCCAGTAGAGATCTACAATGCGGTAGTGTACCACACCGTCTCCAGTAGAGATATACAACTTCCTACCACACCGTCCCCAGGAGAGATCTACAGCGACATACCCTACCACACCGTCCCCAGTAGCGATCTACAGCATCATATTTTACTGGACCGTCCCCAGTAGAGATCTACAGTGCGGTTTCTACTACACCGTATCCAGTAGAGATATACAACGCCATATCCTTCAACACCGCTCCAGTAGAGATATACTGTGTCATTCTCTTCAGCATCGTCCCCAGTAGGGATCAACAGCACCATGCCCTACCATTCCGTCCCTAGTAGAGATCTTTCGCCCAATTTTCTACCACAACGTCCCCAGTAGAGATCTAAAGCGACATACCCTACTATTCCGTTCCCAGTAGAGATCAACAGCACCATATTCTATTGGACCGTCCACAGTAGAGATCTACAGTTCGGTATTCTACCACACCGTCTCCAGTAGAGATATACAGCGCATAACCCTACCACAGCGTCCCAGTAGAGATATGCAGTGTCATTCTCTTCAGCATCGTCTCTAGTAAAGTTCTACAACACCATACCCCACCATTGCGTCCGCAGTAGAGATCTATTGCCCCATTCCCAACCACAACGTCCCCAGTTGAGATCTGCATTGCGGTAGTCTACCACACCGTCTCCAGTGATACATACAGCGCCATAACCTACCATTCCGTCCCCAGTAGAGATATACAGTGTCATTCTCTTCAGCATCGTCCCCAGTAGGGATCTACAACACCATACCCTACCATTCCGTCCCCAGGAGAGATCTATCGCCCTATTCTCTACCAAAACGTCCCCAGTAGAGATATACAGCGACATACCCTACCACACCGTCCCCAGTAGAGAAATACAAAGCCATAACCTAACGCACCGTCCCCAGTAGAGATCTACAGCACCATATTCTACTGGACCTTCCTCAGTAGAGATCTACAGTGCGGTAGTCTACCACACCGTCTCCAGTAGAGATATACAGCGCCATACGCTACCACTCCGTCCCTTGTAGAGATATACAGTGTCATTCTCTCCGACATCGTCCCAAGTAGGGATCTACAGCACCATATCCTACCATTCCGTCCCCGTAGAGATCTATCGTCCCATTCCTTACCACAACGTCCCCAGTAGAGATCTACAGCTACATACCCTACCACACCGTCCCCAGTAAAGATTTACAGCGCCATACCGTACCACACCGTCCCCAGAAGAGATCTACAGCACCATAATCTACCACACCGTCCCTAGTAAATATCTATCGACCCATTCCCTACCACAACGTCCCCAGTACAGATCCTACCACACCGTCCCAAGTAGAAATCTATCGCCCATTCCCTACCACAACGTCCCAAGTAGAGATCTACAGCAAAATACCCTATCACACAGTCCTTAGTAGACATTTAAAGCGAACTACTCTACCAATACGTCCCCAATAGAGATCTTCAGCGACATACCCTACCACACCGTCCTCAGTAGAGATGTACAACACTATACCAGGGCTGGGGTAATCGTAATTTGTAATCGTAATCAGCTGTAATCGATTACAGATTTTGTAGTAATCAGTTGTAATCAGTAATCAGCCATTTTTCTGATTACAAGTAATTTAATTTAATCAATTACAATTGAAAACTGGCTTGTAATCATGATTACATTCTGATTACATCTGATTACAATTAGATAGATTTTGACAGGTTTTATGCTAAATGTTAATGTGCATTAATGGTATACATGAATATAGGAGAAATCCAAACCCCCACAAAAAGGCAATAATTCACAAATGAACATAACAAACTTATTTGATATATATTTTGATGCCTTTTGCAGTCTGATATGGAAATTGCATATTCACTGAAAATTTACATTTTCTTACACTTTAAGCTACAAAACAAATCATTTTTAATATGTAGCAGTTATAGGCAGCAATGTTCAAGCATTTCAACAGCATTCAACTTAATGATTCTTCTAAAGCTTAGTCTAATGCACCAATTAGGTTTATATGGCTGTGTCACTTTGATTGGCTTGTTAATCTATTGAAAACAAAGGTTGGTTCAGGGTGTGAACAATTTCTTTTGTTGTATGCTGATGAATTAATTTTGATTATGCATTTGAGTCAAAACATGGGAGATTTACCTGTGACCACACCTGTGCAAACTGTTAACAATCAAGATATGCATTGTATAGGACAACTATATTTTCTTTACCAAAGATGAAGTTAACCAAATGTTTTAGCTTCTTGCAGTTTGGTTTCGAGGATAAGGGCTTGTTTATAATTGTACCCATTCCTGGTCACTGCTTATTGTTTCAATCATGAAAGGCCTTCTTCCTGACTGTGTTTTAGAAAAATATATGCAGGTTTATATTTTGCAGGACTTTCATGAATATGCAATTTATCAGCAAAAAAAAAAAAAAAAAAAAAAAAAAAAAAAAAAAAAAAAAAAACTCAATGAAGGACAAAACTTTGTTGAATGTGGCGGCTTTTTAACGTCCCTTTTAAGATTATTTCAGCTCATGGGAAATGGGCCAATTAGTAGGTGGGGCGAAAACGGGAGAATCCCTAGAGAAACCACCTGGCACACCCGCAAGCAGAACTTGGCTTGTCTCACATCTACCCCGTGTGGGATTAAACCCACACCAGACACAGCGGTGAGAATGTGGTGGTTTATCAAACAACTAAGGTCATGGAGGTGGGACCTTGATAAAAAAATCTTAAATCGTGTCTGGTTTGCCGAATGGAAAGTAATCTGATTACTTTGTCAAAGTAATTGTAATTTAATCGATTACATTCAAAAACTAAAGTAATCAGTTGTAATTGATTACATTTTTGGACAAAGTAATCTGTAATTTAATCAATTACATTGCAATGTAATCGACCCCAGCCCTGCACTATACTCTACTGGATACTCTACTCTATACCCAGTAGAGATCTACAGTGCGGTAGTCTACCGCACCGTCTCCAGTAGAGATTTACAGCGCCATACCCTACCACTCCGTCCCCAGTAGGGATATACAGTGTCATTCTCTTCAGCATCGTCCCCCAGTAGGGATCTACAGCACCATACCCCACCATTCCCTCTCCAGTAGAGATCTATTGCCCCTTTCCCTACCACAACGTCCCCAGTAGAGATCTACAGCATCTTAATCTACCACACCGTCCCCAGTAGCGATAAATGGACCCATTTCTACCATAACGTCCCCAGTAGAGATCTGCAGCGACATACATGTACCCTACCACACCGTCCCAGTAAAGATCTACAGCGCCATAACCTACCACAGCGTACCAAGTAGAGATTTACAGCACCATAATCTACCACACCGTCCCCAGTAGAGATATATCGACCCATACCCTACCACAACGTCCCAAGAAGAGATCTACTGAGACATATCCTACCACACCGTCCCCAGTAAAAAATAATATCGTTCAATTTTCTACCACAGCGTCCCCAGTGAAGATCTACAGCTACATTCCCTATCACACCGTCCCAAGTAAACTACTCCACCAATACGTCCCCAGTAGAGATATACAGCGATATACCCTACCACACCGTCCCCAGTAAAGATCTACAGCGCCATAACCTACCACAGCGTCCCAAGTAGAGATATATCAACCCATTCCCTACCACAACGTCCCAAGAAGATATCTACATAGACATACCCTACCACACCGTCCCCAGTAAAGATCTATCGTTCAATTCCCTACCGCAACGTCCCTAGTGGAGATCTACAGCTACATTCCCTATCACACCGTCCCCAGTGAACATCTTAAGCGAACTACTCCACCAATACGTCCCCAGTAGAGATCTACAGCGACATACCATACCACACCGTCCCCAGTAGAGATATACAGCACCATACTCTACTGGGGCGTCTCCAGTAGAGATCTACAGTGCGGTAGTCTACCACACCGTCTCCAGTAGAGATATATAGCGCCATACCCTACCACTCCGTCCCAAGTAGAGATATACAGTGTCATTCTCTTTAGCATCGTCCCCAGTAGGGATCTACAACACCATACCCTATCATTCCGTCTCAAGTAGAGATCTACAGCACATTAATCTACCACACAGTCCCCAGTAGAGATATATCGACCCATTCCCTACCACAACTTCCCCAGTAGAGATCTACAGCTACATACCCTATCACACAGTCCCAAGTAGACATCTAAAACGAACTACTCTACCAATACGTCCCCAGTAGAGATCTCCAGCGACATACCCTACCACACCGTCCCCAGTAGAGATCTACATAACCATTATCTACTGGACCATACCCAGTAGAGATCTACAATGCGGTAGTCTACCACACCGTCACCAGTAAAGATATACAGCGCCATAAACTACCACTCCGTCCCCAGTAGAGATATTCAGTGTCATTTTCTTCAGCATCATCCCCAGTAGGGATCTACAACACCATACCCGACCTTTCCGTCCCCAGTAGAGATCAATCGCCCAATTCCGTGCCACAACGTCCCCAGGAGAGATCTACAGCGCCATACCTATCACTCCGTCCACGGTATCCGTAGAGATCTATCGACATTTTCCCAACCATAACGTCCCCGGTAGAGATCTACAGTGACATACCCTACCACACCGTCCCAGTAGAGATCTATCGCCCCATTTCCTACCTTAACGTCCCCAGTGAGATCCACCTCTACATACCCTATCAAACTGTCCCGAGTAGATATCTAAAGCGAACTTCTCTACCAATACGTCTCCAGTAGAGATCTACTGCATCATATTCTACCGGACCGTCCCCAGTAGAGATCTACATAGCGGTATTGTACCACACCGTCTCCAGTAGAGATATACAGCGTCATACCCTAAAACACCGTCCCCAGTAGAGATATACAGTATCATTCTCTTCAGTATCGTTCACAGTAGGTATCTACAACACCATACCCTACCATTCCGTCCCCAGTAGAGATATATTGCTCCATTCCCTACCACACCGTCTCCAGTAAGGACATAAAGAGTCATACAGCGCCATACCCTACCACCCCGTCCCTAGAAGAGATATACTGTGTCATTTTCTTTAGCATTGTCCCCAGTAGGGATTTACAACACCTATCCTATGGTTCCGTCCCCAGCAGAGATCCATCGCCCCATTTCCTACCACATCGTCCCCAGTAGAGATCTTCAGCGACATACCCTACCACACGGTCCCCAGTAGAAGTATACAACACCATAATCTACCACACCGTCTCCAGTAGAGATATTTCGCCCATTCCCTACCACAACGTCCCCAGTACAGATCTACAGCTACAAACCCTATCACACCGTCCCCAGTAGAGATCTAAAGCGAACTACTTTACCAATGCGTTCCCAGTAGAGATTTACAGCTACATACCTTAACACACCGTTCCCAGTAGAGATCTACAGCACCAAACTCTACTGGATCGTACCCAATAGAGATCTACAGTGAGTTACTCTACCACACCGTCTTAAGTAGAGATATACAGCGCCATACCCTACCATTCCGTCCCCAGTAGAGATATACAGTGTCATTCTCTTTAGCATCGTCCCCAGTAGGGATCTAAACCACCATACCCTACCATTCCGTCCCCAGTAAAGATCTATTGCCCCATGCCCTACCACAACGTCCCCAGTAGAGATCTACAGCGACATATCTTACGATACCGTCCCCAGTAAAGATCTACAGCGCCACATCCTACTACGTCGTCCCCAGTAGAGATCTACAGCACCATAATCTACCACACCGTCCCCAGTAGAGATCTATCACCACATTCCCTACCACAACGTCCCCGGTAGAGATCTACAGCGACATACCCTAACACACCGTCCCCAGTAAATATCTATCGTCCAATTCCCTACCATTACGTCCCCAGTGGAGATCTACAGCTACATATTTCAACGTTCCGAGTAGACATACAAAACAAAACTACTCTACAAATACGTCCCCAGTAGAGATCTACAGCGACATACCCTTCCACTCCGTCCCAAGTAGAGATATATAGAGTCATTCTAATCAGCATCGTCCCCAGTAGGGATATACAACACCATACCCTACCATTCCGTCCCCTGTAGAGGTCTATCTCCCCATTCCCTACCACAACGTCCCCGGTAGAGATCTACAGCGACATATCCTACCATACCGTCCCCAGTAAAGATCTACAGCGCCATATCCTACAACACCGTCCCCAGTAGAGATCTACAGCACCATAATCTACCACACCGTCCCCAGTAGAGATCTATCACCCCATTCCCTGCCCAACGTCCCCATTAGAGATCTACAGCACCTTACTCTACTGGACCATCTCCAGGAGAGATATACAATGCGGTAGTCTACCACACCGTCTCCATTAAAGATAAACAGCGCCATATTCTACCACTCGGTCCCCAGTAGAGATATACAATGTCATTATCTTCAGCATCTTCCCCAGTAGGGATCTACAACACCATACCCTACCATTCTGTCCCCAGTAGAGATCTGTCGCCCCATTCCCTACCCAAACGTGCCCAGTAGAGATCTACAGCGACATTCCCTACCACACCGTCCCCAGAATGATCTACAGCGCCATATCCTACCACACCGTCCCCAGTAGAGGTCTACAGCACCATAATCTACCACACCGTCCCCTTAGTCCGGCAGAAAACAAATTTGACCTGGAATTGTGTTCTAACGTTTTTTTCTTTACTGAATTATGTTCAGTTGGCATTGCCTTACAAGAATCTGAGTGATGCCACTCTGGCATCATTGAGCAATTTTGTATTATCAAGATGGCGTTTAAGATGGCGGCCAGAATATATAATAATATTTAACAGGGGTCTCTGATTGTTTTTATCTGGCAAATCTGTGGTTATTTCAGTACAAAATGATGAATAGGTATCAGTTTTGTATAAGTATTTACATTCTATCATAGTTTCTTTTCAAGACAGGATAAAAACACTGTATAGATGAAATAAGTCAAGGTTTTTCGTAATTTTGGTTTAACTTTTTTATTCATACAATAAGCACGTTAACTTTCAGAACCATTACTCAAGCTAGATTGCCTTATCAAGATGCAGTGATTATCGTATTCAAGATGTCATTCAAGAAGGCAGCCATGATTTCTTGCGCAAAACGAATTTAACTTAGAATTGAGGTTATGGAAACGTTGCGGTAGAGTATGGCACCGTAGATTCCTTTGGGGGCGTTGCGGTAGAATTTGACACTGAAGATCCCTATTTGGGACGTTGTGGTAGAGCTTGACACTGTAGATACGTATTGGGGAAGTTGTGGCACTTTATAATCCTACTGGGGACGTTGCGGCAGAGTATGTCGCTGTAGGTCCCAACTTGGTACGTTGTGGTAGAGTATGGAATAAAGATACATACTGGGGACCTTGCGGTAGATTATGGCGATGTTGATCTCTTCTTGGTAGGTTGCGATAGAGTATGGCGCTTTATATCCCTACTGGTGACTTTGTAGCAGATTATGGCGCTGTAGACCTCCACTGGGTACATTGTTGTAGATTAAAGGTTTAATTTGGAAACAATGTGGAAGAGTATGTCACTGAAAATCCACTACGGACCTTGTGGAAATAATTGAGCTGTTTATATCACTTGGTAGATTGTTGGAGAGAATACTGTCGTATACCCCTACTGGGGACGTTGTGGTGGATTATGGCAGTGTAGATCCCTACCGGGGACATTGCAATATAGTAAGGCACTGTTGATCCAAACTGCGGACGTTGCGGTAGAGTATGGCACTGAAGATCTCTACTGGGGATCTTGTGGAAGAGTATGTCACGCTAGCTCATTACTGGATACTTTGCGGTAGAGTATGTGGCTGTATATCCCTACAGAATCCGTTGTGATACATTATGGCGCTGTACAGCTCTATATCCTTACTGGGTACGTTGTGGTAGAGTATGGCACTGTAGTTCCTTACTGGAGACGTTGCGATAGAGTATGGTACTGTAGATCCCTACTGGGGACGTTCCGGTTCAGCATGTGGCTGTAGATTCCTACTGGGGACGTTATGGTAGAATATGGCGCTGTAGAGAACGCTTCTGTGGACGTTGGGATACAGTAAGGCGCTGTAGATATCTACTGGGGAAGTTGCGGTAGAATATGTGGCTGTTTATCTCTACTGGGGACGGGTGAGTAGAGTATGACGCTACAGAGATCGCTACGCTACTGGGGACGTTGCGATAGAGTTTGGTGCTGTAGATATCTACTGGGGACGTTGCGGTAGAATATGTGACAGCTTATCTCTACTGAGGACGTTGCGGTAGAGTATGGCACTGTAGATTCCTTCTTGGGACGTTGCGCTAGAGTATGGCGCTGTTTGTCTCTACTTGATGTAGAGTATGGCGCTGTAGATTCGTACTGGGGTCTTTGCGGTAGAGTATGGCACTGTTGATCCCTACTGGGGACGTTGCGGTAGGGTAGGGTAGTCGTTGCAGTATAGTAATGCAATCAAAGTTGCCAAGGCTGAAAAAATGAAAAATTAAAAAAAAAACAAAAAAGAAAAAAAAAGATCAGACTGGAACCCAGGCTACACTACATGTACTGGGGACATAGCTGTTTAGTATGTGGTTAGGGGCGTTGGGTAGATTTTGGCACTATAGATCCATATTGGTGATGTTGTATTAGAATATGGCACTGTAGATCCCTATTGGACCATTGCGGTAGAGGCTGGCAGACCTGTTATCGATTACTTTCAAAGTTAATCACTAACGATTACAATTACTTTCAACGATTAACGATTACGATTAAAAGTATTTTTCCTGGCTTTATTCGATTACAATTACAATTGATTTGCAAAAGTAATCGAATAATCAATCGATTAGTTTTGCTACTGTCTGCTGTCTACGTTGTGGTACAGTATGACACTGTAGAACCATACTTGGTCGTTGCTGTAGGGTATGGCTCTGTAGATCCCTAACAGACACGTTTTGTAGAATTTGGCACTGTACATCCCTACTGAGGACGTTGTGGTGGAATACGGCATTGTAGATCCCTATTGGGGAGTAGATACCTACTGGAGACGTTGTGGAACAGTATGGCGCTGTTGATCTCTACTGGGTACGTTGTGGTAGAGTATGGCTCTGTAGATACTTACTGGGGTCGATGTGGTAGAGTATGGCACTGTAGATCCCTACTGGGGAGGTTGCGGTAGAGAAAGGCGTTATAGATGCTGTAGACGTAGCAGTAGAGTATGGCGTTGAATATTCATAACAGGGAACCAAAAGGAAAATATAATCTGCACTATGGATGATGTACGGGGAGACTTTTTAGGGCCGCCACACGGCACAACACCAGCTGCAGTAATGGCAAATAAAAATAAAACTGAGATCCGTCAAGAGCAGTGAGCATATTTTTCAGAAAGGTGATGGGCCATACCGCGGTTTCGGCTATTGAAGCCTCGTCAGTGAGTATGTCGTTGTAGATACCTATTGGAAACGTCGCAGTAGAGTATGGTGCTGTAGATCTCTACTGGGTACGTTGCAGATGAGTGTGGCGCTATATGTCTGTACTTGGAACAATATGGTACAGCATGGCGCTGAAGATCCCTACTGGTTTCGTTGTGGTAGAAAATAGCGCTGTATATCACAACCTGGGACGTTGCGGTAGAGAATTGCACAGTAGATCCCTACTGGGGACGTGACGGTAGACTATGGACATGTTGATCCCTACTGGGAAATTTGCGGTATAGTCAGGGCACTGTTGATCCATAATGGGACGTTGTAGAGTATGTGGCTGAAGATCCAAACAGCAGATGTTGTGGTTGAAAGTAGATATCTACTGGGGACGTTTCTGTAGAGTATTTGGCTATAGATCTCAACTAGGGACTGCGTGATAGAGTATGGCGCTATTCGTCTCTACTGGGAACGTTGCGGTATAGATAAGAACTGTAAATCCTTAATTGGGACCTTGTGGTAAAATATTGCTCTGTATTTCTCTACTCGGTACTTTTAGGCAGAGTATGACACTGCAGATACCAAACTGGATACGTTGCGGTAGACTATGGCACGGTAGTTGCGAACTGGAGATGTTGTGGTAGAGTATTGCACTATAGATGCCTACAAGGTACGTTGTTGTAGAGTACTGCACTGTATTTCCATACTGAAGACGTTGCATAACAGTTTGGTGCTGTATATCTTTACTGGGGACGCTGAAGATCCATACTGTAGACGTTATGGTAGGGTATGGCTCTGAAGATACCTACTTGGGACGTTTTCGTAAACTAAGGCGCTGTATATCTCTACTGGGTACGTTGTGACAGAGTATGGAGCTGTAGGGGAGGTTGCGGTAGAATATGACACTGTAGAACCCTACTTGGAACGCAGCGGTAGACTATGACGCTGTAGATACCTACTAGGGACGTTGCGGTAGATCCCCAATGGGTACGTTGTGGTAGAGTATAGCGTTGCGGTAAAATATATGGCTGTATATCTCTCCTGAGGACGTTGCAGTAGAGTATGGCACTGTAGAATCCTACTGGGGACCTTGTGGTAAACTGTGGCGCTATATATCTTTACTGAGTACGTTATGGTAGAGTATCTAACCGTAGATCGTTACTGGGGACGTTGCAGTAGAATATGATACTGTAGATCGATACTGGGGACGTTGCGGTAAACAATGGTGCTGTAAATCCTAATGTGTACGTTGTGGTAGAGTACGATACTGTATATCCCTACTGGGGAGGTTGCGGTTGAGTATGGTATTGTAGAATGCTACTGGGGACGTTGCGGTAGCGCATGGCACTGTAGCTCTTTATTAGGGAGGTTACGGTAGAATACAGCGCTCTAGAGCTCAACTTGGAACGTTGTGGTAGAGTATGGCGCTGTAGATCTCTACCTGGAACGTTCCGGTATCACATATTTGGTATGATGCCGTACAATTTTCAAAATAGCCCATTTTCGCTTCTACGCTGCAGACACGCATTGTATATATGGGTCATTATAAAAAAAATGGAGCAATCCTTGTCCCTGATGATTTTCTCGCAAGCGCGATGTCCGAGGTTTGCTTCCTCCTTCTATAATATTATTATCCGCCGTGCTTTACAAGAACCACACGCGATTTCACGTTTACGAGTATGTTATTTAAAAGAAAAAATGCAAGATTTTTATCGTGTCCCCGGGTCTGGGTAAGTAGTTTTATTTGTTTCCATTGCAAAAGAAGCTTGACAGAAATAACATTTTCTGTAACCCTCTATTGCATATAATGTTATTGAAGTCAAATTCAAAAATCATATGGTATATTAAGTGCAATTTAAGAGCGGCGGCACATTATAGTGCTGTCCCTGGAAAACGTATCAGTGCTGTCACAGTTTTAAAACATCTATTTTGACCAGAGTTATGAATCATTTTCTCAGATCAAAACAATCGCATTTTTGTAGACGACAGCAAGCTGATGAAGTCATGGTAAAAAACTTTTTGAGAAAATCGCATAACTCCGTTCATATTCCATAAAGACATGTCAAAATCGGTGTGTGAAATTTTTAGCCATCAGTACTATCACGCGCATTTTGCCGCTTCTTGCAAATATCACGTACATTTTAAGGCCATGACTGAATTTCAGCTTAGGGCCGTTTTGAATAGATATGCAAAGTTTTCAGCCTGCATTCTGCTGTTAGTCATAATAATTAAATTTATGTGTAAAACCCAGTACTATCACGGTCAGTGCTGTCACGGTCGTGACAGTACTGATGTGTGACAGCACTGAGTTGACTTCTGTCAGCAGGTGTGGATTCAGGCAATTTCCTACACTGAAAAGAGATAGGTCGCCTTTCACGAGAGGGTCTCAGCTACTAACACCAGTAGCAGTCAAAAGAGGTCGAACCATTTGAGGTGTGTGTGTGTGTGTGTGTGTGGGGGGTGATAAAAAACTGCAAATTCAAAATTCTTCGTCGGCCAGGGTATACCCAATGAGGCTGGTTACTACGAAGACAAAAAGTGGTAGTTTCGTCCCGACATTACTGAAAGTTATTGACTCGGGTACATAAAAAATAAATATCAGACGCGTCATGAGAAGACATGATTTTGCAAAAGTGCAGCTCAGCTGCAGTGTAACCTTCCAAGGGGGTATTAGCTCCAAGCTCACTAAAAGAAAAATGACCCCAGCTCCCTAATTTTTTTACTTGCTCCCAGCTTCCTAAAACTAAAAATGTTCTCTTCTAGTAATCCCCAACTCCCTTCAAATGTTTTCCAGTTCTCCCAAGCTCCTTGATAACGAATTACCGATTCCGATAGCGTAATGGTGAGAGCGTCCGCTTCGGGAGCGGGAGGTCGTGGGTTCGATCCCGGGCCGGGTCATGCCAAAGACTTTAAAAATGGTACCAGTGGCTACCTTGCTTGGCGCTCAGCATTATTAGGCAAGCACTGGCTTCTTTTCTCCCAAAACAAAATATAGCATCACTAACATCGCATGTCTAATATGAAAATGTCCGAATAATAACAAAAGAGGTCCGAAAATAATCAATGTCTGTATTCACTAGAGGACCGTATGGAAGACTGGCCGTTGTGCTAAATACGTTATCCTCTATAAATATAGAGATTATTATTATTATTATTATTATTAATGGCCCTTCTACACAGAAAACCCGTGATAGGGTCCCAAATTAATTGCACTCTTTTGTCGTGAACAATCCTGGTTGTTTCAGACCTGGTCGAAAGCCCCCAAAAAACATTTTCTCATGCTGCAGCTGCTTAAAGTGTTAAGCTGAATAGCGCTAATTGCGCTTGTCGTGTTACATCGCGTTTGGTTTGCGTGTACCGAACGTGTTGTGTTATCTACCCAAAGGTGTCCCTGGTTCGAGCATTAGCCGAGGCTTCGTTGGTTGCGACCGTAAGGCAGTCACTGTCCCTAAGCTCATCGGTTAATTGTCAGAAAGTAATCAATTAATCAACTCCGCACACATTGGAATAAAAAAAAATGCGAGATCGGATAATTAACAGTGCTGTCACGACAGCATCAGTGCTGTCACGATATCAGTGCTGTCACGGTCATAATTATTTAAAATACTCAAAACGCATCATATAAAAGTAGTTGCTTTTGGTATGTAATGATACTATACTAAAATAGTAAACGTTTTGCAGAACTTAATTTTGGTTTAATCCTACAAGATTATGTCTACAGAAAAAAGCACTTCAGAAACAGAACAAATCACAGTATGTGCATTTTCATTGAAGCTCTCTCCCTCGTTAATTCATTGAAAGTATTTAAGGTTTGTGACAAGTTATATATACCCCCACTTACAGATTTGGAAAGTCTTATCAAATAAGCGTTGTACGCAAGAAAATTTGTTCGTGACAGCACTGATATTTTTTCAAGGGTACCATACAATTGATTAATGCTGGTGCACAATTTGTTCAATTAAACTCGGCATATTTTATTTCTATATTCTACATGGTATTGTTAATAAAACTATCTCATTAAAAAAGAAAAACTGGACAACGATTTTTTTTTCGTTTTGCCTTACAGTTTTCTGGATTGCTCCATTTTTGATAATGACCCATATAAACTTTGTATGGATGATTGACTTTGACCACTTTCCCTGGGCAGTCTCAGACATGATCAGACGGTCAGTCGGTAGCGTAGAAGCTTTGCCTGGAGGCACAAGCAGCCCTTCTATTTATTTAGGCCACAAATGGGCGAGGACCATACAAAGACGTCGAAAGCGTTCAAAGCGTATTTAACGCATGTAGAACTTATTCGTTATGCGTAAGACCGTCCGAGATACGCAGAGCTTCTGACATAAAGGTATCTGAAAACCCCTAAAACAAGGAAATCTTAGATTTTCCTCCAGTGGTGTTCGGTTTGTTGCTATGGCAACCATGCATATTAAATTGCAAAGCGTTTTATTGTTGAAACTTGTAATATAATACGTGTTTTATAATAATTAAACATTTATTTATCTGAACCAGCGCTTAAATGCTATAGCCGCATGTTTTCGTACCTTGTGTATTTCCGCGATGTACTGGTTCACATCCGCGTTTGGAAACATTTCCGCGCTTGTGATACCTGGATTGAGAAATAATCTTTCTTTTTTTCTAATGTATATAAATCAGACACACTCGATAAACGAATATATCTTAAAAAATCTTTCATAAACATGCCTGTTTCTTGGTCGTTTATAAGAATTTTATGGAGCACGATAGCCTTGTGGTAGAGCACCGGCCTCCGAATCGAGAGGTATTGGGTTTGATTCCCACTAGGGGTTTCCGGGCCGTGTCCTTGAGCAAGACAACATTAACTCACAACAGTAATGGTTAATACTCAAAAAGCGCTGGCTTTGTCCAGACATAGCTGAAAACCTGTACTAGAGAACCAATGGTCCTGTAAACGCTAACCTGAGATCAGGGATATAGACCAATAAACCTGTTTGACTAGTATAGTCATGGACGAACTATATTGACCTTGTCGTAAAATAGGTCAAGGTCATCACAGGGTCATAATTTTATGCACGCATATAGTACTCTAGTCTACAATGCTACATGCCTAGTTTTGTTGAAATTGGTCCACCCGTTCCATAGAAAAAGATTTTAGAATGGTTTTTACCATATACGAGGATGATCCAATAATGATTGAGACTTTTCTCTTGTTTTGTAAACCCTTTTGACTGGCTCATGTTTACTACTTTCGTTTACTAGATACACATTTGACCTCTCTATGGAGCGTGTTTTATCAAATTTGGTGCACAACTTTGGTTGCTATGGTTATTTAAGTACTACTCGTGCAGTACCTATGGCCACCATCTGCCCTTTGAATAAACATAATCTATATAAATCTAGCTGTGTCACAAATTTTAAAAGGGGTATCTTATAATAATTGAGTATTGTCTGTGTTAACATTCATCTCTGAAATATTTTGCTTTGGTCGATTCAAGTCTTGCGCTAGTGATCGATAGATGGTTGCCTAGCAACCATTTTCCTCTATGAATTCCGGCTTATAGCATTTTCCAAATTCTATTGTTGCTAGGCAACATAAAACGAAAGGGACATGTGTTCCTTTTGAAATTCTTTTGATATATATACCCCATAATTGATCATTCCAAGGTTTAAAACAATTTATTGTGTCATGTATACTCAAGCTATAAGATATTTCTCACCCCTACCCACAAAATCACTGAATATTTTCGCAACTAAAACCCAACTTTTCTCGCAAAAATGTTCAGCCTACTTGAATTATAAGCTGTATGTAAGTGATATTTGCAGAGCATAAAGCTATTTATAAACGCTATAAATAACTGTGTGCCATGATTGGAAATTTTATCACCAGTTGCCATGGCAACCCATTTTATATGCATAAGTACCACGTGGCCAAGGACATTCGACTAACATTCTCTCGTTGCTAAGCAACAGAAGGTAGTTGTCTACATGTGGATTTTAATCAGTGTATCGTGTGCGCATTACATTGAGCAATGTTAACAAGATATTCATAATAAGCCAAGTTTATTTACTTAGGAATAACTCAAAAAGTCTCAATCATTATTGGATCATCCTCGTATGGACATGGCGGCCATCTTGGTCATGTGACCTGGATTATTTATGTACACATTGGTTTCTCCTTCCTACATGTGCTTCATATCAAATTTGCCGGGCTTTGATTGGCCAAGTGATTTCAGAGAAGAAGATCTTTGAATATTATGGTGATATTCATTTATATTGCCCCAGGGTGGGGGCAGACCGGCCCATTGGGTCCATTTTTTAAGAATCATATATCTTCAGTCCATTTGCCCATTTCCTTAATGTTTTTTTCTCTTCAAATGACTTTTTGACAAATTTACCCTTCAAATGCATGGGCCACCTATGTTGACCTTCAGTGCCGTAAAATATGTCAAGGTCATTCCTGGGTCATGATTTATATAAACTATGTAGAGCTCCTTTCCCTGATGCTTCATGCCAAGTTTCAAAATCATAGACCTTATGGTTCTGGAGAAAGATTTTTTTTCTATTTATAGCCATTGCGGCCATCTTGGTCATGTGATCTGGACCATTTATATAAACTTTTGTTCCAACTTCCTTAGGATGCTCCACATGAAGTTTGGCTTTGATTGACCAAGTAGTTTTAGAGAAGATCTTTGAATATTATGGTAATATACATGTATATTGCCCCGGAGTGGGGGTAGACCAACCCCTGGGGTGCATTTTTTTCAGAATCATAAATGTTCAGTCCATTTGCCCTTTCCCTTCAAGTTTTTCCCTTCAAATGACATTTTGACAATTTTCCCCATTCAAATACATGGGCGACCTATGTTGACCTTGCTGTAAAATAGGTCAAGGTCATCCCAAGGTCATGATTTATATGAACTTTGTAGAGCTCCTCTCCTTGATGCTTCATGCCAGGTTTCAAAATCATAGGCCTTCTGGTTCTGGAGAAGAATATTTTTAAGGTTTTTGCGATTTATAGCCATGGCGGCTATCTTGGTCATGTGACCTGGACAATTTATATAAACATTGGTTCCCCCTTCCTATAGGGATGCTTCACATGAAGTTTGGTTTTGATTGGCTAAGCGGTTTGAGAGAAGAAGATCTTCGAAAATCCCTTTCACGTCCCTGGCACACCCGCAAGCAGAACTTTGCTTGTCTCACATGTAGCCAGATCGGGACTCGAACCCACACCAGTCACAGCGGTGAGATGATCGAATGATTAAGAAACAGCGCTCTTAACCGCTCGGCCACGGGGCCCGCCCTGGTGTGGGTTCGAGCTCCGCTCTGGCCACATGTGAGACAAGCCAAGTTCTGCTTGCGGGTGTGCCAGGTGGGTTTTCTAGGGGTTCTCCCGTTTTCGCCCCACCTTCTGATTGGCCGTTCTCATATGAGCTGAAATAATATTGAAAGGGACGTAAAACTGATTAAAAAAAGTGTGTGTGTGTGTGGGGGGGGGGGTAAATCCAAAACGTCGATTGAACTTTTATAATCATAACAACACTTATATCCATCATAAGTGTTAGTTTTGCATTCGTAAAGGCATTTTAATTAAATTGTTGTTCAGGGATCATGTTTCTGGAATCATGATAATAGAGAGGTTATAAAATAATGATGCAATCAGAAAGAAATTCGGTAGGAAATGGGTCGCATGTACGTGCCCTTTCATGCCCAAATCTAACAACTAGATTAGCTTTCGCCCGCCAGGACAATGACTGAAACATGATTACTGGGACGTAAATAAACAAAAACTATCTGACTGTTATATATGTAAATTAATCTGCCGGACTAATGTAAAATCGCTTTTGAAAATTTGCAACACGTAATCTATATACCCTTCAATTTCAAATTTTATTATATTCAGGTGGGTTTAAAGTCGAAGACTACATGTAGATTTAATATTATATATAGACCGTGAATGTTACACATGAACGTCATCAAATAAAATTAAGCTATAAAAATATTCTTATTATGAATTACTCTTATTATGAATTAGACCACAAAAAGGACTAATTGACATAATATGTTAAAAACATATATTAGTCTATTTATATTTCTAGCTTAAAATAGCTTTTTTAAGAAATAAGATAACTCTTATAACGTACTGGGCAGAGATATAAAAACGTACTGGGTACGGACGTACTTAGCAGTGATGTTGCAACTAGACCCTTCTCGGTTTGTGGTCACATGAAGCGGTAGTTCTAGTCGTCAAACTTGACAATCAAATTATTAAAATGATGCTCATTTGAGACATGTCAGACCCGAAAATCACGACTTGACCAATATCTGAGAATAACCATAATGTACAATACACCATCACTTTTATTTCGGTTTTGGCAGTTTGGTTTTGTTGTGACTTAACGTCCAATAGAATGATTTTGTTTTCAGTAATGCGGGTACGGACCAACCGCTTCCTGGGTATTTAAGTCAGTACTGTGGGAAGCCAAATGTGTCCTGCTCAAGGACATTGCACTGCGGAGGAAGGTATCAAACTCAGGACGTCAAATGTCATTTTAAGAACGAGGCCCACGCTGCAAGTCACTAGAATTTAACTTGTGCCATGTTATTAATTTCAGAATTATTTCTACATGTATATACATGTATTTTTAATCTAAACCTTTCAGACGACACTCTAAAATTGCAACACTTTAATCGTTTTGCAACGTTCTAAAGGCACTTTTATTGCACTTTATCGTTTGTTTATAAATCTTAAATGGGAAACCTTAATTGTTAAAAACTGATGTTCCTCCTGGATAGGGTCAATGAACGCAACAGCAACCAAACAGGCATATCTTACAATGCCGAACAAACAAACCGCTATAATACTAGACCTCAAATCAGTTGCTAAGTCGTATACTGATTATTGTTCTGTAACAAAGTTTTAATCTTGTGTCGTTTGTTTTTCCGCACACTCACAGACTCCTTGATATATAGGTTGGATCCAATTATGACCCTCTGGCAGTCATTTAACCCTGGCCAGCGGGCTAATTATGCCTTTTCCGACAACATCACCCCATGTATAAAATACATTCTCAGAATAATGACCTAAGATGTCAAACGTCAAGATGATGTCATAAGGCTAGGTGGACTAATTATGTAATTAATCTACACTATAATTATAGATTAGATTTCCACAAATGATTTTATTTGCATTTACTGTCCGTAGAGCTTTGTAATGAATAGCCACCATTGTCTTTTTTGCACAAACTCTTTATCAACGATTATTCAATGATGTAGCGTAAGAAACAGAAGTACGCATTTTAACTTCTTTGTTTTCTACAAAGGTGTTTAAGTATAGCTGCGTTCAGTTATCAATATATACATGTAATATTTAGAAATAAATTGACAATTCCCTGCAAAATTTAGAAATAAATTGACAACTCTTCTTGTCTGTGAACAATCGTCACTGGCAAGTAAGGGAAAAAAGAAGATTTGTTTTATACATTTTGTAAGTATGAGGGTAAACATTTACCTTTCGTATAAAACTTCCAGATCTTTGTAGTTTTTTTTTTTTTTTTTTTTTTTTTTTTTTTTTTTTTTTTTTTTTTTTTTTTTTTTGAAAGAATGGCCTTTTTTGTATCAAGGGTGAAAATGTGGTATCCTTATAGGCAGTGTTTTAAAGAGTTACGCCCTGGTTTTCATTCATTGTGCTTGTAGATTATCGAGGTCAAGATGTTGTTACGATTTAAAACTTAACACGCCGGTGTTATTTTGTATTCTGCCAGGACGTTTCTACAAAGAAGCATTGGGTGGGTTACTTCATGGGGTAAGCTTGTCTTACAACACTGAGGAATCAATCACCTCTGGCTTTGTATACTGCCAAAACGCGGAATGGCATTTCATCAAAGAGTTTCATGAATTTTTCCTCGCCACAGAATACCACGTGGATAAAAAAGAACGTAAGTGACACAGACAACCAACCTTCCAATAGAAATAACTAAATGTTGAATTTTAAATCATAGTAATATGACAGTGATGAATATAGATGGGTAATTATTTACACGCGCCCGATGCTCATAAATAGCTGCAATTGAAATATCACTTCTTTACTGTTACTGTATTGAACTGACAGTATTTTCTTTGTTGTGTGCCCTTTGAAGTCAACAGTGACAAGGTGGTGGCGTTCTGTGGTCAAAAGGAGTGGTAACGCTAGTCGACAATACACTATTAAAGTGCTCTTTTGTGTCAGTTTTGATCCTAATGTCACGGCTTGGCCACTGTCATCTGACATAAAACACGATCATTATGGGATAGCGCACGTGCCTATTTTGCTGACCAAGTGCTGCGTTTGTATCAATTTCGTTAACCCTGATACCATTTAATTACCCAATAATGACCACTGGATTCACCCATCGTTATCATTGGGATTAGTCCATTTTGGTTTGGGGGGGGGGGGGCTTCAGATGTGATTTTAGAATTTTATTCCATTTTTCAATGACATTCCTCTAAGCAAATAGAATACACAGAACCACAGAGGGGACGCCACTTTCTGCGATGTAACACCTGGGGCTATACTGTTTGCCCATAAAAGTATACATGTACCAGGCTTAAATGGGTAAGACAAACCTTTTCACACTGGTTCTGTTTGTCGTTTTCGAAAGCAACTTCTGAGATACAGCACATGTACCGTAGTCAGTTTTAACTCTGTCCAAGGCAAGGTTCTGTGAATAAATTGGACGTTTGCAAGACTATGGGAGTGGTATCACTGTGTACCAGCCGTCTTTATTGTCTTAATAAAAATATGGACATTTTGGAACTCAAATATTCTTTCAATAAATTATGAACGCCAATAAATTTTGAATCGGATTTTAAGGACCATCTGATATGGTCACTGTCCTGTAATTGTCTGGTGGGTAGCTTCAAATTTTATATTGAGGTAATAAAAAAGGATTGTGCTATCTAATATGATAGCTGCTTTTCACGAAATTATAACTAATATTATGATTATGTCTTAGCCACATCATGAAAATCCGACTTTCTGTCTATGAGAAAACAGACGCATAGACAGTTACTGCACAGTTGGTTAGCGCCTTTGTTTACGCTACATGGATGGTGCAATCTCTGTTCTTCTTCAATACGAAATAAAACTATTCTAGCATTCTTCTGTGACTGTACAGGCCGGTTTGTGTCATGTCTGGTAGGAAACTTCGAAGTACGGTTTTCTACCGACGCGAGACATTCTAGCTGTGGATGAAAGTGAGTGGCCGTTTGAAAGTGGATATTGGCTGGCGCAGGTGGTGTCGCATTTTATGCTCAGTTTTACTCTCAACTTGATAAAATAAAACTCGATACTTGAAATGTTAATGTGCAGTGTTGATTTAAAGGAGATTATGTTAAATTATAATACTGAGATGAAAATAAAATCACAACCATACTGAGTATTTGGTGATATAAAAACCTTGTATTCAAGTGGGCAAGGGCTTAGTTGAATATCAAATAATTTAAGATTATGATAGCGCCCAAAGATAGGAATAAAAAACAATGATCTAAGCGCCCGAATGTGGTCCGTGTTGATCGTTTTTCCCATCCAACATGCCCATGCAATATACAGAGATTTTTAAAGTTGTAAAAAATGATAATTTTCAGGTGATTTTTTTTTTATATTTTTCTTATTTTTGCTCAAAACATATATTGTGGGTACACGTTAGAACCCACAATCTATGTTTTGGAGCAAACATAAGAAAAATAGGTATACCCCTGCAAACCCCAGTATTTCTATATAAAAGTGGGTTTTAATGGGGTATACATTTCAAGGACATGTTTTCCTGATGTACGCTGAACTAATTACACCCAAGGATAATAATGTAACAACAACGATAATGTTTAAATGGATAATGTCACATCAACTGCTATGGTCATACGGAGACTGTATTTCGTTTTCAACTCTAGATCGAACGCCTGTAAAAGTCACCGAATCCTACATACAAACCCTGATTTGAAGGCAAATGGCTTCGGCGTTTGAAAACACAATTTTCTTTGAACGAAATCACTAGATCATACGTGTAGCTTGTTTAGCAGTTTGTCTCGAAGAATGATTTTAAACTACAAGTCGTCACACTGTCGTCTAGAATCCTGAATAAAAAGTGGGCCGCCGCATGGAAAAACCAACAATCTGCATATGCGAAAACAGAGGCGCTGATCAGCGCCTTTGTTTTCGCTACTCGGATAGTACAATTCCTCTTCTTCTTAAATCCGAAATTTCAAGCTTCTAACTCTTTTCTGTGATTGTACAGGTCGGTTTGTGTTGGACCTGTCCGGAAACCACATTGTTGGTTTTCCCACGAGGCGGCTCAAGTCATAATGAACGCACGATACGTGTGCTCAAACTTTTTGAAATGGAATGTTATAGTGCTGCATTGTTTGTAATGAGAAAAACATACATGAACATACGAGAATGTTCATCTACATGTCTAATGAAATACAGTGTTCTAACATTTATTTTGGTTTTCGAGTATAGTCTACAATGACATGGAGTTCGTGTGTAGTTTTTTTTTAAATGTGACAACTAATAAATATAAGCAATTCTAATATCCTAGTTTCCCCGACACTATATACTGTCATATTTTGATCCTTTGTCGCCTGCAGAAATCTTTTCTCCCGAGCTCTGAAATAAGTAGAAATAGAATTCAACGCCAATAAACGATCCAATATCATCAATTCATTACGAAAACTTGCCCATGCAATATACAGTGATTGTTTAACCTTCAAAAATGACGAGTACCCACAATCTATGTTTTAGAGCAAAAATAAGTAAAATAGGTATACCACTGCAAACCCCAGTTTTACTATATAAAAGTGGGGTTTAAGGGGATAGTCATTGCACGGACATGTTTTCCTGGTGGTACGTTCATGTCAGAATGTTCCACCTGTTTTGAAGCATTGCTAAGAAAGATGTAATAAGAAACAGACACAAAATTATGCAAGCAGTAGCCAAGCGAGAAAAAAATAAGCCATTTCAAAATGGTACATTATAGAAATTTTGATCTTTTTCACATCGTTTCATGTTTATTGGTGTAATCGCAGACCAAGCTACCAGTTAAACTGAAGATAGCAGAGTAAACAAACAATATACATGTATACAATGGAGTACATGTATACATCTTTACGAAAACTTGCCCATGTAATATACAGATTTTTCAGCAGTAAAAACATGCCCAAACATAAAGTCATGTTGAGCCAAGGGAATTAAGTGCGAAATTTCCGTAAAATAAGCCGATTCATTGATGCAGTTATTTCCCTGTAGGCCACTGACAAAGTATCGATATAATTGTCTTGAGCAGACAGATTTACCTGTGCAATTCATCGGACACCTGGCGCGAAGGAATCCGATTATACCTGTAGTGATAATACCTGTTGAAGATCCCTATTTCAATTGCTCATGACGCGTGCCTTATTGACAGTTTGTAGGAAGGAGAGACGTAAATTTATTTTGTATTGTACATTTTAAAATCAAATGAATAATTCGAATTGTAGTTTGGTAAAAGACTTCAACAAATTAAATTATTAAACGCTCACATACAATAAAATACCAATAATAAACAGAAGTGTAAAATTATGTAAAAATTATAAATATAAATTTGAATATAAAATAAGACTGAGTCAAAGAAATTTAAAAAGCTTGAAATTAATTTCTAGTTCATTATAGTTCTCATTGGCAGGTTCTTCTTTGCCTACTTGTACCTTTCTATTTCGAATTCGATTCGACGCTTTTTGATTGCATTACGTCGAGAATACCTTGATTCCAATTTCCAGTAGTTTTCATTTATAGTATTGTGGCTTCTTTTTTGCCTTTCACTTCCATTCGTTTACGCGTTTTAAGTTCATCAACCGTTTGGTCATGTTTATTGCTGCGCTTTTGATGAACCATCATTCATTTTTCTACGCATTGACCACTGAAATTGAGCAAAGTCCCGCATCAATTTACAAAGCTGGGCACATGATATAGGAGACAGTGCATGTACGGCGTTACGTGCGAGGATCGCAGTCACAAACTGTTAAAGACATCCACAACTGTTAAAGACGTCACTTGAGAATTACCGGATTTGTGTGACTCTCCACACATTATATTTCACACCTAAGTCATTTATTGCCTGCACTAATCTGTCTGCGTGATCAGATTTCTGATTTGACACTTCTGCCTTAATGCCAAGTTGCATGCAGTTATCAAGCGGGTTGGACATCAAAATGCCTTAAATTCGCATAAACAAATGCAGTTATCTGGAACAACCTTAATGGCAGTTTGTTTTTACACCCATATTGTTTTGCCAAGTAAAACATTTCAAGTTTTCTGCTGTTCTGTTCATTATGTCAGATTCATAATACTTCATGTCTTTTGAAATATCTGTGTGATTGTTTTTTATCAACCACAAACCAGGGGCAAGCAGGTTCAGGAAGTTGTCAGTGACAGCCGATGGAATAAGTTACGCATGTTCCCAAGTCGACTGTTGGCGATGGTAGGCTTGCCATTTGACAAGAAAATAAAATATACAACTACATGAGCCATAGCACGACAAAAACAATAAAGAAATAACATGTTTGTAAAGCGAAGACTAAGACCAACATGCATATCCATTGAGTGCAACTTAAAAGTTTGCGAGTTACTTTTATAAACTCATATTTTTTATTCCCCAAAAGAAGTGAGATTACGTGCCCATGCTGATCTGGGACTGCGCCAAATGAACATATTGTGATGCGGTTTGACAACTAGCGGGTATCTTGTCAAAACACTGCCTGTATGGAAGAGTGTGCATCTATTCGCAAGTGTTAAAAGTTTGCTACCTGTAATAAAATTTTGATGGCTTGCGCGTGGCTTATAGCCCCAGGTAAACAACAACACGATCGTGTTTTCTTAGCAAACAATTAGTGCAATGGGTTTATTTGTTTATTAAAGTCTCATTTTGATGTACAGTCTACAAATACATATTTACACATAAAACATATAGTAATACATCAAACCGTTCTTAATAGAACTACAAGAGACTATATCACAAATAACATAAAATTCAGATTACATTGATCTATATATACATGTAAAATGGACACTAAAAAGAAAATTGATTGAAGACAGAAAAAACAATTGTCAGAAAGATAGCTTTATGTCCAAGCAAATGCCTAATGTCATTTGGTACCGGCTATCACTCATAAGAAAGAAAGAAAGAAAGAAAGAAAAAGAATAATGCGGTTTATATAGAGGCTCAAGTAAATTCTGCTCCTGTCTGACATGGGGTAATTTGGGTGAATATGGACCACTTATATTTTATATTGTAAAATTTTATTGAAAAAAGGAGATATTTTGCTCAAAGCATTGTTTTTCTTGAAAGAAAGAAAACATACTACGTTTTTTGTATCTGCTCTATTTAAACAATTGACACATCATTTATTTAATTCAAATTTTGATTATTGTCAGAAAGATAGCTTTATGTATAAGCAAATGCCTAATATCATTTAGTACCGGCTATCACACATGAGAAAGAAAGAAAGAAAGAAAGAAAAAAGAGAAAGAAAGAAAGAAAGATAAAGAAAGAAAGAAAAAAAAGACGGATCAATTTGGCACATAAATTATCTATGTACTGAATTCTAGTAACATGATTATTTTTAAAATGAAAATATAAAATAAAACAACTTACGCTATCCGGCTATCCGAGGAGGCGGTTCTAACGTGAATCCATAATGTTTTCAGCAAAAATATATAAAAAAAATATGGAATTTTTCCGACGAATTTTCCATTTTTTTTTTTTTTTTTTTTTTTTTTTTTTTTTTTTTTTTTTCAGCTTGAAAAATCTCTGTACATTGCATGGGCAAGTTTTCGAAACGTGATTGTAATTTATTTGCTGGAAGAAGCCATGGTTAGTTAGCACACAAACCTTGGCCATATATGTTTTGCAAACATGTTAAGTAGAAAGTGTCACTGTGAAACTGAAGACGTTAATCCAAAAAAAAAAATTTTTTTTTCGCAACAAATTTCACATCTGTCTTGGTTAAAGTAATTTTCAAATTAAATGCGGCGGAAAATTAATTTTCAAAAGATGTTTGCGCTTTCATTTACATACCGAACTATTTGATTATAAAGTGACCTTTAATTGATTGCACATGATCTTAATTGTTGAAACGTAACTAAATAGCGTGCACGTGGAAACACACACACAAAAAAGAATAAACAAATAGATTAAACAAATAAAGTAAAATATGGAAATATAACAAAATAGTAATAATATCGCCCAAAATTCAAGAGTATTGATTTTTGTTGTTTTTTATTTTTTCATTCGACCTAATTTCATTACTGTAACAAATAGCGCGTACATGTATATTGCCTGGAGTCACTGTCACAATAGCTCAGTCAAGGAAACGGACTTAGAAAAATTTGATGATATTTATTCTGACTTCTGAATGCTCAAAACCGATTTTCGGGATTATCAGGAACTAAAACGGACAAAGATACACTTACAAATTATATATCAGCTTAAAGTCTAGAAGACAAAGAATAAGATTATAACAGGAAAAATAATCGCATTTGAACAGAAAATAGAGTTTGACCCATGTAAAATGCGAACATTCGTATATTTGACACAGAACCAGTATCAAATAGATATGACGCATACCAGTCGCATTTCTGAGCCCCAGTTACCACGAAGATGCCAAAATAATTTAATAAAATTGATATCATTTTGAAGGTAATAAAATTTTCTTTCAAACAGTAACAGGAAAAAATATGACATTTGCAAAGAAAATGTATTTAAGAGAGTTTTTGCTAAATGTCCCTATTGTTCCTATGTAAAAAATTGGACAGGTAAACTAGTTCACACCTTTTACGGAAACAGGTAAATCTTCGGCAATTTCCGGCGCTATGATGTTTATGTTTGGGCATGAAAAAAACAAAAACAAAGTTTCATTGGAAAAATTTTGATATTTTAATATTTTTGCATAACACATTGATTGTGAGTACCCACAATCTATTTTTGGAACAAAAATAAGAAAAATAGGTATACCCCTGCATACCCAGTTTTGCAATATAAAAGCGGGGTTTAACGGGTATACGTTTTATGTTTTCCTGATGTTGGTCTTCATACCTTGCATATTCCTGGGACGGCAATACACCAGAAGTCGTGGTTCGGGAACATCCGTATGCCTCTCCTACCACTGGCGTATTGGAACAGCGTGCCGAATATAAGATAGCAGCCGATTAAAGTGAACAATCTGAAAATATATGCCAAAAGTTGTAATTAGGAAACAGGAGCTTGAATTTTTTTCCACCTGTCTGCCATACGGAACAAAAACATAAAGATAGAAGGAATTGTGCATTGGCATTCGATATTGTTACTCTTTCAATCACTGAAAACAACAACGTAATGAAAATGCTGATATCTTATTACATGAGAAGAAGGCTAAGCAAGTGAAGTAGTCGGTTACAATGTAAATTTGCGTCATTTTGGAACAAATCACTCTACTTACACTATAGCAAAGATTGCTCCACCACTCAATGAATCGTCAGCTGGTTTTGAAGGGGTTATAGTTGGGGCTAAAGGGGTTATAGTTGGGGCTAAACCACAGGCGTATTTACTTAAAAGCACAAGAGTCTGCAAAGCAAAATAGAAATGGCCAATAGCTGTTATGAATGTATTATTACCGTAGTAGACTCGCCTCACAGATATAAATATGAACAATAAGCCAGTTGCTATTGGTCGGTAGATATTTGACGTATGTCTACTGTGATAACATTCTTTTATACAGAACATGAAACACCTAATCGTTTTCTTATTTTTGTTCAAAAATTTGATGTTCTACGGTTCTGTCAGTTTTTGTCTTTATCCCTTCGATGACGTTGATAATGTTAAAAAAGGTACAAGTAGGCAATGATCAGACAGAGGCACAATCTGAAAGAAATTCCCACTCCAAAAACCGAGGTGGAAAAACTAAATTGACAATTAGGTACTTATACTTAGAAAATATATCGTAAGCCGTGTGAGCAGCTATTTCCCAATTGGAAGCCACTCAGTTACCCGAACTTAAATAAAATTATGAAAACATACATGAGGTTCAAACAGCACACAAATTCAATTCCAAAATATAAAAGAAATGGAGTCACACAAGGAGACTTGGAACGATTGGCAACACAAAATTACTGGGGGCTTAAACCGGGGCGCCTAAACTCACCCTTATCTTCTGCAGTGGTTCACATTTAGTTAGTTGTTCGGTCCTCGTGGTTAAAACGTATTCTACATTATTACCTAATTACATTAAAATTGTATAGAATTACCTATTTGTTATTTTCTTTTATTACCTAATTGACTCCTCCGCCAGCAAGGTATAGCCACGCCCACCCCTATTTCCTTAGACAAACTTTGTGTTTTTGCACCTAAATTTACCTGTAAAAAGCACGTGTTGGTTTGTTTGTCAAACCCACGTGTTGTCTAACCGTCATTGACCGTTAGCTAATGTGCTGATTAGAATGGTCAATGTAAAATGAATATTAATGATGGGTGGTTTGACGGAGGACTCAATTACATAAAAATTGTATAGAAATGGCTATCTGTTATTTTCATCTGTTCCAGTAACTATTGTTAATACTTTGAAACAGAATCAGGCAATAGAAAATTCTATTGCCTGGCCAGTGATCAGTCTATTGCCTGGTCATGTTATATGTCATATGACTGCAATGTAACAAGGTAACAACATGAAATAGTACCAGACAATAGAAAATTATATTGCCTGGCCAACTGTCTATTGCCTGGTCACATGATAAGTCACATGACTATAGATGTATTAGGTAATAAAACAGTTATTTCAAGCTTAAACAGGCAATAGTGCAAAACATTTACCCTCGGTGAAGGTACCGACTTGACATGCAATAGCATGCCAAATCGGTGCAGCAGCTCGGGGAAAATATTTTGCACTATTGCCTGCTGAAGCATGAAATATAACTGTATACTATTCCAGTAATTATTGTTAATTCCATGAAATAGTACCAGGCAATACAAAATTCTATTGCCTGGCCAGTGATCTGTCTATTGCCTGATCATATTATATGTCACATGACTGCAGTGTTACAAGGTAAGAACATGCAATTGCCTGACGTTAGGTAAATGCGAAATAATGTTACGCAACGTCGCGCCAAAATTGGTACTTACCATGCAAATCGATTGATATGTTTAAAGATTTTAATCAATTTCGGTATGATAAGATAAAGTATTGCTGAGAGTGTGATAGTAAGAATTTATACCCTTCGAAAATGATTATCAACCTCGGCTTCGCCTCGGTCGATAATCAATTCCACAGGGTGAGAATTCTTACTATCACCCTCACAGCAATGTTTTATTTATATAATATTGTATTTACAGTAAGCATGCGCAGAGTAGTGAGCTGTGTGCCTACAGTGAACAGGCGCTTAGTACAGTGAACATGACATGTGAACATGATTACATGTAAAACGTAATATTGTGCTAACAGCAAGTCATGCACATATACAGGTGCGATCACTTATTAACATACCCCTGCGATATTCAGAAATAAATTGACAACTTTTCTTGTTTTTGAACAATCGTCACTTGCAAGAAATAGACAACTGGATGAATTTGTTTATATTATATTTTAAGTATGTCTATAAATATTTACTCTGTATAAATAAACTTCCAGATCGTGTGATGCTGTACGCCTAAATTGATTACACAACATATGAAGCCAAATTTTTAACAAAAAATTCATTGATATTCCAGATTCAAAGATTCCACAAGGAACCATGGTTAATGGTTTGTAATTTTGTTTATAAATTATGAAAGAATAGCCATTTTTGTACTACGGCTGAAAATTTGGTGTCTTTATGAGCACTATTTACAGAGTTACACCCTGATTTTCATTTATTGTGCATATTAGAATTTCATAGTAAAACGGTTCTTACAATATAAAACTAAGCATGTCAGTGTTATTTTGCAAGAAAACTAATATTCTACCAGGACGATTTTACGAACAAAACTTGCTAGTGGGTTCTTTTATGAGGTAAGCATGCCTTAAGGCACTGTGGATTCACATATGGCTTTGTATTCTGCCAAAACGTGGGTTGACATTTCATCATATAATTCATGGTTTGTGTCTCGGCACAGAATATCATAGGGGAATGGGACTTTCACAAAGAAACTTTCATACTTAGGCTATCTCTCACTGCCCATATTCATGATATTTAAATCCTCTTGTTTAGGCATATTATCAAGATAATCACGAGGACATTCAAAGACAGACGTTCCTCTAATATCAATAATAGGGATGAATACAAAGAACATTTGCTTTGCATAAATACAAATACATGTATACCATTTTGACATCCTTTATTGGCATGTTAATTTCCATGACTTAATCGCTATAGCAGAGGTTTGGAATATCACAAAGAGGAGATGCGAGTCATTGTCCAACAATAAATTCAGCACACTTAGCCCCTCGGTGCGTAGGTAACAATCATGACTTGTATGATGAAATGCCAACCCACGTTTTGGCAGAATAAAAAGTCATGGGTGACTCCAAAGTACTTTAAGACATGCTTGCCTTATGAAGGAACCCACTAGCAAGCTTTGGTCGAATAATCGCCCTAGTAGAATATTTGTTTTCTTGCAAAATTAGTTTTATATTGTAACAACCGCTTTATCATGAACCTCTAAAATGTACAATAAATGAAAATCAGGATGTAACTGTAAATAGTGCTAATAAAGACACCATTTTCAGCCGAAGTACAAAAATGGCTATTCTTTCATAATTTACAAACAAAATTACAAACCATTAACCATGGTTCCATGTGGAATCTTTGAAACTCGAATATCAGCGAAATTTTTGTTAAAAGTTGGCTCCGTATGTTATGTAATCGATTTAGGCATACAACATCTCACGATCTGGAAGTTTTATATATAGAGTAAATATTTATAGACTTACTTAACATATTATATGAACAAATTTATCCAGTTGTCTATTTCTTGCCAGTGACGATTGTTCAAAAACAAGAAAAGTTGTCAATTTATTTCTGAATATCGCAGGGGTATATTAATAAGTGAACGCACCTGTAGTAGCGTTCAGTGTACTTTACAGTGAACATGCGCATCGAGTGCACTGTACTTACACCGAACATGCATATAAAACGCAGTTGTACTTACATAAAGCAGTGTTGTATTAGTAAGGTCTCGTTCCGTATCTGCTAATAAAATGTCTGATTTCAGCGTTGGACTACATCTGAGTTGAATATTTGTGACTCTGAAAAGTAGACGAAAAGCAAAGCATCAGTTATGATACTTCGTCGGTGAGAGAATATATTTTGTATAAACTGATTTTAAATGTTTCTGGAATATTATTCGTGTAGATAAATTCAGAAATGTAGTTACAATATGACTGTGTTCATACGACGAGCAAATAATTTGAGCCGCCTCATGGGAAAACCAACAATCTGCATAGGTGAAAACAAAGGCGCAGATCAGCTTCGCGGTAACCGCGAAGCTGATCAGCGCCTTTGTTTTCGCTACAAGGATAGTACAATCCCTCCTCTACTTAACTACAAAATTTCAAGCTTCTAGCTCTTTTCTGTGCTTGTACAGGCCGGTTTGTGTCGGACCTGTCAGAAACCCAAATTGTTGGTTTTCCCACGAGGCGGCTCATTTAAAAGGTCCTTACAAGTCAAATTCTCCTTTGTCCGCATGGTAGGTGATTTCTAGTGTTCCATTCTCATCCCTGTGTATCTGGGCGGAGTCTTGTTTTCCTAGGTCGTATATCAGTGACTTGGGGACACCGAACCTTTCCAAACATACCTGCAATATATGGATAAACTGGTGGGTTTGTTGTACATTTATACGAAATGTTCATACAAGTATAACTATCTGAGCTAGTTAACATCCCTGAAAAGACAACCGAAAACACTACCAAAGGAAAGTAGGATGAGCATTTTTGCGAAAAAAGTTGGGTTTTAGCTGCGAAAAAAATCAATGATTTGGGGGGTAGGGGTGAGAAATATCTTATAACCTGAGTATACATGAGATAATAAATTGATTTTAACCTAGAACTGATCAATTATGGTATAAATATTGTAACTGAATTTCAAAAGGGACACTTGGCCCTTTCGTTTTATGTTGCCTAGCAATGATAGAATTTAGAAAATGCTGTAAACCAAATTCATAGAGGAAAATGGTTGCTAGGCAACCACGTCTCGAGCACTAGTGCAAGACTCGAATTGACCGAAGCAAAATATTTCAGAGATGAATGTTAACACAGGCAGTACTCAATAATCATAAGATACCGTTTTTAAAATTTGTGACATAGCTAGATTTATATACACTACGTTTGTTCGAATGGGCAAATGGTGGCCATAGATACTGCACGAGTGGTTCTTAAATAACCATAGCAACCAAAGTGGATGAGAAAATTTGATAAAACATGCTCCGTAGAGAGATCAGATGTGTATCTAGTGAACAAAAGTAGTTAACTTGAACCAGTCAACAAGGTTTATAAAACAAGAGAAAAGTCTCAATCATTATTGGATCATCCTCGTATTGTTATAATACTGTGTAGTTTGTTTTCTGGCACACTCACAGAATTCGTGATATATAGGTTGTAACGAAATATGACCCATCTGGTACTCATTAACTCATGGCCAGCGGGCTAATTATGCCTTTTTCGATAGCACCAACCCATGTTTAAATACATTTTGCATAATAATGACCTCAGATGTCAAAAGTCAAGATGATGTCATAAGGTTATTTGGACTAATTATGTAATTAACTAAGGCTATAATTTTCGGTTACATTTCTACAAATGATTTTATTTGCATTTAACTGTCCGTAGAGTTTTGTCATAACTAACGATCACTGTCAGATCACTGTGTTCTCATTCCTGAAGGCGAAAATAAGACTGCGTTCGATAGGAATGGCAAAACGTTTGCAAGGTATTCGTCATTTGTACAAATATTTAACTGACTTTATAACTTTATACAGTGACGTTCATGTTTTTTGTGGAAAGGAACAGAAGCACACACCGCACACGCCTTATAGCGAATAATAATAAGGAATAAGTCTTGTTACCAATTATGTAACGTGCAAAGTAATAGTAGTAGCAGTAGAACATGTAGTAGTAGTAGTAGTAGTAGTAGTAGAAAGTGGGCTTTTTACGTCTTCCCGGGCTGGACGGACTTAATCCATTATCCAACCACACGGACGTACTTAAAATGCAAGATATATATGGCAAGTTTCAATACTTTTTAACCCAGAACATGTACATGTATAGACGGAGTTAAAACAATATGCATACCATTTAGTCATTGAATCTTTTTTTCCTTTTACAGGCATTGAATGCATGTTTATATAAAATGTATGTAATTCAGACAAACTAACTGCAGAACTACATCATTCGGAAAGAAAGTAACGTTTAATGAAACAGTGTGACAGTGAAGCACGCTTGGGCTGATTTCCACACTCAACTGAAGGAAATGTGAAGCTATAATAGTGATTTCTTTGGTTTTCGTTTTTTTGCAGTCAACAGTGACATGATTGTGGTGGTTTGTGGTCACATGAAGCGGTAGTTCTAGTCGTCAAACTTGACAATCAAATTATTAAAATGATGCTCATTTGAGACATGTCAGACCCGAAAATCACGACTTGACCAATATCTGAGAATAACCATAATGTACAATACACCATCACTTTTATTTCGGTTTTGGCAGTTTGGTTTTGTTGTGACTTAACGTCCAATAGAATGATTTTGTTTTCAGTAATGCGGGTACGGACCAACCGCTTCCTGGGTATTTAAGTCAGTACTGTGGGAAGCCAAATGTGTCCTGCTCAAGGACATTGCACTGCGGAGGAAGGTATCAAACTCAGGACGTCAAATGTCATTTTAAGAACGAGGCCCACGCTGCAAGTCACTAGAATTTAACTTGTGCCATGTTATTAATTTCAGAATTATTTCTACATGTATATACATGTATTTTTAATCTAAACCTTTCAGACGACACTCTAAAATTGCAACACTTTAATCGTTTTGCAACGTTCTTAAGGCACTTTTATTGCATTTTATCGTTTGTTTATAAATCTTAAATGGGAAACCTTAATTGTTGAAAACTGATTGTTCCTCCTGGATAGGGTCAATGAACGCAACAGCAACCAAACAGGCATATCTTACAATGCCGAACAAACAAACCGCTATAATACTAGACCTCAAATCAGTTGCTAAGTCGTATACTGATTATTGTTCTGTAACAAAGTTTTAATCTTGTGTCGTTTGTTTTTCCGCACACTCACAGACTCCTTGATATATAGGTTGGATCCAATTATGACCCTCTGGCAGTCATTTAACCCTGGCCAGCGGGCTAATTATGCCTTTTCCGACAACATCACCCCATGTATAAAATACATTCTCAGAATAATGACCTAAGATGTCAAACGTCAAGATGATGTCATAAGGCTAGGTGGACTAATTATGTAATTAATCTACACTATAATTATAGATTAGATTTCCACAAATGATTTTATTTGCATTTACTGTCCGTAGAGCTTTGTAATGAATAGCCACCATTGTCTTTTTTGCACAAACTCTTTATCAACGATTATTCAATGATGTAGCGTAAGAAACAGAAGTACGCATTTTAACTTCTTTGTTTTCTACAAAGGTGTTTAAGTATAGCTGCGTTCAGTTATCAATATATACATGTAATATTTAGAAATAAATTGACAATTCCCTGCAAAATTTAGAAATAAATTGACAACTCTTCTTGTCTGTGAACAATCGTCACTGGCAAGTAAGGGAAAAAAGAAGATTTGTTTTATACATTTTGTAAGTATGAGGGTAAACATTTACCTTTCGTATAAAACTTCCAGATCTTTGTAGTTTTTTTTTTTTTTTTTTTTTTTTTTTTTTTTTTTTTTTTGAAAGAATGGCCTTTTTTGTATCAAGGGTGAAAATGTGGTATCCTTATAGGCAGTGTTTTAAAGAGTTACGCCCTGGTTTTCATTCATTGTGCTTGTAGATTATCGAGGTCAAGATGTTGTTACGATTTAAAACTTAACACGCCGGTGTTATTTTGTATTCTGCCAGGACGTTTCTACAAAGAAGCATTGGGTGGGTTACTTCATGGGGTAAGCTTGTCTTACAACACTGAGGAATCAATCACCTCTGGCTTTGTATACTGCCAAAACGCGGAATGGCATTTCATCAAAGAGTTTCATGAATTTTTCCTCGCCACAGAATACCACGTGGATAAAAAAGAACGTAAGTGACACAGACAACCAACCTTCCAATAGAAATAACTAAATGTTGAATTTTAAATCATAGTAATATGACAGTGATGAATATAGATGGGTAATTATTTACACGCGCCCGATGCTCATAAATAGCTGCAATTGAAATATCACTTCTTTACTGTTACTGTATTGAACTGACAGTATTTTCTTTGTTGTGTGCCCTTTGAAGTCAACAGTGACAAGGTGGTGGCGTTCTGTGGTCAAAAGGAGTGGTAACGCTAGTCGACAATACACTATTAAAGTGCTCTTTTGTGTCAGTTTTGATCCTAATGTCACGGCTTGGCCACTGTCATCTGACATAAAACACGATCATTATGGGATAGCGCACGTGCCTATTTTGCTGACCAAGTGCTGCGTTTGTATCAATTTCGTTAACCCTGATACCATTTAATTACCCAATAATGACCACTGGATTCACCCATCGTTATCATTGGGATTAGTCCATTTTGGTTTGGGGGGGGGGGCTTCAGATGTGATTTTAGAATTTTATTCCATTTTTCAATGACATTCCTCTAAGCAAATAGAATACACAGAACCACAGAGGGGACGCCACTTTCTGCGATGTAACACCTGGGGCTATACTGTTTGCCCATAAAAGTATACATGTACCAGGCTTAAATGGGTAAGACAAACCTTTTCACACTGGTTCTGTTTGTCGTTTTCGAAAGCAACTTCTGAGATACAGCACATGTACCGTAGTCAGTTTTAACTCTGTCCAAGGCAAGGTTCTGTGAATAAATTGGACGTTTGCAAGACTATGGGAGTGGTATCACTGTGTACCAGCCGTCTTTATTGTCTTAATAAAAATATGGACATTTTGGAACTCAAATATTCTTTCAATAAATTATGAACGCCAATAAATTTTGAATCGGATTTTAAGGACCATCTGATATGGTCACTGTCCTGTAATTGTCTGGTGGGTAGCTTCAAATTTTATATTGAGGTAATAAAAAAGGATTGTGCTATCTAATATGATAGCTGCTTTTCACGAAATTATAACTAATATTATGATTATGTCTTAGCCACATCATGAAAATCCGACTTTCTGTCTATGAGAAAACAGACGCATAGACAGTTACTGCACAGTTGGTTAGCGCCTTTGTTTACGCTACATGGATGGTGCAATCTCTGTTCTTCTTCAATACGAAATAAAACTATTCTAGCATTCTTCTGTGACTGTACAGGCCGGTTTGTGTCATGTCTGGTAGGAAACTTCGAAGTACGGTTTTCTACCGACGCGAGACATTCTAGCTGTGGATGAAAGTGAGTGGCCGTTTGAAAGTGGATATTGGCTGGCGCAGGTGGTGTCGCATTTTATGCTCAGTTTTACTCTCAACTTGATAAAATAAAACTCGATACTTGAAATGTTAATGTGCAGTGTTGATTTAAAGGAGATTATGTTAAATTATAATACTGAGATGAAAATAAAATCACAACCATACTGAGTATTTGGTGATATAAAAACCTTGTATTCAAGTGGGCAAGGGCTTAGTTGAATATCAAATAATTTAAGATTATGATAGCGCCCAAAGATAGGAATAAAAAACAATGATCTAAGCGCCCGAATGTGGTCCGTGTTGATCGTTTTTCCCATCCAACATGCCCATGCAATATACAGAGATTTTTAAAGTTGTAAAAAATGATAATTTTCAGGTGATTTTTTTTTTATATTTTTCTTATTTTTGCTCAAAACATATATTGTGGGTACACGTTAGAACCCACAATCTATGTTTTGGAGCAAACATAAGAAAAATAGGTATACCCCTGCAAACCCCAGTATTTCTATATAAAAGTGGGTTTTAATGGGGTATACATTTCAAGGACATGTTTTCCTGATGTACGCTGAACTAATTACACCCAAGGATAATAATGTAACAACAACGATAATGTTTAAATGGATAATGTCACATCAACTGCTATGGTCATACGGAGACTGTATTTCGTTTTCAACTCTAGATCGAACGCCTGTAAAAGTCACCGAATCCTACATACAAACCCTGATTTGAAGGCAAATGGCTTCGGCGTTTGAAAACACAATTTTCTTTGAACGAAATCACTAGATCATACGTGTAGCTTGTTTAGCAGTTTGTCTCGAAGAATGATTTTAAACTACAAGTCGTCACACTGTCGTCTAGAATCCTGAATAAAAAGTGGGCCGCCGCATGGAAAAACCAACAATCTGCATATGCGAAAACAGAGGCGCTGATCAGCGCCTTTGTTTTCGCTACTCGGATAGTACAATTCCTCTTCTTCTTAAATCCGAAATTTCAAGCTTCTAACTCTTTTCTGTGATTGTACAGGTCGGTTTGTGTTGGACCTGTCCGGAAACCACATTGTTGGTTTTCCCACGAGGCGGTTCAAGTCATAATGAACGCACGATACGTGTGCTCAAACTTTTTGAAATGGAATGTTATAGTGCTGCATTGTTTGTAATGAGAAAAACATACATGAACATACGAGAATGTTCATCTACATGTCTAATGAAATACAGTGTTCTAACATTTATTTTGGTTTTCGAGTATAGTCTACAATGACATGGAGTTCGTGTGTAGTTTTTTTTTAAATGTGACAACTAATAAATATAAGCAATTCTAATATCCTAGTTTCCCCGACACTATATACTGTCATATTTTGATCCTTTGTCGCCTGCAGAAATCTTTTCTCCCGAGCTCTGAAATAAGTAGAAATAGAATTCAACGCCAATAAACGATCCAATATCATCAATTCATTACGAAAACTTGCCCATGCAATATACAGTGATTGTTTAACCTTCAAAAATGACGAGTACCCACAATCTATGTTTTAGAGCAAAAATAAGTAAAATAGGTATACCACTGCAAACCCCAGTTTTACTATATAAAAGTGGGGTTTAAGGGGATAGTCATTGCACGGACATGTTTTCCTGGTGGTACGTTCATGTCAGAATGTTCCACCTGTTTTGAAGCATTGCTAAGAAAGATGTAATAAGAAACAGACACAAAATTATGCAAGCAGTAGCCAAGCGAGAAAAAAATAAGCCATTTCAAAATGGTACATTATAGAAATTTTGATCTTTTTCACATCGTTTCATGTTTATTGGTGTAATCGCAGACCAAGCTACCAGTTAAACTGAAGATAGCAGAGTAAACAAACAATATACATGTATACAATGGAGTACATGTATACATCTTTACGAAAACTTGCCCATGTAATATACAGATTTTTCAGCAGTAAAAACATGCCCAAACATAAAGTCATGTTGAGCCAAGGGAATTAAGTGCGAAATTTCCGTAAAATAAGCCGATTCATTGATGCAGTTATTTCCCTGTAGGCCACTGACAAAGTATCGATATAATTGTCTTGAGCAGACAGATTTACCTGTGCAATTCATCGGACACCTGGCGCGAAGGAATCCGATTATACCTGTAGTGATAATACCTGTTGAAGATCCCTATTTCAATTGCTCATGACGCGTGCCTTATTGACAGTTTGTAGGAAGGAGAGACGTAAATTTATTTTGTATTGTACATTTTAAAATCAAATGAATAATTCGAATTGTAGTTTGGTAAAAGACTTCAACAAATTAAATTATTAAACGCTCACATACAATAAAATACCAATAATAAACAGAAGTGTAAAATTATGTAAAAATTATAAATATAAATTTGAATATAAAATAAGACTGAGTCAAAGAAATTTAAAAAGCTTGAAATTAATTTCTAGTTCATTATAGTTCTCATTGGCAGGTTCTTCTTTGCCTACTTGTACCTTTCTATTTCGAATTCGATTCGACGCTTTTTGATTGCATTACGTCGAGAATACCTTGATTCCAATTTCCAGTAGTTTTCATTTATAGTATTGTGGCTTCTTTTTTGCCTTTCACTTCCATTCGTTTACGCGTTTTAAGTTCATCAACCGTTTGGTCATGTTTATTGCTGCGCTTTTGATGAACCATCATTCATTTTTCTACGCATTGACCACTGAAATTGAGCAAAGTCCCGCATCAATTTACAAAGCTGGGCACATGATATAGGAGACAGTGCATGTACGGCGTTACGTGCGAGGATCGCAGTCACAAACTGTTAAAGACATCCACAACTGTTAAAGACGTCACTTGAGAATTACCGGATTTGTGTGACTCTCCACACATTATATTTCACACCTAAGTCATTTATTGCCTGCACTAATCTGTCTGCGTGATCAGATTTCTGATTTGACACTTCTGCCTTAATGCCAAGTTGCATGCAGTTATCAAGCGGGTTGGACATCAAAATGCCTTAAATTCGCATAAACAAATGCAGTTATCTGGAACAACCTTAATGGCAGTTTGTTTTTACACCCATATTGTTTTGCCAAGTAAAACATTTCAAGTTTTCTGCTGTTCTGTTCATTGTGTCAGATTCATAATACTTCATGTCTTTTGAAATATCTGTGTGATTGTTTTTTATCAACCACAAACCAGGGGCAAGCAGGTTCAGGAAGTTGTCAGTGACAGCCGATGGAATAAGTTACGCATGTTCCCAAGTCGACTGTTGGCGATGGTAGGCTTGCCATTTGACAAGAAAATAAAATATACAACTACATGAGCCATAGCACGACAAAAACAATAAAGAAATAACATGTTTGTAAAGCGAAGACTAAGACCAACATGCATATCCATTGAGTGCAACTTAAAAGTTTGCGAGTTACTTTTATAAACTCATATTTTTTATTCCCCAAAAGAAGTGAGATTACGTGCCCATGCTGATCTGGGACTGCGCCAAATGAACATATTGTGATGCGGTTTGACAACTAGCGGGTATCTTGTCAAAACACTGCCTGTATGGAAGAGTGTGCATCTATTCGCAAGTGTTAAAAGTTTGCTACCTGTAATAAAATTTTGATGGCTTGCGCGTGGCTTATAGCCCCAGGTAAACAACAACACGATCGTGCAATTAGTGCAATGGGTTTATTTGTTTATTAAAGTCTCATTTTGATGTACAGTCTACAAATACATATTTACACATAAAACATATAGTAATACATCAAACCGTTCTTAATAGAACTACAAGAGACTATATCACAAATAACATAAAATTCAGATTACATTGATCTATATATACATGTAAAATGGACACTAAAAAGAAAATTGATTGAAGACAGAAAAAACAATTGTCAGAAAGATAGCTTTATGTCCAAGCAAATGCTTAATGTCATTTGGTACCGGCTATCACTCATAAGAAAGAAAGAAAGAAAGAAAGAAAGAAAGAAAGAAAGAAAAAGAATAATGCGGTTTATATAGAGGCTCAAGTAAATTCTGCTCCTGTCTGACATGGGGTAATTTGGGTGAATATGGACCACTTATATTTTATATTGTAAAATTTTATTGAAAAAAGGAGATATTTTGCTCAAAGCATTGTTTTCTTGAAAGAAAGAAAACATACTACGTTTTTTGTATCTGCTCTATTTAAACAATTGACACATCATTTATTTAATTCAAATTTTGATTATTGTCAGAAAGATAGCTTTATGTATAAGCAAATGCCTAATATCATTTAGTACCGGCTATCACACATGAGAAAGAAAGAAAGAAAGAAAGAAAAAAGAGAAAGAAAGAAAGAAAGATAAAGAAAGAAAGAAAAAAAAAGACGGATCAATTTGGCACATAAATTATCTATGTACTGAATTCTAGTAACATGATTATTTTTAAAATGAAAATATAAAATAAAACAACTTACGCTATCCGGCTATCCGAGGAGGCGGTTCTAACGTGAATCCATAATGTTTTCAGCAAAAATATATAAAAAAAATATGGAATTTTTCCGACGAATTTTCCATTTTTTTTTTTTTTTTTCAGCTTGAAAAATCTCTGTACATTGCATGGGCAAGTTTTCGAAACGTGATTGTAATTTATTTGCTGGAAGAAGCCATGGTTAGTTAGCACACAAACCTTGGCCATATATGTTTTGCAAACATGTTAAGTAGAAAGTGTCACTGTAAAACTGAAGACGTTAATCCAAAAAAAAAAATTTTTTTTTCGCAACAAATTTCACATCTGTCTTGGTTAAAGTAATTTTCAAATTAAATGCGGCGGAAAATTAATTTTCAAAAGATGTTTGCGCTTTCATTTACATACCGAACTATTTGAATATAAAGTGACCTTTAATTGATTGCACATGATCTTAATTGTTGAAACGTAACTAAATAGCGTGCACGTGGAAACACACACACAAAAAAGAATAAACAAATAGATTAAACAAATAAAGTAAAATATGGAAATATAACAAAATAGTAATAATATCGCCCAAAATTCAAGAGTATTGATTTTTGTTGTTTTTTATTTTTTCATTCGACCTAATTTCATTACTGTAACAAATAGCGCGTACATGTATATTGCCTGGAGTCACTGTCACAATAGCTCAGTCAAGGAAACGGACTTAGAAAAAATTGATGATATTTATTCTGACTTCTGAATGCTCAAAACCGATTTTCGGGATTATCAGGAACTAAAACGGACAAAGATACACTTACAAATTATATATCAGCTTAAAGTCTAGAAGACAAAGAATAAGATTATAACAGGAAAAATAATCGCATTTGAACAGAAAATAGAGTTTGACCCATGTAAAATGCGAACATTCGTATATTTGACACAGAACCAGTATCAAATAGATATGACGCATACCAGTCGCATTTCTGAGCCCCAGTTACCACGAAGATGCCAAAATAATTTAATAAAATTGATATCATTTTGAAGGTAATAAAATTTTCTTTCAAACAGTAACAGGAAAAAATATGACATTTGCAAAGAAAATGTATTTAAGAGAGTTTTTGCTAAATGTCCCTATTGTTCCTATGTAAAAAATTGGACAGGTAAACTAGTTCACACCTTTTACGGAAACAGGTAAATCTTCGGCAATTTCCGGCGCTATGATGTTTATGTTTGGGCAAGAAAAAAACAAAAACAAAGTTTCATTGGAAAAATTTTGATATTTTAATATTTTTGCATAACACATTGATTGTGAGTACCCACAATCTATTTTTGGAACAAAAATAAGAAAAATAGGTATACCCCTGCATACCCAGTTTTGCAATATAAAAGCGGGGTTTAACGGGTATACGTTTTATGTTTTCCTGATGTTGGTCTTCATACCTTGCATATTCCTGGGACGGCAATACACCAGAAGTCGTGGTTCGGGAACATCCGTATGCCTCTCCTACCACTGGCGTATTGGAACAGCGTGCCGAATATAAGATAGCAGCCGATTAAAGTGAACAATCTGAAAATATATGCCAAAAGTTGTAATTAGGAAACAGGAGCTTGAATTTTTTTCCACCTGTCTGCCATACGGAACAAAAACATAAAGATAGAAGGAATTGTGCATTGGCATTCGATATTGTTACTCTTTCAATCACTGAAAACAACAACGTAATGAAAATGCTGATATCTTATTACATGAGAAGAAGGCTAAGCAAGTGAAGTAGTCGGTTACAATGTAAATTTGCGTCATTTTGGAACAAATCACTCTACTTACACTATAGCAAAGATTGCTCCACCACTCAATGAATCGTCAGCTGGTTTTGAAGGGGTTATAGTTGGGGCTAAAGGGGTTATAGTTGGGGCTAAACCACAGGCGTATTTACTTAAAAGCACAAGAGTCTGCAAAGCAAAATAGAAATGGCCAATAGCTGTTATGAATGTATTATTACCGTAGTAGACTCGCCTCACAGATATAAATATGAACAATAAGCCAGTTGCTATTGGTCGGTAGATATTTGACGTATGTCTACTGTGATAACATTCTTTTATACAGAACATGAAACACCTAATCGTTTTCTTATTTTTGTTCAAAAATTTGATGTTCTACGGTTCTGTCAGTTTTTGTCTTTATCCCTTCGATGACGTTGATAATGTTAAAAAAGGTACAAGTAGGCAATGATCAGACAGAGGCACAATCTGAAAGAAATTCCCACTCCAAAAACCGAGGTGGAAAAACTAAATTGACAATTAGGTACTTATACTTAGAAAATATATCGTAAGCCGTGTGAGCAGCTATTTCCCAATTGGAAGCCACTCAGTTACCCGAACTTAAATAAAATTATGAAAACATACATGAGGTTCAAACAGCACACAAATTCAATTCCAAAATATAAAAGAAATGGAGTCACACAAGGAGACTTGGAACGATTGGCAACACAAAATTACTGGGGGCTTAAACCGGGGCGCCTAAACTCACCCTTATCTTCTGCAGTGGTTCACATTTAGTTAGTTGTTCGGTCCTCGTGGTTAAAACGTATTCTACATTATTACCTAATTACATTAAAATTGTATAGAATTACCTATTTGTTATTTTCTTTTATTACCTAATTGACTCCTCCGCCAGCAAGGTATAGCCACGCCCACCCCTATTTCCTTAGACAAACTTTGTGTTTTTGCACCTAAATTTACCTGTAAAAAGCACGTGTTGGTTTGTTTGTCAAACCCACGTGTTGTCTAACCGTCATTGACCGTTAGCTAATGTGCTGATTTGAATGGTCAATGTAAAATGAATATTAATGATGGGTGGTTTGACGGAGGACTCAATTACATAAAAATTGTATAGAAATGGCTATCTGTTATTTTCATCTGTTCCAGTAACTATTGTTAATACTTTGAAACAGAATCAGGCAATAGAAAATTCTATTGCCTGGCCAGTGATCAGTCTATTGCCTGGTCATGTTATATGTCATATGACTGCAATGTAACAAGGTAACAACATGAAATAGTACCAGACAATAGAAAATTATATTGCCTGGCCAACTGTCTATTGCCTGGTCACATGATAAGTCACATGACTATAGATGTATTAGGTAATAAAACAGTTATTTCAAGCTTAAACAGGCAATAGTGCAAAACATTTACCCTCGGTGAAGGTACCGACTTGACATGCAATAGCATGCCAAATCGGTGCAGCAGCTCGGGGAAAATATTTTGCACTATTGCCTGCTGAAGCATGAAATATAACTGTATACTATTCCAGTAATTATTGTTAATTCCATGAAATAGTACCAGGCAATACAAAATTCTATTGCCTGGCCAGTGATCTGTCTATTGCCTGATCATATTATATGTCACATGACTGCAGTGTTACAAGGTAAGAACATGCAATTGCCTGACGTTAGGTAAATGCGAAATAATGTTACGCAACGTCGCGCCAAAATTGGTACTTACCATGCAAATCGATTGATATGTTTAAAGATTTTAATCAATTTCGGTATGATAAGATAAAGTATTGCTGAGAGTGTGATAGTAAGAATTTATACCCTTCGAAAATGATTATCAACCTCGGCTTCGCCTCGGTCGATAATCAATTCCACAGGGTGAGAATTCTTACTATCACCCTCACAGCAATGTTTTATTTATATAATATTGTATTTACAGTAAGCATGCGCAGAGTAGTGAGCTGTGTGCCTACAGTAAACAGGCGCTTAGTACAGTGAACATGACATGTGAACATGATTACATGTAAAACGTAATATTGTGCTAACAGCAAGTCATGCACATATACAGGTGCGATCACTTATTAACATACCCCTGCGATATTCAGAAATAAATTGACAACTTTTCTTGTTTTTGAACAATCGTCACTTGCAAGAAATAGACAACTGGATGAATTTGTTTATATTATATTTTAAGTATGTCTATAAATATTTACTCTGTATAAATAAACTTCCAGATCGTGTGATGCTGTACGCCTAAATTGATTACACAACATATGAAGCCAAATTTTTAACAAAAAATTCATTGATATTCCAGATTCAAAGATTCCACAAGGAACCATGGTTAATGGTTTGTAATTTTGTTTATAAATTATGAAAGAATAGCCATTTTTGTACTACGGCTGAAAATTTGGTGTCTTTATGAGCACTATTTACAGAGTTACACCCTGATTTTCATTTATTGTGCATATTAGAATTTCATAGTAAAACGGTTCTTACAATATAAAACTAAGCATGTCAGTGTTATTTTGCAAGAAAACTAATATTCTACCAGGACGATTTTACGAACAAAACTTGCTAGTGGGTTCTTTTATGAGGTAAGCATGCCTTAAGGCACTGTGGATTCACATATGGCTTTGTATTCTGCCAAAACGTGGGTTGACATTTCATCATATAATTCATGGTTTGTGTCTCGGCACAGAATATCATAGGGGAATGGGACTTTCACAAAGAAACTTTCATACTTAGGCTATCTCTCACTGCCCATATTCATGATATTTAAATCCTCTTGTTTAGGCATATTATCAAGATAATCACGAGGACATTCAAAGACAGACGTTCCTCTAATATCAATAATAGGGATGAATACAAAGAACATTTGCTTTGCATAAATACAAATACATGTATACCATTTTGACATCCTTTATTGGCATGTTAATTTCCATGACTTAATCGCTATAGCAGAGGTTTGGAATATCACAAAGAGGAGATGCGAGTCATTGTCCAACAATAAATTCAGCACACTTAGCCCCTCGGTGCGTAGGAAACAATCATGACTTGTATGATGAAATGCCAACCCACGTTTTGGCAGAATAAAAAGTCATGGGTGACTCCAAAGTACTTTAAGACATGCTTGCCTTATGAAGGAACCCACTAGCAAGCTTTGGTCGAATAATCGCCCTAGTAGAATATTTGTTTTCTTGCAAAATTAGTTTTATATTGTAACAACCGCTTTATCATGAACCTCTAAAATGTACAATAAATGAAAATCAGGATGTAACTGTAAATAGTGCTAATAAAGACACCATTTTCAGCCGAAGTACAAAAATGGCTATTCTTTCATAATTTACAAACAAAATTACAAACCATTAACCATGGTTCCATGTGGAATCTTTGAAACTCGAATATCAGCGAAATTTTTGTTAAAATTTGGCTCCGTATGTTATGTAATCGATTTAGGCATACAACATCTCACGATCTGGAAGTTTTATATATAGAGTAAATATTTATAGACTTACTTAACATATTATATGAACAAATTTATCCAGTTGTCTATTTCTTGCCAGTGACGATTGTTCAAAAACAAGAAAAGTTGTCAATTTATTTCTGAATATCGCAGGGGTATATTAATAAGTGAACGCACCTGTAGTAGCGTTCAGTGTACTTTACAGTGAACATGCGCATCGAGTGCACTGTACTTACACCGAACATGCATATAAAACGCAGTTGTACTTACATAAAGCAGTGTTGTATTAGTAAGGTCTCGTTCCGTATCTGCTAATAAAATGTCTGATTTCAGCGTTGGACTACATCTGAGTTGAATATTTGTGACTCTGAAAAGTAGACGAAAAGCAAAGCATCAGTTATGATACTTCGTCGGTGAGAGAATATATTTTGTATAAACTGATTTTAAATGTTTCTGGAATATTATTCGTGTAGATAAATTCAGAAATGTAGTTACAATATGTGTTCATACGACGAGCAAATGAAAATATAATTTGAGCCGCCTCATGGGAAAACCAACAATCTGCATAGGTGAAAACAAAGGCGCAGATCAGCTTCGCGGTAACCGCGAAGCTGATCAGCGCCTTTGTTTTCGCTACAAGGATAGTACAATCCCTCCTCTACTTAACTACAAAATTTCAAGCTTCTAGCTCTTTTCTGTGCTTGTACAGGCCGGTTTGTGTCGGACCTGTCAGAAACCCAAATTGTTGGTTTTCCCACGAGGCGGCTCATTTAAAAGGTCCTTACAAGTCAAATTCTCCTTTGTCCGCATGGTAGGTGATTTCTAGTGTTCCATTCTCATCCCTGTGTATCTGGGCGGAGTCTTGTTTTCCTAGGTCGTATATCAGTGACTTGGGGACACCGAACCTTTCCAAACATACCTGCAATATATGGATAAACTGGTGGGTTTGTTGTACATTTATACGAAATGTTCATACAAGTATAACTATCTGAGCTAGTTAACATCCCTGAAAAGACAACCGAAAACACTACCAAAGGAAACTGCATCAAAAATTAGGGACATATTACAAAAGGACAGACAGGCAGACAGACGTGTAGACAGACAAACGGACAGACAGACGTCTAGACAGACAAACGGACAGAGAGAAAGAAAGAAAGGCAAGGAAGACAGATAGACAGACATACTTACGGCGACACCAGTACATTCAGAATCATTCCTGTCAGGTATATGGTCGAATGGAAAACAAGGATTCCAGAAATATTTGTCTTGATTTTTGTCTTCTATGTCGTGAAAGCTGGAACGAAAAAATACAAAAATACCAGCTGCTAGGCCATGCGAAATAAACTTTTCTTTATTTTCGTTTATTGCTAAGACAGTGAAATCTCTTCATCCAATGGCAACGTTAATATAATGCAGCTACGACAAACTCTAAAGTGAAGTAAAACTGTATATTATTTGTCAGTTAAATATCTAGAATTTGGTAACTGTTGAAAATGTTACCGGCCAGGTCGAATTGAAATAAATCTGAAAAGACTAAAGGTCCATCACATAACATCAATCTAAAAGTGAACAAAGTGGATTGCAGATGTGATATCACAATATCACACCTATATATCTGATGGAGATTTATGAGTGACGTTAATTCTGTGGGTATTTTCCAAAATTCTAGATTTGTCAAGGTAACTGCTTTTGATTATTTACTAGTTTGAAAATATAGAAAACTTCACTTAGGAATATCCTTGAAAAAGTGTAGAGATTTCATCACGTATGTTAATATACCTGAAGGGAAGCGGTTACTAAAACATGGATGACATTACAATATGGAACAATACGCCACGGTAAATTTACAGGAACCACAGAAAAGGGTTAACTTGCTATGGCGATCCGTCTTTCCTTGCCATGGTATAAGGGCCATTACTTTCCCATCATCATATATATACATTTATACGGACCAACTTGTGAACAAGGCGCACAGACCAAGAAAAGGGGAAAGGGGAAAATGATAGGGTTAACTTGACAATGGTCTCGGGTCCATGACTGTCCCATCATCAAAATACATTACATTGACTAGCTTGTGAACAAGACCAAGAAACGGGAAAGGGCAAATGATAAGGTTAACTCACTATGGCGACCCGTCGTCTCTCGATAATGGCCTGAGGTCCATGACTGTCCCATCATCAAATATACATTTACACGGACTAACTTGTGAACAATTGCCGGTTGATGTTTGTCCATGCACTTGTCCTATCAATGTTAATGAAAATGTCAAACAGGTAATACTATTCCACAGGATCATTCTTGCTAAATTTCCAATTCCAGATTCGAATAACGTAAACTGACCCTAAATGGATTTTTGAGACATTAACAGGAAAATGGTAAAAATAATTTGGAAAAGAATATGTATCTACATTTTAATTAAATCAATGTCTGTCAATGTTTCAGCAGATGACTGACATGGGCTATCCCAAAAGTATGAGGGCTATTTTGAAGGAATGTATCAGGCTATATGACATTCATGTTACATTATTCGATTAGCATGTTTAAAGAAATTGATAAATATAGCCATCCATAAATTGAGGTTATAATAATTTGGAAAGCTATAATCGTGATGGAATTAGCTAAATCATGGGCATTGTAACTTTGCTAGATTTATCAACTGGGCTTTTCATGCCCCTTTCGAAGCTGCATTCGCGTATCAGTTATTGAATCACCCTCACGTTATCTGAAATCACATGGCTATCTGTACATAGTGCAAGATTAACTGTACTGATTAATAAATCGTACAATGAATTAAACATAATGACGACATAACTTTTCATTGTAATGTTGCTGACACTACCTCTCCGTCCCACATGCTTTGTGGCAAAACAACTGACAACTGAGGTGGCGATTTCGATGTCTTTCTCACTGCAATTCTGTAATTAGTGTCATGTATGTATTATGTCATATCAAAAGATGAACAGCTCTTTCCCAATTAAGAGGTCACTAGGTTTAAATAGTCGCGAACAAAGAAGGCGTTTACCATTCACTGTCTGTACCCCATTCTAATTCATGAGAAGGTGTGGGGTGTGGGGACCAATATCACGGGCTATCGCCTAGGTCAAACCCAAGATATGACTCAAATTATTGACGTATTACCGAGTACTGCGGCTGCTAGGGGTCAAGATAACAGTGTGTCACATGTATGTACGAGTTATCTAATAATGATACAATATTTCAAATGATATCAGTATCTACTACAAATTAAATATCATACTAACAATTGAAATACCAGGAAATTTAAGTTTAGCATATTCATCTGTGACAATAAAGATATGGAACAAAACGGTGTTTAAATCTTTGTCTGCCAATGCCAGTGTTATCATTTTACTGTTTCATCACAGACATTTCATTTTCACATTTCATCGTTTGATTGATCGCTACAGCTGCTTAACACTTTTTCATCATGTCGTCATTTGTAGCGCTGTATTTATTCATAGCATTGATTTCGTCATGGACTAATAGTGTCACATGTGACTGCACAAAAATAAATTCCTGCTCCTGCAAGAACGATGATGGAACTGTTATTGATTTAAGTCCTCTCGCAAAAAGTGGTGGAGACCCTCAGTAAGTTGAGGCTTGTACAGGGTATTTTGGGATATGGGATATTGGCCTATTTTTAAGGGATACTGGGATATCTGTGGTTTTTATTTTGGGATATGGGATATTCAGGAATTTTGGGATATGGGATATTGGAATTTATTTTGGGATACGAGTTAAATTAATTTTGGGATATGGGATATTTTGGATGGTTTATTTTAGGATATTACCTACCCCCCTAACCAAGCCTCTAAGTTCACTAAGTAAAGGATTTGTAGCGTTGTGTTAATAACCGGCCATTTACATTTTATAGATTATCCAAGACCTTAAATGATCTGACAATATCAATAACAGTGATATTTACAAGGTTTATATCACAATATGCAGATCACAATATGCAGAGGGCCTCCGCCCATTGGGGCCTAAAGAAATAGATGGACTGCTTGTGCCTCCAGGCAAACCATCCATACATATAAGCCTTATTGGCTGAGTTGGGTGGACATATTTGAAGCACTTTTTGGATGTCATGACGTCCTAATTTCATGTAATTTGTATGTCTCTGGTCAGGTCAACATGCAGTGGCTTTTATGCGCTCCGGTAATTTAGAATCAAGTGTTCCCGTTTATGTTTCATAAAAATGTTTTATTTGAATAAAGTGTTTATTTCAACCGTGTCAAGACACGTGATTTCAGAACATGGCGCTTCTATTTGAGCTTCGTCATGAGAAAACCGGATTTGGTCTATGCGAAAACAGAGGCGTAGATTATCTTTGCAGTAACTGCGAATCTGATCAGCGCCTTTGTTCTCGTTACACGGATAGTACAGTTCCTCCGCTACGTAAATCCAACATTTCAAGCTTCTAGCCTGCTTCTGTGACTGTACAGGTTGGTTTGTGTCTGACCTGGTCGGAAACCTTGAAGACCGGTTTTCTCGTATCGCGGTTAATTTTTTGCTCATTTTCATTTACAGGTTTCTTGATGTCCAAGACCAGTCTGGGACTGGCGATACGTTTTCCTGGAATCCTTGCAATCCTTTTGATGAGGGCACTTGCTCTGGAGTCGCTGTACGTCACTTTTTGGTTTTATTCGCTTCGATTTCCAAATGCAATACACGTTAAACGTAGAGTAGATTTAAAAGCTGTGTAGTTAAGTGTACATGCAGAGTTCTGTGTTTCATTCAAATTTCCCGCAATATTTGCTGATGTTTTAATAAAAAAAAAGTGAAAACCTCGCTGACGACTAATTGACAAAATAACAACACCAGTATATTCTTTAAATATGTTTTGCATATTTTCTGGTCTTGGCCTTCTCTTCTTTCTTTTACATCACGAAAACATGTCCGTGTAATATATACCCCCCTCCTGAACCCTTTTTATATAGAATAATTGGGGTTTGCGGGGGTATACATATTGTTCTAATTTTTGCTCCAAGACATAGATTGTGGGTACCCACAATGTTTTGAGCAAAAATAAGAAAAATATCAAAACGTTTCTTTTGAAAATTATCATGTTTTACAACTTAAGGAATCTTTGTGTATTTCATGCGCACGTTTTCATAATGAGGTATTTAGACATTGCTGTCGCAGCCGAAGATATTCAGTGTATCAGGTATCAAAGATTTACAATGAAACGCAGTACCAGAATCTGTAACCTATGTTATTACAGGTATGTCAGACGCGACCTGCTATTCCTAATCCAATCCAGTTTAGCTGTGGTACACAGGACAGTGCAGACTTCCTAATAGATGATCAGCAGAGGCTGATGATTCAATACTCTGCTGAAACACAAGGTGTACTAAGGTAAGGAAACTGCCATAGAGCATGAAGATATCATTAAAGTAAGGATCTTGCGTTTTTCTTTTTTTTTTCATGGGACTATATCAAGAGTTTGATAAAATCATCCTAGATAGATGCACACTAGATCCGTTGGTTGTTTGCTATAACGTCTTCTTTAAGTATCAAGTACTTCATGAATATGGCAAATATTGTAAGAGCTATTTACTGCAAATCTATTACAGAACATAGTGATCATACTTATAAAGGATGTTTCATGGTATGGGTGCCTGATTGTTGGTTTGTTTTTTCCCCACTTCGGTTTTTGGAGTGGGAATCTTTTTCTGATTGCGCCTTTTCCTGATCTTGCCTACTTGTACCTTTTTATAAACCTATTTCAAAGCCAGCCAATAACGAAATTTGCGCCGCGACATGAGAAACCCAACAGTGTGGTTTCCGAGCAGGTTCAACACAAACCGAGCTGTACAAGAACAGAAGATGGATAGAGGCTGAAAAGTAAAACTAGATGACCAATGGTCCTGTAAACGCTCACCTTAGATATGGGATATATACCAATAAACTTGTTTGACCATTTTGGTCATGGGCCACCTATATTGACCTTGCCATAAAATAGGTCAAAGTCATCACATGGTGATAGTTTATGTATACATTGTAGTACTCTAGTCTACAATGTTACATGCCAAGTTTTGTTGAAATAAATCCACCGGTTCTGGAGAAAAGATTTTTGAAAGTTTTTACCACATATGGACATGGCGGCCATCTTGGTCATGTGACCTGGATTATTTATGTACATATTGGTTCTCTCTTTCTATAGATGCTTCATATCAAATTTGGCTTTGATTAGCCAAGCGTTTCAGAAAAGAAGATGTTTGAATATTATGGTGACATACATGTATATTGCCCCGGGATGGGGACATTCTGTTCCATACGTAAATGTATAACATCGCTGGAAACTAAAATTTATGATGAAAAATGATTGTTGAAATGCACTCCGATATTTATGTAGCAATAATGTTTGGGGAGATGAACTTAATAAGCTTTTTACAGCTTCCGTTCAAATCCTTTTGTACTGTTTGTGTATTTATATATGTAAATATGTATGTTTATTAATTGATCAAGTAAATATGTTTAAACCAAAAGATTTTTGCTATTTATAGCCATGGCGGCCATCTTGGACCATTTATATAAACTTTCATTCCCCTTTGCTACCGATGCTCCAAATGCAGTTTGGCTTTGATTGGCCAAACGGTTTCAGAGAAGAAGATCTTTGCATATTATGGTAATATACATGTATATTGGCCCAAGCAGGGGGAAGACCAGCACCTAGGGTCCAAAGTTTTTCAGAATCATAAATCTTCAGTCCATTTACCCATTTCATTTAAGTTTTTCCATTCAAATGAAATCTTGACAATTTTCCCCATTCAAATGCATAGGCGACCTATGTTGACCTTGCCGTAAAATAGGTCAAGGTCATCCCAGGGTCATAGTTTATATGAACCTTGTAGAGCTCCTCTCCCTGATGCTTCGTGCCAAGTTTCAAAATCGTAGGCCTTCTGGTTCTGGAGAAAAAGATTTGTGAAGGTTTTTGCTATTTATAGCCATGGCGGCCATTTTGGTCATGTGACTTGGACCATTTATATAAACTTCTATTCCCCTTTCCTACCAATGCTCCACATGCAGTTTGGCTTTGATTGGCCAAGTGGTTTCAGAGAAGACGATCTTTGAATATTATGGTTATATACATGTATATTGTCCCGGGGTGGGGGTAGACTAGCCCCTAGGGTCCAAAGTTTTTCAGATTCATAAATCTTCTGTCCATTTGCCCATTTCCTTTAAAATTTTCCCTACAGATGACATTTTGACAAGTTTTCCCATTCAAATGCATAGGCAGCTGATATGTGCCTTTGTTCTCGCATTTGCAAGATGTTGGTTTTTCATGACTTGGCTCGTTTGTTTCAGAACCACTAATGTTGTTCTAACATGCGACCAGAGCACAGAAAAGAACTTGAATGTAATTGGCGAGCAAGGTTCTTTGGCCATCTATGTAAGTAGTTTAATGCTGTGGACAAAAAGAGATTTATTCCATAATATCAAATCTATTTTTCTTACTTGTATATTTTTATTATTTTATATACTCAGTACATAAAGAAACGCAAAACGTATATTTTCGGCCATAACATGTACAATTTTAACGAGAACCATTTTAAATTCTCAAGACTGAAAGACTGACATGTCTCCTACCAGCAGACTTAAATCCATATAACTTAAACCCGAAAACGCTATGTATTTCAGTGTCAATCAAGAGTACCCATAAACAAAAAGTCGCAAGATTATATGGTGATGAAAACTCCCTTTTACTCCTTTAAACAAACTTTTTATGGTCAATTTGTTTTCTTAAAACAAAATTTAATTATTTGCTGATTGCTTCTCGTGAATCAGAATTGAGTTTGTGAGTCACTCAGACTAACTTGTGCTACTAAGGCCAACAGCATGACCAAAACGGCCAATCTGGCACACTAAAGAAGTATGTTTCATAAGTAAAATTTCGGGCTTGGCTGCACATGAAATGTGCAAGCCCTCTTCCGAAAGAATAATACTGTCTAAAACGCAGTTGTATACTGTCCATAAAATGGCATAACTTCAAGATTGTTCAAAAATTAAATTCGGGGTAGCAGCAAACTGCAAATTATATTGACGCCGTGAACTGTAGAGCATGTAAAGTTTTAGGTTGTCAACTTTCGTAAATGTTTGCTTTAACCTGGATTGTATCAGTTAAGAGAAACCTTTTACAATGAACCGGAAGTTCGATAAAACGACCTGAAATTTTAACTGAGGGTTAGCATTAAGGGAGTCACATGTATGTTAACTAATATTATGTTATCGAAAAAAGGGACATACTTTTTCACAAATTTGGTCAAAATGTCGAATTTCCAACGTGCCTGAATTTTTTTTGTAAAACATTATTTTTTTTTTATAAAATCCCAGAAAATTGTCCAGTTAATGAAATTTGATTTTGTGGGGTTTTTTTATGATTTGCTGGTCCACAATGATCATACTAAAAGCAAAAGTTTGTTTATTTTTTCTCTCAATAGTGATTTTTTTTTGGAAAATGTTGATTTCACAAGTTGTCTCCTAAAACATTTCACCGTTTTTAAATCGCAACGAAACTCAATTGTGAAACGTTCATATGAATGGCAAATTCTTAGAAAATTTTAGATTTTGAAAATATTTTATATTACGCGAAAAAAAAAATGATAATGAAAAGTTTGCGTTTCTTTTTGTACTGAGTATATATAGAGTATCTTACATGAGTGGTCATTTCTTATGAAATTAATTAATCGAGCCTTCTTGAGTTTAATAAATTTCATATGAAATGACCTCGATAGTAAGATTCGTTTTAAGGATGTTCGCTGCCAATGAAAAAGTATTCAAACTTTTTTTTCTAACCGCTCTTTTTTGATTCCAAAATACAACACAAGACAAAATAAATATAGGGTAGTGTGCATTTTTTCAAGCTACATGCCTCTGAATGAGACCTTTGAGCACCATGTTTTAAAATTAGTAAAATCAATTTATTTTTTAATTCTTTGAAACATACCTGTCTTGAACAAAGATATACTTAGAATGCTTTCAAAAGTCATAGTATTTACGTATCGCGGACTATTTTTGACCAAAAGCAAAGAAAAATTTGCAACTTGAAGCGATGACAAAATTTTACGATTCCTTTTCCAACCCTACCCCCATACTTGAAAAGTCGGAAAATAGCAATATTTTGAAATGTGCCAAACCCATATTTGTTGATTCAAACTTTTTCTTGTATTTTCACACAACATAGAACTTGGTAATATTGTTCGAATAAAAGAAAGAAATATATAGGGTAGTGTGCATATAAGAGAGAACCAACAACTTGAAAATCGGCATTTTCAGCCTTTTTTCGGCTGTTTTATTTCTTAAAGCCCATTTCATAAAAGCACCTAAAATTTTATAACAAGCACACCAAAGACCCAAAGACTGACTTAGAAGACTATGTTCACATATATTGCAGCTAAAATAAACATCGAACAAGTGCAATTAATTTGAAGATGTGTTATATTCAAGTTTAATCTACCCTATCCCCTAAATTTTACTGACAACTAAAATTTCTTTAAATGTTGCAGAAAATGGGTTGAAAAAAGAAGTTTCTTAGATTGACAATTTTCATAGCTCATTCAATGCATATCATCAATATAAAGCCAAATATAAAATATTAGGAAAATGTCTGCAACCGTTTATATATATTCAAGTTGACAAATTTTCAATGAAAATTTACATGTTTGTTACGGACGTCGTCAATGACGTTGCGTATTCAGGCCCGCAAAAATGTTAATACACGTGTGGTCATAACCATGATGACACGGTTATCCACTGGAAACCAGCGGCGTCACATGATAAAATGTTAACAGACAGCAAACTCATTCAATCTTTTAACAAAAAAGTGAAGCCTACAAATTACGGGAAAATAGTTTTATTGTTGTGAAATTAATGTTTTGTTTTACGAAACTAAGAATTTAATACACATTACGAAAACTTGCCCATGCAATCAACAAAGATTTTTTGAGCTTCAAAAATTGAAAATTTTCAGATGAAACATTTTGATATTTTTCTTATTTTTGCTCCAAAAGCTCCAAAACATAGATTGTGGGTACACGTTAGAACCGCCTCGGCCGAGGCGGTTCTAACGTGTACCCACAATCTATGTTTTGGAGCAAAAATAAAAAAATAGATATACCCCTGCATACCCCAGTTTTGTTATATAAAAGTGGGGTTCAAGGGGGTATACATTACACGGACATGTTTTCGTGATGTTCATTCAAATCAAATTAAACGAATTGACAGCGCACGAAGTTTGAGCAATATGAATATCAAATATTACCTGTTTCTTTCAGGATATGGTGTTAACCAGTAAATATGCCTGTCCAGGCTCAGGGTCAGGGTCTGGGTCCTCAATATCTGCAGGCTCAATTCTGTTAATCATGTACGTAAGAATAATCGTTGTTATTCTATAAACTAATAAACGGTGTATGGTATATGGCGAACTTTGAAAGTAGTTTCATTCGAATGAGCCGCATTGTGAGAAAACCAAAAATCTGCTTATGCGAAAGCAAAATCGCAGATAGGCTTAGCAGTAACTGCAAAGCTGTGATCAGCGCCTTTGTTTTCGCTACACGGATAGTACAGTTCCTCTACTTTCTAGATCTTAAATTACTGTATCAGCCTCTAGCCATCTTCTGTAGTTGTACAGCTTGGTTTGTGTCGGGCCTTTTCAGAAACCACATTGTTTGTTTTCTCATTCAAATGCGTGCTGACATTATTTTAATTCAGTTTTACGTCTCTTTCAAGATTATTTCAGCTCATATGAGACGGGCCAATTAAAGGTGGGCGAAAACTGGAGAACCCCGAGAAAAACCACCTTGCACACCCGCAAGCAGAGCTTGGCTAGTCCCACATGTCGCCAATTCGGGGCTCGAACCCACACCAGACACAGCGGTGAGATGATCGAGTGATTACGAGACAGCACTCTTAACCGCTCGGCCACGGGGGCCGCATGTTTGCTTACAAATGACGTAATAAAACGTTTAATTATAAAATAGATATTTGCAATTTATTGTCTTTGGAGTTCAAGTAAAATGAATGCGATAATACGATGCTAAGAGTATTCCATTCTGATAGCTATCAGCCTTTGCTTTCAGGAAAACATAAATGGAATTTTTATACGTGCACCTCATCGTACCACCAGTTTGGAATGGAGTGTAGGCATTTTTAGCTCACCTGAGCCGTTAGGCTCACAAAGTGAGCATATAGTATACCCATGCTCCGTCGTACGTCGTCGTCGTCGTTGTTGTATTCATTCACACTTTTCAAAGATCTCATCTAAAAACCGCTTGGCCAATCAAATTGAAATTTCATTTGGAGCATCCTTAGGAAGGGTCACATGACCAAGATGGCCGCCATGGCTATAAATAGCAAAAACATTTAAAAAATTTCTCTGGAACCGGTGGACCGGTTTCACTGAAATTTGTAATGTAGCATCAGAGATGCCTGCTCATCATAATTTATATTAATCATGACCCTGGGATGACCTTGACCCTTTTTACGGCAAGGTCAGCTTAAGTCGCCCATGCATTTGAATGGGGAAAAAATAGGAAAATGTCATTTAATGGCAGAAAACTTGCTAGGAATGAGCAAATGGACACAAGATTTATGTTTATGAAAATATTTTGGGCCCAGGGGTTGTCTGCCCCTGTCCCGGGACTATATACATGTATATGACCAAAATATTCAAACATCTTCTTCTCTGAAACCGCTTGGCCAATCAAAGCCAAATTTTATGTGGATCATTCTTAGGAATTGGGAATGAAAGTTTACATAAATGGTCAAGGTCACATAACCAAGATGGCCACCATGGCTATAAATAACAAAAACATTTAAAGATGTTCTTCTTCATAACCAGAAAGCCTATGTTTTAAAACTTGGCATGAAGCATCAAGGAATGAAGGTATACAATTATTTTTTTATAAATCATGACCCTGGGATGACCTTGACCTATTTTACTGCAAGGTCAACTTAGGTCGCCCATGCAGTTGAATGGGGAAATTGTTAAAATGTCATTTGAAGGGCAAAACTTGCAGTAAATTGGCAAATGGACTGAATTTTCATCATTTGAAAAGACATTGACGGCAGGGGTTATTCTAACCCTGTCCTGGGTTTATATACATGTATATTACATTGTAGTCAAACAAGTTTATTGGTATATATCTCTGGTCTCAGGTGAGCGTTTACAGGACCATTGGTCCTCTGGTTTCTAACTTTTGCTCTGAACAGACTGATGGTCCTATTTATCTATCCTCTTAAAATTTGTGTTTCAGAATCATTTAGGAAATAAAAAACAGTTTCATTTGATTTTTTGGTGTGTGTGTTTTTCTTTCTTTTTTTTTTTTTTATTCAGCTGTAACCACTGCTTGTATACATACTAAAGTTGTTTTCAGATTTTTTTCGCTCCTAGCCCTCTATCTACTAGTTGGTATAGTTATCCAGGTGGGTGTCAGAAAAAAGAGGGGCATTGAAAGTTTACCCAACTTTGAATTCTGGAAAGGCATTCCAGGGTCTATCAAAGTAAGGCTATAGTTTACTCGTATTAGTTCACCATTTTTAAAGTGTCATCTTCCATCAAACTTTTAGGGCAGGTTTTAGAGTAAAGTGTTGTGCGTGCGAAAACGCCAGTTAGTCGAACGGTCGGGATTATGGAGAAATTGTACTGATATGAAGACACAGACAAGCAGACAAGTCGCGAATTTGCTTCTGATTTTTTTTCTCTGTGGTGCATTTAAACAACGCATTTTATGTTATATTATTTATACGTGTACTTCCCTGTAATGTGATGACGAAGTGGCTACAATTAGATCTGATACTCGTAGTTTGTTTGTATTGTGATAAGTTTCAAATACTTTTCATTTCGGAACCAATTCAAGTTTCAACAATTCAACACTTGCCTGAACTTTTATCGGAATAGGGGATGTAATTGTCGAGCAGTATATAATATGTAGTCCGACACAGTCAGAAAATATCAAATCAAATCAAATCAAATCAATTTTATTGGTATAAAAATCCAGTCACTGGACTGTCACCACTCATATATATACAATTACAATATCACAAATTCATGGACAAATATAATCACATATATACTCTAATACAAGTTTTTAGATTTGTAAAGAACAGTCTTTCTTTCATTCTTTCATATATATTATATACTTATTCATCCATTTATTTATTTATTTGACATGTCTATGTTTAATAGATGAAACTATCAAAATTGTCAATTTTCAGCACCAAGACCACTCCCCCGCACGTGAAAAGCCCATGTATGCAAGTAAATGCAAACATGTGCATTCCACATGCGCTCCAGGAGACAGTGTTAACTCCAAAAAAGTCGATATCTAGCACAACATGTCAAACCAATATTTCTTCTATAATTTTATAAATTATTTGATATGCATATATAAGCAATGTCATAGTCTGTACATTCCATGATAAAAGTAAATTTCTCATCAATATTCTTACTAACAAATGATGGAACAATTCTAACCAATTCCTCGAAAAATGTATTTTTATATGTAGAAAGTGAACTACAATTCATGACAAAATGTCGCTCATCCTCCACATCAATACCACATAAAAAACATTTTCTGTTGCATAGTTTGGTCTTTGTATGTCTCCCTTTTTCTATATGGAGGTCATGAGCACTTATTCTAAGTTTAGCAAATGTAGAAATTTCCATTTTTGGTAATTCATTAACAAATTAATATGTTTCTCTTTCATACAGTGATTTGAATGTTCTGTAAGTTCTTAGTTTATTCCCATTTGGTAGACTTTTTGAGTCATCATGAATTTTATCTGTCCAAAAATTAATGTACGAGTCTTTCAGATTATTCACTATGGCATGTGATAATCGTTTTTTAGAAAAAGTGCTCTGATTATCCCAAAGATGAGAGAAATTTATTTTATGCAAGAATATCTTAAATTTTTGGGCAAAGCCTTTGGGAAAATTCATGCTGTCTTTATGATTGATTCATGATTGATAGGCCAATCATATAAAGACAGCATGAATTTCACCAAAGGCTTTGCCCAAAAATATTGTTTTGTGTGTTTCAGGCTGGGGTTATGTTTACCGTCCAAAGAGGAAAAGGACAATCATACGATAGCATATGAAGCATTGTCCAGATCATATTCCTGAAGAAGTGTAATCGTGTTTCCCTAACATATACCATTGACGAGTTCAAATGTGAATTCAAACGCCATTTAAAGCACGAGATAATAAATAATTAAACATTGTTTTACTTATATTCTACAGTATTGGGGTGCCAAAAATCGGACTCATTTAGCCATTTTTGTTTCTTTATTATCTTAGTTATGTAGATTTTTTTTTCAGGAGATTTACCTTCCCAAAACATGTTTGAACATCAGGCAAACATGTCCATGTATAAATAAGTACCCAATTTAAACACCACTTTTATGTAGTAAAACTAGGGTTTACATGGGGTATTACACCTATTTTTCTTATTTTTGATCCAAAACATAGATTGTGCGTTCTCGTTAGAACCGCCTAAGTAGCATCATACCACTTGACGAACTTTATGGGACAGCAGTCTAAAGCGAAGCACTGAAGAAATGATCCGGAACCGGTGTGATCAGAATCAAAGTCCCGCACCAAACAGGTGGGAAGTACAAAAGCCAAGTGAGCAGCTATTTCCTTAAAGATGTCCACTTATTTACCAGAATCTGACTTAACATTTGAATGCACACACTGAAGAATAAAAGGCGCACACAGCAAAATAATATTGACACCAAAGTCTGAAACAATTTCAACCACGAGAGAGCGTTGGAATAGTCTGTAAATCTGGTTAATATTTCTTCTTCAATTTTTAGCTCGACTGCACGAAGTGCATAGAGCTATTGCAGTCACCCCGGTCGTCCACGTTCCCGTTCCCGTGCGCGTGCGCGTGCGCGTTCCCGTGCGCGTCACACTTGCGTTAAAGTTTTCTAGAAGTCCATATCTTGACAACCACTCATCAGAAAGCATTCATACTTGGACCATAGATACCCTGTAGAGTTAGCTTTCATTCCATGGCATCGGGCCCCTGGGTCCAGGCCAGGGGGTGGGGCTGGAGGTTAAAATCTATAACTCCTTCAAAAATGGCAATTCTTGTGTTAAAGTTTTCTAGAAGTCCATATCTTGACAACCACACATCAGAAAGCATTGATACTTGGGCCAATGACACCCTGTAGGGTCGGCTTTCATTCCATGGCATCAGATCCGTGGGTCCATGCCAGGGGGTGGGGCTAGAGGTTAAAATCTAGAACACCATTAATAATTATGGCTTTTCTGTGATATAGTATTCTAGAAGTCTATATCTTGAAAACTTTTTATCAGAAGGCTTTCATACTCGGACCATAGGTACCCTGTAGGGTTGAGTTTCATTTCATGGCATCGGATCTCTGGGTCCATGCCTGGGGGGTGGGGCCAGAGGTTATAAACTAGAACATTGTAAAAAATAGATGTACTGCTGTGTAACTTTTACAAGGAGTCCATATCTTGACAACAACTTATCATAAAGCATTCACACTTCATACACTTTAGGTTCCATGACATCGGACCTCTGGGTCAGCTTCAGGGGGGCGGGGCTAGAGGTCAAAATCTATAACTCCATGAATTTTTTTTTCTTTTTATTTCTTAATAGAAACAACTTAGGAAGATGGTTGGTCATTCATCTTTTGACTTTGTGACACTGACATGTGTGTCATGACTGTAAGGGTCTGTTGACCTACTTTCCATGGTTCAGTGATTTTGCCTTATATCTTGACACTCACTTAGTATATATTCTTACTTCTTTCAGATTATGAGTGAGTACGATCAAGCCTTTGACCCCGATATACTTATAGGTCACTGTGACCTAATTTCATGGTTCAGTGATTTTGCCTTATATCTTGACACTCAATTAGTATATTTTCATACGTTTTTTCAGATTATGAGTGAGTATGAACAGACCTTTGACCCCAATATACTTATAGGTCACTTTGACCTAATTTCACGGTTCAGTGACTATGCCTTATATCTCGGTACTCAAATGGTTTATGAACAAACTTCTTTCAAAGTATGTTTGCATATGACAAGACCTTTGACCCTGAAGTAGTCCTAGGTCACTGTGACCTAATTTCACGGTTCAGTGATTTTGCCTTATATCTTGACACTCAATTAGTATATTTTCATACTTTTTTTTAGATTATGAGTGAGTATGACCAGACCTTTGACCCCAATATACTTATAGGTCACTGTGACCTAATTTCATGGTTCAGTGACTATGCCTTATATCTCGGCACTCAAGTGGTTTATGAACAAACTTCTTTCACATTATGTTTGCGTATGACAAGACCTTTGACCCTAAAGTAGTCCTAGGTCAATATGACCTTATTTCACGGTTCAGTGATTTTCCTTTATATCTCGGCCCTCAATTGGTATATGAACATACTTCTTTCACAATATGTTTGCGAATGACAAGACCTTTGACCGTAAAGTATTCCTGGGTCACTGTGACCTAATTTCATGGTTCAGTGACTTTGCCTTATATCTCCACACTCAGTTGGTATTTTGTCATACTTCTTTCTGATTATGAATGAGTATGACCAGACCTTTAACACAAACATACTTATAGATCACTATGACCTTATTTCATGGTTCAGTGATTTTGCTTTATATCTCAACTTTGAATGGGTATATGATGATATTTCTTTCACATTATGAGTAAGTATCACTAGACCTTTGACCCTGAAATACTTATAGGTCATTGTGAACTTATTTCACAGTTCAGTGATTTTGCCTTGTGTTTTGGCACTCAGTTGGTATATGAACACATGTCTTTCACAATATGAGTGAGACCTTTAAATCTTAGGTAGTTATAGTTATCTTTCATGGTTCAGTGATTTTGCCTTATTGCATCATGGCAAAAAGATGTATCAGCATAATGCTTTGGGTTACTGGTCGGGTTTGGCCTTATGTTTGACAAAGGTCAGAAGCAGTCGAGCACGCTGTCCTGCGACAGCTCTTATTGTTTTACTTTTTCTTCTTCTTCTTGAATCAACGTCTAGTAAGGTCCTACCTATAAACATTTGATCAAGGCCTTTCACATAATCTTTTCACAAAATGTCCAACAGTTTTCTTATAATAATATGTCAGCGGATATCATGAAAAAGGGGGGCCTTTAAATGGAAAAGTAAAGATATTTCAATATTTTTTGTGTGTGCTGTTGGCGCCTTATGTATGTTTTCATATTTTTAATTAAGTTAAGGTAACTGAGTGGCCACCTATTGGGAAAATAGCTGCTCATTCGGCTTACGATATGTTTCATGGTATGAGTGCCTGATTGTTAGTTTGGTTTTTTCCCTCCTCGGTTTTTGGAGTGGGAATCTCTTTCTGATTGCGCCTTTTCCTGATGTTTGCCTACTTGTACCTTTTCAAGTCAAAACGATCCTGATACACATAAACGATCATGATCGTAATATGACATACATATTAATGAATTGTTCATTATAGAAAAATACAATTTGTGCGACTTTTGCAATTAACTAGTACTAAACGTCAGGGTTTTGGTGACACGAAAGTTCATTAAACTGTCCAATAATAATTAGGTCAATTATGAAATAATAAGTTTGGACACCATCTACTGAACGTGCCTATAGTGAATGTGTTTTCATCCTTTTTAATCTGACATGGAATTCAAATGGATAAACGCGAAACAGTTTTCAATTTCGGTAAGAATTTCACTGTGCTCTTTTTTAATCTGACATGGAACTCAAAGGGATAATTGCGAAAAGTTTTTTTAAGTTCGGTAAGAATTTCACTGTGCTCTATCTTTTTGTAAGCTGACATGGAACTGAAATGGATAAATGCGAAAACGTTTTCAATTTCGATAAGAACTTCACTGTGCTCTATCTTTTTTTTTAAATCTGGCATGGAACTCAAATGGATAAATCCGAAAACTTCAAGTTTGTTTTCAATTTCGGTAAGAATATCATTGTGCTTTTTTATTTTTTTTTTTTATTATTTTTTTTTAATCTGACATGGAACTCAAATGGATAAATGCGAAAACGTTTTCAATTTCGGTAAAAAGTTTTATTAGAATCGTTGTAATGGAGGTGCAGGCTTAGATCATGTTCAAATAGAACTCTGTCAATTTGCAAAGCTTCATATTCTACACTACATAAAGCAAAATTGCGATTTAATATATTTCCAAAATTAGACAAAAATAATCAAACAAAACGTCCTTAATTTTTGAAAAAAGTAATGAAGTAGAGAAGTGTTATGAAGTAAGGATTAGGTGTTATGAAGTAAAATACATGATCATCAGGATAACATGAAGAGGAAGAAGAATGATTTATTCTCGACTTAAACATACAGTTTCTCGTCGTTACAAAACAATATAAATATTTATTTATTTATTTATTTTATTCAGTTTTTCGTCCCTTTTAAGATTATTTCAGCTCATTTGAGACGGGCCAATCAGTAGGTGGGCAAAAACGGGAGAACCCCGAGAAAAACCACCTGGCACACCCGCAAGCAGACCTTGTCTTGTCTCACATGTGCCCAGTGCGGGGATCGAACCCGCACCAGACACAGCGGTGTGATGATCGAGTGATTAAGAAACAGCGCTCTTAACCGCTCGGCCACGGGGGCCGCTATGAATATTTTTGAGTGAGTTCATAAGGATATATATGGCATAGATATACTCGTATGTTAACTATGCACATGTATCTTATGAATAAGATATATAAAGCTAAACGTCTTTCGAAAGATTTTTTTATATAAATTCGCATGCCATGTAATGTATATCCCCTTTACGCCCCACTTCCTTAAAGTGTGGTATACAGGGATATACATTTAATTGATTCAAAACATAGATTGCGGGTACTTGCCGAGGCGGTTCTAATGTGTACACACAATGTTTTGAGTAACAACAAGAAAAATATTAAAAAATTTCAGCTGAAAATTTTCATTGTAACAGTATTAAAATCACTGTTGATTTAATCGACTTGAGAAAGAGAGAGAGGGAGGGCGGCGGAGAGGGGCAAATATTAAAATAAAGTGTTGAAATGTATACAAATACACGTGTAATATTACAGACATCGTCGATGTGAATATTAACAAAATCACATTTCTAAAATGCAGGTTCTAATCATTAAAATTGAATGGTATTATTATATGTGAAAATGGCCTTTGTTTCTGTATGAATTTATCAAACTGCTTCATAAGGCAGTAAAACCTCAGATAACAATCAGTGTTGTTATCAGTTTGGAACACAACAAGTTCGTCTTCCGCCATTTTCAAAGGATAGGATTTAGCAAAAATTGTGCACACTTCTCCTTGTTGTTCACAGCTGAATTTAACATATTCCAACTGAAATTCTCCTTTTTCAAATGTCTCTACAATCTGTCCATCACCATCAGTTATGATCATTCCAGGATTATTCCGCTTCTCTCCATGCGTGAAAATAACGTTAACAGGTAATTTGATCTCGTAATAACCATTTACACAGTCTAAAACATAAGCAGTGTTCCCTTCAGCACTGACACTAAAACGTATTGGCGCACAGACAAAAGTCCCATCATTCAGTAGTAAAGCCTCTACAATCTTCTTCAGCTTATTGTCTACCTCACGTAACTGATGAATGTCACTATCACTGATTACTTTCAACCTGTCTTCAGCAAACTTTTTCATTTTCATTGTACATGTACCCTGATTGATTTCACTGACTACCAAATCTTCACCAATGATAACTGCGAAGTGTCTGCCATTTGTTGTGGTAACCAGTGCCTCTGTGCTGCTACGTGTAGTGGTTACACTGATGCATTTCTCACCTTCCGTAACAGGTAGGGCAGCCTCATTGACAAATGTATTATTTTTGTCATATAATTGTATCTTGTCGTAGGTGTAAACAAGTACAAGCTTACTTTTGTTTTGTAAGACACAAAATGATGTAACACAAGGCGGTTTGTTACTGATAGGACTCACCCTCAGCTCTCCAGTGTTTATTGGCGTTTTATCACTAAACATGACATCAACCTTCCGTTTTATCATGGCATCAATTTCTCCCATACACTCAACACCTATTTCGCAATTAAACTCTAATTTGACATTTATTTCAGATATTTCTCTTCGCATCTCGAGTAACATTTTACAATATTGCTTCACCATTTTAGTGGTTTTGTTTATTGCGATAAAGTTTTCTACTGTATTGCTTGCCGTTTCAATTTCAGAACTACTTCTTCTCAAAGAAGATAAAAACGAGTCACACTCATTGTGTTTGTCTTCCAAACTTTGCATGTATCTCTTTAAGTTTTGCATGTAATCTTGACCAAAATCCGTCTTTTTATGGGTTTTCAACCTTTTAATAGCAGCTTTGATGTCTTTAAACCGTTCACTCAGGTCTTTTAAGCTCTGAATGATCTTTTCGCCGTGAACATTACTGTAAATAGTTTCAGCAGCTTCGTCAACATCTATAACATTTTTACAGTGTTTATGTTCTTTTTGTATACACATGCGGCAAACTTCAGCCAAGTGAGCTTTACAGAAATGTTTTACCTCTTGCCTATGCTCTCTACATAACACCGCTCCGTTGTTGGCTACATCTAAATCGAGCGATGAAATATCCGGTACTTTATCCCTTCTGCCATCGTCCAACATTCGACCAGATCCACCGTCTGCCATTCTTGTGCGTATTAATTTACATTCTTTATTCTTATTATCCTGCCTAAAGCGGAAGATCGATTAAAGATCTGTTGATACATGTATCTAGAAAATAACTCGGCTTTTAAAGCGACATGTATACCTCACGACAAAGGAAACGGCATAGCACTTATGTTAATAATATTTTGGTACCACATGATTCACTTACTGGTGTTTTTGGTTGGGGGAGGGACTATTATAACTGTCCAACTGGTGTTTTTCTTTTGCTCCGGAGTTAGTAGGTTATTCGGCGGGCAGCTTACTCAATCTGAGAGTCCTTGTTTTTGATTCATCAGGATGTTTATCATGATTTATTTGTTTGCTCTTGATGATTCATTGACTAGTTAGAGATTCACCACGAGGACCGAAGAACTTACTAAATGTTATGAACCACTGCAGAAGCTGAGGCTGAGGTTGGGATCCTGTAAAACCGGTTTAAGCCCGCCAGTAACTTTGTGTTACTGATCGTTCCAAGGCGATACTTCTGTGGTGGTTCTTTTTGTTTTGTGTCTTGGTGTTTAAAAAAATTTTTTGTGCTGTTGGCGCCTTATGTATGTTTTCATATTTTTAATTAAGTTAAGGTAACTGAGTGGCCACCTATTGGGAAAATAGCTGCTCATTCGGCTTACGATATGTTTCATGGTATAAGTGCCTGATTGTTAGTTTGGTTTTTTCCCACCTCGGTTTTTGGAGTGGGAATCTCTTTCTCATTGCGCCTTTTCCTGATCTTTGCCTACTTGTACCTTTCTACATGTCCTTAAACATTGTTATTATACACAGATTTAACATGTCAAATGGAAATTTGATTCAGAATATGTTTTACCTATTAGGGTAATTTGGGGGAATATGGACCGCTTAAGCACATAACGAATCAGTTCAACCACTATATGTTGTTTTGCTTCTCACTTGGATGCGTATGAGCCTACAGGAAATCAAAAGTACATTGGTTAAGGGAGCATCATGTACTTAATCGGTCCTTCATGATTCTTCATATTGCTGATAAAAATAATTTGTTTTTGTCGCTCTAAGAATCTACATCATGCGTCCATTTTACATCGTCAGTCACGTCTTAAACGTTTAAACAACGTACCGATAGTATATTTCAACACACATTGATCTTACAGTTTACATCAGGAAAACATGTCCGTGAAATGTGTAACCTCTCAAACCCCACTTTTTTATAGCAAAACTTGGGTATGCAGGGGCAAACCTATTTTTCTTATTTTTGCTCCAAAACATATATTGTGGGTACTCGCCGAGGCGGTTCTAACGAGTACCCACAATCTATGTTTTGGAGCAAAAATAAGAAAAATAGCACAAAATTTCTACTGAAAATATTAATTTTTTACAACTTTAGATATCTCTGTATATTGCATGGGGATGTTTTCGTGATGACTCGTGTGGTTTGGTTTAGCTAATGATAACAAAGGAGTATCTACTTGCTTTAGACTTTTTCCGATGCCATGTGAAACACATGGGTACGTCATGAGTCCTGGTTTCTGATTCATCAGGATGTTTATCATGCTTTATTTGTTTGTTCTTGATGATTCATTGACTAGTTAGAGATTCACCACGAGGACCGAAGAACTAACTAAATGTTATGAACCACTGCAGAAGCTGAGGGATGTAAAATCGATTTAAACCCGCCAGTAACTGTGTGTTACTGATCGTTCCAAGTCGATACTTCTGTAGTGGTTCTTTTTGTTTTATGTCTTGGTGTTTAAAATATTTTAGTGATGTTGGCGCCTTATGTATGTTTTCATATTTTTAGTTAAGTTAAGGTAACTGAGTGGCCACCTATTGGGAAAATAGCTGCTCGTTCGGCTTACGAAATGTTTTCATGGTATAAGTACCTGATTGTTAGTTTGTTTGTTTTTTTTTCCCACCTCGGTTTTTGGAGTGGGAATCTTTTTCTGATTGCGCCTTTTCCTGATCTTTGCCTACTTGTACCTTTTTACCATGATAGAATCATTCGAGGTTAACATGCGATGGTGGGGCTACTGTTACTAAGGTGTTGCAATGGACTTCAGATCGCGAAATTTGGGGTTGTCCAAACCAACGGCAACCGTGTCGTGCCCTTTCAACCCCGCAAGGCACATTATTAGATCCCATGTTTACCAATAAAAAGAAACTGATGTTCTATCAAGAAAACAGTGACACCGTCCCCAGGCCGACAAAACTCGTTGCTGACTGGGATATTAAGTCTCAACCCAAACAAACAAATAAAATCGGGCATAAATGTGGCAGCTCCGGATATCACATTCTGTAGCGTTTCTCGACAGTTGATCGTAAGGTTGGAAGTCCAGGTGCCGTCACATGCGGCAAGTTCACTTCTTATAATTTAATGGTAACAGATGTACTGGATGTTGAAGAATCTGTAAAAGAAATTGAATTGCATTATATGACTTCTTTTGTCGTTAAGTATACATAAATATTTTCCCCCAAGTATACGGACAGGATAGGTCCGGAAAAGTGTGGCATTCCATGCATTATAACGGTCTTAACTTACTGATGGTCTGTACCCATGCTGTTGAGGCATTTGAGATCATTTGGCACTCCTGTTCGAATTTAAGGCTGATACGCCCCATTAATGGATATATAAATTTGGTCGCGATACAGTTTATGACTTCTACGGTAATTCTTGAATTAATAGGTCACTTCGTCTAAATAATGCATCTAAGTATTTTCTTCTGTCAATATTTGTTAGTTTATATAATATATCAAAAGTAACATGTTTCTTTGTTAATCGTGTTTATTTTTTATAAAATGCATATTTAATCTTGAATCTTTATTAAACATACTTATACTTTACTTCCTTGGCGTCTTTCAAGTGAAATTTCGGAAGCGTATAAGTGCTGTACGGAAGCGTATAAGTGCTACGGAAGCGTATAAGTGCAGCGTTCTGTTGCTTTGGTAAGCATTACTATGACTAAGCGTTTGTCAATTTGTTGAATTAGGTCGCCACATCTCGACCAATAAATGTCCAGATGTACTCATTAAACAAATCGATACCTCTTAACTTCTCGTTATGATGTCGAAAAAATAAGTTGCAGTGGTACATTGCGCTCCTTCTTTCACACCAATAGTGTAACATTAAATACTTTTCTCGACTTATCCAGTTATACATTTGTAAGTCGAGATAAATAGAGTATAAGTGAATTAATCCCGACTAACAAATAGCCCAGAGAGTAGCAATCACTCACCTGAGAACCTTTGACTATGGCTACTTTTGGCGCCGGCAAGGACAGCTAAGTGGAATTCTGTGGAACTACCAGCCTTAAATCTATTTGTGTACAGTCTTCATTCAGTAAAGAGGTATTACTGTGCCTGTAAGTTGATTACATCCAGTGTAGACGTATGGAATCTGACTGTTAATGTTCACAGTCAGTTAAAGGTTACTGCGACTCATAGCCAGTGACGAATTATATACTGTGGCCGTAGGTGGTTCACAGCTGTTTTACTGTGACTGTAGGTGAACCAACTACAGTCACGGTACAAATTTCTACACTGACTGAATTGACTGTGAACCACCTACAATCATAACAAAATACCTCTTCACTGGTACTGAACACCATCAGCAGCTACTTCATTTTTTCACCCCATTTTCTGCAACTTTTCAGAAAATTTTAGTTGTCAGTAAAATTTAGGGGGTATTGTAGGTTAAACTTGAATATTACACATCTTCAAATTAATTGCACGAGTTTGGTGTTTATTTTAGCAGCAGTATATTTGTATATGGTCTTCTAAGTCATTCTTTATGTCTTTGGTGTGATAGATTTAATTTTTTTTTTTTTTTTTTTTTTTTTTTTTTTTTTTTTTTGAGGTACCAGAAAAGGCCCCCGTTTATTCTCCCCGTCAAACGGCATAGAGTGGGTCGGGGAGGACCACCCCACTCCATACCTTACAAACTACAATATGTACATGTATATAAACACTCACTTGTACACTCTCTCATACACATTATTAATTGCAATTACATGTTTCATGCATAGTTTTCATAGTAACAAAATTTTGTTTTCATTTTATCATAATCCACAATGTAGAGAGAATTCAACAGGGGTAGGAGAGAAAAAGAAACAGGGTAAAGGAGGATAGATAGGGAAGAGGGTGTCATCAGTCAAACAAAGCGGCCAAGTCATTCTCTGTAGATTTAAATTTTGGGTGGTTTTATGAAATGGGCTTTAAGAAATAAAACAGCCGAAAAAAGGCTTAAAATGGCGTATATGCACACTACCCTATATATTTCTTTCTTTTATTCGAACAATATTACCAAGTTCTAAGTTGCGTGAAAATACAAGAAAAAGTTTGAATCTACAAATATGGGTTTGGCACATTTCAAAATGTTGATTTTTTCCGACTTTTCAAGTATGGGGGTAGGGTTGGAAAACGACTCCTAAAATTTTGTCATCCACTTTAAGTTGCAAATTTTTCTATGCTTTTGGTCCTTTGGTCCAGAATAGCCTGCATTACATAAATAGCATGACTTTTGAAAGCATTCTAGGCGTATTTTTATTCAAGACAGGTATGTTTCAAAGAATTGCAAATTAAATTAATTTTACTAAATTTTAAACATGGTGTTCAGAGGTCTAATTCACAGGCCTGTAACTTGAAAAAATGCACACTACCCTATACTTATTTTGTTTTCAAATGTCTTGTGTTGTATTTTGGAATCCAAAAAGAGTGGTTAGAAAAAAGTTTGAATACTTTTTCATTGGCAGCGAACATCCTTAAAATAACTTGAAGATCAAAAGAAAAACAATGAAAATTATGTCTCCCTGATGGATACTCCCCAGTGCAAACGAATCTCTTGAACGATTCATGCGAATTTGCACCGAATTGCATTCGTAAGCTCATTCCCAAGGGATATTCGTTATGTGTGAGAGCACTCTTAGATGACCTCCAGTTATTTCTTTACTAACCGTTCCATACACGTTTCTGGTATGATTTATCTTTATGTTGCCCTGTCTGCCCGTCAACTGAGCTCGTCGTCATAGGTTTTGTTTGATGGTAACCAGCTGGATACCTCGCTGGAAAAGAGTTTGTCTTCTTGTTCTTCGTGCGCGTTATTATTTGAGCCGCCGCACAAGAAAACCAACTATCTGCATATAAGAAAACAAAGACGCAGATCAGCTTCGCAGTAACTGCGAAGCTGATCGGCACCTTTGTTTTCGCTACACGGATAGTACAATCGTTGTTCTTCTTAAATCCGAAATTTTAAGTCTCTAACGATCATCTGTGATTGTACAGGCCGGTTTGTGTCAGACCTAGTCGGAACCCAATGTTTTGTTTTTCTCACGCACAGACTCATTTTTAATTTATTGTAATTTACCTTTTTTTCTCTGTCATGAGAACTGTATCAACCCCTGGACCTTCTATTCTTATATTCCAGGTTTTCCTCTTTCAAGTTTTGTTCGGCCTCACAGAAGCGTCCCGTCTGTTCGTTATGTCCGGAGATACGATACTTGAACAACCCGAGACCTGCCAGGATTCAGCCGAATGCCCATTAGATTTTTGCTGCCGTGGTCGGCAAGGGAACATTGTTGACTCCTCGGGAACATTTGATCTCATTGGTAATAAATAATTCTTATGATTTATTGATAATTAATACTTTGATAGTTGTACTTTTACTGATAATGATGTTAATCTATATGTAAAATCTTTAATACAGTATCGTTAGATATTTTATGCATCCATCCTAAATGTATGATATCTACTATTCAGAAATGATTCAGTAAATGATCAGTTAAAAGACATATATAATGTCAAAATATTCAGTAAATAAATTCAATTGGATCTGAGCCTCATAAAAGTTTACTAAAAAGTAACATTATACCTTGAAATCAAACTGTTCTGATATTTGCAAAGAATGACACTGCAACATATTTTTAAATATTATTCCAGGTCCCTTGATACAGAGACAGAATGGTACATGCAACGCAATGAGGGCTCAGATTGGAGAAAAGTGTAATGAATTCTGTCCCTGTGACAGCGGTAAGTTGCCAACTGTTTCGATTTTACAGATTTGAGCGTTAATGCGTCGTCACCAATAAGCCAAAACTTCTCGAAGCAGACAAGTTTGCGTTCAATTGTGAAAAATAGTGTGTTATGTATGACAGTTACTTGTTGAAAGATGTGCATTCAGTACTGGTAAACTTCCCAAGGGAGTATGCCCAGGAAAGTATGATGTTATACATATGATGTTTACTTGTTGTCCTTAGCAATTATTTACTTTTAGTGTCCCAGATATTGGACATAAACAGGTTGTTTACTTCAGAATTTTCTAGAAATTTCAAATTGTTCTTTGACGGAAAAGTCCGGAAAAATCTGGAAGAACCAAAGATGTAGAATCTTCTAGAAAAATCTTTTTTTTTATGTCAAAAGAATATTGTGGAATTTTCTGGAAGGATAATGGCCTCTCTAGAATATTCCAGAACATTAAATTTTGGTAAACAACTTGTTATTTTTAGTATATGATATCATAGAATTTGCTGGAAGAATCCTGAATGTTCCTCAGTGCTATATAAGGGCTACAAATTTTCATAAGGACAATCTTTGGGTACTGTTACTATTAAGAAGTCAAAATCTATCTTACTGGAATTTAAACTTATTCTTGGATTACTTTGTGATATTCGATTCTGGATTGGGACATAGTGCTATTTTGAAACAAACTTTAATTCTTGGGATCAGAAACTGATACAGACTTGTGTTAAAAAATTCTGAGGGACATTCAGACATTCTTTAAGGGAATTAACATCTTGAAAGGTATTGTACATTCATTTTTGTTTGATTGTATATATGCTTTTGATTGTTTCACATGTAATTACCACGGGGGTGATTCAATTGATACCACCTGTGCTGTCGTCCGAGACGTTACTGCACATATTGCTGTCGTCCGAGTATTCCGGTTTTCGTCCGAGTACTACGGCTGTCGTTATCATCGGTGCCCCTATTTCAGTGCCCACAGGGCCAACAGATCGTCGCTAATCAGCGCATTTATCACCGAAAATTGTCAAGAAGGTATTTATCGTTATTACAAACGTCTTTCCAGTTTTCTTAACATAAAGACAATCACAAGAATTTATTTTTAGTACAAAACATCGTTTTCTCTCGTGTTTTTCTTACTTTCAACATATGCAACCATTCCATGTAAGCAAAAGTATCAGGGGTATTACGCTTTCTATTTAGCCTTTGTAAGCTGTAATCATTTACTCAATTGATTGCGTCCTTCAAATTTTATTTCCCGTTTTTAAAAAGCGTGATACGGCTGTCGCTGACCCCTGATACGGCTGGCGTTTGTTTATTGATCAGTACGATACGGCTGTCGATAGTATTTCGAGATGGCATATTGCCCATTGAAATCAAATTCAACATATTTTATGCATTTATATTGTAGTTTCTGAATAATTTTCGTATGCTACTCATAAAAGGACGACTATACAGATCGCTAGAAAGCATAACAGTAACCTCGAAAAACACAAATGCTACAAATGGTCTTTTCTGTAATGTCATATGAGATAATTAGTGAAGTCACATGAATGAACAATGAGTCTCTAAATACAAACTTTGCATAACATGTTTTCTGGAAATGAAAACGATTTATAAGCTGACACAGTGTCGGGAAACAAACCCCGTGTATGTTATATTTTGTGCATACGTTAGAGAGCGCGTTCGTACTGCACATACTGTCGGAAATCACGCATTGCTATATTCATATGAAAGAAAATATTTCACACATATCCTATCATATGCGGCATAGTATAAGAACTCTTTAGCAAACCTTTCTTTCTTTGAAACATTTGTCAACATCTAGAACACTTCGGAACTAGATGTTTCGAAGTGTTCTCGGCGACCAGATGAAAGTATGTGATTTTTTTACGGTTTCATATACAGTCATATGATAGTATATTTAAAATATTTCACAAATGACTCATGCAAACGACATCACAAATCCGAACTTAGGTCGGACAACGCACTCGAATAGCAGAATAACTAGCTCTTTCCCGACGAGGTAGTCATCCGGTATGATGAAATTAAACAACGTGCTAAGCTGGCTAAAAGATATAAATATACAAAATGCCGATGCAGTAAAGCCAAAACCAGAAGATACTAGGCGGATAGGAGACCAACTTTACTAGTTCACCAAAAAGTAAATTCGCGAAACCAAGAAAAAGGGGGGGGGGGGGGTCAAATAAAAATATGAAATCATTGTATTCGACTGGCTAAATCAACATCCCAACCCAAAGACATCCCAAGCGGGACAGAAAGAACAACACAATATATCACAGAGCACAACCAACACACGTGAACCTTTGTATCACAGAGCAGAATATTACACTTCGCGCCATTTAATGACATTCGAGAGCGACTACAAGAAAATATACACATGAATGCAATATTATAAGGTATGATGTACTAGTCATTTGTAACAACGGGCCCCCACCCCCGGGGAATAGCGGGAATTTTGACTTTTGGTCCAGCAAATCATCGCTAAAAGCAATCCTCGCTAAAAAACCCACCCAGTGAGGACTGCTTGTTGGTTAAACCACTGCTGTTTTCTCCACAGGCTGCTTTAAATTTCACGGCCCGTTTCCCACGCACTGTCGTAGCAAAACTTTGGTCAAAGCCCTGCTCATTTCCACGGCTGCCTCCACCCTCCCCGGGGATGGGGGCGGACGGGCGTGGTTACAAATGGCTAAAGTGCATTACACAAATGATCAATCAGTCAATTTCGCCACAGTGTGTCTTTTTCCGCTGTAAGACAATCGTGACGCTCATCAAAGTTTAAATTGTATACATTACACTTTCTGATTTGGATAGTGCATGCGAAAATGAGAAAGCAAGGCAACCGGTCACTGTATAGACGACGTTCAATATTCATATTTGAAAGTGCGGCGGTGTGTCATGTAAATATCTTACTTCGTGTAACCAACCCACCGTGGTTTATCGTTAGAAATATGAACAAAGTGAAATAGATATTATTTCATTCATATTTCTGAAATCTAGGATGCCTTAAACTTAGTTTTACCCATATATTTTCAATTATTACCTGTTCTAAATTGTCGACATCCGTAACGAGTTTAACCGACAGCCGTATCACACATATTTACAACTGATCGACAGCAGTAACACCAAAAGTTAAACGCCCCTTCACACCCTTTCTGCTTTGGATTTTTTTATAACTGTAAAAGGTATTATCTTTGCAGTTATGTTTTCCATGTTGTTCAACAAATGGTTAGAACTGAGAAATGCTGATTATTAAAGTATTTGCATATTTATGTGATTCTGGCTTTTTTACGATTAAACACATGGTTGTATGCAAACTAGCGACCCAAAAACCCGTACAAACATATTGCACGATAGACAAATATCTAACAACACATTCTAGCAGAAAAAAGGATAAATAATACCTTCAAATACAACCACGAGCCGCTTTTACGTGTGTACTGTTTGTGTAACGACAGCCGTAGTACTCGGACGGAAACCGGAATACTCGGACGACAGCAATATATGCAGTAACGTCTCGGACGACAGCACAGGTGGTATCAATTGAATCACCCCCGTGATTACTGGTTAAATCACTTCTAAATAGATTTGTTAAAATTTAAACAAAGCTTGTTGCTGGCTAACCAACTTGTTGGTTTCCTTAATCTTCTAGTTACGCCTGGCACGTAACAAGTGTTTGGTTTGTTTGTTTTTCGCATTAAAACGCAAGTCGACGCAAGTCTACGTCGAGGGATTTTTTTTAATGTGTGACGAGCCTAAATTCAGGAGAGGTTGGTAACGTCATCGCTCTTCTACACATTTTGGAAATTTAACAACCGTTTTGGAGAGCGTTTGATGACTCTTAGTTACATGTACTTATTAACTGCCGTTACTTGCGTGAGCGAAGCATGATCATCTTGTACAATATCTCCCTTTTGAGCCACCCTTCTATAAGAATGAATATCAGTGGGTGTTAAGGTAGTATATAATGTGCTAACAGCCGAATCTGAGCAGAGAGAGAGAGAGAGAGAGAGAGAGAGAGAGAGAGAGAGAGAGATGTTTAAAAGCACTGATCCATTTGAAAACGAAACAAAATAAGGGTTTTCCTATTCATCAGAAAATGTCTTAGTACATGTACTTGTGTTTGTCTGTTTGCACACGTCAAATCGGACTTCTTTTTATAGTTTCATACTTTATTTTTTCTTGTAGGTCTAGAATGTTTCCATCCTCTTATCGGCGACAAGTTCGTACCCATGACGTGCAGGGACCGGCTGTTTGTGGAGCAAGAAATAGAGAAGTTTGCTCAGTGCTATCAAGACAATAAATGTGAACTGCCTATATTGGCGGACAGCGACTCGTAGTCATGACACCCGTCATAGCTATGTCATACGAATGTTTTTATATCCTTTGCTGTCAACGTTGGACACTCATTTTGCGTATCCATGGAGCGTGTCTGTTTCGGATAATGTCCTTTCAAACAAAAACTGACGCGGGAAGATTGCCTGTTCTGGCAGACTTATTAGTATAATTATTTATTTGTTTAAATCACTGTCAGTATTAAAATACATATGGTTTTACAAAAATGATTCCCGTCTCTTGTTAATGTACAATGTACCATTAGGTCAATAATTCAAAGATCAAATAACTCAAAATTACCACTACGAAATGCAGTTGTAATTAGGCATGGTGAAATTCTGATTATTGAAATCATAAATACAAAGTTGTTCCCAAATAGATAAGTTGAGCCGCCACAAGGGAAAACCAAGAATCTGGCCCATTTATCTGGTCTCAAAATTGCCACTACGAAATGCAGTTGAAATTAGGCATGGTGAAATTCTGATTATTGAAATCATAAATGCAAAGTTGTTCCCAAACAGATAACTTGAGTCGCCATATGGGAAAACCAACAATCTGCATTTGCGAAAACAAAGACGCAGATCAGCGCCGTTGTTTTCGCTACACGGATAGTATCTAAATCCAAAATTTCACGCCTCTAGTCATCTTTTATGTTTGCACAGCTCGGTTTGTGTAGGATTTGTTCAGAAACCACATTGTTAGTTTTCTCAAGTCGCGGCTCACAGAAAATGATTTCATCCGTGTTAGGTGTTCTCAGACGCGTTTGTTGTTTCAAGATCATTAACCCATATTTGACGAATGGATTCTCCCATCGATATCAATTAGGTGAGTCCACTTTCATTTTTAGGGGTGTTAGGAGTGATTTTTGAGTTTTTATCTCATTTTTCGATAAAATTTCTCTGTGCAAACAGAATAGCCCCAGATGGGACGCCGCGTTCTGCGGCGTCCCATCTGGGGCTATACTGTTTGCCTATGTCCCACAAAAGGGACGTCAGGCTTAAATGAGTTAATTTGGCTTCAGTGTAGTGTGTGAGACTTGAGAATTCACCATATGAGCCGCCTCGTGGGAAAACAAACAATGTGGTTTCCGAACAGGTCCGACACAAATCGACCTGTACAGTCGCAGAAAAGAGCTAGAAGCTTGAAATTTCAGATTTAAGAAGAAGAGGAATTGTACTATCCGAGTAGCGAAAACAAAGGCGCTGATCAGCTTCGCGGTTACCGCGAAGCTGATCTGCGTCTTTGTTTTCGCATATGCAGATTGTTGGTTTTCTCATGAGGCGGCTCATATAAAAGGGAAATTATGATCGTTTTATCTTTAACATCAGGTAAACATGTCCATGAAAAGTATACCCCCTCGAACCTAAAATTCTATATAGTAAAATTGAGATGTGAAGGTGTTTACATCATTTCTTTCTTTTGCTCCAAAATATAGATTGTGGGTACTTGTTAGAACGGCCTCTCCAAAACATAGATTGTGGGTACTCGTTAGGCCTCTCCAAAACATAGATTGTGGGTACTCGTTAGAACCGCATCTCCAAAACATAGATTGTGGGTACTCGTTAGAACCGCCTCAATATTCTGAGAAAAAAAAATATGAAAATGACAAACTTTTTTTTCTAAATTAAATGAAATGTTTATTTTTATATATTAAGCGATTCACTGTTTTTGCATGAGCAAGTTTTCGTTTATGAGATTATCTTGCCATCGGCCAGACGTGTGCGAAGAGACTGAATTTTTGAAAAACTTTTCTATACAAGTATCAGGTTTTCTATCTTAATAAATCCAAAAACATAATGAGGGAGGCTGGTCGACCGTGCAACCGATACGCAATAAAGAACAAATTAATTACAACATTAACTATCCGATATTTAAATTATTGGTTTTAAAGCATGTTACGACCTGCGTGCTTTATTGAGCTCTATAATTAAGGTCAGGTGTTAAACGGTCTTCGTCCACAAGAGCCCCAGACATGTGCCGACCTTAAGTAAACGTGTTTTATTAGAAAAACTTACAGGCAAACTGGACATAATTGAGCCGCCTCATGGGAAAACCAACAATCTGCATAGGCGAAAACAAAGGCGCAGATCAGCTTCGCAGTAACTGCGAAGCTGATCCGCGCCTTTGTTTTCGCTACTCGGATAGTACAGTTCCTCTTCTACTTAAATCCGAAATTTCAAGATTCTAGCTCTTTTCTTTGCTTGTACAGGCCGGTTTGTGTCGGACCTGTTCGGAAACCACATTGTTGGTTTTCCCACGAGGCGGCTCAATTATATCAGATTGCCATTGATGGAGACAAAATGAATTCCGAACACTTATTACAATATTTGAGCCGTCTCGTGGAAAAACCAACAATGTGGTTTCCGAACAGGTCTGACACAAACCAGCCTGTACAGCTACAGAAGCAGGCTAGAAGCTTGAAATTTTGGAGTTAAGTAGAGGAGGAATTGTACTATCCGAGTAGCGAAGACAAAGGCACTTGTAGCACCGATAACTGTCCATCAACGATAACTGTCCACCATGGACACTTATCGTTGCAGCCGCAACGATAACTGTCCACAAGCTAAATGGACAGTTATCGTTGAGCATGTAGGTTTATAATTTACTTTCAACGATATCTGTCCATTTTCGTAGAACACCACGATATTTGCTTAATGATGTTAAACCGTTTCGGTTAGTGCATACCTTGACAACCACTTACCGAAAATCATTCATACTTGGGCCATAGGCACCCTGTATGTCAGGCGTTCATTCCAAGGCAATGAATCCCGGGGTGGGGCTTGAGGCTAATATACAGACCACCATAAAATGGCTTTTCTGAGGTCTAATTTTGCAGGTGTCTATGTCTTGACAGCATAAATACTTTGATCATATCATACGTACCCTTCTAGAAGTCCAAATCTTGGCAACTACTTATCAGAGAAGATTTAAACTTGGACCATAGGTACCCTGTTAGGCTGGCTTTCATTCTATGACATCACACCCATATGTCTATGGGTGTGGGACTAGAGGTTAAAATCTAGACCACCTTCTGCTCTGTGGTATAGTTTTCTAGAAGTCTAGATCTTGGCAATAACTTATCAGAGAGGATTTAAACTTGGACCATAGATAACCCGTAGGGTTGGTTGCCTTTCATTCGAGGCTCCTAGGTCCATGGCGGGGGGTGGGGCAAGAGGTTAAAATCTAGAACATTTTCAAAATTTGGCTGTTTTGCGATATAATTTTCTAGAAGTCATTTTCTTGACAACCGCTTACCAGAAAGCATTCATACTTGTACCACATCTATCCTGTAGGGTTGGTGCATTGGGCTCCTGTGTTCATGCTAGGGGTGGAGTTAGAGGTTAAATCTAAAACACTTTCATAAATTAGCCAAAATTTACATTTTAATTCATATCTTGATAGCTGTAGATCAGAAAGCATTCATACTTGGGCCATTGGTGCACTGTCAACTTAGCTTTTATTACGTGACATCCGACACCAGGGTCCATGCCTGGGGGTGGGGCTAGAGGTTGAAAACTAGAACAGCTTAAAATGTTTTTTTTTTTCTTTTACACCTTGACACCCAGTTGGTATAAGAACATACTTCTTTCGGATAATAAGTATGTATGACCAGACCCTTAACCCAAAAGTAGTCATAGGTCACAATGACCTAATTTCATGGTCCAGTGATTTTGTCTTATATCTTGACACTCAGTTGGTAAAGGAACATGCTTCTTTCAGATAATGAGTAAGTATGAATAGAATTTTGACCTGAAAGTAGTCATAGGTCACAGTGACCAAATCTCATGGTCCACTGATTTTGTCTTATATCTTGACACTTAGTTGGTATTTGAACATGCTTCCTTCAGATAATGAGTGAGTATGACCAGACCTTTGACCTAAAAGTAGTCATAGGTCACAGTGACCTAATTTCATGGTCCAGTGATTTTGCCTTATTTTTTTGACACTCGGTTGGTATAGGAACATGCTTCTCATAGATTATGATTGAGTATGACCAATATATATGACCTGAAAGTTGTCATAGGTCACTGCGACCTAATTGTCTTATATCTTGACACTTAGTTGGTATTTGAACATGCCTCCTTCAGATAATGAGTGAGTATGACCAGACCTTTGACCCAAAAGTAGTCATAGGCCACAGTGACCTTATTTCATGGTCCAGTGATTTTTCCTTATTTTTTGACACTCGGTTGGTATATGAACATGCTTCTCATAGATAATGAGTGAGTATGACCAGATATTTGACCTGAAAGTTGTCATAGGTCACTGCGACCTAATTTCATGGTCCAGTGATTTTGTAATATATCTTGACACTCTGTTGGTACAGGAACATGCTTCTTTCAGAAAATGAGTAAGTAGGTCCAGACCTTTGACACAAAAGTTGTCATAGGTCACAGTGACCAAATCTCATGGTCCACTGATTTTGTCTTATATCTTGACACTTAGTTGGTTTTTGAACATGCTTCCTTCAGATAATGAGTGAGTATGACTAGACCTTTGACCTAAAAGTAGTCATAGGTCACAGTGACCTAATTTCATGGTCCAGTGATTTTGTATTATATCTTGACTCTCAGTTGGTAAAGGAACATTCTTCTTTTAGATAATAAGTAAGTATAACCAGACCTTTGACCCAAAAGTAGTCATAGGTCACAATAACATAATTTCATGGCCCAGTGATTTTGTCTTATATCTTAAAACCCAGTTGGTATATGAAAATGCTTCCTTCAGATAATGAACGAGTATGACCAGGCATTTCACCTTAAAGTAGTCATAGGTCACGGTGACCTAACTTCATGGTCCAGTAATTTTGCTTTATAGCTTGACACTCAGTTGGTATGTAAGCATGCTTCTTTCAGATGAGTGAGTACGGCCAGACATTTGACCCAAAAGCAGTCAAGGGACTTTGTGACCTAATTTCATGGTCCATTGATTTTGCCTTATATCTTGATGCTCAGTTGGTATATGAACAGGCTTTTCTCATATAATTTGTGAGTATGACCAGCCTTTTGACCAGAAAGTAATCATTGGTCACTGAGATCAAATTTCATGGTTTAGTGATTTTGCCTTGTATCTTCTACAGCAAGAGATGTGTGATCAAGATTGTACATGGTTATGGGTCGATAGCACCGAATATTTGACTTCAAAATAGTTATAGCTATATTTCATAGTAAAATGAATTTGCCTTATATCATCATGACCTTGGGATGTCTGTGTGGTGAGTTAGAGTTGGCTCCAGTTTGACAGAACCAAATGCAGTCGAGCTACGCTGTCATGCGACAGCTCTTATTATTTTTGATAGGATTGCGTTTAGAGATCTGAAAAACATACATATCGTTTATGAATATCATTTTTCGTATACGAACCAACGGACACACTGCATAAAAAGGGGTTTGGACTGTATTCGTTTGACCCTAAATGACGTTTGAATCGGGAAATACAGAATTTTCAACAGATATTTTTAATTCATTTGTTTACATGCATGGTTATATTCATCTTTTGTATATTTTATTAGAACTGATGCAATCTTTAACCTGTTTTATCATATCTTGTGCAGACATCCTGAAAACCTTGCTAAGGCATGAAGTACCCTTTTGTAGTTCTTGACGGCAGGGTCATATTTACTGTGGTTGCAGTGTCCGGAGGTAGGTCGCATAGCTATCGGAGGACCTGCTTGAAGGTGTTATCGTCGATGTCTGAGGACGACAGTTTTACTATGTGCACTATAAAGCATCTCACAGCTGTAAACAGACATCGACTACTTTTAAACTTTTAAAACAGAGAACCCGAGTGTTTACAGTTTCATAAAGGAAGAAATAAAATTTGATTAACATATTTTGTTGATATAATACCTACCATTGTCTCAATCTGTAAAAGGCATATCGAGTTTTTTGCTTATTTCTAACGTTTATTTCAATAGCATACGATACGATACAACCTATCCTATCTTCTCCACAGCAGGACATTTTATATCTGATTGCATGCACTTCATAACAGTTAAGTGTGATCAAGTTTTCGTCCTGATAATGGGTTTTTTTACCTGTCGTAAACAGTTATCGTTGACAATGCAACTATAAGTGTCTGTAATGAACAGTTATTGTTGCAACCTCAACCGGGTGTGTCTATCATGTAATGTTTGAATATTTCATTTACTGATTCACACATCCAGATAGTTTAGTGTATCACGAACAGATATTGTTTAAACGTTTTCACTGATTTGAATGATTTCATCTATGGTGAACAGTTATCGTTGACAGTGCAACCGCTTCTGTCTGTAATGAACACTTATCGTTGCAAAGCCAACCGATTCTGTCCATCATGTACAATAATCTTTGAATGTTTAATGACTGAATTAGACAGCCTCTTTTCAAATTGTTGAACGTCTCAGGTGCAGTAATTGTTTGAAGTATGGCTGTTTTGAATCATTTTACCCGTCGTGAACAGTTATCGTTGACAATGCAACTATAACTGTCTGTAATGAACAGTTATCGTTGCAAACTCAACCTGTTCTGTCTATCATGTACAATAATATTTAAAAATTGCATTTGCTGATTCACACATCCAGGACAAGGCTTTTCAGATAGTTAAGTGTGTCAGGAACAAATATTGTTTAAACATTTTCACCTTTTTGAATAATTTCATCTTTGGTGAACAGTTATCGTTGACAGTGCAACCGCTTCTGTCTGTAATGAACACTTATCGTTGCAAAACCACCCGATTCTGTCCATCATGTACAATAATCTTTGAATGTTTAATGACTGAATTAGACAGCCTCTTTTCAAATAGTTGGGCGTCTCAGGTGCAGAAATTGTTTGATGTTTGGCTGTTTTGAATCATTTTACCCGTCGTGAACAATTATCGTTGACAATGCAACCACATCTGTCTTTAATGAACAGTTATCGTTGCAAACTCAACCGGTTCTGTCTATCATGTACAATAATATTTGAAAATTGCATTTACTGATTCACACATCCAGGACAAGGCTTTTCAGATAGATAAGTGTATCAGGAAGAGATATTGTTTAAACATTTTCACCTTTTTGAATGATTTCATCTTTGGTGAACAGTTATCGTTGACAGTGCAACCGCTTCTGTTTGTAATGAACACTTATCGTTGCAAAGCCAACCGATTCTGTCCATCATGTACAATAATCTTTGAATGTTTAATGACTGAAGTAGACAGCCACTTTTCAAATAATTGAGCGTCTCAGGTGCAGTAATTGTTTGAAGTTTGGCTGTTTTGAATCATTTTACCCGTCGTGAACAGTTATCGTTGACAATGCAACCATATCTGTCTGTAATGAACAGTTATCGTTGCAAACTCAACCGGTTCTGTCTATCATGTACAATAATTTTTGAATACTGCATTTAGTGATTCACATATCCAGGACAAGGCTTTTCAGATAGTTATGTGTATCACGAACAGATATTGTTTAAACATTTTTCACCGATTTGAATGATTTCATCTATGGTGAACAGTTATTGTTGACAGTGCAACCGCTACTGTCTGTAATGAACACTTATCGTTGCAAAGCCAACCGATTCTGTCCATCATGTATAAAAATCTTTGAATGTTTAATGACTGAATTAGACAGCCTCTTTTCAAAGAGTTGAGCGTTTCAGATGCAGTAATTGTTTGAAGTTTGGCTGTTTTGAATCATTTTACCCGTCGTGAACAGTTGTCGTTGACAATGCAACCATATCTGTCTGTAATGAACAGTTATCGTTGCATACTCAACCGGTTCTGTCTATCATGTACAATAATATTTGAAAATTGCATTTACTGATTCACACATCCAGGCTTTTCATATAGTTAAGTGTGTCAGGTACAAATATTGTTTAAACATTTTAACCTTTTTGAATGATTTCATCTTTGGTGAACAGTTATCGTTGACAGTGCAACCGCTTCTGTCTGTAATGAACACTTATCGTTGCAAAGCCAACCGATTCTGTCCATCAGGTACAATAATCTTTGAATGTTTAATGACTGAATTAGACAGTCACTTTTCAAATAGTTGAGCGTCTCAGGTGCAGTAATCGTTTGATGTTTTGAATCATTTTATCCTAACTGAGCATCAAGTAATAAGGCAATATCACAGGACCATGAAATTAGGTCACAAAAACCTAGGACTTTGGGGCCAAAGGTCTGGTCACTCATTATCTGAAAGAAGCATGCTTACATACTAACTGAGTGTCAAGCTATAAGGCAAAATCACTGGACCATGAACTAAGGTCACTGTGACCTATAGTTACTTTCATGTCAAAGATCTGGTAATACTCTTTCACTATCTCAAGGCAGCATGTTCATATACCAACTGTGTGTAAAGCTATGACAAAATAAATGGACCATGAAATAAGGTCACTGTGAGCAATGTCTATTTTGGGTTAAATATCTGGTCATACTTACTCATTATCTGAAAGAAGCATGTTCCTTTACCATCTGAATATCAAGCTATAATACAAAATCAATAGACCATGAAATTAGGTCTCTGTGCCCTATGACTTCTTTCCGATCAAAGGTTTGGTCATACTGACTCATCATCTGAAAGAAGCATCTTCATATACCAACTGAGTGTCAGGATATAATGCAAAATCACTGGACCATGAAATTAGGTCATTGTGACCTATGACTTCTTTCGGGTCAAAGGTCTGGCCATACTCACTCATTATCTGAAAGAAGCATGTTCCTATTCCAACTGAGTGTCAAGATACGAGGCAAAATCACTGGACCGTAAAATTAGGTCACACTGACCTAAAACTACTTTCAGGTCAAAGGTCTAGTCATACTCGCTCATTATCTGTAAGAAGCAAGTTCATATACCAACTGAGTGCCAAGATAAAGGGCAAAATCACTGGACCATGAAATTAGGTCATTTTGACCTATGGCTACTTTTGGGTCAAAGGTCTGGTCATACTCAATCATTATCTGAAAGAAGTATGTTTTTATATCAACTGAGTTTCAATGTATAAAAGAAAAACATTTTAGATGTTCTAGTTTTCGACCTCTAGCCCCACCCCAGGCATGGACCTTGAGTATCGGATGTCATGCAATAAAAGCTAAGTTGACAGTGCACCACTGGCCCAAGTATGAATGCTCTCTGATCAACAGCTGTCAAGATATAGACTAAAATGTAAACTTTGGCTAATTTATGAAAGTGTTCTAGATTTTAACTTCTATCCCCATCACCAAGCATGAACCCAGGAGTCTGATGCTAGCGCATGGAAACCAACACGACAGGGTATATGTGGCCCAAGTATGAATGCTTTCTGGAAAGCGGTTGTCAAGATATGGACTTCTAGAAAACTATATCGTAGTACAGCCAATTTTTGAAGGTGTTATAGATTTTAGCCTCTGGCCCCACCCATGGGCCCAGGGGCCGGATGTCATGGAATGAAAGCCAACCCTACAGCTCCAAGTTTGAATCCTGTCTGATAAATAATTGCCAAGATCTGGACTTTTAGAAAACTATGCCACAGTACAGCCACAATCTTTGAAGGTGTTCTTGATTTTAACCTTGGGCATGGACCCATAAGACGGATGTCATGGAATGAAAGCCATCTCTATAGGATTCCTATGGTTCAAGTTTGAATCCTCTCTGATAACTAGTTGTCAAGATCTGGACTTCTAGAAAACTATACCGCATTATAAAGGTTTCCTAGATTTTAACCTCTAGCCCCACTCCCAAGCATGGACACAGGGACCCGGTGTCATGGAATGTAAGCCAACCCTACAGGGTACCTATGGGCCAAGTTTGAAATTTCTCTGTGGACTTCTAAAATATATACTGCAGTGTGACGCGGACACGGACACGAACAAGAACGGGAACGCGTACGACCGAGGTTACTACAACAGCCCTTTGCACTTCGAGCAGTCGAGCTAAAAACCAACCGTACAGAGGGCATATGATCCAAGTTTAAATATTGTCTGCTAACTGGTTGTCAAGATATAGACTCCTTGTGTTTTTTTTTTGTTTCTTTTCAAAAATGGACAGTTATCGTTGACACTGCAGGTCATATCAACTACAGTAACGATAAGTGTCCATGGTGGACAGTTATCGTTGAAAAATCAACGATAGTTGTCCAGTGGACAGTTATCGTTGCGGCTGCAACGATAAGTGTCCATGGTGGACAGTTATCGTTGATGGACAGTTATCGGTGCTACAGCGCTGATCAGCTTCGCGGTTACCGCGAAGCTGATCTGCGCCTTTGTTTTCGCATATGCAGGTTGTTGGTTTTCTCACGAGGCGGCTCATTTGTCACCAGAAGGTATGACTATATATGATCCATGGAGCTTAGATTGTTCTTTGACAGGGACTATTACGCAAACACGCCCATGCAGTATACAGAGATTTTTAAAGTTGTAAAAAATGAAAATTTTCAGCAGAAAGATTTTGATATGTTTCTTACTTTTGCTCAAAACATACATCGTATGTACACGTTAGAATCGCCTCGACAAGGCGGTTCTAACAAGTACCCACAATCTATGTTTTACAGCAAAAATAAGAAAAAATAGCTATATATCCCTGTATTTCCCAGTTTTACTATATAAAAAAGTGGGGTATAAGGAGGTATTCATTTCACAGACACGTTTTTGTGATGTATATGGTTAATTTAATCAAGGACTCTCTATAGAAAGACTTTGATTTAATATGATCTTTGCCCTGCAAATTACTTAACTTTACGTATCTAATTGATTATCGAAAATTCGAAATACATTTACACCAATTTTGAAACTGACAACCGTTCGAGCGCTTCGTCTTTTAACCACGTCACTGCCGTGTATCTACTTGGCAGAAATGGAACCTTACAAAGCTCATTCCGTTTGCCCAATGTCCGTTCAAACGCGATCACCAGAAATAGAAAATGATACGATACAGACAAAATGGTTGGGATTTTTTGACAGAATTGCATCCGAAAATGCATTCGCGGACGTCATGGTACGCGCGATAGAAATAATTAGTGGTCCATCTACTTTTGCTGTCGGCATTTTGTTCTTTGTCTGACAGTTAATATTGCTGTCATGTTGACAGGATGATGACCTTTCATGGGCACGTGACATGGTCATCCTCTCATGCAGTATACAATTATTTTAATGCTATGTTGACAATAACATGTTTTCTGGTTGCATATCTAAAATGGAAAAAAAATTAGCCACGTCATGGGAAAACCAACAATCTTCATATGCGAAAACAAAGACGCAGATCAGCTTCGCGATGACCGCGAAGCTGATCAGCGCTTTTGTTTTTGATACACGGATAGTACACTTCCTCTTCTTTCTAAATCTGAAATCTCAAGCTTCAAGTCACGTTCTGTGCTTGTGCAGCTCAGCTTGTGTCAGGCCTGTTCGGAAACCAAATTGTTTGATTTCCCACGAGGCGGCTCGTATGCTGGTACGGTACCTGGCAAATGCATTTAGTAATTGTCCGTCTGAACTGGAAATTCTGTGGAACTATGGAAATATACGGAGTTCCGCAACCAACGCAACTTTATTTGAGCCGCCTCATAGGAAAACCAACAATCAGCATATGCGAAAACAAAGACGCAGATCAGCTTCGCGGTAACCGCGAAGCTGATCAGCGCCTTTGTTTTCGATACTCGGATAGTACAATTCCTCTTCTACGAGTCATGGGAAAACCAACAATCTTCATACCTTCATATGCGAAAACAAAGACGCAGATCATCTTCGCGATGACCGCGAAGCTGATCAGCGCTTTTGTTTTCGATACACGGATGGTACACTTCCTCTTCTTTCTAAATCTGAAATCTCAAGCTTCAAGTCATGTTCTGTGCTTGTGCAGCTCAGCTTGCGTCAGACCTGTTCGGAAATTCCCACGAAGCGGTTCGTATGCTGGTACGGTACCCAATACATAAAGTAATTGTCCGTCTGAACTGGAAATTCTATGGTACTATGGAAATATACGGAGTTCCGCAACCAACGCAACTTTATTTCATCTTTCATCTTTAAGCTATGCTTACACAGACCTTGCAACCGCTTCGCCGCCTAGCCGCGACTGATTTTGTTGCAACTGACTCGCGACCGATGGAACCTATGAAACCAAAATATGCCCATGATTTGGAAAAGGATTCGTATCGCCGATCAGTTCGCGACCTCTGACGCCTCTTCGCGACTGAAATCAGTCGCGGCCAGTCTTTTGAGCAAGTTCAAAAGGATTTTAGTCAGCGACGGGTCAACCTTGTCGCGACCTTTGCAATCTCTCTGCGACCTCAGAGATTTTTAGTCGCCAAGCGTTCGCGAGTCGGTGTTGCGAGCTCTGTGTAAGCAGGGCTTAATGTGAAAATTTTTAGGCCCTATCAGCGTCAAAATGACTCGAACATGGCGTATACTTGCCTCGGGGTACAAAAGTACATTTACCCTACCTCGCACAAGCGTGCTCGTGATCGTTTTCGAAAAGGTCACATGCATACATTTTAAATCTTAGAAAATCACCCTATGAATGTATGCCAACTTCAATTTTGAAACCTACAGCTCAACGTTAGAAATCGCCATTGATTTTGGGTACCCGTAATTTGCATGTTTTAGGTGTTCAACGTCACATGGTCACGCCATCGACGTCACTGCACATGACAACCGTATGCTTTATTTTGTGCTACAGAATTAAACTAATTGCATAAAAGGTATCGCGACAATGCGAAAGTCGTGTATGATGTGTTTGTTGCTCCAGAAAAAAGATGGTTTGTACAGCCTTGCTAGAAAATCGTCGAAAACACTGATTTCTTTCATTTTTCTATAAGACCCCTTCGACAGTTCTTGAGCAATAAAAGCGTGACGGTTGATTTTTACAGGTCCTCTATGATAACGGCTTGGCTACGTATATATGTCTATGCCGAATTTCAGATGACTTGCATGTAGCTCACTAAAAAGGGGGGCAGGGCGGGCAGAACCGTTTTCTGTGACGTGTGATTGGCCTTTTTAAAGTCTGTGATTTGTGAAAAAGCAAAATTTAACTCTGTGATTTGTGATAGAGGTATTTTCTGTGATGTGTGAAACACAAATTTAAATCCCTGTGATCTGTGATTTGTAAATTTTCAAGTCTGTGAATTGTGATTATCATCATTCCTTGTGATTGTAAAACCAATGGTCTTAAAGTGCATTAAAATCGCATCCATGGACCTCCAGAATTTTAAAATTTTCTCCGGGAAGATCCCCCGAACCCCCCTTTCAACAATAAGCATACCCTATCTTTGCAACTTGGCACTCATGAATTGCATGTACTTTAAATTTTGTGGCCAGCAGGTCTGATGACTAACAGAAATAAAACTATCATGCATAGAATTACCATTTTCATTTGAGGTTCAAAACTATATTTTAAAGCTGTTAATACGAGGTGTGATCAGAAAGTTCTAAGCCTGATACACTTCAAAGCATTCCATGAGACAAAATCCTTGTTCAGTCTGTCATTCTATTTAATTGAAAGTCATCTGGAGAGTAAAAAGCATTTGGTCACGCTTGATTGCTTTTGTACGACAGTATTGTGAGAAGACAGTGCGCCAAACTTGCAAAATGGAGAAAGTTGAAGTGAGAGCGGTGATTAAATATCTTTGTAAGAAGAGAATGACTCCCAAGGAAATTCACGAAGACTTCATGAAAACACTTGGGAATTAGTCTCCTTCTTATAGCACTGTGAAAAAATGGGCTGTAGAATTTAAGCGTGGAAGAAGAGCATTGATGATGATGATGAAAGGTCTGGCCGCCCCATAGATGCCACCGCTGATGAAAATGTGGAGATCGTTCGCAACCTGGTTATGTGTGACAGGAGGCGAGACTTGCGAAGTTTAGCCAGCGAAGTGGGCATATGTTTTGGGGCAGTGCAAAATAATCTAACGGATATCAAGGATATGTCCAAGGTCTCGGCAAGATGGGTACCGAGAATATTGACTGATGGCCAAAAAAGATCTCGGCTCGATATTTCTAGGTATCTCCTGTCTCGCTATGAAGATGATCCCGGTGATTTTATCGACCGAGTTGTAACCCAAGATGAGACATGGGTTCATCACTTTGACCCAGAGTCGAAAATGCAAAGCATGCAATGGAAGCACCCTGGCTCATCCCATCCAAAGAAGTTAAAGAGTGTTTCTTCGGCAGGGAAGGTGATGGTCTCATTCTTTTGGGATAATCATGATTGATTATCTTGAACAAGGTCGCACGATAAATGGTGCATATTATGCAGCAGAAATGAGCCGCTTACGCCAGGAAATTGCAAGAAAGAGGAGAGGGAAATTGACTCGAGATGTTCTGTTCTTGCTGGAAAATGCGCCTGCTCACACGTCGCAAGTTGCCATGACTGCTGCGACTGAATGCGGATTCGAAGTCCTTCCTCAACCCCCATATTCTCCTGACATGGCCCCCTCTGACTTCTGTCTGTTCCCAAAATTGAAATCCAACCTTCGTGGAACACAGTTTGGAAGCAACGAAGGCGTCATAGCGGCAGTGAACGAGTATTTGGAGGACCAGGAAAAGGACTTCTATTTGGAAGGGATAAGCAAGCTCGAACAGAGATGGACTAAGTGCATTGCCTTGAATGGGGATTATATTGAAAAGTAATCACCAGATTTTCATTCCCTGGTAATCAAAAGCACTTGAGGCTTAGAACTTTCTGATCACACCTCGTATACTGACCAGCACCAGAATAAAATATTGATGCATATCATATTAATGTTTAAATACTTTTAGGCAGTTAGTAAAATGATTCCATTTTCCTCTGCACCACTGTGAAAAGGCAAGTCTCTACCATTCGTGTAATGTAAGGCTAAGATAGTAACTATGAAATAATGAGTTAAAATGGCACATTCCTTTGATACGAATAGTTATTTTTAGTTACTGAGAAGTTATATGCTGTAAATCAGTCAATACAGTGCAAAAACATTGGCCAAATTGATGAATTCTCTGTGATGACGAAAATTCATTGTCTGTGATTTGTGAAATCATCATTTGAAAACTCTGTGATTTGTGATTTTGTGTTTTAAATCTCTGTGATATGTGACCAGACCCCCCACCTGACCCCCTCTAAAAATGACGAGTTGCGTAGGCTGTTGAACTCGGTATATTATACCTAACTGCACAGCGATTTCACTGTCGCACTTATTTATCTCTATTCGTTCAAATGGCTCTATGAACGAGGACACCTTGATGGTAGGCTGTCATTTCACTGTTTCTTTAATATACATGCGCTGCTCTTAATATCATCACTGTTCTTAATCAAAAATCATTTTAAATACTTCTATCAGAGATAATCAGGGTCGGTGAAATATTTTTATTCTTGAGCATTCGTCATATTCAATTTTCGTTTAAGAATGTGAAACTTTCACCGACATGAAAAAAAAAATAAAAAAAAAAAAAAAAAAAAAAAAAAAAACGCGCTTTTAAAGCCAGATGTACGTAATTGAAGGCGCTCAAAGGAACGTGCGTATCTAAGGATCGAAACGTCATCTTTACGTCGCATTCGTAACGTCAGTTTTCGCTCAAAACGTCATTTCTAGCGTTAGTTAACGTTCAGAATACGATACTTTGTCCAAACAATTATGCAGAAGACTTCAGAAATGTAAAATATTTGATATTATTAAATATTTTTGCTCAAAATATAGATTGTGGACATGTTATAACGAGGAAAACATCATTTGCGCGACAGAATGCATCACTGAATGCTAAATATTGTCGGAGATTTTGGCGCAAAATCGACGTCGCGCGTAAAACGTACTCAAATCAGCAACGACTACCTCTCTTCGCACGCTTATAGCAGGAAAACGAATCCGGTAACTAAGGACTTTCTCGTTATCTACCTGTAGTTCAGAAATTTCTCTAATACATATCAGTTTTTCAAAAAATCCTACCGTGGATTTTTTGAAATATATCAAGAAAAGTAACAAGAATGGGGTCTAAAAATCGCATTTTACGTTGACGTCAATGTATTTTCGCTCTAAAATTTGACGATTTTGAACGCCGATATCTCGAAAACAAGCTCGGAACGGTATCAATTTCTTTTTATTTTCGTATGTAGGACATCAAAATAAACTCACATGCAAAAAATAAAAGATTTCTACCGTGAGGTCAATTACGTACATCTGGCTTTAATAATGGTAATGAAATAGGGGACACGTGTTTTGCGACAGTCATTCTCTGGTCTGACTAAATAATTACAATGAGCCAATGAATATGCTTGACAATTTTAAAAGATTTTTTCTCACATTACGGTGTTATGTTTTCTCACATTACGGTGTTATTTTCTCTCGTCGCTCATGGCAAATCATGACCGCACGCCCGACCCTTAGGTTTCAAATTGTCACCTGGTGCATATGCTTACTACTGAAAAAATAATAATAGAAAAAAAAATCAAACTATTTAAAGCATTGACATCTAAATCGTGAAATCAAAATTCCCCTTTCTTCTTATCATTATTTCTAACACAACTGTCGTGCATGAACCATCAATGGGCGCTACCATCATGAAAACATGTACGCGTAATATGTGACCCGCTAATACCCCACTTTTATACAGTAAACCTGGGGTGTGCAGGGGTATTTTTTTTCTTACTTTTGCTCCAAAACATAGATGATGGGTACTCATTAGAACCGCCTCGCACTAATTTGTACCCACGATCTATATTTTTAGGAAAGAACAAGAAAAAAAAAAAAAATAAAATAAATAAAATAAAAAAATAATAAATAAATAGATAAATAAAAAAAAAATTTCTCTCCGATTTGCAACTTCAAAAATCTATATCAGTGTATATAATTGCATGGACGTCTTTTCGACATGAAATGACTACGATCTCATGCCAGTTATCACTGGTGCAAATATGTTGCTTTGTCTCGAGAAAGATTTCAATAGTATACAGAAGTAGAAAAAAGATAAAACTAACATTTGAGCCACCTCGTGGGAAAACCAACAATCTGCATAGGCGAAAAAAAAGACGCAGATCAGCTTCGCGGTAACCGCGAAGCTGATCAGCGCCTTTGTTTTCGCTACTCGGATAGAACAATTCCTCTTCTACTTAAATCCGAAATGTCAAGCTTCTAGCTCCTTTCTATGCTTGTACAGGCCGGTTTGTGTCGGACCTGTTCGGAAACCACATTGTTGGTTTTCCCACGAGGTGGCTCATTTTATTCTTAAAGTGGGACGACGCCTACAGACATAACCAAATGACGACCCTAATTACAAAACAGAATGCGAGTAAACATCAGTCGCGACTTCTATTGCAAAATAGGGGAGACCGGGGCTAGTTGGTCCGAAAATTGCATTTTTCCAATGTCTGATTTTAATGTTAATTTGCTGCTATTAGTTTGACATTTTACACTCAGAATGATCATTTTTCTATCTAATTAGGTAGATTTTCGTTTATACAATGAAACATTCTAGGAAATATAGCCGTTTTTCGAGACACGGTAAACCGGGCCAACTTGCCACGATGTCGGGGTAAGTTGGTCCGTGCAGCGGGGTAGGTTGGTCCGAGGTAATCTGAATGGAAAAAGAACGTAAGTCTCAAACAAACATATTTTAATCTTAAACAACAATAAATAACATGAAACTGTTTTCAAACCGTGCATATCCTCAGTACCACAAACACATACATTCTTAGAAACCGATTCGATGAAAGTTTATGATGACAATCGGGCTTAAAATATCATTTTAGTAAACTACTAGCACACATTAAGTCTAATTGGTCCAAAAATTGCTTATTTCCGAATTCTGATTTTTATATTAATTTGCTGCTATCAGTTTGACATTTTATACTCAGAATGATCATTTTTCTATCTAATTATATAGTTTTTAGTTTAAACAATGAAATGTTCTAGCAAATATAGCCGTTTTTCTAATGGACCAACTTGCCCCGTCGCAAATGGACCAACTTGCCCCGACCATACCGCATTGTAAATTTTCACGCATGACCGGAGCGTCGTTGAATTTAGAAAAAGAAAACGCACACGATGGAATACCTTAGATATTGAGCTTTCAGGAAATGTATAACATGTACGTGTTATTTGATACACTGGGAAGAAAAAAGCAAAACGATACAGGGGCGAGAAAGTTACTTACGTGATGCAAAATTGGATTTTCTTCTCTAATTTTTTAACGTGATCTCAAGCAGCCATATCGTTTACTTCAGTAAATGTGTCGTAATGAAATGTTCTATTGGGTCATATAACTGTCGTCAAAATTGTTGTCAATTTAGAGAAATTGCCCTAGGACCAACTTGCCCCACGGACCAACTAGCCCCGGTCTCCCCTACATTATCATGTCCTATCATGTTTTCGAATACTTCAAGCGAGCGACGAAAAACAAACCTCGTCAATGATTATAATTATAAACACACACAATTTCCTTAAGCTAGTATCTCACTGGCATGCGACGTCTTTTTTTTTTTTTTTTTTTTTTTTTTTTTTTTTTTTTTGCGAATTTAGTCGCGGGCCTTTCGCACGACATTCGTGCAAACAAGTCGCGAACTAGTTATCGTTTCCCTGTGAGATAGGGGCTTTAGATCTTGTGCCTCATCAACCGTGATAGATTGTCTATGCATTTAAATGGGGAAAACGTGTAAGAATGTCATTTGAAGGGAAAAAAGACTAACAAGAAATGGGCAAATGCACTGAAGATTTATGATTCTGAAAAACTTTGGACCTCTAGGGGTTTACTTCTACCTCTGGGTAGGACAATCTATAGAAATAAGTGTGTACATAAATAATCCCATATACGTAGGCAAATATTTGTACAAACTCTTCAAAGATCTTCGGAACCGGTGAACTGATTTCAATGAAACTTAGTATGTAGCATCAGGGAATATAGTACGACAATATATATATAAATTATGACCCTGTGTTGGCAATGGCCTATGTAAGGGCAAGATCAACATAGGTCGCCTATGCATTTGAATAGGAAAATCTGTTAACATATCATTTGAAGGGACAAACTTGCAGGAAATTCGCAACTTGACTGCTGGTTTATTGGCATAATTATAACAGATCTCAGGTGACCATTGGTCCTCTTGTTCTTTGCCATCAAATGAAATACTTCCCCCAGTTAGTGCATGTTTGTTGCAAGCTCCTTCATACCCATATACATTCTTGGTTTCCTGCAGGCAGATGTATTTTGTTTGTTTGTTTGAATTGATGCTTTATGTCCCAGTCAACAGCTAAGATAATGTCGTGACGTTGCCTTCATTTTAAGGGACTTTTACCCAAAATGAAGATGTCATTACATCCAACAAGTTCTTGAACTATAACCATCCAACATCGCTCGACCCCCCCCCCCCCACTCTGGAACCAAATTATTTCATTTGCATGGGTACAATCAGATAAAATGGGGGAAAACGAACCCCCTTAGTAACTTTGAACCCCCTTCCCAGAAACCCTGGATCCGCCCGTGTGGTTTGTCTTGAACCATTTTTCCTGGCAAGCTCAGACCTGAGCGGTTAACCAGTAATCAGATGGTCAATCGGTAGGGTATCCTATAAGTTTTGTCTGTAGGCACAAGCAGCCCATCTGTTTATTTAGGCCCCAATGGGCGGCTGTCGACATACATGAACTATCCATTAAAACATTCAAGAACTATTCGTATACTGTTCGAAGAATAATCACGTAGGTGTTGACAGAACTAGACACGAGTTGACCAGAAAGTACCGACACGATATTCATGTCAATAGACTCTACAATTCTTCTTCCGGTTTTGATATTTTCACTGGAAAAAAAAAAGAACAATTTATTTTCTTTGTTCTTGTGTGTCATTCATCAAACTTGGCTTTGTTTGATTGCAATATATTCCGACTTGTTTCCTGTTCAGTAGATTTCTTAGAAATAAACGCCTTTAGCTCTGACTCTGCCAAAGTTTACCAACCTCCTGAAATGCTGGCATATGCAATATTTGCAGTGACTTTTGTGGCTGCTCTTCTGATTGCAGTGTTGTATTTGTATCCGGTAAGTAATTTATAGATCAGTTCAAGTAATTAGGGATAGACAGGTTCAAACACCCATACACCGAAATTACACACCAGTCGTTTGTAACCACTGCCTCCCACCAGGGAACTGTTATACCTGGAATTCGTACTTAATTATATCGGAAATTAGCACCTTTAGCAGCATGCTGTGTGCTCCATACACTTCAATGCAAAAAGACCAACAGCCGAGAGCCTCCCACTAAACAGGTCTAAGAGCTGACATTTCAAGTCTTTAAATCTACAGACTTACTAGATTTACAGACTGTCTGTAAATCTACAGACTTGTTAAGTCTGTGGATATAAAGACAGTCTGTAAATCTAAAGACTTGTAAAGTCTATATGTTTAAAGACTTATGCAGCATTTCATCGAATTTTGGAATACCAAGAAAAAGCGCATTCTATATTTAACGTAAATAAATGACCTATACATGTACGATATTCGGTGTGTAAAGTTCGTGTAAAAGTATGGCCTTATTTCCGTGTACTGATAGCAAATAATAACTAAATGTATTCCTTGTTGATTATTCTCCCTTTGACCATTGTTGGCGATGAATGTCACCTGATCAGATGATTGCTTGCATTATCAATTGTTGAGTTATAGTATATGGGAGAAACTTTTGTATATCAAAACACATTTATTTGTTTCTTCCATTATTCAATGTTAAGTCAACAAACGATGAACATTTTTCTGCACTATGCAACTGCTTATGTAATAAAGCAAATCACAATTGTTTATCAGCGCGAATTTTCCGTATTTCATAATTGTTGCTATTTCTTCGTTTTAGTCTTTAATTCTATAGACTCACAGGTCTTTAAATCTAAAGACAGTCTGTAAATCTAAAGACAGTCTGTAAATTTATGTCAGCTCTTAGACCTGCTAAACGACTTATTGGATAGAACAGGGATTATGACTTAGTGTTGTATTTATATCCAGTAAGTAATTTATAGATCAGTTCAAGTAAATAGGGATAGACAGGTTCAAACACCCATACACCGAAATTACACACCAGTCGTTTGTAACCACTGCCTCCCACCAGGGAACTGTTATACCTGGAATTCGTACTTAATTATATCGGAAATTAGCACCTTTAGCAGCATGCTGTGTGCTCCATACACTTCAATGCAAAAAGACCAACAGCCGAGAGCCATTATCACCTAATTGTTATCGCCTTTGATCCCTATCTCCTGCACCGCGGTAGCTTCTTAAGAATTCCAGAACTTCGCCTGAATTTTATTACCGGAAATAAGAGTGCCGTATGCGCAAGTGTCACCACAGGGTGACACCTGTCTTCATGTATGCGCACTCAATGAAATTTAATTACGATTAAGTGTCTGAACCATAATTAAGATGATATGCGTAGATACAACTTCGGTGTTCGGTGGAATAAAGACGAAAAGCCTAGAACTGACATTTCTAATTTTCAAAAAAAGTGGTGTTTTTCTTTTAAAATTTAACATTGTTCCGACGCTTTGCGACAAATTTTCATTTAATACTTACGTAGGACAAACTTTGCAATTTAATCTAATGAACCTCGCATTTATGCCGGGAAGTGCCGTATTGCTGTTTTATCGCATTTAAAACATGGTTCTGTGGATTTTTGTGTCTTTATCTGTTGAATACGATATGTACCACATAGACCTATCGCTGTTTTGGATTTCATTACGGTATGACGCATCCCGTACAATGTCTAATACATGAAAAAATAATATAAGACGAATATATATATATTAATCGTAAATCGTTTAGTAAGAATATGTATGTCCGAGTTCGTTTAAAATTATGAGATTAAACAGTCAAATAAGCTTGAAACCTTATAATGCATTAACAATCTTTTTCAACAGTGGAGGTACTCCTTGAAATTTCGACACACGGCTATGTCGAGTGTTTGGTAATGTTTTGACAAAACAGCCCTACCAAAATGAATTTGAAATAAAGCAGACTGCTAGTTTGCAGTTTTTTCTATGATAATGATGACGTGTACACACAGCCACCGCATGTGTGTGACACGTTCAAACGAAAGCTTCAACGACATTACTAAGAAAAATAAAATGAAAGCGCTTGAAAACAAATACATCCACATAAAATACATGTACAAAGTAATACAATTTGTAAAATTTAATGCAAAATTTATTTCTTATCTTTTCTATACATGTTTTTACTCTCATCAGCAACGAAAAGGAACTAATTGAAATAAGGAATTATTTGAAGTACTGACAGAGCGAATGACGTCAATTTAATTAAAGTAAGTTTCCGATTATTTTCGTTGTCAAAAATTAGATGTTTTCGACGCCAGAGCAAAAGTTTTTACATTTATCATGTCGCTCAGTCAATCGCTTTTGACAACTGAATGTGTATGCAACATGCATTTTTTTTTATTTTCATTTCATGAAATCCGGGTAGTAACTGGTTGTCAGCACATGCATGTAAATGATAGTCTAAAACGGGAACCAGACAAGTAAATTATCTGCAGATTTTGCTAATTGGTGCCAAATAATAATGACACTTGACTCATTAAATGGTGTGGCGGTGCAGGAGATGGAACCTTTGATGTAATTGAGTACGAACTCCAGGTTAACAGCTCCCTGCTCCCACTAAACGACTTATTGGATAGAACAGGGATTATGACTTTTCAGTGACTGGCTTTAAGCCCCACCTCCAGGGCTTAAACTAATATGAAATAATAAAGGCATCACCTTTGGCTTGACGCTCTGCTCCTATTGCATCAATAATTTGAAAAGCTGATAGCTTCCTCACTCACAGTGTGACTCTGCCAGAGGTCTTGATGATCTGAGGAGAAGGCCCATTTATTTTCAGGGATCTGGGGAGCAAGCATTAACTATTGGGAATTTAAGGAGCAGAGACATTAGGAAAACCATTTAGGGAGCTGGGAAGAGAAGTCATTTTTCTATCCAAGATATGACCCCCGCCCACTGGTAGGAGGGTACTGGTAGGACTTCACCCAGATAATCAGGGACACACAAGGAAAATGAGCTACAAAATTCTTCTTCTTTTTTTTTTTTGCACAATTTACAATGGTTTCCATACAAAGTAGACCTACAATTTGAGGATAGACCATTCTGATAGAAGGAAGATTTTTTTCATAAGAACCTTCGCCACTCAGTGCATGACAGTAATGTACAGTGTAGTTAACCGAACACAGCAAAGTGATGTAATAATCAAGAAAAAGGTGACATCATGCTGTCAGGAACAAAAACAACAGTGTATGTTTGATGTTTTCCTCCAGCATAGGCCTCTATTTACGCATAACTAGATGATATTCCGGATTAATTCGTTCATTTAGGGAATCCACTCTTGTAGAAATTGTGTCAACACAATATTTCCAATGTTTCATCGTAGACAGCTGTTGCTAGTCTCTACTGCCACAGGGTTCAAACGACATGAAATTTGGGGAGAAGTTCTGTCTCTCCCCAAGAAAATGTGGAAGTTTGGACTTGAATTTCTGGTTTGCCTATATATCCTATACATTTTCACTTCTCCCTCAGCTGAAAATAGGGGGAAGTTTGTTCATTTAGGGAGACTATTTCTCCTTAGTCGCCCTGTAGCTATTCCCTATGCCAGTTCCGGAACATCTTAGTATGCGATTGGTCTCTACAGAAAACATACTGAGCAATGAATTACATTTCCTGACGATTTATGCAAATTAACCTGTCAAATTTCTATCAATGTAAGGAAGGACAGAATAGAACAGAACATTTTTACCACCTTCTTACAGTTAGAGCGATGGAGCATCGCTATAAACCCTGCCCTTTGCAATAGAAAATCTCCCTGTCAAAACCCTGCCATTTCCCCTGCACTGCTGCGTCAATTAAAAAGTAATTGCAGGGCACATTAGCTCAGCTTTCCTCCACCCTTTCCCATAGGTGTGTGTGTGCGTGTGTGGGAGGGGGGCATGGTTACAAATGACTGGTGCATTACATATACAATAGCATACCAGAGTAGTGGAAGCTAACCATCTTAAATAAGAAGAGCATTGTTGTTCGCTATGACAATCTTTCTTAGTGTCTCTTTTCAATGATGGTGTTAAACTGCATTTCAATCAGAGATGTCCTGCTTTTGTTTTAGTTCTGTTTGCAAAGATCTTGAAAGAAAATCTTTCATCACTGAGTTCACTAACCTCTGCAATTCGAAGTTATTTTTAAGCAAAGCAAGGTTATTTAATTTAATAACCATCCAAAGCAGTTGAAATATGAGCCTCGCTATGAGAAAACTGGATTTTTGTCTATGCGAAAATAAAGGCGCAGATAAGCTTCGCAGTAACTGCGCTGATCAGTGCCTTTGTTATTGCTACAGAGATAGAACAATCCCTCTCCTTCCTAAATCTAAAATTTCAAGCTCTTGTCCTTTTTCAGAGACTGTACAGACCAGTTTGTGTCGGACCTGTACGGAAACCCTGAAGATCGGTTTTCTTGCGTTGCGGCTCATATAATGATGAAATTTTTTTTTGCAATTATTAAGTAAAATAGAAACCATCCATATTCTACCTGTTTATTATAGGATGGGACAATAAAATGAAACAGCAACATGTAAAAAGCTGTCATTGCCAATCATTTTTCTTCGACAGTTTTCTCATATGAGCCGCCTCGTGGGAAAACCAACAATGTGGTTTCCGACCTGAGGTCCGACACAAACCGAGCTGTACAAGCACAGAAAAGAGCTAGAAGCTTGAAATTTTGGATTTAAGTAGAAGAGGAATTGTACTAACCGAGTAGCGAAAACAAAGGCGCTGATCAGCTTCACGGTCACCGCGAAGCTGATCTGCGTCTTTGTTTTCGCATATGCAGATTGTTGGTTTTCCCATGAGGCGGCTCATATATCAGTTAAATTTTGTCAGTTCATGTTTTATAGGGCTCCAAGAAACCAACAACTATACCAGGCCTTGACCCAACGACAGAAGAGTAAGTCATCAGGACATTTTTAAATATACACATTTAAAAATGTCAAAAATAATGATATGGATCAGTGTGATTCTTGTTGGCTTGGAGTTGCTCCTAGTCTGTGGTATCTTTGAAAAAACTGCCAGTTTTGTGTTTCAACAGGCAGTAAGCAATTATTTTCATCCAAAATTTCAAGTGTCTACCTATCCACTTTGAGAGTGCAGCCTGGTTTATTTCTGACCTAGTCATAAATGTTGAAGAGTACTCACCAAGTCTAAACAGTATTTCTTGCAATCTGACTTAAATTGAGCCACGTCATGAGAAAACCAACATTTTGCACATTCGAAAACAAAGACGCTGATCAGCTTCGCAGTAACTTTGCTTTCGCTACACAGATAGTACAATTCCTCTCTAAATAAAATATTTCCAGCCCCTAGCCATCTGTGCTTGCACATCTCGGTTTGTGTCGGACCTGTTCAAAAACCACATTGTTGGTTTTCTCATGACGAGGCTAAATTATTTCATGGCCTAAATTTCTTGCATCACAGCTCAATTGTTGTCAGTTTCTGAGTGCTACTATTCTGACTGAATTCCCCTGTTTTGTAGAGATGGAAATCTTGGAGATATCAAGCTGGCTGGGAGCCTGCATGAGTTTCTTCTGGACCTTCATGAACAGTTTGGCCCCATAGCGTCGTTCTGGTGGGGACGAACATACACCGTCAGTATAGCCTCAGCGGATCTGTTCAAGGAACATCATTACCTGTTTGATAGGCCTCGTAAGTTCTGAACATCCACTTTGAGTGAGCATTTACATGTACATTCATGTAGGGGCCCTGGCCCATTTGGGCCTAAAGAAATAGATGGACTGCTTGTGCCTCCAGGCAAAGCTTCTTTACTACTGACTGACCATCTGATTACTGGTTAACCTCTCAGGTCTGAGCCTGCCCAGGAAAAGTGGTTCATGTCAAACTATCCAGACATATAAGCCTTGTTGGTTTAGTTGGATGGTTATATTCGAAGCACTTTTTGGATGACGTCCTAATTTTGGGTAAAAGTCCCATAAAATGGAGGGAGCGTCACAACATGACCATTAGCTGTTGACTGGGACGTTAAGCACCAATTCAACCAACCAACCAACATTCATGTTGGTATTTTAAAATACCCAGAGTACATGTACTTTACTTTTGATCATAATTTTTCATGAACTCTCATCAAAATTGTTGATATAATTTTACTTGTAAATAGCCAGTTTTGCTTTGAAAGCACATTTTACTGAGTCATTTAAATTTATCTCAAAATCATTAGGCAAATAAGCACTAGCTTCCTCCATTCCGTCACATGGCCAAAAAGCAGAAAAGAATACACAGTTACATTGTTTGTAGATATTAAGCAGGGTTTCAGTATATAAGATATTTTATCATTTCATGTAACAGTCACATTCAAGCCACTAACTCTACATTCACTTAAAAAAAAATCTTATATTATAAAGGAGCCGCTGCACCAGAAAACCAACAATTTGCATATGTGAAAACAAAGGCGCAGATCAGCTGTGCAGTAACTGCACAGCTGATCTGTGCCTTTGTTTTCGCTACAGGGATAATAGAATCCCTGTTCTTCTTAAATCTGAAATTTCAAGCATCTAGCCTGCTTCTATGACTGTACAGGCTTGTTTGTATCAGAACTGGTCAGAAACACAAATTTGTTGGTTTTCTCGTGCAAAATCTTATAAATCTCTTTATCAGCTGTATTGTTTGAGATGTTTGAGCCTTTGATTGGATCCAAATGTATCCAGTATGCCAATGGTGCTGATGGGAAAGCCAGAAGACATTTGTATGATAAAGTTCTTACCCACGATGCCTGCAAGAAATACTTCGGGCAGTTTCAAGATGTAATGTGTTCCATTGCTGATTGTGCCTTTGCATGAGAAAATCAGGAATCTGGGTTTCCGTTCAGGTCCGACTCAAACCGGCCTGTACAGTCAAAGAAACAGGCTAGAGGCTTGAAATTTTGGATTTAAGTAGAAGAGGAATCATACTATCCGATTAGTTAAAACAAAGGTGATGATCAGCTGTACAGTTACTGCACAGCTGATCTACACCTTTGGTTTTGCATATGCAGTTTGTTGGTTTTCTGATGCAGCGGCTCAATTGGAATCAACTTCAATCAAGACACTTTTTCTTCCTTGAATACATGTGCCATCACAGAAAAGTTTCTTTTTTGACTTTGGTATTGAAGTAAAAAGAAGAGATTTCTGTCAACTTTAAATCCATCCTTGGCCATCAACCTGGAAACTGCAATGGACTCCGCGTGTAAACATGCATTTAATGCTAAACTTTGAAATTCTTTTTTTGTGGTGCAAAATCTTGGTTTAAAAATGCAGAAAGTTTTGTATTCCGCTGTTATTGGTTAAAAATTGTGTGAAAGTAGTACAAAGACTCAACAAATACTGTATCCGTTCTAATTAGCGCACTGTCCACTTAACATTTCAAATTAACTTAATTACATTCTAATTAGCGCACACTGTGAACGAAAACAATAAGTTCAATGCTGAAATAACCATGTGCCAAAACTATCAATGATGATGCCACTTAAGTGTTCCAAATGCTGTACAATAGTGCTTGATCATCTACGTTTAAGTTTGAATACCGTTTATATGGTACTGATGTGTAAAGTCGGTGTAAATCCCAAAATGCTAGTCAAGCAGTATGTGCGTATGTACACAATTTTCAGAAATGACCAGGGTGTGCGCATATTGGAGCATGTGCACTAATTAGAATGACTACAGTATTGAAAATGGTTATGAAACAAACCAATAATAAGCTTCTTAAGGCTGTGATCATGCTACCATAGATTTGAATATGCAAAACCCAGTCTGTTACAACAAAATCTTACCTTACAGGTTGCTGATGATTTGGCCAAGAAATGGGATCAACTGTGTGATGGAAAACAACATGTTCCAATATGTCAGTACATGTCATTGTTCGCTCTGAAGGCAGTTCTGCTGGCGCTGTTTGGCAATTTTATGAAGAATGATAAAGAAGTTCTGGAATTTGAGAGACATTATATGGTGGTGAGTTGAGCCGCGATGTGAGAAAACCGGTCTTCGGGGTTTCTGACTAGGTACAGTCACAGAAGCAGGCTAGAAGCTTGAAATTTCGGATTTAAGAAGAAGAGAAATTGTACTATCCGTGTAGCAAAAACAAAGGCGCTGATCAGCTTCGAAGTTACTGTGAAGCTGATCTGCGCCTTAGCTTTCGCAAAGGCAATAATTCCATTTTCTCATGATGCGGCTCATGTGGTGAGTGTTTATTTATCGCAGTTAATTTTAAAAAAAAATATGTATTCATTTTTCTTTTTTTCACGATTTACAGACTGTTCTTAATGCTGCTCTCACATATACCGAATATCCCTTGCGAATCCTAAAATTTGAAATTCGCGCTGAAATTACCGAATATGATGCAAATGGACGTGGCGGGGCTTGCACAAAACAATGTCTTTGCGAAAGCGTTAAGAATGCTTGCGGATCCTTACAAATTTCTTAAGAATGTTGCGATTGATTTCCATGCTCACTACCGAATTCTTGAAAATGCCTTACGAATGTTCCGAACGCTTACAAATGCCGTTACAAATAATACGAACGTCTTGCAAACACCTTACAAATGAAGCGAATGTGTAGTGAATGCATGCCGAATTCTTTTGATTTTTTACTCATTCGCAAACATTGTAGCCAATAATATCAATGTAAAACGAATTCACCCACAATGCCATGGGGCGTGGAAAAAACATATTATCATTGGTCCAAGTCTACTCTTGAAACACACACCACTTTGCTGTTTCTCTCAAATTGCGATTTACACAATAAAAAAGATAATTTTACTGGGCAAATGAAAATTTCACGGGACTTTAATTAGTCTGTCATACATTGATGGATAGCTTTAAGCCAAACACCATAAATAATGGTCTTTACTTGAAGGATAGGGCCAGAATAAATAAACTATGCTAAAAGCTGAGTCTTGAATGTGAAAATTTTGCGATTCACTAGCGATTCTTTACGGACATCAAAACTCAATAGAATTTAATGCTACAGAATCCTTGCAAATGGCTTGCGAGTGTTACAAATGTCTTGCTATCAATCCGAATTGTTTACGAATTGTTTACAAATTCTTTACGAATATGTTAAGAATATGATTTCCTTGCGAATTTTAGGAGCATGTTCCTAATTTTTGCTACGACTCGAAATTTTCACCGAACGCTTACAAATGCTACCGAATGCTTCCGAATTTCTAGCGATTAATGCGAATTTGCTCAAAATTGCATTCGGAAGGGCATTCACAAGGGAAATTTGGTATATGTGAGAGCAGTATTACATTTGTTTTCATTAAGAATAGAAAGTCCAGGAATTCTTAACCCTTTAAGTTTTGTCTGAAATATGTATGATGCCCAGGAAAATGATGCTTCTGCACATGATGTAGCAAATGCATGGGCTCTGTTTATGCTCTACTGATTTGCACCTTTGATTTTGCTTTTACCTAAAGCTTGTTTCAGCATGATGCAGCTCATACTTGAGCTGCTGCATCAGGAAACCGACAATCTGCATATGGGAAGTCAAGCCGCAGATCAGCTGTGCAGTAACTGCACAGCTATCAGCGCCCTTGTTTTCACCCCATAGACAGTACAATACAACCTCTGTCTGAATCCAAAATTTCCGGCCTCTAGCCATCTTCTGTGGCAGTCCAGGCTGGTTTGTATTGGACCTGGTCGGAACTCCATATTGTTGTTTTTTCCATCCAGCGGCTCACTTATCAATTTCAGGTTTGGACCGAGATGGAAGTTAGATTGACAGAACCAGTGACAGAGAATAGAGAGAAGACATTCCAAGAAAGTAAGCTTAGCTTTCACTTGATTGAACACAGATTCATACTGTAGTTACAAGTCAGAAATACCATATTTGTTCTAATTAGCACACATGCCTCAATAAGTGCTCAGTAACTTCTCACCTCCATATTTGTTCTAATTAGCACACATGCCTCAATAAGTGCTCACCTCCATATTTGTTCTAATTAGCACACATGCCTCAATAAGTGCTCACCTACGACTTTTCCGAAAATCCAGTGCGAGACGTAAATGTTGGTATTCTACGGGAGTTTTGCCACATAACGACATGCATTATATTTAAAAAGGTTGGAATACTTAAACTGCGATAACTTTGTAAATTTTAGACATGCTCTTAGAAGCAGTTTAAGCGTTATTTTGGTTATAGTGTGCACTAATTAGAACAAAATTTTATTGGACAATTTGGGGGCAACTTTGAAAAATTAAGTGCACAGTGCACTAATTAGAATGAATACGGTATTTACAAAGGACAAGTCTCAGTTAACAAGGAATACCCACATAGAATTTGAGCCACCTCGTGGAAAAACCAACAATGTGGTTTCCGAACAGGTCCGACACAAACCGGCCTATACAGCTACAGAAGCAGGCTAGAAACTTGAAATTTTGGAGTTAAGTAGAGGAGGAATTCTACTATCCGAGTAGCGAAAACAAAGACGCTGATCAGCTTCGCGGTTACCGCGAAGCTGATCTGCGCCTTTGTTTTCGACTATGCAGATTGTTGGTTTTCTCATGAGGCTGCTCAATTTATGATTTCATCTTAAAAGTGTCTTATATGCCCCCTATTTGTGCATCACTCTGACTCGCTGTGCATTTTGTTTTCGTGTTACCAAACTTTAGTGTCATTTCGCATGTAGGTAAAAAGGCTCTGATGAACGTCATTAAGAGGATTGTCAAACACAGAAAGGCCCATCCACCAGAACATGGGGAAGAACTCTTGCTAGACCTTGTGCTGGATTACAGTGAAGATGAGGAACTTCAGTTGTGTGACTCGCTTACATTTGCCGTCGGTGGATTTCATACAACTGGAAATTGTAAGTGTTCTTTTTTTTCGTCAGGAACCATGTCATGAAACAAACAAATATAGGCTTGCTAGTGTCCGGAAGGCGGAAACTAGTACTGCATGAAATCGTATACATGTAGACTAGAAACAAGAAATGACCTTTACTAACATATAAGCCTGGCGTCCTTTTTATGGGACATAGGCAAACAGTATAGCCCCAGATGTGACACCGCAGAACGTGGCGTCCCATCTGGGGCTATTCTGTTTGCTTAGAGGATTTCATCGAAAAATAGAATAAAAATTCAAAATCACTCTGATGACCCTAAAAATAAAATGATAATGATGGGCAAGTCTATTTGCCAAATATGGGTAAAAACAAAAAGGTTTTATACCCCCCCCCCCCCCCCCGCAAAAACGAAGTTTTAAGGGGGGTATACCTTTTTCACATCCGTCCGAACTAACCAGAGGTACTATGTGGGGTGAGTTATGAGAATATGAGAATATTGGTGAAATGTGGGGTGTTCTAAGAGTAATGTGGGGTGCACAATTGTATTATGGGTTGCGATTTATTCCGTAAATGGTGAATCACCCCACTATTTTCTATGGCATGGACATTGGTCACCCCACAATGTCTCTCTGGTAAGAGTGTCCGTCCGTCCGTCCATAACACTTTGTTTCCTTAATATCTTGAAGCTCCTTGGCTGGAATTTCATGAAACGTTGCACACACATACATATTGATGGGGCAAATATTATGATAAAACATAAGGGGCTAGGGGCCATTTCTGTGAGAGTTATTTTCCTTTGTAATTCTTAATGGCTGTGTTCATATGCATATGTATAGTGCCTTAATGGGCCGATCAACTCCTACCACAGTTTTCCATGAAGAACTCTGAAACTTTACAAATACAATGGAGACATGTTTGACATTTGCATGAAGTAGTTTGATAGTGAAAAAATAATTTTTGACAAAATTACAACTGAGAGAACATAGACAATTTTTCTTGAGCATTTTCTATTACAGGTATGGTATTGGCTATACGGGCCAATCAACTCCTGCCACAGTTTTCCATGAATAACTCTGAAACTTTACAAATACAATGGAGACATGTTTGACGTTTGCATGAAGTAGTTTGATAGTGAAAAAATAATTTTTGACAAAATTACAACTGAGAGAATATAGACAATTTTTCTTGAGCATTTTATATTACAGGTATGGTAGTGGCTATACGGGCCGATCAACTCCTACCACAGCTTTTGCTGGAGCCATTTGATACTTTGCCATCACAATACAGACACACTGGACATGTGCATGAAGAAATATTATTTTCGAAAAATAATTTTTAACATATTTGCAGCTTTGTGAACTTAAGACAATTTTTGAGCATTGTTTTCAACATGGGTTCCATGGTAGTGCCTATATGGGCCAATCAACTCCTACCACAGTTTTTGCTGGAGCCATTTGATACTTTGCCACCACAATACAGACACACTGGACATGTGCATGAAGAAATATTATTTTCGAAAAATAATTTTTAACATATTTGCAGCTTTGTGAACTTAGACAATTTTTGTGCATTGTTTTCAACATGGGTTCCATGGTAGTGCCTATACGGGCCGATCAACTCCTACCACAGTTTTTGCTGGAGCCATTTGATACTTTGCCACTACAATACTGACACACTGGACATGTGCATGAAGAAATATTATTTTTGAAAAATATTTTTTAACAAATTCGCAGCTTTGTGAACTTAGACAATGTTTGTGCATTGTTTTCAACATGGGTTCCATGGTAGTGCCTATATGGGCCGATCAACTCCTACCACAGTTTTTGCTGGAGCTATTTGATACTTTGCCTTCACAATACAGACACACTGGGCATGTACATGAAGAAATATTATTTTGAAAACAATATTTTTGACAAAATTTCAGCTGTTTGAACTTAGACAATTTTTTGTGCAAGGTTTCAACATTTTTCTAAGGTGTGCAGATATGGGCATATCAGCTCCTACCACAGCTTTTGATGTGGTGATCTGATACTTTACCTTCACAATAATGACATGTTAGACATTTGCATGAAGAAGTTTTATTGTGAAAAAATAATTTTTGACGAAATGGCAGCTTTCTGAACTTTGACAAATTTTGTGCATGTTTTCAACAGGCCGGTTTGTGTCAGACCTGTTCAGAAACCACATTGTTGGCTTTCCCACGAAGTGGCTCATTTATAGTTTGCATCATAAACAGCTGAAAATCAGGGGTTTTTTTTACTGACTTTTACTTTGCGGGGGGTATCTATGTTTGTGCAAGTTTTCAACATTTGTTCTAAGGTGTGCAGATACGGACAACTCCTACTACAGCTTTTGATGTACTGATCTGATACTTTACCTTCACAATAAAGACATGTTAGACATTCGCATGAAGAAGTTTTATTGTGAAAAAATAATTTTTGATGAAATGGCTGCTTTGTGAACTTAGACAATTTTTGTGCATATTTTCAACATGGGGACGCTTGTAAAGGGCCCAGTTCTTTTAGAGCCATTGCCCTTGCATCATAAACAGCTGAAAATCAGTTGTTTTGACTGACATTTACTTTGCAGGGGGTATCTAATAAGCCTTGCTTATTGCCAATTCTTGTTTTCACTCCTTGCTTCACTTCAGTAAGTTCAGTTATTGATCTATCTTTTTCAGTGTTAGCCTGGGGAATGTATTTCATAGCTACTCATCCAGAAGTGGACAAGAAAATTTATGAAGAAATCCAGACAGTTCTTGAAGATGAAGATGTTGATCATACAAACATGAATGACCTAGTGTAAGTGTTCCCAGCAGGCACATGACGTCAAAATGACGTCAGATCGACATCGATGCGACGTCATCGACCTCGATCTGACGTCATTTTGACGTCATGTGCCCGCTGGGTTAAATCAGTTGGTCTCCTGTTTGACATCATATTAATCTTAATAAGCTAGAAAAATTATGGAGAAATCAGGGTTTTCAGAAATAGTTAAAGAGGCCTATTCTATAGTAGTGGGAAAAAGGCTTGCTTTGGCTTAATGCATCTTAACTGTTACATTACTATAGAATTGTGTATTATTCACCATTTTTGCATTATCTACTGGCTCCCAGCTTACTGAAATCAATATTGGAAATTCAGGTATCCAACCCCACCCCTTTGGATTGTTGATTTTTTTCTCCGGGGGAGTTTTGTTTACCTGTATTTCCAGTATTGATTATGTGTAAGCTGGGAACCAGAAGATAATGCAAAAATGATGATAAGAAAGGTGACTGTAAACCAATTTATTTTTTATGTATATGAGGAAAAAACATCATGAAGTAATGTTGTCGCTTAAATGTTGGATTGAATAGAGACATCATTCACAATTTATCTCGTATGAGCTGCTGCATGGGAAAACCAACAATTTGCATAGGCGAAAACAAAGGCACAGATCAGCTTCACAGTAATTGCGAAGCTGATCAGTGCCTTTGTTTTCGCTACATGGATAGTACAATTTATCTACTTTCTAAATCCAAAATTTCCAGCCTCTAACCATCTTCTGTGACTGTACAGGCCGGTTTGTGTCGAACCTGGTCCTAACCCAATAGTCTGCTGGTCATTATGCCAATTATTGCCAAAGGGCTCAATTGGACACTGTCTTCCTATAAGCCTTAATTACCCACTAAACGATAATTTTGACAAAATTTAAAAATAAACATGTACATGATGTACTCCACAAACATAAAAAAAAAAAAATACAGAAAATGTTTACGGATTTTGCAATTCGCGAGAATAAATCGCCATGAAAATGGCCCTGAAGATAAAACAGCGAAAATAAGTACATGTACCTGCAAAAGTAAATTGGGTTACAGTATTTCTTAAAATTATATGAAAACAAATCGGGGAGTTATAATTATTGGAATTAAGTATGAGGAAAACCTGCCATCACTATTTGAAGTAATTCATTCTTCTATTTTCAGCTATTTACATCAAGTTATAAATGAGACCCTGAGATGTGCCGTTGTAGCACCATGGGCTGCTAGATTTTCAGATACAGACTCAGAGCTAGGAGGACATGCCATACCTGCTAAAGTAACTCGGACAATTTTAAGGAATTCATTATCTTTAAAATCCATGAAACAGTTCTTAGAATCAGCCAACTGCTGACACAGGTTTGTTTGATATGTTGCTTTATGCCCTAATCAACAGCTATGGTCATGTCAGGAAGTTGCCTCCAGTTAATGGTATACTTATACTCAACATTGGGATGCCATGAAATGTGAATGTGCTTTAAAATATAACCACCCAAGTAAAGTTGTGTTGAAATACATAAAACTTCATAGTTGATGGATGTATAATAAATTCTGATATAATACCATGAAACCAATTGATCTATTTTGAATAAGCCTCTGATTCTATTACAGTATTAATTGAGCCGCTGCATGATAAGAAAACAAACAACATGCAAAGGCAAAAACAAAGGCGCAGATCAGCTGTGCAGTAACTGCACAGCTGATCACCGCCTTTGTTTTCGCTACACAGATAGTACAATCTCTCTTCTTCATAAATCCAAAATTTCCAGCCTCTAGCTATCTTCTGTAGCTGTACAGCCTGGTTTCTGTTTAAAAACCACGTTGGTTTTCTTATAAAGAGACTCAAACGCTGTTAATGTGATAGCAGTGGTTGACTATTTTTTTTTATTTCAAGGTTATACTGTTTACTCTTTCTTTTTCAGACCCCTGTGATTCATGCTCTAGGTGTTGCTGCTAAAAATAAGACAGCCTGGCCACTACCTGACAAGTAAGGCTGCATTCCATTATTGTAAATTGGGACTGCAGTGATTGACAGTCTTCTTAGACAGATGTTTGATATAAAAAAAAATCTCTGTCTATTAATGCCATCACCTGCATGCCCATGCAATATACAGAGATTTTTTCATGAAGCAAAAATTGACAATTTTATTGGAAAGAATTAGATTTTTTTTATATATATTTTCGTTCAAAACATACATTGTGGGTACATGTTAGAACCGCCTTGGCTTGTGGGTTCTAACGAGTACTCACAATGTATGTTTTGGATCAAAAATAAAAAAAATAGGTTTACCCCTGCAAACCCCAGTTCATCTATTATATAAAAGTGGGGTTTAAGGGGGTGTCCATTTCACGGACATGTTTTCCTGATGTCTTTGCTCAAATGGTATCATGTTTGACACTGTAGCATAACTTCCTCAAATCTAAAGTACATGTGCGTGTATTTTCATCCAGTTTGGTAACATTTTTTACTCAGAAAGGATAACACGTAATGCTGCAAACCTAGCATTTTTCATTTTTAATATTATACAAAAGTTATGAAAACTTTCAGTATTTGAGCCGTCTTGTGAGAAAATCAGCAATTTGGTTTCCGAACAGGTCCGACACAAATCAGGCTGTACATTCACAGAAAAAAGCTAGTAGCTTGAAATTTTGGATTTAAGAAGAAGAGGATTTGTACTATTCATGTAGCGAAAACAAAGGCGTACTGCGAAGCTGATTTGCGCCTTTGTTTTTGCCTATGCAGATTGTTGGTTTTCCCATGTGGTGGCTCATTTCTTACCTCTCTCCAGGTTTGATCCAGACAGATTCAGCAAGGAGAATTGCCAGCACAGGTCCCACTATTGGTTCTCACTGTTTGGGTTTGCCGGCAAGCGGGTTTGCCCCGGCCAGAAATTTGCCTATGCCGAGGCAATGGTTTGTTTTGTCACACTGCTGCGGAAGTTCAAACTTCACATGGTGGAAGGACAGGTTGTGAAACCACAGCATGGACTGGTGACACATCCAGAGGATGAAATATGGGTTACTTTGTCACAGAGAGAGAAAAACTAACTTAACAGTACTTAAATTTGACAAAGCGAGAGAAAAACTTGTATTGTTTTTATGGAAATGTGAATTTAATGATAGAAACACTTTACTTTACAAAATGAAATGAGTTTGCCCAAGAGAGTTTCAGCCAAGTTAGTCATCTAGTCGGTAATGGGTAGCTAATTTGTATAAAACTTCAGATCTGAATAACAGGCACAACCTGTACACACACATATTAATGCTACATATGGGCAATATTGATTATGGGTTATAATGGGGTTTATTGTAATTGCTAGTTGTAGTTATTTACTTTATTTTGTTTCACGTTAATATGTTTTTCATTGTTATCATATGGCATTTGGTGCAGTTGTTTTATTTTGATTTTGAAGAGATTCATTTTAACAGATGACTTGTCTGGGATTTTTTCTAGGTCAGATACTGACTGAGAAAACAAATCTTTAAGGATTTTGGAAGGTCTTGAATCACTGGAGCAAGAATGCACCAAATAGGAATGATCATTTTGAGATGGGTCACATGAAAACCGGAATTTTGTCTATGCGAAAACAAAGGCACAGATCAGCTGTGCAGTAACTGCACAGCTGATCAGTGCCTTTGTTTTCGCTACATATATAGTACAATCCTCTTCTTAAATCCAAAATTTCCAGCCTCTAGCCATCGTCTGTGCTTGTACAGCTAGATTTGTGTTAGACCTGTTCAGAAACCGTATTGTTGGTTTTCTCATCCAAGCCTCATTTATGCCATTGATTGTTGAACATGTGGCAATAGGTATGTTCAGTGAAATGTAACTCTGATAAGAGAATCATGAAATATATTTTGGTGCTAAATCTATTGGCTTTTGTCTCGTTTCTCCCATCTCACACATGATTATAGCAGGGTGGGATATAGGTCTAATAACTTCCAACATTTCGATGGCGTGTAGAACTGGTGTATTTCTCTGTAGCAGTGACAGTTGTAAGCATTGAACCCTGCACAGGAGTCATCCTTGACTTATATTTATATTATACAATTTGACCCTGAGCCCTTGATCTATACTGTAAACCAACTTTTTTCGTGAGCGATTTATTTTTGCGATTTTGGGGAGGTTGAAAACATCTCAAAATTGAATCACCGTGAAAATGTTGACATATGATGACACTATTTTGCGTAATAAAAGAAGACAGAAATTAAAGAAAACATATTATAGTCTAGAAAACATTTGATGTACATATTTGATGTCACATGCAGCACATATTTTAGTCCATAAAAATTGAATAAAATTTAATAAAATCCACCGTTAAAACTCATTAAAATAATTAAAAACTTTTTTCACATTTTTATTCGCTGTTTTATTTCGAAACAATGGCAATCATTTGTATATTGTTGGAGCCCAGACATTTATAACTGTCTTCTTATGTTGTGAGATTATCTCCCATGCTTTGATGATCTCGTTTGAGGCGATCAAAACCAATCAATAATTGAGATGTTACACACCAAAAGACATACTTCATAATATGGGCCAGTGCATGACAAATAAAGAAAATTATTTTTTATTTTTTCTTTAAATCGGCGAAAATAAATGACCGTGAAAATGTCCCGGTTGCTAAAATTGCGAAAATAAACAGCCTTGAAAAAAGTTGGTTTACAGTATTTTACTGACTTTATGGAAATTTATGCCTAGCTGTATCAAGTCTAGAATTTACGTGCATTTTTCTATAGTAGTGATTGCTGTATCAAGCAAGCACATTGACCCTACTGTCTTGACCTCTATTCGCACTAAATTTTGCAAACAGTAATCTAAGAAGCAAGCAGTAACCAATCTACTTTTTAGTACACAGTAGCTGATGAGCATTTGCAAGGTCTTTACCAAGTTACTGATAGTCTATCTTCAAATATCACAGACCTGATTCTAACATTCAACCATAACAGGAGTTACACCAAGATGTACAGGGGAATTGAATAGTAAAATGAACCTTCGATAGACCCTCCACCATTTTTTTATCATGTCAAAGATTTTGGGACCACTCACAAAGTTGATGCTGCAGGCTGAGAAAATCTCCCAACAGACATTTGATTGCCAAAAATGCCCTCATAATCAACCCGTCTTCGCGACTAAAGCCAAGTTTGGCAATGTATAAAGCCTGCATAAAGAACACAGCAGGCCTAGAAAATTCCACACGTCCGCTCGTATTTACGAGTGAAAGTTCGATACCGGCGAGTGGAAATTTACCCCGGCTCGACCGACAGGACGAGTAGCATTTTTGGGACTGACTCGAGGCAGTAAATGTCCGTAAATACAAAATCAGCTGAAGATTTTGTTTCCGATTGTCAACCGGATGTTTGCACTACGTCACTAGTCCGCAGTAAATGAAATTCAATAAAATCCGGTATATATGGTCCAAATACCGGAAAGCATTGGTCATTTTATTCACGGCGCGCTGTACTATCGAGACTTAAGACGTCCCGGGTTTTATCTCCATTTTGATAAAACGGCTTACACCAAAAGTCAAATAATAGAGCATTTCCATTTTGATATCGGCTACGTTCGGGGTTCTCCCAATGGTAAAATCTGCAAATCTACCAATGGTACTGTTGGTACCATTTTTACCAATGGTAACCAGAAAACCCTGAACGTTTTTCTACTGCCAATGGTACCATTGGTAGATCACATGGTGGAATTTTTATCATATTGATCAATACACCTCACTTGTTTCTGTCTTTCTTATTTACTTCATGTATATTGTGTTATTTATAACATTTACATTTGCTTGTATGACAAAAGTATTGCTTATTTACGAAATTCATGATATAATTTTAGCCTCACCATAATGAATCACGTGACTTTTCCCGCGTTGGTAGAATTACCCACGCTGTATTCTGTCTGCACCATTTGCTGCCGTATGTTGGTAACATTGGTACCATTGATACCAATGGCATTACCAAAGGTACCATTGGTATAACCTTGAACGGAATTTGTCTACCAATGGTACCATTTTTACCATTGGAAAAAACTACGAACGCACGCATCGAAAGTAGACAAAAAATGTCGAAGCAGGGCGACATTAGTTTTTTGATGATTTTTGTCTCTTTTGAAATCCAGATTTTAAGAATGAGTGCACCAACAGTAAGGACGAGTGAAAATTGTTTACAACTCGCCCCACAGGACGAGTAGGTCCTCAGAAAAATTTCTAGGCCTGCACAGAACAGTAGGTTTCAAGCCACTGACTTCAGATTATCTGATGCCCAGCAACTAATCCACTGCACTTCCCTTATGGACAATTTCAGCCGCGTCATGAGAAAACCAGATTTTCGCCTATGCGAAAACAATAGCGCAGATCAGCTGATGAGCAGACCTGGGTTAATCTTAATCGTTAATCATGATTACTTTTATTCGATTGAAATTTTATTTCAATCGAAAATTATTCTTTAATCGTAGATTTTTGCGATTAAAATCAATCTTATTCTTATTCAAATACTTTCCAAAAATGCCTGTAATCGTGATTGATTTTATGAATAAATTTCGATTACATTCCAAGATGTGCTGAAAATTCTTTTTCTGAAAAAAAAAGAGTAAAAGAAAGAAAGTAAATTAAATAAATTAATATCTAAGATTATGTTCACATGAAGAATTCTGTGATTTTCAAGAATCTTTAATATATCAAATGGGAATTCTGATAAAGTAACAGTTCAGACTGTGCAGAGTGCCTTTATTTTTGGCTTTTATCTCTAAATGTGAAAAAAAAACAAAAAAAAAACAAAAAAAAAACAAAAAAAAACAGCATTTTCTATATGAAAATGACATGGGCACGTTATAAGGATGCATACTGGTGAACAAATTTAACATTTTTATTTTTTTCTTGTCTTTGGGTATTTTTTTATCAAAATTCTCTCTGGCATTTTCCATATCATTTCAGAAGTCTTCTTAGAACAGTCCTTTTTTGCTTACAGTTCTTTGACCTCATCATGCTTCTAAACATAGAATTGACCTCATTCTAAATAGGTTTTGAAACCTATTGCAAAAGTTTAAACCTAATGTTGCCTGGTTGTTCACACCTTTACAGATTAACTAATAAACAGGTGTCATATGGTTTGTGTTGTCAAAACACCCTAGAACAAGTTAGTGACAATATACAAAGGATTAACAGAGTCAATGTCTCCTTATCTATAGAGACCATGAGAGAATCAACAACTTTGAGAGTCATATTACAAAATTGATGAAAAAATTACTGAAACATTCAAATCAAGTAACATTTGGAGTTGTTAGCCGAATCATAAACACACACACAGCATCATGAGACCTAAAATTATGTTTATGATTCACTGTTTTGTAAAGACTACAATCAGAGGATAAAGTGCCCAATACACCAAGAGGATTCCTGTATGCCAACGTAATACCGTATACAGTTAAATCATAACTGCGCAATTCAAGACTGGCTGGATTATAAATGCAAAACTAATCGATTGATTATTCGATTACTTTTGCAAATCAACTGTAATTGTAATCGATTACATCGTGGAAAAAATTATTTTTAATTGTAATCGTTAATCGTAAGATTATAAGTAATTGTAATCGTTATACAGTTAAATCATAACTGCGCAATTCAAGACTGGCCGGATTATAAATGCAAAACTAATCGATTGATTATTCGATTACTTTTGCAAATCAATTGTAATTGTAATCGATTACATCGTGGAAAAAATTATTTTTAATTGTAATCGTTAATCGTAAGATTATAAGTAATTGTAATCGTTAGTGATTAACTTTGAAAGTAATCGATAACAGGTCTGCTGATGAGTGCCTTTGTTTTCGCTACACTGATAGTATAATTCCTCTTCTACTTATAGCCAAACTTTTAAGCCCCTAGCCTGCTTCTGTGACTGTAGAAGCCGATTTGTGTCGCACCTGGTCAGAAACCCGGAAGACGGTTTTCTTGCGTCGCGACTCATTTGCAAGAAATAAAACACAGTATGACTAAAGTGAGAAAACTTTGGTGCTAAGCCTAGGTATCTAAATATATGCTCGGTCTTCAGAAATAAGTCAACAAAAATATCTCGGACATTTTATTAAAGCTCATATAATACAATTCCAAATGCTACAAAATAAAACACCTGCTGGGTATGATTAAGTCTACAGTAATGAGCTATCTTGTGTTGTATGGGTTTACATAATTTTCAACAAACTCCCAATTATAAGAAAAACAACAATTTGCATATGCAAAAACAAAGGCGCAGATCAGCTGTGCAGTAACTGCACAGCTGATCAGGGTCTTTGTTTCCACCTCACGCATAGTACAATTCCTCTTCATTTTAATTACAAAATTTCAAGCTTCTAGGCTTCTTTTTTGGATGTACAGGCCGGTTTGTGTCGGACCTGGTCGGAAGCCAAGATTGTTGGTTTTCTCACGCAAAGGCTCATATCCTGATGGTTCTTGATTGCAATAGTGAGCAAAATTCTTGCTGCTTCCCTTACTCTGTGGTACATGACAAAGTCAAGGCATTTTCCAAAAAATGACACGTTTTCCATGTTTTCTGGTATCATTTGTAAGCATTTGCCTTGTGCTTTGGTAAGAAAGTAAAATCCTCAGGAACTGGCCCCAGTAACATTTCACTGAAAAACATGGAAAGTCAATATATGAGCCGCCCCATGGGAAAACCAACAATCTGCATAGGCGAAAACAAAGACGCAGATCAGCTTCGCGGTTACCGCCTTTGTTTTCGCTACTCGGATAGTACAATTCCTCCTCTACTTAACTCCAAAATTTCAAGCTTCTAGCCGTCTTCTGTGATTGTACAGCCTGATTTGTGTCAGACCCGTTCGGAAACCACATTGTTGGTTTTCCCACGAGGTGGCTCATATGATGAGCCGCCGCATGATGAAAAACAGATTTTTGTCTATGCAAAGACAAAGGATCAGATCAGCTGTGCAGTAACTGCATAGCTGATGAGCACCTTTGTTTTCGCTACCTCAATAGTACAATTCCTCTGCTTCTTAAACCCGAAATGATAAGCTTCTGGCCTATTTCTAAGACAGTACAGGCCAGTTTGTTTCAGACATGGTCCGAAATCCCAAAGTCTGGTTTTCTCACATCTTGTTGATTTCTGGAACAAAAAATATCCAGATAAAAAAATGTGTTTTCTTTTCTGGTTAAAAAACAAAGATGCAGTGCACTACATATTTATTACATAACCTCTACATCTTACTTCCAAAACATTGTTTTTATTTTGTATTGTTTGGTATGCTATGTAAATGCCAGAATAACTTGTTCGAACTGATCCTTCTAAATAATTTGTAAGATTTGTTGCCCCAAGAGGCCTTACCTGATTTTAACCCAGTCTCCACAGCTAGGACTAGCCATCAACGTCTCCAGGTCATTTCTACCTTTGTAGTATGGGGGTCTTTCATTGATTTTCTGGGGTAACCTGTCTAGTACGCCAACAGGAATGTATCTGAAACAATAATTGCCTACAGTGCTATTAAATTGAGCCTACATGGATGCATGAAAAAAACAACAATTTGGGTTTCTGACTAGGTCTGACTCAAACCGGCCTGTACAGTCACACAAGCAGCCTAGAAGCTTGTAGATGAGGGATTGTACTATACGTGTAACGAGAACAAAGGCGCTGATCAGCTTTGCTGTTACCGCCAAGCTGATCTGCGCCTTTGTTTTCGCATATGCAAATTGTTGGTTTGCTTATGCAGCAGCTCAATTAAGGATGTTCGCTGCTAACATTTGACATTTCGGAACTTCCGGTTTTTCTTTTCTTGAATATCTCGTAAACGGTTGCAGATATTTTCCTAATATTTTATATTTGGATACATATTGATGCTATGCATTGAATGAGCCATGAAAATTGTCAATCTAAGAAACTTCATTTTTTCACCCCATTTTCTGCAACTTTTCAGAAAATTTTAGTTGTCAGTAAAATTTGGGGGGTAGGGTAGATTAAACTTGAATATTACACATCTTAAAATTAATTGCACTAGTTCGATGTTTATTTTAGAAGCAGTATACATGTACATGGTCTTCTAAGTCAGTCTTTGTGTCTTTAGTGTGCTGGTTTTAAAATTTTAGGAGGTTTTATGAAATGGGCTTTTAGAAACAAAACAGCCGAAGAAAGGCTGAAAATGGTGATTTTCATGTTGTTGGTTCTCTCTTATATGCTCACTACCCTATATATTTCTTTCTTTTATTCGAACAATATTGCCAAGTTCTATGTTGTGTGAAAATACAAGAAAAAGTTTGAATCAACAAATATGAATTTGGCACATTTCAAAATATTGATTTTTTCCAACTTTTCAAGTGTGGGGGTAGGGTTGAAAAAGGAATCGTAAAACTTTATCATTCACTTCAAGTTGCAAATTTTTCTATGCTTTTGGTCCAAAATAGTCTGCGTTACGTAAATATTATGACATTTGAAAGCATTCTAGGTGTATGTTTGTTCAAGACAGATATGTTTCAAAGAATTAAAAATTAAATTGATTTTACCAAATTTAAAACATGGTGCTCAGAGGTCTCATTCAGAGGCCTATAGCTTGAAAAAATGCACACTACCCTATATTTATTTTGTTTTCAAATGTCTTGTGTTGTATTTTGGAATCAAAAAAGAGTGGTTAGAAAAAAAGTTTGAATACTTTTTCATTGGCAGCGAACATCCTTAAACCTTTAGGATTCTGCGATTATCTTTCTTCTGTATGACAAAGAAATGTTTCTAACACTCCCAGGTGTTTATCAAATGCATGGAGCAGCTTTAGGATGTAATATTTGAATGGAATAAACTTAAATTGCATATTTTCAACTCATTATAACCTCTTCTGCAAAATAAGGGAAACTACTCTTTGTTGTTGTTTTTTATGCCCCCAACTTCGAAGAAGTTGAGGGGGTATATTGGTTTGGGTCTATCCGTGCAGTGCAGTGAGTGAGTGAGTGCGTGCGTGCAGTCAGTCAGTCTGTGATGCGTGAGCACTCGGTCAAAAACCGTTAGAGCTAGAATCTTGAAATTTGGTATGTAGTTTGTATATGAAAATTAAGAGGACCCATATTTTTTCTTTCAGGTAAATTCAAGGGGCTAGGGGCCAATTCTGTGAGAGTTATTTCCCTTTTTAATTCTTGATAAAGTGAATAGATAGTGGATACCTTGTGTGCGCATCTCCTCCTACAGTTTTATTCCGATTCTCTTGAAACTTTACAGATGTTGTGACCATGCTTTGGAGATTTGCATGGGGTTTGGTTATAATCCTCAGATTAATTTTTGTCATTTTTTTCGCAATTTGAACTTAGCCATTTTTCGGGCATTTTGACAATGAAAGTGAATGGGCAGTGGGTACCTTGTGTGCGCAACTCCTCCTACAGTTTCATGCCAATACATTTAAAACTTTACATATATTATGGGCATGGTCTGAAGATATGCATGTGGTTTGGATATAATCCTTGGATTATTTTTTGTCATTTTTTTTCACAATTTGAACTTAGTCATTTTTTCGGGCATTTTAGTGGATGGATAGAGGGCAACTTGTGTGCGCAGCTCCTCCTACAATTTAATACCGATACTTTTGAAACTTTGCAGACATTGTGACCATGCTTTGAAGATATGCATGTGGTTGGGATATACTCCTCAGATTAATTTTTGTCATTTTTTTTACAATTTGAACTTAGTCATTTTTTGGACATTTTTACATCTTGAAAGTGGCTTACCAGTTGGGGGCATAGTGTTTCATAAACACATTTTCTAGTTTTTATAGTTTTTGTTTGTTTGTTTGAATTGATGCTTTACGTCCCAGTCAACAGCTAAGGTCATGTCGGGATGTTGCCTCCACTTTATGGGACTCATACCCAAAATGAGGATGTCATGACATCCAACAAGTGCTTAAAATATTTTTATAGTTTCACTTTAAGAGTGGAAACAGCTTCTAAAGTTCATTGTATATGCATTTATGTTTGATATACACATTCCCAACCATGACTGTCCAATCAGAATATACACATCCACATCTTTTGGGTGTAGATGCACACTTTCTGACAGAGTTGCAAGGTCCAAAGTTCTGTATGACAGTACTATAAATAAAACTGTCAAACAGCCAACTGACAATAAACTGTTTTTTGTTTGATGCCTTAATACTTCAAATTGGTATTTTAAAATGAACAGCCTACTGACAATAACCTGGGCCCTGTTGCATAAAACTTTGTTAACTCTTAATGGCAGGTTAAAGTCCCGTTAACCTAATGGCAGCTTTATTCCTGTTGCATAAATGTCTATGTAAATCAGCATTAACGCTGCCATTAGCTAATGTAAATCTAGAGGTGCTTCAAAATTGTTTTATGCAGCAGAAAATTAATGCCAACTTAATAGAGTTCTTGAATTTAATGGCAACTTAATGTTTAATGACAATTAAGTTTATGCAACAGGCCCCTGATTTTTTGTGCCTATACACATTGGTATCTCCTAACCTATACAAGAAAGACAACCACTCCAGTAGGAACCTCCTGGTTACCTCTACCCCCTGCTGGTCTGAGCCCCAGTGTTCTAGGCCATAGTTTGTAAAGTCCTTGAGCATGTCAAATCTCTCTAAGGCCGAGATGTCCCAGTGGCGCTGCTCTTTAATCTCCGTGAAAATCCAGGGTTTGATAAGAGCACCCCTGAAATAAACACCAAGAGATTAAACATTGTTTTAATGCTTTATATGATGATGATAATATTGGATTACATCTCTATCAAAAATAAGAAAACCAAAGATATGGTTACCGAACAGGCCCGACACAAGCCAAGATGTACAGAAGCAGGCTAGAGCCTTGAAATTTTGGATTTAGGAAGACGAAGGATTGTACTATCTGTGTAACGAAAACAAAGGCGCCTTCGTTTTCACATATGCAAAATGTTGGTTTTCTCATAATGTGGCTCAAAATGTTAAAGGCAAACAATTTACCTACTTGTAACAAAGCACAAAAGGAGCTGTTAATCTGGACCCAGTTGTTCAAAGCATCGTTAGCTTAACGATATCGTTAAGACATAAATTTGTTAAGCAAATATCAGCTAAAGTAACAAATACACTGATATTTTTTGTTGAAAAAATGTGAGAATCCTTTGCATTGCAAAGGATTCTCACATTTTTTCAACAAAAAATGACAGTGTATTTGTAATATTAATGTTTGAAATTTTAATAAAACGTTAACTAACGACGTCGTTAGTTTTGAACAACTGGCCCCAGGGCTTGCTTGTTTGTCAGTGTTGCAACTAAACATCCCAGTCAATAATCATTCTGTCAAGGTGCGCTTGCTTCCTGATCTAGATATCTACACATACTATGGGGAGAAATGTTTTGCTCAAGGAATAAACAGAATTTGAAGGTTGGATCCCTATACCTCTTCCGAGTCTAAAGCTCCAATCCTGAGCCATAGCATCCCCTGCATCCTAGGTATGTCGGGAGGAAGCCTTTGCTTCTTTGCTATTAACCAGTATGCTACCGTGTAAATGTGTCTTGATCAAAGACACAACATTACATCACAGAGGGGATCCAACCCAGGTTCTCTCAAACAATGCAGAATTCAATAATAGCAACCCTAACCCTTGTTATGAAATGAGCCGCCTCGTGGGAAAACCAAACAGGACCAACACAAACCGGGCTATACAAGCACAGAAGATGGCTAGAGACTGGATATTTTCGATTTAGATAGTAGAGGAATTGCACTATCCATGTAGAGGAAACAAAGGCGCTGATCAGCTTCGCAGCTACTGCGAAGCTGATCTGCGCCTTTGTTTTCGCATAGTTTTCTCATGAGGTGGTTCAAATGTAAAGCTATATAGTGAGGAAACAATAACATTACCTTGCTATCATGAGACCACTAACCCCAGTTTGTTCTCGCCTCTCATTGGCTTCCTCATATGACAGTATATCACCATTGCCTAGAACAAATCAGCCATATACAATTTGGTTTTTCCGACCAGGTGTGACAAAAATCGGCCTGTTCAGTCTTAGCAGAAGGCTAGAAGCGTGTAATTTAGGATTTAAGAAGAAGAGGGAATGTGCTATGTATAAAGCGAAAGCAAAGGTGCTGATCAGCTGTTACTGTGCAGATGATCTGCGTCTTTGTTTTTGCATAAGCAATAAGCCAGTTTACTCATGATCATGCTCAACAGAGCTTGAGTGTGATCAAAATGGAGACAAACGGATGCTTAGTTAAGTTTATATACCAAAGTTGTATGCATTGTGGCTTTTCTACAGCAAAGTTGTTGATTTTAAATGAATAGACTGATAAAATGTGTTGCATACAAGTTTGTTGATAAAGACTCAGAAATAAATGAGCCACCTCATGAAAAACCAACAATGTGGTTTTTTGAACAGGTCTGACATAAACAGGTCAGTGCAGTCACAGAAGATGACTATAAGCTTATAATTTTGAATTTAGAAAGTAGAGAGATTATACTATCCGTGTAGCAAATACAAAGGCGCTGATCAGCTGCAGTTACTGAGAAGCTGTTCTGCGCCTTTGTTTTTGCCTGTGCAGATTGTTGGTCTTCTCATGTGGCGGCTCAAATAATAACAATATCTAAATTTTTTGTCTACAATGATAAATTCCTTATCAATGGAACAAGCTATGCAATTTATAAATGGTCTCGACTCAAAAGAGAATGAAAATTGAACTAATGCTTATCCAAGGTTGACTAATTTATGATCATCATCTTACCATCACGAAAACATGTCCGTGCAATGAATACCCCCTTAAACCCCACTTTTATATAGTAAAACTGGGGTATGCCAGGGTATACCTATTTTTCTTATTTTTGCTCCAAAACATAGATTGTGGGTACTCGTTAGAACCGCCTCGGCGAGGCGGTTCTAACGTGTACCCACAATCTATGTTTTGAGCAAAAATAAAAAAAATATATCAAAATTTGTACACTAAAAATTTTCGTTTTTACAACCAAAACATTTCTCTGTACATTGCATGGGCAAGTTTTCATAATGTTTGCCGAGAATAACATAAAACACAATTTACCAAAGAGTGGCATTGGAGCAGCAAGTTTAGCACATTCACTGATATAGTCCCAGTCTGCAGTCTTGGTATACCTTTGCACTCGGGATCTGCCATGGATCTGAAAGAACATGAAACATTTAAGCTGCAACATGAGAAAACCGGTCTTTCAGGGTATTTGACCAGGTCTGACATAGACCAGCGTGTGAAGTTACAGGAGATGGCTAGAAGGTTAGAATTTGGGATTTTAGAAGGATTCTACTATCCATGCAGTGATAGCTGATCAGGGTTGATCAGCTGTGCAGTTACTGCAGAAAGCCATTTTCTATGATGCAGCTCATTTAGAGGAGTGGGAGTGAAAAATTTATCTGGCTCAACAACAAATGGGCTGGTATTCCTAATTGCATGATCGTGTAATCCCGCCACTAGATTGTGCATTTTTTTCAATCTAGATTTAGGCTCAAAACCATCCTGTCTTTTAGTTTCTACTTGAAGAAACAACCTCATATGGCATGGTCTGTCCATTTTAGGTCTGAACTTAGTGAAGAGAATTGACTATTATCGCTATTATCTCAGCTTCTACTTTTGTTTTTTTTTTTAATTATTCCAGAAAGTTTTAAATTTCTTCATTGCATGTATTCAGGTAAAACCTCCCAGTCAGCAATATTTAGTCAGGGCACAGCCACCTCTTACTAGATCGAATGGTTAAAGTGTCTTGCTCAAGGCGCAACCCAGTGCCGCCAATAGGGATCAAACTCAGGACCTCCCGATTCAGAATCCAATGCTATACACTATGCCACTGCACTCCCTCTATTTGAATTTGTAAAGGTATAAGATGTAACTTACTGTAGTCAGTGCCACACCCCAGTCCCTAAGCTTGGGCACAAGTGTATGAGCATTGGGCCTGTCGTTGTATATGCCAGTCCTCATCTTAACTGTTAACGGGACGTCCAGGACTGATGTCATGCCTTTCACAATGTGCTCAAACTTTCTTTCTCTGCCCATCAGTGCACTGCCTTCTCCCTATTAAAATAATTGTAATTTTATATACTTTACATCAAGATCAAGCTAAGTCATATTGTGAAGGTCAGCTATCCTAGCCAAGCTATTTTTGGGCGACTGCTGCAAGCCTCCTATGAGCATGTTAATTTACCAGTACTAAATACACTATTTGAGCCGCCTCGTGGGAAAACCAACAATGTGGATTATGAACAGGTCTGACACAAATCAGGCTGCACAGCCACAGAAGCAGGCTAAAAGCTTGAGATTTCGGATTTAAGAAGAAGAGGAAGTGTACTATCCGTGTAGCGAAAACAAAGGCGCTGATCAGCTTCGCGGTTACCGCGAAGCTGATCTGCGTCTTTGTTTTCGCCTATGCAAATTGTTGGTTTTCTCACGAGGCGGCTCATACTGACAAATGATCTTCTTGAATAGGAAGAGGCAGTAGAAATGATTTCATGCCAAAAATCTTCATAAAAGTAAAAAAAAATTGCTGTAAGTGAGGATCAAATGAGCCGTGTCGTGAGAAAACCCAATATCTGCCTACCCTAAAACAAAGATGCAGATCAGCTGTGCAGTAAATGCATAGCTGGCCAGCGCATTTGTTTTCGCTACTCAGAAAATACAATTGCTCTTCTTCCTAAAACTGAAATTCCAAACTTCTAGTCACCTTCTGTAGCTGCACAGGCCAGTTTGTATCAGACCTAGTCTGAAACCCTGAAGACCTGTTTTCTCGTGTCATGGCTCAACTGTGGGTGCACTTCCTTAAATTATCAGATATGCTACTAACCAAGCTATTGGCCAAAATTTAAGTTTTTGTTTTCACTAAATTAAAACATATTTGATTTTTACCAGCTGTGGGAACTAGTTTAGGACATTTTATTTTATCTCAATTCAATTCATAAAATGCCAATTCTGAGAACTCAGATCATGTGAAGAGCCTGTTGCATCTTAAATGAGCCTAATCACGAGAAAACTGGATTTTTGGATATGCGAAAACAAAGACATATATCTGCTGTGCAATAACTACAAAGCTGATCAGGGCCTTTGTTTTTGCTACTCAGTACGATATCTCTTCTTGATAAATACGAAATTTCAAGCCTCTAGCTCTCTTCTGTGATTGTACAGGTCATGTAGGATCTGGTTGGAAACTCCAAATTAAGGAATTCTCCTGATGAAACTCAAATATGATACATCAATAAATCAAAATTAGTTGCCAAATACTGCCAACAAAATTCTCTTTTAAAAGTAATGTCCAGTTATCTGCCCACCTACCTTATTAAATATGAGATCAATGGGGCAGCCACAGTTGATATCGACAAAGTCAACATCCAGTGTGTCATTGATGATTTGAGCACATCGGGTCATAGCATCAGGGTAGGCGCCACAAATCTGTAACAAAACAGTTACATGCGAGCCACCGCAGCAGTAAATCAACAATCTGCATATGGGAAAACAAGCAGATCAACTGTGCCTTTGCCTTTCCTACATGGACAGTACAATCCCTCTTCTACTTAAATCCACAATTTCAAGCTTCTGGCTTCCTCCTGTGACTGTACATACCGGTTTGTGTTTGTGTCAGACATGGTCAGAAACTAAGATTTTGAAAGATACAAGTACAGTCTCATAATTAAGGGCACCGGAGTTAATATCACATCAATGTAGATCGAATCATGATTAAGGCTGAATCAAATTCTGATGAAAAGTTGACACCTTCCGCTCACCTGCACTCCGTAAAGGTCCTCTGACTCATGCCTCCTCAGTAAGGCCCACTCTGAGGCCTGGCCCTGGAGTAGATTTGTGGCTACTGCCATCTCTCCACAAGTAATGTCAGCACCTAGTCTCTTACAGATTCTACGGAATGGAAGATTGCCAACCTACAAAGATAAATAAAAGAAGAATCAATTTTCTGCATTCAGTTATCATGAATATAACTATTTGGTTATGTACAATATGTATAAAACCTAGGATTATCATTTTTCATCATTGTAGTATTTACCATTAGGGTCTGGTAGGTACATGTATTAAAGTAAATGTAATGAAGAGCTGAGCTAAGCCACAGAAACCCCCTTGGTGGAAAAGCATGCTCATCCACCATGGATGGTTTACTGTGCTATATAGTCAACACTTACTCGTTTCACAAAGTTTCGAGTTTCAAATTTGCATTCCATATGCCGCTAATATGTTGCACCAACATATTCTACCAAGGGAGGCTATCCCATCACATAAATATGTAATTGGAATTTACCCAGTCTTTTTGATGAGAAATTATGAATGTGCACTGTTCTGTACATCTACTAGCAAACATCTTTAATGTGAACTGCTTTGTAAGCAAGGCCAGCATGATACTTCAGTTTATTATCCAGAAGATTCTATCTGTGGTACTTTAATATTTACATCAAGGATAAATACAAAACTTACAGTGGTCAGTGGAGCCAGATACAGCTTGTCTGCAAAGTTCACCTGCAAAATATTAATACATGTACATGTATAATCTACAAACAATAAATGCTGCAATTTATGTAAATACTCAATCAAATGCTTTTAAAAACCCTTAGTTAACAAATAAAGCTGAAACTAGAAATGCGTGTTTGTAAAACACTATGCCCCCAACTGTATGCTTGTCCCTAAACTGGCAGCTTGTATGATTCATTTATTTCATTTGAATGAAGTGAAATTTTATTTCCTGAAGCCTCTGTTTTGACCTTGATCCAGAAACAGAATGTAAACTTTTTGCAGATAAATTAGAAATGGAGTAAAAATTTCAAAATGGAGTAATTTTGTCAAAATTTGACGTAAAGTCTTCAAAATGTAATCAAGTGATCTTCTTCTCTGCTCCAACCAGTGTACCAAATATGAAGGCTCTAGCTTAAATACTTTTTGAGATATCTTGCACACAAGATATTCAAATTTTGTTTTAAAAGGGGCATAACTCCAAAAAGGCACATAAGTTGAACATAAACAAAAATACGGGTCAACTATATTTTCATAAGGAATCTGTATATGAAATTTCAAAACCATAACATTCACCGTTCAAAAGTTTCATATTTCACCCAAAAGTGCAAAAATTAATCAAAATTTCAAAAATTCTGTATTTTTGTCAAAATTTGACAGAACATTCTCAAAAGTTAATCAGGTTATCTTCTCCTCAGCCCCAACCAGTATACCAAATATGAAGGCTCTAGCTCAAATACTTTTTGAGATATCTTGCACACAAGATTTTCAAATTTTGTTTTCAAAGGGACATAACTCAGAAAAGGGACATAACTTGGACATGAAAAAAAATATGGGTGAACTATTTTTTCATGAGGAATCTGTATATGAAATTTCAAAACCCTAGCATTCACCGTTCAAAAGTTTCAAATTTCACCGAAAAGTGGAAAAATCAATCAAAATTTAAAAATTCTGTATTTTTGTCAAAATTTGATGGAAAGTTCTCAAAAGTTAATCAGGTCATCTACTCATCAGACCCAACCAGTATACCAAATATGAAGGTTCTAGCTTAAATACTTTTCGAGATATCTTGCACACAAAATTTTCAAATTTTGTTTTCAAAGGGAAATAACTCACAAAAGGGGCATAACTCGGACAAGAAAAAAAATACGGGTCAACTATTTTTTCATGAGGAATACACACATGAAATTTCAAATCCCTATCATGCACCATTCAGAAGTTTAAAAAAGTGACTAACAGACGCACCAACTCACACACGCACAGACAGACATACAGACAGACAAGCCGAAAGCAATATGCCCTTCCAACTTTTTCAAAGTTGGGGGCATAAAAACACCTAAGTTGGTACATTGGTATATAGTCCTGGAATGTTATTAGGTGGTAATGGTCCATAAATTTAAAAGAAATATAAATTTAACACTTTCATCAATTAATACTAAACATACGGTAAAATGTGACATTTCAAGACACTAACATTTCAAGCCCCTATCCATCTTCTGTGGTTGTATAAAAACTTAGTTGCGTCTGTCCTGGTCGTACTTCTCCCCAACCCCTAAAATTTCTTACAAAGAAGCTCAAAAACAAACCTTCTTTTTCTCCATTGGTCTAAGCCTTATCATTCCCTCATCTACTTTCATCTCAGGTCCAGTCAAGTCTACAGCATTATTGTTTAATGAGGTAGCACCATCTGGAGATGATTTTATCTCAACATTTGCTCCTTCTGACTGTCCAGTTCTTTCTGAATGACTAGCAATCTGTATACTATTGACAGAACTGCGTTCAAAATCATTATTGTTTGTAGTTTTGTCTGCATCTTTCATCTTCATATCACTTTCTGCGCTTATGGTTTTAGTCAGGTTAGCCTCGGCAGCGTTAGAAATATTTGGTTCATCTTCAACAGCACAGCCTTGACCAGCCTCTATTCTGTCTGAGGTTTTAGGGACACTATCTGTATCACAGCTTACACGAACATTGTTTTCTTGGGTTATATCCTTTTCTCCTTGTCCTTCACTGTTGACTGCATTGTTACTTTCAGCAATATCTGGTTTTGAACTTTGGTTTGAGTCTTTGTCTGAGTTTCTTCCACCCTGCTTTTCTTTAGGATTCCTACAACCCATCTTATCAATGACTACATTAGCTTTAGAGAAATTATATTTTCTTTTCCACAGTAAGACCTGATTGTCTTTCTTCAAAACATTCTTAACAGATGAGTACATTTTTTCTTGATTAAAATCCTCCTTAACAATATTCTTAAAATCTTCTGTGATATGCTTAGAGCCAAACCTACACGACAATCCAAAAGGACACTTTCCATATGTTTCAAACACATAACACTGATCACCTATATCTGGTAATTTATCTGCTATGAACTTAGCTTTATCATGGCTGAATTTGCATTTGTTACCATAACTACAAATCTGATCCCTGGCAATCGCGGGGCATATTTTGTCGCCAGCTTTTATTTTTTTCCTCTTGGGCCGTTTCTTGTTGCGCCCTGTGAGTTTAATTTTCTTAGCAGCAGGTTCTTCTGTGGTTTCATTCTTTGCTTCTTCTTCTTCATTCTGCAGAAGAAACACAACAAATGAGCCACCTCGTGGGAAAACCAACAATGTGGTTTCCGACCAGGTCCGACACAAACCGGCCTGTACACTCTCAGAAAAGAGCTAGAAGCTTGAAATTTCAGATTTAAGTAGAAGAGGAATTGTACTATCCGAGTAGCGAAAACAAAGGCGCTGATCAGCTTTGCGGTTACCGCAAAGCTGATCAGCGTCTTTGTTTTCGCCTATGCAGATTGTTGGTTTTCCCACGAGGCGGCTCAAATCTTGGGTTTAGTGGTTAATAGTTTTTTGCGCTTAGTAACAATCATCACAGAAACATCTCTGTGAACACTTGGTAATATCCATAAATTGATACAAAATGACCATTAACTTCAAAATGATTTTGTATTTTTCATAAGAAAAATGTTAACAGGGATTTTTTTCGGGTGTCTCAGGGGCCCCATTCCCAATGAGATTTAGGTGACTTTTTTCCCAATTTGGAGAAAAAAATTCCCAATCACTGCTGAAAATAATTTACTATAGGTCAATTCATTGTTAAACTCAAGTTCTGCTGTTTGAAATGCTGTTTAAATTTGATGTTATGCTATTATTAATGATTCTAAAGGCATAAGCTTGATTAACTATGTCAACTTGGAAAATATTATCAACTTTGAATATTTTGAAAATTTCCCAAATTCAGGGTTTATGTCGCTAATTTTCCCAATCAGAAAGGCCCTAGGGCCCCTTCCCAAAATTGCCAAAAAAATCCCTGGTTAATCAGATAAACACAAAACATATTTGAAATCAAATCATTGCAGGTAGACTGATTTTTTACGGGAGATGTTTTCATGATGATTATCTTTAGCATAAATTTTGTGTTGCTGGTGCACCATTTTAAAAGTATGGATTCAGCATAGACAATTTTCAGTTGAAAAGTTTTGATACATTGGCTCAAAATATAGACTGGGCATACCTGTTTAAACTGCCTTGATGAGGCTGTTCTAAAGAGTAACCACAAACTATGTTTTGGAGCAATCATCATGAAAACATGCCCGTGAAATGTATACCCCCTTGAACCCCACTTTTATATAGTAAAACTGGGGTTTACAGGGGTGTACCTATTTTTCTTATTTTTGCTCCAAATCATAGATTGTGGGTACTCGTTAGAACCGCCTCGGCGAGGCGGTTCTAACGTGTACCCATAATCTATGTTTTGAGCAAAAATAAGAAAAATATCAAATTTTTTCTACTGAAAATTTTCAATTCTTAAAGCTCAAAAAATCTCTGTTTATTGCATGGACATGATAATAAGAGAAAACCTATACCCCTGTACACCCTGTTTTTACTATATATAACAGTGGTGTTGGGGGGTATTTGTTACACGGACATGTTTACGTAATATGAAGAACAAGCTATATTGTTTACATCCAGGGCTTTTTCTGACCATTTTGGAAAATTTCTGGTACCGATGAAATTGGTGCAAAATAGCATGATTTTGGAAAAATAAATAGTGCAGTTTTTAGCCGAAATGAGAAACTTCACCTTTTTTTTTTTATTTTTCTGCTAATTGGGAATGTATAGGTCGATTGGGAATTATTTTAGCCAACTGGGAAAAAATTTGATACCAGAAACTGGACCAAGTTTTGTATAGAGATATGGCCCTGACATGTTTGTAACATCTTAAAATTTGAAATCTGCTTACAATTCTGACAAATAACAAAACATTTACCTTCATCTGTTCTTTGACTTTATCCGAGATATACTCGGTGTCTATGGTTGGTTTGTAGTCCAGTAGAAGATATCTACAAAAGAAGTTGGAAAAGAATATTTATATATGCGCCGCGTCATGAGAGAAATGGACTTTTGTAAATGCAAAAACAAAGCCACAGATCAGCTGTGCAGTAAGTGCACAATCCCTCTTCTACTTTCCGTGATGCGGCTCATATGATATGGCTGTTTTTCTGTGGATAACATACAATAAATGTGTTAGGCTGCACATTTATAAACTGTAAAACACTTTTGCGGGAGTTTGCAACATCATGACAACGGCCGTAACAAATATGGTAAATTTCAGTGAAAATGCCAACTTTGAGGGTGATTATAACCCATTTTAAAGGTCATATAATAAAACAAATCTTACACTTGTGGCCATTGCATTTCATATGAAGTTTGTAATACTTGAAACAAAGGCTCATTTAATCAATGATACAGTCAGACACTTACTCATGCTTAATCTTTGCTACACCAGGCTCATCAGGCTGCATAATAGTTGAAGTCTTGTTAGCAGCTTCATCTTTAGATAAACTGGATGTGGACTTCTGATCAGATCTTACATCTGCAGACATCTTTGAATCAACATAAGTGGGGTCCCACATGCACTTAAATGTAAATGAAAAATTTCAAATCATAATCTGATCATATGATAATGAAGCAAATATTAACTATGAACAAAATTTCAAAGGAAAATACTCATAAATTTGCGAGCTGGACAATGTTAATTGCAATAGTTTTCTACATCTCAATCTCTGTATAACATAATTTGACACAGCACAGTTGGATCCAAAATGTCTCTTCTGTTTCCCTGGCCCAATGATGTGGCTGCAAGTTATAAAGCTGAGAAATGAAAATTTGTAACCACATCCCTCCCTGTCACTGGGGAGGGTGGGGAATAGCCAGGAGAATGAGCAGGGACTTTACCTTCGATTTGTCCCCACAGTGCTGGGGAAATGCCCGGCGTTTGCATTTGCAAAAATAGCAGTGCAATGAAAACATTAATACTTTAAGACTGCGGTGGAAATTAGCAGAGATTTTACCAAAATGGCATCCCAGAGCTTTAATCCAGATGCAGTATTTCGCTGAATGAAAAGTCAGTCCTCACAATTCCCAGGGTCTGTGGCGGAGCCGTGGTTACAAATGACTGGTGCTTTATTCAACAGCTCATCAAATTGGGTTACTAGTATTGTGCTGCATGTTCTGGCCACCTGAACTGCATGTTTCCCGCCCTCTTCGGTAGTCAATATGCTTATGGTTTATTTATTTTTAAACGCTTTAATATAAAAATCATAATTTCCCAGAAATATTACTGTTACATATTTCATACATTGTGTTGAAGAAAAGAAAATGATCTGAAGATATAAGCAGAGTTTTTCTGAAAAAAAAAAAAAAAAGATTTTGTTTTCATATTTTTTCTAGTAAGGTCTTAGCGATAAACAAGGATTAATCCACCACATATGAATGATCGACGGCATCATTCTAACTCTAGTCTTTTGGCATCATTCTAACTCTAGTCTGACCAGGGAACTGTTATACCTGGAATTCGTACTTAATTATGGCGGAAATTAGCACCTTTAGCAGCATGCTGTGTGCTCCATACACTTCAATGCAAAAAGACCAACAGTCGAGAGCCATTATCACCCTAATTGTTATCGCCTTTGATCCCTATCTCCTGCACCGCGGTAGCTTCTTAAGAATTCCAGAACTTCGCCTGAATTTTATTACCGGAAATAAGAGTGCCGTATGCACAAGTGTCACCACAGGGTGACACCTGTCTTCATGTATGCGCACTCAATGAAATTTAATTACGATTAAGTGTCTGAACCATAATTAAGATGATATGCGTAGATACAACTTCGGTGTTCGGTGGAATAAAGACGAAAAGCCTAGAACTGACATTTCTAATTTTCAAAAAAAGTGGTGTTTTTCTTTTAAAATTTAACATTGTTCCGACGCTTTGCGACAAATTTTCATTTAATACTTACGTAGGACAAACTTTGCAATTTAATCTAATGAACCTCGTATTTATGCCGGGAAGTGCCGTATTGCTGTTTTATCGCATTTTAAAACATGGTTCTGTGGATTTTTGTGTCTTTATCCTGTTGAATACGATATGTACCACATAGACCTATCGCTGTTTTGGATTTCATTATGACGCATCCCGTACAATGTCTAATACATGAAAAAATAATATAAGACGAATATATATACTCATGTCCAATGAAAACGTACCACTCCTCGGATGCTTTTAGTTGCGGGATATCAAAACCTTTGTGCACATATGATGATTCCTTATATTATATAGGTGGAATACAATGTTTCTACGCCAAAAGTTTATCCCCCCGCGACGGTTTGTAAGCGACGTTACGTCAGACTACAAATTACGTTTATTCAATTTTACGTAAGCTATGACTGATCCAAAAATCCCGGAAATGATTTTCCCGTATGCGAGTAGCTCTACGAACTATTCGCCGCCTACTCAACCACTACATCGCATCACAAAACACGGTAAAAGCGCTCTACGCGTCAGCATGCACGCCTAAAAACGAAAAGTCTTGCAAATTCGGTCAAAAAACGTTCACAAACGGTTTCTTTCATACAGATATCTCAAAAACAGTTTATTTTGGGTATACGAATCTTAACATATGCAAAACGTCACCGAAATCATTTTCTAGAATGACGTTCGATGACTGACGTCAATTTTAAGCTTCTCTCCAGCCGCTTCCGGAAACGCTATCGAGTCAGAATTTCTGAAAATCGTTTTTGTTTGTCGAGATGAATATAAGCGTACAATAAAAGATGTACAGGTCATTTAGGTTCAACGTCTTTGCGATTTTAACGCATTACGTTAGCCATTAAACGTCAAAATCCTAAGCCTTTATGATGTAATGGGCAAGATTCCTGGACAAAACGGCTCACATCTGTGATTTAATCGCAATTTTGCTGCAGACATTTGATTGCCATTTTAATGTCTCTGTTATTGTGCAGTGGTCAAAATGTTGCTTATGACGTCAAGAATTCCACGTTGACGTTTTCGAAGCACACTGACTGTCGAATTCTTCATGTTTCGACGTTATGCATCTTCTAGGCGCGAGTCGATGCGTGAATGAAGATTTCATCACATCTGGCGCATTCGAATACCGGTTTTGTGATTTTCCTTTTGACGGTTAACGTCTTGGTTGCTTTATCCTCGGAGCATCACTTATCAGACAGATTTGCGAACGTGCCATGATTTGGACAGCTTATCACAGTACCGAAATATCAAATAGACAAACTGAAATTTTCAGTCAAAAACATATTTTTTACACTTTTGTAGGTGGTACGTTTTCATTGGACATTAGTATATATTAATCGTAAATCGTTTAGTAAGAATATGTATGCCCGAGTTCGTTTAAAATTATGAGATTAAACAGTCAAATAAGCTTGAAACCTTATAATTAACAATCTTTTTCAACAGTGGAGGTACTCCGTGAAATTTCGACACACGGCTATGTCGAGTGTTTGGTAATGTTTTGACAAAACAGTCCTACCAAAATGAATTTGAAATAAAGCAGACTGCTAGTTTGCAGTTTTTTCTATGATAATGATGACGTGTACACACAGCCACTGCATGTGTGTGACACGTGCAAACGAAAGCTTCAACGACATTACTAATTTATTTCTTATCTTTTCTATACATGTTTTTATTCTCATCAGCAACAAAAAGGAACTAATTGAAATAAGGAATTATTTGAAGTACTGACAGAGCGAATGACGTCAATTTAATTAAAGTATGTTTCTGATTATTTTCGTTGTCAAAAATTAGTTTTCGACGCCAGAGCAAAAGTTTTTACATGTATCATGTTGCTCAGTCAATCGCTTTTGACAATTGAATGTGTATGCAACGTGCATGTATAACAAATTATTTATTTTTTTTTTTTTTTCATTTCATGAAATCCGGGTAGTAACTGGTTGTCAGCACATGCATGTAAATGATAGTCTAAAACGGGAACCAGACAAGTAAATTATCCGCAGATTTTGCTAATTGATGCCAAACAATAATGACACTTGACTCATTAAATGGTGTGGCGGTGCAGGAGATGGAACCTTTGATGTAATTGAGTACGAACTCCAGGTTAACAGCTCCCTGGTCTGACTAGTCAGTCGTCCAAATGAAAGAATCACACCCACTGGTTCATTTTGTCAAAATGATAAACAATCAGGTATCGAACACTCATTTTGATAGCTGACCTGCCAGAATGCATTCTAACCAGATCAATGCCAGAGGTAGATCGACCTACCCATCACGGTCACCTAGAGACATATGTCATAAAATTTGGGTTTCCAAACATTTTGTTTTAAACCAAAGCAACAAACCAGATCAATGCCGCAGATCGATCGACCTGCCCATGACAGTCTATCTATCTCTATCTTCCTGTACATCTTAACCTCCGGAGAGGACTTCAGATGGTGTTCCGGTATACCAAATGCTGAAGGGGGTTAGTTGAAATAAAAGCAAAGAAAAGTGGGTGATAAGAATTTATACAGTGCGAACAAAGGTGTTAGTATAGTTAAAAGGTAAAAACAGATATGCTGGTATTTAAGGAGTTTTGTGAGCTATCTGGCAGACAGCTAAACTAAACTGCGCCAGAGTAGGTAGGACAGGAATATGTGGAGGTAGGGCATTCCAGTGTATTATTGTCCGTGGGAAGAATGTGTACTTGTAGTAGTCTCTCAGAGTTGTGAACTGTCGGTATGCATAGGAATGGTTTCTAGATGATGGACGGGTATTTCGGATCAGGTAGTCAGAGGCAGGGATGGCTACAAGGTCATATGTGACCTTATATAGGAGGACCAACCGACTGTCAATACGTCGTTGATCAAGGGTGCGCCAGTTGAGATCCTGAAGCATTGTGGACACACTTGATGTTTGTCGGTAATCTCGTGTTACCCACCTAGCGGCCCTTCGTTGTACAGATTCAAGTTTACCAATATCTTGATCTGTATGAGGAGACCACACAGTAGAGGCGTATTCTAGCTGTGGGCGCACTAATGTCTTATAAGCTGTGGACTTCAGGTCTCTGTTATGGACCCGGATATTGCGTTTGATGAAGCCGAGGGTCTGATTTGCCTTCTTGGTAATGTTGTTGATATGGTCTGACCAACTGAGGTCTTCCGAAACAGTGACCCCAAGGTACTTTGCAGAAGATACACTTTCTAGAGCACAGCCATGGAGGTAATAAATAGTCTGGGAGGGTGATTTACTTCGGGTCACATGAATGACCTGGCATTTCGAGGGGTTAAAACTCATATCCCAGAGCTTTTCCCATTTTTCTAAACTTTCAAGGTCTTTTTGGAGGATCTCTGAGTCTCCTTGCTTGTCAAGGGCAAGGTACATGGCTGTGTCATCAGCAAATAGCCTGACTCTTGACTTTACCTGATCCGGGAGGTCATTTATATATGCTAGAAACAGTATGGGCCCGAGAACCGAGCCCTGCGGGACACCGGAGGATACTGGAATACTGTCAGAATTAGAACCATTTAAAAGGACAGATTGGGATCTGTTGTCTAAAAAGTCCTTTATCCAATTTAGTGTATTCCCCCTTATGCCATAAAAGTGGAGTTTTAGGAGTAACTTTTCATGTGCAACTTTATCGAAAGCCTTGCTAAAATCAAGGAGTATGAGGTCAGTCTGTTTTTTGGCTTGCATGTTTTTAGCAAGTTCATCAACAAGCATAATTAGTTGTGTCTCGCAGGATCTCTTTTCTCGGAACCCATGCTGCAGATCAAACAGAATGTTTTGTTCAGTAAAGTGTCTAGAGATGCTAGAGGCCACAACATGCTCAAGAACCTTACAGAGGACACAGGTCAGGGAGATGGGGCGGTAGTTGGCCGGGTCGGATTTATCCCCTTTTTTGAAGATAGGGGATACATTGGCTTCTTTCCAAATGGATGGGAGTTTACCAGAATCAAGGGATCTTTCTGAATCTGAATAGTTTCAGAAAGATCCCTTGATTCTGGTAAACTCCCATCCATTTGGAAAGAAGCCAATGTATCCCCTATCTTCAAAAAAGGGGATAAATCCGACCCGGTAGATTAGGTAGATTAGCTGTAGGATGGGGGCAAGTTCCTTATGTAGGGTCTGGAGGACTATCGGTTTGAATTTGTCTGGACCAGCAGCTTTATGGGGTTTAGGCCTTTGAGCAATTTTTCTATGCCCGATTGGGACACATGAATTTCAGGCATTTTGGGGTGAGGGCTGGGTCGCAATGGTTGGTTTAAACCGGAGTCATGAAGGTCCTGTAGAGTCCTCTGTGCAAGTTGCTTGAGGCTTATTGGGCTCTTGGGGCTGAATACAGAGTGGAATTGTCCAGTCAACTGGAGACATCTATCATGAAATTTGGATTTCCGAACCATTAACCATGAATATGGCAGCTGAATCAATTTTACTAATGTGTAGTCATGAGCTGTATCACCCGCGAAAACTGATGACATTTTAACCATGCCGCCAATCAAAAATCTTCAGAATATCAGTAACAATAAAATGAAAAAATGATTTCATATTCGTATTTATTTGTTGTTTCTAATAAGAAAAGCATCTTAATTACCACAAAAAGCTTGCTGAAATGATGAAATGCACATGAAACAGATCTTAATGCAGCAAATGCTTGCAATGGTGTGCACCAAATGATTCCGGGACATCTCGGCCCATAACAAACTCGGCCCATGACAAACTCGGCCCTTGACAAACTCGGCCCATGACAAACTCGGCCACCAAATCTAGGACCATACCAACTCGGCCCATACCAACTCGGCCCCTATCTCCTAGATACTATAACAACCTCATTGCTGAGTATGAAAGGAAGTTAATTTAAACATTGATTTGATAGAAAATATCATTTTAGTATTAGTATGTTTGAAAATGACACATACATGTATTAGCAACTCCAGGCTGTTTTCCAATCCATATTCTCAATGAATTATGATTGGTATTAAGATTTGTAGCCTTAACAAACAATTTCAAATACATGTAATGCAGAGTTTGCTATTATGCTGAGTTTATTGTCGATGCTGGCCATATTTGAAAGAAAGAAAGAAGGAAGGAAATGAACGTGCGTATTTTATGTAAAAGACAGTCAGTCAATTACAAAATGATCATCATTGTCAATGTTTTGTTACACCTGACCAGTAATTGGGCAATGGCAGTATTTGTTTGTATGAAGAACCCAGTCAATTATAATAAACAAACAATTAGTGAACAAATCAATATAATAATCACAGTTCAGTCTACATGTAGCATATTAATTAAAAGATAATTGGTATACTTGCATGACTTAAATTGTTAAAATGACTTAATGATAAAACAAATATTTATACCTTATCGTGTGTTCTTTTTTTATTTTACCAGAATTTTTGTTCAATACGTCTGTTCTAATAGAATCATGGTGAAAACTTAATTTTCTGTCATATTAAAGAGATAATTCCACCGAAGTCCGGCTATGTGTTGTAGGAAACGCGATTTTCAAACATATCTGTATCTGGTCGTAATAGAAAAAAAAATCCAATTACACTGTTGATAAAATTTTCTCATGTTTAAAAATAAATACATGACTCTTTTAAATGTCCTGGAATGCTTCTCAAATAAAAACACCACATTTTGACAAGAAGAGTATATTAAGACGAGTACATAAATGATAAGTATATGAAGACTTTGTATTTTGTATTTATCAAAACATGTAATTAAACTATAACTTTTTAGACAAGACAAATTTTTTCTGAAGTCGGTAAGTATAAACAGTATAACATTAGCTATGTATAGCTAATTACCGACTACAACATACTCGTATATTCCTTTAATCATACTATAAAATTCATATTGCATCAGTATTATAAATAGAGGCCGAGTTGGATATGGGCCGAGTTTGTCATGGGCCGAGTTTGTATGGGCCGAGTTTGTTATGGGCCGAGATTGTCATGGGCCGAGTTTGTTATGGGCCGAGTTGTCCAGTTACCCACCAAATGCTTGCATTGGTAACAAGTCGTTTCGTCCCCAAAAAAGCTGGGCGTTCCCCATACGTAGCACCCAGTTTCGTTCATATCCTACAGAACGAAACTGGGTGCTGCTCCCCATACCTACATGCGCGGTAGCTCAGTGGTTAGTGAGATGGCCTCTGGTGCTAGAGGCCACAGGTTCGATCCCCGCCAGTGTCCCAACACACTTCCCTACGTGTCATTTGCAGAGATAACATGAACACATTCACCGTCCTCCGGATCGGGACGTTAAATACCCCCTCCTTGCAGTTATCTGAATCTGAATCTGAATAGTTTACTGGTGACACGCCAAATGACATTATTTTACCAGGGGGTTCGGATGGGGGAGAAATTAGTCCCTTGAACGCACGAGTGGAGCGAACTTGGACACACATGCTGATATTTCAGCAGTAGAAAACAGAGAGTCAGGGAGGTCATTCCAGTCCCTGATAGTCTGGGGAAAGAAACTACATTTATAGGCCTCTATACTAGCAGATGGAAGCTGAAATGCCATGGAGTGGCTATTCTACAACGCCTAGTCTTTGGGATAAGGTCATCTGTAGGTATTCTGGCTTTACCCTTCAGACCTTTGTATAGCAATATAAGTCGATTATCCGTCCTCCTTTTCTTGAGAGATTCCCATTTGAGTTGTTCAAGAATGCCAGTCATGCTACCTTCCTCGAAAGTATAATTCCTAGTTACAAATCTAGCGGCACGATTCTGTACCTTCTCCAATTCCTCCTGGAGGCATTTAGTATGAGGATCCCACACAGAGCTTCCATATTCCAGGACTGGGCGCACCAGTCCTTTATAAGCTGCTTCTTTAACATCTTGGGGGCAAGAAAATAAGTTTCTCCTCAAGAATCCAAGTGTTCTGTTGGCTTTAGTACAGATATTATTGATATGGGTATTCCACTTGAGGTCATTTGTAATTGTTACACCTAGATATTTAATGCTATCAACATTTTCCAATACCGTTCCCTCGAGGGTGTACGAGGCCTCAATTTTATTTATCCGCTTATTTGTCAGCTGCATCATGTTGCATTTGACAGGTTAAAATCTCATGCCCCATTTTCGGGCCCAGCTCCCTAAAAGGTCAATGTCTTTCTGAAGTTTCAATGTATCTTCTACTGTTCTAATTTCACGGTAACAAACACAGTCATCAGCAAAAAGCCTGATTTGAGAGTCAATGCCAACGGGTATGTCATTTATGTACAAGGAGAACAACAATGGACCGAGAACGGTGCCCTGAGGGACACCAAACACAACAGGGGCCCAGTCAGATTTAACACCATTAACTACTACCCTTTGCTGCCTGAAGCACAAAAAAAGCATTTATCCATTCCAATGTCTTTCCACCTATACCATAACTAAACAATTTGCTTTTAAGAAGTTCATGTGGAGGGGTGTCAAAAGCTTTTTCAAAGTCCAAAATAAAAGTGTCAACCTGACCCTTTTTGTCCAATATTTTTGCCCAATCATTCATTACTGTAATCAACTGAGTTTCACAACTATGCCATTTCCTGAATGCATGCTGTTTGTCCGACAAAAGATTATACTGGTCAAGATGACCCATGATATTTGAGCATACAATATGTTCTAGAAGTTTGCAAGGAATACAAGTCAAAGAAACTGGCCGGTAATTACAAGCAAGGACCTGTCACCTTTCTTGAAAAGTGGACAAATATTAGCAAGTGACCATTCCTTGGGGATTTCACCCGTATTGATTGACTGCTGGAAGAGATGTGCAAATACAGGTCCTAATTCTTTTGCCAATTCTTTTAGGACTCTAGGATGGAGTTCATCAGGTCCTAAGGCTTTAGATGGGTTCAGACCTTTAAGGAGTTTTGTGACTCCTACCGGTCCCGCAACAGAAGAATAATAATGATAAGTGATAATAAATCATATAGCATCACAGTTTTTAGAATGTATAAGAGACTGTTTCCTTTCTCACCATGTAAAGAATAACACTAGATATAGAACTGGCGCAGAACCATCCTTGTTGGATCTGATACTTACAAATGAAGATGATATGATCAACACTATAAATTATATGCCCGGACTTGGCAATAGTGACCATTTACAGCTTCAATTTAAATACAACTGTTATACTGAAACATCCAAAACAATATTTACAAAAATGAACTTTTTTAAAGGGAATTACACTGGATTATCTAGAGAACTTGCCCAAATTGACAGGCTACAAGTACTGGATGGAGTCGATGTGTCTGCCTTATGGGAAATACTTACAGAGCAATTATCAAATTTAAAAGAAACCTACATACCGGTGAGTAAGGTTTCATCGGGGACAGGGACAAAAACTCCATATATCACTCAAAATTGTCATGATGCCATCAGGAAAAAGCATTCAAAATGGGAAAAGATTCACCATTGTAAAACCAACCAGAATTATGAAATTTACAAAGATGCTAGAAATAAAGTAATTACAGAAATAAGGCGTTCAAAATATGAATACGAAAAAAACCTTGCTACTCGGATAAAAACAGATCCAAAACTTTTCTGGAGCTACGTACGTTGGATCTAAGTTAAAAACCAAGGGGAAGTTAGGTCAGCTAAAAACACAAAATAATACTCTTACCAATGATAGTCAAGAAAAAGCTGAGGTGTTGAACACTTACTTTGCCAATGTTTTTGAAATTGAAAGCCAAGGAGCACTTCCTGAATTTCCAGATAGAGACTTTGATGAAACATTATCTTACGTTGAAAAAAACGGAAAATCTCGTCGAAAAAGCAATAGACAGACTAAAACCATCCAAATCACAAGGTCCGGACAATTTACATACAAAATTGATCAAGGAATGTAAAAACACCTTATTGCAACCTCTAACTCTAATCTTTAAACAGTCACTAAATGAATCCGTATTACCAGATGTCTGGAAACAAGCCAATATTACATCAATGCACAAAAAGGGATATAAAACAAAACCTGACAACCACCGCCCCATCAGCTTGACTTCTGTGCCATGAACTAATGGAAAAAAAAATATCAGAGATCAAATTGTTGAACACATGACAAGAAATGACTTTTTAGTCCCTTCCAACACGGCTTTGTTTCGGGAAAATCATGTGTCACACAACTACTTGAATTTCTTGACAACATAAAAAGCTTTAGCTCAGGGTGATGACATTGATATCATTTATGTTGACTTTAGTAAAGCTTTTGATAAAATCCCCCACAGGAAACTCGTGAAAAAACTGTGGGGTATGGAATTAGGGGTAAAATATACAAATGGGTAAAAGAATTTTTGACTAATAGAACACAAAAAGTCGTCGTTGACGGGAAAATATCTGGTTCAAAACCAGTGACTTCAGGCGTACCTTAAGGCAGTGTACTAGGACCCATTTTATTCGTTATTTACATTAATGATCTCCCTGACGTGATACAGTGTTTCATCAAACTCTTTGCTGACGATTCAAAACTGTACAGAAGGGTATCTAAAATAGAACATGTAGAAATTCTACAATCATGTCTTAATAGAGCTGTTACCTGTGTCGATATATGGGAAATGTTTTTTAACCTCATCAAGTGTCACCATCTACATATAGGAAAAAAAATCAATTGGCCAGTTTTACACAATGGAATCAAGTGAGGGAACGAAAAGGCTTGAGACAGTAACTTCAGAAAAAGATCTAGGCGTCATTATTGACAAATCACTGTCATTTACAGAACATATTAGCAGCAAAGTATCAGTTGCCAATAGAAATCTTGGGCTAATATTCAGAACCTTCACCATTATGGATAAGGAAATGTTTTTGAACTTATAACGAATGACAAAATAAAAGAGGATTTGACATTAAAATCCTCTTTTCCCGCATAAAAGTGGGCTTTTAGGGGAGTCTAATTCTTACATTTTAGGGGGGTTACCGTTTAACTTTCAACAAAATGTGAACTAGAGTACCCCTATTTTCGACTTGCTTGTGGGGATTAATCCCCACATGATGTCCAATCATGAAATAAATATACACTGAATATATAAGATGAGATACCACTGGATTTAACTTTCTTCTGGGGAACAATCCCCACCTTGTATTAATATGTTTCTACTGATTATCATTTTTTGGAATAAAACATCATGTCAGCTGAACACAAACACAACAAAAATGTTGTGAGGATTAATCCCCACTGGTTGCCGTTTTTAAGATAAAGCCTCCACATAACCTCCGACCATGAACGTATCAACGGTACCGTTTTTTTAACTTTCATTTGGGGAATAATTCCCACCGACAATCATTTTTGGAATAACATATTCTAACACAAAATTACCTGAGAAAATGAAATATGGAAACGCTATTTTATCTCGTTGTGGGGAACAATCCTCACTGAGTGTCGATTTTCCTTTCAGGAAAACAGAGAACCTTAATAGAAGTGTTGATTTCATTATGAGTTTATAAGATGATATGCGGTACGTATTGGGGAATAATCCCCACTGGTTGTTAAAAGTTAGGAATGTAACTTAACACCAGCTTATTAGGAACACAGAATAACTAAGGAAGATGCAATATGGAACCCATATTTTGCTTTCTTGTGGGGAACATTCCCCACTCACAGCAACTCTCATTTCCCGAAAACAAAAATTCATCATTAGCTGGTAAAGTGATATAGGATACCCATATGTCTACTGGGGAATAATCCAGTGTCAGCAAAACCCCACATAACTTTAAACAAGATCTCGCGATAACCTTGAAATATGGTATTTTAGTTTATATCTCGAGTGGGGAACAATCCCCACTGGTGGTAAGTTAGAAACAAGATCTTATTAAAACTTGAAGATGAAATTTAGCACCCATATTTATCATTTCTTGATTGGGGATTCATCCCCACTGATTGCCATATTTAGAAATCAAGTCCGCAACCGAACAGAAATTGGGGAACAATCCCCGCTGGTTTTCGAATAAAACACAGATCTTGTTATAACCTGAACACTCATTTCGGTATCCCTTTTTCAACTATCAACTGGGGATTAATCCCCACTTGTTGTTAGTTTTAGAAAACAGGTCCACAAGAACAGGACAGAAGCTGTGGAATAATCCCAATTCGCTGTGAATAAAAACCACGATCTCATTATGGCATTTGAAGATGAAGTTTGATATCCTTATTTTTCTTCTTTCTACTGGGGATTAATCCCCAGTCGCTGTCATTTTTAGAAATGTACAAAACTTTATAAAACCACAACGAACAGTTCAACATAACATCAGAATCATAGTACCTTTCCTTTTAACATTCGTGTTGGGGAACAATCCCCAGTGGCTGTAACTTTAAGAAATGAAAACTGCACATAACTTATAGAGAATAATGTTTGTGCCCCCATTTTTACTCTTTCCCCACTGGTTGACAGTGTTCCGGAAAGAAAATGCTGTCATCAAAACCTGGAGAGTAATGCTCAATGTATGCCAGTTTTAGAAATAGAAAATCCATATAACAAGCAATTTGAAACAAGAATTTTCATTCTATTTCCAAGTTTGGGGAATAATCCCCAAAGATATCAGTTTTAGAAAGTGAAGTGAAATGTAACGATAAACTGTTTGAATGCACGGAATCCGAGAATTATTTCCCACTGTTCATGCTTGTTATTATATAAATTTATATTTTGAATAATGCGTCACAAATACTAAAGCAACTTATAAGCACGTATGAAATCAAGTATTCCTATTTTAAACTACATTTTCGGGGAATTATCCCAACCGTTTTAATTACAATAAAACCACATAATCTAAAGCGAAAGCCCAGTCAATGGTAACATGCAAATCTTGATGTCTCTGGGATTGGTCCTCATTAGCCCTGATTTGTGTGTCGAACATGTCCTTTTACATGTACATGTATGTCGCGAAACTAAACAAATAATTTAATTCTTCAAATATCAAAAGACTCAGGAAGTAGCCGATGTTGTCTTAATTTTAATTTGGCGTTCTCAATATGACTAGACAATTGTACGATTGTTTACGATTTAGTGGGACCGGCACGTCACCTAATTTGCAATCCTAAACTGGTCGTTAGACGTTCTTTAGGGGTCGGTCCCACTGAATCGTAACCAGTCGTACGATTGTATGATCACTGATGATATTTTTTTCTATAAGGCGGTGTATGCAAGAACTGTAAAATGTTATCCAACGTGTTCCTGCTTTCTTTAAGGCTCTGTCCCACTGCGCCTAAAGCCCTGGTCACATGGACAGATTTGCTCACGTATGCAAATTTTGCGTTTACGCAAATTTTACTCACGTAAGCAAATCTGTCCATGTGACCGCAATTTTCCACTTTTGCGTATACGCAAAATTTGCATATACGCAAAATTTGCACTTGGTCTAGAGCAAGTGCAAATCTCAGTATTTATTTTTACTTACGTGAGCAAAATTTGCATACATGCAAATCTGTCCATGTGACCGGAAAGCAAAATTTGCATATGTGAGTAGTTATTAATTTGTGCCATATAAATGCTAAAAAGCCTGAAGGTTTGCCTAGTGATTCTGAAGTTTTCCAGCCATTGCTCATCTGTAAATGTCTGTAGCACTATCCTGTCATACCAATCACTAGATCTTTTTTTTTTTTTCGCGATTTCTGCTTTTCATGTCCTAACCCCATAGCAAACCCTAATCCAAGGCAGTATTGCTTCATTCTATGTCGCCTAAACCTGAACAGTCCATTCATTTTAACTACTTTTAATACTGATATCAATTTTATACGATATAAAAATCTGACAATTTTAACTGAAATGGCAAGACCTCAAAAGCTCATGTGACCGCAAAGCAAAATTTACTTTTACTTACGTGAGCAAAATTTGCATATATGCAAAATTTGCGTATACGCAAATCCTGGCCATGTGACCGGGGCTTAAGATTTAATTACAAGACCTAAAAAGCTCATGTGACCGCAAAGCAAAATTTACTTTTACTTACGTGAGCAAAATTTGCATATATGCAAAATTTGCGTATACGCAAATCCTGGCCATGTGACCGGGGCTTAAGATAGCTTAAGACGCTATAAGATTGTCCTAATACATGTATTAATTTGGGGGCTCTGTATTTGACCCAGGTTGCAAATTAAGAAAGCGACAATTAATTTAATATTTTATGAAAGCGAAAGTTTTTATTATGATGATGAGATTATGAAGGTGTCTGACATGATATATCAAATCAAATCAAATCAAATCAAATTTATTCAACCAATTCAGGCCACCGGCCCATAATAGAACAACATATATACAATCTATACGAGTAGCAATTTAACAAAGAAGGAAAAGATAATTGCAAGCATACATATTTGACTTTACATAACAGTTTATATGTGTAAGGCATTGAATCGTGAAATACTTGTATAATTTGGAATAGCTGCTAAAGAGATACATTTAACGGAATATACAAAATACCTATGATAATTTGACTTTACATAAACAGTTTATATGTGTAAGGCATTGAATCGTGAAATACTTGTATAATTTGGAATAGCTGCTAAAGAGATACATCTAAATGAACATACCAAATACCAATGATAATTTGACATTTTGTTTCCCAACTTCAAAACTAAAACTCATATCAATTTCAAACTAGCATAATTTTTCGTCTTTCGAAAGCATAATATAAGTATTTGGCTAATGATGTAATCATCTGCTCATTTCTTGAACTGATAAAACTGTAAAATTTGTCTATAGTCACATAATTTAACATATTTTCAGGAAAATAAATATATCTTATATCTTCATATTGTGGACACACCATTAAGAAATGATACTCATCTTCAATAGTATAAATATTTCTTTTTAAGCAAAAAGGGCAATTTCTAAAAATTCTGTCAAGGTCTAAATGTCTTCCTTTTTCAATCATTAAGTTATGAGATGAACACCTAAATTTTGCCAAAGCTTGCCTAAATTTAAAACACAAGTCTAGAGTTAGATATTTTTCAACTTCAAGTAAACTTTTGCAATGTTTATAATGTTCTGCTTTTTCAGACTCAGCCACTTTTGATAGCCATTCTTGAAAATAAAAATCTTTCAATCGTTCTGTAAACAGGTGCATCAACAATTTACTATTACCTACATCTTGTGACATCCATATGTATCCAAATCCAAATCTAAAAAGCATTGATTTTATATGACTCGCCCAAGTTGTCTTTCCACTTTCATCAAGGCGTTTTAACATTAAATAGGACTGTTTTGGATATCTATAATTCTCCATTCTTAATAATTTAATCCAATAACTTAAACACCTAGTCATATAAGTTATAGCAATCGGTAGTCTACCACATTCACCAAGCGCCATAAAATCAGAAGTGTTAGCACTCAAGCAGCAGAAGCGTTTACAGAATTTACTCTGTATTTTTTCTATTTTATCATAGTATCTATAACCCCAAATTTCCGACCCATAACATAAAACAGGATTAACAATGGTGTCAAATAGTTTGAAAATATCTTGCGGACTAAAAAATCCAAAGTTTTTCTGAAATTTGAAAATAGTTGCAGATGCCTTTAATCCTTGTAAAGCTTGAGATTCTAATGTTTTTGTCCATACTAGTTTAGGCGTAAAAAAGATACCAAGGTATTTATAAAATGAAACTACTTCTATGTTTTTGCCATCAAAGACCCATTTTTCTGTCATTCGTAAAGGACCACCATTTCTAAATACAATAATTTTTGTTTTATCAAAATTGATATGTAGACCAACAGATTTACAAAATACTGACAATTCATTTAACAAGCGTTGAAGCCCAACAACTGTATCAGCAAAACATGATACATCATCTGCAAACATTAGAGTTAATACATCATCAATGTCTGTTGTAATAAATATTCCCTGGTTTAATTTTGACTCTAAGTATGATATTAAATCATTTATAAATAATGAAAATATTTTTGGGCTCCCAACACACCCCTGTCTGGTACCAATAGTACAATCAAAATAGTTTGTTAAATTTTCATCAACTTTTACACAAGATTTAAGCTTACTATAAAGTGATTTCCAAACCCTGAGAAAATTTCCTTCGATTCCTTTACGGGTTAATGCATCCCACAATTTATCATGATCAATACTATCGAATGCTTTACGGCCATATATATGCCATGCAAACTTTCAAAAGAAATATGCCATGCAAAATTTCAAAAGAAATGTGCCATGCAAAATTTCAAAAGAATATTATAGTAATGAGGGCATTATTGTTTCCCATGTACGAACTACTCTTCAACAGTGAGAAACAGTTTGCTGTTTATCTGCCGGCTTCATAAATTCCGTTTGGTTTAGTATATAATTGTGTAAGGTCGAATTATTCATTCATATTTTCACGGATACGATCTAATAATATTGAGAACGGGAACTGTAAATCCACGTATTTCCTCTACTTTGGTTTTTACAGCACAATACCAGAAACGAGAAAACGTTTCTCCAACGTCTTTCTGAGTGTCAGCCTGTATTATGGGCAGCTCAAAGTGTGTTGCTCCAGAACGTATGTATCGAATCAAGAATCACTTGCTTTAGAGCCTTTTACTCCCTCATAAGTAAAATACTTTCGTATGGCAACAATACATCTGATGGCGACCCCCGTGGCCGAGTGGTTAAGGTCGCTGACTTCAGTGCTCTTAATCATTCGATCATCTCACCGCTGTGGGTTCGCGCCTCGCTCGGGGCACGAGTCACATGTGGGACAAGCCAAGTTCTGCTTGCGGGTGTGTCAGGTGTTTTTTCCGCAGATACTCCGGTTTTCGCCCCACCTACCGATTGATTCGTCTCGATATGAGTGAAAAAGCTTGAAAGGGACGTAAAACTGAATCAAAAAAAAAAAAAAAAAAAATACATCTGATCGGAACACATGAACACGGCTTGGGAAAGAAATTGTCATATCAGTAAAACAAAACCCATGAAAATTACACCCATTGAACCTCACTTTTATGTAGTAAAGCTTGGGTATACAGGGTATGCATGTTTCCTTACTTTTGACCCAAAACATAGCTTGTGGATACTCGTTAGAAGGGCGGTTCTAGGTGAGGCGGTTCTAACGTGCATCCACAATTAATGTTTTGAGCAATATTATTAACATTATCTTTTTTTTTTCATATGAAAGTTTTCAATGTTGCAGCAACAAAAATCTTATTAGCATGGACAAGTTTTCGTAATGAAGCAAAATTGATGAAGATATGAATAAACAAAACGTCCCAATATGGAGAAAAAATGGCAAGAGTAGTGTTAACCATGTAGACATTTTTGGTGAGACCCATACATAAAAATTTGAGCCTATGCATGAGAAAACCAACAATTTGGCTTTATGACCAGGCTAGACACAAACCAGGCTGTACAGTCACAGAATTAAGCTAGAAGCTTGAAACTTTGGATAGATGTAGAAGAGGAATTGTACTATCCGTGTGGCAAAAACAAAGGCGCTGATCAGCTGTGCAGTTACTGCACAGCTGATCTGCGTCTTTGTTTTCACCTATGCAAATTGTTGGTTTTCTAATGCGAAAGCTCAAATAAAGCTACGTTGAAACGGTGACAGCACATTTGCGCACTGACATTCATTTGCGCGCACAGTTTTCATTTGCGCACACAATTTCATTTCCCCAAGTAAATGTTACATTTGCGCACACCAGATTTTCTCGGGTAAAGCATGGTTATGTAACTTTAGACAAGTCATGCCATCATCTCCAGTCTGCATCTTTCTCAGATGGCATTCAAGGCACAGAATGACTATGTGAATTAAAACCTTCAGAAAGTATAAAGACAGTATGAAGAGAGAGAGAGAGAGAGAGAGAGAGAGAGATACTACTTTCACTAATAATGCATGAATTTTAATCGGATAGGAAAGCTTCCAGAAGCTACATACATGTGTATACCCGCAAATGCGTTTGAACATTGTTTGTTCCGACGTCCGTGGCCATACGAAAGCATGCCCATGCTATATACAGATACTTTTTTGTGTTGTAAAATTTGAGAGGAAAAAAAAAATATTTCTGATTTTTTTTTTCGCTGAAAACATTTATTGTGGGTACGCATTAGAACCGCCTTGCCGAGGCGGTTCTAGCGCTTAAGGCGGTTCTAACGAGTAACGACAATCTATGTTTTGGATCAAAAATAAAAAAAAAATTGTATACCCCACAACATCCTATTTTTTAGGGTGCTGAGTACTTTTCATTAATCGCATGAATTTCAATCGGGTATGAAAAGCGTTTTCATTTAACCCAGAAGCTACATATACCACACAAATGTTTGTTCCGACGTCCGTAGCATTACGAAAACATGCCCATGCAAATATACAGTTATTATTCTGCTGTGAAAATTTTAACTGATTTCATTCAAATTTTTTAATCATTATTTCTGATTTTTTTTTAAATTTATTTATTTTTTATTTTATTTTATTTTTTATCTTTATTTATTTATTTATTTATTTATTTTTGGTCAAAACATTGATTGCGGGTACATTCTGATGGTATTCTTCTTTTTTTTGTTGTGTGTGTGTGTTGTTTTTCTCTCACTGAAATGCAGATAGGTAACATGGGTAAATGGGGTTACAAAGGTAAATAAAAATTAATGATTTTTCACTCAGATCAATTTTGAGGCACCACACTACACGGACAGTCACTGTGCCAATTTTACAACAATTCGGTCGTTTGTAAAATAGATAAACAATAAAAAAAACTCATAGCATCGCCTATTTTCCACTCAGAATGCAATTATTCTTTGAAACTTATTATATTTATGTACGCATTTTGTTCGGGACTAAAAGAGGCGGTCTTTTATTAAAATTATACATGTATATCATAAGAAACAATGAGGTTTCTGTTTGTTTGTTTGTTTTTCCTTTTAGGCCATTAGATTATTGTTGACTGAGCGGGCGTACTAGCTCCTCCTAAATGTCGTTTTGTTTACTTGCGACTTATCCATTGGTTAAAGATGTCACAAGCCACGCCTTCTCACATTAAATTATGTAAAATAAAAGGGACGACATCTATTACACTCAAATTTAGCCACGACATGAGAAAATAAAACATCGTCTCAGATCAGTTTAGGAAACAAAATCTTTATTTCGGCTATTTAAACCGGAAGCAGAGAAAACAAGCAAAGTATACTAAGATAAAATTTGAACCCAGCAAAGAAGTTGGATAAAAACATATATGTAGAATTATTTAGTCATTCTACGTTAGTTTGTGACAAATATAACGTTTCAAATGCTTGGTTTTGAAGACAATCTTTATTTCGAACAGCAGTCACCAAAATCCAATTATCAACAAGAGCCTCAGGTTGTAATTTTCAAAAAATGAAGAAAAACCACGATGGTCTTAGCGCTTTGAAAAAAAAATGTCCGAATCATTTCGAGTGTCTGAGCCACCGCATGGAAAAACCAGCAATTTGCACATGTACTGATGCGAAAACAAAGGCGCAGATCAGCTTCGCAGTTAGTGCCTTTGTTTCGATACACGGATAGTACTATCCCTCTGCTTTCTAAATCCAAAATTTCCCGTCTCCAGCCATCTCCTGTGACTGTACAGCCCGGTTTGCGTCGGACCTGGTCAGAACCTAAATTGTTGGTTTTCTCAGGCACAGGCTCATTTATTGTTTGTCACTATTTAATTTACAAGTTTTTTTCAAAAAATACGATTATAGTATTGTATCATTTATATTTCGGACTTGTTTATTGTTATTATTATTATTATTATTTATAATTATTATTATTATTATTATTATTTGCCGTTTGCATTTTGATTTGTCCTCACAGTTAAAAATGTAAACTTGTGCCATTTCCCAATGGAACAGTCAGGTGCAAAAACACGAAAGATGCGAAGCAGTGATTGTTGAGACTGGAATAACGTATATGCGTTTTGATACCAAAATTTCATGTTTTAGATGTTTCACAAAGTAAATCAGCATCGTTTTTGTTATTTTATGGTGCAAATGTAACACCGCTAACACAAGGAAGGATTTTCACACTGTTGTAATACACCTGTTTTATGCAGAAAAGTACGTAATTGTGATAGTCATAGTCATAATGAAATGTTCAAATTAATGTAACTTTGATTCGAAGCATGTTTTTGAAAAACAAAGTCTAATCCTATATTCTCGTATTCATCAGAATTAAATTCCATTTTAACACTTTTCACATATTTCCATCTATTTCCAAATGGTCTATATTATACTGACCAAGACTTGAAAATTAACCATAAAAACATGAGCCGCGTCATTAGAAACCAACAATGTGGTTTCCGAACAGGTCTGATACAAACCTAGCTGTACATCCACAGATGATGGCTAGAAGCTGGGAGCTTTGAATTTAGAAATCGTACTATCCCCGTAGCAAAAACAAAGGCGCAGTTCAAAAAGCTGATCTGCGCCTTTGTTTTCGCATATACGAAATATTGTTATTTTTTTCTCATGACTTGGCTGTAATGAGCATGTTTAAACTTCGTTCGCCCGCCGCAATTATCGGTGGGGTCTGTTTTTTAATCCCTAATAAATAAACGTGTCTGTTTTGGCATCTGGTTTTGAATACATGTGATCTGGTCATGTGACATCTGTTTTGACAAGGAAGCGGCGTCCTCGAAACGTTAGTATATTATGTCATTATACATGTGACAAGATCTCGGATTAATACATGTCTTGTTCAATTTGATATAAGAATATTTATTTTATTTTATTTTATTTTATTTTATTTTATTTTATTTTATTTTAATTTATTTATTTATTTATTTATTTATTTATTTATTTATTTATTTATTTATATTTATTTATTTATTTATTTATTTATTTATTTCTGCAATATCTTTCTTTCTTTCTGCAATAGCAGGATGCAGCGGGATTTAATACGTTCGGATTAATGTTAATTCAAATTAAAATCAGTTATTTTTTTTTCACGATTAAATACTTTTATGGGTCTTGTTAATTTTCAAATGTACCTTTACACGTTCATGAAGAAATACAAGCCTGTCCCTGATCATGTAGTATTGTATTGTTTTTCATTAGAACAGCTCTCAGCTTTTGTTCCTCATTATTGACATTCCCGGGAATGATCTTTGGAGGGGTGGGGGAGCGGGGGCTTGTGGGTGGCTTCTAGCATGGATTTTTACCACAAATATGATCTGCAGTGACGAAGTTTTAGCGGTGCCTTAAAATGTCATGTGTTATTCCCCAGCCCGAAAGGGGCCGTGGATTCAAATGACCGGTGCATAGTTTGAATTTGAAACTTAAATCCCAGTCCCAGTCGCCTTACCATTGTCTTAATATTAATTTTGGGGTCATTTCTGTCACCCCGATATGCAAATTAAGAAAGGAGAGACACGTTGGAAACTATTTTACAATTTTTGCATACGCAGTCTTATCAATAAACCTACATGTATGATTAGACAATTGCTTACGATTCAGTGGGGCCGGCACTTTAATTACGCGACACATTTCTGTCTGTCGTTCGAACAATACCAATTGCAATACTGTTGAATTAAAACGTTGTACATATCTATTTGTACAATACGGACGTTTCAAGATGTGGACTGCGCCATGTATATTATGGTTGTTACGTTGGATATGGAAGCAAAATGCACAATATCGTAAGTATTATAGTCCTTTCTTTCTTTCTTTCTTTCTTACTTTCTTTCTTTCTTTCTTTCTTTCTTTCTTTCTTTCTTTCTTTCTTTCTTTCTTTCTTCATCTAACTATCAAGGGAAGTGCAGAGAGGTATATTACACATCTATCTATCTATCTATCTATCTATCTATCTATCTATCTATCTATCTATCTATCTATCTATCTATCTATCTATCTATCTATCTATCTCTTTCTTTTCTTTCTTTCTTTCTTTCTTTCTTTCTTTCTTTCTTTCTTTCTTTCTTTCTTTCATGGCAAAAGCGATATAAGTGGGGGGTCTTTGTCGGTGTATTGTCGCGCAAACGTATTGTGAAAGTGACTATTTAAAATTTTTGAAACGTACATATATGCATACAAAATTCGCGCAAAGCTTTGTGCAAACGTCTCGGTCGCAAAAACGTGCTGTGCCCATTTAAATGAAAACACGATAAACATTGAAAACTTTATTTGAAAATATTTTGAATTTGTTTTTCTAAACATATATCTCGTGGGTACACATGAGAGCCGAATCATTGAGGCAAGTCTAAAGATTTTACTTTATGTTTTGGTGCAAAATGCTAAAAAGGAACAACAAACATGAATATCTCTGACACCCAGTTTTACTATGTACAAGCTCGAATGCATAAGCCTTATTGGCTTAGTTGGGTGGTTATTTATGAATCGCATTTTGTGTTATGCTGATGCAAGTTCAGGCATTGAGAATAACTTAAACACAGCATTTGCTTAAGCATAAAATACACCGCAAAAACGGATTAATAATTAAATACAGATACCTGAGGAAATCTGTCTCATCTGTGCCTAAATCATATTTTCTCTCGAGGCGACAACTTTCTGCTCGATTAATGATCGAATAATCGAGTTATATCGACACGGGACAATAATCGGATATAACCACGGAGAAAGGCTACGAAAAAGATGTGACAAACTCGGACATGAAACTAATCTAGGATGACGTATTTAACCACGAAATCACAATTTCTAGCCCAGTCATATTGTAGGAGGACCCACCACAAATTGCAACACAAATCATTTCACAAATCATTTTTACATTTTTAGGTACCTTAGACCTATATATTAAACATACTAAAAGTAGGACAAAATCGGAGGATATGAAATTTGATTTTTTTTCAATGTTTTGGTTTCGAATGATTTTTCCCATTGTGAAACTACTGTTGACATGGTAATCGGCTCTTAACATTACTTTAGAAGGCATTTTCAGCAATTATATAGTATTTAGATGGGAAATGATAACCTTACAGAGTATGGTTCAACATAATCCTAAAACTATAAGCCAAACAGGCGATGTTTATGTTAAATAAGCACTGATTTACCCCACCCACCTATACAAATTTTTAATGTTCGTCTTTTGGACAACTGATATTTTTATTGCACTGGCTTGTATTTGGAATGTGTAGATGACCTTAAGGTGAATGTTTGATGATAACAAATGTGCTTAACATATATTTTTATGTTTCTAACTCTTTTGCACTATGAAAAAATGCATGGTTTCCATGGCAACCATTAACGTGATTCTTGAGCATGGGGTGTACCTACAAAATCATAGAAAAATCTTGGAAAATATAGGGGTGTACATACAAAATCAGTTGTTACATAGCTGTGAAGAAGCTTAGGATGCTGAAATAAGTATCAAATGAATGCTATGGTGTACTACATGTATGAACCTAAAGTTTCATATAAGAATAATTTGATTTTCAACTTCATGAATTTTAATGGAAACTTTAGAAATAGGAATGAAAAAGTGGAAGAATTAAATGGGTAAATTTACAAAAAAGACTTGTGTCTTGGCAATCAAAAGCCAAAACATGCTGAAAATGGCATCAACTGGTTGCTATGACAGGATTATACCATCCTATACTACACGATAGAAGTCATTTGATTTTTTGCTTTATGAATATTAACAAAACCCTTCGAATTTAGAGGAAAAAACTGACAAAATATGGAGGTATACATAGAAAACTCATTTATCTTGGCTACTGATAGACCTAGAGAGCTATAGTTGGTATTATATGATTGCTATGACATTATTCTATAAACACAAAATCTAATGTATAAATCATCAGTGATGTTTATTGTATGGGTATTAATGAGCACTTTATAAATAAGATATAAATCCACGAAAAATGAAGGGGTACACCAATAAAATTGTTTATATCTCAGCTGCCAATTTCCTTAGAGCGCTAAAATGGTACCAATAGAATGCTAGGACATTGCGCTATTACCAGGTAGTCTGATAGTCTAAACATATGTTTTTAAATTCTGTGAATGTTACTCAAAATTTCGAAAATTGTAATATTAACAGAAGATTGTGCTCATACAAAGTATATTGAATTTTGGTTGCCAGCCAGCATGCTTTACGTAACTGAATACATGGCAAGAAAACATAGTCCTAGCTATTAACTGATGTCATTTTGAGTTCTCTACAGCTATTGGCAGTCGATGTATAAGCCATTTTATTGGTATACCCCTTCAGTTTTCGTTGATTTTTCTCTTATTTATACAGACCACATTCATATCCATACAACAGAAATAGCTGGTGTTTTACATATACCGGTAACAACATACATGTATGGTTATAGAACATTGTCCTAGCAACCATTTGATGCAAATTATAGCTCTCTCGGTCTATTAGTTGCCAAGATACATTTGTTTTTCTATGTATACCGCCTTATTTATTTCTGTAATTTGCCTCTACAGTAAATTCAAATGGTTTTGTTGATATTCATAAAACTAAAAATCAAATAAATTGTATATTGTAGTACGTACAGGATAGTATAATATTGCCCTAGCAACCATATGATGCCATTTCAGCATCATGTTGGGGCTTTTGATTGTCAAAATATATTTTGCTGGTTTATCCATTTAATTTTTCCACTTTTCCATTCCTATTTCTAATGTTTTCATTAAACTTATTAATGAAATTGAAAATCAGATCATTATTATATCATACTTTAGGGTCATAGTACATTGCCATAACATTCATTTGATACTTCTTTCAGTGGCCTGGGTTTGTTAACAGATCTGGGACAAGTGATTTTGTATGCATACCCCAATTTTTTCAAGATGTTTCTCTGATTTCTTTTTTTTTCTTTATTAATTTTCATGAATAAGCAAAATCAATGATTTGAATAATAGGTATAATTGAGGTTAAATAAATAACTAGGTCCATACAGTATTTTTTTGTGAGTACACCCAATTCTATACAATAGCACCAGGGGTGGGTGTAGAATCTATGTAATTTTACAACATGCAAATGTGTTCATTGTTGAGAACAATATTTTATGGCATTAAGGTGGTCCCTTTGACCACACTGGCAGCCATGATTATTGGTCCCAGGGATGCACGACAGATCTTAAAACCCATCAAAAACCTTCTAATGGCTATAGATTTCCCCTTGTTTTTCCTCGATTCTCGACATTTTTATTAATATTAATGAATATACAATTGAGATAATTTTCATTTAGGCCCACCATCAATAAATATGTTATATGATAGTACTGGCTCAATAAAGTGTCACAATGACAGTTTTAGCCTTAAATTAGTTTATTATGGATTTTTCTGCCATTTTTTAATGTTTTCATAAAAATTCATGAAGTGTGCAAATTAGATAACTTGCATAACTTACCATTAGGATAAAAGAATGATATCTAAGCTTTACATTGAGACCAGGTGCAGTGGTTTAGGGCAGGTAACATCGGAGATATGACCAACTTTGTATGTACACCCCATGCTCAAGAATCATGTTAATGGTTGCCATGGAAACCATGCATTTTTTTCATAGTGCAAAATAGTTTATCTTTGAGGACAAAAATTCTTTGCATTTTGGGGGTTCCTATCATTTGGCACCCATGAAAAATTGTCCTAGGGTAGGGGCCTACAAGGTAGGTCAAATTAGCCCCTGGGGTATAGCTATTTGCTATTGGAACAAGATTTGTGTAATATGTGCGAAATCTGAGCACTTTATCTTGAAATGACTGAAAAACTGTTGATTGGGATAATAAACACAAAACAAACAAACTTAGATGAGGTTACACTTTGTAAACTAGAGAAAACATAAGTATAAGTAAGTTGTAGTATGAAGTTTTGGAGAACAGTGCAAAATACAGTGGGTTGGGTAAAAAAATAAAGCAATAAGGTATCTCATCCACAACTGTTTATGAATAAGATAGCCTCTAAATATTATTATCAAACTTATATCATGTCAAGAAAATCCTGGGTAATAATAAAAAACGACCATATTTCTGATGTTTGAGAAAATGCAATATGGAAATTGATGCTCCGAAAAAAAGACAAAAAAAAATCAAATTTCATATCTTCCGATTCCGTCCTACTTTTAGTATGTTATTTAGGAAGGGTGTTTCTCCACAGAAATGCAAGAAACATTTGTGTTGCAATTTGTGGTGGGTTTGCCAAAAATATCGCTAATTTTACTGGACTATTCAAGCGATCTTCTGTAGCTGCACAGACAGGTTTGTGTCGGACGTCGGAAATTCCAAAGACCGGTTTTCTCGCGTCGAGGCTCAATAGCAAGCAGTATAGTATTTAAGTATTTAAATATGAAACATTGCCCTCTCCAAAATAAAGATTTTGTTTCCTGCAACTGATTTGAGTCGATGTTTTATTTTCTCATGTCGTGGCTAAATTTGAGTGTAATAGATGCCGCCCCTTATATTTTACATAATTTAAAGTGAGTAGGCGTGGCTTGTGACATTTTTAACCAATGAATAAGTCGCAAGTAAACAAAACGGCATTTAGGAGGGGCTAGTACGCCCGCTCGGTGAGACGGTTCTAACGTGTGTTTTGAGCAAACCAAATCAGAAATATTAAAAGATTTGAATGAAATTTTAAATTTTTACAGCAGAAAAAAGTATCTGTATATAGCATGGGCGTGACTTCGTAATGCCACGGACGTCGGAACAAACGTATGTTAAGGCATTTGTGTGGTGTTCGTGTATGTAGCTTTTTGGTTTGCAACCGCTTTCAAAAATGAGCTTTTCCGACCATATTAAAATTCGTGCATTATAAGTGAAAAGTTGTCCTCTCTCTCTCTCTCTCTCTCTCAGTTTAGGAAACTACCATCAGAATAACATGTCCATGAAAAGTCTACTCCGTCATACCCCACTTTTATAAAGTAAAACTGTGATGTTTAGGGGTATGAAAATTTTCTTATTTATGATGCAAAACAGATTTTCGTTACTCGTTATAACCACCTTACGCGCTAGGCCCACAATAAATGTTTTGAGCAAAATCAGAAATATCAAAATATCATATTTTTTTTCTCTCTCAATTTTTACAGCAGAAAAACGTATCTGTGTATTTCTGTATATAGCATGGCATGCTTTCGTATAGCCACGGACGCCGGAACAAACAATGTTCAAACGTATTTGCGGGTATATTAAAATTTTTCTTATTTATGATGCAAAACATAGATTTTCGTTACTCGTTATAACCACCTTACGCACTAGGCCCACAATAAATGTTTTGAGCAAAACAAAAAATCAGAAATATCATTTTTTTTCTCTCTCAATTTTTACAGCAGAAAAAAGTATCTGTATATAGCATGGGCATGCTTTCGTATGGCCACGGACGTCGGAACAAACAATGTTGAAACGCATTTGCGGGTATATTTAGCTTCTGGGTTTCCAACCGCTTTCAAAAAATGAAGAAGCTTTAAAAGAAGCTTTCCTACCCGATTAAATTCATGTATTATAGTGAATATAGTCTCTCTCTCTCTCTCTCTCTCTCTCTCTCTCTCTCTCTCTCTCTCTCTCATTTCATCATACTGTCTTTATACTTTCTGAAGGTTTTAATGCACATATTCATCACATACTGTGCCTTGAATCCCATCTGTCTAATGAAATGACTGAGAATGATGCAGACTGGAGATGATGGCTTGGCTTGTGAACGGCCTCGGTAGCTCAGTAGGTAGAGTGTCCGCTCCGAGATCGCGAGGTGCCGGGTTCGATCCCGGGCCGCGTTCTTAAAAGCGGTCCGGCGAAAACAAGATCGAGAGCCCCCCCCCCCCCCCCCCTCCATCATTTCTGTAGATACGTTTGCTGAATGCTCGAATCCTTCTTCATCGTTTGTCAATGTCAAAGTTTCGGGGAAAATGAATTCGAAAAGACTTTTGCAACATGGTGCTAACGCACATAGGTTAAATCGTTTGGAAAGCAACGTACGCCGAGGGATTCACTTAATTGTAAAATATGTTCATATATCAATTGAGTGCCGAGATATAAAGCAAAATCACTGAATTGTAAAATTAGGTCACAATGACATAGGACTACATTAGGTTCAAAGGTTCATAATACGCAAACATAGTGTGAAAGAAGTATATTCATAAACCACCCAATCTTACCGTCATAACACAAGTCAGTGTCACAAAGTTGAATGATGAATTACCAACCATCTTCCTGCGATGTTTCTCTTCAGCGAGTTCCACATTTTGATCTCTAGTCCCATCCCCTGACTCCGATGCCATGGAACTTAAAAGTGTGTGAAGTATGAATGCCTTATGATCAGTTGTCAAGATATGGACTCTTTGTAACAATTACACAACAATACATACATTTTACAGAACTCTTGCCTTTAACATATAGCCCCGACCCCAGGGATGCGATGCCATGAAATCAAATTCAACCCTACAGCGTACTATGGTCCGCGTATGAAAGCCCTCTGATAAAAGGTTTTCAAGACATAGACTTCTATAATACTATATCACAAAACGCCATTATCAATTTTGTTCTGGCATGGCTCCAGGGATTCGAAAGCCAACGGTAAGGGGTATTAATGGCCCAAGCGCACGGGAACGTAGACGACCGCTCTATGCACTTCGTGCAGTCGAGGTAAAAAGTGAGTGGGAAAACATAAATTACAATTAGGTATTTACACTAAGAAAACATATCGAAAGTCGAGTGAGCAGCGATTTTTCCCAATAGAAACATCTTAATGAGCCAGTCCTAAAATGGAAAGACATATTATTTTGATTAGAAATGAGTAAAACCGGCAAGTGTCTTAAATGGCTAAATGCAACATTCAACATTTTCTACAACGAGACACAATCTATCTCATAATAATACGATACAGTTTTAGTAGAATCTCTTCATTATAAACGATGTTCATGCCATGTAAATCTAGATTGACAATCTATCCAACTGGTACCGTTGTAACCGGCGTTGTTTTTTTCTTTTTGCCATAAAATTATTCCTGTGCATTGTTTGGAGAAAAAAATACAAGAGCGATGAAAACGCCCCACAATCTTGCCTATAAGTCATTGCAAAATGCTCGTTTGCTTATATCTTGTGTGTATTATAGAAAATACGAACCGTTTCTGTAGAAAATGGCCGAATAGGCTTTGGCCGAACATTGTTTACCACCTGCGGACTGAATGTTTGGAGAAATTATAAAATGTCAACTTTTCATTCAAGCAGAAATGATAAGTCAAGTTAATTCTCCATTAGATGCGCTTTTCACTTCATCGCAAACTTTAATATAACAGCGAAGAAATAAAGAAATTCTTGCCGAGTGTGTTCGCATCCATCGAAATTTTGTAGCGAAAGCACCGTACACCGGTTTAATGATGTTGGTACCGTTTCACCGTTGTCAACGTTGGAAAGGGTGCAATTTCATGTGCTTATAAATTGCTTTAGTATTTGTGACGCATTATTTTAAAAAGAATATATAACAAGCATGAACAGTGGGAATAAAATCTCGGGGTCAGTGCATTCAAACTGTTTATCGTTACGTTTCACTTCACTTTCTAAAATTGACATCTTTGAGGATTATTCCCCAAACTTGAAAATAGAATGAAAATTCTTGTTTATATGGTGATATGGATTTCCTATTTTTAAAACTGGCATACATTGAGCATTATTCTCCAGGTTTTGATGACAGAACAGAAAGATAATGCTTTCAGATAGCCATATACCTTTGCATAGAAAAGTTTAGATATGAAAACAGTTTATCAAATAAAAATGAAACATTTATATGCTGCATTTGACATAAAATGAGTCCTTTTGAATATAAAAGTGCATACAATTAATACCACTTGCATGGACAGTCTAGTCACATTCTTTTTATACTGACATACCCAATTCACATATTGCAAATGGGAAAAATAAATGAACTGAACATAAGTGATGATTGTGACTTATAAACCAGTAGTGATGGGAACAGTGGCTGAACCAGAAAGCCTCTGTGATAATGAGAAAATATTTTGACAATATCTTTTCTATTGAGATTTATGGGCTCAAATCTGAGCTCTGAAAAGGACTTAGTCTATAGACTGTTTAAGTAATGTGCAGTTTTCATTTCTTAAAGTTACAGCCACTGGGGATTGTTCCCCAACACGAATGTTAAAAGGAAAGGTACTATAATTTTGATGTTATGTTGAGCTGTTCGTTGTGGTTTTATACACTTCTAAAATTGACAGTGACTGGGGATTAATCCCCAGTAGAAAGTCAAAAAATAAGGATATCGAACTTCATCTTCAAAGGTCATAATGAGATCCTGTTTTTTATTCACAGCGAATTGGGATTATTCCGCAGTTTCTGTCCTGTTCTTGTGGGTCTGTTCTCTAAAACTAACAACAAGTGGGGATTAATCCCCAGTTGATAGTTGAAAAAGGGATACCGAAATGTGTCTGTTCAGGTTATAATAAGATCTGTGTTTTAATCGAAAACCAGCGGGGATTGTTCCCCAATTTATGTTCGGTTGTGGACTTGATTTCTAAAAATGGCAATCAGTGGGGATTAATCCCCAATCATGAATTGATAAATATGGGTGCTAAAGTTCATTTTCAAGTTTTAATAAGATATTGTTTCTAACTTACCACCAGTGGGGATTGTTCCCCACACGAGATATAAACTAAAATAGCATATTGCAAGGTTATCGCGAGATCTTGTTTGAAAGTTATGCGGGGTTTTGCTGACGTTGACGACCACTGGGGATTATTCCCCAGTAGACATATGGGTATCCTATATCACTTTACCAGCTTATGATGAATTTTTGTTTTCGGGAAATAAGATTTGCTGTGAGTGGGGAATGTTCCCCACAAGAAAGCAAAAGAAAGCAAAATATGGGTTCCACATTGCATCTTCCTTAGTTATTCTGTGTTCCTAATAAGCTGGTGTTAAGTTACATTCCTTTTAACAAACAGTGGGGATTATTCCCCAATAGGTATCGCACATCATCTTCTCAACTGATAATGAAATCAGCACCTCGATTAATGTCTCTGTTTTCCTGAAAGAAAAATTGACACTCAGTGAGGATTGTTCCCCACAACGAGATAAAATAGCATTTCCATATTTCATATTCTCAGGTAATTTTGTGCTCGTATATATTATTCCAAAAATGATTGTCGGTGGGGATTATTCCCCAAAAGAAAGTTAAAAAATGGTACCCTTGATACGTTCATGGTCGGAGGTTATGTGGAGGTTTTATCTTGAAAACGGCAACCAGTGGGGATTAATCCTCACAACATTTTTGTTGTGTTCTTGTTCAGCTGACATAATGTTTTATTAAAAAATGACAGTTAGTAGAAACATATTGATACAAGGTGGGGATTGTTCCCCAGAAGAAAGTTAAATCCAGGGGTATCTCATCTTATATATTCAGCGTAAATTTTTTCATGATTGGACGTCATATGGGGATTAATCCCCACAAGCAAATCGAAAAAAGGGGTACTCTAGTTCACGTTTTGTGAAAAGTTAAACGGTAACCCCCCTAAAATGTAAGAATTAGACCCCCCTAAAAGCCCACTTTTATGCGGGAAAAGAGGATTTTAATGTCAAATCCTCTTTTATTTTGTCATTCGTTTTATATAAAAGTATAGTACGCCCCCCATCTCGAATACGCCACATGTGTGTGGTCGCCACAATACAAAAAAGACGCTATCACAATTGAAAATGTCCTGCGAAGAGCGACCAGACTTCTTCCGTGCTTGAAAAACAAAACCTACAGTGAACGACTGAAATTTCTAGGACTTCCTTCATTAGAATATCGAAGAGAAAGAGCAGATATGATCCAGGTTTATAAGATTCTAAATGACATTGATAAGGTTAACAAAGATAAGCTATTGACGATGTCTCATAACATCGGTACCAGAGGCCACCAATTTAAGATCTATAAGAATAGTTACAGACTCAATGTTAGGGGAAATTACTTCAGCAACAGAGTAATTGACTTATGGAATGAGCTGCCTGAAAACACGGTTATGGCACCCACTCTCAACAGCTTCAAAAGCAGACTAAACAAATGTTGGTATGGGCATCCCCGTAAGTTTGACCCTTGGTGTTATATTCCCGGCGAGAGGACAAGACAACGGCCTACATATCCAAATGCATCAACAGAGGCTGTACAGCCTGACTAGATGTTAACGACGTAAGAAACGTAAAATAGTTGTGCTTGAGTTTCCTCTACAGGAATCACTAAGAGAGCGAGGTAATTAACCAGTAGTATCTAAGGAAAGTTTGGTCCATGATAGGTATCTGTCAATGGTAATCACGAATCCAATAAACAATATTTTTAATCCGAGGTGATAATGTATGCAATACCAATGGTTAAAGAGTCGCTTGTCACTGCAGTGGCACTACTACAAGTACGTTCAAATTCGAGAGACGTTACATGTGACAGGGTAGTGGTCAACCACGCACCCTAGAGTAAGACGTGTGGTTTTCCAGTACAGGTTGTCTATTAAATATGAAAACAATTTAAACAACAAATTAAACACTCGATTCTTCTTGAAAGCGTTAAATTTCCTTGAGCTCCTGTAAAATGTCTAGATTTAATAATTATTGCTTTCATGCCTTTTTGAACATTGGCCGGTATGGCACCTATGAATTTCAGGTCAAATGATTTACCAAATGATTTACCACCGGACTATGATGAGTGTTTGTTGATCATGGAGGAGATTGTTAATGAAAAGGAGGAATTAGAGCGAGACTGAATGTGTTATTATCAAATGTATACTTTCGAACGACCGATGCAAAATGGTAAGCAATTGTATTTAGTATTTTACGTAAACATTAATTCAGGTGAATATATCGTATATCCTATGTCCATTTGTCTTTGTCGTGCCGTTAGCGTCTTCAATGCAACGATTGTATTTTGGTTGATTTATATAAGTTACGCTGTCGTATCTATTTTATATGTCATTTTCTGTTTAAGTCGGAGACAGAAAATTGCATACCAGGCCTTCAGCCATCATCAAATGGGTAAGTTACATACACACGATTTTGCATGTATTCATTCATTTATTGTTTTCGTTGTTCTTTGTAAAGGATAAATTTATGAAGTTCTATTATAGTTTTACAGATAATGAGTTCATTACGAAAACTTGCCCATGTAGCATACAAAGATTTTTTTCATCAGAAAAAATTGAAAATTTCATGACAAAAATGCTGATAATTTTCTTATTTTTGCCCAAAACATAGATTGTGGGTACACGTTAGAACCGCCTCAGTGAGGCGGTTCTAACGAGTACCCACAATCTATGTTTTGAAGCAAAAATAAGAAAAATAGGTATACCCCTGCAAAACCCCAGTTTTACTATATAAAAGTGGGGTTTAAGGGGGTATTCATTGCACGGACATGTTTTCCTGATGTTTAATATTTTCAATTGTTATGATAGAAGTTCATTTTAGATTCGATTCATATGTTTATAATTCACATAATTTATAACATGGTAGAATTACATTTATTTTAACTATAAGCTTCCAATACCTTTAGATGATAGACATTGGCAAATGTTTGCATAATTTTATCAAAATAACAAATTACAACCCTCCTTCAGCACAAATGTACTAGTAGGCAACGTTCAGGAAAAGACGCAATCAGAAAGACAATTCCTGTAAAAAAACGAGGTGGGGAAAAGCTAAATTAAAAATCCTTAAATATTGTAATCTGATTGTTGCATTTCTAATATAGTTGTGCCTTGGCCTAAACACGAGAACCACACAAAAGCATTTGTATAAACGTTAATTTACTCCATAATGTGGTTGCTCAAATATTGGACAGCTCCAACGAGAATGAGTGCAACTATTTATTTTACAGAGATGGTAATCTATCTGACATCGCCAAAGCAGGAAGCTTACACGAATTTCTACTCCAACTTCACCAGCAGTTTGGACCAGTCGCCTCTTTCTGGATCCACAAGCTATATGTTGTTAGTATAGGTTCCCCACAGCTGTTTGAAGAACAACGTGATGCATTTGACCAACCACGTAAGTATATCAAATTCCTTATGTCGTTGAAATTCGAACCATTCTTTCCAACAAATTAAATTAATGTGGATTGCAATTTTAGTTTGTTCATCATCGTATATATATATTTTGATGTTGTGTTGGTTTGTGAACATATTTACAGAATCATTTGAATGATTCTTAAATTCCATTACATACATATATAGACGCTAGTTTATCCTCAATCAATGATGACATGGAATCACTAAGTAGGGATTAAATGCATCAGAGCAGATCAAAGTCATCCATATATCCCCAAGGATGTCAGCATAGCGTTTTATATTGTAACAATGTGAATTTATAATAGAACGTGTCACTCTTCAACAGCTGAGCTTTTCAAAACATTAAAACCACTGTTGGGCGAGAAATCTATTCAGTTTGCCAACGGAATAGCAGGTCAGGCTCGCCGACGCCACTACGATACTTTGCTGAATGGAGATGCAGTAAACGAACTTTTCTCCAAGATTCAAAAGGTATATCTGATGCCTGGCACGTTCATACACCCATGCTTGAATAAGGCTTAAACAAAGCCTACTATCACGACATAACATTCAGATGACATCAAAGGACAACAAAGTGTCTCAGAATCTGCAACTGTTCACACATGAAAAGCGTCAACTTTGTGGATTGCTCACTGACGCTAAACATACCTTCTGGTAACAAGTGTATATGTCAAAATAATCAAAGAACACAATTACACGGTAACAATGTATTCTTATTTATACAGATGAATTCATTCGTCACAGAAATGAGCGTGGTTTGTTTACACTTAATCTTATGTCTTTCAGATTGCTGACGAAACTGCACAGAAATTAGAAAGCAAAATCAGTCAACAATGTGTTTCCCTGCAGCAGATTCGAACTATGTTTTCATTGAAGGCTCTTCTAAACGTCATATTTGGGGATTCAATGATGGACGATGAAACAGTGTTTGCATTCAAAAAGGCTTACGATGTGGTATGCTTTACATTTAATGTACTGAATAATAAGCAAATCTAAGAATCAGTATCCTGTCATTTTACTCATATTATCATTTAATAAAGATTCTTTTCACTGTTGTCTTTTGCCTAAACTCACCACTTTGTAATTAGCTAAAGCTCGTTTTAAAAGTGGTTCTATCAATTTATTTTATTAAAAAGTATTATCTCCGTCGAATGGATGTAGAATCATGTCACACCAACAGTAATTTCAGGTGATGCTCGGTCTTTGAGTATGTTGTTACAGGCGGAATCATTACTAACATTGAATGCCAGAAGAGTATTTAGAGAATTTAAAAACAAACATCTTCGTTATAACTTGACCATATCGAACCCCCACTTATATTAGTTAAAAGGGGATTTAAGGGGCTTACAGGTAGATACCAATATATCAATATATAAAATATTTGGATTCAAATGCCGTGTATGTTTTTTCATAAATACTGATCTAATAAAATACACATTAAATTGTTTTTAAAGATCTTTAAATGTCCATTTTAATTCAAACACATAATTATTATAATAACAATTTACAAATATTCCCTAGTGGTCACCGAGATGTTTCCGAGACGACCTGATTTTTCATAATTGTTACGTAAATTAAAGATAATTAAATTGATAATTAATTTATTATCTTAGATATTGTATTGTTGGCAAACGCCTGACTGTGAAAATTTATTTATTTGACAGACAAATTCTGAACTTGAACTAAGGCTGACACAACCTCCAACCGACGAGAGGGAAGCGGTCTTTCAAACGTGTAAGACCAACTTTTAAACTGTGCCTGTTTGATAACGGTTTATTTTATGACACATAAATATAATAAATTGAAGTTGTTTTGTTGCATTTTACAAAAAATATTTTGTTTTTATTATGCTCGGACACTGCTCAAGTGAGCAAATGCCGTACCATTCTGTCTCTCGTTTTGCTATCTGTAAACACCTGACACTGTATAACACGATTTGACATCGTTTATCCAACATGTATCACAGCCAACTGTATTCTAGTAGGCAAAACTAGGCTTTTTCAGAGATCCATATTTTTGCTAAGCCACAAAGAGGAATACATTACTTGTTAGAATGTAGAATTATGCTCAATATGCAATATAGATGGATATACGTGTATACAGTTTGTAAGCATGTGCAAATTATTGGTTAAATATACAAATATTTACGTATAAAACAGTTGATACCATATGTTTCAATGTGTTTTCCCACAGCCAGTCGTTACATTAAAGACACAATCAAAGAACTAATAGACGACAGGAAGGGGAACCCACCAAAAGTGGACAAAAAGATACTGGACAAATTGATTAGTTTTTCAGACGATGAAGAAAGGCAACTCGATGATGCTGTTACATTTACTATTGGAGGATTTCACAATAATTGTAAGGCGGTCCAAAATGCCTGCGTCAACAGGTCAAGCATGTCTTTTAACAAACCTCTACGAAAATGAAAAACACGAAACTAAATCTTGGCTTAGCACAGAATATGCATGGCATAGGCATTAACAGATTGGACGTCAGGGTTTTTTAAATATGATAACTTGATTCAAATCCTTCATACAATGGCGTTTTGAGCACTTGTCTTTATAAACAAAGAACACGCAAAACCATTCAGGTTAGCTTGAGACGAAAGATAATTATCATTAATAAGCAATTTTATTACTAGTATTTTGGTTCTTTATTGTATGTTTCTGTACATTTTTATGGATGTTAAAATACCAACATGCGTTTTTATATTCAATAACACACTATGATATAATTTCAGTGCTGGTATGGGCATTGTACCATATTGCGAAAAATCCTGACGTGGATAGGAGAATATATGAAGAAATGAAGACCGTTCTGGGAGAAAACACCGTCGATGGTGCTAATATCACTGATCTCGTGTAGGTCCCCGTTTGCGTTTCGACAGCATATAGTTGTTGGAGAATAGGTTAAGAATAAACTAATAGATATACAAAAATAGACAGAATAATATTGCTGAACTCAGCATTTAGATGCAATTCAAAAACATTTTGCAATTCAAACAAAGTACAAGTAGGCAGTTTGATACCAAGTTTGAAGTTTGATACCCCTTTTGATATCAACACATATCTCATATCTTCAACAGGTATCTTCGGCAAGTTCTGGATGAAACGTTGAGAGTCTCTGTGATAGCACCATGGGGAGCAAGAGTTCAACCTAAAGAGACAGTCTTGGGCGGGTACACGATTCCAGGAGGCGTAAGACTTGCATTATGAAATAAAGTTTCACAACACATTACCGCGACAATTTTCTAATAGTTCTCATAGTGTAGCGTATAATCTTTTTATTGAACTATGCAGAGACGAATAACATATTTACAGAGAGTCTAATGATGACGCAACTATCTAGTGTTTCTAATTTCATCATGATCATCATCATCATCATCATCATCATCATCATCATCATCATCGCCGTCGTCGTCGTCGGCGGCGTCGTTGTGGACCTTCGTGGCTTTTCATGCTGTTTGAAATAGTTTGCTTTTGGGTTCAAAAGATTAATATTGAAGATGTGATCATACATTCGTAAACTGAACACGAACATTTTAGTAACACTTTCAAAATTAGAACTGTTGAGGGAAAAGTTAGAATTATGGCGTGATTTATAACATGTACCACAAACTCACACAGTCTAAAACGCCAAATTATCAAGCAAATGATAGAATCTTATGATTGAAATGCTTTCTGTTTAAGACACCTGTTATCCAGGCCTTTGGTGTTGTGTTTATGGACGAAAAGATATGGGTTAATCAACAAGAGTAAGAAATGGCTTATTTAATCGTTTTGTAGTGCGTCGTTTAATCGGCGACTTTATATTATTTCTTTCAGTCCTTTGAGATCAAAAGGAATATTCAGAGTATCAAAAAGTGTACGTTTAGAGCCATCTTCTAAACAACGTTTTAATTATTTGACCCCGTTTAGGCATGTGTCTTTGTATTAGACATCCCTTATGAAAAGTTATGAAATTGCGATATATTTACATGTATCTGTCTATCGTCGTTGGTATATAAAGGGCCACTGATGAGGGTTCAGTACCCGAAATTGCTCAATATGGTCCATACTACATTCCTTTAAACGTTTTCACTCCTTCCAAAGGATCAAACTTTTATTCGATGGAAATGATCCATCAGAAGTCAGTATTTGTATCGAAGAAATCAGAAACACTAAAATCTGTTTCAAGAGTGCTGAGACAATATCAGGTAGTACTTTAACACGCTTAAATAAATTAAGTTCATAGTTTAACCCAGTCCCAAAAGCAGTGAAGACATATTTTCTTATCTCTTTTGTAGGTTTGACCCCAACAGGTTCAGCGAGAACAATTCAAAACAACGGTCAAAATTGAGCTTTTGTCCTTTTGGTTTCGCCGGTAACCGAAAGTGCCCTGCTGAAGATTATACGTACGCCGAGACGACGGTTGCCATTGTCACACTGCTGAGGAACTTCGTATTTCACATTGCAGAGGCAAATTTGTCGGTGGCACCAGAATATGGACACGTGACTCATCCCAAGGAGGACATTCTCGTAACAGTGTCAGCTCGCGTACGATAAACATTACGAAAAATTGACCATGCAATATACAGAGATTTATTTTTTTCAGATGAAGAAAATGAAAACTTAAAAACTTCAATATATTGCGCAATCACTCATTCTAAAATAAGGTGCAAATCCTGGAGAAAAAAATGAAGAAAAATAAACTTTGAGAATTACACTTTTTCGACATACCATCACTATTGTGGATCATTCAGGCTTCATCCTGTAAAATTTCACCACCTTCCCGATATTCTTGCAATTTCTACATCATTTTGAAACTTGATGGGTATATTCCAATTTGGTAATCAACGTGACGCACTACATATGAACTAAATGTAACCATAATACAAACTCAACGTATATCTCTGACTAGCAGACTTCAGTTTCTCAAATAAAGAGCAATATTAAGTAGATTAAATCAAACAATAAATGTCCTTTCATATCTACTATCGACAAATGTTAGATAATATGTGTATGATGCAGGCTTCTTGATTCAGAATTTTCAGTGTTGTTAACTTGCAACTATAATAACATCTGACCTGTACATCAGAATTATATCAAAACATGTAATGATAAGTACATTTGTCCTACATGAGTGGCGGAGCTTATAATTACTTTTCTAAATACATCTTTTTATATGGCAGGTCTTGTTTCATTCAGCGTCACGTAAATTACTTGCAAACCGCAACATAAATTATTTTTGCAATACAGATACACAATGGCATTAAATATTATCTGAAAGACTTTATCTGGATACCTTTACTCCAAACAGACAATCTTGTGTGATCCTACTTCATTTTTTAATAATGTTTTACATTTTGCACAACATTCTATAAAATGTAATATACGTGACGGAATACTGTAATTTACGTGACAGTAATATCTAAGTCACCTACATTATTTTTAAACTTAGATATGTTTGAATTTTTGCTAACTTAAAATGAAGCATGGAATTTGAACCAGTCTGCACAAGAAGCAAATCCTTGGATTAATTATTAACGTAATTATTTAGTAAAACAAAACTGTTTTATATTGATAAAAATGTATATAAATCTCAGGGCTGATATTTTTCTGTTGGTCAGTATTTTGGAATGGACAAATGCGAATAACAAATGTAGTATTGCTGTGTCTTTGATTGAAGGAGGTGTGATCCTTTTAGATTCAACTGTTTTCAACTATAACTGATAAATAGACTTAAACTACCTTTGTATTTTACGTGACAAATGCGTAATTTACGTGACACTGCTTGTAAAAACATCATATTCCGTAAACTTAACTACTGAAAAGTACATAATGGACATTAAAACATTTATTGACGCTGATTCATAGCACAATCTTAGCTATATAATATGTCATATTGACATTTTGAAAGTAAGTACCGTCACGTAAATTACTGTCACGTTTATTACATTTTCAACTTTAGCATCCGAAAAAAACACCTTAGGGTCATTTGATATTAACTTTATTTTTTGTGAAATGTATTCATCCTCCATACTTTCGTATTCAGATAACGTTGTTTCAAATACCATGTTGGATTTGTAGAAAAATGGTGTCACGTATGATTACATCTTAAAAGGGACGCAATGGTTAAGCAGGGGGATTAGATATATTTGACCAAAATAGTAAAGCAAAATGAAAAATCCATATGTTATCCATATAAAGGACATATTCAACTATTTAATTGATACAGTTTGGTCTGCAATAAGAGAAAGCAGTATTTACATTTGGACAATCTTCTATAGCGTCACGTAAATTACAGAAACTCTGTGACATGCTTTTTTCGATTTTTGATGTTTGATATTTTTGTTTGTTTGCAAGATATAAAATAACCATTTCTTTTACCAAAAGATAATGTCAAATTAAGTAAATCGAACGATGTTGTTTCGTGTGAAAATAGAATTTGTTCATTCTATCGCCTTTTGAATTTTTGCATTGCAGTTTGTGACATGCCGTTTTTGGTGGGGTCATGCATTATTCACTACTACCAGAGAGCTTAAAAGACATAACTGGGTATCATACTTTATTCGGTTTAAATGGAGATAGTACCAAATTTTGAAAATACATCCAACTTTGGTGATATATTGAACAATGTCACTCCAATTTTTATTTAACACCCCGAGACAGGGGGTGCGCTGCTTATTTTAGAATGAGTGAATATAGTCCATAATATCTCCCTTAGAATGTTTTACTGCTTCCAAAGGATCAAACCTTTATATTTTATTCATTGAAAAATAACTTTGATTGTTTTAATTTTTTCACTCAAAACATACATCGTGGGTACTCGTCGAGGCGGTTCTAAAGAGTACCCACAATGCATATTTTTGATCAAAAATGAGAAAATTAGGAATACCCATGCAAACCCCATTTTTTCCTATATAAAAGTGAGGTTTAAGGGGTATACATTTCACAAACATTTTTTCCTGATGTTTGTAGTACATTTAATTCAAACAGGCGATTTCTCGTACTTATATATTTATTTTATATAAGCCGATGACCATGTATTGTAGTCATGTTATAACGTTTTAAGCACGATCGGACGTTCACATAATGTGTCAGTAAAACAGAGCCTGTTGTTTGCAATCATGGGAAGCTGTTTGTCAGTTTTTACCAAAAGATCATAAATAAAAAAATATAAAAGCTTGGTCCTTTGGAAGCGGTGAAAACGTTCAAAAGGATATAGTATGGGCCATAAAAATGTCTGCTTTTGTGCGCTGTGTTGGTCAGAATGTTCTACCTGTTCATAGAGTCAATGTTACATTTCCAATAGAACCGTCGCACCCCCAATTTGTGACGAAAGATGAAACCAAGGGAACATGATGTAGCAATGCTCTCGCTTTCGTTTGGCGAGTTAGTTCCTCTTTTATACTAAAACGCGAGATTTATTTTTTCAGTAAGGCTGATTTGGGTTGAAATAACTCGATCATAACTAAAGCTAATATAAGGATAAACAATACGTCTTCTTGTGTTGCCTTTTCACGGCTGCTTGTGATATTTGTTGAATTGATTATTATGGTGATCTGTGAGTCCTTGTTTTTGATTCATCAGGATGTTTATCATGATTTATTTGTTTGTTCTTGATGATTCATTGACTAGGTAGAGATTCACCACGAGGACCGAAGAACTTACTAAATGTTATGAACCACTGCAGAAGCTGAGGGTGAGGTTAGGATCCTGTAAAACCGGTTTAAGCCCGCCAGTAACCGTTCCAAGGCGATACTTCTGTGGTGGTTCTTTTTGTTTTATGTCTTGGTGTTTAAATTTTTTTTGTGCTGTTGGCGCCTTATGTATGTTTTCATACTTTTAATTAAGTTAAGGTAACTGAGTGGCCACCTATTGGGAAAATAGCTGCTCATTCGGCTTACGATATGTTTCATGGTATAAGTGCCTGATTGTTAGTTTGGTTTTTTCCCCACCTCGGTTTTTGGAGTGGGAATCTCTTTCTGATTGCGCTTTTTCCTGATCTTTGCCTACTTGTACCTTTTTATGATTACCTCGTTTGAGAGAGAGAGAGAGAGAGAGAGAGAGAGAGAGAGAGAGAGAGAGAGAGAGAGAGAGAGATTTTCTTGATGTTTCCCTTGATCTTTCATTTTGGTACTTTAAGTAGACAAATAATCGTCAGTTTCAATAATTTTATTTTTACTCCATGTCAGAAATGAAAATGATACTTAGATCTAATATAACCTATTATTCATAACATGTAACCAAACCCCGCCGTTCGTGCAACATTTAACCCTAGTCATCAGTTTGCACGACGTTTAGAATTACCGCAAAAACGCAACATACGACTAGACGTATCTCACTAGAGTTTGTTTGACACGCTTCGTGCCTGTTGCTATGAAGACTCCGCTATTTCTGTTGATTGCCATAGTAGGCTTTCGAGAAGTTGATTCATCAGTCAATGAGTTTGCTCAACCGGAAGCAGGCGGATTTAGTAACTCGGGTATGTATGTTGACCATAGTTAAAACATTTCATTAAAGCGATAAAATGCGCGAGAACTTCTGGATTATCATGAACATTGTCTTTGTTCTTCTCGGCTAAACTAATCGTACACCGGCCGCGACCTGTTTATACTGTTTATATTAACATGTATAAATTTATGCCATCTATCAAGTATTGTGGACCATAAGCCGAGAGAAAGCCACTCTGAAATGTTGTTAGGACATCCAAAGTATGGAAATGGAAAAAGGTACAAAGAGGCAATGATCAGGATAAGGCGCAATCAGAAAGAAATTCCCACTCTAAAAACCGAGGTGGGAAAAAAATGAATTGATAATTAGGTACTTATACATAGAAAACATAACTTAAGCCGGGTGAGCAGCTATCAAGAGGGAAATATAAAATTCCTGGGGGGTGGGGGGCGAGGTTTAAACCGGTTTTACAGGCGCCTACAGTGGTTCAGTGATACACAAATATTAACAAGAAATAAGGAAATACTAAAATCCTATACATTGTACCAACATGAAATACATATAACGGAAAGCAGGTTGAGCAGCTATTGAAGGTCAGGTGGTCACAATGCTAGCTTGGACAGAACAAGTAAAATGCAGATGACTCAGTGAACAGCCAAATGATATTTGGGTGGCCACAAATTCATGCAACATAAAACGCACAAATGGAATAACTTGGATAAATGTGAACCACAACAGCAGTACCTCCTTGGAACGGTCAGTTATAAATAACTGCTTTTAAACAATCAAATATATATATATATATATATATATATATATATATATATATATATATATATATATATATATATATATATATATATATATATATATATATATATATATATATATATATATATATATATAATTTCAATGTGGCATAGGCATGACGAATCTCCCACAAGGTCGATTATTTTTATGAACAAGGGCCAAATTAGCTTTACCATATTTTCATGGGTTTGCAAATGTCAGATCTGTTCCAGTAAACACTAAATTACAGTGATGTTTATGTTATACCCGCGTTTTAACATCAGGAAAACATGTCCGTGCAATAAATACCCCCTTAAACCCCACTTTTATGTAGAATAGCTGGGGTTTACAGGGGTATATCTAATTTTCCTATTTTTGATCCAAAACATACATTGTGGGTACTCGTTAGAACCGCAAACCCACAACACAATGTATGTTTTGAGCTAAAATATCAAAAATATCCAAATTTTTCTACTGAAAATTTTCAATTTTTACAACTAAGGAAAAATCTGTATTAAACATGGGCACGTTTTCGTAATGATATTTTCAGACAGTCTGGTAATATTCAGTCACGACGTTGTCGTCAGAGGAGATACCGTCAGCGTTATAGAAGGAGAAGATCTTAAATTATCATGTATCTACAAGAGCAATTCTAGAGCGACCACCATGTGGGAAACTGTCCATTCTAGTGTACAAAATAACCCTTTAACGGTTTCGAATGTGGAGCGGAAAGATGGTGGCATACATTATTGTACACTAGACAGATCTGGTTCAACAACAGTAATGAGGAAAGTCATTGTCAAAGTCCTGTATCCGCCAACCGCTGTTGCGATTGTCCCATCACAGTCGCTCGATGGCGATGCGTTTAACCTGACGTGCTCTACTGAAGCCAATCCACCAGCGTCTTTCACATGGAGGTATGACCTTTCCTACTATGCACCTGTCATATCAGACGGTCCAGTCTTAACCATCGAGCAACCTTATGAAAAGAAAACGGTTTACTGTACTGCAACGAACACGATGGTACCAACCAATGATATACCCGTCAAGAAAGTGTCTACGGTGGAATTTACTATCGCAGGTGACGGTGATAAACTTCAAGCCAAACAACAAGCTACCGGACTTGGTGAGATTGAGTACCACAGTAGTGATAACCTCGGATTGGTAACGGCGACGGCGCTAGGATGGGTCTGTGCAACAGTCGCTGTAGGAGCGGCAGTCTTCTTTTATATGCGTGTTAGAGTCCTATCAAAACGAAACAATGAAACCATTGAAACAAGAAGTCCACTTACCCATTCTGGACAGGCAAACAGTACATCCAGACTGTTTGCTTCAAATAGCCAAAATACATCAGAAAGGATGAAGATGTCGAGGAGCAAATCATCGATTGACTGTTCAACTGAGGAAAGGCCAAAGGTCCCAGACCGACCCCCGCAAACGCTACCTATGGACAAGGTTCCGCTTCACTCTTACATTGAACTACAAAGTCCCGATGAACCAACTCAGCACGTTAGAGCCAGGTCAGACCCCGACGAAATATACGAGCACATTGAGGATGGGATGCCTGACCCACGTAAGAGTTATGAAGACATCAATCATTCAGAAATGGATGTCAAAGTCAAAGAGGAGAAAAATGAAGGGTATTTAGTTCCAGTGCAACAGCATGGCGATGCAGTGATTGCAGAGAAGATCGATTAAGCATGATGGTATGTCAGAACAGCACAACGCAAAATATGAGCCGCCTCGTGGGAAAACCAACAATGTGGTTTCCAACCAGGTCTGACACAAATCGGGCTGCGCAGTCACAGAAGCAGGCTAGAAGCTTGAAATTTCGGAATAAAGTAGAAAAGGAATTGTACTACCCGAGTAGCGAAAACAAAGGCGCTGATCAGCTTTCGCCTATGCAGATTGTTGGTTTTCTCACGAGGTGGCTCATATACTTAGTGCATTGAATAACAGTCACTGTGTTTATGATAAGAGCATTTGTATTGATGATTCACAAAAAAGAGACATTTACGTTCGCCAAAAGATATCAAATTACACATTTGACATTGGTAATCCTTATATCATGACAAAATGAATGAATCAAATACATGTAAGCTCTCGTATATACATGCATAAAAATCATCTTAAACTGAAACCTCTTATATGTACTTGTATGTCAGTGTATATAATGTTTGTACCATAAATAACAATAAATTTTGGTATAGGTTTGCATTACGAATATAACATATATCTATATCATTCAAAATTATAAATTATCTATGTGCGCGAACATGATTTCCTGTGAATAATATCCCAATTTTGGCTTGGTGTCTTGAAGTGAAAGCTGGCGATTCTGCATCAGGAATGAATCTATTAGCATCTGCTTTAATCCATTTGGCACTTTTCTTCCTTTGAGTGTGAACATAGTCCGTAGACAGGTATACAATAAGAACTTGTGCACTGTCAGCCAATTCGACCTTAAACGTACCCGTATATCATCCATCGTGCTGATTATATTTTCCTTTTTGGTCCTTTGAGATCAGCGAGGGTATTCTGAGACATCAGAAAATTCAGTTATTGTTGGTTTAGATTCATTACTTTATATAGATCTATATCGGGAGAAATAGGACAAACTTCCCGGTAGCACTGGACTCTAAGAAAGGATTCGAAAAATTATAAAAATAAGTAATAACGTTAGGGGGATTAAATCATTAACAGTACAAGAACAAATAAAACCTAGCGCTTTCGGCTTTCGCCGTCTTCAGAGCCAATTTGTATTTACAGGTAAAACTGAAAAAAAAATAGATAGGTAAATAAATGAAACACACACAAAACAAAAATGCAAAAATACACAAAAAGCAAAAAAAAAAAAAAAAAAAAAAAAAAAAAAAAAGCAAAAAAAATAATAAAAAAAAAAAAAAAATTGCGTCAAAGTCGATATCACCGTATGCTCAGCAGTGGTTATATGACTATTCAAATATTGCATTCATGTAAAGTCCTCAGTTTACTCTGTCTGCTATTGTGTTCATTACCTTGGTTTTTGTTTGGCTGTACAAAGCTTATACACAATTAACGAGAAACATATACATGTACATACCGCTACAAACTGACTTCACGCCTTGTGTGAAGTCAGTCTGTAGCGGCGTGACAGCCCTAAAATGTCTCCCCGTACATCACCCATTATATTTTTCTTTTGGCCCTTTGAGATCAGCGAGGGTATTCCGTGAAGTCAGAAAATTATTATCGGTTTAGATTCATTTTCTTAACAACTTTTGATCTTTTATCTCGTAGCTGCTGCGTGACAGCTGATCAGCGCCTTTGTTTTCGCTAAATGGATAGAACAGTGCCTTTTCTACTTATATCAAAATTTTCAAGATTCTAGCTCTTGGACCTGTGACCATAATGCCGGTATGTGTCGGACCTGGTCTAGAATAGCATAAACGTAAAACAGGACTTCACAGAAAACAACAAGGACACAGCTTCGTTATTTTTTTTTTCTAATCAGATTTTATTGCCACTTTGTCATTTTGCTATTGAGTCGTCTTGTATGTCATTGCTGTGAGTAGTTTCCTTGTTTCAGAAGCTGATGAAACCGTTAATGTTCCATACATCTCTGGTTCCGTCCAAACCTTATCATCTCTTAAGCTCGTTGCACAGACAATAATACAAAAAGACTGCTAAAACTTCAAAAACGAGCAGCGAGAATCATATTAAAAGCCGATATTATGACACCATCTGAAACAATGTTCAAAGAATTACAATGGTTATCTTTTACGAAACGTATACAATACCACACATTCATAATGATGTATAAAGCTTTTAACGGACAAACACCTACTTATATCACAGAAATGTTCACCAAAGTTTCCGAATTAATAATATAAATCTACGCTCTAGAGATAACGCAGAGCTTCGAGTTCCGTTTGCTAAAACAGCTTACTTCGAAAACTCATTTTCTGTCAGTGGTGCTAAACTATGGAATTCTCTCCCAATTGAAACTAGAGGAATATCAGATATTAATTCATTCAAAAACGCTATCAAATTATATCTGCTTCGCTCATCGTAGTCTACCAATTTCAACCATTAAAAGTTTTAAAAATTCTCCTTAAACCCATCCTCTTGATTTCGGGATTGCACACGTGTTCGATCACTGAACTTTGTTCTTTGTGAGCACGTCCGCTTTCGCGAGGCGGTGTTGGACGTTTCGGAAGTGTCCGCTCCACGGAAGGAGTGGGACGAAAGAAAGGGGATGAGTAGCAGGAGAGTTAATTTTAATTTTATCAGTAGGCATCCCTTTACTAAAAGAAATCAATTTTCGCTCAACTTGGCTGACCAGGTCTGTAATGTTAAATGCACCATAAAATGCAATTTATGTACCAACTTCTATCGAAATCATTTTACATTACCTCATATTTTATATTTTATAAAGCATATTACTTTTAACCAAAGTTACAATTATAATCTTAATATAGATTTCATCATTTGTTGTGCGCTTTAAAAAGTATTTTTCAAAGAAAAGGTCTTAAAGACATATTTTACTGTTTAAACACAGCATTTACAATAATATAATATATTGATTGTTTATCACTTTTAGATGCTAGGATTCCTAGATAACAGTCTTAAGGATTTTTGTAAATTTGTATATGTGTAAATGTATATATGTAACTTTTACAGAGGACCATATGTAAGATTAGTTGTTTCAGCTAAATATGTAATCCTCTCGAAATAAAGACATTATTATTATTATTATTATTATTAATAGGCTGCTGGCCAGAGGGTCGATTGCTCCCCCCCCCCCTAGGGAATTTTGCAGACATACCCTATCTTAAAGAACAATTCAAGCTGAGTAGAATAAGAGATGTTTGCACCCTGAGCGTTGGGGCGTTATCCTGTAACAGCCTGTTACATACGTTACCTAAACAAAATTAAGAAATTATGATATTGTGTTTTCAGCTGCAGAAAAATGACAATAATTTATCATTTTACTCATCTTTTTCATACTGTCTGCTTGCTGTATGTCTATACTACATATTAAAATCGTTTGAACAAAAATTTGACCCACACTTACTGTAACATACGTAACGTAATTTAAGATACCCTTTGAAAATACCACTTTTGAGTGATATCATTCACTTATACTGTTGCAGTATGCATTTTTCCGAAGATATGAGATTTATTTCCATCAGCATGTTCAATTGGCAGATAGAAAAAACCAAGGTTTGTTTTCCTATGATGTATATATTGCCTTTAATGAATTATTTAGTAGCCCTACCCCCAGTTTCAAATGCGAACTATTCTATTGCAATGAACGTGAAGTATGTAAAATACTTGAAACTGGTGGATATCATAGTTTCTTGCTTATTTTATCATGGACCATGGCTCTGAGGATCTGTAACCAAGTATCTTGGATCAAAGATTTTGATCCAGAATGTAACATATGTAACATACATGTAATGAATAACGAAGGGCATTGTACATAGCAGGAATGCCAGTACACGCCAGTCGAATGCTCTATTCCATTAGATATTTTGCAAACATATATCTTAAATGACAATTCAAGTTTGCTCCAATAAGAGATGTTTGCTGTATGTACATTGGGGCATGTGTCTGTTACAGTATGTTACATATGTTACCATAATATGTTTTAAAAATAATGATATGGCAATTTTAGCGTCAGAAAAATAAGATTTTTATTATTCCATTCACCCATCTCATATAGTCTGCATGAAACATGTCCATTCTCAACATTAAAGTTGCTTGAGCAATATTCTGACACCTATAGTGTAATGTCTGTAACATATATTAAAATAACCCTTTCAAAATTAGCATTGTGAGTGACATCGTTTTTTTTTTTTTTTTTTTTTTTTTTTTTTTTTAGTAACACATTCTAGCTTTTTTCAAATATATGTGATTTTTTACATTACCATGTTCAATGGAGGAGATAGAAAATTCCTGTACTGTATATATTATACTAAATGAGTTATTTAGCAACCCTACCCGCAGTTTCATAAGCCAAATATTGTTTGCTAATTACGTAAAACGTGTAAATAATTGTTTCTAATGGCTATATCTAATGTTGTTAATTATTTGCTTATATTTCATGCTTATGGAGAACTATAGTTCTGAGTGGGTGCCACCAAGTATCTAGGCTCAAACAGCTTAATGAGGAATGTAACGTATGTAACATATGCATGAATAAAGAATGACGTGGTCTACAGTAGATGTAAATGATGCTATTTCAAATATAGTGTCAACACTTCACGTTACCCTATGAATAATTTAGTTTTTGGTGTAAAACAAAACTAGAAATCTTATTTAGTTCTGATAATCATGCCTTTGGACCCCATAAATACTATTTTTAAATGTTTAGAAATCTCTGAAAAATGCAGAAAAATTAGGGTATTACTACAAAATCGTTTGTACCTGAACTGTTAATAGACCTAGAATGCTGAAAGTGGTATCAAATAAATGTGACGGCAATGGACTAATGCCCTAAGTCCTCTAAATACATGTACATCATCTGAATTTCAGTTTAATGAATAATATTAATGAAAACTTTAGAAAATAGAGAAAATGCATAACAAATAAGCAGGTATACCTACAAAATCATTATGTTTTTCAGCAAGCTAAAGTCTGAATGTGCTGAAAATGGCAAGGGCAATTTTCTATCATCCTTCTATAATATAAAGTCATTTGATGAAATATAATGGTTAAATTAGATGTTGGCGATTAACCGCCGAAGAATTGAGGCGGGGTCCCTATTAAACCAGATGAATCTTGGCTTCTGGAAGACTTAGACAGCTGAAATTGGTATCGACCGGTTGCTAAGACAATGTTCTTTAACCATATGATGTTATGAATAAATCATATGAATGTTTGTTTCATGAATTGCAACAAGAACTTCAGAAATAGAGAAAATTTGCAGAAACGTGAAGGGGTATACTAACAAAGTCACTTATATCTCCACTATCAATAGTTGTCGAATAGTCAAAATGGCATCAAATGTTACTATTTGGTCACTTTAATAATGAATTGTTGTCAAGTTATCACAAAATATATGAATTATTGTCATGTTGTCATGTATACATACCACAAAACATATGAGGTTAAAACACGTCCCTTTGCTGGACACCCTTAATTTTTTGCTATTTACCATTTTTATCAATGTTTTATGAATATCCATGAAAGTAAATCTGATATGATTTGTATATAAGAGCACTGGGAAATGGTGCATTGTCCAAGCAAATATCTGATACCAGTTAAGCCCTCTAAGGCAATGAGCAGCCGGATATAAGTGATTTTGTTGGTTTATCTCTTCATTTTTCTCTTACTTTCTCTTATTTATGAAGTTTAATTCTAATATTAGTGACCTTTATCAGATAAGAAGGTTTATATATCAGGTTAAAGTGTTATAATTCATTGTCATAGCAATCATTTGATACCAGATTCAGTACAGTAGTGCTATTGGTAACCTAGACACAAGCCATCCCTCTTATTTTCCGTGATTCTTTTCCAGTCTGTAAAAATTGCATTAATATTCATTAAACTTAAAATAAGTTTATTCATTAATCAGACTAGAAGACAAATTGCATAGCCCAAAGCATTAAGCTGCTACAACTTTCATCATTCTAGCTCTATTGACATGCCAGACACTAGTAATTATGTAAGTATAAATGTTATTTTTCCGTGATTTTCCAAACTTTTCATAGTTTTTTTATATCAATATTGATAAATATGCAAATGAGATAATTTTCAAATAGACCCGAAACATCTGTAAAATTGTCAAATGGAATCACTGGTGTATAAACTATGTGCAACGATGATAGCTTGGGTCTGAAAGACGTTTTTTATGGGTTTTTAATGATTTTTTTGGCCATTTTAATGTTTAAATTAAAATTCACAAATATGCAAATAAGATAATATGCATAACTTACCTTAAGATGAAACGGCTATTGTGAAGAAGCTTTAAAATGAAACCCAGTTCAGTGGTCTATGATAAGTCAAATCATATATATGAGCAATGTTGTAGGTCAAATTAACCCATGTGGTATTGGTAACACTGTAACATTACATGAAATCTAAATATAAACAACTTGGCGTTACACCGTTACAACTGAGGCACATCTAGCAAATGAAAAATAATGTCATTCTTACCTTGCACATTAGTGTTTGCAGCCTTGTAATCCACAGAAACTATTACAGAAACCCTTATTTGTTTATAAATGTAAATTCGCATATTTTTGTTACATACGTTACACAAATTGAGAACCATCTATGTCAACTTGATAACATTATGTATCACACATATTGCCCTTGAAGAATCTTGCAGACAAATGGTAGAATTATGGTAAAACAACCTATTGTTCAATCCCAATCAAAGAATACTGCAAATATAATAAGCTTGTAACAGTTGTTATTTTTAAATGGCCGTTACACCATTACGCCCCGGTGTACAAAGTGCAAACATCTCTCATTTGAATGCAAATAACGCAAACATGACATTCTTACCTTGCACATTGATGTTTGCAGATTTGTACTCCACAGAAACTATTACTGAAAACCTTATTTGTTTATCAATGTAAATTCGCATATTTTTGTTACATACGTTACATACGTTATACAGATAGAGACCAATATATGTCAACTTGATAAAATTATGCATCCCACATATTTTCCTCGAAGAATCTTGCAGAAAAATGGTAGAATTATGGTTAACCTATTGTTCATTCTCAATCAAAGAATACTGCAAATATAATAAGCTGGTAACAGTTGTTATTTTTAAATAGCTGTTACACCGTTACGCCCCGGCGCACAAAGTGCAAACATCTCTCATTTGAATCAGAAAAGACTGCTCTTTAAGATAGACTATGTCTGCAAAATTCCCTAGGGGGGGGGAGCAGAACCTTTTTCAGCCAGAAGTCTATAAGGGCTTAAAAGTTAGAATATAATTATATGTCGGAAACAAATTCGCGGATAAACAAATGCCTGGTTAACAAAACAGCTTGCTAATTCGTTTCCGCGGCGCTTGTGAAAATCTTTTTCCATTAAAATTGTGATAGTCTGATTGATTAGACACATGTGTCTAAAAATGGATATTGTTTTAGGCGTTTACCATTTTTAGCTCGCCTGTACGAAAGTACAGGAAGAGCTATTGCAATCACCCCGGCGTCGGCGTCGGCGTTGGCGTTGGCGTTCGCGTTGCTCAAATGTTAAAGTTTTTGATTAAAGTTTTTATTTATTTATTTATTTATTTATTTATTTATTTGCTATTACTGCAGCTGGTGTTGTGCCGTGTGGCGGCCCTAAAAAGTCTCCCCGTACATCATCCATAGTGCAGATTATATTTTTCTTTTGATCCTTTGGGATCAGTAAATATATTTGGAGTATGTCAAATATATTGTACGTAAGGAATCATCTTTTTAACAGTATTTTGATTATTTGGCCCCTTTGGGAATACGAGTCTTTGAATTAGACTACACAGATGTAAATTCTTGAAATTGCAGCAAAAATGTCTGGCTTTCGCTGTCAGTTTTGTAAAGGGTCACTGATGAAGGTTCATTACCCGAAATTGTACAATATGACCCATCTTCTCGCTTTGAATGTTTTACTGCTTCCAAAGGATCTAACAATTATTTTTATTTATAAGACTATATCTCTTGAACATGTTGATGGATCAAGTTGATACTTTGCATGTTAGTAGATATTGGTCTGAAGTTTTATGCAGTACCATCATGACCCACCCTAGGTACCATCATGACCCACCCTTAAAGTATTCACTGTGTTAAAGTTTTTGATTAAAGTTATGTATCTCTTGAACATGTTGATGGATCAAGTTGATACTTTGCATGTGAGTAGATATTGGTCTGAAGCTTTATGCAGTACCATCAAGACCGACCCTGGGTGACCTTGAGGTCAAGGTCATGTACTTAGAAATTTTGTGTTAAAGTTTTTGGTTTAAGTTTTATATAAGTCTATATCTCTTGAACATGCTATGCTTTGCATGGTTGTAGATATTGGTCTGAAGTTTTATGCTATACCATCACGAGTGACCTTGAGGTCAAGGTCATGGGTTATAGATTTTGATAGATTTAGTGGCAAAGCACAAGTCAGGCGAGCTACGCTGTCCTGCGACAGCACTTATTAAGAATTACATGGCAGTATCTTCCAAAGGCTTTAATGGCAATACATGAAAAAGTCTTCTTCTCTTGGACTGCAAGACCCAAATACAGTATATATTAAGTATGCAGCAATGTCATGTGGAGCTCTATATTTATCCCGCTAATCATGCCCATGGGGTCAGAAATAGCCCTATCCCGGGGGTCATTAGCTCCATAGACTAACAATAGGAAAACATAAAAAATCTTCTTTTCTGAAACAACAAGGCCCAGAGCATACATGTATATATTGTATGTGTAGCTATGAACAGTTACCTTCTTTATAAATTCTGCCAACAGTGCCCCAGAGGTCTATACAAGCCACGCCCCGGGGGGTGTGAACATCAACATAGGCTAATACTTGGAATTGTTTGAAAATTCTTCTTCTCTGAAACCACAAGGCACAAAGGTTGTATGTTTTGTATGCAGCAATATTGTGAGAAGTGCCATTCATGCTCCACCACCGCAGGGGTCCTTAGTTTCCATACACTTACAATGGAAAAACATAAAAAAATCTTATTCTCTGAAACTAAAAGGTCCAAAGCTTTTATATTTTGTGTGTAGCAATGTATACTAGTCCTCGTTATAAGTCTTGCCAACCATGCCTCTGGGGTCCATACAGGCCACACCCCGGGGTTCATTATCTGCCATAGGGTTATAATTAGAAATACATTGTACATGGAAAAATATTCTCCTCTGAAACTCCAAGACCCAAAGCTTCAATATTTAGTATGCATCAATATCATATGGAGCCTTACATGAATCCTGCCAGTCATATCCCTGGGGTAAGAAATGACCAAATCCCAGGAGTCACTAGCTTCCATAGACAATTTCAATGGGATAACCATAAAATATTGTCTCTGAAACGACAATGCCCAGAGCATTTATATTTTATGTGTAGCTATGTACAGTAATCCTCTATGTATACCAGCTGTGCCAATGAGGCCCATACAGACCAAGCCCCCCCCCCCCTCCCGGTCTGCCAAGCTTATAATGGGAAAGACTTATAAACTCGTTTTATCTCTGAAACCACAAGACCCAAAGATTGTACATGTATGTGTTGTATGCGGTAATGTTAGGAGGAGTTATATATAAATCCTGCTATTGATGCCCCTGAGGGTCAAAAATGGCCCCAAACCGGGGGTCATCCGTTCCCATAGACAAACAATGGAATGTCCAGTGACTGTACTTGTTGACACTCAGGTGAGCGATCGTTGCCCTTGGGCTACTTGTTTCTTTTTAAATCATACGCAGCACATGTGGTGGCCCCGGTGGCCGATTGGTTAAGAGCGCTGATATTTACCATTCGATCATCTCACCGCTATGCCTGTGTCGGGTTGAGCCCCACACGCAGCACATGTAAGACAAGCCAAGTTCAGCTTGCGGGTGTGCCATGTGATTTTTCTCGGGGTTCGCCCGTTTTCGCCCCACCTAATGAATGGTCCGTCTCATGGGAACTGAAATAAGGGACGTAAAACTGAATAAAAAACAACCAACGTGTGTTATGACGCGAATATGGCTCCGTAGTTAGCTGATCAAACGATCAACATTTCTACATTATGGACACGTGCAGCTCGCGATACATGTATAATGTATATACGAGCCGCGTCATGAGAAAACCAGAATTTCGCATATGCGAAAATAAAGGCGCAGATCAGCTTCGCAGTAACTGCAAAGCTGATCATGGCCTTTATTTTCGCTACACATGTAGTACAATTCGTTTACTTTCTAAATCCAACATCTTCTTTGCTTGTACAGCTCGGTTTGTGTAGGACCTTTCCGGAAACCACAGTTGGTTTCTCATGACGCGGCTCATATGCCATCTAGGCATCATTCTGGTACACGTAGCCGTTTTACGCTTTTTGTGAAGGACTTTTTACGAATTTGGACCTAGCATTTTGAATAATCTTCAGTTTTGAAACGGAGGAAACATGGATTATTCAACACCTAAAGGAAAAATGTTCCCCTGTCTTGCTGCTGTTGTAATGGTATATGTTCTAGTTTTGTATGCCTTCACCACTATCTACATCAACGATGCGTTTTTCGTAGGTAAGTATAATGCTGTCAGAAATTACGCACCCAGCTTTGAACTCAGCTTTCGAGTCATTTTTCCTTGTGCCTGTGCTGTGCGCCCGTTTTTTTTTTTTTTTGCTGCGCCCGATTTTTTTTTTTATTTTTTATTTATTTAATTTTTTTTATTCAGTTTAACGTCTCTTTCAAGATTATTTCAGCTTATATGAGACGGGCCAATCAGTAGTTGTGCGAAAACGGGATGACCCCGGGGCCGAGAAAAACCACCTGGCACACCCGCAAGCAGAACATGGCTTGTCTCACATGTGGCCAGAGCGGGGCTCGAACCCATACCATACACGAATTCTTTGTATAGATACAAATTCATAATTATATTAATGACACATTAAATGAATATAGGCGACACGTATCTTTTTTCTCTCTCTCTCTCTCTCTCTCTCTCTCTCTCTCTCTCTCTCTCTCAAAATTAATGAACTCTTTAGCTCAACTGTGCCGAAGGCTCACAGGTGAGCTTATAGGATAGGCAGACACTCAGCGCTCATCGTCATCGTCCACACTTTTCAAAGATCTTCTTCCCCGAAACCGCTTGGCCAATCAAAGTAAAATTTAATAGGATGCATAGGAAGGTGGAACCGTTGTATTTATAAATAATCCGGGTCACATGACCAAGGTGGCCGCTATGTCCATATATGGTAAAAACCCTTCAAAAATCTCCTGAACTGGTGGACCGATTTCAACGAAATTTGGAATGTGGCATCTGGGCCTAAAGTGCTACAATGTGTTTATAAATCATTACTCTGAAATGACCTTGACCTATTTTATGACAAGGTCAACATAGGCCGCCCATGCATTTGAATGGGGAAAAATATTAAATTATCATTTGAAGGGCGAAACGTGCAGGAAATGGGCAAATGGACTAAAGATTTAAGATTCTGAAAAAATGGACCCCAGTGGTTGTTCTGCAACCATCCTGGGGCAATATACATGTTTGTTATATGACTGAAGAAAATCCTGTCTCCTAGGCCTGATTGGCTCATTCAGCATTAATAAATCCTTATATTTTTCTGAAACTAGACCAAACTGATGAAAACCAGATCCAACCAGTTCCTGGAGATTAATTATTTTGACAGATTTTCTATATTAACTTCCAAAATCTATAGTCCCCTCCTGAGTACCCAAAAATAGTATCAGCAGGAAATTAACATGAGCTTTGTGAAATTGACATGATTTGATGTATCAACATTCAACAGGTAAACTAAGGACTTTTCATGAGTTTTAACAACAATTTTGTTTTATTTGTGTTCATTTCTCTTTGGCTGAATGGGTATATCTAAAAAGAGTAGCATATTTTACTTTTTCTGTGACAAATCTTTTAAACACAAATAAAAGGCATTTTATTGGGAAACTGCCTTTTAAAATAGTTCAGAATCGGTTGTTAAAACTTGTGAGAAGGACCTTAGTTAGACATGTATTCTGCAATTAGATTTAAGCTTCAAAAATGAAAGTAGAATTTTTGCATTAATAGTCAAAAAGTCATATAACAAAACATTTATTGACTTCAATTTCGGTAGACATAAGGATTTATCTACCCTCAAAAATTATATTCACCTCGGCCTTACGGCCTCGGTGAATATAATTTTTGTCGGGTATAGATAAATCCTTATGTCTACCTCATCGAAGTCAATAATTGTATAATATATAACCATAATCACAGGGGTTTAGGTCCGTCACAGTGCGAAATGATTCTTTATGATATCTGCTACTGATTCTTTATGATAGCGTTACAGATTCTTTATGATTGTCTTAGCTCATCTATTGGTAGGTGATGAGAAACCGGTGTTTCTAAGGTTTTTGATGCCTGAAATGACCTTTTTGGCACACATACATAGTATATATGAGCTGGAAATTGTTCTCCATCAATTTTAGCAATGTTGGTATACAGGTTGAAAGTTAATGGGTGATTAAATCCTTAAAATGGTTAATTAAGCAAGAAAAATCGAAAATGAATATTAAAATACATAACACATCAATACATTTTATCAACAGTTTAGAAATTTAACTAATTATCTATAAACTAACACTTTTCAATGCATGTAAATCTTCAAAGGGATTGTTTTGCAGACTTTTGTGTTTTAAAGCATCAAAAGTATCATAAAGAATCTGTGACAAAATTTTGTCACGGATTCCGTATGATACAAAATGATGGGTAACGGATTCTTTATGATATGTTACAGATTCTTTATGACATCATAGCCTACAAGCTAACACTCTTTTATCGAGATAAACTACCAATTATTAGGCCCTCCCAGGGTTTTTGGGGATTCAGGGAGAAGGGCAATCTATTTTCAGAGAATTTGGGAGAAGGGTCATTTATTTTAAGGGATTTTGGGAGAAAGCATAACTTTTTGGAGTTTTAGGGAGCAGGGGTCTGAGGAAAACATTTTATGAGCTGGGGAGAAAGGTCATTTTTTCTTTCAGGGAGCAGGGTGCAAAGACCCCCCCCCCTGGGGGGGGGGCAATTACTAATGTCTCTGATCTACAAAGCAGGTTTGTACTATGCGGTTCGGTAAACAAGTCAATATTTTATCAGGCAAACTGAGATTTGAGCATTTATTTTCAAATATTATGATATGGTTTGGTTAAGATATGACTAGATGTCACAGTAAACAAGTTTTGAGTCATGTTGGGGCAAAAGACCACCACTTCTTGTGTTTTAAACAATACTATAGATTCATGAACACAACTTGCATGGTAGAGTTATGTCTAGAACCAAGGGCCTCCTGCATCGGAGTCCTGTAGTCTACCCCTACGGCACTGCACTTCCTTTTTTAAATGGACAGAAGATTTATGTTTAAGAAGATATTTTGGGCCCAGGGGTTGTCTGCCCCTGCCCCGGGGCTATATACATGTATATGACCATAATAATGAAACATCTTCTTCTCTGAAACCGCTAGGCCAATCAAAGCCAAACTTTTTGTGGAGCATCCTTAGGAAAAGAGAATGAAAGTTTATATAAATGGTCAAGGTCACATGACCAAGATGGCCGCCATGGCTATGAATACCAAAAGCGTTTAAAAATCTTCTTCTTCAGAACCAGAAGGCCTATGATTTTGAAACTTGGTAAGAAGCATCTGGGAATAGAGCTCTACAAAGTTTATATAAATCATGACCCTGGGATGACCTTGACCTTTTACGGCAAGGTCAACTTAGGTCGCCCATGCATTTGAATGGGGAAAAATAGAAAAATGTCATGTAATGGCAGAAAACTTGCTAGGAATGAGCAAATGTACAGAAGATTTATGCTTATGAAAATATTTTAGGCCCAGGGGTTGTCTGCCCCTGCCCCGGAGCTATATACATGAGATGTTCATAATATTCAAACAGCGTTTTCTCAGAAACGGCTTAGCCAATCAAAGCCAAACTTTATGTGGAGCATCCTTAGGAAGAGGGAATGAAAGTTTATATAAATGGTCAAGGTCACATGACCAAGATGGCCACCATGGCTATAAATAGCAAAATTTTTTTAAAAATCTTCTTCTTCAGAACCAGAAAGCCTATGATTTTGAAACTTGGCATGAAGCATTAAGGAACAGAGGTCTACAAAATTTGTATAAATCATGACACCGGGATGACCTTGACCTATTTCACGACAATGTCAACTTAGATCGCCCGTGCATTTGAATGGAGAAAATTGTTAAGATGTCATTTGAAGGACAAAACTTGCAGTTAATTGGCAAATGGACTGAATTTTTATGATTTGAAAAAGACATTGACTCCAGGAGTTATTCTGACCCTGCCCTAGGGTTATATACATGCATTGTACCATTTTGGTCTAACAAGTTTATTAGTACATGTATAAATCTCAGGTCTCAGATGAGCGTTTACAGGACCATTGGTCCTCTGGTTTTAGATTAATTTTACATCCATTTCAGGATTATTTCAGCTCATATTAGACGGGCCAATCAGTAGGTGGGTGAAAATGGGATAACCCCCGAGAAAACACACCTGTCAGTCACACCTGCAAGCAGAACTTGCCGTGTCTCACAATTACCCAGTGCGGGACTTGAACCCACATCAAACACAGCGCTGAGATGATTGAGTGATTATGAAACTAATATAATTTAGATATCTTATATACTAAATGAGAGATCTGCTATACCTAAATAAGATTTCTTCTTCACAAGATTAATCAAGATATCTTCCTAACAAGATTAATCAAGCTATCTACTTTGGTTTATAAGACATCTTTATTGCTAAACTAGGTATCTTAATTAGCAAATAAGATATCTAAATTGGTAAAACAAATATCTTATATATAGTGGTCAATAAGGTATCTTTTATGGTAAATTAGATATTTTAATTACAAAAACGATATCTTAATTTATAATTCAGATATATGAATTAATACAATATATCTTAATTAAAGCTATAAGTTGGATATCTGTTTTGACATAGTAGATATCTTATTTAAGTAAAAGAAAGATTGTGATTGGGCAAAATAATTAAGATATATTATAAACTAAAGGTGTCTTATTTGTTTAGCTCAATAAGATAGCTAATAAAGGATATAAGACAACTTTTTTTGTAAATAAGATATCTTATTTGTCTAAAACCATATCTACTTAAGCATATTAGATATCTTATGTAATAAAGATATCTTATATACTCAAGAAGATATCTTATTTAACAAATATAAAAAGCTTATATGTTTACATAGATATCTATACAACTATTTTAGATATCTCAAATGCTGATTAAGATGTCATATTCTCAAATGCTGATTAAGATGTCATATTAAGAAAAAAATCTAATATCTTATATCATAATTGCTATATCAGATATCTTTATGACAAATTATGAATTAAGATATGTCATATACTTTTTACAAATAAGATATCTAATATAATTTTTAAGATATCTTATTTGTCAATTTAGATATCTATTTTTACAAATAAGATATCTTATTAAGCCTGAATGATATCTAAATATACTATATAAGACATCTAAATTAACATTGTGAATATCTAATATTTACATTTTGTATATTTAATATAATTAAATGGATATCATATTTGCTATATAAGATATCTTCTTTATAATAGATATCTAATAAATTAAAGTAAATATCATATTTATGAAACAAGATATCTAATATTGCATAACAAATGTCTGCTTTTTTGGATAAACAGTAAATTGGCTTGCCATAGAAATGAGATCCTGAAACAGCATTGAAATGAATGTGGATCTGTTTCAAATAATCAATACTCATTAGTGGCCTTGAATATTTGTATTTCCTGAATTCCAGTCTGTCTCCCTGAAGTGGCACCGAAAAGGAAAAAAAGTATGCAATGATGATGATTAGAGAAAATGGTGCAATCAGAAATTCCCACTCCAAAAACCAATGTGAAAAAAACTATACTTGGTATACTTAGGGAACATTTTGTAATCTGAGTGAGTAGCTTTTTTCCCACTAGGCAGTCACTCAGTTACCCAAACATGAAAACATACATAAGGTGACATAGCGAAGCGGTAAGGTGGTAAGAAATGGGATCAATGCCCATCCTTGTGAGACCCAAAACAGAAAAAATGTAAAATTGTACACACATGAATACTACATGTACTTATAAGATTGTCGGTCTCACTGATTGAAAAAATTGAATTGATTTTAACAAAAAGTTAATAAATAAATAATAGTGTTTTGTGATATACACAAATATACAACAAGGTTCTACATTAATCACAATTATTAATTGGTTTGTGATAAATCTGATCGAATTTTACACTGCACATCATATTTCTTGCAGTGTGGAGTTGATAAAAATACAGTTCATTGGTGGACCATGGGTCCAAATCTGCATTTCAAGTTGTAGAACATCATAAACTTGCTTTAAATCATAAAGAATCTGTAACATTTATCATAAAGAATCAGTGACATATATCATAAAGAATCCGTTACCCACATTTTGTTATCATAAAGAATCCGTAACGTATCATCAAGAATCCGTAGCATGCAAAAAAAATGAAAAAGGGTTATTACGCAGGGTAATGTAGAATTTGATGGTCCACATATCACTTTTATTAACTGTTTCAATGTTTCCAAACATGTTTGCTTAGGAATTCACACAATTATACCGAATTGCCATGTTTTTCATATTTGCTCAATTTATCTAATTGGTTTTATTTTGAAACCCTAACATGTAGAATATATACATAGATTATCATGAACCATGCTTCTAATATGTCTCCTGACAAAATTTAGATCTACAACTATCTAAAATTACCATTTTTTGCTGTTTGCAATTGGGAGTATCAATCCTTGTCAAGAATCCGTAGCATTTGTCAAGAATCCGTTACCTGATATCATCAAGAATCAGTAGCTAATATCATAAAGAATCATTCACACTGTGACGGACCTAAAACAGTGTGATAATATTCAAAGAGCTTCTTCTCTGAAACTACTTGGCCAATGAAAGTCAAATTTTATAAGAAGCATTTATAGGAAGGGAGAATTAATGTGTTTAAAAATTATCAACGTTACATGACCAAAAATGCCGCCATGCCCATATTATGTAGTAAAACAATTAACAATCTCCTCCTCCTGATCCAGTCAATCGATTTTAACGGAACTTGTGTTTATAAATCATGACCCTGTTATGACCTTGACCTATTTTATGTCAATGTCAACAAAGGTCGCCCGTATATTTGAATGGGTAAAATGGTTTTAAAGTGTCATTCACAGAGCAACATTTGCAGGAAATGAGCAAATAGACCATTACGAAAACATGCCCATGCAGTATACAGAGAATTTTTGAGCTTTAAAAAATTGGAAATTTTTAGCTGAAAAATTTTGATATTTTTCTTATTTTTGCTCAAAACATATATTGTGGGTACACATTAGAACGGCCTCAGCGAGGCGGTTCTAACAAGTACCCACAATCTATGTTTTGGAGCAAAAACAAGAAAAATAGGTATACCCCTGCATACCCCAGTTTTGCTATATAAAAGTGGGGTTCAAGGGGGTATACATTACACGGACATGTTTTCGTGATGCAGGGTTTTATTTGGTCTGCCCCATCCACGGGCCATATAAATGTATACTATGCAAATAAATTTAGCAATTTGGATGTTACATATATTTTTGATCTTCTTAGAGCAATGTTGGAAAATGACTTAGGCACATAATACGATGCATTTGAAAACGCCATCCTTTAAAGCGGCTTTTGGAAAACCAAGAAATACAGAAAGCGTGTGAATGCAATTTCTCAGCCATTGAACACGATGCAAACAGCTGACTTGTTTTAAGTCTATAAGACCCATCCTTGTCATCCCTTGTTTATCAACGTTGTTGATTATGTGGCAAATAAGATTGGGATGTTTCGGTACAAACTTTACTTGCCGAAACAAACGTCAACGTGCCGTCAAATGGTCGAAATTGCCTTTTCCTTTTACTTGGTTTCCATGGATTTTCAGAAAAACAAAACAAGACAAACGAAGCACAATGTAGCCGATAGCATGGTCAGTAACACTTGATAGTTTCAGAGTCATGGTAGTGAGAACGCTGACGTTAAACTCGTTATTTACATTTTGGTGTCCCACTTAATGCATGCCTGCAAGTTTTGATCATGTGTCTTAAATAGCAACGTCACGTCAGTGTCGCCATAAGGTTTGACTTTCTCGAACTTTTTCGCTTGCAATATATATATATATGATTAAGTGAATTGTTTATAGCTCGACTGCACGAAGTGCAGCAATTTTAGTCACCTCGGTCGTCCGCGTTCCCGTTCCCGTTCCAGTCACACTGCGTCAAAGTTTTCTAGAAGTGCACAGCTTGGCAACTACTTATGATAGAGGGTTCAAACTAGGACCATAGGTACCTTGGAGGGTTGGCTTTCATTACATGTTATCGGACCTCTGAGTCCATGCCCGGGGTGGGGCTGGGGGTTAATATCTAAAACACTGTAAAAATAATTGTCTGTAGTGCGTCAAAGTTTTCTAGCAGTCCAGATCTTGGCAACTACTTATCAAAGAGAGTTCAAACTTGGACCATAGGTACCTTGGGGGGTTGGCTTTCATTCCATTTCATCGGATCCCCGGGTTCATGCCAGGGGGTGGGGTTAGAGGTTAAAATCTAGAACATTATTTATAATGGCTTTTCTGTGGTATAGTATTCTAGAAGTCTGTATCTCGAAAACCTTTTATCTGAGAGCTTTCGTACTTGGACCATAGGTACCATGTAGGGTTGAGTTTCATTTCATAGCATCGGCTGCCTCGGTCCATTCCTGGGGGTGGGGCTAGAGATTAAAAACTAGAACAGTGTAAAAAATGGATGTACTTCTACTACTGTGTAACTTTTACAAAGAGTCCATATCTTGTCAACATATCATACTTCATACACTTTATACTTTATATCATATCATACTTCATACACTTTAGGTTCCATGACATCCGACCTCTGGGTCCGAGTCAAGGGGGTAGGGCTAGGGGTCAAAATCTAGAACTCTCTGAAAATATTTTTTTTTTATTTCTAAATAGAAACAACTAAGGAAGATGCATGGTCATTCATCTTTTAACTTAGTGACACTAACTTAATGTCATGACGGTTACTGTTGGTTGACCTACTTTCCATGGTCCAGTGATTTTGCCTTATATATTGACACTCAATTAGTGTATTTTCATACTACTTTCAGATTATGAGTGAGTATGACCTGACCTATGACCCCAATAAACTTATAGGTCACTGTGACCTAATTTCACGGTTCAGTGATTTTGCCTTATATCTTGACACTCAATTAGTATATTTTCATACTTCTTTCAGATTATGAGTGAGTATGACCAGAGCTTTGACCCCAAATATACTTATATGTCACTGTGACCTAATTTCACGATTCAGTGATTTTGTCATATCTTGACACTCAATTAGTATATTTTCATACATCTTTTAGATTATGAGTGAGTATGACCTGACCTTTGACCCCAATAAACTTATAGGTCACTGTGACCTAATTTCACGGTTCAGTGATTTTGCTTTATATCTTGACACTCAATTAGTATATTTTCATACTTTCAGATTATGAGTGAGTATGACCAGAGCTTTGACCCCAATATTTTTATAGGTCACTGTGACCTAATTTCACGGTTCAGTGATTTTACCTTATATCTTGACACTCAATTAGTATATATTTCGTACTTCTTTCAGATTATGAGTTAGTATGACCAGACCTTTGACCCCAATATACTTATAGGTCAGTGTGACCTAATTTCATGCTTCAGTGATTTTGCCTTACATCTTGACACTCAATTATTATATTTTCATGCTTCCTTCAGATTATGAGTGGATATGAACAGACCTTTGGCCACAATATACTTATTAGTCACTGTGACCTAATTTCATGGTTCAGTGATTTTGCCTTATATCTTTGCACTCAATTGGTTTATGAACATAATTCTTTCACACTATGTTTGTGTATGACAAGACCTTTGACCCTAAAGTAGTCCTATGTCATTATGACCTGATTATATGGTTCAGTGATTTTGCCTTTTATCTCGGTTTTCTTTTGGTATATGAACATATTTCTTTCACATTATGTTTGCGTATGACAAGACCTTTGACTCTAAAGTATTCCTGGGTCACTGTGACCTAATTTCATGCTTCAGTGACTTTGCATTATATCTTGACACTCGGTGTATTTTCATATGTCTTTATTATTATGAGTAAGTATGATAAGACCTTTGACCCTAAAATACTTATAGGTCAGTGTGAGCTTATTTCACGGTTCAGTGACTTTGCCTTGTATCTCAGCACTCAGTTGGTGTATTAACATACTTCATGTACAATATGATTGAGACGTTTAAACCTTCAGTAGTTATAAGTTATAGTTAACTGTCATGGTTCAGTGTAACATCAAGGCAAAAAGATGTATGAGCATATTGCTTTGGGTTACAGGTTGAGTTTGGCCCTATGTTTGACAAAGGTCAGAAGCAGTCCTGCGACAGCTCTTATTATTACTAACATTACTCATTACTTTTGGTTAATTCCAATATCAAATCCTAGACGTTGCAGCAAATTCAATAATGTGGATGACAATGCAAACTTTTTGGAAAAAAAAAAGTGTAAAATTGCAACTTTTGAGAAAAATTGATTACCAATGAAAATTTTCAATGAGTATTCATTGTACATGTGATCTGCATCATGGCAGTAACGGAAAAGCAATAAAACATTTTGAATTTTAGGGAATTTGGAGTATACAAAATTTTGAAAATTAGCATAATCGGAAAATTAACCGGTGGCTTTGAAAATTTCCTTTAAACAGAAAAGATAACAAACAAAAATGCATTCTTAGGCTATGGCAGATAAGCACATACCCCACTTGACTCTTTTTACAAATTTCATAAACAGAAGTCATATCCGTTTGCATGCATGTATATATATTGCGCTGTGGTGCACCTTTTTAAGACGATGCAATCAAGTTTTCTTTTTCCCATTTCAGTTGTATTACCTGTGTCAGAAATGGAATCTTCTAGACAACTTGAAACTCCTCCGCCTATAAACAAGCGGTCAACTGACTCACAGCTATATACTACCATGACATTCACCCCCATGAAGTTCGGCCCCGCATACGTCCTGTCGTCAGCAGTCACTAACAGCTCTTTCAGATCGAGACTAGACGTCATTCACGTATACGCTAGCATGTATGACGCCGTTTTACGTTACACCAACGTTAGCTGTTGCTTAAAATTCAAAGGAGAAACGACATTCGACTACATTAAGGTTCCAGTAACGGTTATAAGCAGTCCCCTGAAAAAGCAACCACTTTCATCATACTTTTATGAATGTCAAAGTGCCAAACCAGGAACTATTCCTTATGGCGTAGGAATAACAGTGGATGAATTGGATTGTTCAGAAGACGACCACGTGACATATATTCATCCAATGGTGCCACAGAAACAAGGCTCTGGTGTAACTATGGCATTGTGCAATAAAGGTGCGTTTGGAAGTGTTAGTCCGGAATTAATCATAGAATGGATGGAGACCTACAAGTACCTTGGGGTTGACAAAGTGTCCACATATTTCTTAGAAGAATTAAATGAAGCTGCCAAGAAGGTGCTATATTACTACAGTTCCATAGGATTTGTGGATCTGTACAAATTTATCCCAGCCATGGAAGGTATGTTCAACCATTTAAGTCCTTGAAGCATTTCACCCTTTGTACGTCATTACACTACATTATAGGCGACGACCTAGCGGTTTCTGCAGCTCGGACTTCGGATCGAGAGGGCGGAAGTTCAATTCCGACTGTTGCCTTATTGTGCCCTTAAGCAAGACACAGTAGCTCCTCATATTACTGGTTAAAACCCGGGAAGTAATGGCTCCGTGCCGACATGACACGTTGACTGAGTTAAACCACAAAAACAAACAAACAAAAACACAATTTGTATGCATAGAATAGTATCAACATTTCTCTTTAGAACTATGAACAATTTGTTGTCATCGCCATAACAGTGTACATGTTCATTGTGTTATATATATAGAGGATATTCAAGTTTTTGGAGTGAATATGAGTTTTATTTCATTGAGTGAAGTGAAAAATTTTTATATTTCATGAGTGCCGAAGGCACGAATGAAATATATAATTTTTCACTTCACGAGATGAAATAAAAGTCATATTCACGACAAAAACTTGAATTTTCTTTTTATTATATTGCATGTAGTCATTGTAATGTTGCGCGCTAAAGCATATGACGTCAAAATCTTAAATGACGTCATTACGTCACGTCATTACGTCGCTATTGTGTGTGAACGTTCATTGCGTCAACAATAGCATAGATTATAAAATTTAGTTATGTATAAATTAGAAATGAAATGGTGGAATCGTAATTTGCGTATTCCCAAATCTTATATTTTCACATGTGAAAATATAACTTTTTTATATTTTCACATGTGAAAATATAACTTTTTCAAATATGATATCAGTGAGATTTGATATCAGTGAATTTTCATATCAATGAAAATACCAATTTTATCAAGTTTTGATATACATTGGTTTTCACTGTAAAGTATAAAATAAATTACAATAACACAAGCGCGATTACTGGACTGGTGATTTCTACACTTTTTTTTTCGCTGCGGCAATAAAATGATAAAGGCTGTTTTTTTTTTTTTTTTTTTTTTTTTTTTTTTTTTTTTGTCGCTTCACGAACCTGTGACTAAAAGAGCCGCCGCATCAGAAAACCATCAATCTGTATATGCGAAAACAAAGGCGCGAACCAGCTTCGCAGTAACTGCGAAGCTGATCAGTGCCTTTATTTTCGCTACAGGGATTTCTTCCCAAATCTAAATTTTCCAGCCTCTAGCCATCTTCTGCGCTTGTACAGCTTGGTTTGTGTCGGACCTGTTCGGAAACCAGATTGTTGGTGTTCACATGACGCGACTGAAAACGTGTTTTTTCAGACTTGATGCCAAGAAATTACACCATTTCGGATGGTCAGAGTATGAGTGACAGGCAGATGACAGTGTTTGATTGCCATGACAGAATGTCTGGGTACACATATTACGGTATAATGGACCACGACGAGTTTCTGATTCCAAGTGGCAACAGGACGCTCAAAAAACTAATGGTACGTATATCACGGTAACAGATTAACATAATTACGACCACCGGCTCCAGAATGACTTAATGAATCTTCCTTAGAGTTAAGGATGGACTTTGTTAAGATGACCAATTTCAGAACACAACGTCATGTACTACTACGTTTAACAGTCCAATCAGTAAAGATTTTCAGTCGCTCACCTGTGGACTACCGAGAGGCTAAGCGAAACCCAAATACGCCTTTGTTTTCGCTGTGTACACAGATAGTACAAACCTTCATGTACTTACATCTGAAATTTCTAGCTTCTAGCCTGCTTCTGTGTCAGTCCTGGTCGGAAACCCAGATTGTTTGTTTTCTCATGCAAATGCTCATTTCTTTCTCCAGTCCGATTTGTACAGAAACCATTCAACCGCAGCTGGATTCACATTCACTGCAATGCATTACTTTCTCCCTTTCGGGACCACAAAGACAACTAACGACCTGATCATTGGACAGTACATCACTCAGGCTGTTCAGTTTGGTAAACTGAAGTCACACAAGACCATTTATAAGCCGAGGTACATACGACCTGGAGGCGCCCACACCCACCACCCGGAACCTGTCGATGGAAAATTGAGGTACGCATTTTGTATGCCCTGAAGCAAGTAAACGTAAACGAATTTTGAATACCGTATATTGGTACAAAAGCGCACATTTTGTTTTAAACTACAGTATATTATCAGTTTCGAATCCCGTATCTTTCAACGCTTTCCAAATAGTTGCTCTATGCAAATTAAGTTTATAAATTAGTCTTATCATTATAAAACACAATCATTCTTCTACATAACGATATTCAGTTTGTATTATTATTATGATTCAGATGTGTGCTATACGATGACTTTGAAGAAGGCCACTTTTTCAGTTTTTACAAAATACAAAATACATGTATCAGTTTATGCCTGAAAAGCAACGTTCGGTATTTTCGCAATTTCTTATTACGTTACGTACAAATTGACCATAAACTCGTCCACGATAAGTTTAAAATAATAGAAACTTTGATGATAAAGATAATCTATGGATAGTTCTTTACCTTAAAAAGCCGATTTTCATTTTGTTACCTCACGTTTGAAGATTTTTGGAATGAAAAGGATGGCAGTGTCATATTTTTCGCGAAGTATTTCACAAAAGTGGTTTAAGAAAAGGATGCTATTGAAAAAAGTACTAGTAGGCAATGATCAGGAAATGGCGCAATCAGAAAGAATTTCCCACTCCATAAACCGAGGGGTAAGAAAAAACTAAAATGACACTTAGGTACTTATACCAAGAAAACATATCGTAAGCCGAGTAAGCAGCTATTCCCCAATAGGCGGCCACTCAGTTACTCGAACTGAACTAAAATATGAAAACGTACATAAGGCTCAAACAGCACAAACATTCGACTCCAAAACACAAAACAATTAGAACCACAACAGAAGTATCGCCTAGGAACGATCAGTAATATAAATTACTGGGGGGCTTAAAACGGTTTTACAGGCGCCTAACCTCACCCTCATCTTCGGCAGTGGTTCACATTTAGTTAGTTGTTCGGTCCTCGTGGTGAATCTGTAACTAATAAATCATTAAGGATAAACGATTAAATCATGATAACCACCCTGATGAATCAAAAACGAGGACTGAACATATTCAGTAAGCTGCCCGACGATTGAGATCCCTGTGCGCCGAACAACTTACTGAATAAAAATTAAAACTGAGATCCTTTAGAAGCAGTGAACATAATCCCAATGGTCCTGGGATGAAACCCTGAGCAAAAGAACAACAGACAAGAAGCTCCGGCCCCAAGCAACTAAAATGAATAGCTTTTTAATTGGGTAAAAACTAAGCATGCAGACTGTCGCATAACATTCAAGTTATAACCTATACGTCTATAACGTGTTATGATTTTTCTGAACTGAAAAGAAAAATCACTTCCCTACCTATAAGTTTCTTAAATTTGTAAACCAAGTCACCATAAAATTCTGGTTCCGAAAGGCCCTCACGTTTTTGAAAAGTCGTTGAAGGACCATAACTTTATATCTCTTTTCAGGGTACTGACGACATACGAAGAAGGATTTCTTCGACATGTTCGAAACTCGTGCTATTCACCTGACTGCAGAAAAGAGAGGATCCACAACACACTGAATGATACCTGGTTATCAGACTGGTCAAGAAGAATAGAAAATAACGTTAGACATGTGAGGAAGGCGGTATTTGGCACGGAACAGATGATACATCTTCCATAGTCCTTATACGTGAGAAAGCCAACAATCTAGGTTTCCAACCAGGTCCGACAGGAACTAGGCGGCACAGCTGCAGAAAATTAGTAGAAGCTTGAAATCATAAGTTGGGATTTAAGAAGGGAGATTGTATCTGTGTAGCGACAACAAAGGCGCTGATCAGCTGTACAGTTACTACACAGCTGATATGCGCCTTTGCTTTCGCATTATGTTTTCTGTTTAGAGCTAGCACGACGGCTCGTTATGTCAGTGTCCAGTGAATTTCACTGAATTTATCATATCAAGAAATTATCCTTGTTTTGGTTATGCATGCTATATAGACTGAATTTGCCCTTATTTCCCGCCTTAAGCACTGAAATATTTCTTCATATTGCAAAACTTTTTTTCATTTATTATATCTCATTAATATTCCTTGGTTGAGTGTGGATTTTGATTGGTCCAGTGCAGGTCACGCGGATGGTGCTATTCTGTCATGTCTCATGACCATATTACCCTCTGACGTCATATCTGCCGAAAAACGTGCAGCTGCACTTGTAGTCACATGCATTTGTTATCAGTGCACGTGGAGGGTGCTATTCTGTCATGTCGCATGATCATATTACCTTCTGACGTCATGCCTGCTTAAAAGTGCAGTTGCACTTGTAGTCACATGCGTTTGTCATCTGGCATGTCGCTAAAAGTAATTCGGTATAATAAAACAATTGTTGCCCTTGAGTGAGGGTGACATGACGATTTGTTCACCCTCAACAGGTTATATTACCCTCGGACTTTGCCCTCGGGTAATATTACATGCCTCGGGTGAACAAATCGCCATGTCACCCTCACTCAAGGGCAACAATTGTATAATATCCGTAGCATATATATATGATTCTACAGTCTCCAAATGGTGCATCAAATAATAATGCATACAGCAACACTCAAAATATATATTCTCTTCAATACATGTACTAGTAAATAAATTGACAAAGTACCTTGTTTTGTTAATTTTATTGTTACTACGAAATGTAATTGTATACATTTAGATTTAGACAAGCCAGGCTCGTGCAATAATTCTATGTCACACTAGATGGAGCAGCAACCTAAGCGTGGCAAAAGGGAGAACTCTGAACCCAGAGATTCTTGGCTCGAAACTGACTTTCGCTTGGTTTTGTCATTACTGATTGAGCAAGGCATATTTACTTCAACCTAATGCTTGAAGTATTCGGAATTTTTCATCTACGTTTACTGCGTTTCAGCAAACATCGTCACTCGCCTTGCAAACCAGGGGACACATGTCCCAGGCTCCTTCAGTCTGTCGGATTAGACAATAAGCCGAGGACTCGTCTCCATATAACCGTATCTGATGTCGGGACGTTAAATCTGAAACAATCAACATGTCTGAGCCGTGTCCTTGAATACCAAGATATGCTACCAATAAGACATCAAAATAATCTTAAAACCTCACGAACGTCAAGTTAGTTGTCGGTTGTCGGTTGACGGTTGACTATTCAAAAAACTAAGTTATTTTTGGTCAACTTTGCACTTAGCTTTTTTCTGCCACTATTCGATCTTAGTTTTTTTGTGTCAAAATCAAAGTTTTTTCTATGTTGGAAAAAAATCAAACTTAGTTTTTCGAATAGTCAACCGACAACTAGTTGTCAGTTGACTATTCGGACTTAGTTTTTTTGTGTCAAAATCAAAGTTTTTTCTATGTTGGAAAAAAATCGAACTTAGTTTTTCGAATAGTCAACCGACAACTAGTTGTCAGTTGACTATTCGGACTTAGTTTTTTTGGGTCAAAATCAAAGTTTTTTCTATGTTGGAAAAAATCGAACTTAGTTTTTCGAATAGTCAACCGACAACTAGTTGTCGGTTGACTATTCGGACTTAGTTTTTTTGGGTCAAAATCAAAGTTTTTTCTATGTTGGAAAAAAATCGAACTTAGTTTTTCGATTAGTCAACCGACAACTAGTTGTCAGTTGACTATTCGGACTTAGTTTTTTTGTGTCAAAATCAAAGTTTTTTCTATGTTGGAAAAAATCGAACTTAGTTTTTCGAATAGTCAACCGACAACTAGTTGTCGGTTGACTATTCGGACTTAGTTTTTTTGGGTCAAAATCAAATATTTTCTATGTTGGAAAAAAATCGAACTTAGTTTTTCGAATAGTCAACCGACAACTAGTTGTCAGTTGACTATTCGGACTTAGTTTTTTGTGTCAAAATCAAAGTTTTTTCTATGTTGGAAAAAAATCGAACTTAGTTTTTCGAATAGTCAACCGACAACTAGTTGTCAGTTGACTATTCGGACTTAGTTTTTTTGTGTCAAAGTCAAAGTTTTTTCTATGTTGGAAAAAAATCGAACTTAGTTTTTCGAATAGTCAACCGACAACTAGTTGTCAGTTGACTATTCGGACTTAGTTTTTTTGTGTCAAAATCAAAGTTTTTTCTATGTTGGAAAAAAATCGAACTTAGTTTTTCGAATAGTCAACCGACAACTAGTTGTCAGTTGACTATTCGGACTTAGTTTTTTTGGGTCAAAATCAAAGTTTTTTCTATGTTGGAAAAAAATCGAACTTAGTTTTTCGATTAGTCAACCGACAACTAGTTGTCAGTTGACTATTCGGACTTAGTTTTTTTGTGTCAAAATCAAAGTTTTTTCTATGTTGGAAAAAAATCGAACTTAGTTTTTCGAATAGTCAACCGACAACTAGTTGTCGGTTGACTATTCGGACTTAGTTTTTTTGTGTCAAAATCAAAGTTTTTTTCTATGTTGGAAAAAAATCGAACTTAGTTTTTCGAATAGTCAACCGACAACTAGTTGTCAGTTGACTATTCGGACTTAGTTTTTTTGGGTCAAAATCAAAGTTTTTTTCTATGTTGGAAAAAAATCGAACTTAGTTTTTCGAATAGTCAACCGACAACTAGTTGTCAGTTGACTATTCGGACTTAGTTTTTTTGGGTCAAAATCAAAGTTTTTTCTATGTTTGAAAAAAATCGAACTTAGTTTTTCGAATAGTCAACCGACAACTAGTTGTCAGTTGACTATTCGGACTTAGTTTTTTTTGTGTCAAAATCAAAGTTTTTTCTATGTTGGAAAAAAATAGAACTTAGTTTTTCGAATAGTCAACCGACAACTAGTTGTCAGTTGACTATTCGGACTTAGTTTTTTTTGGGTCAAAATCAAAGTTTTTTCTATGTTGGAAAAAAATCGAACTTAGTTTTTCGAATAGTCAACCGACAACTAGTTGTCAATTGACTACTCGGACTTAGTTTTTTGTGTCAAAATCAAAGTTTTTTCTATGTTGGAAAAAAATCGAACTTAGTTTTTCGAATAGTCAACCGACAACTAGTTGTCGGTTGACTATTCGGACTTAGTTTTTTTGGGTCAAAATCAAAGTTTTTTCTATGTTGGAAAAAAATCGAACTTAGTTTTTCGAATAGTCAACCGACAACTAGTTGTCAGTTGACTATTCGGACTTAGTTTTTTTGGGTCAAAATCAAAGTTTTTTCTATGTTGGAAAAAAATCGAACTTAGTTTTTCGAATAGTCAACCGACAACTAGTTGTCGGTTGACTATTCGGACTTAGTTTTTTGGGTCAAAATCAAAGTTTTTTCTATGTTGGAAAAAAATCGAACTTAGTTTTTCGAATAGTCAACCGACAACTAGTCAGTTGACTATTCGGACTTAGTTTTTTTGTGTCAAAATCAAAGTTTTTTCTATGTTGGAAAAAAATCGAACTTAGTTTTTCGAATAGTCAACCGACAACTAGTTGTCAGTTGACTATTCGGAATTAGTTTTTTTGGGTCAAAATCAAAGTTTTTTCTATGTTGGAAAAAAAATCGAACTTAGTTTTTCGAATAGTCAACCGACAACTAGTTGTCAGTTGACTATTCGGACTTAGTTTTTTTTTGGTCAAAATCAAAGTTTTTTCTATGTTGGAAAAAAATCGAACTTAGTTTTTCGAATAGTCAACCGACAACTAGTTGTCAGTTGACTATTCGGACTTAGTTTTTTTGGGTCAAAATCAAAGTTTTTTCTATGTTGGAAAAAAATCGAACTTAGTTTTTCGAATAGTCAACCGACAACTAGTTGTCGGTTGACTATTCGGACTTAGTTTTTTTGGGTCAAAATCAAAGTTTTTTCTATGTTGGAAAAAAATCGAACTTAGTTTTTCGAATAGTCAACCGACAACTAGTTGTCAGTTGACTATTCGGACTTAGTTTTTTTGTGTCAAAATCAAAGTTTTTTCTATGTTGGAAAAAAAATCGAACTTAGTTTTTCGAATAGTCAACCGACAACCAGTTGACAGTTGACTATTCGGACTTAGTTTTTTTGGGTCAAAATCAAAGTTTTTTCTATGTTGGAAAAAAATCGAACTTAGTTTTTCGAATAGTCAACCGACAACTAGTTGTCAGTTGACTATTCGGACTTAGTTTTTTTGTGTCAAAATCAAAGTTTTTTCTATGTTGGAAAAAAATCGAACTTAGTTTTTCGAATAGTCAACCGACAACTAGTTGTCAGTTGACTATTCGGACTTAGTTTTTTTGGGTCAAAATCAAAGTTTTTTCTATGTTGGAAAAAAATCGAACTTAGTTTTTCGAATAGTCAACCGACAACTAGTTGTCAGTTGACTATTCGGACTTAGTTTTTTTTGGGTCAAAATCAAAGTTTTTTCTATGTTGGAAAAAAATCGAACTTAGTTTTTCGAATAGTCAACCGACAACTAGTTGTCAGTTGACTATTCAGACTTAGTTTTTTTGTGTCAAAATCAAAGTTTTTTCTATGTTGGAAAAAAATCGAACTTAGTTTTTCGAATAGTCAACCGACAACTAGTTGTCAGTTGACTATTCGGACTTAGTTTTTTTGGGTCAAAATCAAAGTTTTTTCTATGTTGGAAAAAAATCGAACTTAGTTTTTCGAATAGTCAACCGACAACCAGTTGTCAGTTGACTATTCGGACTTAGTTTTTTTTGGGTCAAAATCAAAGTTTTTTCTATGTTGGAAAAAAATCGAACTTAGATTTTCGAATAGTCAACCGACAACTAGTTGTCAGTTGACTATTCGGACTTAGTTTTTTTGTGTCAAAATCAAAGTTTTTTCTATGTTGGAAAAAAATCGAACTTAGTTTTTCGAATAGTCAACCGACAACTAGTTGTCGGTTGACTATTCGGACTTAGTTTTTTTGGGTCAAAATCAAAGTTTTTTCTATGTTGGAAAAAAATCGAACTTAGTTTTTCGAATAGTCAACCGACAACTAGTTGTCAGTTGACTATTCGGACTTAGTTTTTTTGGGTCAAAATCAAAGTTTTTTCTATGTTGGAAAAAAATCGAACTTAGTTTTTCGAATAGTCAACCGACAACTAGTTGTCAGTTGACTATTCGGACTTAGTTTTTTTTGTGTCAAAATCAAAGTTTTTTCTATGTTGGAAAAAAATCGAACTTAGTTTTTCGAATAGTCAACCGACAACTAGTTGTCAGTTGACTATTCGGACTTAGTTTTTTTGGGTCAAAATCAAAGTTTTTTCTATGTTGGAAAAAAATCGAACTTAGTTTTTCGAATAGTCAACCGACAACTAGTTGTCAGTTGACTATTCGGACTTAGTTTTTTTGTGTCAAAATCAAAGTTTTTTCTATCTTGGAAAAAAATCGAACTTAGTTTTTCGAATAGTCAACCGACAACTAGTTGTCAGTTGACTATTCGGACTTAGTTTTTTTGTGTCAAAATCAAAGTTTTTTCTATGTTGGAAAAAAATCGAACTTAGTTTTTCGAATAGTCAACCGACAACTAGTTGTCAGTTGACTATTCGGACTTAGTTTTTTTGGGTCAAAATCAAAGTTTTTTCTATGTTGGAAAAAAATCGAACTTAGTTTTTCGAATAGTCAACCGACAACTAGTTGTCAGTTGACTATTCGGACTTAGTTTTTTTTGTGTCAAAATCAAAGTTTTTTCTATGTTGGAAAAAAATCGAACTTAGTTTTTCGAATAGTCAACCGACAACTAGTTGTCGGTTGACTATTCGGACTTAGTTTTTTTGGGTCAAAATCAAAGTTTTTTCTATGTTGGAAAAAAATCGAACTTAGTTTTTCGAATAGTCAACCGACAACTAGTTGTCAGTTGACTATTCGGACTTAGTTTTTTTGGGTCAAAATCAAAGTTTTTTCTATGTTGGAAAAAAATCGAACTTAGTTTTTCGAATAGTCAACCGACAACTAGTTGTCAGTTGACTATTCAGACTTAGTTTTTTTGTGTCAAAATCAAAGTTTTTTCTATGTTGGAAAAAAATCGAACTTAGTTTTTCGAATAGTCAACCGACAACTAGTTGTCAGTTGACTATTCGGACTTAGTTTTTTTGGGTCAAAATCAAAGTTTTTTCTATGTTGGAAAAAATCGAACTTAGTTTTTCGAATAGTCAACCGACAACCAGTTGTCAGTTGACTATTCGGACTTAGTTTTTTTTTGGTCAAAATCAAAGTTTTTTCTATGTTGGAAAAAAATCGAACTTAGATTTTCGAATAGTCAACCGACAACTAGTTGTCAGTTGACTATTCGGACTTAGTTTTTTTGTGTCAAAATCAAAGTTTTTTCTATGTTGGAAAAAAATCGAACTTAGTTTTTCGAATAGTCAACCGACAACTAGTTGTCGGTTGACTATTCGGACTTAGTTTTTTTGGGTCAAAATCAAAGTTTTTTCTATGTTGGAAAAAAATCGAACTTAGTTTTTCGAATAGTCAACCGACAACTAGTTGTCAGTTGACTATTCGGACTTAGTTTTTTTGGGTCAAAATCAAAGTTTTTTCTATGTTGGAAAAAAATCGAACTTAGTTTTTCGAATAGTCAACCGACAACTAGTTGTCAGTTGACTATTCGGACTTAGTTTTTTTTTGTGTCAAAATCAAAGTTTTTTCTATGTTGGAAAAAAATCGAACTTAGTTTTTCGAATAGTCAACCGACAACTAGTTGTCAGTTGACTATTCGGACTTAGTTTTTTTGGGTCAAAATCAAAGTTTTTTCTATGTTGGAAAAAAATCGAACTTAGTTTTTCGAATAGTCAACCGACAACTAGTTGTCAGTTGACTATTCGGACTTAGTTTTTTTGTGTCAAAATCAAAGTTTTTTCTATCTTGGAAAAAAATCGAACTTAGTTTTTCGAATAGTCAACCGACAACTAGTTGTCAGTTGACTATTCGGACTTAGTTTTTTTGGGTCAAAATCAAAGTTTTTTCTATGTTGGAAAAAAATCGAACTTAGTTTTTCGAATAGTCAACCGACAACTAGTTGTCAGTTGACTATTCGGACTTAGTTTTTTTGTGTCAAAATCAAAGTTTTTTCTATGTTGGAAAAAAATCGAACTTAGTTTTTCGAATAGTCAACCGACAACTAGTTGTCAGTTGACTATTCGGACTTAGTTTTTTTGTGTCAAAATCAAAGTTTTTTCTATGTTGGAAAAAAATCGAACTTAGTTTTTCGAATAGTCAACCGACAACTAGTTGTCAGTTGACTATTCGGACTTAGTTTTTTTTGTGTCAAAATCAAAGTTTTTTCTATGTTGGAAAAAAATCGAACTTAGTTTTTTGAATAGTCAACCGACAACTAGTTGTCAGTTGACTATTCGGACTTAGTTTTTTTGGGTCAAAATCAAAGTTTTTTCTATGTTGGAAAAAAATCGAACTTAGTTTTTCGAATAGTCAACCGACAACTAGTTGTCGGTTGACTATTCGGACTTAGTTTTTTTGGGTCAAAATCAAAGTTTTTTCTATGTTGGAAAAAAATCGAACTTAGTTTTTCGAATAGTCAACCGACAACTAGTTGTCAGTTGACTATTCGGACTTAGTTTTTTTGGGTCAAAATCAAAGTTTTTTCTGTTGGAAAAAAATCGAACTTAGTTTTTCGAATAGTCAACCGACAACTAGTTGTCAGTTGACTATTCGGACTTAGTTTTTTTGGGTCAAAATCAAAGTTTTTTCTATGTTGGAAAAAAATCGAACTTAGTTTTTCAAATAGTCAACCGACAACTAGTTGTCAGTTGACTATTCGGACTTAGTTTTTTTGTGTCAAAATCAAAGTTTTTTCTATGTTGGAAAAAAATCGAACTTAGTTTTTCGAATAGTCAACCGACAACTAGTTGTCAGTTGACTATTCGGACTTAGTTTTTTTGGGTCAAAATCAAAGTTTTTTCTATGTTGGAAAAAAATCGAACTTAGTTTTTCGAATAGTCAACCGACAACTAGTTGTCAGTTGACTATTCGGACTTAGTTTTTTTGGGTCAAAATCAAAGTTTTTTCTATGTTGGAAAAAAATCGAACTTAGTTTTTCGAATAGTCAACCGACAACTAGTTGTCAGTTGACTATTCGGACTTAGTTTTTTTGGGTCAAAATCAAAGTTTTTTCTATGTTGGAAAAAAATCGAACTTAGTTTTTCGAATAGTCAACCGACAACTAGTTGTCAGTTGACTATTCGGACTTAGTTTTTTTGTGTCAAAATCAAAGTTTTTTCTATGTTGGAAAAAAATCGAACTTAGTTTTTCGAATAGTCAACCGACAACTAGTTGTCAGTTGACTATTCGGACTTAGTTTTTTTGGGTCAAAATCAAAGTTTTTTCTATGTTGGAAAAAAAATCGAACTTAGTTTTTCGAATAGTCAACCGACAACTAGTTGTCAGTTGACTATTCGGACTTAGTTTTTTTTGTGTCAAAATCAAAGTTTTTTCTATGTTGGAAAAAATCGAACTTAGTTTTTCGAATAGTCAACCGACAACTAGTTGTCAGTTGACTATTCGGACTTAGTTTTTTTGGGTCAAAATCAAAGTTTTTTCTATGTTGGAAAAAAATCGAACTTAGTTTTTCGAATAGTCAACCGACAACTAGTTGTCAGTTGACTATTCGGACTTAGTTTTTTTGGGTCAAAATCAAAGTTTTTTCTATGTTGGAAAAAAATCGAACTTAGTTTTTCGAATAGTCAACCGACAACCAGTTGTCAGTTGACTATTCGGACTTAGTTTTTTTGGGTCAAAATCAAAGTTTTTTCTATGTTGGAAAAAAATCGAACTTAGTTTTTCGAATAGTCAACCGACAACTAGTTGTCAGTTGACTATTCAGACTTAGTTTTTTTGTGTCAAAATCAAAGTTTTTTCTATGTTGGAAAAAAATCGAACTTAGTTTTTCGAATAGTCAACCGACAACTAGTTGTCAGTTGACTATTCGGACTTAGTTTTTTTGGGTCAAAATCAAAGTTTTTTCTATGTTGGAAAAAAATCGAACTTAGTTTTTCGAATAGTCAACCGACAACTAGTTGTCAGTTGACTATTCGGACTTAGTTTTTTTGGGTCAAAATCAAAGTTTTTTCTATGTTGGAAAAAAATCGAACTTAGTTTTTCGAATAGTCAACCGACAACTAGTTATCAGTTGACTATTCGGACTTAGTTTTTTTGGGTCAAAATCAAAGTTTTTTCTATGTTGGAGGAAAATCGAACTTAGTTTTTCGAATAGTCAACCGACAACTAGTTGTCAGTTGACTATTCGGACTTAGTTTTTTTGGGTCAAAATCAAAGTTTTTTCTATGTTGGAAAAAAATCGAACTTAGTTTTTCGAATAGTCAACCGACAACTAGTTGTCGGTTGACTATTCGGACTTAGTTTTTTTGGGTCAAAATCAAAGTTTTTTCTATGTTGGAAAAAAATCGAACTTAGTTTTTCGAATAGTCAACCGACAACTAGTTGTCAGTTGACTATTCGGACTTAGTTTTTTTGGGTCAAAATCAAAGTTTTTTCTGTTGGAAAAAAATCGAACTTAGTTTTTCGAATAGTCAACCGACAACTAGTTGTCAGTTGACTATTCGGACTTAGTTTTTTTGGGTCAAAATCAAAGTTTTTTCTATGTTGGAAAAAAATCGAACTTAGTTTTTCAAATAGTCAACCGACAACTAGTTGTCAGTTGACTATTCGGACTTAGTTTTTTTGTGTCAAAATCAAAGTTTTTTCTATGTTGGAAAAAAATCGAACTTAGTTTTTCGAATAGTCAACCGACAACTAGTTGTCAGTTGACTATTCGGACTTAGTTTTTTTGGGTCAAAATCAAAGTTTTTTCTATGTTGGAAAAAAATCGAACTTAGTTTTTCGAATAGTCAACCGACAACTAGTTGTCAGTTGACTATTCGGACTTAGTTTTTTTGGGTCAAAATCAAAGTTTTTTCTATGTTGGAAAAAAATCGAACTTAGTTTTTCGAATAGTCAACCGACAACTAGTTGTCAGTTGACTATTCGGACTTAGTTTTTTTGGGTCAAAATCAAAGTTTTTTCTATGTTGGAAAAAAATCGAACTTAGTTTTTCGAATAGTCAACCGACAACTAGTTGTCAGTTGACTATTCGGACTTAGTTTTTTTGTGTCAAAATCAAAGTTTTTTCTATGTTGGAAAAAAATCGAACTTAGTTTTTCGAATAGTCAACCGACAACTAGTTGTCAGTTGACTATTCGGACTTAGTTTTTTTGGGTCAAAATCAAAGTTTTTTCTATGTTGGAAAAAAAATCGAACTTAGTTTTTCGAATAGTCAACCGACAACTAGTTGTCAGTTGACTATTCGGACTTAGTTTTTTTTGTGTCAAAATCAAAGTTTTTTCTATGTTGGAAAAAATCGAACTTAGTTTTTCGAATAGTCAACCGACAACTAGTTGTCAGTTGACTATTCGGACTTAGTTTTTTTGGGTCAAAATCAAAGTTTTTTCTATGTTGGAAAAAAATCGAACTTAGTTTTTCGAATAGTCAACCGACAACTAGTTGTCAGTTGACTATTCGGACTTAGTTTTTTGGGTCAAAATCAAAGTTTTTTCTATGTTGGAAAAAAATCGAACTTAGTTTTTCGAATAGTCAACCGACAACCAGTTGTCAGTTGACTATTCGGACTTAGTTTTTTTGGGTCAAAATCAAAGTTTTTTCTATGTTGGAAAAAAATCGAACTTAGTTTTTCGAATAGTCAACCGACAACTAGTTGTCAGTTGACTATTCAGACTTAGTTTTTTTGTGTCAAAATCAAAGTTTTTTCTATGTTGGAAAAAAATCGAACTTAGTTTTTCGAATAGTCAACCGACAACTAGTTGTCAGTTGACTATTCGGACTTAGTTTTTTTGGGTCAAAATCAAAGTTTTTTCTATGTTGGAAAAAAATCGAACTTAGTTTTTCGAATAGTCAACCGACAACTAGTTGTCAGTTGACTATTCGGACTTAGTTTTTTTGGGTCAAAATCAAAGTTTTTTCTATGTTGGAAAAAAATCGAACTTAGTTTTTCGAATAGTCAACCGACAACTAGTTATCAGTTGACTATTCGGACTTAGTTTTTTTGGGTCAAAATCAAAGTTTTTTCTATGTTGGAGGAAAATCGAACTTAGTTTTTCGAATAGTCAACCGACAACTAGTTGTCAGTTGACTATTCGGACTTAGTTTTTTTGGGTCAAAATCAAAGTTTTTTCTATGTTGGAAAAAAATCGAACTTAGTTTTTCGAATAGTCAACCGACAACTAGTTGTCAGTTGACTATTCGGACTTAGTTTTTTTGTGTCAAAATCAAAGTTTTTTCTATGTTGGAAAAAAATCGAACTTAGTTTTTCGAATAGTCAACCGACAACTAGTTGTCAGTTGACTATTCGGACTTAGTTTTTTTGTGTCAAAATCAAAGTTTTTTTGTATGTTGGAAAAAAATCTAACTTAGTTTTTCGAATAGTCAACCGACAACTAGTTGTCAGTTGACTATTCGGACTTAGTTTTTTTGGGTCAAAATCAAAGTTTTTTCTATGTTGGAAAAAAATCAAACTTAGTTTTTCGAATAGTCAACCGACAACTAGTTGTCAGTTGACTATTCGGACTTAGTTTTTTTGGGTCAAAATCAAAGTTTTTTCTATGTTGGAAAAAAATCGAACTTAGTTTTTCGAATAGTCAACCGACAACTAGTTGTCAGTTGACTATTCGGACTTAGTTTTTTTGGGTCAAAATCAAAGTTTTTTCTATGTTGGAAAAAAATCGAACTTAGTTTTTCGAATAGTCAACCGACAACTAGTTGTCAGTTGACTATTCGGACTTAGTTTTTTTGGGTCAAAATCAAAGTTTTTTCTATGTTGGAAAAAAATCGAACTTAGTTTTTCGAATAGTCAACCGACAACTAGTTGTCAGTTGACTATTCGGACTTAGTTTTTTTGGGTCAAAATCAAAGTTTTTTCTATGTTGGAAAAAAATCGAACTTAGTTTTTCGAATAGTCAACCGACAACTAGTTGTCAGTTGACTATTCGGACTTAGTTTTTTTGGGTCAAAATCAAAGTTTTTTCTATGTTGGAAAAAATCGAACTTAGTTTTTCGAATAGTCAACCGACAACTAGTTGTCGGTTGACTATTCGGACTTAGTTTTTTTGGGTCAAAATCAATTTTTTTCTATGTTGGAAAAAAATCGAACTTAGTTTTTCGAATAGTCAACCGACAACTAGTTGTCAGTTGACTATTCGGACTTAGTTTTTTGTGTCAAAATCAAAGTTTTTTCTATGTTGGAAAAAAATCGAACTTAGTTTTTCGAATAGTCAACCGACAACTAGTTGTCAGTTGACTATTCGGACTTAGTTTTTTTGTGTCAAAATCAAAGTTTTTTCTATGTTGGAAAAAAATCGAACTTAGTTTTTCGAATAGTCAACCGACAACTAGTTGTCAGTTGGCTATTCGGACTTAGTTTTTTTTGTGTCAAAATCAAAGTTTTTTCTATGTTGGAAAAAAATCGAACTTAGTTTTTCGAATAGTCAACCGACAACTAGTTGTCGGTTGACTATTCGGACTTAGTTTTTTTGGGTCAAAATCAAAGTTTTTTCTATGTTGGAAAAAAATCGAACTTAGTTTTTCGATTAGTCAACCGACAACTAGTTGTCAGTTGACTATTCGGACTTAGTTTTTTTGTGTCAAAATCAAAGTTTTTTCTATGTTGGAAAAAAATCGAACTTAGTTTTTCGAATAGTCAACCGACAACTAGTTGTCAGTTGACTATTCGGACTTAGTTTTTTTGTGTCAAAATCAAAGTTTTTTTCTATGTTGGAAAAAAATCGAACTTAGTTTTTCGAATAGTCAACCGACAACTAGTTGTCAGTTGACTATTCGGACTTAGTTTTTTTGGGTCAAAATCAAAGTTTTTTTCTATGTTGGAGGAAAATCGAACTTAGTTTTTCGAATAGTCAACCGACAACTAGTTGTCAGTTGACTATTCGGACTTAGTTTTTTTGGGTCAAAATCAAAGTTTTTTCTATGTTGGAAAAAAATCGAACTTAGTTTTTCGAATAGTCAACCGACAACTAGTTGTCAGTTGACTATTCGGACTTAGTTTTTTTGGGTCAAAATCAAAGTTTTTTCTATGTTGGAAAAAAATCGAACTTAGTTTTTCGAATAGTCAACCGACAACTAGTTGTCAGTTGACTATTCGGACTTAGTTTTTTTGGGTCAAAATCAAAGTTTTTTCTATGTTTGAAAAAAATCGAACTTAGTTTTTCGAATAGTCAACCGACAACTAGTTGTCGGTTGACTATTCGGACTTAGTTTTTTTGTGTCAAAATCAAAGTTTTTTCTATGTTGGAAAAAAATAGAACTTAGTTTTTCGAATAGTCAACCGACAACTAGTTGTCAGTTGACTATTCGGACTTAGTTTTTTTTGGGTCAAAATCAAAGTTTTTTCTATGTTGGAAAAAAATCGAACTTAGTTTTTCGAATAGTCAACCGACAACTAGTTGTCAATTGACTACTCGGACTTAGTTTTTTGTGTCAAAATCAAAGTTTTTTCTATGTTGGAAAAAAATCGAACTTAGTTTTTCGAATAGTCAACCGACAACTAGTTGTCGGTTGACTATTCGGACTTAGTTTTTTTGGGTCAAAATCAAAGTTTTTTCTATGTTGGAAAAAAATCGAACTTAGTTTTTCGAATAGTCAACCGACAACTAGTTGTCAGTTGACTATTCGGACTTAGTTTTTTTGTGTCAAAATCAAAGTTTTTTCTATGTTGGAAAAAAATCGAACTTAGTTTTTCGAATAGTCAACCGACAACTAGTTGTCGGTTGACTATTCGGTCTTAGTTTTTTGGGTCAAAATCAAAGTTTTTTCTATGTTGGAAAAAAATCGAACTTAGTTTTTCGAATAGTCAACCGACAACTAGTTGTCAGTTGACTATTCGGACTTAGTTTTTTTGGGTCAAAATCAAAGTTTTTTCTATGTTGGAAAAAAATCGAACTTAGTTTTTCGAATAGTCAACCGACAACTAGTTGTCAGTTGACTATTCGGACTTAGTTTTTTTGGGTCAAAATCAAAGTTTTTTCTATGTTGGAAAAAAATCGAACTTAGTTTTTCGAATAGTCAACCGACAACTAGTTGTCAGTTGACTATTCGGACTTAGTTTTTTTGGGTCAAAATCAAAGTTTTTTTCTATGTTGGAGGAAAATCGAACTTAGTTTTTCGAATAGTCAACCGACATCTAGTTGTCAGTTGACTATTCGGACTTAGTTTTTTTTGGGTCAAAATCAAAGTTTTTTCTATGTTGGAAAAAAATCGAACTTAGTTTTTCGAATAGTCAACCGACAACTAGTTGTCAGTTGACTATTCGGACTTAGTTTTTTTGGGTCAAAATCAAAGTTTTTTCTATGTTGGAAAAAAATCGAACTTAGTTTTTCGAATAGTCAACCGACAACTAGTTGTCAGTTGACTATTCGGACTTATTTTTTTTTGGGTCAAAATCAAAGTTTTTTCTATGTTGGAAAAAAATCGAACTTAGTTTTTCGAATAGTCAACCGACAACTAGTTGTCAGTTGACTATTCGGACTTAGTTTTTTTGGGTCAAAATCAAAGTTTTTTCTATGTTGGAAAAAATCGAACTTAGTTTTTCGAATAGTCAACCGACAACTAGTTGTCGGTTGACTATTCGGACTTAGTTTTTTTGGGTCAAAATCAAATTTTTTCTATGTTGGAAAAAAATCGAACTTAGTTTTTCGAATAGTCAACCGACAACTAGTTGTCAGTTGACTATTCGGACTTAGTTTTTTGTGTCAAAATCAAAGTTTTTTCTATGTTGGAAAAAAATCGAACTTAGTTTTTCGAATAGTCAACCGACAACTAGTTGTCAGTTGACTATTCGGACTTAGTTTTTTTGTGTCAAAATCAAAGTTTTTTCTATGTTGGAAAAAAATCGAACTTAGTTTTTCGAATAGTCAACCGACAACTAGTTGTCAGTTGACTATTCGGACTTAGTTTTTTTGTGTCAAAATCAAAGTTTTTTCTATGTTGGAAAAAAATCGAACTTAGTTTTTCGAATAGTCAACCGACAACTTGTTGTCAGTTGACTATTCGGACTTAGTTTTTTTGGGTCAAAATCAAAGTTTTTTCTATGTTGGAAAAAAATCGAACTTAGTTTTTCGATTAGTCAACCGACAACTAGTTGTCAGTTGACTATTCGGACTTAGTTTTTTTGTGTCAAAATCAAAGTTTTTTCTATGTTGGAAAAAAATCGAACTTAGTTTTTCGAATAGTCAACCGACAACTAGTTGTCAGTTGACTATTCGGACTTAGTTTTTTTGTGTCAAAATCAAAGTTTTTTTCTATGTTGGAAAAAAATCGAACTTAGTTTTTCGAATAGTCAACCGACAACTAGTTGTCAGTTGACTATTCGGACTTTGTTTTTTTGGGTCAAAATCAAAGTTTTTTTCTATGTTGGAAAAAAATCGAACTTAGTTTTTCGAATAGTCAACCGACAACTAGTTGTCAGTTGACTATTCGGACTTAGTTTTTTTGGGTCAAAATCAAAGTTTTTTCTATGTTTGAAAAAAATCGAACTTAGTTTTTCGAATAGTCAACCGACAACTAGTTGTCGGTTGACTATTCGGACTTAGTTTTTTTTGTGTCAAAATCAAAGTTTTTTCTATGTTGGAAAAAAATAGAACTTAGTTTTTCGAATAGTCAACCGACAACTAGTTGTCAGTTGACTATTCGGACTTAGTTTTTTTTGGGTCAAAATCAAAGTTTTTTCTATGTTGGAAAAAAATCGAACTTAGTTTTTCGAATAGTCAACCGACAACTAGTTGTCAATTGACTACTCGGACTTAGTTTTTTGTGTCAAAATCAAAGTTTTTTCTATGTTGGAAAAAAATCGAACTTAGTTTTTCGAATAGTCAACCGACAACTAGTTGTCGGTTGACTATTCGGACTTAGTTTTTTTGGGTCAAAATCAAAGTTTTTTCTATGTTGGAAAAAAATCGAACTTAGTTTTTCGAATAGTCAACCGACAACTAGTTGTCAGTTGACTATTCGGACTTAGTTTTTTTGTGTCAAAATCAAAGTTTTTTCTATGTTGGAAAAAAATCGAACTTAGTTTTTCGAATAGTCAACCGACAACTAGTTGTCAGTTGACTATTCGGACTTAGTTTTTTGGGTCAAAATCAAAGTTTTTTCTATGTTGGAAAAAAATCGAACTTAGTTTTTCGAATAGTCAACCGACAACTAGTTGTCAGTTGACTATTCGGACTTAGTTTTTTTGTGTCAAAATCAAAGTTTTTTCTATGTTGGAAAAAAATCGAACTTAGTTTTTCGAATAGTCAACCGACAACTAGTTGTCAGTTGACTATTCGGACTTAGTTTTTTTGGGTCAAAATCAAAGTTTTTTCTATGTTGGAAAAAAATCGAACTTAGTTTTTCGAATAGTCAACCGACAACTAGTTGTCGGTTGACTATTCGGACTTAGTTTTTTTGGGTCAAAATCAAAGTTTTTTCTATGTTGGAAAAAAATCGAACTTAGTTTTTCGAATAGTCAACCGACAACTAGTTGTCAGTTGACTATTCGGACTTAGTTTTTTTGTGTCAAAATCAAAGTTTTTTCTATGTTGGAAAAAAATCGAACTTAGTTTTTCGAATAGTCAACCGACAACTAGTTGTCAGTTGACTATTCGGACTTAGTTTTTTTGGGTCAAAATCAAAGTTTTTTCTATGTTGGAAAAAAATCGAACTTAGTTTTTCGAATAGTCAACCGACAACTAGTTGTCAGTTGACTATTCGGACTTAGTTTTTTTGGGTCAAAATCAAAGTTTTTTCTATGTTGGAAAAAAATCGAACTTAGTTTTTCGAATAGTCAACCGACAACCAGTTGTCAGTTGACTATTCGGACTTAGTTTTTTTGGGTCAAAATCAAAGTTTTTTCTATGTTGGAAAAAAATCGAACTTAGTTTTTCGAATAGTCAACCGACAACTAGTTGTCAGTTGACTATTCAGACTTAGTTTTTTTGTGTCAAAATCAAAGTTTTTTCTATGTTGGAAAAAAATCGAACTTAGTTTTTCGAATAGTCAACCGACAACTAGTTGTCAGTTGACTATTCGGACTTAGTTTTTTTGGGTCAAAATCAAAGTTTTTTCTATGTTGGAAAAAAATCGAACTTAGTTTTTCGAATAGTCAACCGACAACTAGTTGTCAGTTGACTATTCGGACTTAGTTTTTTTGGGTCAAAATCAAAGTTTTTCTATGTTGGAAAAAAATCGAACTTAGTTTTTCGAATAGTCAACCGACAACTAGTTATCAGTTGACTATTCGGACTTAGTTTTTTTGGGTCAAAATCAAAGTTTTTTCTATGTTGGAGGAAAAATCGAAACTTAGTTTTTCGAATAGTCAACCGACAACTAGTTGTCAGTTGACTATTCGGACTTAGTTTTTTTGGGTCAAAATCAAAGTTTTTTCTATGTTGGAAAAAAATCGAACTTAGTTTTTCGAATAGTCAACCGACAACTAGTTGTCAGTTGACTATTCGGACTTAGTTTTTTTGGGTCAAAATCAAAGTTTTTTCTATGTTGGAAAAAAATCGAACTTAGTTTTTCGAATAGTCAACCGACAACTAGTTGTCAGTTGACTATTCGGACTTAGTTTTTTTGGGTCAAAATCAAAGTTTTTTCTATGTTGGAAAAAAATCGAACTTAGTTTTTCGAATAGTCAACCGACAACTAGTTGTCAGTTGACTATTCGGACTTAGTTTTTTTGGGTCAAAATCAAAGTTTTTTCTATGTTGGAAAAAAAATCGAACTTAGTTTTTCAAATAGTCAACCGACAACTAGTTGTCAGTTGACTATTCGGACTTAGTTTTTTTGTGTCAAAATCAAAGTTTTTTCTATGTTGGAAAAAAATCGAACTTAGTTTTTCGAATAGTCAACCGACAACTAGTTGTCAGTTGACTATTCGGACTTAGTTTTTTTGGGTCAAAATCAAAGTTTTTTCTATGTTGGAAAAAAATCGAACTTAGTTTTTCGAATAGTCAACCGACAACTAGTTGTCAGTTGACTATTCGGACTTAGTTTTTTTGGGTCAAAATCAAAGTTTTTTCTATGTTGGAAAAAAATCGAACTTAGTTTTTCGAATAGTCAACCGACAACTAGTTGTCAGTTGACTATTCGGACTTAGTTTTTTTGGGTCAAAATCAAAGTTTTTTCTATGTTGGAAAAAAAATCGAACTTAGTTTTTCGAATAGTCAACCGACAACTAGTTGTCAGTTGACTATTCGGACTTAGTTTTTTTGGTGTCAAAATCAAAGTTTTTTCTATGTTGGAAAAAATCGAACTTAGTTTTTCGAATAGTCAACCGACAACTAGTTGTCAGTTGACTATTCGGACTTAGTTTTTTTGGGTCAAAATCAAAGTTTTTTTCTATGTTGGAAAAAAAATCGAACTTAGTTTTTCGAATAGTCAACCGACAACTAGTTGTCAGTTGACTATTCGGACTTAGTTTTTTTTGTGTCAAAATCAAAGTTTTTTCTATGTGTCGAACTTAGTTTTTCGAATAGTCAACCGACAACTAGTTGTCGGTTGACTATTCGGACTTAGTTTTTTTGGGTCAAAATCAAAGTTTTTTCTATGTTGGAAAAAAATCAGCAGAGTGAAGTTAGTTTGTTTTTCGTTTTTCGTTATTCGACATTCAAGATCAGGTGAAGTTAGTTTGTTTTTCGTTTTTCGTTATTCGTTTTTCGTTATTCGTTTTTCGTTTTTCGACATTCGAACTGGGACCGAATTTCGTATTTTGACATTCTAAATCCCATTTTGACATTCGAACTGGGATGGAATTTCGTATTTTGACATTCAAAATCCTATTTTGACATTCGAACTGGGACCGAATTTCTTATTTTGACATTCAAAATCCCATTTTGACATTCGAACTGGGACCGAATTTCGTATTTTGACATTCAAAATCCTATTTTGACATTCGAACTGGGACCGAATTTCGTATTTTGACATTCAAAATCCTATTTTGACATTCGAACTGGGACCGAATTTCGTATTTTGACATTCAAAATCCTATTTTGACATTCGAGCTGGGACCGAATTTCGTATTTTGACATTCAAAATCCTATTTTGACATCCGAGCTGGGACCGAATTTCTTATTTTGACATTCAAAATCCTATTTTGACATTCGAACTGGGACCGAATTTCTTATTTTGACATTCAAAATCCTATTTTGACATTCGAACTGGGATCGAATTTCTTATTTTGACATTCAAAATCCTATTTTGACATTCGAACTGGGACGGAATTTCGTATTTTGACATTCAAAATCCTATTTTGACATTCGAACTGGGACGGAATTTCGCATTTTGACATTCAAAATCCTATTTTGACATTCGAAATGGGACCGAATTTCTTATTTTGATATTCAAAATCCCATTTTGACATTCGAACTGGGACCGAATTTCGTATTTTGACATTCAAAATCCTATTTTGACATTCGAACTGGGACCGAATTTCGTATTTTGACATTCAAAATCCTATTTTGACTTTCGAACTGGGACCGAATTTCGTATTTTGACATTCAAAATCCTATTTTGACATTCGAACTGGGACCGAATTTCGTATTTTGACATTCAAAATCCTATTTTGACATTCGAGCTGGGACCGAATTTCGTATTTTGACATTCAAAATCCTATTTTGACATTCGAACTGGGACCGAATTTCGTATTTTGACATTCAAAATCCTATTTTGACATTCGAACTGGGACCGAATTTCGTATTTTGACATTCAAAATCCTATTTTGACATTCGAACTGGGACCGAATTTCGTATTTTGACATTCAAAATCCTATTTTGACATTCGAACTGGGACCGAATTTCGTATTTTGACATTCAAAATCCTACTTTGACATTCGAAATGGGACCGAATTTCGTATTTTGACATTCAAAATCCTATTTTGACATTCGAACTGGGACCGAATTTCGTATTTTGACATTCAAAATCCTATTTTGACATTCGAAATGGGACCGAATTTCGTATTTTGACATTCAAAATCCTATTTTGACATTCGAAATGGGACCGAATTTCGTATTTTGACATTCAAAATCCTATTTTGACATTCGAACTGGGACCGAATTTCGTATTTTGACATTCAAAATCCTATTTTGACATTCGAACTGGGACCGAATTTCTTATTTTGTTATTCAAAATCCTATTTTGACATTCAAACTGGGACCGAATTTCGTATTCTGACATTCAAAATCCTATTTTGACATTCGAACTTGGACCGAATTTCTTATTTTGATATTCAAAATCCTATTTTGACATTCGAACTTGGACCGAATTTCGTATTTGGCATTCAAAATCCTATTTTGAGATTCAAACTGGGACCGAATTTCTTATTTTGACATTCAAAATCCTATTTTGACATTCGAACTGGGACCGAATTTCTTATTTTGACAATCAAAATCCTATTTTGACATTCGATTTGGCCTTGAATCTGCTATTTTGATATTCAAAATACTATTTTGACATTCTATTTGGTGAGGAATCTGCTATTTTGATATTCAAAATCCTATTTTGACATTCGAACTGGGACCGAATTTCGTATTTTGACATTCAAAATCCTATTTTGACATTCGAACTGGGACCGAATTTCGTATTTTGACATTCAAAATCCTATTTTGACATTCGAACTGGGACAGAATTTCGTATTTTGACATTCAAAATCCTATTTTGACATTCGAACTGGGACCGAATTTCTTATTTTGACATTCAAAATCCTATTTTGACATTCGAACTGGGACCGAATTTCGTATTTTGACATTCAAAATCCTATTTTGACATTCGAACTGGGACCGAATTTCGTATTTTGACATTCAAAATCCTATTTTGACATTCGAACTGGGACAGAATTTCTGATTTTTACATTCAAAATCCTACTTTGACATTCGAAATGGGACCGAATTTCGTATTTTGACATTCAAAATCCTATTTTGACATTCGAACTGGGACCGAATTTCGTATTTTGACATTCAAAATCCTATTTTGACATTCGAAATGGGACCGAATTTCGTATTTTGACATTCAAAATCCTATTTTGACATTCGAACTGGGACCGAATTTCGTATTTTGACATTCAAAATCCTATTTTGACATTCGAACTGGGACCGAATTTCTTATTTTGTTATTCAAAATCCTATTTTGACATTCAAACTGGGACCGAATTTCGTATTCTGACATTCAAAATCCTATTTTGACATTCGAACTTGGACCGAATTTCTTATTTTGATATTCAAAATCCTATTTTGACATTCGAACTTGGACCGAATTTCGTATTTGGCATTCAAAATCCTATTTTGAGATTCAAACTGGGACCGAATTTCTTATTTTGACATTCAAAATCCTATTTTGACATTCGAACTGGGACCGAATTTCTTATTTTGACAATCAAAATCCTATTTTGACATTCGATTTGGCCTTGAATCTGCTATTTTGATATTCAAAATACTATTTTGACATTCTATTTGGTGAGGAATCTGCTATTTTGATATTCAAAATCCTATTTTGACATTCGAACTGGGACCGAATTTCGTATTTTGACATTCAAAATCCTATTTTGACATTCGAACTGGGACCGAATTTCGTATTTTGACATTCAAAATCCTATTTTGACATTCGAACTGGGACAGAATTTCGTATTTTGACATTCAAAATCCTATTTTGACATTCGAACTGGGACCGAATTTCTTATTTTGACATTCAAAATCCTATTTTGACATTCGAACTGGGACCGAATTTCGTATTTTGACATTCAAAATCCTATTTTGACATTCGAACTGGGACCGAATTTCGTATTTTGACATTCAAAATCCTATTTTGACATTCGAACTGGGACAGAATTTCTGATTTTTACATTCAAAATCCTACTTTGACATTCGAAATGGGACCGAATTTCGTATTTTGACATTCAAAATCCTATTTTGACATTCGAACTGGGACCGAATTTCGTATTTTGACATTCAAAATCCTATTTTGACATTCGAAATGGGACCGAATTTCGTATTTTGACATTCAAAATCCTATTTTGACATTCGAACTGGGACCGAATTTCGTATTTTGACATTCAAAATCCTATTTTGACATTCGAACTGGGACCGAATTTCGTATTTTGACATTCAAAATCCTATTTTGACATTCGAACTGGGACCGAATTTCGTATTTTGACATTCAAAATCCTATTTTGACATTCGAACTGGGACCGAATTTCGTATTTTGACATTCAAAATCCTATTTTGACATTCGAACTGGGACCGAATTTCGTATTTTGACATTCAAAATCCTATTTTGACATTCGAACTGGGACCGAATTTCGTATTTTGACATTCAAAATCCTATTTTGACATTCGAAATGGGACCGAATTTCGTATTTTGACATTCAAAATCCTATTTTGACATTCGAAATGGGACCGAATTTCGTATTTTGACATTCAAAATCCTATTTTGACATTCGAACTGGGACCGAATTTCGTATTTTGACATTCAAAATCCTATTTTGACATTCGAACTGGGACCGAATTTCGTATTTTGACATTCAAAATCCTATTTTGACATTCGAACTGGGACCGAATTTCGTATTTTGACATTAAAAATCTTATTTTGACATTCGAACTGGGACCGAATTTCTTATTTTGACATTCAAAATCCTATTTTGACATTCGAACTGGGACCGAATTTCGTATTTTGACATTCAAAATCCTATTTTGACATTCGAACTGGGACCGAATTTCGTATTTTGACATTCAAAATCCTATTTTGACATTCGAACTGGGACCGAATTTCGTATTTTGACATTCAAAATCCTATTTTGACATTCGAAATGGGACCGAATTTCGTATTTTGACATTCAAAATCCTATTTTGACATTCGAACTGGGACCGAATTTCTTATTTTGACATTCAAAATCCTATTTTGACATTCGAACTGGGACCGAATTTCTTATTTTGTTATTCAAAATCCTATTTTGACATTCAAACTGGGACCGAATTTCGTATTCTGACATTCAAAATCCTATTTTGACATTCGAACTTGGACCGAATTTCTTATTTTGATATTCAAAATCCTATTTTGACATTCGAACTTGGACCGAATTTCGTATTTGGCATTCAAAATCCTATTTTGAGATTCAAACTGGGACCGAATTTCTTATTTTGACATTCAAAATCCTATTTTGACATTCGAACTGGGACCGAATTTCTTATTTTGACAATCAAAATCCTATTTTGACATTCGATTTGGCCTTGAATCTGCTATTTTGATATTCAAAATACTATTTTGACATTCTATTTGGTGAGGAATCTGCTATTTTGATATTCAAAATCCTATTTTGGCTTTCAAATTTGCCAAGTATATGCTATTTTGATATTCAAAATCCTATTTTGACATTCTATTTGGTCAAGAATATGCTATTTTGATATTTGGTAGTGGTCGCCCGTTCAGATTCGTTGGTTTTCCCCTGGTTCTCCGAGCTCCTCCACTACGTTGGACCACATAACGACAACATCCGCGCCTTCAAGAATGCGTATATAAGTTCAATGAGCTTTCTGTGTGATTGAAATAAAATAAACCTTTTTAGTTTGGCTTTGGGGAATCAATAATTCAATGGTTTAAGACATTCTATACAGACATCTCAAGCTATATTCTTTACAATGGTCATCTAAGTGATGTTTTTAAAATTCAGAGAGGAGTAAGACAAGGTGACCCTCTATCTCCATATCTCTTTATTTTATGTGTAGAGCTATTAAGTGCTTCACTAAAAGCCCACCCTGATATTCAAGGCCTAGAAATAAATAACACAGAATATCTGATAAGTCAATATGCTGATGACTCAACTCTTATTTTTGGAGAGGATGAAGTATCACTTAACACTGCCTTAGATATTGTAGATAAATTTGCGGGCTGTTCTGGTCTCCGAGCAAACTTCGATAAAACCCAGGTGTTATGGTTCGGGGCAAAGCGGGGTTGTGGTGAGGAATTAAGAACACAAAAACCAATTATTTGGAACCATGGAGGAAAATTTAAACTTTTAGGGATTGAGTTTGATGTAAATAACGAAGACGTAACAGGTATAAACTTTCCGAAAAAACTTGAATCTGTTAAAAAATTGCTGAACGATTGGTCTTTTAGATCACTGTCACTCCTTGGAAAAATATGTGTGGTAAAAACTTTGGCAATGCCTATTTTGATACAGATATTTACAGTATTACCAACCCCACCAGACAATTTTTTGAAAGATTTAGAAAAACTGTTTTTTTTTTTCATTTATTTGGGATAAAAAAGGAGATAGAATTAAACGCAATGTAATTATTAATAGTAAAAATGAAGGTGGCTTACAAATGCCACATGTCCCTTCTTTTTGCGCAGCATTGAAGATGTCATGGCTAAAAAAAGTTTTAGATGTCAATTATATAACACCATGGAAATCAGTATTGCTTGATACAATGGAAAGATATGGTGGGGATAAAATGTTGTATTTACCAAAGGAAGGCATCTTAACGTTACTACATTATTTTAACTCTTTTTGGAAAAGCACATTGGAAGTTTGGGCAAACCTTGTTAGATATCCTCCCACAACCCCGGACGAAGTTATGTCACAATGTATTTGGTTAAACAATAATATTAAATGCAACGGTAGAAAAGTCATATTACCACATTGGATACAAAAAGGTATTTACTTTATACAGGATCTTATGACAAATGATGGCAGATTTTTCAGTTTTGCAGAGTTCAGAAATACATATCTATTGGATATTAACTTTGTAGAATATTATGGCATGATAGATGCTATACCTCTTGAATGGAAAAGGCTTATAAGAAACCATATTAAGACACAAACTATTATTCAACCGTATGTCAGATTGTTAAAATCTTGTGAAAAATCTACCAAACCTTTTTATCAAATTTTATTAAAAAAGGTGTCAAACAGAAATATAAAAGCTATTACAAAATGGCAAACAGACTTAAATTTAGAGGAAAATGAAAATTGGAATCAGTATTTTTCTATGCTGTATCACACAACTGATGATGCAAAACTTTTGAATTTTCATTACAAATTGTTTCACAGAATAATTTATACAAATAGCAAACTATTTAAATGCAAAATGATTGAAACAGAACTTTGCACATTTTGTAATGAACAAAAAGAAACTTTGATGCATTTATTTTTTGACTGCTGCCATGTTAGAACTTTTTTACTACAATTATTTGAAGAAATCTCAGTGAAATGTAACATTCATTATTTGATGACACCAGACACATGGATATTAAATAAATTTACAGGATCACCCATTGAGATAGATTGTCTTACAATTTGTGCAATTTTGGCAAAATATTATATTTATTGTTGTAAGATAAAAAAATGTATGCCTAATATTACATCTTTCAAACAAAGAATCAAAGTGTACAGTAGTATAGAATTGTATTCGAAGTATATGTATACTGAAAAGAAAGCAGGAAAATTAACAGCAAGATGGTCATGTTTGAAACAGATTTTGGACAATAGCTGATCTTTTGGTAATTTCATTCATGTATACATTGGGAAAACATGTCCTTAAAAAGTATACCCCCTTGAACCCCACTCTTATATAGTAGAACTGGGGTTTACGGGGGTATACCCATTATTTTTGCTCCGGGACATGGGTTGTGGGTGCTCGTTGGAATCGCCTCGCAGAGGCGGTTCTAGCGTGTACCCGCGGTCTGTGTTTTGGGGCAGAAATGAGAAAAATATCAACAATTTTCTTCTGAAAATTTTCATTTTTTACATGTGAAAAAATTCTGTATATTACATGGGCAAGTTTTCGTAATGTATATACATATCTGCTTTTATGAATTCTGGATATTGTATTTGTATTATTATTTTGCCTCTACATAGTATAGGATGATGACAGTGAGACCATCGATTTCAAAATGAGTGGATACCGTGTACGCATGGATACCCTGTGTTTTTAAAAAAGTCGAACCATGTCTGACACATTCCAGCTATGCATAACTACATCTACAATTGTCTGAGAGATACAAAAAACACAGGTTTTTCATGTGGTGACATGTCCTTTAAAATTTTAATAGGCATTTTAATGATGTTTTGCCACCCCCTCTGCAGACGTTGTCATTAGAGAGGGCTGACAGATGTTGCGTTGAAGATGCTCAATATACAGATTGAAGTCGATGTCTTCTTGTCTTGAAATTCTCATAAATGCTCTCTGCTCACATCCTTCTTGTGTATAAGACTACAAACAAATCTATGTATGTATAATGATAACATGTAAAAACTGTCATAAATGAAAAATAAAATTTACAAGCCAAAAAAAACCTTTTTAGTTTGATATTCAAAATCCTATTTTGACATTCGATTTTGTGAAGAATATGCTAGTTTGATATTCAAAATCCTATTTGACAGGCTTTTTTTTTTTTTTTTTTTTTTTTTTTTTTTTTTTTTTTTTTTGTATGTTATAATGTGCATACCCATATTGTTTGTTAAGGGGTGCTCACACCACAGCGTATAGCGCCAGCGTATGACGACGTATGCGACATTTTGTCCATACGTTGGTGTACGTTGCACATGTTCGGCATAAATTTTGCATAAGTTACGGGTACGCTACAATACGCTGTCATACGTTGTCGTGCGCCGTGTACATGCACAAAATTTCCAACGTATGGCGACGTACTGATAATACGTTACTAATAAGTTAGGCGTACGCAACGAATACGCTATGCATAAGTTCACGAACGTTACCTGTAAGTAACTCATACGCTCGCATACGTTGTCATACGCCAAAGCTCTCCTGTATTTTTAGCGTATGAGAAGCGTATTACCAACGTACGAGCAGCGTTCGCCCGGCGCACTCGGAACGTATGCAGCGTATGTGAAACGTGTGAAGAACGTTCTCAGCGTATGCGCAACTTACGCGTAGCGCATTGGTCGGGATTTTATATATAAAAATGGAAGGAATAGGTACTGTGTTCATGATTAAATAGTCACACGGAAGCATCAAAATGGTATACTCGACCAAAAACAATCTGCACAAGTGTGTGTATGGCTAAAATTTTATCCACTGTTATATTATCGCTTGTCAAGATAATATTTTTGTAAGGACGGGATGCCTTCAAAGCTCATATTGAATGGCCCTTTATAAAATTGTCGACATATAAAGTTCCAAAGGTTTTTATACCCCGCCACTTGAAAAAGTGCCGTGTATTATGTTATACCCTCCGCAAAAAATTGCGCTCGAGTGTCCGTCCGTCCGTCTGTCTGTCCGTCCGTCAGCGCTTCGTTTCCGGGCTCTATCTTGAGCATTTATTGACCAATTTTCTTCAAACTTTGTATAGGAGTTCATATTAAGAAGGAGTGGTTTGTGATTGAAGATGAGTAAATTTCGTCAAATATGTGCAGAGTTATGGCCCTTGATTTACGTTAAAATTGCGTTTCCGGGCTCTATCTTGAGCATTTATTGACCAATTTTATTCAAACTTTGTATAGGAGTCAATATTAGGAAGGAGTGGTTTGGGATTGAAGATGAGCAATTATTGATCAATTTTCTTCAGACATAGTATAGGAATTCATATTAGGAAGGAGTGGTTTGGGATTGAATATGGGTAAATTTCGTCAAATAAGTACAGAGTTATAGCCCTTGTTTTACGTTAAAATTTCATTTCTAGGCTCTTTGAGCATTTATTGACCAATTTTCTTCAAAGTTTGTGTAGGAGTTCACATCAGGAAAAAGTGGTTGGGGATTGAAGCTAGATAAATTTCGTCAAAATAATTACAGAGTTATGGCCCTTGATTTACGTTAAAATGTCATTTTGATTATTTATCTTGATTTTTATTGACAATTTTTCTTATCAAATTTTGTATAGGAGTTCATATCAGGAAGGAGTGGTTTGGGATTGAAGATGGGTAATTGTTTTCAAATAAATACAGAGTAAATGCTCTTGATTTATGTAGCAATTTCTTTTCCATGCTCTATCTTGAGCATCTTTAGACCAGTTTGCTTCATCCTTTGTATATGAATTCATATCTGGAAGGTGTGGTTTGGTATTGTAGATTAATGTCATCAAGATATTCTGTGTATTTGTACTAAATTAAATTTGCGTGGCGGGTATCATGCATGCCTGCAGCGCTTTTATTTTTATTTATTTATTTATTTATTTATTTATTTATTTTTTTTTTGTATTTTTTTTTTCAATTCAGTTTAACGTCCCTTTCAAGATTATTTCAACTCATATTATAAGACGGATCAATCGAGAGGTGGGGCAAAACTGACCCATAAACTAATTTCAACCTAATTATAGGAAATGATCCTTCTGAGAAACGATATAAGAACTCCACAAAATGCACCTGAAGAATCAGGTATGTAGATTTCCTTAATCATTTTTCTTTTTCTTTTATTTATTTATTTATTTATTTATTTATTTATTTATTTATTTATTTATTTTTCACTTTTTACTGGATATGTCTAAAGTGCCGGTCCCACTGCGCTTACGATCGCTTAAGATCGCAATACGATTCTCTAAATAATAATTTGTGGATCGTTTCTTTGACCCCAATATGCAAATTAGGTAAGCATAAACACGCTGGAAAACATTTTACATAGTTTGTCTGCGCAGTCTTATCGCAAAACTAATGATTGCGCAATCGTACGATTGCTTACGATTCAGTGGGACTGGCACTTTAGACTCACCTTTTTGACGAACATTTAGTTCGTCAGAAGCACGCTGTGCGTACGTTTGGAAAACGTCAGACGTGCGTTGTACATACGCTCCTTATAAGTCACGAACGTTATGCTAACGCTGGGCGTACGCTGTTATAAGTCATGGTACGCCAGGGATACGTTATGAATAAGCTACTCATACGTTAGACATACGTTTGCGCTAAGCATACGCTTTGCATAAGTTCAGAGAGAGCCTATTCCGGATTTTTAACATAAAATGAACAGCGTATAACAACGTACAACAGCGTACTGGATATTTTTTCATACGCTGCTCATACGTTGGCTAATACGTCAAAGTGGTCTGAACGGGCCTTTAAGTTAATGTAGCTCAGTGACCATCATTAAGGGAATAGATGCTTATCCGGCGTATCGCTTCATCAGAATAGCATGTCCGTGACATGTATACCCCCTTGAACCAAACGTTTGTAGCAAAGCTAGGGTTTGAAGGGGTATACAATTGTTTTGATCCAAAACATAGATTTTGTGGGTACTCGTTAGCAATGCCTCGCCGAGATGGTTGTAACGTGAACACAAAATCCATGTTTCGAGCAAAAATATGGAAAATATCAAACTTTTTCCTCTGAAAATTTTCAATTTGTCGCGGCAGTTCAAATTGCTGAATATTGCATGGTCGAGGTTTCGTAATGCATTCTTATTGCTTTCTCACAACGTATTCATGGTTGTGTTTTGCTACTGGTTGCACCAGTCCCTGTTGATTGCTTACTTTTAACTTTAAACAAACCCAGAACTCAAACAACAACAAACGTAAGAATCATGTTTTAAGCCTAGGTTACATTTGCCCCGATCATCGTACGATGTTTCGGTCTGCGATTTTCCCTACGATTTTTAGACATCGTAGATGATCGTGGGCTACGACGTATGTGTTTAAAATTCATACGGGCATCGTACGATTTCTTTATCTTCCTTTTGTCGACGTTCTGATACAAAAACGCAAGGCCGCATCGTACGGTTGCCGTAGGTCTCCGCAGATTTTAAGTGGATATCGTACGGATCTCGTGCGATGTCCGTACGGAGTCCCTATACGTTCTGATACAAACGCAAGGAGGCCGTACGGTAGTCGTAGGGTCTCCGCAGACCTTAAGTGGAAATCGTATAGCTTGCCATGATCGTACGATGCCAATTTTTGCATTTTCGTGCAGTCTCCGTAGGGTGACCTTACGTTGTCACCACGATTATACGACTTCCTACGAACTCCGTAGCCTCTACGATTTTGTAATAGTCTGCACTATTACAGATTTTTAAAATCGTAAGACCGTAGCCCGTAGATACGTCGTAGGGCATAATACAGGCGCCATACGGAGACCCTGCGATGATCGAGCGGTTACCGCACGATTTTTGTACGATAATTTGTGGACAAAAATCGTACAGTTATCGTAGGGAGGCCGCAACGGGTTCCATAGTATGTTACATTTGCCCAGATCGTTGTACGATTTTTCGGTCTGCGATTTTCCCTACGCTTTTTTCAACATCGAAGGTGATCATGGGCTACGACGTAGGTGTTTACAATTCATATGGGCACCGTACTATTTCTTGTTCTGGCTTTCTTCGATGTTTTGAGTCAGAACCTCTTGGAGATCTTAGGGAAATGGTAGGGTCTCAACACACTTAAAGTGGAAATCGTACGAAGCCGGTGCGATGCCCGTGAGGAGTCCTTACGATTTCTGACTCAGCCCTTGCGATCTCCCTACGATAGTCGTACGATGTTAGGTGTCCGTCCGTCTTTCGTGTACTACCAAACGTGTACAACCTCACAGTGCATCATGGCTAGGGCAAGCGGTTCACACAAGAAACATCACAGAATTATACAGATGACGGGGAAGCAAACCGCACTGAGCAACAGGATTGTGCAGTTCTTCGAAGACAGGCCGTACTTCTATGATATTTCAAACGAACAATAGAACAACAAAGAATTGAAAGACTCAGAACTGCAGCAGTTTGCCGACACTATCGACAGGAAACGTAATAGCTCTGTCACACATTCACGTATCAGCGGCGTATCGCTCGCGTATCTATGAAAATGTCAATACGCCGAGGTCTGAGCCGTATTTTGCTCGTGCGACGTATGTACCACGTATGTGTGACGTTCCTGCTACGTTCCCGTGGCGTATACGTGACGTATCTGAACTCGTATGGAATTTCACTTTCGTATGTACGGCGTATCAAGGCGTATGTGCTACGTATGTGTGACGTATGTATGGCTTATGAAGTGTACGCGTGACGAATATACGACGTATGTACTACGTTCCATTCTTATCTGCGGCGTATCTGCTTTGCACCAATTGCTTTTTAATACCTATGAGAACAAACGATTGTGTTCACTTTGTTCATGCAGTTCGCATATTATAGCTATCAATTATCAGGGGTCGAAGATGCCACCGGAGAAATCTAGAGCAACACCGAAGGAAAAAAAAAACAAATGTGGTGGTGGTGGGGGAGGGGGGCATCTCCTAGTTCCCCATCCTGGTCGTAAGAGGACATTAACAAAGATAGAGGCTACACCAAGCATAGCCCTGAAAGAACCCTGCATGGCACTCAGAACCGTGAGAAACAACTGATCCATGGCTTCGGAAAAACGAAAACATGCATATAGAAGCATTAAGATTCTCTTAAAAAGCCACAAAATGTTCCCAATACGTCACACATACTCCACAGCAGCGAAACGTGCGTAGCACATACGTAGCACATACGCCATTGATACGCGAGATACGCCACACGTACGTCGCTGATAGAAACAAAAAGAGAGTCGATGATACGCCACACATACGTCACACATACGTTGCAGATACGAAAGGTACGCTGTACATACGTCACGGTTACGTGACATCTTAACCGCGACGTACGTGTGGCGTATGAGGAGTATGAGCTACGTATCTACGGCGTACCTGCCATGTTGCTTTCTATGTACCACGTATGTGTGACGTATGTACGGCGTATCCGACCTGCCACGTACGTGCCACGAATTTTTAAGTGCACACAAGAAAACGTAGCACCTCGGCGTATGAGGAGTTTGAGCTACGTATTCTCACGTATGTACGTACGCGTGACATACCTTTCGTATCTCGATAAGCCGTAGATACGTGAGTCGATACGCGATAGTGTGACAGCGGTTTAAGTATAGGGAAAGTGTTCTCTTTAAACATCGAAAGAAAAACTTAATTATTATCGTATTCTGTTGTAGGTTCGCTTATAAGCTATTGAAAATAGCTGCATGCACGAGTACTCTCACTGGGCATGAGTATTCACAACTTTCGGAAAAAAGCTACAGCGACTTCGGTTTACAAGAAACAAATATCCTCCCTGTGGCGAATAATTATGTTCAGCGGCTGTTTGGTTCAGATTTTAGAATCATGCGCATTTTCATGGGATGTGGCATGTAGCTGGTTGTTAGGCAGTCTACCGTACTGAGCTGACGGGTCCCATTTGGCTTCACCAAGAAAGGTATCATGTTCGCCAAATCTCGTCGGGCCATCGGACATGATCGATAAAAACCGCCCTGGGCCGACTTATATTTCTGAACGCAAGACACTGTGAACGACGTCATTTTTGGTCGAAATTTGTTCGAAACGTAAGGTCATGAAACTGATCGTTTCGGTTCATTCTTGTCCATTCGGTTTTATTTTGACTGGTTGTCATTGTCGCAAAATATTCGTGATCTATCCATATGATGACCGCACGATACCCGTACGATTGTAATAACCTTGCGATATAGCCGTACGTATGTCGCACGATCACCCTGAAGGTCTACAATTATCTTACGATTTTAGTCCCCAACTTATCATAAAAACCGTGCGGTGACCGCTCGATCACCGCATGGTTTCCGTAAGGCGCCCGTACGATACTACCTACGACGTGTCTACGGGCTACGGTCTTACATTTTTTAAAAAATTATAAAATTGCAGACTACTACAAAATCGTACTGGAGGCTACGGAGATCGTAGAAAGCCGTAGGAAGTCGTAGAATCGTAGGAACATCGTAGGGTCACCCTGTGGAGACCGCACGAAAATGCAAAAAATGACATCGCACGATCATCGCAAGCTAATCGTAGGCCAAATATAACCTAGTCTCTACTCATAGCATTTATCAATTACAAGCAATTACTGTAAAAAAATCTCTAACAGTTTTCCCACTAATGTTTTGGTAACACTAGCACTTACGGATAGTTTCGGATGAAATTTTTAAACCTTTTTGAGCTAAGCTAAAATAATTTGACTGGGGTTAGATAAGGGTACTTAAGGATGAACATATTATATCCTTAAGTACCCTTGTCTTGCATAAATTCGTCACAAAATCTTAGCTATGCCACAAAAATATCCACAAAAATATCAGAATTTCACCCAAACTATTCTTAAGAAATAGTGTGACATACGCCCCTGTCTCACTGGAATGCGAGAACTGGAGACAAAATGTTGCGGCGACAGGTTCGCGACACTCGCGCGACAGTCTTGCGAAATATTTTGGCATAAAATTTTTTAACATGTTTAAAACTTTCGCGACCAGTTCTCGACTAGTTAAGCTAGTATCACACTGGCATGCGAATTTAATCTAGTATTCTGCTGGCATGCGAATGTCCCTCGACTGTTTTGCGAATTTAATCGGACTTTCGCACGACAATCGTGCGAGTGTCGCACGAGTGTCGTGAGAATTTTCAAGTGTCGCGAACAGGTCGCGAAGGTTTTGAACATGTTTAAAAATTTAATGCAATTTTTTTTTTCAAAATGTTTCGCAAGACTGTCGCGTGCGCGACTGTCTTGAAACAGTCGTACGACGTTTGAATGTCAAAATACGAAATTCGGTCCCAGATCGAATGTCATAATAGGATTTTGAATGTCAAAATACGAAATTCGGTCCCAGTTCGAATGTCAAAATAGGATTTTGAATGTCAAAATACGAAATTCGGTCCCAGTTCGAATGTCAAAATAGGATTTTGAATGTCAAAAGTTCGAATGTCGAAATAGGATTTTGAAAGTCAAAATACGAAATTCGGTCCCAGTTCGAATGTCAAAATAGGATTTTGAATGTCAAAATACGAAATTCGGTCCCAGTTCGAATGTCAAAATAGGATTTTGAATGTCAAAATAAGAAATTCGGACCCAGTTCGAATGTCAAAATAGGATTTTGAATGTCAAAATAAGAAATTCGGTCCCAGTTCGAATGTCAAAATAGGATTTTGAATGTCAAAATAAGAAATTCGGTCCCAGTTCGAATGTCAAAATAGGATTTTGAATGTCAAAATACGAAATTCGGTCCAAGTTCGAATGTCAAAATAGGATTTTGAATGTCAAAATACGAAATTCGGTCCCAGTTCGAATGTCAAAATACGATTTTGAATGTCAAAATACGAAATTCGGTCCCAGTTCGAATGTCAAAATAGGATTTTGAATGTCAAAATACGAAATTCGGTCCCAGTTCGAATGTCAAAATAGGATTTTGAATGTCAAAATACGAAATTCGATCCCAGTTCGAATGTCAAAATAGGATTTTGAATGTCAAAATACGAAATTCGGTCCCAGTTCGAATGTCAAAATAGGATTTTGAATGTCAAAATAAGAAATTCGGTCCAAGTTCGAATGTCAAAATAGGATTTTGAATGTCAAAATACGAAATTCGGTCCAAGTTCGAATGTCAAAATAGGATTTTGAATGTCAAAATAAGAAATTCGGTCCCAGTTCGAATGTCAAAATAGGATTTTGAATGTCAAAATAAGAAATTCGGTCCAAGTTCAAATGTCAAAATAGGATTTTGAATGTCAAAATAAGAAATTCGGTCCAAGTTCGAATGTCAAAATAGGATTTTGAATGTCAAAATAAGAAATTCGGTCCCAGTTCGAATGTCAAAATAGGATTTTGAATGTCAAAATAAGAAATTCGGTCCAAGTTCGAATGTCAAAATAGGATTTTGAATGTCAAAATAAGAAATTCGGCCCCAGTTCGAATGTCAAAATAGGATTTTGAATGTCAAAATAAGAAATTCGGTCCAAGTTCGAATGTCAAAATAGGATTTTGATTGTCAAAATACGAAATTCGGTCCCAGTTCGAATGTCAAAATAGGATTTTGAATGTCAAACTACGAAATTCGGTCCCAGTTCGAATGTCAAAATAGGATTTTGAATGTCAAAATAGGATTTTGAATGTCAAAATAAGAAATTCGGTCCCAGTTCGAAAGTCAAAATAGGATTTTTAATGTCAAAATAAGAAATTCGGTCCCAGTTCGAATGTCAAAATAGGATTTTGAATGTCAAAATAAGAAATTCGGTCCCAGTTCGAATGTCAAAATAGGATTTTGAATGTCAAAATACGAAATTCGGTCCCAGTTCGAATGTCAAAATAGGATTTTGAAGGTCAAAATACGAAATCCGGTCCCAGTTCGAATGTCAAAATAGGATTTTGAATGTCAAAATACGAAATTCGGTCACAGTTCGAATGTCAAAATAGGATTTTGAATGTCAAAATACGGAATTCGGTCCCAGTTCGAATGTCAAAATAGGATTTTGAATGTCAAAATACGAAATTCGGTCCCAGTTCGAATGTCAAAATAGGATTTTGAATGTCAAAATACGAAATTCGGTCCCAGTTCGAATGTCAAAATAGGATTTTGAATGTCAAAATACGAAATTCGGTCCCAGTTCGAATGTCAAAATAGGATTTTGAATGTCAAAATACGAAATTCGGTCCCAGTTCGAATGTCAAAATAGGATTTTGAATGTCAAAATACGAAATTCGGTCCCAGTTCGAATGTCAAAATAGGATTTTGAATGTCAAAATACGAAATTCGGTCCCAGTTCGAATGTCAAAATAGGATTTTGAATGTCAAAATACGAAATTCGGTCCCAGTTCGAATGTCAAAATAGGATTTTGAATGTCAAAATACGAAATTCGGTCCCAGTTCGAATGTCAAAATAGGATTTTGAATGTCAAAATACGAAATTCGGTCCCAGTTCGAATGTCAAAATAGGATTTTGAATGTCAAAATACGAAATTCGGTCCCAGTTCGAATGTCAAAATAGGATTTTGAATGTCAAAATACGAAATTCGGTCCCAGTTCGAATGTCAAAATAGGATTTTGAATGTCAAAATACGAAATTCGGTCCCAGTTCGAATGTCAAAATAGGATTTTGAATGTCAAAATACGAAATTCGGTCCCAGTTCGAATGTCAAAATAGGATTTTGAATGTCAAAATAAGAAATTCGGTCCAAGTTCGAATGTCAAAATAGGATTTTGAATGTCAAAATACGAAATTCGGTCCCAGTTCGAATGTCACAATAGGATTTTGAATGTCAAAATACGAAATTCGGTCCCAGTTCGAATGTCAAAATAGGATTTTGAATGTCAAAATACGAAATTCGGTCCCAGTTCGAATGTCAAAATAGGATTTTGAATGTCAAAATACGAAATTCGGTCCCAGTTCGAATGTCAAAATAGGATTTTGAATGTCAAAATACGAAATTCGGTCCCAGTTCGAATGTCAAAATAGGATTTTGAATGTCAAAATACGAAATTCGGTCCCAGTTCGAATGTCAAAATAGGATTTTGAATGTCAAAATACGAAATTCGGTCCCAGTTCGAATGTCAAAATAGGATTTTGAATGTCAAAATACGAAATTCGGTCCCAGTTCGAATGTCAAAATAGGATTTTGAATGCCAAAATACGAAATTCTGTCCAAGTTCGAATGTCAAAATAGGATTTTGAATGTCAAAATAAGAAATTCGGTCCAAGTTCAAATGTCAAAATAGGATTTTGAATGTCAAAATAAGAAATTCGGTCCAAGTTCGAATGTCAAAATAGGATTTTGAATGTCAAAATAAGAAATTCGGTCCCAGTTCGAATGTCAAAATAGGATTTTGAATGTCAAAATAAGAAATTCGGTCCAAGTTCGAATGTCAAAATAGGATTTTGAATGTCAAAATAAGAAATTCGGCCCCAGTTCGAATGTAAAAATAGGATTTTGAATGTCAAAATAAGAAATTCGGTCCAAGTTCGAATGTCAAAATAGGATTTTGATTGTCAAAATACGAAATTCGGTCCCAGTTCGAATGTCAAAATAGGATTTTGAATGTCAAACTACGAAATTCGGTCCCAGTTCGAATGTCAAAATAGGATTTTGAATGTCAAAATAGGATTTTGAATGTCAAAATAAGAAATTCGGTCCCAGTTCGAAAGTCAAAATAGGATTTTGAATGTCAAAATAAGAAATTCGGTCCCAGTTCGAATGTCAAAATAGGATTTTGAATGTCAAAATACGAAATTCGGTCCCAGTTCGAATGTCAAAATAGGATTTTGAATGTCAAAATACGAAATTCGTCCCCAGTTCGAATGTCAAAATAGGATTTTGAATGTCAAAATACGAAATTCGGCCCCAGTACGAATGTCAAAATAGGATTTTGAATGTCAAAATACGAAATTCGGTCCCAGTTCGAATGTCAAAATAGGATTTTGAATGTCAAAATACGAAATTCGGTCACAGTTCGAATGTCAAAATAGGATTTTGAATGTCAAAATACGAAATTCGGTCACAGTTCGAATGTCAAAATAGGATTTTGAATGTCAAAATACGAAATTCGGTCCCAGTTCGAATGTCAAAATAGGATTTTGAATGTCAAAATACGAAATTCGGTCCCAGTTCGAATGTCAAAATGGGATTTTGAATGTCAAAATACGAAATTCGGTCCCAGTTCGAATGTCAAAATAGGATTTTGAATGTCAAAATACGAAATTCGGTCCCAGTTCGAATGTCAAAATAGGATTTTGAAAGTCAAAATACGAAATTCGGTCCCAGTTCGAATGTCAAAATAGGATTTTGAATGTCAAAATACGAAATTCGGTCCAAGTTCGAATGTCAAAATAGGATTTTGAATGTCAAAATAAGAAATTCGGTCCAAGTTCGAATGTCAAAATAGGATTTTGAATGTCAAAATAAGAAATTCGGCCCAAGTTCGAATGTCAAAATAGGATTTTGAATGTCAAAATAAGAAATTCGGTCCTAGTTCGAATGTCAAAATAGGATTTTGAATGTCAAAATACGAAATTCGGTCCCAGTTCGAATGTCAAAATAGGATTTTGAATGTCAAAATACGAAATTCGGTCCCAGTTCGAATGTCAAAATAGGATTTTGAATGTCAAAATAAGAAATTCGGTCCTAGTTCGAATGTCAAAATAGGATTTTGAATGTCAAAATACGAAATTCGGTCCCAGTTCGAATGTCAAAATAGGATTTTGAATGTCAAAATACGAAATTCGGTCCCAGTTCGAATGTCAAAATAGGATTTTGAATGTCAAAATACGAAATTCGGTCCCAGTTTGAATCTCAAAATAGGATTTTGTATGTCAAAATACGAAATTCGGTCCCAGTTCGAATGTCAAAATAGGATTTTGAATGTCAAAATACGAAATTCGGTCCCAGTTCGAATGTCAAAATAGGATTTTGAATGTCAAAATACGAAATTCGGTCCAAGTTCGAATGTCAAAATAGGATTTTGAATGTCAAAATACGAAATTCGGTCCCAGTTCGAATGTCAAAATAGGATTTTGAATGTCAAAATACGAAATTCGGTCCCAGTTCGAATGTCAAAATAGGATTTTGAATGTCAAAATAAGAAATTCGGTCCCAGTTCGAATGTCAAAATAGGATTTTGAATGTCAAAATACGAAATTCGGTCCCAGTTCGAATGTCAATATAGGATTTTGAATGTCAAAATACGAAATTCGGTCCCAGTTCGAATGTCAAAATAGGATTTTGAATGTCAAAATACGAAATTCGGTCCCAGTTCGAATGTCAAAATAGGATTTTGAATGTCAAAATACGAAATTCGGTCCAAGTTCGAATGTCAAAATAGGATTTTGAATGTCAAAATACGAAATTCGGTCCCAGTTCGAATGTCAAAATAGGATTTTGAATGTCAAAATAAGAAATTCGGTCCAAGTTCGAATGTCAAAATAGGATTTTGAATGTCAAAATAAGAAATTCGGTCCCAGTTCGAATGTCAAAATAGGATTTTGAATGTCAAAATACGAAATTCGGTCCAAGTTCGAATGTCAAAATAGGATTTTGAATGTCAAAATACGCAATTCGGTCCCAGTTCGAATGTCAAAATAGGATTTTGAATGTCAAAATACGAAATTCGGTCCCAGTTTGAATGTCAAAATAGGATTTTGAATGTCAAAATACGAAATTCGGTCCCAGTTCGAATGTCAAAATAGGATTTTGAATGTCAAAATACGAAATTCGGTCCCAGTTCGAATGTCAAAATAGGATTTTGAATGTCAAAATACGAAATTCGGTCCCAGTTCGAATGTCAAAATAGGATTTTGAATGTCAAAATACGAAATTCGGTCCCAGTTCGAATGTCAAAATAGGATTTTGAATGTCAAAATGTAATTCGGTCCAAGTTCGAATGTCAAAATAGGATTTTGAATGTCAAAATACGAAATTCGGTCCCAGTTCGAATGTCAAAATAGGATTTTGAATGTCAAAATAAGAAATTCGGTCCAAGTTCGAATGTCAAAATAGGATTTTGAATGTCAAAATAAGAAATTCGGTCCCAGTTCGAATGTCAAAATAGGATTTTGAATGTCAAAATACGAAATTCGGTCCAAGTTCGAATGTCAAAATAGGATTTTGAATGTCAAAATACGAAATTCGGTCCCAGTTCGAATGTCAAAATAGGATTTTGAATGTCAAAATACGAAATTCGGTCCCAGTTCGAATGTCAAAATAGGATTTTGAATGTCAAAATACGAAATTCGGTCCCAGTTCGAATGTCAAAATAGGATTTTGAATGTCAAAATACGAAATTCGGTCCCAGTTCGAATGTCAAAATAGGATTTTGAATGTCAAAATACGAAATTCGGTCCCAGTTCGAATGTCAAAATAGGATTTTGAATGTCAAAATACGAAATTCGGTCCCAGTTCGAATGTCAAAATAGGATTTTGAATGTCAAAATACGAAATTCGGCCCCAGTTCGAATGTCAAAATAGGATTTTGAATGTCAAAATACGAAATTCGGTCCCAGTTCGAATGTCAAAATAGGATTTTGAATGTCAAAATACGAAATTCGGTCCCAGTTCGAATGTCAAAATAGGATTTAGAATGTCAAAATACGAAATTCGGTCCCAGTTCGAATGTCAAAATAGGATTTTGAATGTCAAAATACGAAATTCGGTCCCAGTTCGAATGTCAAAATAGGATTTTGAATGTCAAAATACGAAATTCGGTCCCAGTTCGAATGTCAAAATAGGATTTTGAATGTCAAAATACGAAATTCGGTTCCAGTTCGAATGTCAAAATAGGATTTTGAATGTCAAAATACGAAATTCGGTCCCAGTTCGAATGTCAAAATAGGATTTTGAATGTCAAAATACGAAATTCGGTCCCAGTTCGAATGTCAAAATAGGATTTTGAATGTCAAAATAAGAAATTCGGTCCAAGTTCGAATGTCAAAATAGGATTTTGAATGTCAAAATACGAAATTCGGTCCCAGTTCGAATGTCAAAATAGGATTTTGAATGTCAAAATACGAAATTCGGTCCCAGTTCGAATGTCAAAATAGGATTTTGAATGTCAAAATACGAAATTCGGTCCCAGTTCGAATGTCAAAATAGGATTTTGAATGTCAAAATACGAAATTCGGTCCCAGTTCGAATGTCAAAATAGGATTTTGAATGTCAAAATACGAAATTCGGTCCCAGTTCGAATGTCAAAATAGGATTTTGAATGTCAAAATACGAAATTCGGTCCCAGTTCGAATGTCAAAATAGGATTTTGAATGTCAAAATACGAAATTCGGTCCCAGTTCGAATGTCAAAATAGGATTTTGAATGTCAAAATGCGAAATTCGGTCCCAGTTCGAATGTCAAAATAGGATTTTGAATGTCAAAATACGAAATTCGGCCCAAGTTCGAATGTCAAAATAGGATTTTGAATGTCAAAATACGAAATTCGGTCCAAGTTCGAATGTCAAAATAGGATTTTGAATGTCAAAATACGAAATTCGGTCTCAGTTCGAATGTCAAAATAGGATTTTGAATGTCAAAATACGAAATTCGGTCCCAGTTCGAATGTCAAAATAGGTTTTTGAATGTCAAAATACGAAATTCGGTCCCAGTTCGAATGTCAAAATACGATTTTGAATGTCAAAATACGAAATTCGGTCCAAGTTCGAATGTCAAAATAGAATTTTGAATGTCAAAATACGAAATTCGGTCCCATTTCGAATGTCAAAATAGGATTTTGAATGTCAAAATAAGAAATTCGGTCCCAGTTCGAATGTCAAAATAGGATTTTGAATGTCAAAATACGAAATTCGGTCCCAGCTCGAATCGGTCCCAGTTCGAATGTCAAAATAGGATTTTGAATGTCAAAATAAGAAATTCGGTCCCAGCTCGAATGTCAAAATAGGATTTTGAATGTCAAAATACGAAATTCGGTCCCAGCTCGAATGTCAAAATAGGATTTTGAATGTCAAAATACGAAATTCGGTCCCAGTTCGAATGTCAAAATAGGATTTTGAATGTCAAAATACGAAATTCGGTCCCAGTTCGAATGTCAAAATAGGATTTTGAATGTCAAAATACGAAATTCGGTCCCAGTTCGAATGTCAAAATGGGATTTTGAATGTCAAAATAAGAAATTCGGTCCCAGTTCGAATGTCAAAATAGGATTTTGAATGTCAAAATACGAAATTCCATCCCAGTTCGAATGTCAAAATGGGATTTAGAATGTCAAAATACGAAATTCGGTCCCAGTTCGAATGTCGAAAAACGAAAAACGAATAACGAAAAACGAATAACGAAAAACGAAAAACAAACTAACTTCACCTGATCTTGAATGTCGAATAACGAAAAACGAAAAACAAACTAACTTCACTCTGCTGATTTTTTTCCAACATAGAAAAAACTTTGATTTTGACCCAAAAAAACTAAGTCCGAATAGTCAACTGACAACTAGTTGTTGGTTGACTATTCGAAAAACTAAGTTCGATTTTTTTCCAACATAGAAAAAACTTTGATTTTGACCCAAAAAAAACTAAGTCCGAATAGTCAACTGACAACTAGTTGTCGGTTGACTATTCGAAAAACTAAGTTCGATTTTTTTCCAACATAGAAAAAACTTTGATTTTGACGCAAAAAAAAATAAGTCCGAATAGTCAACTGACAACTAGTTGTCGGTTGACTATTCGAAAAACTAAGTTCGATTTTTTTCCAACATAGAAAAAACTTTGATTTTGACCCAAAAAAACTAAGTCCAAATAGTCAACTGACAACTAGTTGTCGGTTGACTATTCGAAAAACTAAGTTCGATTTTTTTCCAACATAGAAAAAACTTTGATTTTGACCCAAAAAAACTAAGTCCGAATAGTCAACTGACAACTAGTTGTCGGTTGACTATTCGAAAAACTAAGTTCGATTTTTTTCCAACATAGAAAAAACTTTGATTTTGACGCAAAAAAAATAAGTCCGAATAGTCAACTGACAACTAGTTGTCGGTTGACTATTCGAAAAACTAAGTTCGATTTTTTTCCAACATAGAAAAAACTTTGATTTTGACCCAAAAAAACTAAGTCCGAATAGTCAACTGACAACTAGTTGTCGGTTGACTATTCGAAAAACTAAGTTCGATTTTTTTCCAACATAGAAAAAACTTTGATTTTGACCCAAAAAAACTAAGTCCGAATAGTCAACTGACAACTAGTTGTCGGTTGACTATTCGAAAAACTAAGTTCGATTTTTTTCCAACATAGAAAAAACTTTGATTTTGACCCAAAAAAACTAAGTCCGAATAGTCAACTGACAACTAGTTGTCGGTTGACTATTCGAAAAACTAAGTTCGATTTTTTTCCAACATAGAAAAAACTTTGATTTTGACCCAAAAAAACTAAGTCCGAATAGTCAACCGACAACTAGTTGTCGGTTGACTATTCAAAAAACTAAGTTCGATTTTTTTCCAACATAGAAAAAACTTTGATTTTGACCCAAAAAAACTAAGTCCGAATAGCCAACCGACAACTAGTTGTCGGTTGACTATTCGAAAAACTAAGTTCGATTTTTTTCCAACATAGAAAAAACTTTGATTTTAAACCAAAAAAACTAAGTCCGAATAGTCAACTGACAACTAGTTGTCGGTTGACTATTCGAAAAACTAAGTTCGATTTTTTTCCAACATAGAAAAAACTTTGATTTTGACACAAAAAAACTAAGTCCGAATAGTCAACTGACAACTAGTTGTCGGTTGACTATTCGAAAAACTTTTTTTCCAACATAGAAAAAACTTTGATTTTGACCCAAAAAAACTAAGTCCGAATAGTCAACTGACAACTAGTTGTCGGTTGACTATTCGAAAAACTAAGTTCGATTTTTTTCCAACATAGAAAAAACTTTGATTTTGACCCAAAAAAACTAAGTCCGAATAGTCAACTGACAACTAGTTGTCGGTTGACTATTCGAAAAACTAAGTTCGATTTTTTTCCAACATAGAAAAAACTTTGATTTTGACCCAAAAAAACTAAGTCCGAATAGTCAACTGACAACTAGTTGTCGGTTGACTATTCGAAAAACTAAGTTCGATTTTTTTCCAACATAGAAAAAACTTTGATTTTGACGCAAAAAAAATAAGTCCGAATAGTCAACTGACAACTAGTTGTCGGTTGACTATTCGAAAAACTAAGTTCGATTTTTTTCCAACATAGAAAAAACTTTGATTTTGACCCAAAAAAACTAAGTCCAAATAGTCAACTGACAACTAGTTGTCGGTTGACTATTCGAAAAACTAAGTTCGATTTTTTTCCAACATAGAAAAAACTTTGATTTTGACCCAAAAAAACTAAGTCCGAATAGTCAACTGACAACTAGTTGTCGGTTGACTATTCGAAAAACTAAGTTCGATTTTTTTCCAACATAGAAAAAACTTTGATTTTGACGCAAAAAAAATAAGTCCGAATAGTCAACTGACAACTAGTTGTCGGTTGACTATTCGAAAAACTAAGTTCGATTTTTTTCCAACATAGAAAAAACTTTGATTTTGACCCAAAAAAACTAAGTCCGAATAGTCAACTGACAACTAGTTGTCGGTTGACTATTCGAAAAACTAAGTTCGATTTTTTTCCAACATAGAAAAAACTTTGATTTTGACCCAAAAAAACTAAGTCCGAATAGTCAACTGACAACTAGTTGTCGGTTGACTATTCGAAAAACTAAGTTCGATTTTTTTCCAACATAGAAAAAACTTTGATTTTGACCCAAAAAAACTAAGTCCGAATAGTCAACTGACAACTAGTTGTCGGTTGACTATTCGAAAAACTAAGTTCGATTTTTTTCCAACATAGAAAAAACTTTGATTTTGACCCAAAAAAACTAAGTCCGAATAGTCAACTGACAACTAGTTGTCGGTTGACTATTCGAAAAACTAAGTTCGATTTTTTTCCAACATAGAAAAAACTTTGATTTTGACCCAAAAAAACTAAGTCCGAATAGTCAACTGACAACTAGTTGTCGGTTGACTATTCGAAAAACTAAGTTCGATTTTTTTCCAACATAGAAAAAACTTTGATTTTGACCCAAAAAAACTAAGTCCGAATAGTCAACCGACAACTAGTTGTCGGTTGACTATTCAAAAAACTAAGTTCGATTTTTTTCCAACATAGAAAAAACTTTGATTTTGACCCAAAAAAACTAAGTCCGAATAGCCAACCGACAACTAGTTGTCGGTTGACTATTCGAAAAACTAAGTTCGATTTTTTTCCAACATAGAAAAAACTTTGATTTTAAACCAAAAAAACTAAGTCCGAATAGTCAACTGACAACTAGTTGTCGGTTGACTATTCGAAAAACTAAGTTCGATTTTTTTCCAACATAGAAAAAACTTTGATTTTGACACAAAAAAACTAAGTCCGAATAGTCAACTGACAACTAGTTGTCGGTTGACTATTCGAAAAACTTTTTTTCCAACATAGAAAAAACTTTGATTTTGACCCAAAAAAACTAAGTCCGAATAGCCAACCGACAACTAGTTGTCGGTTGACTATTCGAAAAACTAAGTTCGATTTTTTTCCAACATAGAAAAAACTTTGATTTTGACGCAAAAAAAATAAGTCCGAATAGTCAACTGACAACTAGTTGTCGGTTGACTATTCGAAAAACTAAGTTCGATTTTTTTCCAACATAGAAAAAACTTTGATTTTGACCCAAAAAAACTAAGTCCGAATAGTCAACTGACAACTAGTTGTCGGTTGACTATTCGAAAAACTAAGTTCGATTTTTTTCCAACATAGAAAAAACTTTGATTTTGACCCAAAAAAACTAAGTCCGAATAGTCAACTGACAACTAGTTGTCGGCTGACTATTCGAAAAACTAAGTTCGATTTTTTTCCAACATAGAAAAAACTTTGATTTTGACCCAAAAAAACTAAGTCCGAATAGTCAACTGACAACTAGTTGTCGGTTGACTATTCGAAAAACTAAGTTCGATTTTTTTCCAACATAGAAAAAACTTTGATTTTGACCCAAAAAAACTAAGTCCGAATAGTCAACTGACAACTAGTTGTCGGTTGACTATTCGAAAAACTAAGTTCGATTTTTTTCCAACATAGAAAAAACTTTGATTTTGACACAAAAAAACTAAGATCGAATAGTCAACTGACAACTAGTTGTCGGTTGACTATTCGAAAAACTAAGTTCGATTTTTTTCCAACATAGAAAAAACTTTGATTTTGACCCAAAAAAACTAAGTCCGAATAGTCAACTGACAACTAGTTGTCGGTTGACTATTCGAAAAACTAAGTTCGATTTTTTTCCAACATAGAAAAAACTTTGATTTTGACACAAAAAAACTAAGTCCGAATAGTCAACTGACAACTAGTTGTCGGTTGACTATTCGAAAAACTAAGTTCGATTTTTTTCCAACATAGAAAAAACTTTGATTTTGACCCAAAAAAAACTAAGTCCGAATAGTCAACTGACAACTAGTTGTCGGTTGACTATTCGAAAAACTAAGTTCGATTTTTTTCCAACATAGAAAAAACTTTGATTTTGACACAAAAAAACTAAGTCCGAATAGTCAACTGACAACTAGTTGTCGGTTGACTATTTGAAAAACTAAGTTCGATTTTTTTCCAACATAGAAAAAACTTTGATTTTGACCCAAAAAAACTAAGTCCGAATAGTCAACTGACAACTAGTTGTCGGTTGACTATTCGAAAAACTAAGTTCGATTTTTTTCCAACATAGAAAAAACTTTGATTTTGACCCAAAAAAAACTAAGTCCGAATAGTCAACTGACAACTAGTTGTCGGTTGACTATTCGAAAAACTAAGTTCGATTTTTTTCCAACATAGAAAAAACTTTGATTTTGACCCAAAAAAAACTAAGTCCGAATAGTCAACTGACAACTAGTTGTCGGTTGACTATTCGAAAAACTAAGTTCGATTTTTTTCCAACATAGAAAAAACTTTGATTTTGACCCAAAAAAACTAAGTCCGAATAGTCAACCGACAACTAGTTGTCGGTTGACTATTCGAAAAACTAAGTTCGATTTTTTTCCAACATAGAAAAAACTTTGATTTTGACCCAAAAAAACTAAGTCCGAATAGTCAACTGACAACTAGTTGTCGGTTGACTATTCGAAAAACTAAGTTCGATTTTTTTCCAACATAGAAAAAACTTTGATTTTGACCCAAAAAAACTAAGTCCGAATAGCCAACCGACAACTAGTTGTCGGTTGACTATTCGAAAAACTAAGTTCGATTTTTTTCCAACATAGAAAAAACTTTGATTTTAACCCAAAAAAACTAAGTCCGAATAGTCAACTGACAACTAGTTGTCGGTTGACTATTCGAAAAACTAAGTTCGATTTTTTTCCAACATAGAAAAAACTTTGATTTTGACACAAAAAAACTAAGTCCGAATAGTCAACCGACAACTAGTTGTCGGTTGACTATTCGAAAAACTAAGTTCGATTTTTTTCCAACATAGAAAAAACTTTGATTTTGACCCAAAAAAACTAAGTCCGAATAGTCAACTGACAACTAGTTGTCGGTTGACTATTCGAAAAACTAAGTTTGATTTTTTTCCAACATAGAAAAAACTTTGATTTTGACCCAAAAAAACTAAGTCCGAATAGTCAACCGACAACTAGTTGTCGGTTGACTATTCGAAAAACTAAGTTCGATTTTTTTCCAACATAGAAAAAACTTTGATTTTAACCCAAAAAAACTAAGTCCGAATAGTCAACTGACAACTAGTTGTCGGTTGACTATTCGAAAAACTAAGTTCGATTTTTTTCCAACATAGAAAAAACTTTGATTTTGACCCAAAAAAACTAAGTCCGAATAGTCAACTGACAACAAGTTGTCGGTTGACTATTCGAAAAACTAAGTTCGATTTTTTTCCAACATAGAAAAAACTTTGATTTTGACACAAAAAAACTAAGTCCGAATAGTCAACTGACAACTAGTTGTCGGTTGACTTCGAAAAACTAAGTTCGATTTTTTTCCAACATAGAAAAAACTTTGATTTTGACCCAAAAAAACTAAGTCCGAATAGTCAACTGACAACTAGTTGTCGGTTGACTATTCGAAAAACTAAGTTCGATTTTTTTCCAACATAGAAAAAACTTTGATTTTGACACAAAAAAACTAAGATCGAATAGTGGCAGAAAAAAGCTAAGTGCAAAGTTGACCAAAAATAACTTAGTTTTTTGAATAGTCAACCGTCAACCGACAACCGACAACTAACTTGACGTTCGTTAAAACCTCGGATTTAAAAGTATAAGGCTTTTATGTTATATACAGGTTTCTAGCTTAAACTCAGGAAACAACCACATGTGCTGGTCGTGTAGGTTATCTTTGTCTTTGTTTTCGTATGTGCAAAATCCAATTTCTGTTGTGTCGCAAACTATAAGCCGGATCATGGGGAAAACACATTTTTGCATATACGAAAACAATGGCGCAGATCATCTGTGCAGTAACTGCACACGACAGCTCAGCTGATCAGCGCCTTTGTTTTCGCTGCACAGATGGTCCCTCTTCTTAATTCCAAGCTTCTAGCCGTCTTCGATGTCTGTACAGGCCGGTTTGTGTCCGACCTGGTCGGAAACCCGGAAATCGAGTTTTCTCGTGTTGCGGCATCATCTACTATTCGATATTGATAGAAGGTATTGACAAAGGCGACAGTTATTGGGATCTCTGAAAGTCACATTACGAAAACTTGCCCATGCAAAATACAGAGATTTTTTTTTTCAACTGTAAAAAGTGAAAATTCCATTCACACATTTTTGATACTTTTAATATTTTTGTTCAAATTATTACTTATGAGTACATGTTAAAACCGCCTTAGCGAGACAGGAGCCAGGAGTACCCACAATCTATGTTTTAGAACAAAGTCAAGAAAATAGCAGACCCATGTATTCATTCAGAATCCATATATACAGGTCCTCATCATAAAGATATTTTGATATCACGGATCCTGCTTTACCTTTCGCAGAATGCACGAAATGCTATCGATAGAATAAAATGCTATTAGATACATGCAGTTTAAAAGTGGTACACATGAGCCAGGCAATGATATGACGTGCAGATCGACGTACATGTTTGATTTCTTTTTTCTTTTTGTTCGTTTTTCACGCTATGTCATTCCTCCTTTTTTCTTCTGTCATGTTTTGGTTTACCTGTGTCAATTATTAAAATTAATGTAACTACAGGTAACCATCTTCTGACTTACGCATTTAAGCATTTTACTTCCATGTCGTAATACCAAACAGCTTCCCAGGCTATTTGTTGTCATAAAATAATACTGTTTTCTAATATCTAGGCCTCTACGTTTCCTCCAATTCTAGAATATGTCATTGTGCATCGTATAAAGCTGTATACGTCACATGGTTTTAACTCGTATAAGCCTGGCGCCAATTGTATGGGACATAGGCTAGCAAACAGTATAGCCCCAGATGTGAAGCCGCAGAACGCGGCGTCTCGTCTGGGGCTATTCTGTTTGTTAAGAGAATTGTTAAAAAATTATATGAACATTTAAAATCATTTCTGATGCCCCTTAAAATGAAATTGGACTTATCCAAATGATAATAATGGGAATATCCATTTGTCAAAAATGGGTTAAAGATGCCACGGATTTAAGCCGATATCATGGCTATCTTTTTTGTTATTTGTCTGCGTGAGGTGAAAGGCAAACATCAGCATCGGTGTTTCTGTTCTATCATTATATTTCCATGAATGTTTTTACAAACGAATTTAGATTTAGAAAAAAAATGTGTTTGACGTAATTTAATACTTCGTGCATATATCAAATTGACGCTTGATATACACATGGTGTATTCAAAATTCAAAATAAAATTGCAATTTGCTTCAAAATACACATGCGTAAAATATGATAGCATTCACACCCGTGTTATATGAATTAAATCCAGTTTGATTACTTTCAAACCGTTTGACCATGTTTGGTTTCGAAAATTGATACAGGACTGTTTTCAACTGGATTGTTTTATATTTTTGGAAGTGGACATTATTTCAGTAAAAAATGAAAAATACGGCGTTCCCTTTTAGCTATTGCTTTAAAGGTTTCAGCCAAAGTACATGTGTAATGCAATGTCCATCCAAACTATTCTGAATATTATTTTACGACGTGATCTGATAAATAAATAGACAGGAAGTGATGGAATGTCGCGATAGTTTGGGAAATTTTACCGTATCAGTGTATAACATTTTGACATGTTCATTATGCTACACTTATCTATTTCCAAATTCCAATTTCAAATCTGTGGAGCATATAACAGACCATCCAGGACTGACAGCTGATACCGACGTAGTTTATCAACCAAATGTAAATGATGTACAGTCCTTGGAACCAATGTGCTCAAAGCTTGGCGTTGATGACTGCGCTAGGTGGACAGACTGTTGCAAAGCTGCCGTGAAATGTTGTGAGAAACAAGCTTCTCAAAGAAGGTCAAATTATTCCGGATCGCCGAGATGCCCGGCTACGTGGGATGGTTGGACTTGTTTTGACGATGCTGAAAATGGAACAACGGTGAAGACGAGCTGTCCTGGGTTCATTCAGTATGGAAGTTTAGAAGGTATGTCGGTTTTTGTATCCTAACAAGGACTAACAAGGGATGGTTCTTCGTCTCTGTAATGTGAAATACCATCTCTGTTTCTTGATTATTAGATTTTCTTTGTGTTGTGCTCTTTCAAATGCATATTCTTCGCGGCGTATCAAGTCAAGAACCTAACGTGATTTCTGATTGTGGTTTCCATGTTGTTGAAGTGTATGCAAGTGTTCTTCTACTCGAACATTTACGGGATGACTTTTTGGATATTTGCTAGATATTTGAAATATATAAGTGAAAAATGAACTTACTGGCAAAAAAAGTTCAATTCACACAACAACGTCGGTATTATTAAATTTCATATTGGCAACTTGCATATGTACATGAATGTATGTTGCGAATTCCAGTACGCTTTATCATAAAAGACTTCCGAGGCGGCCCATAAAAAATATTGGTTTGCTGCGCTCCTACCTACCCATCATATTCGGCCCTACCCAAAAAAAAATTATGGCCGGTCTGGGCCATTTTTTTTTAAAAAAAAAAAAAAAAAAAAAAAAAAAAAAGCTAAAAACAATGATTCAGTTTCAGATAAGTGTTCAAGATCTAATTAAAGCTTCAAACAATATTTTTTAAGTTTATATTTTAACCATACTCATATACTGATAAAGCAAAAATGCTTTTTTTTCTGGTTTACAAAATAATAATAATAATAAAATAAATAGTTAAATAGAATAAGTAAATAATTAATTAAATAAATAAATAATATACCTTCCTACCCGTTCTGAAATTAATGGCACAGTAATCAAAGAATCATTGAAGGATTCTAAAGGATCTCAGTTTTAGGTACGAGGCATTAAGCCATTGTTTGAAACAATTGTAAAATCTGATACACGCCTTAAAGTACGCCCTATTGTTTTTCCTTTACAACGGTGGTAAATTTCGGCCCCGTGCGTTAGTAAAAAAATGAATTTTGGAATTTGCAATAGCAGATAAAGGCCCTGCAAAAAAGTATAGCACAACTATTACATTCAAATTATATTTGTTGCCATGGCAACGCTTAGAAAATCATAGAAATAACACGCTTTGCAATTCTTGGTCCAGTATTTTTTTCACCCTTTAACATCATTTTCAACTACCGGCCCACGCGACGAACAATTTCTTATTAATGAAATAATTATGAAGTATCACCCAAAGATATTGTATACAAAGTATCATTTTGTTGCCGTGTGGGCCGGCACTTAAAAATATAAAAAATGTTCAGAAATTGTAAAAAATAGACCCAAAAGTGCAAAATGTGCTCTATCTATGGTTCTTCTGCGCGTTACCATAGTAACGCTTGTTTGATAAATGAAGAAATTGTTCTGGTTTTCAAAAAGAGGAGACATGTGGCTGTTTTTAGAGAAGTTTTCTCACTTAAATTCCAAAATTTACTTTTAGCAAAATTTGAGTCCAAAAACAGGCGTTAAACACCCTAGGCCTTTGAGTCATTTAGAGCGGGTCTGTCTATTCCCATACACCGGAAATTTTCAAACGATATTTATAAACTCCTTGCTTGGTACATCAAACTTTTATTTGTACAGGATGTTTCAAATGTTGCTTCCTATCGCTTTGACTTGCGTCCCAGTCCGGCACTTGCTGCTACAGGGAGTGATATATTGTAAACTATACTTAAACATTGTTAGTCACGCCCGTGCACTCGCCGTGCATACTACTGAACATGTGTATAAGACCACTTGCTCTCGTTTTTGATGCCCAATGTTGTAATCTAATGTGCTGTGCATAATGGGCCCACCAATGCATTCTTGATTTCAATTAACATCTAGCAATTATGATACTATATTTTTTTTCCTATCAGCAAGCGTTCGAAAAGATGGGAATTGACAAGCCGGCTAATTCCAAACAGCCCTTGCCGTTGCCACAAAATCTGCATGTTTATATCACTTAAAGGATGAATTCTAGTAGGGACCTGGAAGGAAACTCGATGCTGTACGCATTTTCATCGTTCTATCTCCTGGAGAGACTAACTGAAGGGTAACAATACTGACAAAACAATTATTGGCAATTTCTGGTTTGTATTGGTTCAGCATTGTTTGGCAAGACTGCTGTAACAAACCCTGTTTACGGATCTGTTGATAATATCGTGTTTTTACTATAAAATTGTTTAGATTCAATATATAGAGGATATTTGCTTTTTTTAGGTGAATACCAAATATATTTCATCGAGTGAGTTGGAAACATCAGAATTTTCACGAGTGCGCAGCACGAGTGAAAATTTTTATGTTTTCAACTCACGAGATGAAATATATTTGGTATTCACCGAAAGAAAGCAAATTTTCTTTTTCTTTTATACAATACACGGGCATTTTCCAATTCACAAGGCAGTCGGTGAAAATGCAAGAACCAAAAAGTTTTGAAAACACAAATAATTTTGGTACCACATTGTTCCTTACGTTCTAACTAAGAAAATGAATACCCACACTTTATGTTTTTGATGATGAATAACGGAGTTATAGGCGTTTGAATTTCTGAAGTGAGACACGTTTAATGACATCAAGTAAATGGAAACGTCAGAAGTATTCCAAAATCTACAGTGAAGATATAGGCTGATATCAGTCACTAGTGACTTTTGATATCAGTGAGATTTGATATCAGTGAAATTTCATATCAATGAAAATACCAATTTTATCAAGTTTTGATATACATTGGTTTTCACTGTAAAGTATAAAATAAAATATATTATTTTATTCAAAGGTATGTTCACTTCTGTCTTCAAAAATATACAGCCGTTCGGAATCAGACGACCCATTCGTCCGGGTGACCCGGCTCGTTCGGAATTATCCGTCGAAGGTCTAGTAACTTGAAGTCATGTGATCGGTAGGGATGAACAATTAAACCACTCGTGTGATAAATATTCGTTATTGGACTTTCTTTCAGTTGGCATAAAGTTAGGCAAAGACCGTCTCGTTTTCATTTTTTTTTAAATTTACCTTAGCTGTTCGGAAATACCCTAATAATCCGCTCTATTTCGAAATGAAAAAAGGACCCTAATTTCCATTTTGATGGAACGGTGTAGGTACATGTATGTTGCCGTTTATTTACCAATTTTCCCTCTTAAATACAAGATTGAAGCTGTTGAACTGTCAAAGAAATTGTAAGCCAAGAAAACGAGGTCGAAATACACACGCATACTTTCATATCCTTCCAAAGGAAGAAAGATAGCATAAAAATCATTGACAATGCTTATGGCTTCTTAATTCAAAACAACGCCGAAGCTTGATAAAAATGAAGGGTATTTCATGATATTTTATGCATATCTACAATGTAAATAGGCGTGCATATCTACAATGTAAATAGGCGTAAAATAAAATAGCCTTGTTTCCACTAACATGCCGAAGACTGGGTTGAGTCGATAGGTCGGAAAATCTTTTTATTTTTCTTGTATTTTTTTTCTGGAAAAAGGGTTAAAAGGTAAAAAACTTGCTGAAATCAACCCGTAAGTACTGGAAACAAGCATGCGATGACGTTTAAAGCCAGTAGGAAGATAAAAAAAAAAGTGAGTTGAACTAGTATTGTTGAAATTATCGTAGTTTTTAAATCATTGCTGCTTTCCACTTTAAAATGTTGAGGGTCGGTCGGCATGAATATTTTTATTTTATTTTTATTTGCAATAAAAACTGCAGGGTCGGCGCAACAACTCGGTCGGGTTAGTGGAAACAGAACCGTATTTTCTACGGCCTTAGTGTATTATTGAAACAAGAATCTCTTTCTAGTTATTCTTGAGTTAATACCTTTATAGGCCTATACTTAAAACCAGTTTTGAAATGGACTATTCCGAAGTGGGTGTGCTCACTTCTGAATTATTGCAAAAAAGTGTATTTATTGAATTTTGACGAGTTTCAAAAGCTGATGTTTTGATATTATGTGGTCTCTGTAAAAATTAAAAGGTACTCATTTGTCTATATAGTGAGTTTTTGCTTTTCGAAATTTGGTTAAGAAGTACCTGAATCACCCTTGGACTACCAACTTCGAAATACGTCATAAGTCAGGAAGCAGTTTCATTAATTTAATAATGGCGTCCTTTCATGAAGCAGTTTCAATCATGGATTTATATTTAGTGATCATATTTCAGGAGTTATTCATGCTGTATCCTAATAATCATTGTATTAGGATGAAACGTATTCTATTATCAAAGCATTGCTACATAACATAGTGTCAAAGCAACTAGTTTTATTATTTTGGTTGACATTAAATCAATATGGGCTGGTCCATTTGAGACCCGTTACAACATTGCCTTCAATCGAAACGGGGTGTAAAGAAAAGAATGAACATGATTCGCTGCTTTCTGTTTCATAACTGTGTATCATAAATTTTACAAGGAAGGTCCAAATTGGTCATTTTGAAATTATAATGAACAAACTCTAGTACATAGAATGTAGAAATTGAATTGTTTTATTCACTTGACATACCTGTAAAACGTGTTATTCACTATAATAGACTAATCCAAACTTCCAGCACACTTACTACCAATTATCAATGAAGGGTTGCTCCATTTGCTGCACAGGGGTGTAAACAAATGCTTCCGCATGCTTCCGTTGCTTTCTATTTTATAACTCATGTTCATTAATCTCCAATCACGAGAAAATGTCTTTTCAAAGACAACTTGTGAAAAAAATCTAGCATTTAGTATGTGGAACTATATGTAATTTAGTTTGTTTTCTTATTATACCTGTAAGTCAATAGAATGGGCAAATCCAATATTCCAAAAATAGATTGTCTTCCTAGCAATTTGGGTAAAATACATCACCAAGTATGGTGTACTGGAAGGGTCAAAATGACCGAAGTGGTAAACCGAGCTGTCCATGCCTATTTCGAAATAGACATGCACCCGCAAATATAGGGGTGCACCCACATATTTAGATGTTCACCCCTATTTTAAGATAGAGGTTAACCCCTCGAATGCCGGTACACCGTCATAGATTGTGATTTTGTCTGGTAGTCCGTTTGATTGTGACTGCTTGGTGGCACTGTTGAGTGTGACTCTTCCAGGTAGTCGTGTCTGTATTGTTGTGCGTTGGTATAATAAATATATTATGTATGTATCATATTAAATACTATGTTATGTTCAGTTACATGCACTGTGTATGTGACATGTTATTTCACATATGTGGCGTTATGTTATGTTGCATATATAATGTTAGGTTACATATGTAATATTATGTTACATCTGTACGTTATGCCATTTTGACCCTTCCAGAACACCATAACTAAGATTTTGAGTGCGCCGTCTTAAATAGGGTAAAATACATCAATTAGTATGAGTCACTTCGTCCTAAGGTTAAGATTTCTGAATAAAAAAAGTTGAATTAAATAAATAATAATGAATAAATCATGAATCGCCAAACGTTGACCGAAATATGCGGCATCGCCCATGCATCCGCAAATGGGGTCTTTTTAGCTATAATTAAATAAATATTACATCTTCATTAACCATAAGGTCGTAAGAAAAAGACGAGCTTCTTGACGCCTAAACACGTATATTGCGGGCATTTTGTTGAACATTGTAATTCAGAAATGGTGACCCAGTCCCGACATAACCACAGCTGTTGCGTTTGGTATCAAATCAGATAAATGCACAAGTGTGTATTATTGTACTCCATATAGCTACGTTTATACAGTTACATGTGAGTGACTAAATAAACAGACATGCACTGAACAAACAAAAAGCTCTAAACACTTTTTAACGGTTGCCTTACTCCGTGTTTGAGAAATGGTGTGACAGTTGATAGAGGCCAAATCCAAAATAACAAATCACGTCCAGTTTCGAATGATGTCTCTAAAGTCATTGATTGTTGAAAATGTTAGAACGCATGAAAATTAAAGTTGACCGCTATTAACCGCTGACCTACATGCGTCATGGTACTAATATCTCGGCGCTGTAGCTTATGTCACTTTAATTTGAATGCGTCGACGATGTCTCCGCTTTTTTTTTTTTTTTTTTTTTGTACCCAAGAGTTTATGGTTATTTTTATGACAACAATGAAACAACTCTACAGTCCGTGTTGCATGCGTTTCTGTCCTGACGATTAACTTGCCCACTACTATTTATTGCGCTCAACCTGACATTAATGTGGAATTGGCACTGTAAATTCAGAAACTTCATCTGTTGATTTTCGATGTGCAGACTGGGCATTTAGATATTCACATAACCAACTCGTAAACTTATAATGCATATAGTACAGTTTAGCCTTATTTCTGTGATGAGCATTTACGACAGATCAATTATCATTTTTTTTTAATTATTAACCAACAGTTATACGTACAAAGAGTCCATACATGCTACTATTGAACCATTCTGTGTCTATTCAACATAAACTTATTGAAAATGAAGGGTAAACACACTGTCACAGAAAAAATACAATGTATAAAACACACACTTAAACTGCTGACAACGTTAAAGCTCTCCCTTGTAGTCATTTTGATTGTGACTTTGTCTGGTAGTCCGTTTGATTGTGACTGCTTGGTGGCACTGTTGAGTGTGACTCTTCCAGGTAGTCGTGTCTGTATTGTTGTACGTTGGTATAAGAAATACATTATGTATGTATCATATTAAATGCTATGTTATGTTCAGTTACATGCACTGTGTTCTGTGACATGTTATTTCACATATGTGGCGTTATGTTATGTTGCATATATTATGTTACATATGTAATTTTATGTTACATCTGTAACGTTATGGTACATGCGTTATATAAGATGCATTACGTGGGATTATCAAAAAGTACGTGGACTTTTCCCATAACTTGACAACGATTCAGGCAAACATATTCAAATGTTAGCTGACGATAAACTTGCTTAAATCCACTACATTCTAAAAGTTTGGTTGATCTAAAGTGTTTTATTAGCGGTTGGTGATGGTTTTACTTACCCCACCCACCCTATGGCGGAGCACGTCAGAAATGACGTTAAGCTTTGCATTGCAGTTTCGCATTTCATTTGCGTTTTCTTCAAAACGGTTTTGCAGATCACAGCCAAGCGTACCATGTGTCTTAAAGAATCCATAACAAAACAATTTATGCTTGCTCAATAATTACAGTGGACCGGTTATGCACCTACGTTGTTTTGCTAAGGCATACATGTTTGCTTTTTCGGAACTTTTAAGCGATGTCTGAATTTCATGCAACACAGATCAACCGGCAACGTCCTGCAATTTGAAACAAATCCTAATTTTATAGTTGCCGGTAACACTTCACGGTACTTTGATTAAGCATTACAAATGAAACCTTGCATGCACGTTTGAACAAAAAGGACCAAAATAGGTATCAAAATTCCTATCCGTCATTTAAAATGTTTTAACGTCTAAATCATAATGTTAAAAGTCAGCATTAATATGCCCAGTCCAAATTTATTCTCAAATCAAGGCAATACATTAATAATTTTATACAGATTGGTAATTTAAACCATGCTCCAATAGTGGACAAATTTTTTAAGATACTTTGAGCAGTAAACCTGTAAAAATCCGTAGCCCTAAAAAGGGCTTTTTGTGGTTCAAAATCAGTGGTTTTGCGTCGACGTCACTGACGTGATCGGTGTGCTCCAGGATGGCGAAAGTGGGTGTTTTCATTTCAAAATAATTTTGTAACGGATGAAGGGATTGTAATAAAAATTTGCACACTAATGCATATTACATGGGTCCATGTGGATTGAAAGTTTGAGTAGAGTTGAGTCATATAATAAGAAGTTATGGGAAAAGTCCACGTAATTTTTGATAACCCCTCGTATGTTACGTGTTTTGCTACAAGCATAACGCTATGTTGCATAACGGGTGCTGATTCGTTCATATTGTTACATATGTTACGTTTTGATACATTATGTTACATACATTACATAACTTATGTCACACACGTTATGTCACATACGTTACTTCCGTTTATAATGTATTCAATACTGAGATTTATCAAGATATCATAGATTTGACTATAACAACACTGTCTGTTTTGTGTGTATCTTTGATGAGCTACGCTATTTCAGAATGTATGAAAATTCTTAAGATGCAACGACACCACATATGTGAATGAGAGCATGAGAGAGTGCATATATATATATATATATAAGTGAAACATGTATTGTTTTAATATTGAATTAATTGTTTACACCATTATGCCATAAATAGCTAGCTATGTTAATTTATTTAGGGGAGGGCTATCTAATGTTTATTTTTGCAAAATTATGTTTACTCCTAAAGATCTTACACGCACAAATATGTTACATACATTGCGTTATGTTACATATTTTACACTATGTAACATATGATAAACTTTGTTACATGCTATGTTTTATATGTTTTGTAATGTTGCATATGTTACATATGTTACGTTATATATGTTACGTATGTATCATACGTAACATACGTACATATGTAACATAATGTTGCATGATATTTACATTGATTAACTATGCGCAATGTCGAGAATATATCATACGATTCGTCGACAACGATAAAAATAACTAGTATAGATAATGAAAATAAATTGTAAAATCGTGAGGTCATTTCAAAATCAATGGAAACCTGATATTAAAGACGTCTTTTCTTCAAACACTTCAGAAAGTATGTTTACTCTTTAAATCTTACACGCACAAATATGTTACATACACTGCGTTATGTTACAACTTTTACAGTATGTAACATATGATTAGCTTTGTAACAAGCTCATTACATATGTTTTGTAATGTTGCATATATTACATATAATACGTTATATGTTACGTTTGTAATGTACGTAACATACGTACATATATATATGTTACATATGTTGCATGGCGTGCATATTATGTTATGTAGTACAATGTTATATATGTTGTTTTATGTCACATACGTTACATTATGTTTCATATGTTTTGTTACAAATGTTACATTGCTACAACATGTCGAGATTATGTCGAGAGAATATCGAGAAGCATGGCGGCTTCGAGTACAATCCACTTCTTCAAACGTAAATGCATGAAAAGGCATGTTTGATCGGCCACTCAATATTAGCATTAACTAAAATGAAACAAGGCCGTATATAACATGTAGCACATGTTATAGTTTTTCTTGTTATTTACGTCTTAGCAGATTTATATTAAGAGCGGCTAAGAAAAATCACATTGTGTATATATACTCATCAAAAGAAGTTTTGCACCATTTAGATTTTTTCATATTTTTAAGTGACAGTTTAACTAATAAATTTTAAAGTTAGCTTTTTGAATTTGCACAGTCTGAAAGAGTTTGATAATGTGTGTGATAAGACCAAAAATTGTTGCGGAAACGATTTTAGGAAAAATTGAAAATCCCAATTTTCTGTAAATGCTGAAAATTGGAAAATCGAAAAACTTCCACAAAAAATGACACAGCATCAAGAACACATTTTTGTTTCCAAATTTACACACAAGAGCTCCAAAGCTAATGATTAAGCCTAAAAACAATTTTAAAAATCTCAAAATTTTAGTAAAAATCCATTTTTTGACAAAATTGCAATTTTTGAGAAAAAATGATAAATATTGGAAAAAATGAGTAAAATCGAAATTCATTTCAATTTTTGATCACTATGAGATGTTTTGACACCAAAAATTGCCGCCTGTTTTCTTTCTGTTAAAGGCAATCTCATGTCAAAGATGTTGCATGAGTACTTTTTTGACATGCAGCTTTTTAAAAATTCTGAATTTGGATGGGTTGAAAACCAGTACCTTCAGTTAAACATTAATGGGTGATGCATGCTGTGTTTGTAAGACAAACAATCCATTTTATTGGAGAGATGAGTTACTAAGCTTTATCTGAGAATTTAAACAAAATCTCAAAAATCGTTATTTTTGGTCAATAATAGTGTTTTTGTCAAAAAAAAAATCAATTTTTAGTTTTTTGCTTTAAATGATTGCTTTCAGTATCCCGAATGAGGAGGTGAAACGAATTCTGGTTTGAAAGCCCAGAAATAAAGATGTGGGCTTTTTGCTGCATCCCAAATTTTGGTGTTTTCAAAAACAAGCATTTTTGCACATTTTTATTTAATCTTTTTAAGAAAAAAGATTGATTTGACATTTAGGAAGTCCAGCCCTTTAAGATGGTATCAAGTTTTAAAAGTTAATTTGAAAAATATCTATACTAGACATTATTTTAAAATGAGAAAAATATTAACTGGTGCAAAACTTCTTTTGATGAGTATAGTTTTATAGGTCTACATACAAACCTGCTTCAGGGTCAAGGTGATTCTTCATGGACATGGACATCTCTAGCCAATCATAGCACGTTGCAAGTTTGGCACTGAATACCCCTTTTAATGGAGGCAACCGCCCTACAATGATTCAGGTCAAACGATATTTCTCATAAAATTTAATCATCTTGATACGTCGTCTACAGAAGCTGTAAAAGAATAGGATGTGCTAATAAAAGAAATTAACTGTAATGCAAAGTCTGAGTGCCAACATAACTTGTAATAATGTTTTATATTGTATTTGTCTACGAATCAGCTAAAGTGGTAGTAAATTGGAAGTCTTTATCAAATAGACCTACAAATATTGCATCTTCGTTTCAAGAACTGGGACAAAGTAAGTTTTAAAAAAGTGCATGAGCCGGAGTCCTTGTGATAAAAATATAATTGAGCCGCCGCATGGGAAAACCAACAATCTGCATAGGCGAAAACAAAGGCGCAGATCAGCTTCCCAGTAACTGCGAAGCTGATCAGCGCCTTTGTTTTCGCTACACGGATAGTACAATTCCTCTACTTTCTAAATCCAAAATTTCCAGGCTCTAACCAGCTTCTATGACTGTACAGACCGGTTTGTGTCAGACCTGGTTGGAACCCAAATTGTTGGGTTTCCCACGTAACAGTATCGGACTCTGGATCGACAGGTCCGCACACTGCTCTATCAAAAGAACGATTCAAAGCTAAGCTTGGTTTAATCTTGTAACGAAACGTGGTTTAAGAATTTAATTCATGCCACCGTGCATATATGCACTTTTTTACCACCTAGTTTATGTCATTTATTGTATTCTCGGTTTTGATTAAATACCACAAGCCGACAGCAGCACAATGTGCTAGTGGGTTAAAGACACCAACACGTGACTCTTATGAGAGTTATCAATGGCGGAATCGAAATACTCATTTACAATGACAGTTTCCCTCACAAAAGTGTCTGATTGTGTTGCATTTAGATGTAAAAGCGCCTGATTCATTTGCGTATTTGATACTTTAACTACCTCGAATAGACCAAAGGACGCAGAACTTCAGTATCTGTGTGGTTGGCTTAACATACATACTCCTTGAAGATGATCGTCTTTACGTATCTACGAAAGAAAAGCTTTGCAAAATTTGAATATTGAAATACAGGATTTTATATCGATTATCGATATTCGGACACTTGGCGTTTTTGTGCTCAAAATTGTACTAAAACAATCGTGCTCATCGCGAATGTCATGTTCTCAATGAAGTTGCTCATCTTCAACAATCTACCAAAGATAAACTAGAAATTTGAATATCGACATACAGGATTTAATTTCGATTTTCGATATTCGTACACCTGGCTGTCTTTATGCTCAAAATTGTAGTATAGCAAGCTCGAAACTCTTTCCATTGCAAATGTCATGTATTTCAGTATTAAAATTTTGCAATGTTTTTCTTAAGTACATGGGTGAGGATGAGCATCTTCACTGAGAACATTATATTCGCAATGAGCACGCTTGATACGGTACAATTTTGAGCACAAAAACGCCAAGCGTCCGAATATCTAAAAACGAAAATCGAAATAAAAATCTGCTATTTCGATATTCAAATTTTGCGGTGTATTTCCTCGGTAGATGGGTGTAGATGATCATCTTCATCGAGAACGATATATTCGCAATGAGCGCGCTCGCTATGGTACAATTTTGAGCGCGAAAAAGCCTCATTGAGTTGGTTCTAACATGTACTCACAATCACTGTTTTGATAACAAAAAATAAATAAGAAAGATGTGTACCCATAACATCACAGTTTTGCTATATTTATTTCATGGGCACGTGGTCCTGCTGCGACATGGAGTCTCGATGTTTTATTATACTGGTTCTTGAAACCACAACAGTGTAAAAGGTAAACACAATACCAAACAAATTTTATGAGCTTCAAGTTGAAACTCAGTATTATTGGGATTTTATTGGATTTAATGGAAACCAGAAAAGCTGCATAGAATCAGACGGACGATTTGCATATGAAACTACGACATGACGAAGTATTTTAAATGCCCAGAAAAAATGCTTTCAGTTTAAAATCATATTATGTTTTGCATATTTATGAGTTGTTTCTTGTGTTAGACAAGAATATAAATCATCAAATTCTAATCTGGCGCGATTACATATCCGTACTGTTTCTGAGAATTTCTCGAGTACATTATGTGTGCTTCATGAGTCGGTGTTATCTTTATACCATTTCTTACCCAATTACTCATTAGTTATAAATGGAATTTTAGTTACTTTACCATAATCATGATAATTATAAACAAAAGTCTTCCGTCGTAGGCTCACGACACAGATATTTACCGATATCAACATGAATTAAATAAAATAGTGTGCTTGACCTGCCATTAATAGTAACGACGGTAAATCTGGTATAAACGAGAGGGTGTTGAGGATGGTGCTCTTATAGCTTGGAAAAGAAGTATTTTCACTATTGTGGATAACCGTATAAACTTTTATTCACAAAATACTAAGGTACAAGTAGGCAAAGATCAGGAAAAGGCGCAATCAGAAAAAGACTCCCACTCCAAAAACCGAGGTGGGAAAAAACCAAACTAACAATCAGGTACTTATACCATGAAACATATCGTAAGCCGAATGAGCAGCTATTTTCCCAATAGGTGGCCACTCAGTTACCTTAACTTAACTAAAAATATGAAAACATACATAAGGCGCCAACAGCACAAAAAAAATTTATACACCAAAACATAAAACAAAAAGAACCACCACAGAAGTATCGACTTGGAACGATCAGTAACACAAAGTTACTGGCGGGCTTAAACCGGTTTTACATGGCCATAACCTCACCCTCAGCTTCTGCAGTGGTTCATAACATTTAGTTAGTTATTCGGTCCTCGTGGTGAATCTCTAACTAGTCAATGAATCATCAAGAACAAACAAATAAATCATGATAAACATCCTGATGAATCAAAAACCAGGACTCACAGACTGAGTAAGCTGCCCGACGATGGAGATCCCTGGGCGCCGAATAACCTACTAACTCCGGAGCAAAAGAAAAACACCAGTTGGACCCCGGTGGGCCAAGCAACAGACAAGAAGCTCCGGCCCCAACCAACTAAAATGAATAGCTTTATGTCGGGGCCATCATAGAGTCTGACGCCCGACCCACCGGCGTGCAATTAAAGAAGGCAGCATAGTTATCAACCATGATTGGGTTAAAAACTAAGCATGCAGACTGTCGCATAACATTCAAGTTATAACCTATACGTCTGTAACGTGTTATGATTTTTCTGAACTGAAAAGAAAAATCATTAATTCCTTTAAGTTTCTTAAATTTGTAAACCAAGTCACCATAAAATTCAGGTTCCGAAAGGCCCTCACTTAAAAGCGTCTTTAACCCAACATTATATTTGGAAATCAATTCATAGTGTCTACGATAAAATTTAGAAAATGTTTTTCGAAGTTTATGATACCGATAGCCCTGTTGGAGAAGTTTTGCCGTTAAACATTTATTTCGAGCATTGAAGTCTGTAACATGATTGCAGACTCTAGCAAACCTAATAAGTTGCGAAATGTATACACCATAAGAAGCACGACGAGGAACGTCACCATCCAAAAAAGGAAAATTTACTATATCAAAATCAAAGTCATCGCGCTTGTCATAAATTTTAGAAGAAACAAATCCATTTGCAACAGAAAGATGTAGATCTAAAAAGGGGGCTTCAGTATCTGAGATATTGGCTTTGTTCAACTGAAGTTCAGGTGGATAAATTTGATTGACCATACCTTCAAAATAGGGGTTGTCAATGTTCAAAAGGTCATCGAGGTACCTAGATGTGGAATTAAAAGCCTCGATAACATCAGCTTGATTATCATGGTTAAGAGAATCCATGAAATCTCTTTCGTAGCAGTATAAAAATAAATCAGCTACGAGAGGTGCGCAATTTGTACCCATCGGAATTCCAACAATTTGTCTGTATAACTTGGTCCCAAATCTAATATAAATATTATCAAGAAGATAGGATAAGGCGTCGCATACATTCTGACATGACCAAAGTGTATACCGACTTTGGTCAGAGGAAGTGAAAAAAGCCTTTCTGTCATTACATGCCAAATAAAGTGAACCATAGTTTTTTAATGCCCTTTTGAAGGTCCACTCTATCAAATCCAGAAGTTTTTCTTTAATTAGATTATGTGGTAATGTTGTATACAGAGTAGAAAAATCATATGTGGACAAGCTTGTCGCACGGAACCCTCTACACTTCAATTTACTGAGCACCTCACCAGAATTTTTAATTGACCAAAACCAATTTTTATTTGAAGTTTCATACACTGTCTCACAGTATCTTATAACATGAGATTTGATAGCAGTAAGACAGGAAGTTAATAATTTAGAAAGTTCAGTGGTAGTACAAGAGCTAGAATTTGCAATAAATCTAGCTTTGTATGGTCTTTTGTGAAGCTTAGGTAACCAATACATCGTAGGAAGTTTGTCTTGGCCTTCATTGACACAAACAGAAAACTTAACAGGTAAATCGTTTAAGTGGGCATTAACTACAGACACCTCCTCAGTATCTGTCTCCAGATAAGCCCTGGTACCATCAAGCTCCTGTTTTAAGGTGTTAATGTAGTGAAGCCTACAAACGACGACAACATTGTTTGCAGCTTTATCTGCCGGAACCAAGACATACTTTCTATGAAATTCTTGGATACCCTCCTTCAAATGCCTAAATGACGATTTGGGTTTAGGAGGTAAAAGATTAGTATTTTGTGAATAAAACTTAATACGTTTATCCACGATAGTGAATATACTTCTTTTCCATTCTTTACTAATCTTTTACCGCCTAAACCCAAATCGCCCTTTAGGCATTTGAAGCAGGGTATCCAAGAATTCCATTAAAAGTATGTCTTGGTTCCAGCAAACAAGTCCGCAAGCAATGTTGTTGTTATTTGTTGGCTTCTCTATATTAGCACCTTAAACAGGAGCTTGATGGTACCAGGGCTTATCAGGAGACAGATACTGATGAAATGTCTGTAGTTAGTGCTCACTTAAATGAATTACCTGTTAAGTTTTCTGTTTGTGTCAATGAAGGCCAAGACAAACTTCCTACGATGTATTAGTTACCTAAGCTTCACAAAAGACCGTACAAAGTTCGATTTATTGCTAATTCTAGTTCCTGTACTACCATTGAACTTTCTAAATTATTAACTTCCTGTCTTACTGCTATCAAATCTCATGTCATGCGATACTGTGAGACGGTGTATGAAACTTCAAATAAAAACTGGTTTTGGCCAGATCCTCAGCAAATTGAAGTGTAGAGGGTTCCGTGCGACGAGCTTGTCCACATACGATATTTCTACTCTGTATACCATATTGTCACATAATCTGATGAAAGAAAAAATCGATTTCATAGTGTGGACATTCAAAAGAGCATTGAAAACCTATGGTTCACTTTATTTGGCCTGTAATGACCGAAAAACTAGTTTCACTTCCTCTGACCAAAGTCGATATACACTTTGGTCATGTCAGAATGTATGCGATGCCTTATCCTATCTCCTGGATAGTATTTATATTAGATTCGGACCCAAGTTATACAGACAGGGTGTTGGAATCCCGGTGGGTACAAATTGCGCCCCACTCGTAGCTGATCTATTTTTATACTGCTACGAAAAAGATTTCATGGATTCTCTTAACCATGACAACCAAGCTGATGTTATCAAGACTTTTAATTCGACTTCTAGGTACATGTACCTCGATGACCTTTTGAACTGTATCGTGCAGCCGAGCTAGCAACAGAAAATTCACTCACTGCTACTAAATGCAGTGAACAAAATAAAATATCCGAGCGGTTACAATATAGATAAACAAGACAACCTCTCTTTGTTGTCTCAAAACACTTGAACGATTGCACTTTCAAAATATCAGCGTTTTCCTAACACTGATAGATATAAACTAATTTTTCTCTGGGCTATCTAGCCGATGATTTAATATTTTCACACATATATTCAAGTAAGAAATGATTACTATTTATGATTGGATATGTACTTTAAATCACTTAAAAATTTGCTTCTTAAAACGAAATGATCTAGCTCAAATGTCACATCCTATTTCTTGCACTGAACCTAAACTATTGCCAGAACTCTTAGTAAGCCTTACATCAGTTAACTTAATCAAATATATCCACTATCTCCTCAAACCTTATCCGCAAACTCAACACTACTACCTCACTTGTAACTAAATAAGAACACCTCTACCTTAGTATACAGCTTGGTAAATTGTTACCTCGTCGTCTTAAGTTAACTACACTGAACCGTTAAGGCATGGTACAGTAGCTATCTGTTTCCAGACAAGCTACCTGGAGCCTTCATATTTGGTATACTGGTTGGGACTGAGAAGAAGATCACCTGATTAACTTTTGAGGCCTTTCCGTCAAATTTTGACAAAAAAAAAAAAAACAAAAAAAAAAACTCTATTTTGAAATTTTTACTCCATTTCTAACTTGTATGCAAAAAGCTTACATTCTGTCTCTGGATCGCGGTCAAAAACAGAGGCAACCAAACAGCTTCTTCAGGAAATTAAATTTCACTTCATTCAAATGAAATAAATGAATCATACAAGCTGCCAGTTTAGGGACAAGCATACAGTTGGGGGCATAGTGTTTTACAAACACGCATTTCTAGTCATATCTTATTAAGTTTGGGTAACTGAGTGGCCGCCTACTGGGAAAAAGCTGTTTACTCGGCTTACGATATATTTTCTCAGTATACGGAGATAAAATTTGATAAAATCTAAAAGTAACTTTAACAGTGTAAAATATGAGCACTCCCCTTACGAAAAATGTCTTTTTCTAAAAAATTCTACACCTTCATCAAACACAAGGAAACAGACACCACAGGTAGCAAAACATTGAAGAAAAATGGATCCTCGGTCAATGTCCTAAGCTAAATTAGCAAAATTACAACCTAACTCGAGGAAAAAAGGAATCAATGCTATTAATCCATGACCTTAATATGTATATGTATACCATGTATTCTCGGAATCGTAAATCAGAAATTGCCAAACGATCAGGAAAACATGTCCGTGCAATAACACGCCATTAAACCCCACTTTTATACAGAAAAACTGGGGCTTGCAGGGGGCGGTTCTAACTTGTACCCACAATCAATGATTTGAGCAAAAATAAGAAAAATACCAAAAATTTTCTACAGATTTTTTTTTCTCATTTTTTACAACTTCAAAAATCTCTGTATATTGCATGGACATGTTTTCGTAATGGTTACGTCCAGAACATGCTTTGGTTGGCCTCAATTATTCTCATACCATATTAAACTATATTATTGCTTTCTATTCTTCAAAAAATTTTGGGCATAGAAATAAATAAATAAATAAATAAATAAATAAATGTACGTACGAGTATATAGTCTAGTAAAACTGGGGTATTCAGGGGTATACATTTTGTCTTATTTTTGATTTTTGATGCAAAACATTGCGCAATATGGCCAATACTACATGTACATGTACATCCCTTTGAACGTTTTTACTGCTTCCAAAGGATCAAGCTTTTAAATTGTATATGCTGTTACTGCAGCTGGCGTTGTGCCGTGTGGCGGCCCTAAAAAGTCTCCCAGTGCAGATTACATTATTTCTTTCGGTCCTTTGAGATATGTTAGAATATTCAGAATAATAAAAATGTAGTTTAGAGCCATCTTCTAAACAATGTTTTAATTATTTGACCCCGTTTAGGCATTTTTCTTTGATTTAGACTTATCTTGTCTAAATGTTTGAAACTGCCGTATATCTGGCTATCGTCGCCGGTTTATAAAGGGTCACTGATGAAGGTTCAGTACCCGAAATTGCGCAATATGAACCATACTACATCCCTTTGAACGTTTTCTGTTTTACCAAAGGATCAAGCTTTTATATTTTATTTGTGGTTACTCGTTAGTACCGTAAAAATATTAGATTTTTTATATTTTTTTCTGATTGCATATGCAATTTTTACAGCTATAAAAATCTCTGTACATTGCATGGGCAAGTTTTTTAATGACTACATTATCATGCAAAAAGACAAGCATCAAATAAATAGCAAACAACGAAATGGACCATATGTCTCACTGTGCTAGGAACATTCTGTTGGCATTTGCTCTTTGAGGCAAAATAATTTGGACTGATTACATAACAGAGCAATATGCAAATCCAGGTTTGTAGTTAAGAGTGGTTTTAATTCAATCTTGTTTGAAATTAACGAGATGCGGCAACGATATCTTGGCATGAGAGCATTCCGTCAATTGTCAATTGTCAATACGACGTTTAATTTCGGGTTCACCGATTTTGAATTCTTGACAATTCCTTGTTCTAATTAGAAAGAGAGATGCGTTCTAAAGAAAATATTCATTGACTTAACATTCAAGATAGATTTGCTTATTGGATTACATGCGTTGCATTATTGCTTTAAAATTAACCCGTAGGACAATTCTTATTTAGAACAGAAAGCAATGGCAATCACAATGCAATTTAATAACGAATCGGACTAATGTTAATGAAAGCAAACATGTTCAAAACAACCTATCAGTTACTATGGCAAAGGAGTTAAAACGCCCATGTAAAATACAGAGGTTTTGAGACATGCAAAAATATAAAAAAAATCCGTTGAAAAATTTTGGTATGTTTGTATTTTGCTCAAAAGATTGATTATGGGTAAAAAAAAAAGAGTTCCCACAATCTATGTTTTAGAGCAAAAATATGAAAATAAGGTATACCCTACATAACCCACTTAAACTATACTCACGGAACTATACTCACAGACTTTAAAAACGCGGCAACACTTCTTCTTGTCACAAATTAGGATTTTTCCGAAAAATATTCATTGAGCTGAAAAGTACAAATATAAATTAAAACTGAGATCCTTTAAGAGCAGTGAACACATTAATAAGAAAGGGGATGGGCCATACCGCGGTTTCGACTATTGAAGTCTCGTCAGTGACCCTTTAGATTTGGCAACATGGAGCCAACGAGAATTACTGAAATCAGTTTGCTCAACTTCAATACCAAAAACGAAATGCCAGTGTATGTGATTAACGCCATACAGTATGATTTCAAGCGTTACCAAAATTTCAACAAAAATAAATTGCGTAATAGGTCAAAGGGGACAAAAATACTACTTTAAGTCCAACAAGAAACACCAAGACCCAAACGAATGCTCTTGGTAGGCTTTCATTTTCGAACACATTTTATAGGCACTGGACTAACGTAAAAGTACCAAAACGTTTGGTGCTGTCATCGAATGCCTCTTTGCTTTGACGTCAGCGAAAAACGCTAGCGCCTTAAACGACATTGATAGAAAGCGCCAATGTTTATTTTGCTTTTTCTTGTGCTTTAGGTTGTTAGCTATCACCAGAGATGTTTTGCTTTCACAAAATCACTTTCTTGTAGCCACTGTTACAGTCACATAATTCAGAAACCAAAATGCTTTCATCTACATTCGTTAATAAGGCCCAGGAAGTAAATCGTGGTTTATGATATGAACACGAATTCATCAGGATAACATGTCCGTGTAATGTATACCCCCTTGAACCCCACTTTTATATAGAAAAACTGGGGTTTGCAAGGGTTTAGCTATTTTTCTTATTTTTGTTCCAAAACATAGATTGTGGGTACTCGTTAGAACCGCCTCGGCGAGTCCGGGTAAATTAGTGGCCACCTATTGGGAAGTAGCTGTATATTCGGCTTACAAATATGTTTTCTGGCATATGTACCTGATTGTCAATGTAGTTTTTTTACTGTTTCGGTTTGTGGAGTGAGACCAGTGATTGCGCCATTTGCAACGTGTCGTTGTTTTCCTTTAACTTTTTAGGTCCGACCTTGAGGTTATATTTTTTTGCAAGCTCAACTGCTCATGGATATTGAAATAGTCAAAATTAGTGGAAAATCATGTTCAGAACTAAAAAATACTATAAATGTTAAAATGCCAGCAATTGTTGGCATTTTAATATTTCTGAGCAAGATAAATTTTAGTCTCAGCTGACTTGAGCATGAAAAAAATTTTATAACCTCGGGACCAGGTCCACATTGTAGGTTAATCGACTGCCACAGTAATAGACTTTACCACACTGAAACAGGTCTATACCAAATCTAACAACCAAATAATTGTGGCATTACGACAAAATCACAACTTAATAGCTTTTTAACAGGGACAAGACACTCAATTGCAATCGAGGCAGCTTATGTTCTATTACAGATGGACGTAATTTGTCAGGATTTGCCTGGAATAATTTACTTATTCTAATAACCTTGGCATGGAAAAAAAAACCTGCACACAGCAAAACGCAATGGTTGAATACTTTTTGATATGACAGTACAAATTCATATCTCCAACTTATCAGTCAGATCAAACGTATTACCTGTCTACATAATTAAATCTGATACCTTTAGCTTTATTAAGCATTAACATTGTGAAAACTTGTCTATGAAGAATTTTCACTCCCATAAAAAAGGTCCACAATCTGTGTTATGCACGTATGGTTGCGAGTCCGTGTGCTACATTTTTGTGGTGCCATATTGCCGTAAAATATATGAATAACAAATGAATTATGGACAGACTTACGTCGAGAAATGGGCATAGAATGTAGTTCAATAGCACACGAATGTTCCTGAAAGTTGTTGTATAATGTTTAACAATGATTGTATGTTTACATACAGGTGATAATACTGAGTTTTTTAATAATTTTATTTTTGAATAGTCTTCGAAAAACATTTTCTAAATTTTATCGTAGACACTATGAATTGATTTCCAAATATAATGTTGGGTTAACGACGCTTTTAAGTGAGGGCCTTTCGGAACCTGAATTTTATGGTGACTTGGTTTACAAATTTAAGAAACTTAAAGGAATTAATAATTTTTCTTTTCAGTTCAGAAAAATCATAACACGTTACAGACGTATAGGTTATAACTTGAATGTTATGCGACAGTCTGCATGCTTAGTTTTTAACCCAATCATGGTTGATAACTATGCTGCCTTCTTTAATTGCACGCCGGTGGGTCGGGCATCAGACTCTATGATGGCCCCGACATAAAGCTATTCATTTTAGTTGGTTGGGGCCGGAGCTTCTTGTCTGTTGCTTGGCCCACCGGGGTCCAGCTGGTGTTTTTCTTTTACTCCGGAGTTAGTAGGTTATTCGGCGCCCAGGGATCTCCATCGTCGGGTAGCTTACTCAGTCTGTGAGTCCTGGTTTTTGATTCATCAGGATGTTTATCATGATTTATTTGTTTGTTCTTGATGATTCATTGACTAGTTAGAGATTCACCACGAGGACCGAATAACTAACTAAATGTTATGAACCACTGCAGAAGCTGAGGGTGAGGTTATGGCCATGTAAAACCGGTTTAAGCCCGCCAGTAACTTTGTGTTACAGATCGTTCCAAGTCGATACTTCTGTGGTGGTTCTTTTTGTTTTATGTCTTGGTGTTTTAAACATTTTTGTGCTGTTGGCGCCTTATGTATGTTTTCATATTTTTAGTTAAGTTAAGGTAACTGAGTGGCCACCTATTGGGAAAATAGCTGCTCATTCGGCTTACGATATGTTTCATGGTATGAGTGCCTGATTGTTAGTTTGGTTTTTTCCCTCCTCGGTTTTTGGAGTGGGAATTATTTTCTGATTGCGCCTTTTCCTGATCTTTGCCTACTTGTACCTTCTGATAGTTCTTATTGTAAGATCGATGTATTGTGTTACAAAACGTGACACGATTGCATCTTTAAACAAACTGAGTTTGTAGTATCTGAACGTCTACACATAGCAAATGTATGAACAAAAAGGGCAACAAAAATTGGCTGCTGGGGAAAATTTTACGTTATTTAATTTTGCTGCTTTTGATTTGATGGGTTACGTCAGTGTTTGGTCAGTGATGTGTCGAACTCGCCCCTATATGTCCTATATTACCGCACCAACGTCCCCTTCAATTCATCTGTTTGCCCTGAAAAGAAACAAAAATGGACACCGATTCCAGTTTGTGACGAAAAATTGGCAAAGCATAAGTGTCAGGTTTCTTAAGTCCTTAAGTATGCTCTGCAATATTTTTAATTGATAAAAGGCTGTTGTAATTTGGATAAGAAACGCAGCTTCAGGATGTAATTAACGGATCTATTCGAATATAAATGTGCACTTTTTATGGTCCGTCAGATGAGCGACGAATAACAAACTATCTTGATTGTATTTTCGATATCGTCGATAGCAATACTATGCGCCAGTAGATTACAAGTGCAAGAACGTCGGACAATCTTAATTAGAGAGAATACGTAGTTATGACATTTATGTAGAAGTAGAAACACATTTTTCCAAATGATGTACTGTGACAGTTTAAAATAGATATGTGTCTGGTCGTATTTAATTTAATAGAGACAGTTTCAATTTTATAAATGGAGTCTGATGTATTACAGTGTAACTATCAAAATCAGACTATGGGACGCCGAACTACAGTTACTTAGCAGAAGAATTTCAGTTATCTGCCGACAGGAAGAGAATAAAGAAATTTCAGCATAAGCTGATAAGTGGATGACAACAATTTTCCCAAAGCAAATGATGATATCTTGATAACTTAGGGAAAGCACTTAAAGTGTGCGCACTTACCCATATTGTAACACTGCTGACTTCCAAAGATGGAGTGCAATGTCCTGCTAGGTAAATGTCAGACCATCGTGGAAACAAGAACAGTGCCATGTGCAGATGCATTTTCTCTCGAGATATAAGCCCATGTCACTCAACTGACAATAGTTGTTTCACTGCATGTAAAGGAAGGAGGCTTTACCGAAGGAAGTTAATGCAGATGGGGCGTCGCAGAATGCGATGTCTGCTCTAGGGCTATACTTCTTGCCATTGTTTGTTTGTTTGTTGATTGAGGTTTAACGTCCCACCAACAACTAAGGTCATATGGAGATGGGACCTCGGATTATAGTCCCAACCGACGGACTGGAGAAGCCCGGAATCGAACCTGCGACCCCTGGTTTACAAGGCGAGTGACATAACCACTGCACTACGGAGGCTTCTGTTTCTTGCCTATGTCACATAATTATGACACCAGGCTTATTTGAGTGCAGATAGACTGGGCGTGCTATTAGAATTTCCAGTGAGCAGCGACTACTAATTTGTCCAAAGAGAGTTTTCTACGAAGAATAAGAGGGGGGAAAGCGCTCTCGTTGCAAGAAGAAAACCCTCCCTATACAATGACACCCTCAAAGTATATAGAACGCGATGCACAATCATGCATAAGTAGTATAAGAATGGTGAGAAAAACTCAGTCTAACTGCAACATGAAAACAAATAAGAAAGTATTTTCAGCATTTACATTTATCGGGATAAAAGCTACGTAAAAAGCATCAAACACATATCTGTTACGCCAGTATAAATTTTAGGAATGTTTGGAGTCACAAAAGAAGTACATGCTAAATTTGTGACTGGGCCTGATTATGTGTCGTTCATCTTTTATCCACTGTTAAAAATGTTTTTCATTTATTTTACATAGGTACATGTACAGTAACTTGTTCCAGAATATATGATTTGCCTACTGAGGAACTAAGTTGTTTTGAATCTGTTAAAATTTAGAAGTAAGTGCACATCAGCTCCACGACTAGACCAAAATTTTTACGAATGCAGACTTCTAGTTTACATTTGACGAAGTAGTTTTAAAGGCTCAGGATTTTTTAAGTGCTTCAAAATGTAAAGTAAATCGAATTATGTTTTGCATATTTATGAGTTGTTTTATTATGCATGTTATGCTAGACAAGAAAATAGATCAGCGGATTCTAATCCGGTACGATTAAATATCCATTCTATAACTGGGGCTTTCTGAAAGAACGTTCCTTGTGCTGGATCAGAGGACGTTGCCTGATCTCATGTCTGACGTTTTAAGAAATATTTTTTTTTCCTAAATTTTCTTAACTCTTAACAAGACAACTTGAAATCAAATATTGTGAGATGCTTGAAACTGTAACAGCAAAGTTATCAACGAGTAGATGTGATGTTGATGTTGTACATGATGAAATTGCCCCGTGTATCTTTAAAGCTTTAAATCAGCCAAAATCAGTATAGCGTTTAACAAAATTAAAACCGAAATTGAAAAAGTAAGCAGTACGTTTTACAAATAACTTAAAACACATGTATATTCTCGCAATCAAAAATCTATGCACGCTTAAACATGACAATACATGGATGAAGCAGATCCAATACGATGAAGCACCGAAATCACACTGAAGGATTTTAAAAGCACGAAAGTGCTCTTCTACTTTGACCTTGTAAATTCGATTATTTCTTATCTGCCTGTACCAAGTCGGTTCTGTTGTGATTAATCCATCAGGAAAACATCTCCGTGAAATGTATAATCCCTTGAACCCCACTTTTATATAGAAAAAACTGGGGTTTGCAGTGGTATACCTATTTTTCTGATTTTTGCTCCAAAACATAGATTGTGGGTACTCGTTAGAACCGCCTCGGCGAGGTGGTTCTAGCGTGGACCCACAATCTATGTTTTGAGCAAAAATAAGAAAAACATCAAATTTTTCCTACTGAAAATTCTCATTTTTTACATATGAAAAAAAAATCTATATATTGCATGAGCAAGGTTTCGTAGTGTAAGTAAATTTTTATGTTGCCTACTTATCCTACTGTCTCTCTGTTGTACTCGTCACCTTTGTGTTTGGTTGATGGTAGACGGATGGCAACCTTTTTGAGAAAGAGTAACTTACGGCCACTCATGCTTTTCTGTCCTCTCATTAGTCTGTTGCTTAGAACATAAACAATGTTTGAAACTGTTGTTCTATTGACTATCCTATTTATGTCAAATAAATTACATTTTAGCAATTCTGTAAAGATGGCAGGGCAGGAAATTGAGGTCCCGTCCATTTGGACACAGAAAATAGATGGACAGCTTTTGCCCTCAGGCAGGGCAAATAATAGTACGACTATTGGACATTTGTTGTTAATCCCGCTGGACCATGTTGGAGAGAATCCGGCTCAGAGGCGACGGACGACTTATATTTCTGCAGTATGCTTATAACTGACTGACCTACCATCCGATTACTGATTAATCATTTAGAAGGTCTGGGCTTACATGTATCCACGAAAGTGATTTATTCAAACGAACCATGCATATGAACCATGGTTGTGAATTTATATTTTAAATCACATTTCACATGTTATCACGTCCCAAGGTTGGGTAGAAGCCACGTAAATTAGGCAACGCCCCGATTTGAGGTGTTGATTGGGGCGTGAAGCAAGAAAAAAAGCGAATGATATTTTGTATCATGCACGCTTACGACTTTAATCATGTTAATAAAAACTAGAATGTTAAAGATTGACATGCGAAAAGCAAGAAACAAAATGAACAACAAATAATGAAACGGATCGGTAACGCACCTAGCGCTCAAGGAAATTCTGTTTACATTTAAATTAATCTTTGAGGCAAAATTTTTGTGCTGATTACTCTTACATGACACAGAAAAGTATGCAAATTTGTCTTTGAAATTGCGTGAGTGGTTTTAATCCAATCAGATTTTAAAATGAGGCGAAGCAGTAACATCTTGGCGTAGTGCGGCCCGTCGATTGTCGTTTATAAAAATTTAATATGACTTGGGACATGGGCTATGCAAAGGCACCAACCTGAGTAATCAGACTGTGTTTCTGCTTGATTTCTTGACAGTTTTGCTCTAAAGGTGGCTTTTCACTTAACCCATATTTTACGAAGGGAATTTCTCATTATTATCATTTAGGAGAGTTCACTTTCATTTTGGGGGCACCAGGAGTGATTTTAAATTTCATTTTATTTTTTTATTGAAAGCCTCTTAGCAAACAGTATAGCCCCGGATGGGACGCCGCGTTCTGCGGCGTCCCATCGGGGGCTATACTGTTTGCCTATGTCCCGTAAAAAGGACGCCAGGCTTATACAAATTAATTATCTTTAGTGTGGTGTCCGCAAAGTTTGTGTTGTTGACAAATGTTATCTTCTATTGCGCAGCTCTCATTAACCTGATTACCACTCCTTCAATTTCCTGGATTGAACTAGCAAAATAAGATGACGTTATGCTTTAACTACTTTTTCTAACCAGATTTCTGTCAGATTTTCAGCTAAAACATACCAATGGAAAAAGCATCACTTGCTGAAAAATGTACGCGATTAGGATTAACTCATTTAAGCCTGGCGTCCCTTTTATGGCACATAGGCAAACAGAATAGCCCCAGATGTTACGCCGCAGAACGCGGCGTCCCATCTGGGGCTATTCTGTTTGCTTAGAGAATTTTCATCGAAAAATGAGATAAAAACTCAAAATCACTTCTAACACCCCTAAAAATGAAAGTGGACTCATCCAATTGATAATGATGGGAAAATCCATTTGTCAAATATGGGCTAAACTAACCGATATGGCTGCGCTGGTTGGAAACGACATTTCGTCATCTGATACTATAAAATTTACGTCGCAACATGTTCTAGACGTAGAATTACTATACCAGCTGGACCTGAGCTTAATGAACAGTCATCGACCGCTCGGTACGAACATTGCCACTCATATAACGTGTTGGGCCTGTTTCCCTATAAGTAATGGCACAGGCGCTTGTGAACATTGAACGGTCTAGATGATCATTGTCGGCATTTCCGAATATATTAAGCGATTGGAAAAATCGCACTACGCGCCTTTTCGCAATAACTAGTGTCAAGCACTCGCGCTAAGGTTCTACCTCCAGAAACTACAATACAAACCGACCATTAGGATCGTGGTATTGTAATAAAGTTAAGCTTTTGAAAGAAATGGAGTGAAACAAAATAAATATACGGTATTCAGCATTGCCGTTGTAGCACTTTTACTCCATATTGAAGGTGAACTAATGATATTTAACCCATATTTGACGAATGGACTTTCCCATCATTATCATTTGGGTGAGTCAACTTTGATGTTTTGGGGCATCAGGAGTGATTTTGAATTTCTATCCCATTTTTCGATGAAATTTCTCTAGGCAAACAGAATAGCCCCAGATGAGACGTCGCGTTCTGCGGCGTCACATCTGGGGCTATTCTGTCTGCCTATGTCCCATAAAAGGGACGCCAGGCTTAATGAGTTAATGTAAAGTCAACTGTATGTCGAGACTTTTATTCCAAATGAAAAACGGCGCTTTAAAAATCGGGTGCTCCCAAATTTATGTCGTGTTTCAGACCTCAAATAATGTCACTATGCTGCTTAAAATTGCTCCATTAATTCTTTGATGCAAATCATTTGTGTTGATTACCAGACAGAACAAGATGCAAAACTTCCGTTGAAATTACAAAGTGTGTTCAATTCATTCAGATTTGAAATTAACGAGGTTGAGCTACGACATATTGGCGTGACCCATTCTGTCATTGTCGCTATTCGTGTATAATTTGGTACTTGGAAAATAAGATGAAAATTAAATAATGCTCCTGATGCCCCTACAATTAAGGTGGACCAGTGTTCTCGTCATAAATGGGTCAATTCGACGGCTCTGTCACAGATACCAAATACAGATCAAATCGAAATCAAAACAATGCATTACTACGTGTAAGTTAAACTGAATTGAGCAGGCAGCACGCTTTTGGCATATTGACGGGACCAAACCATCAATGATTAATCGCTTACATTCAACATCGTTAGCTATAATGAGGTCCATTTTCTGGTCATTCTCGATTTAGTATGTAACAAGGCACTTATTGAGTTACTTGGAAACCAAGAAAATCGACATTGTTGGTTGTACGAAGGGTGTTCAATAAATACTCGGAAAAGTGCCGACATGTCCTTATTTTGTAAATGAGCTGAATGATTAATTTTATACAGTTAAAGACAAACATAATTTGTACATATGCAGAAAATGTTGCTGCTCGGACATGAATACATACTAACAGTGGTCGATATGGAAACCATACATCACGAATGCCGGCCCACTTTTAAAAGTCGCTGTTTAATTATGACATTGCATTTGATAGTTTACCGTGCTATTTTCACCATTTTCACTGTTAAGAGTAGAAAACGCAAATGACGACGAGGAAATGAATGAAGAGAGCGGCGATCTACAAGAAGTATGTATGATTTCTGGATGGCCAGAAAAGCATTCACGACGACTCGCGTAGTGTAACGTCAAATAACGTCCTGATGTCGAAAACGATCGTCGTGCTAGAAGAGAGTAGACCTCATGAAAATTTACTGCACAGCTGATCTGCGTCTTTGTTTTCACATAGGCAAAAATCCGGCTTTCTCAAGACGCGGCTCAAATGGAGCTGTAGGACAATGCTTGATTAACCAAAGTAGAAAGCCATGGAAATGAGACTGCAATTTTCTTGATCTTCATCCGATTACTTGCACCGTCTTAATTGAACAATTGCCAGAATCCAAACAAGATTCTGGGAATCAGTTCAAATAAATTGACCAGTTACTATGACAAACGAAGTAAGGCGTAAAAAAGTTTAACATGGATTACATCAAAATCGAAACAGCGGATTAATTTAACTCGTTTAAACCTGGCGTCCCTTTTATGGGACATAGACAAACCGTATAGCCCAAGATGTGACGCCGCAGAACGCGGCGTCCCATCTGGGGCTATTCTGTTTGCACAGAGAAAATTTAGATATGAGATACAAGAAAAAAATCACCCATAACACCTCTAAAAATGATAGTGGACTCATCCAATTGATAATGATGGAAGAATCCATTCGTCAAATATGGGTTAATTTAAATGAATCGAACAGGCAGCAGTGGCACGTATGACACAAGCCTTATCGCCTTAATTGTACAACTACATGTCATTATTCATAATAAGATCCGTTTTATGGTCATTTTTGCAGTTATGCACCTAGTCTAGATTTTTTTTTTAAAAAAAATAAGGCTCTCATTGGTGCTTTAGGGAAAACAAGATAGTGTTACTCGGTGGTATTGATAAGGCAATTCTGAAGAAAAAAATTTTGGTTACGGTATGAAATCATTCTTACATGCAGTACTCTTCTTCCGACGACCGCATACATGTAAATGCTGAGCTTGACGGAGAAGAAAATAAACACGCTGAACACACCAGGATAACATGTCCGTGTAATATATACCCCCTTATACCCCACTTTTATATTGTAAAACTGGTGTATGCAGGGGTATACCTATTTTCCTATTTTCTATGGGCGTGTTTTCGTAATGATCTTTAAAGTCATTTTGTATTAGTCTCGCGTCGATCTATTCATTGTTGTGTGCTTTTTCGATCATCAACAGACAAAAGTTGTCTAATTGCATTGCATTGAGGTGGCACAGATTCTATGCTGTTGAAAATGTCAATGTCCTTGTCATGTATCACGAAAACATGTCCGTGAAATGAATACCCCTTCATACCCCACTGGGGTATGCAGGGGTATACCTATTTTCCTTATTTTTGCTCCAAAACAGATTGTGGGTACTCGTTAGAACCGCCTCGTCGATGCGGTTCTGACGTGTACCCACAAGCTATGTTTTGAGCAAAAATAAGAAAAAATATCAAACGTTTTCAGCTGATTTTTTCAATTTTTAAAGCTCAAAACATCTCTGTATATTGCATGGGCATGTTTTCGCAATGCAACAGAAGAATAATTAGTCAACGCTCATTAACCTCTTTATTTCGCCTACATTATCCGGTGTGGAACTTGCGTTGTAATGATCTAACAAAATGCCGTTCTTCGTAGCCATTCATGCTCCCCACTCATGAAATATAAACCATATTTAAACAGTGGAATACCCTTTGTATATGCCTGTTTCGATTCCTGAAAATAACTGAGGTCAGTATTATATACAAGTGTTTTATTGTTGATTTTATTCGGACTTTTATCAGACTCAAACAGCAAGTAGATCTGAAATTAACAGTATAGTTTCGTCTTATCTATAGACAATTTTATACACATGGTACATCTAGTAGGTTGTTCTCTGGGACTAAACATGAGCTTGCTTTCGTCTGTCTGCCTGTCTGTCCCTGTTTCCTTGCTTTCAAATATCAATATTTACATTTTTATTGCAATCGCCCTAGATGAAAGTACCTTTCTTGATGTCCTTCATTTCCCAATGAAAAACATTAAGTCACGTGATCTAGAGGCCACGCCTATGGGCGGAGCAACGTCAAAACCCATCCAGTGACGTTTTTTGTTTACTCTTGTTGTCGTGACGTTGGTCGCGTATCGCCATGACGTTAGGCACGAAAATTTGACGTTTTGGCTGTTCCAAAAGTACGTTAAGTGGGATTTAATGTCAATTCTAACACACCTCGCCTATATAGCCAATGGTAAAAAACGTGTTATATTGTGCAACAATTTCACTGGGCGAATAAGCGTGACGTTACTTTGCGGCATTTGTGACGTCAGCTATCCCACAAAGCAGCGTTAGACGGTGAAACGTCGTTTTAGCGCACAACAAACGTAATAAGTGTGTGTAAATACCAGCATTACAGTCAAATATTTGGCGGGATATCTGCAATGCAATGGCGGAAAGCTGAACGATATCGACGGTTTCAGCAACATTTATTCTGTTTATTGTGTGTTAGAATCGAAATAGATCAGCTCAAGTGCGTGAATTGTTGAGTAATAATTCACTGTTTGTCGATCAGTTGTAAGAAGATAAATCACTCGCGCTACGCGCTCGTGATTTGATCTTCTTTACAACTGACCTCCAAACAGTGAATTATTACTCAACAATTCACTGCTAGAGCTGATCTATTTCTTAAATAACACGAAAATGAACGGTGATATGCTGGAGGATGGAAAACATTAGCTGTTTTAATGTCTCCGAGAAGCGCTTCGGGCTTCACAGACATTAAAACAGCATAATGTTTTTCATCATCCAGTGAAAGCTAAAATCTGAATTTCAATCCTTAAATATTTTGAGACCAGCAGCCCAATTGCAACCATGTATTGAAACATTATTTATTGAAACATTATTTGGGTTGGGATTCGCTTGCAAAAGTAAAATTTTGAACCAGATCGATGCAGAACCCTGTATACCATGGTAATTGATTCTTCCTGTAGGAATATAAAGGGGAAACTTATCTTGAATTTTCCATCTTCGTGTCTGATTTAATCTTCTTTATTTTCGCAGGTACAGTAACAACGAGGACAGCTATGACTTTTAAACTTGGCTAGATCCTTCAGCGCCTTGTACATTTAAGTGAGTTTGGCGCGTTGTGGCCATTGATGGCTATCGAATGTGCAAAAAGTATTGAGAATCTTAGAATAGTCGCACTCGTAAAGAAATTTTGGACAAATGTAAATTGTGAAATGGAAGTTGATTTTTTAAATGTATACATATAGTTTCGTCATCAATACAGTTGAACCTGCTGAATCAGCCACCTTTATAAGAGCTCCACCTGCAAAAGAGAGCCAGTCTAAAACATTCCCAATCATTTTCACTATATTTTATCTCTGCATAAGACAGCCACCTCCACAAGACAACCAGCAGCCAGTAAAATCAATCCCAAAATGCTTATAACTCTCTATAAATCAGCCACATCATACTTGCCTAAAGTCAAATTTCCCATTTACAAGCTGTTTATTGGACATTTATTATTCATTATAATAATGAATAATATTGTATTTAAAACAGTTAATTAGCAGAAAAAATCAATTAAGTTAATACCCATGAGGCTTTGTATATATTTTTGTGTAACGAAGCATGAAATGATGTCAACTTATGAAACACATACAGGTAGTCCTTCCTTAGAAAGGATTTTTCTTGTGACAGTAAGACTATTTTCTACATGACAGCTGCTCTGACTGAAACAGCCACCTGTGTATAACAGCCAGCTTAGCTCACTCCCAAAGGTGGCGCTTTTATAGAGGTTTGACTGTATAACATTTAAGATTTCTTGATAACTCAATGTTTAAAATTTATTTTGCTTCAAGAAAAAGCTTGTCCGATCGAAACAAAAATGCGCGTACATGCGTTTATGTATGGCATTTATTGTAAATAAAAATAAAACTGAGATCCTTTAAGAGCAGTAAGCATATTAATGAAAAAGGGGGATGGGCCAAACCGCGGTTTCGGCCACTTAAGCCTCTTCAGTGACCCTTTAGATTTGACAAAATGGAACCAAAGGGAATTACTGTAAACAGGACAAGCGCTTGTTTGGAAACGTTCGTTCCGGTTCAAGGTACTGAACCTTGTCGAGAGACGGTGCATCGTAGAGTGAACAAACGATACACAAACACGTACATGTATTTGAGGCGAGGCGGTTCTAACGTGTACCCACAGTATATGTTTTGAGCAAAAATAAGTAAAATATCAAACATTTTCTAATGAAAATTTTCATTTTTTTTAAACATTACAAACATCTATATATTGCATGGACAAGTTTTCGTAATACCTTACCAAAACTGTTTACTTTGACCGTAAACAAGAATTCAGAACAAACAACCAATCGTTGTCATCAAATTGGCACCAAAGCGAGAACAAGGATGGCCCGCAACACACACTAAAACTGACTAGTGTGTGGAACAATGTATCCCCCTGTACAATCATCACGGTGAATCGAAATGGATATATTTATTTTCATTGATGAAACGAAATAACTGGCTTATGTTTGATGAATCGAAATGGTTATTTCGATAGCTGCGTAGTTTGATCTAGTTAGCCTAAAAACATATCCCGCGATTGATTGTAATCGAAAAAGGAACACGACAGGTCAAAACGTAGGAGACATTTAATGAATACATAATAAGGACATGTCTGGTATTGTTTTTATTGAAAGTGGAAGTCATCTAGCAAACGTGACCGTGTAATGAATACCCCCTTAAACCCCAGTTTTATATAATAGTTAAACTGCGGTATTCAGGGGTATATATGTTCTTTTCTTTTTGATTCAGGTACTCGTTAGTGGTATCTGAGTTGTGTATCCGTGTTCTTTTCCTTCAATGCTTATGATACATGCAAATATCTTGACGGTTTTGTAATATCAACATAATGTCATACGTTTGCCCATTTCACATATTGGGGCGGGGGTAAGAGCACCAAACAAAAATATATTTTAGAAAAGATAATGTTTTGCAATATTGCTTTAAATTCTCGACGAGAAAAAAATGTTTACATTTGCTCTTTGAGGCAAAATAATTTGTGCTGATTAAATGACAGAGCAAGATGCAAATTTGTCTTTGAAATTGCGCAAGTGATTTTAATTAAATCTGGTTTGAAATTAACGATGTAAAGTTACGACGTCTTTGCGTGACTTATTCCGTGGTTTCTGATTTGGTACAGTGTTCACAATCGATTATTAGTAGAGACAGTAACCAGACTGCTGGTCTTTGACTTCCTGGCAGTCTTTTGATTTCTACTAAAGCGAAAATATTGACTGATCTTAAATTATTATATGGGCATGCTCAGACCCTCTAAGCGGTTAAACACTTAACCAGTAAACAAGTGGACGGTCAGTTGTTTTAAGCTTGCCTGGAGCCAAAAGCAGCCCCTATCTGTTTCATAGCCGCAATGGGCAACACCCCATATTAAAAAGCATTGTAATTTAAGCATAATAATACCTATATCGTGTAACATTTGCACACAAAGGCTAACAAAGTATCTTAAAAGGGAAAGAAAATCACCCTTACAGCTCCTCGTGAAGGTAGATATACAACATAATTTAATAAATATTTTTTAAATAAGACGGCTACATGAAGCTGAATGTCTTTCCGAAATCCAGTGCTGAGATAAATAAGTCACTGCATGAATTTCAATGCATAGGCGAAATGTATGATTATGCGTTTTTAAGTTCAGACAATTCAGAAATTTTAAAAAAGAAAGAAAAAATATTATCATAATTTTTCGATGCTATAACAATTCTTTGTTTATTTCCATGTATTCAGTTTCAACCAAAACACAATGTAATGGCTTTTTAGCTAGAACAAGACACTCTTTTGACATCGAAGCAGCTTAGATTCCTGGAAGTTATTTGTCAGGATTTGTCTGAAATAATTTACTTATTTTAATATCCTTATCGTAAACAATAAAACGCACTAATTCAAGCCACACAATGAGAATAAGAAGTGCAGGTCGATGTGCACACAGTTTCCCTCTGACTGAAAAACATAGTCGATTCATAGATGCATAACAATAAAGTGGTACCATTCCTTGTACTAACAGGAAAATAACGGTAAACAACAGTAATCAGTACCAATGTATTCCTTGCATCAGGGATATAGTGGCAATAATACTGGAAACTTCCTACACATACGTCATACCCGTGGATGTGCCGATTTTATTTTTATAACGGTTTCTATGATCCTTTAAAAGATTTGTAGTTGTATAAATGGTTTTGGGAACATAGAAACACATATGGAACGCAGACAGTTAAACACGGATATTCATTAGCTTTAGTATAGTGCACGCTATGTTATGGACAATGGAGGTGTTACATTGGTGCAGCCGGTGGCCCTGATTATGTGTAGGGGCACGCAGGAGGACAGACTGAGCAAGGACTAGGGCACATTGAAAGCTGCAAATTACAACATGACTGTAAAAATTTCAACACTAGCTGTTTGTGGGATATATTGAAAATTGCCTTTCCCAGAATTGCTTTCACGCTCAGCCAGTATGATAGCATACCTCTGCGAGAGACCAAAGCCGATGATTTAGATGACATTACATGTAGCTTTGAAAGTAGCATCTGCAATGATCTGCAATCTGTAAAGATAAAGCATATGTAGATGCAAAAACCGGGTGGCATAGTACTAATGTACAAGAAAAACATAGCCGAGTAGATAAAGTTGTTAGACGTGGATTCAAAAATAGTCCTTGGTTTTACATTTCAAAACGACTGTATAAAATATCTTATGTGGCATTGTGTATATCCCATCCGAAAGCTCAGAATATGCATCTGAATGCCCTTTTGATGAAATCGAAAGTGAAATGCAGTCATTCGCAGAAACGTTTCCATGTATTATTTTGTTCGCCGACTTTACATGTAATTCAAGAACTAAGTGCCTAATAAGTGATAAGCAGTGATAAAAATACACAATTATGGCTACAAGCGTTTGGACTCCTGCAAAAGCAATTGTTGTTCCATCCCTCATGTAAGAATATCACGAAGGTGGGATACAGAAAGCAACCTAGTACAGAACATTCACTAACTGCGCAGCGGCATTGGCGTTAAATCTGATAACATACACAAGAAGAAGCGCTGTGGCATTGGCGGCGTTTCAGTTGCATACCCCCTAACTGCACAGCGGCGTTGGCGGCATTTGAAAAAGTTTAAGCCCAAGTGGAGCAGCAGCGTTGGCGCTACAGTTGACTCTGCTGAATCAGCCACCTTTATAAGAGCTCCACCTGCATAAGAGAGCCAGTCTGAAACATTCCCAATCATTTTCACTATATTTTATCTCTGCGTAAGACAGCCACCTCCACAAGACAACCAGCAGCCAGTAAATCCAATCCCAAAATGCTTATAACTCTCTATAAGACAGCCACATCATACTTGCCTAAAGTCAAATTTCCCATTTACAAGCTGTTAATTGGACAATTATTATTCATTATTGCATTTAAAACAGTTAATTAGCAGAAAAAATCAATTAAGTTAATACCCATGAGGCTTTGTATATATTTTTGTGTAACGAAGCATGAAATGATGTCAACTTATGAAACATACAGGTAGTCCTTCCTTAGAAAGGATTTTTCTTGTGACAGTAAGAATATTTTCTACATGACAACTGCTCTGACTGAACCTTGATAAGACAGCCACCTGTGTATAACAGCCAGCTTAGCTCACTCCCAAAGGTGGCGCTTTTATAGAGGTTTGACTGTAATTCTGAAAATATAGACACAGAGGCGTTGCGGCATTGGCAGCGTTCCAGGTGCTCACACCCAAAATGTCATGGCGGCGTTGGCGGCATTTGAGAAAGTTTGAGCCTAAATGGCGAAGCGGCAATGGCGTTAGTTCTGAACATAAAGACACATACATGCGCTGCGTCATTGAAAGCGTTCCAGGTGCTTACACGACAAATATTATAACGGTGTTGGCGGCATTTGAGAAAGTTTTTGAATCAGTCCAAGTGGCGCAACGGCATTGGTGCTAGTTCTGATTTTATACAAATACCTATTACTTCTGGCAGTTCCGAATACGCAGCAGAGCCTCTCTAAACACTCTATTAATCAATAGTGTCTTCTACCCTAGAAGTCACTTTAGTTGTAAATTCAAAAGAGACGGTAAAATGAACGTGTCTAAAGTTAAGGACACTTGCTGTGAATTGTGGAAAGAGTTGCTCGTGGCGGAAATTAGAAACTGTAATTGGTGCCTTGTCACAATAACACTAGAAATATGCTGTTGTTAGCAAAAGATCGGCGAATTTCACTTTTAAAACTATTGTATCTGTCAAGTGTGTTGAAAAGACTACGAGCGTACGGATGTTGATTTAAACTGTCACTTATTATTTTGAGCAATTCATAAAATCATCACAATAGAACATAGATCTTACGCGACCTTTGTGACTTATTTGTATTTCTTTCCTGCGACTTCTTGAATATGTCACGATTTCGGGAAGCCGAAAATACAAATAGGTCTAGAACTGGTTGGAGTGAGAGAGTTGTCATTTCGAACATGAGCCGCATCTTGAGAATACCGGATTTTTGCTTATGCGAAAACAAAGGCAAAGATCAGCTGTGCAGTAACTGTCCAGCTGATCAGCTCCTTTGTTTTCGCTACACGGACAGTACAATTCCTGATCTTCTTCAATACGAAATTTTCAAGCATCTAGCCATCTTCTGTGGCTGCACAGACCGGTTTGTGTCAGACCTGGGCGAAAATCACGTCGCGACTCAAGTGTAACTCGTTTGTGATGACTGATGTGTACCGTTTCAGTGAGTGTATTTTCATTTTCGAGGACATGAGGTACATAAGGAGTGATTTTACCGCTTAATGCTTATTCCCCATAAATAGAAAACGTTGCTTCTATGAGTTTCAGCAATAAATGACTACTGTATTGACCCAATAAATATGCTATTCTTGCTGGAGGGAGGGGAAACTTTTTTTAAATGAAAGAAACACGGTAAATCTAAATCCCAGCGATGATTAATGATGGGCTAATGGGTGAACGTATTATTATGATTACGCAACATTTCCAGCAGTGGACATCTTGTTGATAATTGTTCCAATCTTTTCGAAACCTTAGAACAAAATTGCTTGCTGATTTTCTGAAGCCACTTGGCTTAAAATAATATACAGTAAATGCGACCAAATCACAGTTAAATGGCCTCTTAACAAGACATTAGACGGCCAGCTAAATAGCTTATGTTCCTCTTAACAGACCGTAATTTGTCAGAATTTGCCAGAAATGATTTGCCTTGTCGTCATTATATTCAGGGACACTTTCATATTGACCATCCTTTAGTTAATGTTTTTGGTTGATACAAGGCCCACGTTAAGAGAAAAATGTCTTTAAGTTGGGTTTTCGACAAATAAACCATGTGCAGCCACGGAAATCGCTTGCGTGTTTTGATTTCGTAAGTGGAGAAATCGTAAATTTATCTGGTGATGCTTTGTAGCTTACGTTTTGATTATGTATGCTGAAGCAGATTTTCATGAATCTTTATTAGGCGACTCATAGAAGAACACTAAGAACAGCTATGCACATTCGATGTCGGCGATCATTAAGCTTCGAGCTTTTCGGAAGATTTCTTTTGTGAGATGCACAAGAATTTTTCAAAATCTCAAATTCCAGGCACTGAAATGAAGTTTATTGTAGTCGAAAAATGATTTTTAATTGTATTCGGTCATGTAATGTTTAGTGTAACTCATGCAGTGACTTCTTTAAAAATTGTACACAATCTTTTCATTTAATATAGGATTATATAGGAAACAGGAAAGTCTCCACTTCCTTGCCCAATGAAAATATTTTGAACACAACTGCATTTCTGTAATTGACATACTTATTATATCTAAATGCCATGTTTGGGCAAAGGGGTGGGGAAGGCTGTGAAAAAGCCCCTAAACCGGTAAGTGGGCTCAGCTCTATTATTTGTTATGTACCGAGGCTATGGAAATATACTGTATATACATGTTCTACCGGAATGAACAGACTTTATGTCCTATTTTAACGGGTGTACACATAAAGTGTCCCTATTATCATGCATTTAAATGTGCAAAACATGTTTATCAATATTTTAAGGATTATATTTTATTTGCGATATGCCTCCGTGGACTTTAAACCTAACGTCACTACCGACTACAGCACCACACAACAATGATTTTAACGTACATTGTATTGTCAGAAGAACGTCCCTAATAGGACTTTCACACTTATCACGATTCGACCACGATTGTAATCGTGGTCATCATCGTGAGAGAATCGGGATTATCGTAACGGATCTTATCCGATCGTATCTCATCTTGATGTCGATCGTGGCAATCGGGTTAATCGTGATAAAATTTTTGACAGCCAAAAAAATTTCCACGATTATCCCGATTGATAAATCAATCGTGTTCATCGCATCAGATCGTCATACATCGTATAAAATCGCAACAGATCGAATCTACTCGTGCACCTCAATCGCGGCTATCGCAACGAATCGTGGACAAGGAGAGCGCCACGATGTGATACGTTCTCCTACGATATGTTGCGATTTGTCGCGATGCATTGATCGCGATCTAATACGATTGGTTCACGAGCAGATACGATATAATACGATAAGATACGGGTAGATACGAGACGTTGCGCTCAATAATTGGTGTTCACGATTAGTTACGAGTTCCTGCATTATCGACACGATTGCTGCACGATTATCAAGATTATATCATCGATATGCATGCACAGTAAAATTCTTTTAATGGCTTTTAAGGGCTTTTCAAATGGTAAAGAGATAAATAACTGCCAGAAACTTATACAATGAAAGCCAAAATTCACCCCTAGATCCCGGAATGAAAATAACTATGAGCTAAAATAAAGTTATAGACTTTGAGATGTTGCAAACTTAGAACGTCATATATAATAGAGAAATTTGAATGCAGTCCCACTCATTTGACATGAATCAGTCAGACAATCACCGCCCTCTACTACTGTCATCAATAATGGCTTAGAAATGTAGTTTTAATCGTGTACAAGTTCAAGCGAAATAGACGATGCTCGGTAGCGCATTTAACACCACTGTTGCGTCCAATCGCGGCTTGAATCGTGATAATCCATGTCCTTATCGTGAGATTTATCGCAGCATATCGCATCGTATCCTGATGAACGTGAACAAACGTATCCAAACGTATCTGCTCGCAATGGATCGTGTCAAATCGTAAACCCTTATCGTGGTGATCGTAGCCGCTCGTACTTAATCTTAGCAGATCGGCCAGCTATATCGTAACAGATCTGGTTATCAATCGCGACTTTATCGCATCAAATCGGAACAAATCGCACCAGAACGTATGGAGTCGCATCAGCTCGTGTCTAAACCTGAAGTTTTAGAGAAGTTCCACGATTCGATACGATTGGCGAATCGTGATGATCGCAACAGATCGTGCTCTAGTGTGAAAGCCGCATAATTTAAGTTATATTATTACTCAAGAATAAAGCCGGTCTTCGGAGTTTTCGACCAGGTCTGACACAAACCACCCTATGCAGTCACTGAAATAGGCTAGAAACTTGGAATTTCGGATTTAAGAAGACGAGGATTTGTGCTAGACATGTAGCAAAAGTAAACAAACGTGAATTGTACTTAAGATTCGATCAGAAGCAAAATATTTGGGACATTTTGAAGTGAATCAATTAGTGAAGAACTAAACGGGAAAATCTCATCGTTGCGTTTCTTTTCTTATTTTTTTTGCGGATAAAATAAAACACAGTGTAGGTGTACATGTAGATTGAAGGAAGATCCGAACTACAATATCGATAAAAAATAAAAAAAAAAAATAAAAAAAAAAAAAAAAAAAGAAAAAAAAATATTTTAAACATGTTAGAACATCTTATTTTTTGCATGATTCTTTGGGTTTCCGTTTTCCGTGACCTGCTAAACAGAAATTTAAACTCAATTGGAATGTGTTCAACTATTTTTTTTCTGTTCGTCCAAAATTTGAGAATATATTATGTGCACTCGAAAAGTTTCTGTCACAGTTCTACTTTTTCAGGATTGAATTACTTTGGCATGTTTTACGTATCAGTGGAGATGCCTATTTGCATTATGCTCCTCACTTGCGTTTGCATAATTTGGCAATACGGAAATTGAATTTTCAAGCTTCCCTGCAATGTCAATACGAATACGTTACGAGAGCACGCAATAAAACACCGATTTTCCAACGTTAAAGGATTTTGATCCTATTTGTGTCAATATTGAGGAACGGTTTACTAAATACAAGTTAAGCGCCCCCTTTGGCGAGTGGTTAAGAGCGCTGATATTTCATTACCGCGCTTAACCATTCGATCATCTCACCGCTGTGTCTGGTGTGGGTTCACGCCCCACACGGGGCATATGTGAGACTAGCCAAGTTCTGCTTGCGGGTTTTTTTTCTCGGAGTTCTCCCGTTTTCGCCCCTCAAACTTACTGACCCGTCTCATATGAGCTGAAATAATATTGAAAGGAACGTTAAACTGAATAAAAACATATGTAATAAAAAAGTAAATACATCAGCTAAGTCAAGATAAGGGTTGCTATATGTGTTGCACATGAGGCAAAAAAATTCAATATCTTTGTATTTTCATTTTTCTTGATTTATAATAAATTAAAACCACTCAGGTTTATATTCCAATGATAATTCTTTTGGTTCTCATGTGTTTTCGAATTTCACAATAGTAGGTAATGGATATCGTTCAGTGCAGTAGCTTCAAAACAGTGTTTCGGACTACTTAAATGAGATCATATGCTGGCTAGAAAAGTCAATTTTCCTTGTTGCAGTTAATTTAATACAATGCAACATGTGTGGTTGTATATGAAAAATTGGAGGAAACCTTGACTGCAACTAACATTTTATTTATAAGGTACCGCTTACCACGGGGCTACGGACTCTACAGGCCATGCAAAAATATGTTTGACCATAACAGCAGTCTTACACAATTTCTTGACAAAACCTTCAGATATGTTTTACTAGTCATCATCTTGAAAAACAATAATAGCATTTTTAATAGGAACCTGGCTTTGAACTTTTATTTTGAAAATAGGGCTACAGACTCTACATAAAATGATGATTTTCAAACAAACAAATACTCTTCACTGTGAGGATAAATTCAACTTCCATTGATTCTAAACTGGCTTTTGTCTTAAAAATCATGTTCTAATCATGGGTGTAATTTGTATGGTCTACCAACTAAAGACACCAAGAAAAAAAAGAAAAACATATCAAAAGTACAGTTCCACTCGATTAGCCATATCTTTGTTATTTTTTGTCCAAATTAATTCCGTAAAAAGTATATTACACGGGAGATATATGGGCTTTTAAAATTACATGAATATGGAATCTTAATTGTTTCTGAACAGAACAGAACGGCAAACCAGCTTACAAAACATAAAAAAAAAAACATCTGAACATGTGAAAAATGGTATGATTTTTAGACATATATTGCCTTGCTATATCAAAAATTTGCATAAAATATCATATTGTTCTAACGTGTACTCGCAATCTTTGCTTTGAGCAAAAATATCAAAAAGTTTCTACGGAAAATTTTCCATTTTTAGAATTTAAAAAATATTTGTTTATTGCATGGGCAAGTTTTCGTAATGTGTAATCGTCACGTTTGTATTTGGTTGAGGCTAGGTACCTTGTTATGAAAGAACTAGTCATATTGTTCTTCATGCGTATTGTAACTTTTCTGTGATGTTTTATGTTGTACTGTCATTCCCGTCTGGTTTCTGGGTAGGTGTATATTTAATTGGAGTGGCGACGCGAGAAAAACGGTTTTCGGGGTTTCCAACAGGTCTGATACAAGTCGGCCTATGCAGCTACAGAAGATGGCTATAACCTTGGAATGTTTTTTTTTTTTTTAATTTTGGATATATATAGAGGAGGAATTGTACTATCCGTGTAGCGAAAACAAAGGCGCTGATCAGTTTCGCAGTGACTCAGCTTCGCAGTCACTGCGAAACTGATCTGTGGCTTTGTTTTCGCTTAGGCAAAAATCCGGTTTTACCATGGCGCGGCTCCTCATTAAAATGTACCTTTTATTCTTACTTTAAACACTTTACTGTTTGTTTCAGGCCATGCGACCAAGTATTGTACTTCAAACGGAACTTGGGAGAGGCATCCTATACATGACAGGGAGTGGACAGACTACAGTAGCTGTGTCAATATAGAGGTATGGAACACATAAAAACTTGCCCATGCAATATACAGAGATTTTTTTTCAGCTGTAAAAATGGAAATTTAATTGAAAAAAAAAAAGAATGATATTTTGAATGCTTTTGCTTAAAACATTGATTGTACCCACAATCTATGTTTTTGATCAAAAATAAGAGAAAATAGGTGTACCCCTTTACACCTCAATTTTACTATTTAAATTTGGGGTAAAGGGGTTATACATTGCACCGACAATGTTATCGTGATGTATTTAGAATGCGGTAAAGCAATGTGATTGCAAATTGCAAATAAATGGAGAATGAATGTCAGTCAATTTCGGCAAAAGCTTTTTAAACTTCTGCTTTTGTAGGACGTATAATGTCAAATAAAACATCCCACTGAAAATATCGACATCTCAATTCAAGACTCTGAAAAATTTAAACACTGTCTTCGTAGTCCCTATAATGCAAATTTCTAAATCTTTTTGTTGAGTGTACTTTAGAGAGAGAGAGAGAGAGAGAGAGAGAGAGAGAGAGAGAGAGAGAGAGAGAGCGTGTGTGTACATCCGAATCGAGAGGTCAGGACTGTGATAGAACCTACTCGCTCATCGGTTTGCGACCTTGGTCCTTGAAAAATACTGTCGTCATCACGAAAACATGTCCGTGTAATGTATACCCCCTTGAACCCCACTTTTATATAGCAAAACTGGGGTTTGGAGGAGTATAGCTATTTTTCTAATTTTTGCTCCAAAACAGATTGTGGGTACTCGTTAGAACCGCCTCGGCGAGGCGGTTCTAACGTGTACCCACAATCTATGTTTTGAGCAAAAATAAGAAAAATATCAAAGATTTTCTACAAAAAAGATCAATTTTTACTATTGAAAAAATCTGTGTATATTGCATGGGCAAATTTTCGTAATGTATACACTGCTTTCCAGGAAGCATTATGTTGACTGCGACGAATTATCTCAAGTATTACATGTATTTCGTCCTAGACAACAACTAGATATGTCGTAATGGAGCCACCACTTTCAGGGCACATACAATATGAGCCACCTCGTGGGAAAAACAACAATGTGGTTTCCGAACAGGTCCGACACAAACCGGCCTGTACAAACACAGAAAAGAGCTAGAAGCTTGAAATTTTGGATTTAAGTAGAAAAGGAATTGTACTATCCGAGTAGCGAAAACAAAGGCGCTGATCAGCTTCGCGGTTACCGCGAAGCTGATTTGCGTCTTTGTTTTCGCATATGCACATTGTTGGTTTTCCTATGAGGCGGCTCATATATTACGCATATGTACTATGAAGATTTAATGTGACCATTTCAAAGACACAAAACTGTGGCAGCGGTCTACAAACCTCTGACCTCTCGGATACGGAATTCGTTCTGCAATTAACCATCTCGCCTACCTAAATCATATATTTGTTTCAGAGTTTCTATGGTGTTGTGTATGCAGGTGTGGTCTCCAGCCTCATCAGTATTATTTTGATCATTCCAGCGTGTTTTCTCTTTCTTGCATTCAGGTAAAAACATTGTTATCCATATGCATGCTATCTAGCCTGCCTATCTATTGGTATAAATATGGTACGTGTAGAAGTCATAGACATTAGTGCTTGTTGATATCTAGAATAAAAAGGAGAAATTACAAATCGACCTTATAAGTCAAACATGATCTTAAAAATAAAATTAAATGAACAAATACCAAAGTGGGTGTACTGTTATGTCCCATTGCACCACTCATTCATTCGAGATTATCTATGATGCGTAGCTTCTATAAATAGCACAGCTATTCGATACAATGTATCACATATGTACAATCTCTGACATACTGCGTCAGAGAGTCGACTCTTTGGCTCAGTGGTTAGAGCATTGGATTTCTACCCCGGCGGTCCGGGTTCGAATCCCATCAGGGACGTGGGATTTTTTTCAAACTATGCATCATTTCTTAGTTACGAATTTTCATATTTGTAAGATGGGGGCTCGTACGGGATGGACCATTTGAGTCATTTAGTCATTATAATGACATTCTCGTAATCATAAATGATTACTTCCTCGAAATGGGTGTGTGTTATGTCCCATTGCACCACTCATTCATTCGAGATTATCTATGATGCGTAGCTTCTATAAATAGCACAGCTATTCGATACAATGTATCACATATGTACAATCTCTGACATACTGCGTCAGAGAGTCGACTCTTCGGCTCAGTGGTTAGAGCATTGGATTTCTACCCCGGCGGTCCGGGTTCGAATCCCATCTGGGACGTGGGATTTTTTTCAAACTATTGGTTCTTTTTTAGATCAGTAAAAGATCTTTCATCAAGTACAAAAACACAAAACAGTTGGCTAATTCAGTACTACTAATTGCTCAGTAGTCAGCCATCGTTTTAGATTATAGAATAAAAACATAGAGGATTCTAATTATATGGCATCGTAAGCATAAAATTAAACAGAAATAACACAAATACATACTTGCATTATGAATTTCAGACAACTTCGATCTCAGCAGAGAATTCAGCTCCATATATGTTTGTTCCTTTCATTTGTGGTCACGTGTGCTCTGACAATGATCTGGGACCTCCTCGTCTATGATGATAGGATACACAATCCATGGCATCTAACATTTATGGTGAAATATGAGGTATTGTTAACATAGATATTGTTAACATAGTTATTGTGGTCGTCTTTTTCGAAAACCAGGGCCCAGTTGTTCAAAACATCGTTAGCTTAACGATATCGTTAAGACACAAATTTGTTAAGCAAATATCAGTTAAAGTAACAAATACACTGTTATTTTTTGTTGAAAAAATGTGAGAATCCTTTGCAGTGCAAAGGATTTTCACATTTTTTCAACAAAAAATAACAGTGTATTTGTAATATTAATGTTTGAAATTTTAACGAAACGTTTACTAACGACGTCGTTAGTTTTGAACAACTGGGCCCAGTACATTACAGAAACTTGCCCATGCAATATACAGGGATTTTTAAATTTGTAAAATATGAAAAATCTCAGCAGAAAATGTTCAAGATAATTGCATGGTGTTGGTTCAAAACATTGATTGTGGATACACGTGAGAACCACCCACAATCTATGTTTGGAATCTAAAATTCGAAAAATAGGTATATCCCTGTAAATCCCAGTTTTACTATATACATGTAAATCAATCATACTTATTATTTGAAAAACACATGTTTTACCATTTGTCCAATCATAAACAGCCCGTTGTCCACCAGCGGAAGTTTTAGCGCACGTACATGTATTTGGAAATCATGTTGAGTGCAACTAAAATCACATTGTAAGGCAAGGTTCTTGGTCACAACTTTTCTTTTTCTTAAATCTTTATATAATAAATGCATTCTATTTGGATAATTTCAGAGTTCGTGTAGAACCATTTACATATTACTCCGCTATGCCAGAAGTACGAATTATTTCTGGATGTCATGTGAAGGACTTTACCTATACAGACTACTAGCACAGGCGTTTGCCTTTCCGAAGTCAATCAAAGTTTATTTCTACATTGGTTGGTGTAAGTAATTCTATATATTACATTAGCATTTACATATAAATGAGCCGTCTCATGAGAAAACCAACAATGTGGTGTCCGAACAGGTCCGACACAAATCAGGCTGTACAGTCACAGGAGATAGTTAGGGGCTTGAAATTTTGGATTTAAGAAGGAAATGAAGTGTACTATCCCTGTAGCGAAACCAAAGGCACTGATCTTTGTTTTCGCATATGCAGATTGTTGGTTTTCTCATGAGGCGGCTCAAATTTAATATGATGTGTATTAGGTGCCGCATCACATCTTTGAGGACAACATACAAAACCTACTCTTTTGTTAAAACTTATCTTATTGTTCAGTAAAACGCAAGTCAGCCGGCGATATCCTCGGTGACTTTACGGTTATATATATTTTTTATTTGACTTTGTTGATCATTTCAGGTTTACCTATGTTGCCTGTCTCCATATACTCAGCCGTGAGATTGATGTATGCGGATGATATGTAAGTCAATTCACCATGCTTGCCATTTATCTTTTTATCTTGAGATTGCTAATAAAATAAAGTTTCCAATAAAATAAATTTTTATCGCAGACACTATGAGTTGATATCCAAATTTAATGTTGGGCTAATGACGCTTTTACGTGAGGGCCTTTCGGAATCAGAATTTTATGGTGTCTTGGCTTACAAATATAAGAAACTTATAGGAAGGAATGATATTTTTTTTTCAGTTCAGAAAAATCATAACACTTTACAGAAGAATACTGAATAGGTTATAACTTGAATGTTATGCGGCAATCTGCATGCTTAGTTTTTTACCCAATCATGGTTGATAACTATGCTGCCTTCTTTAATTGCACGCCGGTGGGTCGGGCGTCAGACTCTATGATGGCCCCGACATAAAGCTACCCATTTAAGTTGGTTGGGGCCGGAGCGTCTTGTCTGTTGCTTGGCCCACCGGGGTTCAACTGGTGTTTTTCTTTTGCCCCGGGTTTCAGTAAGTTATTCGGTGCCCAGGGATATCCATCGTCGGGCAGCTTACTGAATCTGTTGAGTCCTCGTTTTTGATTCATAATGGTGATTATCATGATATATCTGTTTGTCCTTGATGATGCATTGACTAGTTAGAGATTCACCTCGAGGACCGAACAACTAACTAGATGTTGTGAACCACTGCAGAAGATGAGGTTAGGGCCCTGTAAAACCGGTTTAAGCCCCCACTCCCCCAGTAAGTTTATATTACTGATCGTTCCAAGGCGATACTTCTGTTGTGGTTCTTATTGTTCTGTGTCGATTTTTGTGCTTTTTGAGCCTTATGTACGTTTCCATAAGGTAACTGAGTGGCCGCCTGTTGGGGAATAGCTGCTCACTCGGCTTACTATATGTTTTCCTGATATAAATACCTAAGTGTCATTTTAGTTTTTTTCCCAGCCCTGGGTTTATGGAGTTGGAATTTTTTTTCTGATTGCGCCATTTCCTGATAATTGCCTATTTGTACCTTTCTATCTTTATTCTTGTTGATACCATCGTTTGTTAGTAACGGTAAGTGCAAATACTCACTGCTGGGAATCACGTGATACGCAATGTTTATGATATGTGCAAATTGTAAACAAGAAGCCGCCATTTTTCACCGGGTCTAGGTAAGTCTATCGAGTTTTCTTTCAAATGCTGAGGGATAATGATGGATGAATATGCCCAGTCCATGCAGATACATCAGATTTATTTAACTATGTGCGAGCTAATCTTTCAAAGTGTTTTGTTTGTGTAAACACCTCATTCCCATCATCAAAATTGTTTGTTGCCATGTACACCAAATATTTATTTTGGGCCTTATTCATTCTTCCAGCAACAATGCGTCCTTTCTTAGAGGTAAAATAACATTTTTTTCAAAGGACAATTACCTCCATTTTACAGAAATATGCTAAGTGCCACATGAAAAAAGATAATCAACATCATTGACATTGCATCCCTGTACACATGCAATGTGGATTGATACCCTCCACACTAAAACAAAAGTCATCATGTTTATATTCTTTCGTCGATAAATGTATTGATTGCTAATGCACCAGTCCTTTGTAACCATTGCCCCACCCCCCTTCACACATACCTACGGTGAAGGGTGGGGGATAGCCGGGCTTAAGTGCAGAGCAATTACTTGTCGAGTGTATCCGCAGTGCAGGGGGAATTACGAGGTTTTTTATGCATTAGGATCCTTACTCCAGGGCAATTTTCTATTTCTAAGGTGAGGCCAAAGAGCAAAGTCAGTTTGAACCCCCAGTTTGCCCCCTGTGTGTGAGGCTTATAGCAGGGCCTGAAAGCAGAAATGCCACAATCACCGCCCTTCCCCGTAGGTGGATGAGCAGTGGTTACAAATGACTTGTGCATAATTGCAGCTAAAATATGATGAAAAAAGAAAAAAAAAGCCATTCTCGGTTTTGTTCAATATTGAGAACGAATCTTTGAATGCTTTCCTGGCTTTATTATGTATCAGCAGTCACACATTAGCGTATAACCCAAACGCGCGTCTGGCGTATTCATACTCTCAACATGCTTTAGATTTTGGACGTATAAAAATAATTTGTTCCTTTAACTCGCTTTAGCAGTCACACATTAGCGCCTGACTGAGACGTGTGCCGGACGTACAAAAATCTCAAAGTGTTGAAGTACGTTTGTGTTACTTCCCAGACGCGCTAAGCATGTGCTACAGGCGCACAGCAAACGTTCAACGCGCGTCTCACAAACGCTTAGGGCACGCTACGGAAGCAATATCTCATAAAATCTGAAAACGCATGTGGCGTACACTAGCGTGCATAACACGCCTGTAACGCGCATGGAACTTATTCGAAACGTAAAATACATTCGCACAAGACACGCCCAGCTTCTGGAAAAATTTTAAGCAAGATTAAACACAAACGTGCCTAGAGAGCGCAACGACCTTTAGCGACGTATATCAACGTACACCCAGCGTACACCAAGCGTACACCAAAAACGCACATGTAGCGCGTTTCTAATGTGTCTCCGACGTGCTCCTGACGTAGGTTGAATCATTCAAAGTTTACATTTTTGTCAACACGCCCGGCGCGCGTTGGCTTATTCTGCTATTTTAAACAGCAGTCACACACTAGCGTATAATCCAAACGCGCGCCGGGCGTGTCGACAAAAATGTAAAATTCAAAAAACGCCAGGAGCACGTTGGAGACACGTTAGAAGCGCGTTAAACGCGCGTTTTTTACGCTTGGTGTACGCTTGTTGCACGTCGATATACGTCGCTGTTAGTCGCTGCGCGCTCAAGGCGCGTTTGCCCCCCCCCCAAAAAAAAAAATCAAACATGCTTAAAAACTTTCTAGAAGTTCGGTGTGTCCCGGGTGTGTGTCTTATACGTTTCGAATAAGTTCCATGCAAATTAAGCATGACCTGAAACAGACAAGCTACTTTCAAACTAGATGCACTGCGACAGGTAAAATGTAGGTTTGTCGGACACGCACATTTAACATATCGCAAATTTTACACCCATGTACACCACATTAATTTTGAGAAATGTGACATTAATTTTGCGTATGCCAGTTTCGATAAGTTTTTGGGTATCATGTATGCTCCAATTTAATACGTTTTTATCATTGTCGTGTGAAGAATTTGTACGTATTCATCACATCTGTGAAGAACTTTTTTTTAATATATAACCAGAGGACAAATGGTCCTGTAAACGCTCACCTGAGTCTGCTGCATGTATTTAACCCCAGTGCAGGGGCAGATGAAGCCCTTGGGCCGTTTTCTTTTTTCAGAATAATCAATATTCTGTCCATTTGCCAATTTCTTGCTGGTTTTTCCCTTCAAATGACATTTTAACAGTTTTTCCCATTCAAATGCATGGGCAACCCATGTTGACCTTGCCATAAACTTGGTCAAGGTCATCACAGGGTCATGATTTATATACACATTATAGTACTATAGCCATGGATGGTTCAGGCCCAGTTTCATTGAAGTCAATCTATCGGTTTCAGAGAAGAAGATATTTGAAGGGTTTTTACCATATATGGGCATGGCGGCCATCTTGGTCAGGTGACCTAGATTATTAATATACACATTGGTTCCCCCATCCTATAGATGCTTCACATAAAATTTGGCTTCAATTGGCCAAGTGGTTTTAGAGGAGAAGATGTTTGAATATTATGGTAATATACATGTATATTGCCCCGGGGTGTGGACATATGAGCCCTTAGGTCCATTTTTTTTTTCAGAATCATTAATATTTAGTCCTACTACCCATTTCCTGCAAGATTTTCACTTCTACTGACTTTTTAAAAGTTTTCCCCATTCCAATGCATTGGCGACCTATGTTGACCTTGTCCTAAAATAGGTCAAGGTCACCACAGGGTCATGATTTATATACACATTGTAGTACTTCAGCCATTGGTGCTTCATGCCAAGTTTCTTTGAAATCGGTCCACCAGATTCGGAGAAGAAGATTTTTGAAGGGTTTTTACCTTATATGGGCATGGCAGCCATCTTGGTCATGTGAACTAGATAATTTATATATACATTAATTCCCCCATTCCATAGATGCTTCACATAAAATTTGGCTTTGATTTGCCAAGTGGTTTCAGAGGAGAAGATGTTTGAATATTATGGTAATATACATGTATATTGCCCCGGGGTGGGGGCAGATGAGCCCCTGGGGTCCATTTTTTTCAGAATCATTAATATTCAGTCCTACTGCCCATTTCCTGCAAGACTTTCACTTTAAATGACATTTTAAAAGTTTTCCCTATTCAAATGCATTGGCGACCTATGTTGACCTTGCCGTAAAAAAAAAGGTCAAGGTCATCACAGGGTCATGATTTATATACACATTGTAGTACTTGAGCCATCAATGCTTCATGCCAAGTTTCTTTGAAATCGATCCACCGGTTCTGGAAAAGAAGATTTTTGAAGGGTTTTTACCATATATGGGCATTGCGGCCATCTTGGTCATGTGACCTGGATTATTTATATACACATTGATTACCCCTTCCTATTGATGCTTCACATAAAATTTGGCTTTGATTGGCCAACCGGTTTCAGAGGAGATGATGTTTGAATATTACGGTAATATACATGTATATTGCCCCGGGGTGGAGGCATATGAGCCCCTGGGGTCCAATTTTTTTTTCAGAATCATTAATATTCAGTCCTACTGCCCATTTTCTGCAAGACTTTCACTTTAAATGACATTTTAAAAGTTTTCCCCATTCAAATGCATTGGCGACCTATACTTTTTGCATACTTTTTGCATTAATTTAGAAGCGTGTGAACTTGTCTTTGAGAGACTCTAAAAACTGGTTTAAGGCCCCCAGCATTTTTTTTGTATTACTGATTGATCCAAGGCGATACTTCTGTTGTGGTTATATTTGTTTTATGTTTTGGAGTCGAATTTTCGTGCTGTTTGAACCTTATGTACGTTTTCATAGTTTTGGTTAAGTTCGGGTTACTGTTTTGCACTTATTGGGAAATAGCTGCTCATTCGGCTTAAAGGGAAACATAATTATTAAACTCCCGCATATGATTTTCATGAAACTTCACATGCTTCAAGATAATTGTATCCTTGGACTAAAATCGAAATAAAAGTGGGATGTCACCGGCCTCGTTTCCATGGTATCAGAACTTTTTTAATGTTTCTCGTGCATTTCAGAAAATCGCGTTCGTAGCGGACATGTGTTTAAATATATGTGTTATTTTTTGCATAAACACTTTAAACATACGAGCAGTGTTATTTTCTTAAATTTTGATACTATTTGCTTTTAAACTGAGGAGATTACAAGCAAAATTAGCTTTCCCGCCATGTTTTCAAACCTGGAAAAACTATGTATTTTTGCGATATCTCCTAAACTACGCAACCAATAGATATGAAACGCTGTAACCATTCAAAAGTTGAAATAAAAAGTGGGGGTCATCGAATTGCGTTGGAGGATTTAGAGAAAAGCCTTTTTCGTTTTAATGCCAAACGTTGCACTGACGTCGCGTATATTAATGCGAAGTCATCAACAGCGAAATAACCGTTTTCACATGTTATTAACCTTATACACGAATTAGGGTATATCAATTGTCGCATAACTAATTTAAAATAAAAATGAACAATATGTTTACCCGCTTTAGGACTTAATTATGCAGAAACAAACAAAATAAGATTCTACAGCTTGCAACGTCATTGGAAAATCAAAACAAAACGACGCTAAGAGCTATGCATACACTAAACGCCGACATTGCGCAAACAGTGTTCTCATAAACAATAGGAATTTCATTATGATTGCGCCTTTTCCTGATCATTACCCACTTGAATCGTTCTAATTTGATCACTCTTGATCGGTACAGCTAATAAAAGTTAGCCTAAAACTTTTCATGGCTTATACGGTTTAGCTCCAGCAAGCATTTTTGTTTAAATTAGGGTTAAAACAAGAGCTACCAAGCTTTAAAGGAGAACGTTCAACGACAATACCTTTTAAACTCAAGGTCTGATCTAAGAAACATTTTGGTGCAAATTTTGTTCAAATTGGTCAAGGATTAAGTGAGATATTGTGATTTGAAGTTTTGGAACGAAGTGAATATTTAATTAGAAAATTGTAAAACCATAAACAATGAATAAATTCTATATTTCAAATTTTTTTTATGGAGGTATACGTCCTAAATTGATAGTAAATCAATAGTACAAAGCAGTGTAACAAAAATTAACAGAAAAATATTAATAAGGTTTCATTATTATTAATTATGCATATTTAAGTAGAACTTTATGACGGCATTAAGCCTAATGAATATCCAAGATGGCCGCATCTTTTAACAGAAATTAATGTATATTCAAACCAACACAACTTTCTCAATATCCATCTGATTTTAATAAAACTCGTACCAAATTGTTAAGAGAGGCACCTACTTTCATTTAAGATGCATTGTGTTTTAACCTTGCCTTTCCCTTTAAGAGTCCATGGTTTGAACAAAATGAGAATAAAAGATGCAAAGAGTGTGTGTCTGGGGTCGTTGAAGTGTACTCAAAATATTTTAAACATCTAAAGCAAATACCAAAGTGAGGGTAAAAAAAGGTGCAATTTTAAAGTGACTTAAAATATGACCCCCACCTGGTTGATGGCTAATGTTTGAAGCACAGTTTTTGCCCATTGTTCAAAAGTGTGATCGACTAGCATATCTATGAAATGGAATCCATAAAATTTTGTTAATTCTTATGAGCTTTATGGAAAATTGGTTAATGGCATCATTACGTTTCTAATTTTGTCGGGTATAGTAAATAAAGAAATGAAGAAAGAAAAAGGTATTCAACATGAAACATTTAAAAGACTATTGATGGATATGAGTGGTAAAGAGTCACACAGTTTGTATGATCTAGTACTTTCTGAACTAGCGATAACATGGCTATGTCCGTCATTGTATTGGACCTAATCAATTTTAGAGAGCCAAAATTCATCTACTTAAAATTTAATATTAAACTGACAGAAAATAAGAACACAATTTGTTTGTGTGGAAGGAATCAATTTGGTTTGCTGTGTACATGGTATCTAGCAAAGTAATCTGCTCGTAAAATTGCAGAATTTGGTTTTATCCGTTATGAAAAAAACTTCCCACGTTTTTATAATACCACAGCAGTATGTAATGAATTTCAATGTAATGATTAACATTTAATATTTAAGATATTGAAGGAAATAAAGCTTATGTGTGTAGGGTAACAGCGTATTTTAAGTGAATAATTGAAGTGTTTGAAACACTGGCCAGGTGAAATGCCACAAACAATGGCTCAAATTCTTCCAAATAGGGTTGTCCATGGAATGCACTAGGTGGCATAAAAATCAACAGGCATATCTTGAAATTATTTGGAAAGAAAACAAAACTGATGACGTCATTTGTTTACGTTTTGGTGTATATGGAAACATTTGCGGTCACATGATTCCCAGCAGTGATACTGGTTAAACAAAACCATAGTCAGTCTGACGAGTCGTTATCTTGTACACAGGAATGTATGTTACCGACAATGCAGATACACTATTAAGGAAGACACCAACATTATTATGTTGTTTACAACGTCATGTCTTGTGTGCGTCTCTTTTCTACTCATAAAACACGGTCCTCGTGTGAAATCAAAGTGGAGAGGGCGGCCATATATGATGCATTTCTACATGTATATACATGTATCTGTTGTGGTCCTAGTTGTTTAATGTTTTGGTGTTGATTTTTTGTGCTGTTTGCACTTTATGTATGTTTTAATATATTTAGTAAAGTGCTTGTAACTGAATGGCCACCTATTGAGAAATAGTTGCTCTCTCGACTTTGTATGAGTACCTTATTGTCAACTAAGTTTTTCCAACCTCGGTTTTCGGAGTGTGACACGCTCTAATTGCGCCATTTCCTGACAATTGCTTACTTTTACATTGTACTTTGTTATTCAGATTTTGTTATATTTTTCAGGTGCTGGATAAAACATGCCGGTGGTTATGAATGGATATTGTATACTCCTAACTTATTGTGTATTCTGGTAAGCAGAGATTCGTAATCGGTTACACTTTCATATACATGGATATTTGCAAGACAATTAAAGGTTTTAGGAAATAAGTTTTGTAAAACAAACCAATAAACAAACAAATAAAGGGACATGGGTTGACAGAGTATTTATGGATACTGGGATATGAATTTTGATTCGATTCCATTTGCCAGAATCTGAAACTGGATGTGGGACACTTTTTATAAACAATTAAGGATTATGGGGCAGACATTTGGGTAGAAATACATGTATTAATGTATTAATGATTACACGCATCGCATCGAAAAGGAAAGAAAAACAGGTTTATTCTTCCAACCCGGAAAACCTGGAAAACCTAGATTTCTGTAACAGATTTCTCTTACTCCATTTAATTCTAAAAGATGGTGAACTTTGATACATAAATGAATCATTTTCCAATATCTTTCTGTGTTTCAGATAAACTTTGTATTTCTATTGTGCATTCTACGAATATTGTTGACACAGCTTCATCAACACCCTAATGAACCCAGTAATTATAGGTAAAGCCAAAATTAAAATTTTGTTTTGACCATAAAAATTTCTCCAATCCCTAAAATCTTATAAAAAAGTTTTCTGACTTTATTTATTTTTCACTTTCAAGTACAGAGAAGTAAATGTTTTAAGTTTGAGAAAGAAAAAAGTTGTCTAAAACGTTCAATAATATCCTTACATAATTTATCGTTAAGTTTAGCTATATTTGTGCAATCAGTTCTAGTTATATTCGAATAATTCACAACAAACTTCAGCGGGTATGAAATATGAGAAATTAAAAAGAAAATATTCTCCGTACAACCAACCCATGCATGAGGAACAGGACCGTAAAGGGGGAACAAAACTATTTTAAGGATAACTTCAGGACATAAATATTTTAAGCCATTTACCCTTTTTTAAACACTTTCGTTGATGGTCTATATCGCCCTTTACCTGTTAAAATAATTGATTGGTAGGTTAAGCTTTGTGGCGGTATGAGATTTGCTTAGAAGAAACAACGTCCATTAACCGTTGACATTCTGTTACTTACTGGCTTCAAGCTTACGCTTACCTTATATATGTTTTCAAATTTTTCAAGTTTGGGTAACTGAGTGGCCGCCTATTGGGAAATAGCTGCTCACTCAGCATACGATATGTTTTCTTAATATAAGTACCTATTTGTCAATTTGGTTTTTTCCCGCCTCGGGTTTTTAAAGTGAGAGTTTCTTTCTGATTGCTCTTTTTCCTGATCATTGCATACTTGTACATTTTTACGTTAAATGTCGAGTTTTCGTAATGTTTCTTCTTTTTTCATAGACGAGCACTGAAAGCGACGTTTGTTCTCATACCATTGTTTGGGCTTCAGCTATTTCTCGTCATATATAGACCAATAGGAAATGGTTTTCAGGGAATCTATGAAGTCATCTCTACAATCATCATAAACTCACAGGTATACCGTTATTTATATCTATCATATTATTTTACTTATTGAAAATCATCCCTTACATTATGAATTTTGCAGGATTATTATTAATTATTATTTTAATATTTATATGTTCTGTTATATTTCAAGTGTGATCTATGAATTAATTTTGAGCTATATCTTTCTTTGAATGATTCTTGTGGTATGTGAGATGTGAGAGAAATATCAATTTATATATGTTTGCACTTTGAAATTTTGTCTTAAACAGACACAAAATCTGACACTTATGTTTGGTCTGTTGATTTCTTTTTTTTAATTTGGATTCTTAAAACATGTTTAATTTTCTTGCCTTTCTGGTCACCCTAATGGAAAATTAATGGCTTGTAATCATTGAAAATAGACAAAGCCAGCTATAATAGACTGAGTAGACTGCAGTGATTTTATCGCCTTTCTGTCTGGTAGTCAGCTTACAAAGGATAAAATTAAGACCCTCCTACAATAAAACCCTCTTTTGGTTTGAAAGGACAGGGAGACTCTTATACATCAATCATCGTGACTCACACCGTGCCCTGTTTCATAATAAAATACTGGTATTTGTTTCTATCTGTCCGTGTAAATATACACTCCTACAGCTGTATACACCACTTTGATTAACTACTTTTATACATTTACCTTATTTTTAGCAAAATTAAGAACGTATATATCAAAATGTTTTAGTTGAAAATTTTCACAGTCAAAAACAAATCGCTATTCGTTGCATAGGCATGTCATCACGCAAAACCCCACATTTATGTAACCCCAAAGTTATGTATGTATTGTAAAACTGGGGTATACAGTGGTGTACCTATTTTTCTTATTCTTGACCCAAAACAAAGATTGTGGATACTTGATCTAACATGTACCAACATGTACCAACAATCTCCGTTTCGAGCAAAATTACAGAAAATTTTGGAATTTTTCAACTAAAAATTTTCAATGTGCACAGCTCTAAAATGCTCTGTAAATAATTATTACATGGTCATGTTTTCGTCAACAACTAGCGTAGCCAGTCATCGTTGTTTGCAAAGAGCAAGTACATGCTCATTTTGACAATGGATGTGTGTGCACCAGTGTATAGCGATTCGCGTGCACTTGTATTTACAATGGGAGACTTTTATAACACTTAGTGTTTTAGTGGTGGAACACCCGTAAAAATATCACTCCGCCATACCCCACAAAATTGGTGCATTTAAAAATTTCATCCGCACATGTTTGATGCTGAATAGTGAGAACATTTCCTACATTCTGTGTAAAATCTCGCATTTGCTACAAAATATCGCCATAATACGACATGTTAGTGCGCAAATCACCACGCCAAAACGGACTATATCTCATCAGTATGTACACTACCTCTTACTAAAATTCAGACCATTCTAGAGTGTAAAATCCTCCCATGGGTATATTGTAAAATGAAATACCCGATGCTCAGTCCCCCTCGGTAGTGACACCTTTGGGTAGTGGTGGGACTGGGCTATCAAGTTAGAGAAGACTTTTTGATCGTGCAATGTTGGGTACTAGCTGTGGGAGTGTCACAATTTGAAGAAATTTGCATTGCGGCCTATGTGAGATTTTTTTAGTTATAGTCGAGTCCAATATGTATAATAAATAATAAGGCTCCGTTTTTATATGACGATAACAACTTTAATCAATATTGATGTACTCTAGCACCTGGGAAAGTGTTGCCTATTGAAATAAGTGGTTATAGTCTATTTCATTTGTTTATAACGGTTTTCATCAAAATTTAAAAAAAAATATTTTCCGTTTGGGCTTCATTGATATATGTTTGCTTATTATTGTTGAAATTCCAGGCCATTGTTTACATTCACATTTATTTTGTTTTCAGGGAGGAATGATTGCCATTGTTTTATGTTACTGCAACGGAGAAGTAAGTTTGATAATCCTAAATTTTCTCCTTTATATATATACTTTTCTTAAAGATGTTGAACCGGAAGATTTTAATTGGACTACACTTGTTAGAAAAGAAAGGCGAGGTGTAAATATATAGGCATTCTCAATTCCGGCTGCGTTACACCCCTGAAACACTGCATCAGGCAGTCGGTACAATTGCTTGAAATGACTACCCAAATGCATTTCTGTCGTCAGTGTCGATATTTCTGTTCATTTCTAGGAATCTTGCACCACACTTTCTTATTTTTCATCTTCTTTAGGTCCACACTTGCCTGAAAGCTGCTGTTTCTAGATTCAGTGTACCAAAACCCAGCTATAATCACTCATATGCTACGACATACTCAGTGGACCAGCTCCAGTCACGTGGTCGACTTGACTCTGCCAAACATAAGAGACACAGTATTAACTATGTAGCAATGACGAGTATTAAGAATAGACTTACTAATGGTGATACTGAAGCAGAAATTACCTCCCTATAACCATAAAGCAAAAATGATGTTAACATGCCCATGTCTATTAACCCTACAAAAAGGTACAAGTAGGCAAAGATCAGGAAAAGGTGCAATCAGAAAAATATTCCCACTCCAAAAACCGAGGTGGGAAAAAACCAAACCAACAACCAGACACCTATACCATGAAACATATCGTAAGCCGAATGAGCAGCTATTTTCCCAATAGGTGGCCACTCAGTTACCTTAACTTAACTAAAAATATGAAAACATACATAAGGCGCCAACAGCACAAAAAATGTTATACACCAAGACATAAAACAAAAAGAACCACCACAGAAGTATCGACTTGGAACGATCAGTAACACAAAGTTACTGGCGGGCTTAAACCGATTTTACATGGCCATAACCTCACCCTCAGCTTCCGCAGTGGTTCAGTGATATACAAGAAATAAGAAAAAACATATTAAGAAAATACTAAACATAGATACCAACGTTTAACATGAATAACGGAAAGCAGGGTGAGCAGCTATTGAAGGTATTAGGTGGTCACAGTGCTAGCTTGGACAGAACAAGTAAAATGCAGAGGGCTAAGTGAACAGCCAAATTATAATCGGGTGGCCACAAAGCCATGCAACATAAAACTGGTAATCGGGATAACTTTGATAAGTGTGAACCACAACAGTAGTACCGCCTTGGAACGGTCAGTTATAAATAACTGGGGGGCTTAAACCGGTTTTACATGGCAATAAACTCACCCTCAGCTTCTGCAGTGGTTCATAACATTTAGTTAGTTATTTGGTCCTCGTGGTGAATCTCTAACTAGTCAATGAATCATCAAGAACAAACAAATAAATCATGATAAACATCCTGATGAATCAAAAATCAGGACTCACAGACTGAGTAAGCTGCCTGACGATGGAGATCCCTGGGCGCCGAATAACCTACTAACTCCGGAGCAAAAGAAAAACACCAGTTGGACCCCGGTGGGCCAAGCAACAGACAAGAAGCTCCGGCCCCAACCGACTAAAATGAATAGCTTTATGTCGGCGCCATCATAGAGTCTGACGCCCGACCCACCGGCGTGCAATTAAAGAAGGCAGCATAGTTATCAACCATGATTGGGTTAGAAACTAAGCATGCAGACTGTCGCATAACATTTAAGTTATAACCTACACGTCTGTAACGTGTTATGATTTTTCTGAACTGAAAAGAAAAATCATTAATTCCTTTAAGTTTCTTAAATTTGTAAACCAAGTCACCATAAAATTCAGGTTCCGAAAGGCCCTCACTTAAAAGCGTCTTTAACCCAACATTATATTTGGAAATCAATTCATAGTGTCTACGATAAAATTTAGAAAATGTTTTTCGAAGTTTATGATACCGATAGCCCTGTTGGAGAAGTTTTAAACATGGTTTAAATTGAACCTGGGATCTACAGGGATGCGTATGGGTTGCTTCTCATTACGAAGACACGCCCATGGAATATACAGAAAATTTATTGGTTGTAAAAATGTAAAATTTCACTGGAAAAATTTTGATATTTGTCTTATTTTTGCTCAAAACATAGATTGTGGGTACACGTTAGAACCGCCTCGCTGAGGCGGTTCTAACGAGTACCCACAATCTATGGTTTGGAGCAAAAATAAGAAAAATAGGTATACCCCTGCAAACACCAGTTTTTCTATAAAAAGTGGGTTCAAGGGGGGTATACATTACACGGACATGTTTTCGTGATGGTTAACAATCGTCGCTTGCAGGAAATGGACAAATATATATTTATACTGTACAGTATAGCGGAAAACATCTATTTGTAATATTAAACCTACAGATATATAAGACACGCAGATGTAGTGACACTTTATGCCTAATTTGATTACATAATCACAAGTCCACAAAACTCTTTCTTGATAACAGGGGCATTTAGAAAAGTTTTGGAATATCATGAAGAGATATGTAAGAGATTGCCTAAAAACAAAAAGATGCCCTGTGTAAGTGCTCAATTTTACATTAAGGTCCAATTTGGTCACATGTAGGATTTTCAGTGAGCAAGTGGAAACATAAGAGTTTTCAGAAAAAAATGTAGTCTGTGGTCTCAAAGTTGGTAGGTGCGGCATACTACTTATTGAGTCAATGAAGTTATGTGAGTTTTCAGATTAAAAGTCATTTCTAGTTATGTGAGTTTTCAGATTAAAAGTCATTTCTTGACCTTGGTCATTTACATATTAAAGTAAAACTTAATTTTCTCATGACCCGCTTGGTAAATCAGTCAAATTATGCGGAGCCTACGTGGAAGTGGGAATAATATTTTATAAAAAGTGACCCGGCCAAAATCGCCGCCCATATTTGGTACAGCCTCCTCCAAAATATTCATCTACAGAACCGTTGAACTAATTTCAACGAAACTTGGTATGCAGCATATGGGACTCTCGCGTATCATAGTTTGTACAGATATGAACTTTGGATATTCAGGGTCAAATTTGGTCACATATGATCTCAACGAAAAAGGAAAGTTCTCAGAACGGTTTGTAGCCAATGATCTGAAAGTTGACAGATGCAGACAGTTTACTGAGTTAATGAAAAGGTAAAAGTAGGCGATGATCAGGAAATGGTGCAATCAGAAAAAAAATCTCACTCCAAAAACCGAGGTGGGAAAACAAATAAACAATAAGGTACTTATACTAAGAAAACACATCGTAAGCCGAGTGTGCAGCTATTTTCTCAATAGGCGGCCTCTCAGTTACCCAAACTTTACTAAAATATGAGAACGTACATAAGGTGCAAACAGCACAATATTCAACACCAAAACATAAAACATAGAACCACCACAGAACTATCAGTTATATAAAATTACTTAAATCGATTTGCCAGGATCCTAACCCAATCCTCAGCTTCTTCAGTGGTTCACAACATTTAGTTAGTTGTTCGGTCCTCGTCGTCAATGAATCGTCAAGGACAAACAAAGTAATCATGATAACGTCAAAAACGAGTACTCACATACAATAAGCTGCCCGGCAGTGGAGAGCCCTGGGCGCCTAACAACATCACTGAAAATCTGGAGCAAACGAAAAGCACCAGTTGATCTCCGATGGTTCGGGCCAAGGAACAGACAAGAAGCTCCGGCCCCAACCAACTAAATGAATAGGTTTAAGTTGGAGCCATCATAGAGTCTGACGCCCGACTCACGAAAGCATGTGAGTATTCATTCTCACTTTTATTTTAGCTTGGCCATAATGACTTGAGCCAACTGTCATTTTAAAGACAAAATCTCGGGCGAACGTCCGCAGGACCATTGATTATCTGCTATTTTCTTTGTCTCGAGACATAGATGGATGATACTCAAAACAACTGATTAACTGAATTTTGTGAAATGAGTACCGTTACGTTTATATTTTGAAAATAAAAATAAAATATTAAAAATAGGCAACTATTTAGACATTCCTTGGGGGACAATCTAATTGCAACTCAAAGTCACCATAAGGCATTGTAATATTCAACTTTGATGGACCACTTTTATTCCTTACTGGACCTTTCCTCAACTTGTTGATGGCTACAGAAGCCAGTAGAAGGAACATTTGCTGAACGTGTACTAGTGCTGTTTGAAATTTTTGCAAAATATGCATGCAGTTATAAAATGTTGTTATGACTGTGTTAGAGTGAGTGCCATGTCTGTATTCCGCATCATTTGATTGTCATGTAAGGTCATGAGATGATGGCCTTAGTCTGTTTGACTGAGCGATTGTTAGATGTTAAAATTCGAAATGTGTGTTGTTTTTAATCCTTGAACTTAAAGTTGTAACAAATCAATGTCTCTATAGAATGCGAATGCATTAATCATGTCAGAAATCAAAGGTTAATGAGAAATCATTTCCATGCAAAACTTTGTCCCGCCAAATGAATTGTTGGCGTATGCAAATATCATGGGTGATGTGAGTTAATGTTTTCATAATTATCACCAACTGCAATTAACAGTTTTGTACTGATTAATCAGTTGATAGAAAATATCACATGTAGGAGACGTTGTGGTAGAGCATCGAACTCCGAATCGAGAGGTCCTCGGTTCGATCCCCATGGGCGGCACTGTGATATGTCATTGAGAATGGCACATAAACTCTCCAGAGTACTGGTTAATACCCAGGAATTGGAGGTTCCGTCCCGACATGACTGAGATATGGTAACCTCAACACATACATACATACATACATACATACATACATACATACATACATACATACATACAAACAGCATTTGTGTGGTTTTGAGACATAAGATGTGAATGTAGTAGTTCCAGCGATGTAGTCGGTAAATAGCTATTCATAGCGTATGTTATATATGAGCCGTATCCTGAATAAACCAACAATGTGGTTTCCGAACATGTCCGACATAAACCGAGCTGTACAAGCACAGGAGATGACTAGAGGCTGGAATTTTCGGATTTAAGAAGAATAGGAAGTGTATTGTTCTTGTTGCGAAAGAGGGCCTGATCAGCATCGCGGATTGTTAGTTTTCACATCAGGCGGCTCATATGTTAAATTACCCGACGTAAAATTTTGAAGCCCATGTACAAAGAGGAAACAATTATTCCCCTCAGAGCGGGCAAGGTCACAATATAACGCATTCTTCAATACTGTTAACGAAGTCACATTGATTAAATGTAATGTTGCAGAAACACCACAAATTCTTTAGTCCATACTGGTGTGCCATTTCCAAAGAATTAACGACTGCGATAAATATGATTAACATTGAACAAACATGACCTCATTTGCAACAACGCTGAAATTTTAATATTTGGTAAACAAATTGCGTTTAAACGTCTGTGCTCGTGTTAGATACGTAAGTACTGACTGCCTTTAAAACCATATGAAGGATGACACATTCTTCGAAAGAAGCTGATCAAAGAAAAGTTTAAGCTCTATAAACAGATAAAGCTATATATATCATGTCGTTTGTGAACCTTCTAATAGTTAGATCCTTGTATCTAAGGGGCGGTTTGTCTTCATTCTAATCATAACTCTCTGCCAAGTATTTATCATCATCACGTAAGCCTTTTGAGTTTGAAATACCACTTGTTTTCCTACACCAGTCATAGGGGACTTTGTAGACTTTTAAATATTTTTCAAGTGTGGTCATATACGAGAAAATGGATGTGTCATCTGCATATACGTACAAACAAATCGATGCATGACACTGTGCAAGTTAAAAATGTCATTATTGAAAGGTAAAGGCAGTCAATGACCCTAAAATTGACCCTTGATGAACTCCAAACATTCTACTAATGTCTCAGACAATTCGTCATTTACGGCAGCGTATTATGTAAGATAAATACAATTTAAACCAGGCTAAACCACCTTTATGGCATTTATAAGACTATAACGCTATGATCAACAAGATCTTGACACCAGGTGTGAAACAATTCTAGACGCGGCCATATTGTAGGGGATTGATCGTGAGGTCATTACGAGTTCACAAAGGCAATTTTCCGACAACCATGGATGTTAAGGCAAAACTACATGCTCCTATTGTCGCACATGTTCAACCAAATTTCAGGTGAAACAAAAATATCTTATTTATAATGACAGTTTCAAAAATGAATTGCAGTAATTAGAATGAATTAGCATTTTGATGCAGTGATACAGATATCAATAGCATGTAGCCACGCGATGTTTCAATAATAAAAGACGGCTTAAGTCACTGAGGAGACTTAAATAGTCGAAACCGCGGTATGGCCCATCCCCTTTCTCATAAATGTGTTCACTGCTCTTAAAGGACCTCAGTTTTAATTTTTATTTACCGCACAAGATTAATTGAATTGAACTCGCGAATCATCAATAATAATAATAATGTCTTTATTTCGAGAGGATTACATATTTAGCTGAAACAACTAATCTTACATATGGTCCTCTGTAAAAGTTACATATATACATTTAACAAATATATACAAATTTACAAAAATCCTTAAGACTGTTATCTAGGAATCCTAGCATCTAAAAGTGATAAACAATCAATATATTATAGTGGATGTGATATATACTCATCAAAAGAAGTTTTGCACCAGTTAATATTTTTTCTCATTTTAAAATAATATTTAGTATAATATAGATCTTTTTAAAATAAACTTTTAATACTTTATACCAGCTTAAAAGGCTGGACTTCGTGAATAACAAAGCAATAATTGTCTTGATAAGATTATGTTAAAATGTGCAAAAATGCATGTTTTTGAAAACACCAAAATTTGGGATGCAGCAAAAAGCCCACATCTTTATTTCTGGGCTTCCAAGCCTGAATTCGTTTCACATCCTCACTCGAGGTACTAAAAGCAATCATTTCAAGCAAAAAAAAAATAAAGATTGAATGTTTTGAACAAAAACACTATTTTTGACTAAAAATAACGATTTTTGAGATTTTTTAAATTCTCAGATAAAGCTCAGTAGTTCATCTTTATGATAAAATGCGTTGTTTTTCCATTAAGTACAGCATGCAACACCCTTTAATGTTTCACTGGAAGTACTGCTATTCAACCCATTCAAATTCCGACTTTTTAAAAAGCTGCATATCAAAAACAGGCAATACCTTTGACATGAGATCGCCTTTAACAGAAAGAAAGTATGCGGTAGGTTTAGGTGTCAAAACATCTCATAGTGATCAAAAATTGGAATGAACTTTGATTTTCTTCTTTTTCTCCAAGATTTATGATTTTTACTCAAAAATTGCAACTTTGTCAAAAATGCATTTTTACTCAAATTTTGAGATTTTTTAAATTGCTTTTTTGGCTTAATCATTTGCTTTGGAGCTCTTGTATGTAATTTTGGAAAATCAAATGTGTTCTTAACACTGTGGCATTTTTGGTGGAATTTTTTCGACTTTCAATTTTCAGTATTTACAGAAAATGGGAATTTTCATTCTTTCTTAAAATCGTTTCCGCAACGTTTTTTGGTCTCATCACACACATTATCAAACTCTTTCAGACGGTGCAAAGTCAAAAAGGTAGGTTTAAAATTTGATAGTCAAAATGTCACTTAAAATATGAAAAAAAATCTAAATGGTGCAAAACTTGGTTTGATGAGTATATGAATAACCTCTTGCATCTGTCCAATATCAGCTTGCAAAGTGTCAATAATGATTGATTTTTACTCTAAATTGCACAGTATGCATCTTATTTTTTTTTCGTGCTGTAATTGTTAGACAGTCTTACTGAAAGGTATAGTGCATTGCATAGTTTTCAACAGGTGCATTACTAATTTGAGACTAATTACACAATTATTCTTACCGGGCATTTAAATCAATCACATTTTGCCACGATTATAGAACTTTATTGCATGTAGGTTAGGTAAATACATTACCATTTAACTGACGAGCTGATCTTGGTGGATATGGGTAGCACTATGGTCAGAGTAATAATTGTATAGTATCGTGTATTCCATATGCTTAATTATTATTTCAACAAATATGGTATGCGTTAGAAGTCCCAAACGAAACTCAAACATAACATCAAATATTTGCATGACTATACAAGTTTTCGTTTTTTAATGGCAATTATCTTTTGTGTGTGTAAAATATTCTGAAATGATTTAAAACACTTAACGTTGCCGGTCTGTCATACGTGGTTTACGTTTGATAAATAATAATGCACTCGCTAGACAGTTTTCCGAGGCATTTTCTCTTCGTGTGTGTTGTCGGAAAAATGTTTTGTCGTGTTTTATGTATTTTCTTTTCCACCTGAGGTCTATGCTGGGACTTTAAATTTAATTGCATCGATTCATGGTCCGTCTATTTTCGGCGTGAGCCGTCTAAGCTAACTATTGACCTTATTTCAGTGGCACTATTTCATTGGACAAATTATGGGTCATATGTAAATTAGCCGCGAGATTTAGACGAGCCGCGAGATTTAGGGGGCACTACACGGTTTCCAATGGCCGGTCAAAGTTTTTACGACGGCTACTCAATAAATTACCCCTTGCAACAAGACAAAACATTAATAGCCCTTCATATATACTCACAGTCAATTACAAATAGACCAGCAATTAATCTTAAAGTAACAGAAACAGTTTCTGCTTACTGGAACCATCTCTGTGCAAATGTAAACATTACCCCACCCCCCTTACTAAAAGGGCAATTTTTGCACCAAAAGACACATTTTCCTTGAAGTGTGACATGCCACTTGCACATGCAATGGCCATAAACTGCATTACCATGTGTAGATACACCCTAATGCTTAATTTCTATACACATTTGAATACATGCCAGCCGTTGACTTTTCATAGTAAATTCCACTTCAAAAAATGAGCCATTTTTGAACAGCTGATTTCCGGGGTTGAGGGTAAAATCCAGCAAGTAAGTTCTGCACTAATAAAAAAATACAGAAGGTCATGTGACCTGACAAAATTCAATTTAAATCATAAATAACAACTGCTTGAGTAAAATAAAAGTCAAATACTGCTTCAAAATATTTTTACACACATTTACATACCAAAATGTACAGCTCCGTTTCATAAGTTTAGTACATACCGATTTGTTTCATAAGTAATGGCATAGCAGTACCCGTACTTGAAGCTTGGCCAAATTTTATTGGTTGAATGCATATTTGAACGGAAGTCAATCCTAATACATAGAACTATTCACTGATTGTAAAAATTTAGATTTTGTTCGATTTATAAATAGATAATGGCACATTAAATATGAAATAACATAACTTCTGTGACACTTATATCAATGTTAACACTGATTTCTCACATTACAGGACAGTTTATACTAAAAATTTATTATTCTAATAAAATGACAGAGCGTCCAAGAGACTACACCTTACATAACATTTGGTCTACCCTATGTACAGTCGAGGTTATTTAAGCTTGGAATCTTGCATCCTACTAGACTACCTTACCTTGTTTGGACTGTCGCTTCGCCATTTTTGTGTCCCAGTACATTTTCGAGCGGCTTTCCTTGGATAAATATTTATATTCAACTGTTTGACTAGTGTTATTTGTAAAACAAACGGTTGTATGTGTAATTATGTATCAAACGCTGAGTGATTGTGTGCCACGTCTATTTGGGTGCAATATTTCAAGCTTCAATAAACTATGATATACAGAGGGTAGACCAAATATTATGTTAGGCGTAGTATGCCGGGTAATATGCCAATTTAACGATATAATCTGTTTTTGGTTAAAACTTTCTTGAAGTGTATGAAATCAATGTTAAAGTTGATATTTGTATCCCTGAAGATATGATATTTTGCATGTCATTTTAATGTTTTACTACTGATAAATCAATCGATTAAAATTCAAATTGTTACAATCAGTGAATAGTCTTATGTATTAAGTTCGACATAACGAAATCCGTTCAAATCTGTAAACACCCAATAACATTTGGCCAAGCTTCAAGTACGGGTACTGTTATGCCATTACTTATGAAACAAATCAGTATGTACTAAACTTATGAAACGGAGCTGTAGCCATACCCCTCTATATTGACTTTTTTGCCCAGGACAAGTGGGTAAAATCTGTGTGCTGCACCCTTAGACGAGATCGACTTTTTTAGGTCATGGGGATTTCCGGGTGCGTTCCTTTACCGGAATGGACCGGAATGGACATAATTACCGGAATGGACTACCGGAATGGACATTATACCGTAGCTTTGAGTGCTTCAGCTGTATCTTATCTGCATAAAATGAAAGTACTTCTGGAGACAAATTTATAGTTTGTAAATGATAAATTTCATCTTAGTATAGCAAAATTGACTTCCCATGGTAAGGTCATGGTCAACATAGTTCGCCAATGCATTTGAATGGGGAAAATTGTTAAAATGTAATTAAATGCGGAAAACTTGCTGGGACTGAGCAAATGGACAGAATATTAATGTTTATGCAAAAAAATTACTCCCCGGGGAATTGCCTGACCCAGCCTCGGAACTATATACATGTATATTTTCATAATATTCAAACATCTTATTCTCTCAAACCACTAAGCAGATCAAAGCCAAACTTTATGCGGAGCATCCTTAGGAAGTTGGAAGCAATGTGTATATTAATAATCCAGCTCACATGTCCAAGATGGCCGCCATGACCATATATGGTAAAAAGGTACAAGTAGGCAAAGATCAGGAAAAGGCGCAATCAGAAAAAGATTCCCACTCCAAAAACCGAGGTGGGAAAAAACCAAAATAACAATCAAGTACTTTATACCATGAAACATATCGTAAGCCGAATGAGCAGCTATTTTCCCAATAGGTGGCCACTCAGTTACCTTAACTTAACTGAAAATATGAAAACATACAAAAGGCGCCAACAGCACAAAAAATTTCAAACACCAAGACACAAAACAAAAAGAACCACCACAGAAGTATCGACTTGGAACGATCAGTAACACAAAGTTACTGGCGGGCTTAAAGCAGTTTTACAGGTACCTAACCTCACCCTCAGCTTGTTCTTGAATAAAAATTAAAACTCAGCTTCTTTAAGAGGAGCGAAAATATTATTGAGAAATTGTGTGGGTCATACAGCGTTTTCGGCTATTACAGCCGGGGAAGTCTAACTTTGACCAGTTTAACACCTGAGGTCTTTGTAATGTTGTTAGAAATGTACAAACATTCTATTCAAATTCGTTGATAGTCTATTAAACTTCTTTGCAAAGCTATGATGATTGCCCAATCAACTTTCCAACATAAAAATAATCTTCCTAACAATATTCATGTGGTGATTGATTTATAAAGCAAGTTAGATTGGTACACAGTTGAAATCAGCAGATTTGGCCACCTTTTGTTGGTTCTTTTCAGGGTTGACCAGAGCAATTTGCAACTGATTTGAATTGTGGAAAAGTAGGAAGAATAAGTTTGGCCACCCTAACCAATTTAAAGATTAAGAAGTACACAATACACCATTCAGACACCTTGGCAATAGTTTGTCTTCTTTCACTGTAAAGCTTCACCAGTGTCTGACCCTATAACTATTTTGATGTTTCTCCCATTTTATTACATGTAACCAAATTTTCCTATTCAAATGCACTGGCTAGCCAAGTTGACCTTGCCATAAAATAGGTCAAGTTTATCCCAGGGTCATGATTTATATACACAATGTGGACCTCCAGTGCTACATGCCAAGTTTGAAGATCCTAGGCTTTCGCATCCAGAGCCGAAAGTTCACCAGGTGAGTTTTTAGTGAACCATGCTCTGGCATCTATTGTCTTCATTGGCAATTTTAAAGTTCTTGTACTAATTACCTACAGAACTAATCAAAATCAAACTTCATGTGAAGCATTCTCAGAAAGAGGACTGAAAATTGTTGAACAGGACGTTAAACCAAAACAAACTAAATTATTTTCCAGTAAGGTTGCCTATTACATGTAGTGTTTTAAAGTGTTTTAGTTCAACCTGTATAAAGCAAGCATATAAGGCTGTGACCACACAATTTATTATGTTCGAGTCAAAAACGTAGAACATATTATAACCCACATCCATTTAAAGCACGCCGATTATCTTTTTTAAAGATATTTCTTGTTTACTTTATCGTCTTTCCCATTGAACCTAAAGGAAACGTCACCGTTTGCAAATTAACAATTATTCACTGTAAACAAAATTACACGCATAAGGTGGCGTTTTGTGACGTCGCCGCGAATGAGTCATTTTGTGACATTCATGTCCGCCGCGAATGAGTCCACTGGAAAACGTTTTAAATAAGCATTTATTTATTAGTCGTGTTAGAATCGAAATAATCTTACTTCACCACGAGGACCGAAGAACTAACTAAATGTTATGAACCACTGCAGAAGCTGAGTGTGAGGTTATGGCCATGTAAAATCGATTTAAACCCGCCAGTAACTTTGTGTTACTGATCGTTCCAAGTCGATACTTCTGTGGTGGTTCTTTTTGTTTTATGTCTTGGTGTTTAAAATATTTTTGTGGTGTTAGCGCCTTATGTGTGTTTTCATATTTTCAGTTAAGTTAAGGTAACTGAGTGGCCACCTATTGGGAAAATAGCTGCTCATTCGGCTTACGAAATGTTTTCATGGTATAAGTACCTGATTGTTAGTTCGGTTTTTTCCCACCTCGGTTTTTGGAGTGGGAATCTTTTTCTGATTGCGCCTTTTCCTGGTCTTTGCCTACTTGTACCTTTTCACGGTGAATTATTTTTGATTAACGCGTGATATTGTCGGCCAGATGCGATATTCTATTCACTCCGGCTGCGCCGTTGTGAATTAATACATCGTAATTTGCCCTCCAACATTCCGCATTAATCACGATGATTCACCGTAGAGTAAAATTATTTCTTAATTATCCTTTGGGTGAGTCCACTTTTGGGTAAGCTTTTATATTTCATTTGCTATTACCGATCATTACTGTAGCTGGCGTTGTGCCGTTCGACGGCCCTTAATAGTCTTCCCGTACATCATCCATACTGCAGATTACATTATTTCTTTCTGTCCTTTGAGATCAGTTAGAATATTCAGAGTAATAAAATTGTACCTTAGAGCCATCTTCTAAACAATGTTTTAATTACTTGACCCGTTTGGGCATGTGTCTTTGATTTAGATTTACCTTGTTTAAATGTTTGAAATTGCAGTATATTTATCTGGCTATCGTCGCCGCTTTATAAAGGGTCACTGGTGAGGGCTCAGTACCCGGAATTGCGCAATATGACCCATAGTACATCCCTTTGAACGTTTTCACTGCTTCCAAAGGATCAAGCTTTTATATTTTATTATTCATTATAAGGCGACAGGAGTGATTTTAGATTTTTATTTCCTTTTTCAATACAATACCGTTAAGCAAGCTAAATAGCCCCAAATGGGACACATATAGACAAACAGAATAGCCCCACATGTGCCCCCGCATAATTCGGAGTCCTATCTTGTACTATTCTATTTGCTTAGGAAGTCTAAAATTACTTTTTATGCCCTACCCCTAAATTTGAAAATGGACCCACCCAAACGATAACAATGGCCAAGTCCATTTGTCACAAATGAATGATGCCAGAGAGGTCACGCCGGTAGTTGTCGGATCTGGTCGACTTTGGATCTAATGTGTACCGGCTGCCAATGTGATCTGTAGAGAATAAGTAAATAACAAGGCGCTGCAATATGATTTTTAACCATAAGCCCAAATGCGATGAAAGTTGCGTGACCGTTCGTGCGATTTTAGGTCTTATGTACATATGAACATTTACTGTTGTTTACAGTATATTGTAAAGAAATTGTATACTTTAATATGGCATGCCTACATTAATTTTTTTTGATTCCATGCAAGGGTAGAAAGACCAGGAACTGATTCAACTAAATTTTAAAATCTCATCCCAAATACCAGACGGGAAAGGGAGAAATTACGGAAAGCACCAGATACAATTTAACAACATTTATTTGACGAAGACATCTCAGATCATTTTTGACCTGCATCCGGGTTTTTCCCATATGGAAGATGAAAAAGGCAACAAACTGCATCTCTTTTAAAAGTACTTTAAGAGGATGTTTTGTATTATACAAGCCATCATTGGTCATTATTGTTATTCATTTTAATCGCTTTTTGTGTGACGAAAGCTTTTGCAAAGGAAATTAAAATCTAAAATCTGTGGATTTTGAAATTTTATGATCCATGCAGGCCATCGTAGATAAGATGCGTTCGGATTTTCTCCATTAAATATAGGCGTGTTCGGATCGAAGGCTCTGCTCAACAGAACGAGTCGTTTCGGTCCAGCGACTCTTAAGGACTCTCGCCGTAAGGACATTTGAAAAGCATTTCCTCCCAGTCATGTCTGGAGTTGGCTCTGCGAGAGTCATACTGTCTGTCTGTCTGTCTGTCTGTCTGTCTGTCTGTCTGTCTGACTGTCTGTCTGTCTCTCCTGCATCCTGTACCCTACAGCAGAACATATATTAATCTTCGACAATTATCTTTTTTAAAGATGTTTCTTATCTATCTTCTGATACTGAGTCGATCAATTTCTGATCATCACCTCAGGTGTGGGGTGGGTGGCTAAATTTAGAATTTAGTCAAGGGAAAATAAAACATTTGGGGTGGACCATTAAAACTATTTACAAGATATAGATGAGAGGCATACTAAAACGCATGCCTCTGGGCTAATGATTTAAATAGAAGCCTTAAATTCCTCAATGGTCTTAGATAGGACCACTGAAGAAGGGAGACTATTCCAAACCGGAATAGTTCTGGGGAAAAAGGAATTTTTCAGGGCATCACTATAGGCAAATGGTCTTGTGTATTGTGATTCATGTGATGCCCGAGTATGCCTTAGATTGGGTGCCGGGGTCAGGTATTTGTCTTTATCAAGAGACACTGTACCGGAGTGTATCTTGTAGAAGAAGGTTAAGGAGGACCGCTCCCTGCGAGACTCCAGGGATGGCCACTCAAGTTCGTCTAGCATTTCACCGACGCTACTGGTGTTCCTCCATCGCCTGCAGGTCCACCGGGCAGCAGTCCTCTGCACCTTCTCCACCATCTCAATCTGAGTTTCATGATAGGGATGCCAAATAGGAGCTGCATACTCAAGTTGAGGCCGAACCAATGTTTTGTATGCAACTTCCTTAGTATGCCTAGGTGCCAGTGCCAAATTGCGCCGAAGAAAACCCAAAGTCTTAGTTGCCTTGCATGTAATTTCAGAAATGTGTTGACCCCAATCAAGATCATCTGTGATAGTTAAACCGAGGTATTTAGCGGACTGAACCTGTTCTAATGTTTGCTGATGCAGTGTGTAATTGAAATCTATATGCCTGCTTGGATGTAGCCGCGTCACCCTCATTGAATGACATTTGCTAACATTGAATTTCATTTGCCAATCCATTTCCCATTTGGCCAAGCTATTCAGGTCATCTTGTAAATTTGACAATCCAATGCTGACTTGACATTTCTGTATAAAACACAATCATCAGCAAATAGCCGAACAGATGACCTGATGTTGTCAGGAAGATCATTAATGAAAATAAGAAATAGGACCGGTCCTAAGACCGATCCTTGTGGGACACCAGAAAGAACCGGGACTGGATCTGAGGCACGGCCATCTAATACCACTTTTTGAGAGCGCTCAGAGAGCCACGAGTCGATCCACTTATGTGTAGATCCTCTAATCCCGTAGAAGTCAAGTTTGTATAATAACCTTTTATGTGGGACCTTGTCAAAGGCCTTAGCGAAATCCATGACAATCACATCCGTCTGCCTGTGGCCACGACCCACTGCTCGGTCCAGATTACTAACCAAATCATGATAAAACTGAACTAACTGGGTTTCGCAAGACCTTTGACTTCGGAACCCGTGCTGACAGTCAGCAAGAATGTTTTCAAGAGCCAAGTGTTTGTTTATGTTGCTGACTATTATATGCTCTAGAGTTTTGCAACAGATACAAGTAAGCGACACCGGTCGATAATTAGCTGCATCGTATTTCTCACCTTTCTTAAATACCGGGGCTACATTTGCCTGTCGCCAATCGTCTGGTACAGCACCCTGAGCAAGCGACTCATTGAAGATATAGGTCAGTACAGGAGCAATTTCAGAACTACATTCCTTCAACACCCTAGCACTCAGGCCATCTGGCCCAGGCGCCTTATGTATATTCAAATTATTCAACAGTTTAATGACCCCATTGGGGTCAACTGTAATTTCACCCATAGCGGTGAAAGGACTTGTGCCTTTGGATGGGATTTCATCATCTGATTCGCGAGTGAAGGCTGACTGAAACTGCCTATTACAAATATTAGCCTTATCCAAAGTGTCAGTCTTCAAGATACCATTTTCTCTAAGAGTATTGATCCCAGACGCGTCTTTCTTAAGGGACTTGACAAATGACCAAAACTTTTTTGCCTTTTCATTTTTTCGGGGACAATCGGGATCAGGGTTATCATTTTCAAAGGAGAAGATATTGGTAATATGCTTCCAATATTCATCTCTAATGCTCTTTTGAACATGTGCTCTGAACCGTTTGTAATGGTTCGTAATGTCAGGGTTGCTTGACTTGCGAGCACGAAAGTAAAGTTTATCACGTTTCCTTATCAAGCGTTTGATCGAGCTATCGATCCATGGTAAGCTATATTTTGTCTTGGTCATTTTTGATGGAATAAACCTTTCAATAGCCGAGAGAACCTCCGACTTAAAACTGACCCACATGTCATTGACTGACACCTGACTATGGTCAGTTGAAAGGAACGAATCCCTATAGCGCGCTAGATGGTCATGGAGACCGTCCATATCCGCTCGTTTATATAGGAAAATCTTACGCGGGGCCTGCTGAATCCGTTTAGCCTTTATGTCATATTCAATATAGACAATGTCATGATCTGCTTTGCCGATCGGGGGCATCCCTTTAACACGGTTAATTGGGGATGGCGAGTTAGTGAAGAGTAAATCAAGGGTCTTGTCTTCTCGGGTGTGTATATTTACCATTTGGGAGAGGCAGTGATCCTGTATTATATCCACAAGTTTAGTCTGAACTGGCCTCTTTTTGACCCCCTCGGGTACCTGCATTGTGCTCCACTCAATATCACCACAATTGTTAAGACTAAGATGACAATTTTTCCCCAGCACGGTAAGAACACACTCTGGCGTAGCAGTTATGCACTCTGACTAACATAAAGTATGATATTATTAAACGTTTATTGTTTACTGCTAACTATATGATTTATCGTTAAAGATTGAAGCAAGTAGGGCTTCTTCAGTACATTTATGGTAATCATAACACTCTGTCAACCCCCCTTGTTTATGTGCATCATGATCAGTAACTAAGTAAATTAATTCTGCCTAAATAAAAGTCAAATTTGAACGTGTGTCGAATACAGTCATAATTTACTTAACACGAAATCTGAACAATATTCGATAGCTTTGACCGATTGCTTATACATGTGTACCAGTAACCAATCTGAGAGTGGCAACAATAGTAATAGAAAGGTACAAGTAGGCAGCGATCAGGAAAAGGCGCAATCAGAAAATTATTCCTACTCCAAAAACCGAGGTAGGAAAAAAAACTAAATTAACAATCAGGTACTTATACCATGAAAACACAACGCAAGCCCAGTGAGCAGAAATTTTCCAAATAGATGGCCACTCAGTTACCTAAACTGAACTAAAAATATGATAACATACATAAGGCGCCAACAGCACAAAAATTTTAAACACCAAAGACATAAAACAATAAGAACCACCACAGAAGTATCGCCTTGGAACGATCAGTAATAAAAAATCACTGGCGGGCTTAAATCAATTTTACAGGTACCTAACCTCACACTCAGCTTCTGCAGTAGGTCACAACATTTAGTTAGTTTTTTGGTTCTCGTGGTGAATCTACCTAATCAATGAGTCATCATGGACAAACAAATAAATCAGGATAAATACCATGATGAATCAAAAACGATGACTCACAGATTGAGTAAGCTGCCCGACGATGGAGATCCCTGGGCGCCAAATAACTTACCAACTCCGGAGCAAAAGAAAAACACCAGTTGAACCCCGGTGGGCCAAGCAACAGACAAGAAGCTCCGGCCCCAACCACTCTAGTGGCATTTTATAGTTTTAACGACTGATTTTATCTTTCTAAGCTGGACAAGCCTTCCTTTTAAAAGGAAATTTTATCAATGCATGAGGTTAAAGAGGTTAAATTGATACTGATCGGTTCATTAATAGCAAGTACATGTAGGTCTAAAGCTACAATCCAAGTAAACGCTACATTGTTTTAAATAAAATAGTCAATTTTGTCAGTGTCAATCAAAACTTGGAAAGATTGAAAAACATCGGACTTTAAAACGCCAAAATTTCAAACATGCATATATCATACATCATGCCCTTTTTTCTTAATTGAGCCGCCTCGTGGGAAAACCAACAATGTGGTTTCCGACCAGGTCCGACACAAACCGGCCTGTACAAGCACAGAAAAGAGCTAGAAGCTTGAAATTTCGGATTTCAGTAGAAGAGGAATTGTACTATCCGAGTAGCGAAAACAAAGGCGCTGATCAGCTTCGCGTTTACCGCGAAGCTGATCTGCGCCTTTGTTTTCGCCTATGCAGATTGTTGGTTTTCCCACGAGGTGGCTCAATTTCAAAGCAAAATCATTGTACGTGATTAACTGCATTAACCAGTTAAAGTTGCATATGTTATAACTGCACAGCAGCTGCATAATTTAACCAAGTGCAAAGATGTCGACGTAAAATGCACTATAATCGACGGAAATTTAAATATTGAACAAGGTTATTAAATTGTATAATGAAGAAACACTACAAGAAAATTTGAATATCAATATAAATATTAAAATGTATTTTCTAGTGCCTTATAATGTTTTTGAATATGTTTTCACCTGTCTGTAGATAGATCATATTTGTTGCAATAAGTAGCACTTCCTTTGTTGCAAAATGTAGATTTCATGGTCTAATGAATGTTCAGTACTGCACAGCAGCTGCATAATTTAACCAAGTGCAAAGAATGTCGACGTATACTGCACTTTAATTGACGGAAATTTAAATATTGAACAAGGTCATTTAATTGTATAATGAAGAAACACTACAAGAAAGATTGAATATCCATATAAATATTAAAATGTGTTTTCTAGTGCCTTATTATGTTTTTGAATATGTTTCCACTTGTCTGTAGATAGATCATATTTGTTGCAATAAGTAGCACTTCCTTTGTTGCAAAATGTAGATTTCATGGTCTAATGAATGTTCAGCGCACTTGCAACAGCTTTGATGTTTTGGATTATTCATCTGTAGTTTTCAGGTGGATAAATTTGATTGACTATACCATCAAAATAAATGTTCAAAAGGTCATCGAAGTACTTGGAAGTCGAATTAAAAGCCTCGATGGCATCAACTTGATTTTCATGGTTAAGAGAACCCATGCAATCTCAAAAAAAGAAAATGGCCAGCTGTCCCAAAATATTTTATGAACCATGATAAAACTGGCTCAATATAATTGTATAAAGCAAACGTCAAGTCTTGTCATGTGACAGGGTGTACAATATACCTTATAAAATGCACATGTTCATGTTTTCCTGGATCCCTGTTCTTGGTTTCATGCAGTATCTGGAACACCTTAAGTTTCTGTAATATCTCCTTGGGGTTGAACATGAAGGGGGTAGGAATAGAAATGGTAGAAGATCAATTTTTGATGTCACGTAAAGTATTAAAATAAATGTGTGAATTTATGGAAACACGTTTTTAAAGTACTGTCAACAGATCAAAATATAATATGCAATATATTTTAGCAAAATACCCAGAAATATCTTAAGAACGGTTGTGATTTTAACTTCAAAAATACAGTCAACACCTTCAGTGAACTCTAAATCTATCATCTGGAATATTTAAGGCATAATTGGCATTTGGCTGAAACTGCCCTTTAAATTACTAGGTGAAATTATTTGACGTTCATATTTTATCAAAGGCTAATAGTAGTTGTCCTCAAAACATGAACAGTGCATTAAAACTTAATTTAATTAATTTATACATTTATTTTCGTACTTTAGATGACATCAACTACATTCCTACCCCTTGCCTGTTCAACCCTCAGGAGATATTCCAGAAACTTAGGGTGTTCCAGATGCTGCATTAAACCAAAATCTGTAGATCCAGTATCTGGAACACCTAAAGTTTCTGGAATATCTCAGCCAAATGCTCATGGTGCCTTAAATATTTCGGATGATATAGTTCATTGAGGAGCATTGACTGAATGTTTTGAAGCTAACCCACAACTGTTCTTATAAGATATTTTCCTAAGATTTATTGTATATTATATCATGATCTGTTGACAGTACTTTACAAACTTGTTTCCAGTAATTCATACAATTATTTTAATACTTTAGGTGACATCAAAAATTGATCTCCTGCCATTTTCATTCCTACCCCCTTCATGTTCAACCCCAGGAGATATTCCAGAAACTTAAGGTGTTCCAGATACTGCGTGGAATCAAGAGAAGGGTCCCAGGAAAGCAAAGCATGAACATGTGCATTTTATAAGGGATATTGGACACTCTATCACGTGACAAGACTTTGAATTCAGAACTTGCCGTTTGTTTTATACACTTCAGTATATTGTCCAATATTTATCATGCTCTATGAAATATTTTGGGGCAACTAGTCAATTTGATTTTTTCCTCCCTTTAAGCATGGTGATCGCAATGGAGTTTTTGACATCTGCGACATTAAGTACAATGGCTGTCCCGTTTATCACACTAGGGTATGTAAATAATTACGAGAAAAATCGCTACATATAAAAATTTTGTGAAGCACCTGTACACGTATGTGTTTATTCCGTGAAGATGTCATGGTTAAGAATGCCAGTTCAAGGCAAAACTGCAAGACAAAATGGACCGAGTTTCACTATTATGTGTTAACATTGACTTTTTTATGATTTCGAGACCTTTTTATGATTTCGAACACTATTTAAGGTAATAGAAAATGCTTTCTCTTGCTATTAGGACTAGCTGCGTTATCGTAAATTTATTTATACTAAGCTTACTGTGACATTGCATTATGTAATTAATGTTTTGCAGTTTCTATTACTATTGTTTATAGACAATAGTATATTTTGTTCTACTTTCCGACATTACATGGCTAATTTGCTGATTGGCTAACACAACTACTATCTAAAACAATAATGTCTTGTTTGATGTGTACCAATCATTTATTTAACTGCGCATTCATTCATCTTAGTCCTCAACTTTATTTTTTATTGTTGCAATTTTTTCTAAACTCTCAATGCGTAATTCACGCTTAGCCACCTTCGCATCCTAATTTATTAGCCTCGGGGCAAATAAATAATCATCTACCAGCTACATCATTTTGAGTAATTAGTCTAATATAAATTAGAAAAGACAAAAGTATCTTCACAGGAACAGACTAGGGATAAATATTGTTGTTGTTTTCGAAGAAACTGGAATCATTAAACAATTTTCGACTCCTTCCAGTTTAACGAGATCTAAGAAGGTATGGCTATTTTATAATAATAATAATAATAATAATAATAATAATAATAATGATAATAATAATAATTATAATAATAATAAATTTGAAATCCACTTTCAAAAACGGTACAACGCATAAAATATATCCAATATTCTGTTGAACTGTGACTATGGTGGTAGTAGTAGTAGTAGTAGTTCTTGTTGCTGTAGTTGTAGTAGTACATATACATTCATTTCGAGAGAAATTTGAAGAGCAAGGTTAAGACCTTAAGATGGCGTTTGTTGACCTTACTAAAGCTTTCATAGCAATTTCATGATGATGATGATCAAGTAGTAGCATAGGCACTCGACGACTGGACCATTTTTTATTATTATTATTATTTTTTTTGTTTTCATTTTCACCCGTTTGGAGACTCTAACGATACGTTCATGCAATTACTTTACTCTTAAAACCTTTACAATAGATCCTCAATCAACGCTTATATAGACAAGGCCGGAAACGCGGTAACCTAGTTTTATTGGGGTAATGGGATTCCACGCATCTCAAACTCATGCTTTACCCTTTACCGTTATTTCAATGCTGGCTTTCTTCACATGGTTGTCTTTAAGGTCTCACCCATTGCCTTCAGTCAATATAAGCATCACCGCCTGTAAAAAAACTAACAATTACAGTATTCTACAAAATTGGAGGACATCCTGAATGAAATCTGCAATAGGGCCGTGACATTACTATAAATACACTGAATACACGACATATTACACCAGCGCGTGATATACATGTCTGTAACGTTTGTTTTCAAACCGATACCGTATTATCACTTTGTGTTTTACTGTGACTACAATTATCCAGTAGGATTGATTCTTTCAAACGATATTTACAGTGACCTTCGACAGATTTCTAGAAACGACAAATCACCATACAAAAACATTCGGGGTGCCATACAAGTAGACAGGTAGTGCTATAAAATATAAGTTTAGGGGCGGTGATGCTTATTTTGGATGAAGGCGATGGATGAGACCTCTTACAGAAGCGCTCATGAGTATACATCCAGCACTTAACAGTAAATGGAGTATGAGTTTGAGATCCCATGACCCCAATAAAACAAGGACACCGCGTTTCTGGCCTTGTGGATATAGTAACCCATAGACGAGCCTTCATTGAGGATTGGTTTAAGGGTAAAGTAATTGCATGAACTTATCGTTAGGGTCCCCAAACGGGTAAAAATGAAAACAAAATTGGTCAAGTCGTCGAACGCCTGTGGTACTACTAGATCATCACTATCATGAAATTGCTTTGCGATAGACAAATTGCAAAGGTAATATTGTCGCCATTTAAATGCACGAAGCACACCACCTCTCTTAGACTCTCTCTTGACGGGCCAATCAGTAGGTGGGGCGAAAACGGGAGAACCCCGAGAAAAACCACCTGACACACCCGCAAGCAGAACTTGGCTTGTCTCATATGTGGCCAGAGCGGGGCTCGAACCCACACCGGACACAGCGGTGAGATGATCGAGTGATTAAGAAACAGTGCTCTTAACCGCTCGGCCACGGGGGCCGCCCTCTCTTAATAATGACGATATTGCAAGCCAGTGTTGCATTTGGGAATTGCGCGAAAATTTCAAGGACTGTATGAGTCCGAGGCGAACGAAATCAGACTGAACACTAAGCGAAAAGTCTATTAAGCTATGGTTCACTACCTTGTGTGTTGCATCAGGAAAACATGTCCCTGCAATGAATACCCCATTAAACCCCACAATTATATAGAAAAAAAACTGGGGTTTGCAAGGGTATACCTATTTTCTTATTTTTGTTTAAAAACATAGATTGTGGGTACTCATTAGAACCGCCTTGGCGAGGCTGTTCTAACGTGTATCCACAATCAATGTGTTGAGCAAACATATTAAAACTAAAAAAAAATTTCCAATGAAATTTTCAGTTTTTAATGTTGGATAAAATCTCTGTATATTGCTTGGGCAATATTTCATAATGGTAAGCTCCGGACAATATACGCTGTGCAGTGACATGAAATAAACCACTGAACATAATCATTTCTACGTGCGTTGTATGAGAAATGTTCAAACAAAAGGCCCAAGGATCCCGAGGAAAACTAAGTCGAAGACATAAATAGCTCGCCTGACTTGTGCTTTGCCACTAAACTTATCAAAATATATGACTCATGACCTTGACCTCAAGGTCGCTCAGGTGGGTTGTGATGGTACAGCATAAAATTTCAGACCAATATCCACAAACATGCAAAGTTTCAACTTGATCCATCAACATAGAGATATATAGACTTCAAAAATCTTTAACCCAATACTTTAACCAAACATTTCTAAGGCCATGACCTTGACCTCAAGTTCATCCAGGGTGGGTCATAACAGTACAGCATAAAACTTCAGACCAATATCTACCAACATGCAAAGTATCAACTTGATCCATCTACATGTTCAAGAGATATAGACTTCTAAATACTTTAACCGAAAACTTTAACAAAAAAATCTAAGTCTGTGACCTTGACCTCAAGGAATCTGTGACCTTGACCTCAAGGTCACCAAGGGTGGGTCATGATGGTACTGCATAAAACTTCAGACCAATATCTACCAACATGCAAAGTATCAACTTGATCCATCAACATGTTCAAGAGATATAGACTTCTAAAAACTTTTATGAAAAAGTCACTAGAGCACGAAATATAGGTCAAGGTCACTAGATCAATGTGGGTGCAAAGTCGGGACATCGAGGAGAAGCCATATGCAAGGTTTGATGGTTGTAGGCTTTATAGATGATGAGATATTAAGGGTTGGCTTCAAAAATGACAAAGTCACTGGAGCATGAAATATAGGTCAAGGTCAGTAGGTCAATGTGGGTACCGAGTCGGGACATCGAGGAGAAGCCATATGCAAGGTTTGATGGTTGTAGACTTTATAGTTGATGAGATATTAAGGGTTGGCTTCAAAAATGACAAAGTCACTAGAGCACGAAATATAGGTCAAGGTCACTAGGTCAATATGGGTTCCGAGTCGGGACATCAAGGAGAAGTCATATGCAAGGTTTGATGGTTGTAGGCTTTATAGTTGCTGAGATATTAAGAGTTGGCTTCAAAAATGACAAAGTCACTAGAGCAGGAAATATAGGTCAAGGTCACTAGATCAATGTGGGTGCAAAGTCGGGACATCGAGAAGAAGCCATATGCAAGGTTTGATGGTTGTAGGCTTTATAGTTGATGAGATATTAAGGGTTGTCTTAAAAAATGACAAAGTCACTGGAGCATGAAATATAGGTCAAGGTCAGTAGGTCAATGTGGGGGCCGAGTCGGGACATCGAGGAGAAGCCTTATGTAAGGTTTGACTGTTCTAGGCTTTACAGTTGATGAGAAACTAACACAGCATCTGAGCATTGTACAAAGGTGTTCTAGATATTGACCTCTAGCCCCGCCCCAGGCACGACCCCACGGGTCTCTTCACACTAAATCACAGAGGACCCTCATATGCAGCAATGTTCCAAATATGAATGATTTCTGGTCAGTGACTATCAAGATATAACAATTTTAAAAACTTTAACCGAAAGTGTGACGCGGACATAAACGTAAACGTAAACGCGGACGACCGAGGTGACAACAATAGCTCTGTGCACTTCGTGCAGGCGAGCTAAAAAAGTTTAGATGGTTACGATATGTTTCATGGTATAAGTGCCTGATTGTTAGTTTGGTTTTTCCCCACCTCGGTTTTTGGAGTGGGAATCTCTTTCTGATTGCGCCTTTTCCTGATCTTTGCCTACTTGTACCTTTACATGGTTTCACAAATCAGTGGAATATAACACATGCCCTCGGCGACTGGACGTTTTTTTTTTTTTTTTTTTTTTTTTTTTTTTTGTTTTTTTTTGGGGGGGGGGGGTGGGGGGTGGGGGCGAGGGGTTGCTTAGACCTTTAAGCGCATGAGCTTGAGATGTGGGGATGCCCAATACCCCAATAAATGTAGGACACCGCGTTTCCGGCCTTGTTTATATAGTAGCCCATAGACGAGGGTTAATCAAAAGTTTTTAAGGTTTTAAGAAATTGCATGAATGTACCTTTAGGGTCTCCAAACGGGTGAATATGCAAAAAAAAGGTCCAGTCGTAGAGCGTGGCTCGTGAATGAAAAAAACGTTTTCTGCGGAGCTTGCCGGGAGGGATCTAAGAACTCAGGCAATGATATAAATACCCGCAACATTGCTTAAAGAAAGCTTCGAATGAATATTTTAGCGGTCTTGTAAACATGATGCGCGCTAAACTTGTGTATTGTGGACAAAATGAGGATGAGTACGGGGTCAAATAATAAAAACATTGTGTAGAAGATGGCTCTAAACGTAAAAATTTAATACAAGTACTCTGAATATTTGTATCCTTACGCTTTGCAGTTTTTTTTTCACCATGTCACTTTATCACAATGTTCTTATTATTTGCCCCTTTTAGGCATGTGTCTTTGGTTTAGAATTCCCTTGAGTAAATGTTTGAAATTGCAGTATACGAGGATCGGTCAAAAAGCTTTGTCACTCCATATATTTCTTGGTATCTGTCATTGCAAACTATTTTTAAAAAAGCAACATCTGGAAGATAAGTTCTCTAGCTATTACCTGTGATAAAATTGTTTGCGATTCTCCATTAATGGTTTACTGGAATCGATACCGTAAATTAAAAGGGACTCAAATATATACACAGTAAAGACTGTATATTTGATATTTTAGTACAGAATTTAGAATATTTCAATTCATTACAAATAGTATGACAGCTGTATGATGAATTGAAACCGATACACTTTTAATGATGTCTGAGACAATGCACTGTCATTTTTGTCATTAATTAGACATTTTATGACAAAACTTATATTTTATTGTTCCAAAAACGAGTATCACAACTAATGATGTTGTTGTAATGCGAAGAAATTTAAGTTTTTGTGATGCGAAAGAAACTTAAGTTTCGAGAACTTGAAGACTACATCAATAATAATTGTCTCTTGTTTAATAATTAACGCCCACTGACCTTGAGATTTCACACCGAGGCATCAAACAGAAACATTTCAGAGAGTTGATGGATCTGTTGTCCAATAACCGGTTAACAATTTCGTGATTCATGATTACAATTAAATCAGCGGTTTTAGAATTTTATCCGATGAAAGCAGTGACACCCACAACCATTTCTCAGCAGAGTGAAATGTGGGTCTTTGGGGTTATAAACACTTCTGTGGCTAACCGAATTACTGTCGAATTCAAATTAATGTTATTAACTATTTTTATCGTAACCTTTAACTTCCTCTGTCTTTATGAGTCGCAGCTGACAATCAGAGATTTATGCATTAAACAATTTCACTGTGATCAGTCATAAATTATGTAGGTTTGATTAATGAAGAATAAGTCGGTTTAAATGACGGTTTTACATAACGCGAAACGCCCAAATACATGCATAATGACTATTGCGTAAAGCATTGAACGGTAACTTGCTGCGGATGGTAACTAGTCTGGAATCAAACATCAGAATATTTTGCGGTAAACCAAATAAGAGGCTTGCTTTCAACAGTACGGGCAGGTACGACTTTGAGCAACGAGCCTATCACACACTGTGTCACGTCATAACACAATATTGGAAACTACGCAATTTTCTCAGCATTGTATGAGAGTGATTAAGAACCAGTAAAATTAAAACTGAAACGCACTGTAAATGTATCAGTGAGAAATGATCACGAAATGGCACAATCACCCATCAGAAAGATATTACCACTCCAAAAACCGAGGTGGAAAAAAACTAAATTGACAATTAGGTACATGTACTTATTCCAAAAGAACATATCGTAATTAGGCCGCGTTCCCACGGACACTTTTTCTCTGCCAAAGTAGGTTTGTCAAAGAAAAGTATGCTCATGTTAACTCAATTCTGTGGCGAAGAATCATTGTCAAATATCTGTGACAAAGGTGAGCGAGCTAAGTAGTATCAGTAATCTTTGCTTTGTGTGAACACAAACTCATTGCCAAAGTTTATGTGACATAGAATCTTCGTCAAAGAAACATTGTCCGTGGTGACGCGGCCTAAGCCAAGCGAGCAACTATTTCCCGATTTAAGCGGTCGCTCAGTTACCAGAACTTAACTAAAATATATGAAAACGCACATAGGGTGCAAAGTCACATTAGAAAAAGAAAGTTGCCAGAAAAAAAAATATTATGCTTAAATGTTCTCTGTTATGATTCCCAAAATTAGGCTCCCTCACAATTATAACAGCTAATATACATGAAATGTGAACTCCTAGCTGAGTGCCGTGAAAACTGGCATAACAAATTACATTGTGCAGTTACAGGAGCGATTGAGGATAATCAAGTACATGTAGTTGTGCTTGTATCAACGGCAATGTTATCGACAAACCTCCACAGACATAGTGGAAAATTCTGATTGATTAATTGCCTACTGTCATAAAACGAGACAAGCAGCTCCAGACAAAGATGCAATTGCGGCCGATGTCTATAAGCCTGTAGGGCTGCCGGCTGCACAACGCCAACTGGAAGACTTGTTTAACTGTATTTGCAAAATGCAACATATACATCACATGCAGACAAACTTCTCATGTCTATGACAGACAGTCTATCACAGACTTTTGGTTAATCTCCCCGAAAAATACCAACAAATATCTTTTGAATAGCATGAATGTGCATCTCCTCTTATACCACGAAGACAATTTGTATTATTCAGGAAAGACAGATGAAAAATAGGTATGATTTTAACAGAGTCAGCCTTAATGGGTTTAATGGATTTTGGAACGCCAATCAGGTTTTGAACATCCCACGCATTAAATTTTGTCGAAAATATTAAATAAAAATAATTGCTAGATCCTTTGGAAGCAGTAAACCATTCAAAGCGAGAAGATGGGCCATATTGTACAATTTCAGGTAATGAACCTTCATCAGTGACCCTTTTCAAAACTGGCAGTGAAAGCCAGACATTTTTGCTGCAATTTCAATAATTTACATCTGTGTAGTCTAAATCAAAGACTCATAATCCCAAAGGAGCTAAAGAATCAAAATACAGTTAAGAAGATAATTCTAAACGAGCAATATATTTGAAATATTCCGAATATATTCACTGATCCCAAAGAATCAAAAGAAAATATAATCTGCACTATGGATGATGTACGGGGAGACTTTTTAGGGCCGCCACACGGCACAACACCAGCTGCAGTAATAGCAAATAAAAATAATTGTTAGATCCTTTGAAAGCAGTAAACCATTCAAAGCGAGAAGATGGTCCATATTGTACAATTTCAGGTAATGAACCTTCATCAGTGACTCTTTTCAAAACTGGCAGTGAAGGCCAGACATTTTTGCTGCAATTTCAATAATTTACATCTGTGTAGTCTTAATCAAAGACTCATAATCCCAAAGGAGCTAAAGAATCAAAATACAGTTAAGAAGATGATTCTTAACGAGCAATATATTTGAAATATTCCGAATATATTCACTGATCCCAAAGGATCAAAACAAAAATATAATCTGCACTATGGATGATGTACGGGGAGACTTTTTAGGGCCGCCACACGGCACAACACCAGCTGCAGTAATAGCATAAAGATAATTGTTAGATCCTTTGGAAGCAGTAAACCATTCAAAGCGAGATGATGGGCCATAAAGTTTGTCACCCAAGTAAACTGCGGGGGATTCATGCTATGACGACACATTTATAATCAGGGCGGCTTACCATAGAGACTCACACCAAGAGTTTGCAAAAGTGGGCGGGATTTTCCCTATACTTCATGTTGTATTTTTACTAGATGCTAGTAACTAATAAGCCGTGAGTCCTATAGGTAGGCTAGAATAAGTATATATGTGCATGTAAAGCAGTGTAAATTGACTTTCAGTAGCTTAAATCAAAAGAGGGTAAATATCACACATTAATCAGGGTGTCGACCTGTATTGTTTTATGTAATAAAATAAAATTCAAAAGAGGAATTGACAGATCATGACGTGAGAAGCAGTAAAGCTGTCAGAACATGTTTCAATACAATACATTGTAAGGTGTCAACCTATTTAAACTGACTGTAACAAACATTGGATGACAGCTTAAAATTAATCTATTTTTAGAAATTTTCCAACATAGTGTTTGTAGTAAATTTTCTAATACCTGGCTTTCAGGTCTGATAATTCGAAGTAATATTGTTGTCTGAGCCTGTGCGTGAGAAAACCAACAGTTTGTGTTCCGACCAGGTCCAACACAAACTGGGCTGGAAAGACGCCTTTGTTTTCGCCTATACAAATTGTTGGTTTTCCCATGCGGCGGCTCATTTACATTATTTAATGGTTTGTTGGTTGCTATAAATTGCAGAACAATAGTCTGGCTTTCACTGTCGGTAACGGGTTTAAAAGGGGCTACTGATGAGGGTTCAGTACCCGAAATTGCGCAGTTTAGTCCATACTATATCCCTTTGAATGTTTTACTGCTTCCAAAGGATCAACCGTTTATATTTTTATTGTACCCTTGATTATGAAGTATATGCCTAGGAGTCATGATACTGGTGGTAGGTAATAAGTGTATTTTATGGAGGCTGGAAACATCAAAATATGAAAAAATAAGCACAAAATGATCAGAAACTTTTATATTCTCATCGCGTATTAATCTCATTTTTATTGGAAACCGCCCCTCCTCATATTCTTTATGAAGGTTTAGTATGAATTCGTACCGGCAATGTGTATTCAGGTACAGAACAATGAGCGTCAACAAGGTGTCCCCATTTACGTAATACATTTTAAAATCAATTGCTAAACCACACCCTGGTGACCGGATAAAATGTATTTCCGTACACTAGTAATATATTTTTTATGTTGTGTTTATATCGATGACAATAAAGGTGGCCTATTTGTTGTGTCGAATTCATTTAGAATATAGGATTCGAATCACTTCTTGTTCATTGAAGGTGAAATCATTAATTGAGCCCCCGCATGGGAAAACAAACAATCTGCATAGGCAAAGACAAAGGCGCAGATCAGCTTCGCAGTAACTGCGAAGCTGATCAGCGCCTTTGTTTTCGCTACATGGATAGTATTCCTCTACTTTGTAAATCCGAAATTCCCAGTCCCTAACCATCTCCTGTGACTGTACAGCTTATTTTGTGTTGGGCCAAGTCGGAACCCAAATTGTTGGCTTTCGCACGCACATGCTCAATTCTCTTTCACAGTGTAAATACAACGTATTGTTTTTGTTACGTTGGTGTCTTTTTATTGGCCTAAAACTGTAAATAACAAGGTAGCATCAATAATCTTACTCATATTTAATTATTCAAAGTCATCTTATTAATAGTTCATATCACATTTGTTTTTGTTATCCAGAGACAAAAGGTGATATTATTATTTTGGTACCATTTTAGTACCAGTATCAAGCGTTTTCTTGACGTAATATATATTTTGTTTTTCAGACACAACATTATGTTAATGATTGTTTCGAACACAACACAATAACTATAATGCTGCTAAACATTTTACATTCTACATCGTAACTATAATAACAATTGTCCCGTTCTTTCATATTTATGATCTGGTGAAATGAAAATCAGTTTTGTTTTCTTTTTGTATTTTATATAATATTTACAATCCCCTTTTCTCTCCTATTTGGATTTCCCTTGCCTTGAAAAAGCTGCAATATTGGGACATTTAATACAGGTTTTGATGGGTACCTGGTTTAATGACTATAGTAGCGCAGGCCAACGTGGCACATAACAATTTAGTGGTCAATAATCTCCGTTACAGATATAGAGCAGGTATTGTTAAAAATGAAAATAGACAAAGAATTGTTTGCGACAGACTATCCAGTCTGACCCGTACACATAAGATCGTCATATTACTCGTTCCTGCTCCTGATATTATACGCCGACTGTAAATAAACCTAGAGAACAATATCGCTTCCAAACAGATTGCTCCGTTTGTTAACGGTTCTACCAATTTCAAAAGTCTTGATGTTCGGGGTCGGAATAATAAAACTTGACCTACCTCTGACCACTACCCCGATGAAATACTCGAGGACAACGCATGACATTAGGAACGTTTAAATGAATGCCGATTTACTTTCAGGGACCACGTCATAATTAAGGATGCAGGCCAGTCACGTTGTACTGTGCCTGTCGTTGCTCACCAGCTCCTGTACGGGACAGGCAGAAGCAGGTTTCGCAATCAACCCAATTATCAACCCAACGGGGAGTGAAACTGGAGGAAACGCTGGTACCGGAGTGGGAGGAGGCGTGGCGCAGCCAGGTGGCGTGGTCGACATGGGTATGACGTCATCAAGTGGAGTGGACATGTCGGCAGGTGGTTCAGGGTCAGTGGATATTAGTGGGACAGTAGATTCCAACTTGGTTGGTGGGAGAGTGGACATGGGTTTCCCGTCTGACACCGGGATGATGTCAAGTGATGTGGGAATGGGAGGCGCGACAGATGTTGGCATGGGCATGGGTGCAGGTGGCGGCTTTGGAGATGTCGGTACAGGCTTTGATTCAACCGGAGGTGCTGGTATGGGACTTGACATGACAGGAAACTCCGGAACTGGCTTTGACACAATGGTAGGCGGCACAGGAATGGGGCTTGACTCAGCGGGAGACACAGGATTTGGAATGGTTTCAACTGGAGGTACTGGAATGGGACTTGACGCCACAGGAGAAACTGGAATGGGTTTCGGTGCAACAGGCATTACCGGGACTGGCTTTGATACTACAGGAGGCACTGGGACGGACATGAGTATGACAGGTGGTGATTTAACTGGTGGCACAGTCACTTCACGCGGTGCTGTGGCGGCTGGGGTTCCTGACAGAGTCCGGGTAGAGACAGGACCACGTGAGCCAGATACAGCAGTGGCAAATGAAGCAGCTACATTGCTTAGAGGATTAATGAAGGAGACAACAAGTAAGGATGATGCATGACTATCTTATTTTGTAGGTTACACATTACGTTTGTTAAGATCATAGTACACTACTGACAATCACGTGGTATTGTATACATACAAACCGATAAATGATCGGTGACACACACTGCAATTGAGAACGAGATTGAGATGAAAATTTGGAATTTTCTCCTGCAGCGTTATTTCTACTGATTGATAGATAGGTGCAGTCAATGCAGAAATTGAACATTCATTGAAAGAAAGTAACATTATAAATCCCTGTTATTTCGTTTTCGCAAACACTTCAATGTTATTGTGTTGGAAGCACTATATGTTCATGGGGCGGAAGTGTTTGCAAAAACGAAATAACCTGGATTTCTTATAATACTTCCATTCAATAAATGTTCAATTTCTGCATGAACTGCGCCTATCCATCAGTCAACAGATTAATCGGTATAGAAGAAAACTCGTATTTTCATCTTAACTTCGAGCAGAATTGCATTGTACGTCACCGACCAAATGTATGCAAACAATACCACATGTTTACCAGCTGTGAGTATGCTAGTAACTGGTACAGAAATCTGGCTGATAGCAGATATACCCATATCTGATTTAATCGGCATTATCTTTCCGTTTGGAATAAAGACAGGCTTTAAAACAAAACAGAATTTTGGGTACTGATGTTTGCGTCATTTGCATATTAATTCGACGTTGCTGCAGGTACCCCACTTAAGCATTAAAATAAAAGTAGCTATACAAACAAACAGAATTTCCAGAAAGCATCTGCAGCTGCATTGTGAAACCCTGTTGATACTGATGTCCACAATATTACCGCATTATAAGATTTTGCTAGTTATACACTCGTCACCCATCACACTTTTGGTGCCAATCGCTTTGATTAAATCTATTCAGGCAATATAATATACTAGTATATTCCTTAAATGAGATGTTAATTTTATAAATCATTGAAACGAAAAAAGTGCGATTGTTGATAGAAATAAAGTAATAAACTAAGTCATTACTCGTATTTCTTGCGCGTAGCAAATGATCATAAAGAATCACTTTCCAATTTTTAGACTTTGATGCTTCATCCGAACCGACGGCGCCTGGTGCCGTCGAACATCATTCGATGATCGCAGGTCCACCAAATGAGGAGCCCGGGTTTACGTACACCCCGCCCTCTGATATGTCAATCTCTCCCGGGGACATGCCTCATGGGGCCGTAATACGAACAACAAAGGAGGAGAAGTCGACGTTCAGTGTGTCCGGAGAGAGCTCTTTCGAACATTTCTCATCGGCGGGCTCCGGTCAACGAACCTCAGGTGAACCACCGGAACCTTTAGATACTTAGATCGTTCCAAGGCAGTACTTCTGTTGTGGTTCTGTTTGTTTCGTGTTGTTGATTCGTTTTTGTACCATTTGCGTTTTTAGACCGGCTCCCGTCCTGTCCTATGTTCAATATCAATTTATCATATCATGTTCTACATGTATAACCGCCACATTTGTGTATCAGTTTCCGCTCTTCCTTGGCTCAGAGTCATCACAAGATGTCAGACAATATAAGATGTGTATGTTTTATTGATTAAAACAAAAATTGACGACGGGAGACAGTCTAGCGTTTTATATGCGTATTCATAAACATGTATTTATTAAAGTTCAGGTAACTGAGTGGCCCACTTTAACTCATTCGAGCCTTGCGTCCTTTTTATGAGACATAAGCAAACAGTATAGCCCTTGATGTGACGCCGCAAAACGCGGCGTCTCATCTGCGTCTACTCTATTCTGTTTGCTTCAAGAAGTTTCATTGCAAAATTGAATACAATTATAAAATTACCCCTGATTCCCCTAAAATGAAAGTGGGCTCACCCAGATGATAGTGATGGGCAAGTCTATTCGTCAAATATGGGTTAAAACAAGCTGTTGTCTCGTATTGTGGTATCGTGTCTTTGTATCTGTACCTTATTGTCTTTTTGGTTGTGTCGCACCTGAGATTTTTAGGACTCGACTTTTGTTCTTGTCTCAACAGTTTCTGAACATTGCTTCTTTTTAACTACTTACTTTTGACTTTATAGACTTTATTGTAGAGTTTGACCAGGTCTGATTCAAACCATTTTCGGCGACCGCAAACACGGTCTAAAGGAGTGAAATGTACTAAATGTGTAGCGAAAACAAAATACGGTCACTACTGTCTGTGCGAGTGCGATACATATGATATGGTAATACCGAACATGTAAAAAGACTATTGTCACGTAAAATATTGTTATGTTTCGAGGACGAGAAACGGGATGTCCTAACACTCCATAGTTGATAAAAATTTATGCAACAAACGAAATCAGATGGTAACAACTCAAAACGGTACGACCTTGAAGAATCAGAAAAGTGGGGGCATTGAAACATTTCACAGATCCCTATGTTTTGTTAATTACCTGTATTTGATATTCTATTACAGGTAGCAGTGCAATAGACCTGAACCCTGTGGCAGCAGGTAAGTTATATACCGTGATTTTGCGAACGTAACATTACAGTTTAACTTCAGTTAAAGAGAAAACACCAGTTTTATATTCCAATACAAAAGCAATACAAATACAATATAAAGTCTGTGAAAACTAGAAATCTCGTAAATAGTGCCGATTCAAGGATTAAAAAAGCGTAATTTTAAAACCTATTCACGCTGTCTTTAGTTCTGTTTATCTCTTGCAGCCATAACGCGATGTCTTGTTTTCATTATTTATTGTTCGCATTGCTTTGTCGGTATAAAAGCACATTGGATGTTACATCCTCATCAAGATCTATCTTTGGTAAAAGCGCAAAACGTAAGACAGTAGTTCCGTAATTTAATGAAGTCATGTTTTGTATTTTATCGTTATGTTTTTTTTTGTTTTGTTTTTTTTTAATTCTGTAGGTGCCAATGTTCTGGATTCGGGGAGAGGTATGAGGGATTTCCAGGCTGAAGGGGCTGCAGCCACGGCGATAGATACCAGCAGAACGGACGCTGCTGTGGCGGGAGTGGATCGGTCTGCGATCGGTACATTAGAAGCAACTGGAACGGGCGCAGATGTTACTGCTACGGGTGGATGGGAAAATGTCGCGGGTGGGAGTGGAACAGGCACTGGCACTATTGGGGGCGCAATTAGCGGAGGTCTTGATTTGGTCGCTACCGGTCGAGACGGAACAACAGCAGAAATCAAGGTTGTTGGAGGAAAACAGGGTGAAATAACGGGTAACATGGGAGCCGGAACTGGATCGGCTGAGGGAACCTCTGGTCGTGTGGTAGACGCTAGCTTTACTGGGTCAGATGGAGGCAAGTTGGACGTTACAGGCGGTGTAGTTCGGGATGGTGTCATAAGTGGTGGAGTTGAGGGTGGAATAGATGCTTCTGGAACTGTTATTCGTGGTGGAAAGGTCAGCGTTGAAGGACCAGGAGGCGCTGGGTTTGACATTGTTGGGGGCGGAAAACGGGATACAAGCGTATCAGGAGATTTGGAAATGGGTATGGGAGGTGATATAGGCATGTCAGGAATGGGAACTAATACAGCAGGAATGAGTGTTGACACGGGTATGACTTCAGCAGGTGCATCGGGATCAGTGGACATAAGCGGAGAGCAGGCTGTTCCATCGGGTATTGCTGAAATTGCGCGGGGAGTAATTGACTCCAATGTTGTTGGCGATACAGGTACTGGGTTTGGTCTTGATTCAGGCATGGTGACGGATACAGGCACCAGCGCAGATGCTGGGTTTGGTCTTGATTCTGGTATGGTGACGGATACAGGGGTCGGTATGGGTGGTGATACAGGTTTAGGTTTCGGAGATACAGGGTTTGGTATGGGAGGCGATATTGGTATGACAGGTATGGGAACTGGTGAAGCAAGCGTTGTTCCTGATGGAACAATACGGGATTCTGGAGTAGTCCCTGTCGACAGGTCGGCTGCCGGCTTAGACGGAACTGGAGCTGTAGCTCGTTCAGCTGACGTGAGCCTCACGGGTGAAAGTGGAGCATCATTAGACGCCAGTGCGTCAGGTGTTGCTGGCACAAGCGATTCTGCATTAGCTGCCGATGCTCCCGGTAGTGTCAATATAAATCTTCAAGACCGACAGGGTGTCATAGCTGATATAAAAACTACAGGGAATGTTGACATTAAGTTAGCAGGACCTGGTGGAACCGCTGCCGAAATACAAACCGGTAGTGCTAAAGATAAAGGTGGTGCAGCAGGAGAAACCAAAACAGTACGAGCAGGTGAATTTGATATAAGCGCAACCGGCCGAGATGGCGGCAGTGTCGATATAGCAGCGAGACGTGATTCGATTATCACTGGTACCGATAGCATGGCAGGCAGTACAGGTATTGATGCTGGATTTGGCCTTGATGCTAGTACAAGGACAGATGCTGGTACCGGGGTAGATACTGGGCTTGGTCTTGATTCTGGAGTTGTAGATTTTGATGCGACAGGAGGCTCCAGAGCTGACCGCAGGGTTTTAGATGCGTTATCTACAGTGACCGGACAGATGGATGGTACAGTGGGTACAGATACAAGCAGTACAGTTGGTGGAGTAGCGACAGGCACAGTTGATGTAGGAGCTAATGTATTGGACAGAGGCTTAGGTTTTGGTCTTGATTCTGGTACAGTGACGGATACAGGCACCGGCGTAGATGCTGGGTTTGGTCTTGATTCTGGAACAGGGATTGATACAGGTAGTACTGGGGGAGATCTTTCAATGACCGGAAGAAGGTCAGGTACAATGACTGTGGAAGGAGGAGGTGTGAGAGGTGGTGGAGTTGATGGCTCATTATCGATTGACAGGAGTGGATCAATGTCTGCCACTGGAACAAGAGGCGATACTTCGTTTGGTCTCGAAGGATCCCGCACAACATCATTTACCGCACAGGGATCTGGCACTGTCGGTACGGGAGGATCTATAGATACTGGATTTGGTCTTGATTCTGGAAGAGTCACAGATACAGGTTCCAGCGCAGATGCAGGGTTTGGACTTGATTCTGGCATAGCCACAGATACAGGCACCAGCGCAGGTACTGGATTTGGTCTTGATTCTGGAGTTGTAGATCTCGGCACCTCAGGTAGCTCCGGAGCTGACCGCAGAGTTTTAGATGCATTATCTGCAGTGACTGGACAGATGGATGGTACAGTGGGTACAGATACAAGCATGTCAGGCACAGTTGATGTAGGGGCAAATGTATTAGACAGAAGAATGACCGATTTTCCGAGCAGCGGTGCCGCATCGACAGTTGTTGATTCACGCCGAACAGACACGGGCCCATCAAATGGAATATTTGGATGGGCTGGAGAGGGTGTACGGGGAAGAGCCGGAGGAGATCTCTCAATGACTGGAGGAAGGACAGGTAAAATGACTGTCGAAGGAGGGGACATAAGAGGTGGTGGAGTTGACGGCTCATTGTCGATTGACAGGAGTGGATCGATATCCGCGACTGGGACAAGAGGCGACACCTCGTTTGGTATTGATGGCTCCCGTACTACATCATTCACCGGACAGGGATCTGGTACTGTCAGTGGAGGTATAGATGGATCTGTATCGTTTGACAGGTCAGGGCAAATCTCAGGCACTGGAGCGACTTCTGATGGGTCAGTGTCGTTCGAAGGAGGTCGATCAACCTCAATAACTGGAGGACGGCAAGATGGGTCTTTGTCACTCAGTGGAAGTAGAACGGGTTCTGGGAGTGTGACTTTTGACAGAACCGGCGTATCGTCAGGGACTGGAAGTTTTGATGCAACACGTGCTGGAAGCGCAACGTTTGAGGGTGGATCAGCGGGAACTGGCCGGTTTGATGGTCGCGTTTCTGGAGGACTCACAGGAGGGGCTGTTGCTGGTGGCGGAAGAGGTTCAGAAATGCTTAGTCTTGAAGACAGAACAGTGCGAGAAGGGGAATGGTCCGCAACATGGAATTATCAAGGTAACAATGATGTCTTAATAGTAATGCATGATGTTTATAGTAATTACCTGTTTCGTTTTCGTTTTATTTAGAAAAATACAAAGTACGTGTATAACAAATACACCGAATTTAACATTATCCATTTTAAAAACATAAACAAGTTAAGGAAATAGTACTGGAATGATTTCCTGATCACGAAATTCAGAAAAAAATCTTTTCATAGAGAATCCACAGTCATGTGTATGCATTGGCACTTTCGCAACATGAAAGAATTATGCAAGCATTAGGTAATTCCATATATTGTCTAGTTTTAAGGCCACAGTCTGCTTGATTTAAAGACAAGAAAAAAATATATTACATTTTCTATGGACTCCAGACATGTTTTTTGTTGTTGTTTTTTTTTTTTTGTTTTTTTTTTTTTGTTTTTTGTTTTTTGTTTTTTCAAAAAATAGCATCGAAATGACCAAAAATATTGATAAGGCAATAAAATAAAACAAATCAAATCACAAAGAAATGAATGGTTTGTATTTCACTTACACCTACCAATGTCTTTAATTATCCGTACGGAATGTTCTTGATGTTTTATTTTTCAGGTCCTGTCCCTGAGTGGTTCAGACACAGAGTAAATCCAGGTATGTGTTACAGTACATGTAAGTGCTGTCAACCCATCTGCTTGTTCAAAAACGTGCTGATTACGAAAACAAATCATGAAAACATGTTCGTGAAATAAATACCCCCTTGTACCCCAATTTTATATAGCAAAACTGGGGTATGCAGGGGTATACATATTTTTTCTTATTTATGCTCTCAAACATAAATTGTGGGTACTCATTAGAACCCCCTAGCTAAGGCGGTTCTAACGTGTACCCACAATCTATGTTTTGAGCAAAAATAAGAAAAATATCCTTTTTTTTTACTGACAATTTTCATTTTTTTCAACTTTAAAAATCTCTGTATATTGCATGGGCGTGTTTTCGTAACTTGACTTGTTCATGAAATATTCAGAGAATGTTTCCAAATGTAAAGTTAGAAAAAAAAACATTGCTTGTGGGCACACGTTCTTGTCGGTTTTCATGAGTACCCACAATCTATGTTTTGGAGCAAAAACAAAAAGTATACCCCTATAAAGGTGGGGTTAAAGAGGCTAAGGGTAACATATTAATGCAATAAATAACCTCTTTTAATTGCATGAATATGCATTGATGAGGCGTTAGTGGCCGCTATTTCCAACTTCCCTCTGTATTAATTTCATTGATCTTCACATAGTTACCTTCTTCGACTATTTGGTTCATGAAATTGTGTGTTGTATTATAGCCCCCTGTCGACAACACGGCTGTAACTTAGCTGTCTGCTATGTCCCACACCCGAGAGATTGTAAAAGTTATATTGTATGCCAACGGACCGCCCTCGGAACCTACGTGGCGACAAGAATGAGGTGTGCCTTCGGCACTGTCTGGGCGATGTCTAACCTGTGGACCTGTGCACGGATTACAGACCAGAATGTCGGGAATTATGACTGTCCAAACGGTAAGTTACTACTTACTAATTTAATCGCAAAACCCATTGATGAATTAACTCTGTGGTGTAATGCCGAAAGTTAGGACAATTCTGATATATACAGTCAGACATAAGTTAAGCATCACCCTAACATTTTTCTAAATGTATTTTTCATTAAAAATAACTTCAAAACCACAATAAATTAGTAAGGGTCTTTAACTCACGTCTATCACTGACTGTTTAGGTCTGTCCGAATGGCTTTTTACCATATCGCTCAAGTTATATGGTGTACTAAATACACCTACCCCTATTTTGGGGGGTTGCCATTAAAAGTTGTATTAATGTCCCCTATATGATCGCAAATGGGTTTCTATAGGCATGGAAAGAAAGTAGTATCATGTTGTAAAAATGCCCCCAAAAAGTTTTCTTCTGCCAAAGGTTTAATGGCAGTTACATGCTGATTCAGGCAAACTTATTTCCTTGTCTATTACCACTACGTTTTCACTATGTAACATGCCATTCTTTAAACGCCCATAACTGTTGATGTTTAAGAGATATTTATCTGAAATTTTCAGACTGATTATGGTTTTGAAATTGTAACAAAATGGCATTAACTTTTTATGCTGTTTGGCGGTTTAAAAAATACGCATTTTTCTGGTGGCCATCTTGGATTTATGCAAATTGCAAGAATCGTCCAAAGTTGACAACCTGTCATTCAAGCCAGATTGGTTCTATGACACCCGTAAAGGACAGAGAAACAAAGAACTTCATAGCACTTAACATTTCGAGGTCAAATTTAAAGCCTTGTAGCAGCGTCATATGAACTAGGAAACAGCGATTTTTGGCTATGTGGGGGTGTGTCTGCTTAAACAACGCCTACATGTTTACCTTAAGAACAACCTCATCCGCGTTTGCTTTAATTTATTACCAATATAACAAATATTACAAATATTAAAAGAAAATATTTCTGTATTGAAGGTTTTACTGATTATTTCGGAAAATATTCAAGTGATGCTTAACTTTTGTCCGACTGTATAGTATCACTGAATTTTCTGTATTTGCCACAGTGACTGATAATAAACAAGTAATTACCAGAGGAGCAATGCTTAAAACCACATTTAAGGTCTTAGTCGAGTTAATATACAAGTATACACGTTGCATCCATTTCAGACACACTGTATTTAGAAGTTATGTTGCTGGCCTCCGTCACTGCTTTACAGTCTTGTTCTTATAGTCTTTTTATTACATGCCGTGCCTTTTAAATTTACACAGTAACATTCCATTACGAAAGTTTGCCCATGCAATAAACAGAGATTTTTTAGCTTTAAAAATTGCTAATTTTCAGCTGAAAATGTTTGATATTTTTTTTATTTTTGCTCAAAACACAGATTGTGGGTACACGTTAGAACCGCCTCGCCGAGGCGATTCTAACGAGCACCCACAATCTATGTTTTGGAGCAAAAATAAGAATAATAGGTATACCCCTGCAAACCCCAGTCCTACTATATAAAAGTGGGGTTTAAGGGGGTATTCATTACACGGGCATGTTATCCTTTTGCATAGTTCTGTATTTTTTTTTCAAATATGCGATGCGCATTCATTACAGATCCATGTCAAGATCCCAATTTATCCGTATACCCTGATGAAGATTTCAACCACTGCAAAATCTTCTGGACATGTCAGAATGGGCGTTCAGTGCCAGAGTGTTGTCCCCCGGGTCAACGTTTCCACAGAAAACGACTGATGTGTGTCGACGATCCGAATGAGACTTGTCGCGCACAGTGTCCCTTGAAACCAGGTATATGTCAGCGTTCAGATTACGAAAAAAACGCTCATAGTGCAGATTATATTTTCATTAAGGTCCTTTGAGATCAGTAAAGATATTCAGAGTGTTCAAAACACTCACGTTTAGAAACATACTTCTAAGCATTTTATTTGACCCCGTTTAGGTATCTGTTTTTGATTTAGACTTCTCGTGTAAATTTTCGAAATTGCAGTATAATAGTCCGGCTTTCGTTGCCGATTTAAAATGCTACTCATGAGGGTTCATTACCCGAAATTGCCCAATATAGTCCATACTATACGATATCTCTCTTTGAATGTTTTTATTGCTACCAAAGGATCAGACCTTTATATCTTAATTATCATGTAATGTACTGAAGTTTCTACAATTGTAAAATCATCATTTTCATTTTACAATTATTAATAACTGCATGTCTTTATCATTTTTATTCATGAAATAGAATGTGGGTATACGTTAGAACCATCAAAGATTAGAAAATAGTAAAGGGGGAAATAGAAAGAAAAAAAATTCAAACTATATATTTTACAAATTCAAAACGATACTATTAATGTATTAAAGAGAGGTGTGGAGTAACAGGTCCATCTAAGCAGGCTCACTATGATGGTAATTGCAAAACGTACTGGGACTGTGGGCGGGACGGTGCTCCACACCCGGTCTGCTGTCCAGAGGGTCACTCGTTTGAGGCTGCAACAGGAACATGCGTGAATACGGGCTGTACTGATCAGTGCCCACCAGAATATGACTTAGGTGAGTAATGTCACATCTTTGGAGACGCGTCATGAGAAACCCAACAATGTGGTTTCCGAACAGGTCGGATACAAACCGAGCTGTACAGACACAGAAGAGACTGGAAAATTTGGAATTAGAACGTAGGGGAAGTGTACTATTCGTGTAGAGAAAACAAAAGCACTGATCAAAGCTGATCTGCGCCTTTATTTTTGCATATGCAAAATTTTGGTTTTCTCATAACGCTGCTCAAATTTGCATTTTAACATGTATGTATGTATGTATGTATGTATGTATGTATGTATGTATGTATGTATGTATGTATGTATGTATGTATGTATGTATGTATGTATGTATGTATTTGAAATGTTTGAAAACGTTAACATTATTATTTTAGTAAGCAAAATGGTTGAGTATGTTTATCATAATGAAATACTAACATTTTAAAAATGTATATGATGAAATGTGTCGTCATGTTGACGAGATAATTTGAAATAATGACCGACCAGAAAAGTAAGTTTAAACACATTCAAACATGGCAGTTGAATAACAGTTTTAAAGTCAAGTTCCACGAGTTGGAAATAGGAAACAGACAAGTTCAGACAGTTTGATACTTGTCTTACAGGACATGCATTGTGTGCATTATAAACTTTAAAGTAAAAGTGACCTCTACCAATGAACAAATTATATATCTCCTTGGGGCTAATATCCTTTATCTTTTACCAGTGACTTTGGCGATCTAACCGTAAAAATCGACAACCGTTTCGCTTAATCGAGATGGTGCAAACTAAAGCAACAGTACGCTGCACTTAAACGCTTCCGTACTAATCAAAAACGTTTTTATTTTTAGTGTGAACACATTTATTTTATTTCAATAAGTATAAGAAATGAAATCAGCTGACTATCGTTTTCAGATGTCTGCGGTAAAATTGGTGAAGGCGGTGATGTAGTTACAGCCTACCCGATGAGGGATAATTGCAGAACATTTATAAAATGCGACCCGACAGTAAGTCTTTTCTAGATTAGCTTGTGACACTTTTTATCCGACGAGAATATATGGTGAACGCCCTTGGGTTTGTGGCCACTTAGATCGATCATGGCTTACCCGAATCCGGCTGAAGATTCCAAGTGTTTCGAACTTCAATTTACCATATTATATGTACAGCGTAACTTATTCCAGCTTTTTTATTTGCAAATATTTATTCTTTATATCGGTTGCCTCGTATGAAAGTGTTATTTATTTCCATAAAACAAATTAACAATTCATCTGACGTACATGTAGACCCTGCCTATGGGAGGAGCAAAAGCTGAAAACATAATTTTAATCATTAAGTGAAAGTAATTTTGATACATGTACCACGAATATTTATTAGCAACACAGAACATTGACCTTTATCATCGTCATTCTAACCTCCAAGTTACATTGAAGTTTGTTGAACAGGGATAAAACTAAGGAACAATTGATTGTTCATGGTTTTTGCCGACCTGAGTATAAACGGTTTTCTAACCTTCAGGCCAGATTCTTCAGCTGTCGTTGTATAAAATGAAGTTTTTCAATATGCATGTCGTTGACTAATCAGATTAAGAAGATTCGTGAAACTCTTAATGCATACTTCATCTAGGAAGGAAGAATTGCGTCCTGTTGTCGGGCGGACCATTATTACAACGATCAAACGATGAAATGTGAAAGGATTACAGATATTCTGGACCCGTGTAGATCAGCAATATGTCCCGATGGGTATCAAGAAGGTAAGTATCATTAAATGAGCCAGTACATGGGAAAACAAACAATGATATGCGAAAACAAAGGCGCAGATCAGCTTCGCAGTAACTGTGAATATGACCAGCGCCTTTGTTTTCGCTACACGGATGCAATTCCTCTACTTTCTAAATCCAAAATGTCCAGCCTCTAACCATATTCTGTGACTGTACAGGCCCGTTTGTGTCGGACATGGTGGGAACCCAAATTGTTGGTTTTCTCACGCACAGGTTCAAGTCATACTTAGTTGTCCATGTTATTTCAATAGTATCTGATTCCATTCTGATTCTAAACTGATCTAAAAGATGAATAGATGTTTTCTATAGGACACAGACCCCAAAATATAACGCTGCAAGCGATTGGTCCAAATTGTGGACAGAGCTACCGCAGTAGGTTACCTATGGTTTGTCATAAATAAACATCTATCAGCCGTTTTTATCATAGTTTAACCATTCTTACTTTTGATCAATGGTTTAAATAAGCTGCTGTTTCGCCATGCTATGACCGAAATTGCGGATGTGGTGATTTTTGGATTCTCATTTATCATTGTTGGGGCATCCCTAAACAGAAGCGAGTCAATATGAGTAGAAGTATTCATGTAGATTTAAACGTATGTTTTCGTATACTGCTATTTGTTCCAGAATGCAGATTCGCGCCCGTAGCAGACCCACGAAAGATGTTCGACATAGACGCCGGAATAGAACGAGACTGTGCCCCATCAACAGTCTTTGATAAGAAAATATGTACTTGCGTGTTTTCTGACGAACCTTTCAAGAAAAGTAAGTCATTATAATACTCAATTCATGTATTATACTGTAATAATTCAAGATTGTTTACATATTATAGATTTTGTTTTCAAATTTAACTTCATTTCTTTTTTTTCTCGTAATTTTCATCTTCAAAAGTATGGCCTTTCTTAAACTTTAGTATAACAACGTTTAGTTTTGTTTACTGTCAAAGCCGACATAGGCTTAGGCTAAAAGCCAAATGTCAAATTAAAATTGCTCTGTACAAATGTAGTTTCCGTCTTATCTAATCACAGCTGCGTTCAGTTATTAATATTCCCCTGCGATATTCAGAAATGAATTGACAACGCTGCTTGTTTTTGAACAGTCGTCACTGGCAAGAAATTGACAACTGGAAGAATTCGTTTATATATTTTGTCAAGTACATGTATGAGTGTAAATATTTACTCTGTATATGAAACTTAAGTACCTGACACATATGAACGGATAGCGCCACCGGACGCCGAACGGATAGAAATTTAGCAAAATATTTTTATCCGGTGGTGGAAATAGTCTTTATACGAACGGACGCTATCGCTAAACGTGTGAGAAACGCATGAGAAACGCATAAACCGCACGAGTAACGGACGAGTAACGGATAAGAAACGGACATATACCGGATAACTAACGCATATTACCGAATGAGTAACGAATGCGTACCGTACAAAACGAATATGAACCGCACGAGGAACGGACAAAACGTTCTTCTAACGGTCAATGAACGTATATCACCTGTCATGTGCAAATCGAGTATAAAAATCAGTTAATATACCCCCGCGTTGATTCAGAAATTGACAACTTTTCTTGTTTTGAACAATCGTCACTGGCAAGGAATGGACAATTGGATGAATTTGGTTATATAATGTGTTAGTTATGAGTATAAAATATTTACTCTGTATATAAACTTTCCCGATCTGCTAGACACGCAAGTGTTACTCTTATACACGACAGTCCGTGATATTTTACTCTAAAGATATCTTATATTTAAGCATAAATTCCAAGTTGTCGTCTCACTTGAAAGTCTTAAAATAGAATTAACAAATCATCTTATGTTTACGAAATGTGAACACAATTGCTTTGATTTTATACATTATCATTTCCTATCCGTTACTCGAACGTTTTATGCGTTTCTTGTCCGTTTAGTGTCCGGTTGTCGTCCGTTTCATCCGTTGCATGTCCGGTAGTTGTTCGTTCGCGGCTTCGGTAGACCAGCCGACTGAACGGTCATGAACCGGATAAGTACCGGACGTTGAACGGACAAGTACCGGATAAAACGCACACCAACGGATAGCTAACGTTCGTCTAACGGACATTTTTATCCGGTGGCGTCCGTTCCAAGTTTTGAGCATGTTCAAAATTTGTCATCGGATAACAACGGACAAAACGGATATCACCGGACAAGGAACGTATAAACCGGACGAGGAACGGACAAGAAACGGATGAGAAACGGACACCAACGGACAGGAAAAAACTGAAATTTTACTATCCGTTAGTCGTCCGGTCGTGTTATCCGTTGATGTGTGACTGGTACTTTGATCGTGTGATGCTGTAAGCCTAAAATGATTACGTAATTGAAGGAGCCCAATTTTTGAACAACAAATTGCTGATATTCTATTTTCAAAGATTCCACAAGGAACCATGTTTGTGATTTTATTTGTGATTTATGAAAGAAGAGCACTTTTTATACAAAGGCTGAAAATTTGGTGTCTTTACAAAGGCTGTAACTTTCTAAATAGTGCTAATAATGACACCAAATTTTCAGTGTTAGAACAAAAATGGTTATTTTTGTCATAAATTACAAGTAAAATTACAAATCATTAACCATGGTTACTTGTGGAATCTTTGAAACTCGCATATCAGCGATTTTTTGTGAACAAAATTTGGCTCCACATACGAAGGTGATCCAAGAAGTAATGCGAACTCGTGTGTAATTCCTTTCACCATTGTCATTTTTCAAGATAGTTTACATCAGAATTACGATGCATTATCGATTTTTCCATATCCGATTACTATTTTGACTAAATCATATAGTAAGTAAGTAAGTAAGTAAGTAAATTCTTTATTTTAAGAGTGTAACCCAATTGGTAATACCAATCTTCCTTGGGGCCCTCTGAAACAAGTTAACATATATACAACAATTGTACAAAATCATTTTATGCAATAAATGGTCAGTAGATTAATGGATATAATGTGATGAGCAAAAAAAAATAAAAATAAAAAAAAAAAAAAAAAAATAGGACATGTGACATATAATAACAGGAGAAATAAAATGCGTAGATTGGCCGTGGAGGCAAAGTTATCAAAATATAACTAACTTTTAATCCACTCAGAGCATCTTTATTTAAGGATAGCAACCCTCTTTGCCTAGAAACAAGAGAATGCAAGGTAAACGACCTTGGCCACGGTTAAAATGGATTTTATTTATGTAATGCAGTGCCATTTGCAAAGCATAATTACGTCAATAATTATTTCATTTAAAAGTACAATAATCCCTTTAATAAATTTACTGAACATACCTTGATGAGTTTAACGTTGCGCAAATTATTGGGGTTTAGCTATCTGTACCCCCTAGAATTTGAGTCAATTTTAATCTCTCTAAATCTCCATATTTTCATCCATGCCCCTTCTACTTAACTAAATAGGTTAAATTCCATACACTATTTATTTTTTGAATAAACATTTTTCGTTGTGATAGGATGTGGGCATAATTGTCGATAATTATGTCCTTATCGGGTTCAAATATACGCATGAATCATGGGTTTTAGTCGTACTTCGTCGAAATTGTGATATTTTTGTCAGATGCCGTTGCTAGGCAACATAGAATAGCCCCTGCTGATCTTTCCATTTCGTTTTCTCTATTATTACCAAACATAATGCATGTATAACACAACGAAAATGATTTGTGTGTATATAAATGTCAAATTGATAAATTGGAGCACAAAATCATTCCCTGTACACCAAACAAAAATGACATTTTCGGTCAATTTCGAGTCCATATCGACTTCGGATCGACAAGCCAAATAATCCTTAAATCTCAACTCGTCATCCGAACTTTATGATATTACACCTAATTACTGCAAATATATACACATTTAAACATGCCAAATTATTTAAATGTATCTGCATTGGTTACTAAAATATAGTTGTGTTCGCATTACTTCTTGGATCACCCACGTATTATGTAATCAATTTATGCATACAATATCACAAGATCTGGAAGCTTTATATACAGTGTAAATATTAACACAAGTACTTAACAAAATAATATTAAATAAATTCCTCCAGTTGTCCATTTTTGCCAGTGACGATTGTTCAAAAACAAAAAGAGTTGTCAATTTATTTCTGAATATCGCAGGGTTATATTAATAATTGAACGCAGCTGTATATTATACCGAAATGTTTATACCTTGAGCTGTTTCGTGTAGAATGGTAATTTCAGTTTACATATTCGATAGCGTAAATTAATTTCGACGTATTTCGAGAAAAAGACAAAACATTGGAGGACAAAATATAATTAGAATGACACTATAGTAATCTGGTTGTCATTTTGTTCGGCTAACGCTTGGCAAAGCTGTTCAGTTCTGACTGGATGGTCTCTTTCTTTCTTTCTTTTTTTATACACTGTCACACGCCCTCGTGGACATTCTAGGCAGGTGCGCTAGCCTGAGTTACAGAAAATTAATGTAAAAAGATAAAAGCAAAGTTGATAGTGTAAGAATAAAGGATGGCGGTGAAGGGGATGAAAGATGATAGGTTATGATAGTTTAGATAAAATTAAAAGCAGGTTAAAAATAAACTACTTAGGGTCTAGGGTCTAGAATGTCGCAGTCTTTTATGCGACCCGTATAAAAAAAGAGGAAGTTGTGCATTAAAATCGCAAATTAATAATAATAATAATAATAATAATAATAATAATAATAATAATTGTAATAATTAAATAATAATACATGTATCATTTTGTTCAGTTTGCAAGAAAGAAGTGGACGCAAAATTTGACCATATCAACGAAAAATGGCACGTGCATAACTACGGTGATGGCTGGATATCCACCTACGCTGCTTTGCCGAAGAATGTCACGGCTAATGGCAATCATTTCGCAACCTTTGACGGCCGAATGGGACTGGAAGTTTATCGCTATGACCACAATAGGTTCCATGAATTCACGTTGAAAATAACGTTTCAGCGTAAGTTAAATAAAATGTTCTAATAACTAGACGCATATTCGTTCAAATACTGTTCATTCAATTAATTTTCAGCGCGTGTTTTGGAACCTCGCAAATACGTGTGACTTCCTTTTGTTACTTAGGAAAGTAAAAATGTTTCCAATTACTAGCTAATTCAAGTCATAAAAACTAGACTTTGTCAAAATAGAGATTGGGGCAGATACCGTTTCCTCAGAAATTGAACCGTAAATAAATTAAATTAAATGCACATGTACGTGTACCCTATCAATACCCGCTTCTGTGCATTTCCAGCGTCTAGTGAATTGGGAGCAAACGGTAACCGGAAGCAAGTTCTAGTAAGCAACTGCCAAACAACGGAAGTGAATGGCGGACCTTCCTTTGAAGTGACCCTTGACCCAGTGACGCAAATGATTACGTTCACTGGACGGTCGGCAACAGAAACGTCCGTAGTGGAACTCCAGTATGTAAGTATCGATGTGTTCTTGTCTACATGGTACCAAAAAATCTTCTTGGAATAGGTGACACATTCATTTAGAAAACTTCTTGATAAAGGTCATTTTTTGTCTTACCTGACTGGCACCATAATGTTGCTCTGCTGAACGTTACAAAATTGAGTTGTATAGGGAATCTTAAATATTAGAGGCGTAATTAGAAAACAAACATTATGGTTTTCAAAAAGGACCGACACAAACCGGGCTGTACACGCATAGAAGATGGCAATATGCTAGAAATCTTAGATTTAGAAAGTAGGGGAATTATACTATTCGTGTAGAGAAAACAAAGGCGATGATTAGCTTCAGAGTCACTTCGAAGCTGTTTTTGCATATGCATAATGTTGGTTACATATTTTCAAAACATTAGGATTATGCAAAAGGTTTTGCAAAATAACAATAATAAAATAATTTATGGAAACGAAAAAATGACTGTGCGCGTATTAAAGCATGTGCGCAAACTATGGGAACACGAATATTACAAGGCGATATCAAACAAAGTATATACTGATGGCATATTTTCTTTATTCAGAAACCAGAGTGGAATACGTTAACTTTGCTGTTTGAGGGAGAAAATGTTTTAGCCATGATCGAGGATCCAAACGCCCCGGGAAAAGCTGATAGTAGCTCAGCAAGATTAAAAGGTACGTATTGGAATCAATTTATTTGACAATAAAAAAGATGGTAATAAAGAAACAGTCCAAGGCCGGTGTGATGTGATGAAATATTATAATACCAATTTAAAAAGTGTCTAAATTCCAGTAGACTGGGGAGCATGATTCTTTTTCAGTTTGGTATTTAAACTGGAGTATTGTGTAACGTTACGTTGCCTGCCTTTGGAAACTTGTTGAATTAGTCCCTAAATGTTTCTTCATTATCCCGTATTTTCAAGGGGCCGCATGATACCTTCAAAATAATCAAAACCGCTGTACATTTCGAAAACATGTACGAAGGGGATATACATTGCATGGAGATGTATCCTGATAAGTTGAAGAAGACGGGCATGGTCCATCTTTTGGCTGACAGGATTTTCACTACCCTGTTTTATTTTTTTATCTTTATTTATTAATCGTGTTTTATTTCAGGGCCATTATTGCGAGGCATGGGGCCGTTAGTATTTGGTCCCTGTAAAGACAGTAACTCCAGACCAATGGAAAACGGATTTGTTGGATTTATGTCAGAGGTAAATAATGACATGTACTTTCGTTCAGTAAGTAAATGGAATATAGCACAAAGGAGCGTACAGAAGTAATTTCTTTCCACAGACTATCAGGGACTAGAATGACATCCCTGATTCTCTGATCTTCTCTGTTGAAGTGGCTGATGACCATGTGTTCAAGTTCGCAACTCTTCTGGGTGCCAGGGACTAATTTCCCTCCTGGCGCCTCATCAGGTGAAGTATTGCCAACTTTGCGTTTCACCAGTAAACCATTGGAATCCAACAGGAAAAGTGCCACAATTATTTTGATACATGCATGGTTTGGGATAGGTGGTAACGATAGTGTATCTCTACAATTATACGTTGAGTAATAGAGGTGCTGAATGTATTGCATCTTTTTTCAATGTACACAAGGTCACACGATAGATAACTTGTGTACAATCACAATGGTGTTGCACATTGTATTGCTGACTCACAAATCGTTAATAAAAAGGTAAAATACTTTGACCGTGCCACTTGAACTCACGTGATAAAGTTTTGTAAGTTACACGGTAAAAGGGGCACCTGTTTGTTTTACACATTTTTTCAGTGCCAAGTGATGCACGTGAGCATATGTTGTTTACCGTCATAGAGTCGCATTTTATAAAAGCAGTCCCATCAACATCTGCTTATCTATGTCAGAGGTTAAGCGGCACGGTCAAAGAATTTTACCTATTTCTATATATTTCAGGTGATATTTGCTAAATGTCTGGACGAGGCCAGTAAGATGTTTATGAGGGAAACGCTCGAGACAACGCTGGGACCAGCATTGTAAATGAAAGCTAGTGAATGAATTAGTGTAACAATTTCCAAAGGCCATTATGACATCAATGTGAAAACTTCGAGAGCAAATGGTTTATTTTGTTGGTGTGTGCAAAAGCGAAATACCAATACACGGCATATTCTTGTAGATTGTCCGACCAGTTCGATGTTCGTCGTCTGTAATGTACTTTTCGTGCTTTAGAAATCTGCAGCTTCTCTTTAGATCTGGTAAATGCAAGCCTTATGACTTGTGTATATATTTAAATGGCTTGAGAATTCTGAAGGTGATAGTTGCGATGTCCTGTTTAGGCAATTTAACCTGGATGCTTGAACCCATTAGTAAAGGCGTAATATTATACAAATGTTTTTGTTAAACAATTTCACCACTGAAACCACGAGGCCGGTGATGACTTCCTCAGGAGAACTGTTATCATTTTCTTCACATCACGAAAACATGTCCGTGTAATGTATACCCCCTTGAACCCCACATTTGTATAACAAAACTGGGGTATGCAGAGGTATTCCTATCTTTCTTATTTTTGCTCCAAAACATAGATTGTGGGTACTCGTTAGAACCGCCTTGGCGAGGCGGTTCTAACGTGTACCCACAATCTATGTTTTGAGCAAAAATAAGAAAAATATCAATTTTTTTCAGCTGCAAATTTTCAATTTTTAAACCTAAAAAAATCTCTGTTTAATGCATGGGCAAGTTTTCGTAATGATCTGTTGAACTCTATCAGAAAAATAAAATTTCTTGTGTTATTCGCCAACTTTTGTTTGATTTCCAGTCTCATTCTTATGGATAGTTCTATCATTTTCGATGTTTTACAAAAATACTGAAAACGATTCCATTTGATTAGGATACCCATTGTCTACCAATTTACATCTTTTTTTTCCAACCCCTCAGCAACGTGCTATGTGTGAAATAGAATGTAAAATTTACTAAAACGTCTTTGAAAAATATTAAACGACTTTTTAAATAATATTTCAATTGTATGGAGAAGTATGTCAGATTACATGTACATGTTAGGCGCTTTATTAATTTACGTTAGTTACAGGGTTAAATGGTCTTGTACATAAAAGAATGACTACGTGCAAGAATCACACGAAAATTGTCATGGCATAATATGTTTTATTTAGTTTGTGAATAAATTGATTTATTTGTATATATGAATTGTTCGAATGCTTTCATCTCCAGTATTTATGTCATTAGGTCAACATCTAGTGTACGTACTTTATGTACTCATAATACTTCCACGATACCAGAGAAAGAGCAATAAGCAATAAATCTTACCTTTATTTTGTTTGAAGAACTTTCAAAAATATCTAGAACTATATAAGCCTGTGAGTGAGAAAACCAACAATTTGGGTTCCGACCAGGTCCGACACAAATTAACCGGGCTGTACAGTCACAGAAGACGGTTAGAGGCTGGAAATTATGCATTTAGAAAGTAAAGGAATTGTACTATTCGTGTAGCGAAAAAAGGCACTGATCTGCGCCTTTGTTTTCGCCTATGCAGATTGTTGGTTTTCTCATGCGAAGGATCATATGCGTTTAAGTGTCGATGAAAAAGCACTTGTAAAAGCCCTTGACAAGGATAAAAGGTGGACTTGCAACACACACATGTAAGTCATCCACTGTTCAAGATACTTCTGTGAACTCTACATCTAAAGCTACAAGAGTAGTCAAGTATGTTAGCATTTTCAAATTCATTGTCGCTAATTGGCGTAGGAAATTGATTATGAAATGCGTTTTCGTTGTTAAATTTGGCAATTTACAGTATGGAAATATTGGTGTTCTGGTAAAGTCCAGTGAGTCGAAACATTTCTTCCCCCATTTTTTTTCTTCAAGGAAAACTCCTAGTACTTGCAACATTGGCGTACTACATTGGTTTTAAAGAGGTTTCATGGCTCTGCACCATGTTTTGGACGCGATAGTTAAAAGTGCATATTTTAGACCAAAAAAGTTGAATCATTACATGTCAATACATCAATTTGACATGAGAAGAAAAAAAACAACAACAACAAAAAGTAAATACAACGTCTGATTACCGACAAAAATAAAACCAGAATAGACAATAACGTTACTTTTTTCACTGAAACCCCGCAGGCTACGTACTTATATCATACTTTTGACAACCGTTCGCTCAGTCCAAAAACGACAATAAATGACAGGTAAAACAACAACACAGGTCGTTACGCTTTTCTTCATGACCAATTATAGTACGTAAAAGTGGATTATGTTGCGTTTGAAAACGTAAGTGTTCTATGTATTACATACGAGACGACTTTATCAGAGACTAAGCACAAGCATTGTCAGCGCAATCTCAAACCGCTAACTTTAGATAAAACCTAGAAATCAGAACGACGTTTTTACAACCATGCCTCCAAATGCGTATATCCATATAGCATAAGCACACCTGACTGCAGTCAATAACACTATACGATTACATGAACTCATATGTGGTCATATGTAAACCACGTTATCGACAGAAGCATTTCTTTTTCACAAAGGCTCTGAGGAAGTCTACAGTACACATTTCAACCTTATGTGGGACCAGGTGATGTACCGTGACAAAATAATAAACTAAAAATGAGCCTGTGTGTGAGAAAATCAACAATTTGGGTTCCAACCAGGTCCGAAACAATTCGACCTGTAAAGTCAAAGAAGACGGCTAGAAGCTTGAAATTTTGGATTTAGATAGTAGAGGAATTGTACTATCCCAGTAGCGAAAACAAAGGCGTTGATTAGCTTCGCGTTTCACTCCTCATTTATAATAATAATAATAATAATAATAATAATAATAATAATAATAATAATAATAATAATAATAATAATAATGACTTTATTTAAAGAGGAGGCTCAGTTGGACAAGTCCAATCTTCCCCGAGGTCCTCTATCAAAACATGAACAATATTTACTTACATAACACACAATATAATACAACATGCAATACAACATAGACTTCCACCTTAGAGAACCCTTTTTAAAATTTTCAACTGGGGTGCATTGTTTAATATGCTCCTGAATGGCATTCCATATTTTGGATCCAGAATAAGCTAGTGAATTGCGATAAAGCTCAGTATTAGGTTTTGGGATGTTTTGGGACTAAAAGTACAATCTCTTCTACTTATATCCAAAGTTTCAAGCTTCTAGCTTTGTTCCTTGACTGTACAGCCTGGTTTGTGTCGGACCTGGTCGGAAACCCAAATTGTTGGTTTTCTCATGCACAGGCTCAAATGTTCAATAGGTACGTGTGGGACTATTCTGAAATAAATCGCTGCCCGTTATGTTCAACACATGAAACAGAAGAGTGTCCTGAACATGAGCTGGGCAGGAGTCCTCTTGTGAGCACACGGGAATTGATTGGGAGTGCACATAAGTTATGAAGGCCAAAGAGGGACATACATGTACCCTTTATTAAGTTGACATTTTTACAGCCATGATGTTGTGAAAACAAGACATTTTGTCTAAAATTTACTACGAGACACAACCCACAATGTATACGAGGATGAGTCAGAAAGTTCTGTCACAGGTGTTATAACTTTGTAAATAGACATGATAGGCTGCTGCATTATACCTTGATTGAAAGGGCTACATTTCTCCTTTATAATGATGCTAAAATAACGCACGAAAGAAATAAATGGCTCGCAATAGACGCCTTGAAAGACACCTGGGGTAAAACCACGGGCACATTTTTTGAAGAAATATATATGACGTCATTGAAATACGTACCCCTATAGCATTTCTGGTACCGCTGAAACATTATATTTGCTTGCTTTTTCATGAGTTTACTATAGAGCAAACTAGGATGAAACAATAAAGTGGTTAAATGCATATTAAGCTCCCTAGTCTATGTGTAGATGTCAATAAATGCCCTTTGAATTTAAACTGTAATTTTAATGTATGTAAAACAAGCCAATTTCAATATTTCATTTTGCAATAATTCAATTCAGTTCAGTCGAATGATTTCCATACTTGCAGGATATAGTCATCAACGTTTGAAAAATATATGACATTGATTATAATTTTGAAGTTGTTTTTCTGTAAAGTATTGCAGTTTTCTTTAAAGTATGCCAGTTTGATAGAGTCGCGACTTTTAGAGTGGTATATTTAACATAATTGAAGAAGAACCACAGACTTTTTTTGGCCACATGTTATAGCCAGAAAAAAGGTCTTTCAGATATGTTTCTTGAAAAATATTTTTTCAATGAAAGTTACTGAGGAATAAAAAGGGAGTGACAGAACTTTTTGAGAGTAGTGTAATGTCGTGTTTACTTTCGTATTAAAATATTTATATTTAATATTTCATATTAAATGTCGATTGATTTTTTAAATACGTTTATTGGATAGTTGATCCATTGAATAGTTATTATATACTTCACAAAATGAAATAATTTATTGGACCCGAAATCTGTATAATTAAAAGTCTGGTCCTTAGATTATTTTGATAAGACTTAGTATAGTTTCGGTCCCAAATATCGACAATAAATTTATGGCGCTTACATTTTTCGCCCAGATTTGTCAAATGTTTGTTCAATTTCAAATATTTTAATTTTATTATGTTCATTTGCTTTATCATTGTCATTTCCACTTTTAAAGCCTACACGATGATATCTGTCATGCACGTAAGTGGGTTGTTTACTTGGGTCGGTTCTCGGCAACAATCAATACTTTATTTAGGGACAGAACCAACGCTTTGTGAGCAGTACCGGTACCGCCATGTTCTGGTTCCAATATGTTCCATTATGCAAAACCGTTCTTTAAAGGACTTAAAATGTGTAACCCGTTCATTGTGGCAGCGAATTTTTGTTTTCGAAGTTAACGATATCAATACCTCTTGGAAGTTGGTTATGTGATAACAAGCATGTACTCTTCAGGAATTTAAACGTCGCGAAATGTGCGCTCCATAAATACCAGTACACAAAAGCAAACTGGCACGGTGTCAACTCTCTTAAATGTATCAAAAGATTTAGATAAAACAAATTCATTCGGCCTTTAGATGTATAAAATTTGCTATCTGAAGTACGTATTTGCTTTAGACGGCTGCAGCTCAGATGGATACAAGTTGAGAAGACCACAGATTAAAAGTGTAAAAACATGAGTGGAAACGGCCATGATGGATACCAATGTACATTCACCTATATAATTCAATTGAAATGTGATACTATTCCTACCCAAAAACGCCAGCGTACGTCAAACTGCCGTAGAGCCATATCATATTTTTTGCTTTGCTTTCAGCCTTGGTCAGACAAACTTGTTATTTGTCGTGGTAATTTGTTTTGCACCAGCCCTATCGGTACAGCCAAGAGGACATGATCCAGCAGAGGCTAAACTAGCTCAACAAGGTATTGTATTATTTTAAAGACATTTGTTTCTCAGGATTACGGGCACCATTACCTTGTTATATAGTCGGCATTTACGAGTTGGGGTCTTAACGATGACGTTAAGCTAACAAAGTTTTGAACAACTGGCCCCTGTATGAAATAGTGCTCAAGAAAGCGTGATACTTTCACATGTAAAGCGGTACATAAATACTCCGAAAATACAGGGTTTTAAGAAAGTTCGAAGACATAACTCAAATGGACACAAAATGTTTAATAAAGTTTTTAGATTTCATAAAACTTGGTTATTTTAATCTTGAAAGAGTGTCATACAAGATATAATGGACAAACCTTTGTTTTATATCAAACTGATAAGAAAATTAAATGTGAAAAAACGCGGCCCCTGTTCTGAGCTGAGTGTCATAAAAATGCAAAATGTGGGTTTAGCCAGTGTTTCTCTGAAAAAAAAAGGCTTACATGTTTAATACCAGTGGATTAATGTTCAATAATATTAATTGCAAATATTGTCATGACAATCTACAAAATAGTCATTTGCAACAATTCTGTTCACTTTATAGACTCTTAATACGTAATATGAAATATTTAATAGAAGTTATTGGCTTCACATTTTGTTTCGGTTATGTCTTGATTACCCCAACACCCACAGCTTTTCCATTCATGAATCATGTGTTTTCATCTGATCAAAATTAATATGCTCTGAACTGTCTTAAAATTACAATAATTATGTTCACATGATGGTGATGTTTAGTATCATGTTACACAATATCTCATACAGAACGTGGCAAGCTGTGGCACCCTGGCTTAGAATTTGTAACGTAAATCAGCCAAAATCAAAAGCTGTAGAAATTAAATTATACTGGGCAAACTGATATCAAAATGAGTTGTAAGTTGGTAGACTTTTGAGATTTGTGAAGTTATAAGGAATATGGTAATGTATTCGAACTTTCTTAACATCCTGCTTCCTTTTCGTACTCGTACCGGACTGAACCAGTTTCAGTTGCAAACGACTGAGGCTTGAGAACATTTAAATGTTGCTATTTCTTGGGACAAACACTGTACATATGAATTATGCAATGTGTAGTTTGTTCAAGCGATGTGTGATTCCATTTGGCCCTGTTGTTTGATTCTTGTGCTTTTATAATACTTGTAAAGCTTTTAGAACGTCATCAAAATCTCTTATATACTTCTTCCTAAGTTAATTGTCCTGATAATGGCTGTATATTTTGTTAACTAAACGAGTAAACGCGACTTTGATCCCATGTTGATATTGAAAATATTATAACCTAATCTAGCCTCGGTCTACCTTCACCTTTTAGTCATCTATTGTCATATTCGTTTCAGCTTGTCTCAAACACAAATGTACAACAGGAGACCTGTGCTACATTGCAAATCCAAACACATGTAATAAGTTCATCATGTGTTCTACCAATGAGTTAGGACAACTTTACTCCCAGATGATGCCGTGCGCCTTCGGGACATTTTGGAACTCGTCAAAAGAATCATGTGAAACGTCGCAGCTTGTTGACTGCCCTAATGGTGAGTAGTACCACATAAGGAAGTTATAAAAAGGTACAAGTAGGCAAAGATCAGGAAAAGGCGCAATCAGAAAAAGATTCCCACTCCAAAAACCGAGGTGGGAAAAAACCAAACTAACAATCAGGTACTTATACCATGAAACATATCGTAAGCCGAATGAGCAGCTATTTTCCCAATAGGTGGCCACTCAGTTACCTTTACTTAATTAAAAATATGAAAACACACATAAGGCGCCAACAGCACAAAAAATGTTAAACACCAAGACATAAAACAAAAAGAACCACCACAGAAGTATCGCCTTGGAACGATCAGTAACACAAAGTTACTGGCGGGCTTAAACCGGTTTTACAGGATCCTAACCTCACCCTCAGCTTCTGCAGTGGTTTATAACATTTAGTTAGTTCTTCGGTCCTCGTGGTGAATCTCTAACTAGTCAATGAATCATCAAGAACAAACAAATAAATCATGATAAACATCCTGATGAATCAAAAACAAGGACTCATAGATTGAGTAAGCTGCCCGACGATGGAGATCCCTGGGCGCCGAATAACCTACTAACTCCGGAGCAAAAAGAAAAACACCAGTTGGACCCCGGTGGGCCAAGCAACAGACAAGAAGCTCCGGTCCCAACCAACTAAAATGAATAGCTTTAAGTCGGGGCTATCATAGAGTCTGACGCCCGACCCACCTGCGTGCAATTAAAGAAGGCAGCATAGTTATCAACCATGATTGGGTTAAAAACTAAGCATGCAGACTGTCGCATAACATTCAACTTATAACCTATACGTCTGTAACGTGTTATAATTTTTCTGAACTGAAAAGAAAAATCATTTATTCCTATAAGTTTCTTAAATTTGTAAACCAAGTCACCATAAAATTCAGGTTCCGAAAGGCCCTCACTTAAAAGCGTCTTTAACCCAAATTATATTTGGAAATCAATTCATAGTGTCTACGATAAAATTTAGAAAAGGTTTTTCGAAGTTTATGATACCGATAGCCCTGTTGAAAAAGTTTTGCCATTTATTTCGAGCGTTGAAGTCTGTAACATGATTGCAGACTCTAGCAAACCTAATAAGTTGTGAAATGTATACACCATAAGAAGCACGGCGAGGAACGTCACCATCCAAAAAAGGAAAATTTACTATATCAAAATCAAAGTCATCGCGCTTATCATAAATTTTAGAAGAAACAAATCCATTTGCAACAGAAAGATGTAGATCTAAAAAGGGGGCTTCGGTATCTGAGATATTGGCTTTGTTCAACTGAAGTTCAGGTGGATAAATTTGATTGACCATACCTTCAAAATAAGGGTTGTCAATGTTCAAAAGGTCATCGAGGTACCTAGATGTGGCATTAAAAGCCTCGATAACATCAGCTTGATTATCATGGTTAAGAGAATCCATGAAATCTCTCTCGTAGCAGTATGAAAATAAATCAGCTACGAGAGGTGCGCAATTTGTACCCATCGGAATTCCAACAATTTGTTTGTATAACTTGGTCCCAAATCTAATATAAATATTATCAAGGAGATAGGACAAGGCGTCGCACACATTCTGACATGACCAAAGTGTATACCGACTTTGGTCAGAGGAAGTGAAAAAAGCCTTTCTTCGAAAAACATTTCGAAAAACTTTCTTCGAAATTTTCTAAATTTTATCGTAGACACTATGAATTGATTTCCAAATATAATGTTGGGTTAAAGACGCTTTTAAGTGAGGGCCTTTCGGAACCTGAATTTTATGGTGACTTGGTTTACAAATTTAAGAAACTTAAAGAAATTAATGATTTTTCTTTTCAGTTCAGAAAAATCATAACACGTTACAAACGTATAGGTTATAACTTGAATGTTATGCGACAGTCTGCATGCTTAGTTTTTAACCCAGTCATGGTTGATAACTATGCTGCCTTCTTTAATTGCACGCCGGTGGGTCGGGCGTCAGACTCTATGATGGCCCCGACATAAAGCTATTTATTTTAGTTGGTTGGGGCCGGAGCTTCTTGTCTGTTGCTTGGCCCACCGGGGTCCAACTGGTGTTTTCTTTTGCTTCGGAGTTAGTAGGTTATTCGGCGCCCAGGGATCTCCATCGTCGGGCAGCTTACTCAGTCTGTGAGTCCTGGTTTTTGATTCATCAGGATGTTTATCATGATTTATTTGTTTGTTCTTGATGATTCATTGACTAGTTAGAGATTCACCACGAGGACCGAATAACTAACTAAATGTTATGAACCACTGCGGAAGCTGAGGGTGAGGTTATGGCCATGTAAAACCGGTTTAAGCCCGCCAGTAACTTTGTGTTACTGATCGTTCCAAGGCGATACTTCTGTGGTGGTTCTTTTTGTTGTATGTCTTGGTATTTAAAATTTTTTTGTGCTGTTGGCGCCTTATGTATGTTTTCATATTTTTAGTTAAGTTAAGGTAACTGAGTGGCCACCTATTGGGAAAATAGCTGCCCATTCGGCTTACGATTGTTTCATGGTATAAGTACCTGATTGTTAGTTTGTTTTTTCCCACCTCGGTTTTTGGAGTGGGAATCTTTTTCTAATTGCGCCTTTTCCTGATCTTTGCCTACTTGTACCTTTTTCTGTCATTACATGCCAAATAAAGTGAACCATAGTTTTTAATGCCCTTTTAAAGGTCCACTTTATCAAATCCTGAAGTTTTTCTTTTATTATATTATGTGGTAATGTTGTATACAGAGTAGAAAAATCATATGTGGACAAACTTGTCGCACGGAACCCTCTACACTTCAATTTACTGAGCACCTCACCAGAATTTTTATTGACCAAAACAATTTTTATTTGAAGTTTCATACACTGTCTCACAGTATCATATAACATAACATAAGAAAAGACAGAGGGACAATAGACATGATCTTCACAGCAAGACAGCTTCAGGAGAAATGCCAAGAACAGAATGTAGATCTATACATGACGTTTGTTGACCTCACCAAAGCTTTTGACACTGTTAGTCGTGATGGACTCTGGAAAATCATGGCCAAGTTTGGCTGTCCACCCAGATTCATAGCTATGGTGCGGCAGTTTCATGATGGCATGCAGGCACGTGTGCAAAATGATGGAGAGTTCTCTGAACCATTTGAAGTAACAAATGGGGTCAAACAAGGCTGTGTTCTGGCACCAACACTGTTCAGCATGATGTTTTCTGCCATGCTTATGGATGCTTTTCAGGACAGTGACACTGGTTTTCCAATCAGGTACCGTTTTGATGGCAACATATTCAACCTCAGAAGGTTGCAAGCCAAAACTAAGGTCCAGACTGATGTGCTAGATGAGCTCCTCTATGCAGATGATATGGATAAGAATGCCAACACAGAGGCAAAAATGCAAAGAGCCATGGATCAAGTCTCACAGTCATGTGATAACTATGATCTCACAATCAGCACAAAAAAGACAGAGGTTGTACACCAACCAGCCCCCGGAAAACCATATAATGAACCAACTATCACTGTGAATGGGCAAAAACTGAAAGTTGTTGACAAGTTCACCTACCTGGGAAGCACTCTCTCCAGAGCAGTGCATATTGATGATGAGATCACTGCCAGAATTGCAAAAGCTAGTGTGGCATTCGGAAGACTCCGTGCAAATGTCTGGGAGCGAAATGGAATCAAGCTTGACACCAAGCTGAAAGTCTACAAGGCTGTGGTACTGCCAACCCTCTTGTATGCATGTGAGACCTGGACAGTATACCAACGCCATGCAAAGAGACTTAACCATTTCCACTTAAGCTGTTTGAGAAAGTTGTTAAAAATCAAGTGGCAGGACAAGATTCCAGACACAGAGGTCCTGAGGAAAGCAGGGATGCAAAGCATGCATACAGTCTTAAAGCTAGCACAGCTAAGATGGACTGGCCATGTTATAAGAATGCCTGATGCGCGACTTCCAAAGAAAGTTTTCTATGGAGAACTACAGGAAGGAAAGCGCTCTCAAGGTGGCCAGAAGAAACGCTACAAAGACACCCTCAAAGCCTCTCTGAAGGATTTCGAAATACCAATGGGGTCCTGGGAACAGACTGCACAGGAGCGATCAAAGTGGCGAGGTCTCATCAACAAAGGAGCAGCTCTCTATGAAAAGAAGAGAATCTGTGAAGCTGAAAGAAAGCGAAGAGAGCGCAAAGCCAAAACAAATGTGCCACCAGCAGACTCTATGACATTGACTTGCTCTACTTGCAACCGACAGTTTAGAGCCAGAATTGGCCTAGTCAGCCATCAAAGAACTCACCAACACACATCAGCACAATTCAAGAAATAATGATGGTCTTTCTCATTAGTGAGAGACGAACTATCATAACATGAGATTTGATAGCAGTAAGACAGGAAGTTAATAATTTAGAAAGTTCAGTGGTAGTACAAGAGCTAGAATTTGCAATAAATCTAGCTTTGTATGGTCTTTTGTGAAGCTTAGGTAACCAATACATCGTAGGAAGTTTGTCTTGGCCTTCATTGACACAAACAGAAAACTTAACAGGTAAATCGTTTAAGTGGGCATTAACTACAGACACTTCATCAGTATCTGTCTCCAGATAAGCCCTGGTACCATCAAGTTCCTGTTTTAAGGTGTTAACGTAGTGAAGCCTACAAACGACAACAACATTGTTTGCGGCTTTGTCTGCCGGAACCAAGACATACTTTCTATGAAATTCTTGAATACCCTGCTTCAAATGCCTAAATGATGATTTGGGTTTAGGAGGTAAAAGATTAGTATTTTGTGAATAAAACTTAATACGTTTATCTACGATAGTGAAGATACTTATTTTCCATTCTTTAAGAGCATTATCCTCAACACCCTCTCGTTTACACCATCGATTACCGAAATCATTTAATGCAGATGCAATCTCCTCTCTACATTTGTCGAAATTAATGTAGGAAGGGAATCTATATTTCGGACCTTTAGAAACAATATTGCGAATTCTAGAATCCGAAATTATTTTTAAATTTCCAGTAACTATATGTCCGGCTGGTTGATAAACATATTTTGAATCTTTTCAATCTCACGACTTAGGAGTATTAGCAAAGATATCAAGATCAGAAACAAGTTTATTGAAATTAAAAATAGTATTTCTGATTTATTTGTAACAAATAATAGGAGGTTCTGAATTTTGGAAGTAGGTAGGTATAGACTGTATCACCGATTTATCTTGGAATATGCTTGGTAAATCAATAAAGCTATTCCTTTATTAATGAAAGGAATTTTTATAAAACTTCTAATGTGATTAGCTTCGGAATCGATAAATGGACGAAGAGCATGCTGAGTATAACATCTTGTTAACAGTGCAGTGTCATACATATGATGATATCTATCGTAAAATCTATTAGCCTCTGTGTCCAAGGAACGTAATGCAGTAATAGGTAGAGAACTAAGATAAGACAACATTGGATGCCGACCGTGAATCCTTAGCTTAACACCTAAATCATTAAGGGAAATGTTCAATTTCAATGCAGCGCACCGTTTACGTTAACTTTGTCATTACCCTTTTCCCGTATACCATGAGATCTAGATTTACGTTTACGGGACTCTGAAAGTGTAAGTACATCGAAATCGGGCATTTTGGAAATATTGCCTTCATGGTAAATGTTATCGTTAAATCCCAGTGGAAAGGGTGTTTGCAGTAAATTTATCCATTTAAGTTCAGTTTCAAATCGTTTGATGTTTTTGAATCTAACTAAGAATTTTCATCATATGAGATTTTCTCCACTGGTTGAACTATAACATCATTGGGAGAATGACCAGTGCGCTTAAAATGCTGGTACAGAAAGGTATCATTATTTTTGGGCTTTCTGATTCTACGATAGTGCTCACCAAATCGTTTTTGCAAAGTTCGACAAGTTTGCCCAACATATTGCATCCTACAATTATTTGAATTTCAAGTAAGAACATATACAAGATCCATTGATTTTTAGTCTAAATCAGAGTCATTAACCACTGAAAATGTCCTACCATTCACAGATGAAGTGATAGTAGTCTTAGAGCATAAATGATTGCAACAGTTGCACTTCTTGGCATTGCACTTTGAAATACTAGGGTACATTCCAGGTCTCTTGAACGGATTAATATATTTACGTAAAATTGGTGATTTGAGTGGAGATAACCTAATCTGAAGATTATTACGAAACATATTTGAATTAGAAGCTCCGTGTAGATTAACAGTAGATGCCGAAAATAAATTAAGAGGTGTCACCCTAACAGTAGGTAATAAATTTTGAAAATTGTTAGTTGAATGAGGAATCCGTACAGTAGACGCGGCATGCAACCTAAGGGGAGTTAATGTAATTCCTAATCTTTTTGTGATAGTCATAGTTGGGAGTATTGTGTTGATACTGCCAAAAGAAGCGCGACACTCATACCGGTTATAGAATAAATAATGCACTTAATCGTTATGCAAAATCTTTGGAATGAAAGAAAAAGGTATAACCGAAGCCCACATCTCAGGTCCATGTCTAATACAAGTCCATGGACAGAAACGTAAGAATCGCTTATACAACAAGATACGAGTGACGGTCAACTAATGACCTTCAATACGGTATCGAAGAGTTGTGGTAGTTAGAGATAGGAAAATACAAACTGATTGCAAGCAATCCCTGAGGATTGGAAAAATAAGAGCATTAAATGGATGTACGGGGAGACTTTTTAGGGCCGCCACACGGCACAACCACAAGAACTCTGATATAAAAATGTTTTAAGTTCTATTTGTATCAGGGCTTAGAGAAGTTGAGCGATTGTGAATTGTCTAGGGTATAGAGTTGCTAAATGAATGTTCAACGTTGCTTTACAAGGCAATGGTGTGGTGTGTACATTACACACATTAGTTTGTGTCAGAAAAACACCTATCGCATTTTGTCTAGATCTTCATCGATGCACAAATGCGCCAGAGGGTTTCAGGAAAGAACACTAATTTAAAGTGACATCCATTTGTACGCATTAAAGCAAAAAAGACATCAGTATGATATACTTATTATGTTGTATTATCAATAAAGGCGAACGCCGCTAAAAGAATTAAATCGATCTGTACTCCCACCGTCCGCCTGAACCTGTCCCCATCGATAATTCTCAATGCTAACGTGTGAGCCCTTTTTCAAAGAAAGTATAGCAAGATTGCTTCCTTGTGCCTCCGTATTTGCCGTGCCGCCCTCCGAGTCTGCAATAGCGTCCACATAGTTTATGCCATTCACCACCAGCTTTGCTACGATCTGATGTCCTGCATGGTTGCTCACGGTGAAATAGAACAGGTAGATGCCGTCGGCCGGACAAACAAATATGCCTGATAACAGAATAAGATAAGCAAGACACTAACTATACTCAAAGACTGGCATGAACTGACGTATTTGATTATATTTGCAATTTACCCAGCAAACATGCAAACCCACCACACATAGTTTTCTGAAACTTTTTTTATAAACTGAAATTTTGTGATGGTTGGAGTAACAAAGAGGCAGATAGGGGCGTTTTTTCACGTACATGTATGAGTTTAACTATGCATTTACATTAGATAAACATATAATAACTTACCAGACGAGTTGTTATATGCTGAGCCCTCATTAAAGAGCACCCTGTTGAACACTATGATCTGATTAATCCCAAGGTTTGGAGTATTATGGTCCAAGTATGCCGTAAATCCTACAGGTGATTCCTCCACATTATGCAAAAGCAACCGTCGATTGCGAAATTTGTTTTCCATTTTCTGCATACCGAATTTAGTCCACCCCATTGTTGTAGCATTTATCGCTTGTAATACATTGTCATGATCTTGATTAGCTGTCATCCTATCCAACTCAGTTTCTAGACTTTTAATTTTATCTGTTTGTATTTTGCTAGCTTTCGTTAGTGCCTCTATCGTCTGTCCAAACATAACTATTTGTGTTTCAAACGATTGTTTTTGAGACTTCATAAAACTTTTCAGGTCTTCTGCTTCTTGCATTTTAGAAACAATTTCAGTTTTCAAGTATTGAATTTCGTTCTTCTGATACTCAAGTTCCTTTTCCATTTTCTCTAAGCGTCCTTCAAAACCCATTGGCAGATTATCTTCATCCACACTGCCAGCATATCCGTTCCCTGTTAGAAAACTTAAAAGAAAGCAACATGTTATTGCTATGCGAAACCCCATGATCGTAATAATGTTTTGTTATTATTTCTAATGGCTCTCTGGTCCGCCACAGCCTGTATGTCACACACCTAAGATAAGACTTCAAGTTTTATTCCTGTTATCGTCTCATAGACAAACCAAAGCCAGGATGTCCTGAAGACTTTGAAACAAAGGTTATCATTTTAAAAGGAAAGGTAAATATGTTGATCATGAAGTTAACTTCCTTGAACACATCCTTATTAAAGAACTAGGATGTACCAAAAGTCGTTAAAACATCTCATCGACTCGGAGATATACCTGCTTCGCTTGTTTTGGCCTTAAAACGGACATGACATAATAGGTGCACAACTTATCAATAAACGATTCATATATGCGAGCTATGTACAGTTTTCAGAGCCCTGCTTTAGCCTGCTCCCTTTGAGGGCCAGTTGGTTGTCACAACTCTCCTCAACTATCATGGACACGTATTGCTGATGGTAAGAAATACTTGTAACTGGTTACTTACCAAAATATGTAGAAGATAATGCATAATCTGTGGAATAAACTACTTTCTATATTTACAGACCCTTGTCGTCAGCCAGGGGTGAAGAGTTACGGGCACGACGACACCAACTGTAGAACATACTGGCGATGTGTGGATGGCCATACCTCTATAGCCAAGTGTTGTAGACCATTCCATAGCTATGACCAAAAACTGGACAAATGTGTGAAAGACGCTTCCTGTGATGTCCCTTGTCCAATATTGGATCAAGGTATCTTTAAAATGTTGCAATTTTTAAGAACTTTTAAGCAATGCATGTTTCATAACATGTTGCTTCCAAGCAAAACTGGATAGTATTTAAAGGGGCACCTGGACTATAAAAGGCTGAATTAGGTGTCTAATCTCAGTTTTTGCTTAGACACCAACCTGTCAACATCTCTCCGAGCTCTCCAATATACAACTCTAGTAATAATCAATTTTGATTGGTTATCGATTCTGGGAGAAAAGTCACCTGTAGTATTTTTGACAGCTCTTATCAGAAGATGAAATGAAAAAAAAAAGAGAATCTGTGAAGCTGAAAGAAAGCGCAAAGAACGCAAAGCAAATACCAATGGGCCACCAGCTGATGCCATCAGGTTGGCTGCTTTACATGCAACCGACAGTTTAGAGCAACAATTGGCCTAGACAGTCATTAAAGAAATCACAAACACACACGAAACTATTCAAGGACTAATGATGGCCTTTCTCATTAGAACGACCATCAGAAGATTAGATAAAACAGGTTTGCCAATAGGCTTAAAACTACAGGAGTCAGTAGTTAAGCTATGCCAACTAAAATAAAAGATACAGGTATATGTAAATCACATTTGTTTCAAACCATAGCATATTTTCATAAATGACCACTCAGATTGGATAGAAACAGTCAAAAAGCCTCGCAAGAGTAACTGAAACGTTTAGTCAAAGTTATGGCTATGTCGGGACGTTGCCTACATTCTATACCAGGGACTTATACTCAACCTTTGGCGTGTCATGACGTCCTAAATGCATGAACGGTTTGACTAGGCCATTTTTCCTGGGCAGGCTTAGACCCTCTAAGCGGTTAACCAGTAATTAGGTGGCCACACATAGGCGAATGGCAGCTTACTTGGACTGTTATATTTTTAAGCTACTGCTGGGCGCCATGACAACCTAGTCTTGGGTAGAAACCCATATAATGAAGGAAACGTTCTGGCATGACCATAGGTGTTGACTAGGATGTTAAGCCGTAAATCAAGCAAAACCGCAGGCACGTGCTTAGGCACGATAAATACTGACATTTGATATTGTGTCTGTAGCGGTGTATTTACATGTACCTTCTGAGGTTTCGACGTATGTATCGGTATCAGTGTTATAAATACGCCGCTACAAACAATATATATTTTTATATGATACGGGTCTTACATAAATACTGTTGTATATGTACGATAAGTACATGGGAGTTTATTTCGACATTTTCTCTTCATTAAGCTATGTTTTGAGGCGGTTACAGGCGCTTTGTATTGTTTTTCAAATATCGTTCCATGATTAATTTTATTCATGTCTGTCCGTGTGCGTTTTTTGTAGAGGTATGTGCCGGTCGAGGAGTCGAAACCCTACATTTTCCCGACAACAATTGTAAGACGTACTGGAACTGTACGGGCAGTCCCCACCCCGTGTGTTGTAAGGATGGTTGGAGCTATGATAAGTTCACAGGAAGGTGCGTCGTGAATACATCCTGTACAGATCCGTGCCCCAAAGACTACCAGGGTAAGTTCCCGGGGGGAGGGGTGTACTCCCATATTAAAGCAGTACGGGTATGTGCCGCGGTAAAGCCCCCTTTTTTGAGTTTTATTAGCTCTGAATGCACCTACTTTTTTCAGTTCCGAACTTCGATTAGCTCCAAAAGCACCCATTTTTTCTGAATGCACCCATTTCCCCCAGTTCGATCTGCTCTATAGGTACAACTTTTACCGTTCTTTCAGCTCTGAAAGCACCCACTTTTTCAGTTTGACCAGCTCCGTAAGCCCCCTTCTTTTTAACCTAGGGCGGCACATACATACACATTTTATATGGGAGTACACCCCCGGGGGGTAAGTTCCTGAGTATAATTGAGCCACCTAATGTTAAAACCAACATTGCGGTTTCCGAACAGGTTCTACACAAACCGAACTGTACAAGCACAGTAGATGGCGAAAGGCTGGAAATTTTGGATTGTAGGGTTTCCCATCATGAGGCTCAATTTAGTCAAAGACTAGATTGTACAGGTGGTTTCATAAACAGTGACAGCCATTCACCATGAGAATGGAAGAGTTTATTTTTCAAAACAGTACAACAAACGTACGCCTTAACTGAATTAACCATTACAAAATATTTCATGATGCCTCCTATTTTCAACAATACGACGATTTTATACAGCAGTAAATGATATGTTTTGTGAAATAACCAGTTGTAGTAAATTCATTCAAAATGCGACAAGTCCTTAGAAACACTGTTCCCCTGAGTTGTTGATAAGAGCATACTACACATCGACCAGTTCAGTTTCAAATAGCTAGAGGCTTGAAACTTTAGGAGACTCTATTGGTACAAGTTAGCTTTTGACATGACGTCTTAAAATGATTGTCAAATATTGGAATATCGCATCATCAAATTATATATAAAGGCAATTTGAAATTCTGTTACTAAAAGAAAAACGATTTGTATAATATGATGTTCTTATACTACTTGTGCGCCTGATGTTTGCCCATATATAGCAGAAAGCAGTTTGATATTTTAGTAAGTGACGTACATGTACCGTATTTTAAAATTTGTGTATATCGCATATAATGTATGGTTTAATATATCAGTATGCAGCACACAATTCAGACATGTTTCATAATCATTTATCATGTAACTCATTTGGGATTCTTTTTGTGGTCAGAGAGTAACTACAGCTAAATGCCAATTTTGACGCGATTCTCATTAATATTTTACATTTAAGAACTAGGGAAATTATAAAAATATGATGCTGAGTGCGGTGGGACTTTGGGTTTCACTTGGTTTTGCTATACTGACATGGACTAATGGCTTTCCAACACAGCCAAGTAAGTTTCATTTATGTTCTATAGCACTAGCAAAACAAATAGATGGCAACTCGAAACTCTGGTTAAACTATCACTGAAATGGATCAAGCACCGTTGGAAACAGCACTATTTGCCGATTGGCAATCTAAAGTGGTGTTAATTACATGCTTGATATGTTTTGATATGGTATACACGTTTTGGGTTGCCACCAAATTTGTTGTGATAGTGACTTATAACTTAAAAAAGTAAATACCATTATTTCCTATGTATCCGCTCACAACAGACATATGTTCCAAGAGGGGTGTGAAGTCCTATTACGCAGACGACGGAAATTGTCGAACGTACATGAAATGTAACGAAAAGGGCTTAGATGACCCCTACTGTTGTCGGCCTGGGCAAGAGTACCACAGAACCTTAAAAAGATGTGTTCCGACAAAAGACCCAGAGTGTTTGAGACAGACATGTCCAGGGTTTTTCGAAGGTACTGTTGTTATACGTTGATATGTGCATATAATTGTCTTTAGTCTATTTCCAAATAGCTTGCCTTCAACGAATGTGGAGTTCATTGCCTTCAGTATGTTTTACAATCGGTAGGACGGAGCTGAATGGCGGAAACTCATCTGATCACAAGGGGACTTGGGATGACTCCAGGGACCTGACCAGTCCTACGCTTCATCGGCAGCTAAATGAACATTTAATCAGACTATCCGACATTGCTCTGAAAATAAATGCTTTGTTGCAATCTTCTATTCAGTTACATATACCGCACTCTGGGTTAATACCATAAGAAGCATTTGGATATGATGCAAATGGCAAAGGTACAAAATAAGGACAAGAAGCACGATAGTGTAGTGGTAGAGTGCAAGATTCAAACGCCGCCTGGTTGCCGTGTTGTGTCATTGCACAAAACATTTACTCCCTAGAGTACTGCTTAATACCTAAGACGCGGTGGCTCCGTACCGACATGACTGAACAAATTGTTGTCTTAAACATTAGACCACAAAACAAATGCAAAACATAGACGTGTTTATTGCACGAACTCAGAAAATCACGCTAATCTTATACATGTGTACATGCACGCCCCCAAACGATGGGCCTATTTCATGTAATTTTAACGTCGGTTCTCTTATTCGCATTTCTTTCAGAATGCCACCTACTACCTGTAGCTGGCGATAAGTCTCTGTACAACAATACCCTCGCCAACAACCTGATAATGCCCTGCCCAGTAGGGACCATATTTACCAACTGTGGTTGTGACAGGGACCCTAACTATATTGTAGATACATCAGGTAGGATAAGATAATTTTAATAACTGCTCTGTCCAGCGGGACTCTTTTTTTATTTTATACTTTGCAGTGAAATCAATGTATATCAGAAATAAATAAAAGTGACATTTTCACCACAGAATTTCATTATTGATTGATATCAGCCGATACTTATGGATTACATGGCAGTGCTTGTTTTTGTCAGCTAAGTGTTAAGGGGAAACATTTCAGTTTTTTTTTCTTTGCTTCTACTTTCCGACTCTTACATCATTAATTTTCCTTCCAGTTTGTTCTGTGGCGATCCATGCTAAACTTCCAGACCTCAAAAACCACGGCAAAATAACAGCCACATTACTCATGATAGGAGAGTATGGTCAGGGGGAGACGGGTGTTGGGCAAATGGCTAATGTCTGGGATGGTACCACTGGTATCAATATACCCTACTTTGGAACACAAGCACCGTATAAGTTTCATTTACAAGTAATTATCGAATGTTTATGTTTTCCTATAAGGAATAAAATTACATGTATATGAGCTCACTTGAGAGATAGAAGAAAATGAATTATAAACATTAACTTTCATTGCACTTATATATATGATACTTTACTATGTTGTTTGAAAAATCAGGCGCAGCTGGGTTGATCATGTAACTTTAAATCTTCCTTAATTTCGTCTACATTGGTATTGGTTTATAATTTATGTGTAAATAGGTTGAACTTGAAGCGTTCAATCACCTATGGACATGGTCTTCATCCTCTCTTGGTTTAAACTTTCCTTGCAGATTATTTTCCAACCAGTCACAGCCAACAGGAGGAAGCAAGTGTTATTGTCAAGCTGTGAATATCTAAAAACGTCAACGCCGAATACGCCACAAGCGTCAACGTCAATCAGGCCTACTCTTGAACTATCCCTTAATCAGTTATCAGAAGTAGGTGGCAACATGACGCTCGAACTGACTTCACCAGATTCTGCATTTACACATTCAATGCCATATCAGGTATGTTTTCATGTTTATACGCATATTTGGGCTTCACAAATAACTAACGAGTGGGGAGTATTAAGTGTTAACGCAAACATAATATACAATTATCTAATTTAAAAATTTATTCCAAATCAAATGATTTTAATTAACGAAAACAAGCGGGCAATTAGTAAAAACATATAAATCAAAAGAGGTGCCGGTGCAGCTTCAATCTCAAAGCAGTGCTCATATTGCTCATATATCAACAATTGTTGTTAATCCTTGTTAATCCTTGTATGCCCAATTTGGGCTTAAGTGAATAAAGTTATGTCTGTCTGTCTGTCTGTCTGTCTGTCTGGCAAGTTTTCGTATTTTTTTTTATTTCAGGTGAACGAGTTGTATAGATATGATTTAATTTACGACGGTAAAAGGGTTGCCAGTATACTAGAACCCAATAACAGGGTGCTGTCGGTAGATGAATCGTATTCCCCATTAACAGGTAAAATTAGAATGCTGTCCTAAAATGTTGTTCGCTTGATATCACTTCTGCATATTGAAAATGTTGCCCTGGTATGACTGCCCATTTTATATCACCACTTGACAGTTCTCCTTATTATGTTGTTCGTTATGTTAAAAGTGAGGAGAGTCATCGACAATATAGCTGGCGTGGTTTCATTAACATGTAGAATATGGTCTAAAAAGATTTTGAATGACGACCGATTAATGTTTGCCACCGATTCGAAGAAAATAAAATAAAAAAGCTAGATCCTTTGAAAGCAGTGAAAATGTTCAAAGGGAAGTAGTATGGGCCATATTGCGCAATTTCAGGTATTGGACCCTCATCAGTGGCCTTTTTATAAACCGGCGACGAAAGCCAAATAAATATACTGCAATTTTAAAAGTTTACACAAGGGAGAGTCTAAATCAAAAGACACCATGCCTAAACGGGTTCAAATAGTGATTGCTTTTAAACATACATTTTAGATATTCTGAATCTTCTTACTGATCTAAAATGACCGAAAGAAAAATATAATCTGCACAATGGATGATGTACCGTGGGAGATGTTTTAGGGTCGCCACACGGCACAACACTAGCTTCAGTAGTAGCAAATGAAATATAAAAGCTAGATCCTTTGGAAGCAGTGAAAATGTTCAAAGGGATGTGGTATGGGTCATACTTCGAAATTTCAGGTAATTAACCCTCGTCAGTGACCCTTTCTAAACCAGCGACGAAAGCCAAATAAATATACTGCAATTTTAAAAGTCTACACAAGGGAAGTCTAAATCAAAGACGATAAACCTTACTTTTGCTCAAAGCATTTGTTGTGGGAAAACGTTAGAACCGCCTTAACGAGTACCTGCAATCTATGCTTTCAACAAAAAATAATAATGTACATGTATACCCCTGCACAACCCCGTTCTACCATACTATATAAATGTGGGGCATAACGGAGTATACATTACATAGACATGATATCCTGATACAATGTATTTGTCTTGTCAATGCAGGTCCTCTAGCTATCGGTCGAGGTGGACTGAGGTTCGCCCACTGTCGTTATGAACCAGGTGTAGATAGCTTCATTGGTACTGTTTCAGAGGTAAGATAGGGTCACAGACATGTAGTACTCGAAAGACATAGATAGAATTAAGATTGATCTTTTTAATAGAATTTCTGTTCTTTATTCTTATGTTAACAAAATAGGGAAAACAATATTCAACCACACGAATTCAACATTAATATATACGTATTGGGACTTTCAAATGACAAACAAAAACATATTTATCATGTTTACGACGTTTCTGAATATACCTTAGTCAGTTTTCACGGTTTAACCCATTCGTGACATATGGGCTTCCCATCATTAACAATCGGTGGAGAGTCCACTTTCAGTTTTAGGGGCTTCAGGAGTGATTTTGAAGTTTTTATTTTCTTTTTATTAAATTTCATTTTGAAAACAGCATAGCCCCTTATGGGACACTGCGTTCTATGCATCCAATCAAACAGAGCTTTTATAGCACAATCACATAGAATCAAGTTTCACGCTATTTTAGTTGCTATTTTGTTTACCCATGTCCCATAATGTTTGATAACACATGCCTCAGTAAATATTACTTACCCATGTCTCCATCAATTATGTGTACTAAAATTTTATTTAACCATGCCTCTCTAAAGAGGATATCATGCTTATGTGAGTATCATTTCTCGTTTTATTTGCAGATCCAGGTATCGAAGTGTTTGACCCAGGCACTGAAGGATAAACTTTATCCAGTAACAGTGGTTTAATATTTAAGATAGACAGTTAATAGTCGGTTATTGTTCTGCAGCCACCACACCAAAGACGCACTCAATAGACATAATAAAATTGAACCACCTCGTGGGAAAACCAACAATGTGGTTTCCGAAAAGGTCCGACACAAACCGGCCTGCACAGTCACAGAAGATGGTTAGAGGCTTGAAATTTTGGATTTAGAAAGTAGAGGAATTGTACTATCCATGTAGCGAAAAAGGCGCTGATCAGCTTCGCGGTTACCGCGAAGCTGATCTGCGCCTTTGTTTTCGCATATGCAGATTGTTGGTTTTCCCATGGGGCGGCCCATATGTTTCCTTATAAATAAGAATAAAAGGCACAGAGATTGTACAAGCTACAATCAAAACCAAAAACTTAATTAAAACATCAGGATGACATGTCCGTGCAATAAGTACCCCCTTGAACCCCACTTTTAGATAGTGAAAATGGGATTTGCAGGGATATTTCTCTTATTTTTGATCCAAAACATAGATTGTGGGTACTCGTTAAATGTGTAACACACATGTGTAATGTGTAACACAATCCATAGTTTAGCGAATATAGCCAAAATATCAATTGTTCTCTGGTGACATTTTCAATTTTTACGGGCGCAAAAAAATATGTATTTTGCATGTGTTCGTAATAAAGTGAGTGTATCAGCGAAATAGACTGTGTATTGCGTATGTTCGCCGAGGGTTTCAGGTTGCCAAAGAAAACGCCAACAACACATGTGTTTACATTGATAATATTTTATTCTCTCGTATACACTCACATATTCAAACACATAAACAATGCAATTAATTGAGAATCAGCCCTCCATAAACAGTCATTGGCATTTCCTTTTGGATAACCGAATGTGATTCTTGACAAGTGTAAAGCATACAATCGCAGATGATATTTAAAACGCTTAGATAAGAGACGATTAGTCTCACATAAAAAAAAACTGTTCAACTTTTAGTAGTTTGTGCATAAAATAAATGAATACAAATAAAATTCGTTTGGTCGTGTTCCTCCTTGGTTGTTTTAATCGTTACATAATGCCTAAAGACTTAACCCTGTTCAGTGACTTATTGATTAACTGACACGCAAGCGGTGTCAATGGGTACCTGTTCCTGCGATAGAATCATTACAAAAACCTTACCATGCAATAAACAGAGATCTTTTTAGCTTTAGAAATTGAAAATCTTCAGCTGAAAAAAATTTGATATTATTCTTATTTTTGGACAAAACATAGATTGTGGGTACACGTTAGAACCGCCTCGGCGAGGTGGTTCTAACGAGTACCCACAATCTATGTTTTGGAGCAAAATAAGAAAAATAGTTATACCCCTGCATACCCCATTTTTGCTAAATAAAAGGGGGGTATACATTACAGGGACATGTTTTCGTGATGTCTGGTCATTTCTCTCAGAAACTGGTAAAATATTTGACATTTAGATATGTTTATGATGCATAGAAAAAAAATCATACATTAAGGTGCTGATAATCGGAGGAGGACTTTCGCATGACGTTATTTATGACTATTCGTGCAACATAAACTGTTCCTGTGCAAACTGTTCATACGTTTATTCAAGACCTACATTTGCCTTTTTAATTGCAAGACCAGATTGTGTCTAGATTCATGACTACGAAGATCGGTCAAAAAGTTATGTCACTCCCTTTATTTCTCAGTGTCTGTCAATGAAGAATATTTTAAAATATCTGTATCTGAATGATTATTATTATCAGTGATAACTTTTTGTGGCTCTTCTTGAATGAAAAGAAATATGTCACTCTAAAACTGGTTTACAGAATGAAAAGAAATATGTCACTCTAAAACTGGTTTACAGAAATCGATGCAAAATGTACAGAAAAAGAACTTCGAAAAAACAATTATACGTGCTATATAGTTTTCGAACATGGGTGAACATATCCTGCAAAATCAAACTTATTTAACTGAGTTTAATTGTTTTATTGCATAATGAAATGTTGATATGGGTTAGTCTTGGCATACTTTGTAACTGCAGTTTAAATTAAAAGAAAACAAATAACATCTAGACATGAGCTTTTACGCTTTAAATGCATTTTGACATTTAGATGTATCAACTTATTGTGCTAGAAAGTAAAACCATAATAATACCAGCAAATATAATGACCCAGTGGTTTTGACAAGTTACAGGGGTACATGTTCCAGTGACGTCATATACGAATATCGCTTTATTATACAGGAAATAAAGCACTGGTGACGTTTATTTATGATGCATTGCTTTTCTTAATAAAACAGAATTTATCACTTAAAAGTTGAAGAAATTCTGACTGACAGCACACGAAAGGTACATTATAAGGTTCACAATTTCATGAAAACGTGACAGTGGATTTACGCCACGTGTCTTTCAAGACTAATAATTTTATCTATTCATTTCTTTTAAGCATGACTTTGCTATCATTATAAAGGCAAAATGTTGCCCTTTCTAACGATACATAATACAGCAGCTTATCAGGTCTATGAACCGCACTATTTTACCTATGACCCACCCTCGTACAAATAGTTTATTTCATGCACTTATTTGTTTACAAAAGACCACTTTATCATATATACATATGCACGTTGAAAATGGCTCTTGTAAACCTACTGTCCATTTACATGGAAGCGTACATAATTCTATGAAAGTATAATATGCAAAACTTTATATACACATACACAACATATGTACACAATATTCTAAATGTGTGTGCATAGAGCAGATCCGTGTGATGATTAATGTGAAAAGTATAATGCTATTGTTGATGAAAATCTCGCATCGACAAATATATTAAAATGAAGATATGTACCGTGATATAAGCGAACAATTGTTTAAAGTTAAATACCCAAGGCTTTGTCTAACAATATGAAAAATTATTTGATAATGATAAAACATTCATGCTTTGGTTCTTGATTACATATAAAATGACTAACGAGAACAATTGCTGGCATGTTAAACCCACACATATAATAATTTCCCAACTCTGTCAGTAAATCTTCGGTCATGAGTTGAAATTCAGGCGTGAGAATTACTGAGTCAATTCACATGTACCATACACTGTCTTGAAAAATTACAACTTCTATTAATGTCTTGAAGACGAAGTTAGAATTCTTCCATCGATTGCATTTTGGTCATTTGATATCAGCGAGTGTTGTATATGTATACAAATCAAAAATCGTGATCGGTTTCGAGGCATCCATGTTTTTTGCCATATTCCGACTTATGTCAGTCTTCATGGAAGCCGTCATAACATGTGTATGCCATTAGTTCATCTTATGAGCTAGATGGCTCGAATGAGCTAAAGATATTTGAAAAACATATTGCATAAACGAAACATACAGAATGGTGTTTCTGTCGCATTAATACTTGCTTAAGTATCAAAGTAAATTTGGATACCCCAACATAAATGAAAATTTTTACTAGGGTATATTTTAATATTATTATTATTATTATTATTATTATTATTATTATTATTATTATTATTTTAAGCAGTAGTAGTAGTACTGGTATAATGTCGGTTCTGTCGTTTCAGCTGCTATTTTTGTTGTTGCTGCACCTTAGATCCGCTTATTTTTTAGCTTTATTTGCTGATTAAAGCCAGCGTGACTATTCATCAAAACATGTCATCATCCTTGAAGAAGTGTCATATTTATTATACAAAACATCTTCTTTCGTGACAAAAATATGCGGTTTCGTAGTAAGCATGTCAGCGTTGTCAATTATTTTTTTTATATTTTATTTTATTTATAAAGATTATAAAACAGGTCCTCCTGGAGCTGGTGGGCCTTTCGGTCCTGATCCTATCTCCAACCCCAGTCCTTGATCCTGGACCGGGCCTAGTGGAATAGCAACTGCTGGGAGACGATCCATAAGGAACTTCTTTTGTTCTCTTGATAGACACTTTGAAGCACGAACCTGAAGGGTAATAGTACAGTCATTTTGCTATTATATGAACATTGGTTTAATATTTGTTTTTATGGTGGCATGCGTAATTTTGATTGCAATTTCATCAGTTCATGACCTTTGCTTACCTTTAACTCAAACAATTTCAACCGATAATTTAAAAAGGCCAATAAGAAACATCAATATTAATGCTCAGGGTATCGAAGGTGATTAAGCCCGACAAATATTTCTTTCTATCCACCGTTGTCAAAGAGACCGAAAAGTTTACAAAGGTTATTTTGCAACAAATCTTGTTGTTGTAGAATTCCTAGTGATGTTTTTTTTATATTATTACCCTGTGTATATCGCCTGTAAATCCGTCGTAGTTTGGTGCAATCCTTTCCAACCTGTTGTAATCACACGAACCTATCTCTAGGCCTTCCATTGCCTGGTTTATAGCTCCTGAAATGTATGATGCTTAGTTATTGATTCAAAGATAATGAATCAATACAGGAACGTGGCCTACAATAATAATGCTTTTGTGCCCATAAACAAGAAAAACTAAAAGAAGGAGCAAGCTAGCAAGTCAATACATTCATCTTTTTGTGTTTCTTACACAGACAAAGTAAAAAGGAAGGTCACATGATATACGTGTTAGGATAATAGATTATTTAATGAAGAGCCATGCTGTTTAAATAGGAACTCATGTAGCTTGACAGAAAATGTTTGGTTCTGATCAAAATGCATGTAAGCAATATTATCTTGTCTTTACGCGGTTGCTCACATTTTGTATATTGACAGCATTTGTTGCATAACGCTCCAATCATCAACTATGTCCATATCGTGACGTTGCTTGTATTAATAAAACTTAGACCCAACACTAGATTTCATGACATCCGAAATTTTTAACAAGTTTATTCACCGAAGTAAATGACTAACGTTTATGTGTATGGATTCGACATTACAGCATTTCTTGTGCAGACTTTAAAAGCGGTTAACCACTAATCAGAAAGATAATCTGTCGGTAATAAGCTTTGTCTCAAGGCACTACAGCCGATCACATTCCTTGTCCAAATATTTGTGACTTTGGCCTACTTAAAATTCGCAAGATTATTGCAGTGGAATTGTCAAGTATCTTTATACACTGATGTGACATATCATATTACCTCTTAATGGCCCAGTTTGAAATATGGGCTCACTCATACTGGCTGCCTGGTTAGACATAAGGGCATTAGCTTTATCATAATAGAATTTAGCCTGATTCCAATTGTTCTCCTGGAAGAAAAAGAAAATCGTTACGTTGGTTTTGCTCTTTCTTTTATCTGTCTCTATATAACCGAAATACGTCCTCGTGGACATGCATCGCAGATGTGTGCTGTCTAGATGGTTTGGTTACAGACAAATCAATTTCAATACCGGGACTCTGAATAGACAGTTGCGTTTTTGGTAACGATTTTATATTCATGTTAAGGATTTTTGTTTTCTCAAAATACAACATACTCATTTGTTAACAACACAATGACAATAATACGGGTGGAAACATTAACAGTCAACAAATTGACTTGTGAATAGCTTTCCCCAGTAATTTTATATTACTGATCGTTCGAAGGCGATACTCCTGTTGTGGTTCTACAGCTGTGATTGTTTTGTGTTTTGGAGTCGAATTTTTTGTGCTGTTCGAGCCTTATGTACGTTTTCATATTTTAGTTCAGTTCGGGTAACTAAGTGACCTCCTTTTGGGGAATAGCTGCTCACTCGGCTTACGATATGTTTTCTTGGTATAAGTATCTTAGTGTCATTTTAGTTTTTTCCCACCCCTCGGTTTATGCAGTGGGAATTTTTTTCTGATTGCGCCATTTCCTGATCATTGATTACATTTTTCGTTTAAGATGTTTTAATCGTCATTTTTAGCATTAATTGCATTATATGCAATTTCTACGCTGGCAGCACTTTGCGCAGATTTTTGAAAGAATGTGGTTCATTTGCGCACATAATTTTCCCAGGTAAACATTTCGACGACTGACCCTCACTACGACAGTCAAAGTCATTAGCGCTTCTGAGCAATCTGGACGAAACTTGATGAAAACAAAACTGTCAGATACTTGCCTCGTATGGAGTCTTCAACTCAACATTATCTGTTGGCGTAATTGCGCGTATAACTATATAGCCGTTCTCCAGAAAGAGCTCGAATGAGGGGTCTCCCAACACCTCATTGGGTCCAGCCGCTTGCCTGCAGTTGGAGATGAGAACCACTTTCCTATTTGATATCTTGGTTTCAGGTAGATAGTCAACCTAAGATGAAATGAGAATTATGTAAAGCATAATGATAATGATTATAAAGAGTACAGTCGATTCAAAGACTCATAGTAGTAAAGGGCCACCGATAGCAGTGCAATAACACTTCTATTATACAGTTCTCGTTTTTTATGTTTATCTTGAAAGTTTTCATACAAAAAATGAAATGCCTACAAGAATGCTGCTGTAATATCTAATAGTGATATCAGAAATACCAAATGAGCCTGTGGGTGGGAAAACCAGCAATTTGGGTTCCGACCAGGTCCGACACAAACCGGCCTGTACAGTCACAGAAGATGGTTAGAGGCTGGAAATTTTGGATTTAGAAAGGAGAGGAATTGTACTATCCGTGTAGCGAAAACAAAGGCGATGATCAGCTTCGCAGTTACTGCGAAGCTGATTTGCGCCTTTGTTTTCGCCTATGCAGATTGTTGGTTTTCCCATGCGGCGTTTAGATGATATCATTTTTGCACTGTTTTTATTCTAAAGCAAAGCAATGGAATCAGTTTTTTTGGAATTTTAATTCCTTTTTCGGCTTAAACCACTTAACTCTGCAAGTGTGAAACTGAATAATCTAAATCTTCATAAATTTCGAAAGAGAACCAGTAATGAAATTTAACGGTTTCATGACACTCTTACTGGAATAGCTTGTCTGTATACGTTGCAGCCTACGAAGTTGTTTACTGCACGCTATCAAATTAATTAAGGCAGGCATATGTTATTAATTTAACCAATCGCATTGTCTGATATTTTTAAAGAACAATAACGAATAAAGGGAAGAGAAAATACTATATATTATCAAAACATCATAACTTAAAACAAACCTGGAGGAAAAACTCCTGTAGAGGCTGTTGAAAATAGTCCACCTTGAATATAAGATCCCCGTTGAATTTGTAAGTTGGCTGTCCATTTAATATCGACCCTTTCTCAGCCATACCTATCTGTTGAATGTTGATCATATTTTCTGCTCCATAATTCTTGTACTTTTCCCAATGGAAATTTATGTCTAATTGCACAGTGCATGCTATATAAAAACACATTGAAAAAGGAAGTAAATAAAGAATGCGGTTAACCAGGCTGTGTGTGTGTGTGTGTGTGTGTGTGTGTGTGTGTGTGTGTGTGTGTGTGTGTGTGTGTGTGTGAGGAAAACGAACAAGACAGTAGTGATTGGTACGCAAAGCTGCAGTATCTATCAGCGTAGTCATTTTGAAGTCCATTGTTCAGGTAATAAAACATTGAATTACAACTGTTACTAGGATCGGTCGGAAAGTTATGTCACTCCCTCAATTCAAATTCTCAGTATCCATCGTTGCAAAATATTTTAAATTAATTATATCTGAAAGACCATTTCTCTGGCTATTACCTGTGATAATAACTTTGTGCGACTGTTCGTGATGCAATGAAATATTGCATTCTAAAAGATGTGACCCTCTGATACTGACATGGTTTAAAGAAAACGATAAAATAATGTACAGAAAAATGACTACGAAAATATGCATTTATTGCGAAATATTTTTGAACATTAGTGAATATATCCTGCAAAAATCAAATTTATTCAACTGAATTTAATTGTTTTATTACACAACGAAATGTTGAAATCAACTTTGAAACTGCAGTTTAAATTCAAAGGGCAAACTTGACATCTAGGCAAAAGCTTCTAAACTTCAAATGAGCCGCTGCACGGAAAACCCAACAATCTGTACTGGCGAAAACAAAGGCGCAGATCAGCTTCGCTACGCGGATAGAAGAATCCCTCTTCTTCTTAAATCTGAAGGTTCTAGCCTGCTTCTGTGACAGTACAGGCCGGTTTGTGTCGGACCTGGTCTAAAACACAAATTTTGTTTTTTTTCTCATACAAAGGCTCAAATGTATTTAACCATTTGGTTGTGTCGTCCTTGTGTGCTGTAAAGTTTAAACAGCACAAAAATGGACTCCAAAACGTGCCGAGGATCATCTGAAGGCATCTCGTAACAAACTGTCAATAATTTTACAGGTATCGATGCTCCGTGAATCAGTAGCTAGTTAGAAATAGCCATCGGTGAGGTGACTGACAGCTCTTATTAACACTGAATCAGCAGATAAAAACTGCTGGTATTGCAACAGGGTAGGGATTACTTTAATGAGTCTATTACGTCACATACATAGTGGCCGTAAAATCGTCCATTGTAAAGATGTTTTCCTGACGAAACCAATACTGCAACCATATATATATTTTCATTGCACGAATGGATAGTAAAACACATTTAGCTAAAATAAGAAAATAAGAAAATGTACTTCTCTACCTTAAAGGTCAGCATTCGTCTTAATTTCCTGCACATTTTCTACATTTTTTACTTGCTGTGATGAAGTACTATACATAAATTGTACTTACAGTGATCTTCACCGCCCTCTATGAATATTCCACATCCACATAATTCCTGACTGAACATTGTTGAATCGGGGCAGGGCATTGTTGTCTGTATACCGTGGTCATCTTGGAGGTAAGCATTTGGTACACCGGGCACAGGTTGCAAATGACAGTCTGTAAATGTAGAGAATCATGCATTGCGGCAGCCTGTCGGCTATTAAGATTGATCCATTTTTGACCTTCATCACTAGAATAACATTGGTCGTTCGTCCCTCACTAATCAGAAAGGGCATCTTTATTTCTTAATTATTAGATTGTTCGTGCGAGTTGGTGAGTTCTTTGATGGCTGACTAGGCCGAACTGTCGGTTGCAAATAGAGCAAGTCAGTGTTGAAGAAACTGGTTACGGCCCACTGAATCTGACTTGATGCTGTATGCGATTTCTTTCAGCTACACGGGTTCTTTTTTCTTCATTTCTGACATTTTATAACCCGGTTCAAGAGGGTTGGCATACAGTGTAGATGTAAATGAATCAAAAATACATTATCGAGTGTTAAACATTATGTTATAGAAACTTAAATTACATGTTCAACACTTTCGTACCTGTAATGTAACGTTTAGGACATAGAGGAGTGCACATGCCATAAATTCCCGGGTCTTTCACACACCTATTCTCTACTCTGTCAAACACGTAGTCACTCCTACAGCATCGTCTTTGGGTCCGGAAAACTTGCAAGTCAGGGTCAAAAACACACTTTAAGTATGTACTACAGTATGTGTCGTTCAGCCAGATCATCTGCCCATCGCTGGTACACTCGACTGTAATTAAAGTATAGGAGAAAGTCCGAGTAACTATCCATTCCTGAAAAATTATGAATCCTCCATTTTTTCAGGAATGGATAGTGACGAGTAGTTTCTCCGACAGCCTTTCAGCTACTTTATCTCACATTTGCACATTTTCAGTGCAAATGCGCAGTCTCGTTTCCGGGTGTGAATTTGCGTGTTTAGGCTCGCGTTCATCTCGAACAATTACATGTAACCGATAAATGTATGTAAACGCTAAATACAAGTGGATACGGAAGAAAACGGATTTTCTTTTTCTATTTCTAAATAAAGAGCATGGTTGATTTCAGCAAATGCTATCGGCATGAAATCAACCATGCTCTTTATTTTGCGTAAGCAACCTAACCTTACCTTTTAGAAAGATGTCAAAAATGTTTGTTTTGGTGCATTTATAGGCGAATGAAAAAAAAAAAAAAAAAAAAAAAAAAAGACTGATTGATACAGGTAATCTTCGAAAATTATTGCAGTGCCACTTTTTTTTAAATAAAACGACTGAAAACTAAGAGTTGGCTGTGAAACTACGTAGTTTGTACAACGTCGAACGCCTTTGCATTTCATGACCTGAAAACTATACGGCGATGAGTCGCCGATCTGATGAGTCGCCGATCTGTGTCCGACTGGTTGCCTTTGCAACATTTCAGACGCGATTTCTAGTCGCGAAGCGGTCGCGAGTCGTTGATCACTTACTTGGGGAATGAGGACAGTATTCGCTGCACGGTACTAGAGGGTCGTTAACACAAGCCATTTGTCCGACGCTATATCGCTGGCCTGCTGGACAACAAGCTGGGACTGGAGCTCCGTTTATGCATGCCCAGTATGAGCCACAGATACCGTCATTCATCGGCTCACTTTGGAGGGCTTGATTTTCACATGTGCTGGCTGTGGAAAAAAGGAATTGTTATTATTATTAAGCAAGGTAAATATATACTGTATATATATAAAAAAATAACTGGCTTAAAGCCAATAAGACTACAATACTAAAGCGAAGGTGACTTCTAAGGTTTTCGGTAGAGTTCATAGGTGTCCCGCCCAAAGTGTGAGTGTTTTTGGAAGCTTCTGTTATTTGTACTGAATATTTGTTGCATTATCCGTAAAATAAAACATTTGATAAATGCAACAACACGGTGAAAACCTCTTGATGTTACATACCTGCAGCACAAATCTGTGTCAAATGGGGAAGGTGTCAGATTTTTTCAAAACAATGTTTTATCAGAAAACATATCGTTTTTTGCCATCGACTGTCAAGAAAATACTACAATATGCATATTGCTACCTAAAATTTTGGATTGAAACTATTTATGCGCAAATAACAGGTACATCATCTTTAGCATATTTTAACTATAAATAACACTGTTCATCACTTATGCAAAAACCTCTACCTTAAATATGCTTAGCAAAATAAATCAAGGAAACTTTTACTTTGAACAGTGACACCATATATTTTGTAGACATTAGGGAAGTTTATCTGACAATGGCTTGTATGTATCAAATTACGGTAAAAACCAATTGCTGTATGGTGCTGTAGTGGCGTTAGTCCTCCAGCGGAGGCATATCTCTAATAAAATATAAACCATTAGACTGCTCCACTGCGCATGTGTCGGATTTGAAAAATCCAATAACACAAGCGGACAGCTGCACGCCAATATTTACATCCAAGCATTCGTGGATGTAATAATTTTAGCTGCGGTATCCCAATACTATAATTATACTGTTGTTGTCTGCTCGCAGATGTGTAGCTATGTCGATATCAATGAAACCATATCAGGTGTTGAAAACAATTAGCCAGTTCATTGTTTCTTTTAGCACAAATCTAACAGCAGAAAAAAAGGTCTCGTTAAAAACATTAAATAGGCATGTGTGCGGTAATTGTTAAATTTATGATTCCACAGTTGTACAATGAATATTACTGCAAATGATGGTAGATTTAAACATAGCCTGTACATATAATAAAAACTTGTCATAGAATTATGAAGGGTTTGCAGCATACAACTTTTAAAAACAAGTTCGATGATCGAACCCCTATCTGAACATATAATTGAGCAGTGCCATGAAAAACCAAACGTTTTGCATATATATGCAAAAGCAAAGACGCAGATCAGCTTCGCTTTCTTTCCTCAACCTCCATCTCGAACTAGAGCTATAAAAGCCAACAGTTTAAAAAGTCACTAAAATCACACAATTATCAATGGAACATATTAACACTACATGGAGCGTTATCACCATTTTCTGAAAATCTAATGCGTGTTTAGAATCAGGTAATTAAAAGATGACAGGTTTATGTATTATTTTAATAGACGCTGTGGTTGCACGACAAGAAACACAGAAAAAGGGGCATTTGGTCGTATACAAGCAGACGTGTGCCGCAGAATATAAAAGACACAGAAGAATCTTTCGTAGTTCAAAAGACGAGTGTGCTATTTTTTCAATATGTGGATATAGCTATTTCTACTACTATTGTAAACCGTTAATAAGCAAGTCTGTTTTTCTTTTACCACGTGCCGCCAATGATCTACAAACACATAATTCGCTGTTACAATAGCATCATTAATGAGCCGCCTCGTGGGAAAACTACTTAACAATCTGTGTAGACTAGGCGAAAACAAAGACACAGATCAGCTTCGCGGTAACCGCGAAGCTGATCAGCGCCTTTGTTTTCGCTTCACGGATAGCACAATTCCTCTTCTTCTAAAATCCAAAATTTCATGCTTCTAGCTGTCTTCTGCGACTGTACAGGCTGGTATGTGTCGGACCTGTTCAAAAACCACATTTTTGGTTTTCCCACGAGGTGGCTCAAATATCTATGCTATGCAGCCGATTCAGTGGGGGAAGCCTTTCTTAAAATAGAAAATCCGATTATCGTAAAGGCTGTGACTCAGGTCATGTAAACAACTTTTGATTGGTTGGCCCCATGGCAACAGCGTATAAACAAGTGGCCATTATTGGGCGTTCAGCTGGCGTGTGATTGATAATGAACTCGCTCAGCCTAGCAGGCTAATAAACCATAAGAAATCGATAAACATATTTGGCACAGTATATTTATGTGCATTATACGATGTACACTTTATGTGTATACCTGTTAATGTAGGACAGCTAGTAGACTATTTCCATAGCCTTGGTACATTACAAATAATGGAGCTGAGCTCATTTATCGGTTTTGGGGATTTTTGACAGCCTTCACCCCTTGCCCAAACATGACAGCCAGTTACAAAAATACAGTTGTGTTCAAAATATTTTAATTGGGCAAGTTGTGAACATGGACCTATAAAAGGTTTCATATTTCCAATATAATTTCATATTAAATGCAAAGACTTTGTCTACTGTTTTAAAGAAGTCACTGCATGAGTAACACTAAACATCACATGTCTGAATACAATAAAAACTCATTTTTCGACTGCAATGAACTTCATTTCAGTGCCTCGAACTTGGCATTTTGAAAATTTCTAGGGCATCTCACAAAAGAAATCTTCGGAAAACCTTTGATAAACATACATTGCATGTAAGTAATTTTTGATAAAACACGTTGGCCGCTTGTTTTTAGTGTATCTATTAACACAAATGAGCAGCCTGATGGGAAAACCAACAATCTGCATAGGCGAAAACAAAGGCGCAGATCAGCGCCTTTGTTTTCGCTACTCGGATAGTACAATTCCTCCTCTCCTTAACTCCAAAATTTCAAGCTTCTAGCTCTTTTCTGTGACTGTACAGGCCGGTTTGTGTCGGACCTGTTCGGAAACCACATTGTTGGTTTTACCACGAGGCGGCACAAATAGTTTAAAAAATACAAGTAGGCAAAGATCAGGAAAAGGCGCAATCAGAAAAAGATTCCCACTCCAAAAACCGAGGTGGGAAAAAACCAAACTAACAATCAGGTACTTATACCATGAAACATATCGTAAGCCGAATGAGCAGCTATTTTCCCAATAGGTGGCCACTCAGTTACCTTAACTTAACTAAAAATATGAAAACATACATAAGGCGCCAACAGCACAAAAATATTTAAACACCAAGACATAAAACAAAAAGAACCACCACAGAAGTATCGACTTGGAACGATCAGTAACACAAAGTTACTGGCGGGCTTAAACCGGTTTTACAGGTACCTAACCTCACCCTCAGCTTCTGCAGTGGTTCATAACATTTAGTAAGTTCTTCGGTCCTCGTGGTGAATCTCTAACTAGTCAATGAATCATCAAGAACAAACAAATAAATCATGATAAACATCCTGATGAATCAAACACCATGACTCACAAATTGAGTAAGCTGCCCGACGATGGAGATCCCTGGGCGCCGAGTAACCTGTTAACTCCGGAGCAAAAGAAAAACAGCAGTTGGACCCCGGTGGGCCAAGCAACAGACAAGAAGCTCCGGCCCCAACCAACTAAAATGAATAGCTTTATGTCGGGGCCATCAATGAGTCTGACGCCCGACCCACCGGCGTGCAATTAAAGAAGGCAGCATAGTTATCAATCATGATTTGGTTAAAAACTAAGCATGCAGACTGTCGCATAACATTCAAGTTATAACCTATACGTCTGTAACGTGTTATGATTTTTCTAAACTGAAAAGAAAAATCATTAATTCCTTTAAGTTTCTTAAATTTGTAAACCAAGTCACCATAAAATTCAGGTTCCGAAAGGCCCTAACTTAAAAGCGTCTTAAACCCAACATTATATTTGGAAATCAATTCATAGTGTCTACGATAAAATTAAGAAAAGGGTTTTTCGAAGTTTATGATACCGATACATGTAGCCCTGTTGGAGACGTTTTGCCGTTAAACATTTATTTCGAGCGTTGAAGTCTGTAACATGATTGCAGACTCTAGCAAACCTAATAAGCTGCGAAATGTATACACCATAAGAAGCACGACGAGGAACGTCACCATCCAAAAAAGGAAAATTTACTATATCAAAATCAAAGTCATCGCGCTTATCATAAATTTTAGAAGAAACAAATCCATTTGCAACAGAAAGATGTAGATCTAAAAAGGGGGCTTCGGTATCTGAGATATTGGCTTTGTTCAACTGAAGTTCAGGTGGATAAATTTGATTGACCATACCTTCAAAATACGGGTTGTCAATGTTCAAAAGGTCATCGAGGTACCTAGATGTGGAATTAAAAGCCTGAAGAATTTTCATCATATGAGATTTTCTCCACTGGTTGAACTTTAACATCATTGGGAGAATGACCAGTGCGCTTAAAATGCTGGTACAGAAAGGTATCATTATTTTTGGGCTTTCTGATTCTACGATAGTGCTCACCAAATCGTTTTTGCAAAGTTCGACAAGTTTGTCCAACATATTGCATCCTACCATTGTTTGTATTTCAAGTAAGAACATATACAAGATCCATTGATTTTCAGTCTAAATCAGAATCATTAACCACTGAAAATGTCCTACCATTCACAGATGAAGTGATAGTAGTCTTAGAGCATAAATGATTGCAACAGTTGCACTTCTTGGCATTGCACTTAGAAATACTAGGGTACATTCCAGGTCTCTTGAACGGATTAATATATTTACGTAAAATTGAACGGATTAATATATTTACGTAAACACGCCGCCTGTGGTAACAGAGGGGTTAATTTGGGATAGGCCCAAGCAAAGTTTAATCTGTGAAAACATCTGTTATGGTATAGTAAAAGAAGGACCATGACCAGAAACTGACAAATCCATAATCAAACAGCCTTTAATCCTGGTTTCCACGGGCAATGTTTCACTGACGAAGATTATTTGTCACAAAAACTTTGGCAATGAGTTTGCATTATTACTTATATCACTTGGCACGCTCACCATTGTCACAGATATTTGACTATGAAACTTCGCCACAGAATTGAATATTTTTCTGCGACAAACCTACTTTGTCAAAGACAAATTGTCCATGGAAACGAGGCCTTAAACGTTCTCGAACTCAAATGAGAAATCATCAAAACAGTTAACAGATAAATAGAGGATATTTGCTTTTTTGAGGTGAATACCAAATATATTTCATCGAGAATTTTCACGAGTGCGCAACACGAGTGAAAAATATGATGTTTTCAACTCACGAGATAAAATATATTTGGCATTCACCGAAAAAACAAAAAGCAAATTTTCTTTTTATTTTATACAATACACGGGCATTTTTCAATTCACAAGGCAGGCGGTGAACATGCAAAAACCAAAATTTTTTGAAAACACAAATAATTTTGGTACCACATTGTTCCTTACATTCTAACCCACACCTTATTATTTCGTTCATAAATAACGGAGTTATAGGCGTTTGAATTTCTGAAGTGCGACACATTTAATAACGTGAAGTAATTGGAAACGTCAGAAGTAATCCAAAATCTACAGTAAAGATATTTAGAGATTATCACATGGGCATTTTGGTTATCGCCCGCAGTATCAACCCGAGACTTCATTATCAAGCCCGAGAGCTTTAGCTCGAGGGCTGATAATGGTCGAGGGTTGATACTTAGGGCGATGACTAGAATGCCCATGTTATATTCTGTTTATCACATCTTCTAAATATTCTATTCCAAAGATTTGTGTTTAGAAGTGCGAAAAACGTTAATTCTTTGTTGAAAAAAATGGCATCTTAAATATGACGTGCCATTGACGTAACGTCATAAAACCTGACGTCACATAATGTCGTGGCGCGACAACGTCGCATGCGGGCATGATAACCCATCTCCGTTCAAAATACATAATTTCCGGTTATCAGCCCGCCCGTGCCGATAACCAGAGGGCGGGAAACACATTATCACATATGATATCAGTCACTAGTGACTTTTGATATCAGTGAGATTTGATATCAGTGAAAATTCATATCAATGAAAATACCAATTTTATCAAGTTTTGATATACGTGGGTGATCCAAGAAGTAATGCGAACACAACTGGTATTTAGTAACCAACGCAGATACAATTAAATAATCTGGCATGTGCACACGTGTATATATATTCAGTTATTAGGTGTAATATCATGAAGTTCGGATGACGAATTGAGATTTAAGGAATATTTGATTTGTCGACCCGAAGTCGACATGGACGCGAAATTGACTGAAAACGTCAATTTTGTTAGGGGTACAGGGAAAGATTTTGTGCTCCAATTTATTATATTGACATTTATATACATACAAATCATATCAGTTCTGTTATATATGCCTTATGTTTGGAAATAATAGAGAGAGCGAAATGCAAAGATCAGCAGGGACTATTCTATGTTGCCTAGCAACGGCATCTGACAAAAATATCACAATTTCGACGAAGTACGATAAATACCTATAATTCGTGCGTATATTTGACTCCGATAAGATTGTAAATATCGATATTTATGCCCACAGCCTATCACAACGAAGAACTTTTATTCAAAAAATAAATATTGTATGGAATTTAACCTTTTTTGGTTAAGCAGAATAGGCGTTGATAAAAATGTGGAGATTTTGAGAGATCAAAATTGACTCAAATTCTAGGGGGTACAGATAGCCAAACCTCAATAATTTGCGCTGTGTTAAACTAATAAAGGTATGTACTGTAAATCTATTCAGAGGATTATTGTACTTTGGAATAAAATGCTTATTGACGTAATTGTGCTTTGCATATGACACTGCAGTACATAAATAAAATCATTTTTAACCGTGGCCAAGGTCGTTTACCTTGCATTCTCTTGTTGCTAGGCAACGAGGGTTGATATGTGATTTAGTCAAAATAGTAATCGGATCTAGAAAATTCGATAATGCATCATAATTCTGATGTAAACTATCTTGAAAAACGGCAATGGTGAAAGAAATTACACATTAGTTCGCATTACTTCTTGGATCACCCTTGTACATTGGTTTTCACTGTAAAGTATAAAATAAAAACAAATCGCTGATGTATGACAATTGTTTCACAACCTTAATAGGCATGGAAAAATTTAAACTTACATAATATACATGCATATGTTTTTTTTCTCCACATATGGAACGTCTACTGCATATTTTGTTACATACGTTACCTTACGTGGTACAATAAATTATGTTCATAGAAAAGCATCTGGTTAAGCAAATTTTGCCTATTTGCTAATGTGTGTACTGTTTTAACACTAAACTTCATAAAAAGATATGCCAAATGTTGATTTTATGGTAATTCTCATGAAATTGGTAACATGTCACGTACGTAACGCATTCAAAAGGCCGCTACGTCTAAACGCCCCAACGGCCGGAGTGCTAACAAGTGTCATTTTGAAGGGCATTGGATGGGCTTTCAGAAAATTATACCCTAAAAATCCCCGGCATGGTGCACCAGGGTCTATTGGCTCCTCAACGTCTAACATACCTGCTCCAAGTTCGCATTCATCAAAACAAGGCGCCCCTCTCTTGTATTCACACTCGCCTGTCCTCTTGTTGTATCTTTCATAGCCAGGGCAACATTTAGCAACAGAAATTCCCCCCTCGCAGCGCCAGTATTGTTTACAGCTTTTAGGATGGGAGTAGGCGCCGCCATCGTTTTCCGCGATCTGGCATGGATCTGAATACATAACGCACATTTATGATGTCTTGTCACTTAAAACACAACCTATGATGTGTAGTTAAGGGGATGCCAATTGTAAAAATCTAATACTTGTATCATTTTACCTGTAAAAAGAAAAAATACAATTTTTACTAAGAAGATTGGGCTCTTAACGACATTTTTGTATGGGCCATTCAAACATCAAATACAAATTGTTTTATGCCCAGATACTCATCTTGGGAAGGATCAGCAACACGCTTATCAGCAGTGTGAAAACAATGTTACTTCCTGGTTTGGTTCCGTTTACATCCGTCTGGCACGCTGGATAAATTTTAGTAAAAGCTAGTACAATAAACATGTTCTCCAAGTGCCCGACTACAATCTTTGAAAGTTTGTCCACACTGAGATTCATTTTTCTTGAGGAAAGCATGTTTTTAGCATATGCGCTGAAAACCTTTTACAGCAGATATAGTAAATGGTAGGATTTCTCCAAAGATATAGACTTCTTGTTCGAAATACTTTCAGAGATTGTAGTCAAGAGGTTGGAGGTCATGTTTAAGGTATTAGCTTTTCCTAAAATTTACACAGCATGCCACACGCATGAAAACGGAATCAAACAAGGAAGTAACTTGAACACTGCTTATAAGCGTTTTGCTGAGCCCTCTAGTGCTGAGTTTTGGGCATAAAATAATATGCATTCGATGTTTGAACCCATACAAGAATGTTTCAAGAATATCTAGTCTCCTTTGTAGAATTGCCATTTTTCTGTATACAGGTAAAATTATACAAGTATTAGATTCTGACAATTGGTATCTCCATAATCAGGTGAAGGGAAAACGCAACACATACAATACCAATAACAATGGTTCACAATGTTCAGTGACCATGTATACTTAAATTTCAATAGAACACAAAAAAAAAAACCGTTAAAGTCACAACACAAGCAGTCAAAATACACAACGTTTAGCATAATATACATGCACATGTGTTAAAACACTTCAAAAAATCAATATTCTTGCGTATATATCAGAACATTTTATTATATATATATATATATATATATATATATATATATATATATATATATATATATATATATATATATATATATATATATATATATATATATATATATATATATATATATATAAATATATATATATATATATATATATATATATATATATATATATATATATATATATATATATATATATATATATATATATATATATATATATATATATATATATATATATATATATATATATATATATATATATATATATATATATATATATATATATATATATTATATATATATATAAATATAGTAGAGAAATAAAGATGTACTTAATTGGCGAAGGTAGGTTTCGAACCCGCAGACTTCGGCTTCGGCGCCTAGCTATACAGGGCAATCCCCTCTACCGACTGCGCTACTACGCTCCTTAAAAAAGGAGTTATCATAGCTCAGGTTTAGAGGCGATTTCCCTGCATAACCCGTCTGATAGGTTACCATCTTACTCATCACGCTTACCAGTGTTTCCACTTACATACGCCATCCTTACCATCTTTCTTATCACGATTACCATTGTTTCCACTAGTATACACTATGCTTACCATATTACTAATCACGCTTACCATTGTTTCAACTCGTATACACCATGCTTACCATCTTTCTCATCACGCTTACCATTATTTCCACTTGTTTACACCATACTTACCATCTTACTCATCACGCTTACCATTGTTTACACTCGTATACACCATGCTTACCATCTTACTCGTCACGCTTACCATTGTTTCCACTCGTTTACACCATGCTTACCATCTGACTCATCACGCTTACCCTTTTAACACATTTAGAGTTCACGCTGAACATTTTACTCATCAAGCTTACCATTTAACGCTTTAACACACTGTTACTGTTACTGTTATCAGCACTGTTACTGTCACCACGCGTATCATGTTTTTTTAAGCCTGGCGTTCTTTTTATGGGACATAGGCAAACTGTATAGCCCCAGATGGGACGCCGCAGAACGCGGCGTCACATCTGTAGCTATTCTGTTTGCTTATATAAAATCACACCTAAAGCCCCTAAATGCGAAAGTGGAATAACCCAAGTGATAATGAAGGGAATATCCATTCGTCACTAATTGGTTAAGTCAATATTCTTACCATTTGGACATTTGACCTTCACTGGATGACCACACTTATCTTGATTTTTCAAATCCCAGAACGTTCCGTGTCCGCAAAGCATTTCCACGCCCCAATATCTAAAATCTGGACTTCTATCGCAACTGTAGTACATCCTACAGTCTATCTCGTGGGGTAATAGGCACCCAGTATCAGGATAGCACCATTTGCGACATTCTTGGTAAATAAAGAAAATACACTATGATCAATTGGATGGATTGGGAAGTGGTGTAGTATACAATGTGCACGTAATAGTGATTCTACTTGTGCTATGCTTTTAACTTATTTTATATAGCAGAATGATCAAAGGTGATCTTCTAGCACTGGATTAAACCTTCATTCTTGCTTACAAAATGCATGATACTCTGATCTTCAAGTTGATGTTCCTCAATTGCTAATATTTTGATCTTTTTTACATTTTATCCTTTTAAAACTTAGAGGTCAGCGTATGCATATATATATTTACATTGCAAAGGACTCTCACATTTTATCAACAAAAAATAACAGAGTATTTGCTTATGTAGTCGGCATTCACTTAACGAGTTGAGGTCTTAACGATGACGTTAAGCTAACGACGTTTTGAACAACTGGTCCTGGTGTGCAAGAATAATGATTACATTACTTACTGCGATTAATTCTTCTCTGTTCTGGCGACAACATGAGTTCTGAAACAAACAGGCATAATATCAGTCATTAGAGTCATTTCTTTCGAAAGAGGTTTTAATGTTATGCATTATGTCAAGGACTTTATCACATACATGTATGTAACTTAAATCTATAGTATTATATGCAATGGATCAGAATCAAAACTTCAAATTCACGGGTCACTGACCACAATACAGTAACACACCATATTTTACGAATTCTCTATACTAAAAAGTCTCAAATGCTTTTTCTACTAGACATTTGTTTGCTGAAACGCTTTCCTTCCACTGACTACCATTTAAAGGATGTGCGATGGCAATGAAAACGTATTCATTTTTTCTTTTCTAAAAACTCTCTTGCGCTTCAAAAATATAAAACACGACATAAAAATTACTTAGAGTAGTGTGCACTTTTTTCAAGCTACATGCCTATGAATGAGACCATTAAACAACACGTTTTAGAAATATATATATAATTTTCAATTCATTCATTTATACCTACCCTGAACACAAATACATCAAATATGCGTCAAAAGTCATTTTATTTGAGTAACGCGGACTATTTTGAACCAAAATCATACTAAAATTTGCAACTTGTAGCCGATGCCAAAATTTTACAAATCACTTAACAACCCTACCCCATTACTTGAAAAGTCGAAACACAACAACTACAGAATTTTATAATTGTGTCAAGTACATACTTGTGGGGTGAAAAAATAAAAGCCCTTAGTAATTATTTTTCATGGGTTGTCCAATGTACCTTCATTATCTAATCAAATATGATATATATACCAGCTTAGCAATTTACAAGTTTCAGACATCTCAAAATCAGTTGTCAAAGACAAGAAATTGACAGTCCACAACAGTCATCCAGGTGCAACCCAAATATAGAAAAAAGTTGTTCTTCAGAATAGCCAAAAGCTGTTAAACAATCATCTTGGTCTGCTTCATTATTGTCTAACAACCAATGAAATTTTTGAAAGGAGAAATCAACATCTGTCTATTCCATTTTACTGTGACCAATCAGATATATATAAGGTGGTGATGTACATTCCAAGGTTGATGCAAATATTGGACAGGAAATGTCAATTTCATCTTTTTGACAACTAGTTAAGGATGCTTGAAACACCTGGATTGCTAAGCTGCTATTTGCGTGGTTGTAATACCTGCTGCAACAGCATCGGGAGAAACTGTTCCGTCCGGACCCAAGCCCGTTGCGGGCGGACTCATTCTACCTATAAGCAAAGAGAGAATTATATTGATCTTGACGTCACGTCACGGACTGAGTAAGAGTGTCGTTTCCCCACACGGTGCCATTGACAAATTTACCTATTCATCATGAAAACATGTCCGTGAAATGTATACCCCCTCATTCCCCACTTTTATATAACAAAACTGGGGTATGCAGGGGTATACCTATTTTTCTTATTTTTTGCTCCAAAACATAGACTGTGGGTACTCGTTAGAACCGCCTCGGCGAGGCGGTTCTAACGTGTACCCACAATCTATGTTTTGAGCAAAAATAAGAAAAATATAAAAAAAATTCCAATGAAGTTATCACTTTTTTCTTCTTAAAAAATTCTCTGTTTATTGCATGGGCATGTTTTCGTAATGGAACTACCGTTCTGGTTTCTCCTTAATGATATTCTTGTAAAATTACTTGAGCCGTCTCGTGGGAAAACCAACAATGTGGTTTCCGAACAGGTCCGACACTAACCGGCCTGTACAAGCACAGAAAAGAGCTAGAAGCCTGAAATTTCGGATTTAAGTAGAAGAGGAATTGTATTATCCATGTAGCGAAAACAAAGGCGCTGATCAGCTTCGCGGTTACCGCGAAGCTGATCTGCGTCTTTGTTTTCGCCTATGCAGATTGTTGGTTTTCCCACGCGGCGGCTCTCTTATTGTGCTTAGGTTTGTGCTGTTGCTGATAAAACTGAAGTAACCTGATGTCAAGAAATAAAACGAAAACAATGTATTGAATCAGTTCTGGATTCGAAATATAACTGAATAAGATAGGAACGTCAACTGTGAGATTATTATGTTCTTTTCCTCATACAGCGCATGTACGAGTATTTGGAGTGTTAATTTAACACAGCATGTTGGAGGCATTAGAGAAAAAAAAAACATCGTACACATTGCCGTGCATAAATGCAGCGTGCTTATGAATCAGACTGACAAAAGTTTTACTTTTATTTCAAATAAATTACCTATCGCTGCTGCATCGACTCTTCTGGCAGCTCCAACACCCACATCCCCAGCTCCCAGGTCCATAACCCCACCAACTCTCGTATCTCTGACCACTCCAGCTCCTGCCCTGTCCAGCATACCTCCAGCCACTCGAGTATCACTTACCAGGACGCCTCCTCCGTTCACCACACCTACAGGCGCTTCTCGGTTCATCGAACCAGCGATTCCAGTATCTATCATACCACCGGGGCCTCCAGCACCAACCATAGCAACCCCTACATCCACTGTGCCTGTACCAACCACGCCTGTGCTCACTCCTGGCACGGCTGGAGCTGTGTCAATCATTCCTCCAACAGCTCCTCCTGTTGTACCACCTACCACACCGCTGTCAATTGCTGCCCCAGCCCTATCCAGGCCAAAGACTCCCCCATCCGCTACACTACTGCCCATCATTCCTCCTCCTGCCGAATCAAGGCCGAAACCCACATCCGCGAGTGGAGCGGCCCCAACTGTTCCCCCAGCCGTATCCAGACCAAAGCCCCCATCCACGACGCCGCTGCTTATTGCTCCCCCTGTCGCATCCGGGCCTAATCCAGTATCAACACCGCCAACTACCATCCCTGTTGCGTCAACCCCTGTCGCACCCGGGCCCAATCCAGTATCAAGACCGCCAACTAACATCCCTGTTGCGTCAACACCTGTAGCAGCTACACCACCTGCATCAACACCTACTCCACCATCTAACCCTAACCCAACCCTCTGGTCTCGTCCAGCGACAACATTGATATCTGCCCCCGCCCCAACGCCACCAGGCGCGTCAACTGGTGCGCCAGCTTGACCATCAAGCGGTGGGCTAAACATTATTCCCGCCTGGACATATTTCACGGATAGGCACCACCACAACACCAACGGGAGCTTCATTCTATAAACAAAATAGTTACTGTTTAAAGTCGAGGCGGCGATGTTTTTCTTTCATTCTTATCGAACATTTTAATCCACATTTTGGAGTATCAGCATTTTGTGTGTGTGTGTGTGTGTGTGTGTGTGTGTGTGTGTGTGTGTGTGTTTTACGTCACTTCGTTAGTTAAAGAATATGGTCGGCCATTTGGTACTATACTGTTTACGTGTATATCTGCCTCGTCTTAAAAATTATTTACTAGTCAAACGTAGTAAGCCAAAACGTTAAAGTTGTCAAGAAATGACTTGGCTAAATTCAAACAATTCACCGTGGAAAACTTGACAATGACAACTTCCCTAGTTTTAAAAGTTTGCAAGGGTTTGCATGGTTTTGATTTATGTTCTATTTTGTCCTTTTGTCCATTGGCTAGGGATGAATTCGAAACCCAAGAGAAGTCAAAAAGATTGCATGATCATGTACTTTGAATATTTTTTTTCCTTCCAAAGTATCTAACCATTTTATTTTATTTAGACATTTATGAATCGCCTACAATAAAACCACATATTATGTACGATTTGATGTTCATTGAATTGTCTTCTAGAACAGTCAATTCTTCTACAACTGGAATTCAAAGTACTGCATTCGTAAGGATGGTCGTGTAGGAATATGGGCCACTGCCCATTGGTCCTAAAGAGATAGGTGGGTTTCTTGTGCCTCCAGGCAAAGATTATACTCTACTGACGGACCATCTGATCACTGATTAACCGCTTGTGTCTGAACCTACCCAGGAAAGTGGTTGAAGTCAAACCATCCATACATATACAGTGTAAGTCTTAGTGGCATACTTGGTGGTTATATTTGAAACACTTTTTTGATGTTATGACATCCTGATTTTGGGTAAAAGTCCCAGGAGGCAACGTCCCGACATGACCATAGATGTTGACTGGACGTTAAGCATCAAATCAAACAAACAAAAATTGCATACGTAATATTTTTCTGCCATTTATCACAAAAATGAATTTCATTTTCAAGTCATTTTTTCTTAACATATTTTAAATGTATTACAAGTCTCGTTTTGTAAACTTTTACTCATTTTTGATTTTAGTTATGCTCTCTTCAAGATAAAATGACACTGGTACTTGTATTAAAAAGCAAGGCATCGCTATAAGATTATGCTATACTTGCTGTATGTCTGTACTTTGTTTATTGAATTGACGCTTTACATCCGAAGCAACATATATGGTCATGTCGGAATTTTGTCTCAATTTTATTGTTTTTTTACCAGAACGTCATGGCATCCAAAGTGTGTTTTAAAATGTATAATCATCCAAGAAAACAACAAAGTCTTATATTTGTCGGTGTTTTGACTAAATCACTTTTACGTTGTACAGTAATTGGTCTAGGCCTGAGACGTAGTTGTGGCTGAACCGGGTCCGCCATGTGTTCCGTACTAAATGATTTTGTTAGCTTTGGCTTACATTATAAGCCTACATCTATACCAGGCCCGAGTCAAGTCCAGTATAAGACTAAAATAGTCCATTGAGGATGTTTTCTTCACATTCATACGTAAATCGGTTTTGTATTATTTATTTATTTATTTATTTATTTATTTTACTTTGCATTGCTAATCCTAGGTAATACAGATTTACATAATTTTCAGATTCGCAGGTTGACAGAATATCAAATTCGACAAGGTTGACATGTTGCCGTCACAATACATTACGTAAGGTTACGTCAAACGTTCATGACGTCGCGAAAAAAAAGTCACCTCATAATGTGGAAACTCGAATAGGCCTATCCTATAACCGCTTAGCAATATTTATAGCTATAGCCTTGTCGACCTGTCAACCTTGTCAAGCTTTCGACCTGACGGTTTTGGTTTTTGCATTACTGCATAGTTTATATTGTTAACATATTGCCAGATTGACGAGTCGTCAAGGTTGACAGGTTGACAGGTTGATAGGTCGACAGCTATATTATGTTACATGTTGCCGCAACAATTCGTTACTTAAGATGACGTCAAACATTCATGAAACGTGGCGAAAAAACATGTTATCCAATAGTGTGGAATCTCAATCTGTCAACCCTGTCGACCTGTCGACTCTGTCAGCCATGTCGACCTGTCAACCCCGTCTACCTGGTTTTTGTTTTGGCATTACTACATAGTTTACATAGTTAACATATTGTAAGATTGATGGGTCTACAAGGTTGACAGGTCGACAGGGTCGACAGGTTGACAAGTCGACAGCTATAAATATTATGTTATATGTTGCCGCAACAATACGTTACTTAATATGACGTAAAACGTTCATGACGTCGCGGAAAAACATGTTGCCTAATAGTGTGGAATCTCAATATGTCAACCCTGTCAACCATGTCGACCTGTCAACCCTGTCCACCTGTCAACTCTGTCGACCAGTCAACCCTGTCGATCTGTCAACCTTGTCAACCTGTCGACCCTGTCAGCCCTGTCGACCCGTCAACCCTGTCGACATGTCAACCCTGTCGACCTGTCAACCCTGTCGACCTGTCGACCCTGTCAACCCTGTCGACCTGTCAACCTGTCGACCCTGTCAACCCTGTCGACCTGTCAACCTGTCGACCCTGTCAACCCTGTCGAACTGTCAACCTTGTCTACATGTCAACCCTGCCGACTTGCCAACCTATCAAAATAGTTCGCCGTAGTAAATGTATGGTTTGGGCTTCTGCTTATCTTCCGTATAGTTATGCGCGTTTATACATAACAAACCATGCACATTAATACATTAGAACACCGAACTATTTTAGTCTTATAATGGACTTGAGCCCCAGGCCCTTTTGTCATTGGGCTTATTGGGCTGTTATAGTCCAAGTATAGAAAGGTGTGCGACTTTAGTGTTTAATTTAATGCAAATAACGTCTTATTACTAGATGTCACACAATCTCAACTAAACAGGAAAGATACATCTTCAGGATTACGATAGCTGACACATTCCTATGACGGATGAATAATAATTGAGCCATCGCGTGAGAAAACAACAATTTGGGTTTCCGACCAGGTCCGACACAGACCGGTCTGGACTGTCATGGAAGAACGCTCGAAGCTTTAATCGTTTGGTATAAGTAGCAGAGGAATACTATCCGTGTAGCGAAAACAAAGGCGCTAATCAGCTGTGCAGTTACTAGACAGTTGATATGAACCTATGTTTTCGCATATGCAAATTGGTGGTTTTCTGATGCGGCGGCTCAGTTGCCTAATTATAATAATTAATGCACGTGAAACAGGCGTAACGGTTGTAAATGAACAAAAATTGCTTAACTTACAAATTTCCGTTGTTTTGATATTTCATACATCACAATAAACGAATGTCATTTATTGATAGACGAACACCACTTTATATTTTAGTCAGGCAACTTAATTACGACTTTCAAAGTATGTGGTTAGCCATTCTTGCATCGGTTTTAGTTGTGTTCTTAACATTGACATAAACGGCACGTCTAAAGTCACGGAAAGGAGTTACACCTTATTTTCAATCAACAACAATTGTCAAGTCTGGACGCTGCTTCAACTGCATAGTACTTCTTTTTCCCAAAATTGGGGATGTCTTGACACACAAAATGGGCTTCACATATAACTAACATGAAAAGGCTTACAACTAAGGCTTATGTGTATGGATGATTTGACGCAATCTCTTTTCGTGGACATGCCCAAACCTTCTTAACAGTTAACAATTAATCCGATGGTCAGTCAGTACATGTAGGTTATAAACGTTTTAGCTGGAGACACAAACCGCTCACCCATTTTTACAGCCCAAATGTGTGGTAACCCGGTAACAGATTATGAGATGAATGTTCGAAGTAGAGTGTCTGGTATAAGTTAACGCGAATATGATATTTCAAAGCAAACTCACTGATATATTTGGCTGCTCGTGTGTTGACTTTCTAGCCCCTGTGTTATCATTTGGAAGTAAAGTCCACATTCATTTTCAGGGATTTCAGTGGTGATTTAGAATTTATATTCTAATTTTCGTTGAATTTGCTATAAGCAAATTGAATAACCCAAGACGGAACACCGCGTTCTGTGGCTTCACATCAGGGGCTATTACCTATGTCCCATAAAAGGGACGCAAGGCTTATACGAGTTAACATTATGGACATATCAGTGACCTCACAAAGACAATTCAACAAGAAGTAAAATAAAAATAATGCTAGAAGTAGATAGTTGTGTTACTCTTTTGAAATATGCTTCAGAAGGACTCTAGTATTAGTATTTTGTATATATTAATTTAATTTAGCACGTTTTTAGAATAAATTTACATGCACAAAAAATGCCAGGTTGATTTACTACTTGGATTATGATCTTGAATACGTTGAACTAGTTGCAACAAGGAAAACAATATCCAGCCTGTGTTACTTATGCAGAGTTAGTGCACTCAGTGCACGAAATAAAGGTATTCAGGGCAGCTGTTGACTGGAGACTTAAAGCTTAGTTTTAATTGCAAATTAAAGTCATGTCGCTTTAAAACAAATGTATTTTTTTAAATTGTCACCATATTCAATGATTGCACACTATAAGGTATCAGAGAGATGTACGTAGCTGTCGATCACTAGCAGCGATGGCGGTGTATTTCCTACTGACAACTGTCTGTCGATAGCAAGGTGTCAGATAATGCTGGTGTGTGTCATTTTCCTTATTTGGTAAAAGTGATACTGGTTTCAACATGGATACTTTTTACAGACCAAGATGCACGACGATTATTGTTTAAAGAAGCGATATTTTTGTTTTGGGGTATCCTTATCGACTTTTTTCCACGCATCCCCCTTATCCATTACATCATAGCACAAATTTCGTATACTGTATACCAGAATAGCCTATTTATATATACGGTTCCCCTTTATAATTGTATTTAATGACGTTGATGTTGTATGACAAGTACCGTCCGTGATGAAATGCTTACCCATGTATAGAAATGCTTAAATGTAATGAGAGTCACATTTTGCTGCATCCAACTGAATTCGGTAAGCCTGTGTAAGTTCCTTTGTTTAATTATATTTCTTTATGAGTTTGTTCATGTGTGTTGGGTGACTAGGCAAATTGTAACTCCACGCTGTCGGTTAAAAGGTTGTTAGTCATTGTTGAAGTGATGGCCCATTGATATTGGCTTTGCACTTTCTGCATTTTCCTTCAGCTTTACAGATTCCATTTTCTTCATAAAGAGCTGCTCGATTATTGATGAGACAGTGCCACTTTGATCAATCCAGTGCAGCATGTTCCCATATTTGGGTGTGTTTTTGTTGCTTTTATTCTGACCACCTTGAGAGCACTTTCCTTCCTGTATTTTTCATATTTCTCTTTTTTTTTGGAAGTCGCTCAACAGGCATCCCTAACATGACCAATCCATAACAGTTGTGTTTGCTTTGTATCCCTGCCTTCGTTAAGACCATTGTGTCTGGGTCTTGTTTTGCCACTTGACTTTTAACATCTAAAAAAAAAGCTTAAGTAGAAATGATTTTGTTTCTTTGCGTGACGTTGGTATACTGTCCATGTCTAACATGCATATTAGAGGATTGACAGAGCCACAGCCTTGTATAATTCAGCTTAATGTCAAGCTTGGTTGCATTTCGATCCCAGACATTTGAACGGAGTCTTCCAAACGCAACACTGGCTTCTGCAATTCCAGCAAATGTCCATTCACAGTGATAGATGGTTTATTACATACGACTTTCTATGTGCTGGTTTGTGTACAACATCAGTCCTTTTGTGCTGGCTGTAAGGTCATAGTTATCACATGATTGTGAAATTTGATCAATTTCCCTTACATTTTTGCCTCTGAACTAGCATTCTCATCCCTTCTTAGGTTGAATACCTTTTCGGTCAAAGCGGTATCCTACTGGAAAATCGGTATCATGATCCTGAAAAACATCCATCAGCATGGCAGAAAACATCATGCTGAACAGTGTTGGTGCAATCACGCAGCACTGTTGACCCTATTTGTCACCTGAAATGGCTCAGAAAACTCTCCATCATTCTGAATAAAAGCCTGTATGTCATCATTAAATTGCCGCACCAATGCCATAAAACAGTTTGGACAACCAAGCTGGCAATGACTTTCCAGAGTCCATCACGACTGATTGTGTCGAAAGCTCTGTGACTTGACTTGATTGACGATTTTAGTGTTGATACATGTAGCATCTTTATTTGTAAGAAGGGTGCTCAATCTACACTGAGCATTGTGGTGCCTCAGAACACGTTGGGTCATAATTGGTTTTCAGTGCATCATGATATTTCTTCATGTCTTTTCTGTCAGCAATGGACTGAATTTCTTCTGCGTTCTTTCTCAGCCTTGAGTCTTGTATACCCATGAGCTTGGTCTAGACTGTCTGACAAATATTGTGGCTGGCAGTCTCCAAGGATACTGAGTCAGTGATGTGCCTAGCACAGTTGGTGCTTTTCTTCAAGAAGCCTCTGAATTTCTTCATGAATTTCGTCAAACAAGTCTTGATGCTCGCGACATGGATGTGCTAAAGTAGTTGCATCTGAATAATGAGCCACTTTATGAAAGAACGTTGAGTTTTCTTCTGGGCCCGCTGAACTGAGACGTCCATTTTTGGTTGGAAATGACATTTAAGAAAGTTTGTCTCATTCTGTCTTGATTCACTGAGGTCACATTCATTACCAATTTTGCATAGGATAAGTGTACAATCTCTTTATCTGTAACACTATTAGAGAGAGAGAGAGAGAGAGAGAGAGAGAGAGAGAGAGTTCCAACATGTATTGCGCTGTCCAGTACGTATGTCTACTGAAAGGCGTTGTCCATCACATACAACTGTACATAGCTATACAAGTTACATGCAAAGCCACACTCAGTTTGCTTGACCATCTTGACAGTATTGATCATCATTTTGAAAACTAGTATAACAAGCGCACAATCGCAGGCTCTTTCGCACAATAGAAATTGTATACTAGTATAACACTAAATTGCTATTAACGCGAATGACTATAAAGAAAGTAAACCCCGATAAGGTTTACGCTTATATGCAATAAAGATAACTACACTGAGTATATCAGAATGATATATCAAAATGATATACTCTGGGCATAGAGAGTACATCATTTTGACATGCAAGAAAAAGAAATGAAAGAAAATCAGTATAAGCAGAATTTTCAAATAAAACAAAGTATACATACGTTCACTTATTTTGTCCGTCACAATGTCTTTCGGCGTCTCCTACAGAATGAAAACTCACAAGTTATGCAAATTATGAAGCAATTAATACTTAAAAGCGAAACAATTTATAAATCATAATTAATGATCCACGCCAGATGAATACGGGCCTTTCTTAGAGTGTGTAAGGTTCAGAATAATGCTGTGCGAGTTTCAATAATATGTGCATGTTTATCCTTTAAAATATTTGAGAATTAAAGGAAAAAAAAAAAGTTAATAATTCATTTGAATGTGTTTTTGATAAAACGTATAGAGGTATTTTTCTCCATGCTCTGTTTCTACGCACTTATATTTTTGCTTTTCAGTGACATTGTCAGTGGCTTGCCGCCACAAATCTGGAACAGAAGGGCACACTGACGTAGCAATAAGGTTCATGTCTACAGAAAATATTGGTTAGACACGGTGCCTTCCTCAAGTGTGAAATGAGCCGCCCCATGGGAAAACCAACAATCTTCATAGGCGAAAACAAAGGCGCAGATCAGCTTCGCGGTAACCGCGAAGCTGATCAGCGCCTTTGTTTTCGCTACTCGGATAGTACAATTCCTCTTCTACTTAAATCCGAAATTTCAAGCTTCTAGCTCTTTTCTGTGCTTGTACAGGTCAGTTTGTGTCGGACCTGTTCGGAAACCACATTGTTGGTTTTCCCACGAGGCGGCTCAAATAAACAACAACGTAATTATCCCTGGAAGTTGCAAATGATTTTTCTATGCTGCGGCCCCATTATCATTGACGTAACGCCCACCAGGCAAAGGACATCACGCTTTGCGACTACCGTGATTGATAACACCTGAGAAGACGTTACGTTTATTTTTTTATCTAGACTCGTTACAATATTTCGTTCCTGGTCAGACATAAAATAGATTAGTTTGTGCAGCCAAAGATTAACTTTGCAAATGTACTATAGATATTTCAGATGTATCATTTTTGACATATAAATGAAACATAAGCGCTGATGAGCCTTTTCGATAGACAGCTGCATGGTGCGTGTGTGGGGGTTTGCGTGATCAAACATAAGATTTTTTCCTGACGCTTCCTGTCTTATTTAACAAAGTGGTATATGGTTTGTTGTTATTGTCCAATTAAATAAAAAGGTCGTTGTAATTTGCTAGACCAATTTATTTAAATCATAAAAAAATTAAAACAATAAGTACGTTGATGTTTAAAGAAAAATAAAGTCGCGGTGCAGAACGTTACATACAGAGAGTACAAAGTGCCCATGTGCACTTGATGTAAGCAATTACATGCTCTTAAAGATATACAATTTATACAAAACAATATAATTCAAGAAACCACATATATACATATTTCAGTTAAGTTCAGATTACTGTCTGACCACCAATAGGGAAATAGCTGCTCATCCGGGCTTATTGTCATTATACATCTCTCATCTTTAGTTTAATCCCACCTGGTTTCACAGACAAACTTCTCCAGCAGAGCAATCGGTATCATAGACTTCGAAAAACATTTTCTAAACTTTACCGCAGAGTTATGAATTAATTTCCAAATTTAATGTTGGGTTAAAGACGCTTTTACGTGAGAGCCTTTCGTAACCAGAATTTCGTATGCAGAACGTTACATACAGAGAGTACAAACATGCTTATACTCCTAAGTCTTGAGATTGTAAAAAATTCAAAATATCTTTATCAACCCGCCGACCATATGATTACTGGAAATTTAAAAATAATTTCGAATTCTAGAATTCGCAAAATTGATTCTAAATGTCCGAAATATAGATTTCCTTCCTACATTAATTTCGACAAATGTAGAGAGGAGATTGCATCTGCAATCGGTAATCGATAGTGTAAACTAGAGGGTGTTGAGGATGGGGCTCTTAAAGAATGGAAAAGAAGTATCTTCACTATTGTGGATAAACGTATAAATCTTTTACCGCCTAAAACCACATTTGAAGCAGGGTATCCAAGAACTCCATAGAATCCAGCAAACAAGGCCGCAAACAGTGTTGTTGTTGTTGTTTGTAGGCTTCACTATATTAAAACCTTAAAAGAAGAGCTTGATTGTACCAGGGCATATCAGGAGGCAGATAGTGATGAAATGTCTTTAGTGGATACTGACTTAAAGTTTTCTGTTTATGACAATGAAGGCCAAGACAAACTTTCTACGATGTATTGGTTACCTAAGCTTCACAGAAGACCGTACAAAGCTAGATTTATTGTTTTCTAGTTCTTGTACTACCACTGAACTTTCTAAATTATTAACTTCCTGTCATACTGCTATCAAATCGCATGTCATACGATACTGTGAGACGGTGTATGAAACTTCAAATAAAAATTGGTTTTGGTCAGTAAACAATTCTGGCGAGGTGCTCAGGAAATTGAAGTGTAGAGGGTTCCGTGCGACCAGCTTGTCCACATACTATTTTTCTACTCTGAATACCACATTGCCACATATAAATCTGATTAAAGAAAAACTACTCGATTCCATAGAGTGGACATTCAAAAGAGCATTAAAACTATGCTTCACTTTATTAGGCCTGTAATGACAGAAAAGTTTTTTCGCTTCCTCTGACCAAAGTCGATATACACTTTGGTCATGTCAGAATGTATACGACGCCTTATCCTATCTCCTGGATAATATTTATATTTTCGGAACAAAATTATACAGAAAAATTGTTGGAATCCCCGATGGGTACAAATTGCGCCCCTCTCATAGCTGATCTATATTTATACTGTTACGAAAGAGATTTCATGGATTCTCTTAACCATGACAATCAAGCTGATGCTATCAAGGCTTTTAATTCGACTTCTAGGTACCTCGATGACCTTTTGAACATGGTCAAACAAATTTATCTCACTGAATTACAGTTGAATAAAGCAAACAACACAGATACCGAGGCCCCTTTTTTAGACTTACATCGTTCTGTTGCAAATGGATTTGTTTTCTCTAAAATTTATGATAATCGCAATGACTTTGATTTTTACATAGTGAAGATGGTGACGTTCCTCGCTGTGCTTCTTATGGTGTATACATTTCGCAACCTATTAGGTTAGAGTCTGCAATCATGTTGCGGACTTCATTGCGCGAAATAAATGTTTAACAGCCAAACTTCTCCAGCAAGGCTATCAGTATCATAAACTTCGCCAAACATTCTCGAAATTTTATCGCAGACACTATAAATTGATTTCCAAATTTAATATTGGGCTAGACCCTTTTACGCGAGGGCCTTTCGGAACCTGAATTTTATGGTGACTTGGTTAACAAATTTAAGAATCTTATAGGAAGGAATGATTTTTTTTCTTTTCAATTCAGAAAAGTCATTACACGATACAGACGAATAGGATATAACTTAAATGTTATGTCTGCATGTCTGCATGCTTGATAACTATGCTGCCTTCTTTAATTGCACACCGACAGGTCGGGCGTCAGACTCTATGATGGCCCCGACATAAAGCTATTCATTTTAGTTGGTTGTGACCGGAGCTTCTTGTCTGTTGCTTGGCCCACCGGGGGTCAACTGGTGTTTTTTTCTTTTGCTCCAGGTTTCAGTAAGTTATTAGGCGCCAGGGGATCTCCATCGTCGGGCAGATAACTGAAGCTGTTGAGTCCTCGTTTTTTATTCATCAGGGTGAATATCATGATTTATTTGTTTGTCCTTGATGATTCATTGACTAATAGAAATGCACCACGAGGACCGAACAACTAACTACATGTAAATGTTGTGAACCATTGCATTTGATGAGGGTGAGGTTAGGCGCCTGTAAAACCGGTTTATGTCCCGTCCCAGTAATTTAATATTACTGATCGTTCCAAGGCGATACTTCTGTTGTGGTTCTTTGGAGTCGATTGTTTTTTTGCTGTTTGAGCCTTATGTACGTTTTCATATTTTCAGTTCAGTTCGGGTAATTGAGTGGCCGCCTTTAGAGGAATAACTGCTCACTCGGTTAGAGGAATAGCTGCTCACTGCCGGGACTCATCGGAGGTAAGATCCCGGCACTTAACCCCCGCTGTTCCCCCCGCTATTCCCTGCCCATTGGAAGCATTGGAAGACAAAAATAAGCATGACGTAACTTAACGTTGAGAGATGTCTTTTAAAACGTTTCAACATTAATGGTTGAAAAATGTGCTTTGCCATCATAAATCGTACATCATTACACTTTTTTAAACATGTGATTGAGACAAAGCAATATTTTAATTATCAATCATGATGAAGTATATTTATAGTCACTTAACTGCACCATACAGCTGTGTTTCAGTTTTGCAGTAGTTTTATATTGCGACGCTACTGCGACTCTACGCTTTTACGCAAGGGCCTTTCGGAACAAGAATTTTAAGGTGACTTGGTTTACAAATTTAAGAAACTTATAGGAAGGACTGATTTTTTCCGGATTTTCAGAAGGTGACTTGGCGCCCAGGGATCTCAATCGTTGGGCAGCTTACTGAATCTGTGAGTCCTCGTTTTTGATTCATCATGGTGGTTTTTGTTATTCGTTTTTGTTTGTCCCTGATGATTCATTGACTAGTTAGAGATTCACCACGAGGGCCGAACAACTAAAGCGTAAAGCATTTCTTAACTGTGAAGGCTTGCAATTGCTTTATATTTGACCAAAAAAAACCTCAAATAACCCTTATGCGTCATCCATTCTTTCAGATTCAATCTTGTTACAAGTCTCTCTCTCTCTCTCTCTCGCTCTCTCTCTCTCTCTCTCTCTCTCTCTCTCTCTCTCTCTCTCTCTTTCTCTCTCTCTCTCTCTCTCTCTCTCTCTCTCTCTCTCTCTCTGTGGGTGGGTGGGCGGATGTGTGTGTGGGGGTGTTGTCAACATTTGCACAAATGTCTCTGCAAAACACAGTCATGAAAAAAAAATGAGGAAACAAGTCACAAAGAAAACATACGACAGGAAAACGTGACTCACAAGAAAATCCTTCTCAATCAAATACATGTAAATAGAAATGGGAAATAATTGAAACATAGAATGGATGTAAACACATCCAACATGAGGAGCATGTTGGCACGGTGGTAGAGTTGCAGGCAATGGGGCCAGATGACGGGGTTTGAAATGTACCGAAACGTACATGCTGTGTCATTTCAAGAAAGTCTCTTTTATCCTCAAATTTAACTGCTTAAGTACCCAGGAAGCACTGTCTTACTCTCAGCATGACTCAACATTGTAAAGTGGGACGTAAAAATCTGAAACCTCAACCTAATAAGCAAAACACAACGTGATTATAATGATACTAATACAATCATAATGCCCATACATAGGAAGTAGATAAAGTAAGAATAGAGGAACCAGGAAACTGCGATACTTTTCTGTGACTTTTTTCCCCAGTCACTTGTTTTCCTACCCAAATCTATTTTACCCGTTTCCGTGACCTTTTTCCTTTGTTTTTTTTTTATCTATATTCGAAAATGTTGTAAAAACATAAAGAATACTTCCTTATACTTACTTTTATAGTTATTAGAAAGACCCACCCCAAATGGGATAATAAGGGTAATTACAGGTTATTCAAATGTGACCCTACCCATGAGAAAACAAACAATTTGGGTTTCCGACCAGGTCTGATACAAAAAAGGGTGTACAGTCACAGAAAAAAGTCAGAAGCTTGAAATTTCGGATTTAAGAAGTAGAGGGATTGTACCTCGGCGGGTGTGGGGGGGGGGGGGTAACTCGGAGGTAATTTTGGTACGGACGTGCCGCCCAATACTTTAAAACATACCCCATTAATATACCTGGTAATCGAAAAAAGGGACCCATTCATATATCATGCCTTCGAAAAAAGTGACCCATTTATATATTTGATTGTACAAAATTTTGACCTATACACAATTATATACAAATATTCGACTTTCTGAGCTGTGTACGTCAGCAAACAAAGTGCTCTTAAACATGGATGTCCGAAAAATTTGGTCATTCATAGACCAAATATGGAAAAATAGGGCCATTCATATAATATTTTGACTTGAAAAACGTAACCCATTCATATATCAGGCGAGGCTGAAAAAGGGGGCTATTCGGGCGGCACATCCCTACTACGTCATATATAGGTAGTTACCCCCCCCCCCCCCCGAGGATTGTACAATCCGTGCCGCGAAAACAAAGGCGCTGATCAGCTGTGCAGTTTCTGCACAGCTGATCTGCGTCCTTCTTTTCGCCTATGCAAATTGTTGGTTTTCTGATGCGGCGGTACATGTGATGAAAAGACACAGACAAAAAACTTGGAAAGAAACAGAGGGCTAGAGTGAAGAAAAATAGAACAATTACGTTTTCAGTTGGTTTGTTTTCAAGGTCGCGGTAACACGGCCTGACCAGTTCTGTCGTGTTCTTAATTTGGAAGAGCCGGAGACTCTCTAAAACGCGAGGATCCCTGTTCGACTAAACGGAAGCAAAAGCTTATGCTTTTCTTTTATTTTAAGAAGACGTAAACCGAACAGAATTCACCGTCTCTCACTTCTAGAAAGACTCTTCTGAAACAAAACGACCGCAGTGATGTTTTGCTAATTCATTCGCAAACACTAGAACGTGATTTTCATCATTACCTTTAGTACTGTCGGTCACTGACCTAGCCTGGCAAAAAGGAAAGTTTTAACCCATTTATGATGTCTGGACTCACCCTTCATTTCATTCTTGACGAATGTACGCGTACATTATTATTAATTTGCTTAGTCCATTTTGATTCTTAAAGGCCGATGATTTTAAAATGACATGTCTTTAAGCAAACAGAATAGGCCCAGATGGAACGCCACATTTTGCACTGTCATATCTTGGCTTATACTATTTGCCCTTGTCCAACAAAGAGACATTTAACTGAAAGATGTTATGTTACATTCTTTCAATTGAAGACGCAATTCCGACCAATATTCAAGGCTCGCATTAGGTTTGTTGTTACATGTATTTAAGAGCATGGTCACTACGAATGAATACATGTTCTACTTTTATTTCAAGAAACATCAAGAAACAGAAATAATTCTACTATAATAATAAATCTGCTGTAGACAGCATGCAATCCATTGTTGCATTTAATTGCACGACAAAGTTGCTAGACCGTTCTTCTTTGTCCTGAAAACACCATCTCGCACCCCCTAAAATAGAATTTGCAAGATATATTAGCAATGCCATAGGCAAAAAGTGGTTGTTCTGAATACACTACTGAGAATCACGTGGTATTGTATACATACAAACCGATAAGTGATCGGTGACACACATTGCAATTGAGATCGACGTTGAGGTTAGATTTTCGAGTTTTCTTCTATAGCGTTTACTCTATTGACTAACAGTAGGTGCAGGCAATGCAAAAATTGAACATTTATTGAAAGAAAGTAACATAAGAAATCCCGGTTATTTCGTTTTCGCAAACACTTCAATGTTATTGTGATGGAAGTACTACAGGTTCATTTTTCTGAAGTGCGAAAACGACGTAACCTGGATTCCTAATCTTACTGTCATTCAATAAATGTTCTGCACTGCCTGCACATATCTATCAGTCAACAGAGGAAACTCACAAATATCTCACCTCAACTCCGGTATCAATCATATCGCAATATGCATCACCCATTCCGCACCACGTCATTCTCAGCTGAGTATTATACGAAAGCTCATTAAATATAGTATGTTAAATGTATACCCCTTACATCCTATTTTCATACAGTAAAATATATGAAACTGAAAATTGTTGTTCATTTCATAAACATGTTTTCAAAATGAACTTATAGCTATTTTGGAAATAAAGACTCACGTGTGTATGAGGACAATGGAACGGCTCAAACAAATGCCAGTTAGTCTGCTTACAACCAACAGGTTCAATCTATAAGTGAAACGTAATTCAGTCTTACATTAAGCTTCCTTGACTTCATGTGAGCATTTAAACAAGAAGCTAGAGTTTTGTTTTCTGGTGTGCTATCTGTAATGGTAACACCATACTAAGCAATTAAAACATGTTCCAAATAAAGTCCATACTATCTCCCTTTGATTGTTTTTACTTCTTCCAAACCTTTGTATTTTATTTATAGTAGACACTCTATCTCTTTTTACTGCCATGCGGCTTCACGGACATTCTAGACAGGCTAGCGCAGCGTCTGTTAGTATCAGACAGAAAAAAGCGGATTATAGTACGAAGGTTAAAAAGTGTAAAAAGTGAAAAATAAAAAAGGTACAATTAGGCAACGATCAGGAAAAGGCGCAACCAGAAAGAGATTTCCACTCCAAAAACCGAGGTGGGAAAAAACCTAAATTAACAATCAGGTACTTATACCATGAAAACATATTATAAGCCGAATGAGCCGTTTTTTTTTCAAATAGGTGGCCATTCAGTTACCTAAACTTAACTAAAAATATGAAAACATATATAAGATGCAAATATCAAAACAATTTAACGCCAAAACATAAAGCAAAAAGAACCACCATAGAAGTATCGCCTTGGAACCATCAGTAATATAAAATTACTGGCGGGCTAAAACGATTTTACAGGTACATAAACTCACCCTCAGCTTCTGCAGTGGCTCACAAAATTAAGTTATATAGTTGTTCGGTCCTCGTGGTGAATCTAACTAGTCAATGAATCATCAAGGACAAACAAATAGATCACCATGATAACTACCATGATGAATCTAAAACGAGGACTCACAGATTCAGTAAGCTGTCCGACGATGGAGAACCCTGGGCGCAAAATAACTTACCATTTTCATGATATGCTGAAAACCAAAAGTCGTTCACCACCGTTTTTGGTATTTTTAATATTATCTAGAATCTAACATTATTTTTGGTTAATTCCGATATCAAATCATTTTTTGAATTCGCAGCAAATTTAAAAGTCTTGATGACAATTCAAAATATTGGTGAAAAAATGTGTAAAATTATAGCATTTGTTTTGGAAATAATGATTACATGTACCAATGAAAATTATAACTAATTTTGATTGTACATGTGATCTGTATTATATCTGTATCAGAAAGACAACTGATTTTCAGTCTCTCTCTCTCTCTCTCTCTCTCTCTCTCTCTCTCTCTCTCTCCTCTCTCTCTCTCTCTCTCTCTCTCTCTCTCTCTCTCTCTCTCATGTACGAACCATGTTATTCCAGAGAGATTTTGCTGCAGCATAAGTTCCTCTGGCGCTGAAGTGGAAGCAGTCGGGGGCGAAAAATGACATGTCATATGATCCATCCTGAAACAAAAATGATGATGATGATGATGATGATGATGATGATGATGATGATGATGATGATGATTAAGATTGTATTGTACCATAACAAGTAATCCTGAAAATACGTGTTTTTGTTGTTGGTTTTTTTTGTAGTATTATTGACTTCTGACAGATTCTTATATTTCATGAGAACCAAAATACTTGACCGTTTCTCACGGTAGTAGCAGACCACCTTGGAATATCATTATATGCATGTTGCCTCTTAAATACTTGGAGAGCTCATTCTGATTTTAGACGCCTTAGTGAATAGATGTTTTCTTGTCAATAAATATATACATGTGATTCTATTGTTCCTGTTTCATTGAACCCAATTATTTATTATTAACTAATATTACATTTTTTTTTCCAAAATATAGTTGATCGATTTGGACAAGAAATGTGAAGCCTAGACTGACGAATATTGTGTACATATTTTAAAATCTGAAACTATCTTAAGCTCAGTGTGAATAACATTAACATCAAGCGCCTGTAACCGACATCTTCCGTCATAGATTAAACAGCAGTCACACATTAGCGTATAAGTGAAACGCGCGCCGGGCGTGTTGAAAAGATACAAATTTCAACATACGCCAGACGCACGTCGGAGACACTTCCAAGGCGCGTTAAGCGCGCACTGGGTACGCTTGGTGTACGTCCGGCGCGCGTCGCTAAAAGTCGGCGCGCTTTTCATGCGCGTTTGGGTTAAATAAAATTTTAAACATGCTTAAAAATTTTCTAGAAGTTGGGCGTGTGTCGGGCGTGTGACCTACACGCTACAAGTACGTTCCACGCACGTTACAGGCGCGTTGAATACGTTTCGAACACGCCCAGAACACGCCGAGCACATGTTTCAAGCACGTCGTAGACGCTACGTGCGCGTTTCGATTTTAACCGGATGCTGGTTTGGGCGAGTGTGGAACGCGCCTGTAACGTGTGCCAAGCGTGCTTGGAGCGCGCACGAAACGCATACAGCGCGTCTGTAGCGCGTGCCTAGCGTGTCTGGGACGTACGACAAACGTACTCCAAAACTTTGAGATTTTTTATACGTCCGGCACACGCCCCAGTCTCGCGCTAATGTGTGACTGCAAAAGCGAGTTAAAGGAACAAATCAATTTTATACGTCCAAAATCTTCAGCGTGTTGAGATTTTTCATACGCCCGGCGCGCGTTTGGGTTATATGCTACTGTGTGACTGCTGTTTTAGTTAAGCAACCTGAACATGCACTATTAAGCAAGGTAAAGACGAGCAAAGTTTATTAGCAAAAAAAACAACAACAAAAAAAAAAAAAAAAAACACGGCATGCAGTCGATGTTGTTATCGATGAAATTCAAAATGCATCGGAAATCTCATGTAAAGTGAAGAAATTGATTGCATAGCGTGTGATCTTTGGCAGAGAAACTTTGTTCGCATGGAAACACCTATAGACCTACTCCATTACAAATCAGTAGCCTGTTACATGGGGCTATGGATACAGATATCACCAAACGAGGACACCCCTTTTATAATATCAATGGAAAACTTACAGAATTCCTTGCGGGTTCTGTATGCTGAAAGAATGGTTGAAGTACCACGGTAAAGTCATCATCAGTGTCGTAGCGACCACTGTTCACCAGGTCTTCCAGCTGGCGTTGGTATTCCAGTGACATTTGGGACAGGCTAGCTGATTGGGTCTTACAGTCACAAACGAACCTTCAATTAAATTTGCTTAAATCGATACATGTACTCGTATGTACGAGGATGATCCAATAATGATTGAGACTTTTCTCCTCTTTTATAACCCCTTTTGACTGGCTCAAATTAACTACTTTCGTTTACGAGATACACATTTGATCTCTCTACGGAGCATGTTTTATCAAATTTGGTGAACAACTTTGGTTGCTATGGTTATTTATGAACGTCTCATGCATTGCCTGTGGCCACCATCGGCCCTTTGAACAAACATAATCTTAATAAATCTAGCTATGTCACAAATTTTAAAAATGGTATCTTATAATAATTGAGTATTGTCTGTGTTAACATTCATCTCTGAAATATTTTGCTTCAGTCGATTCGAGTGTTGCGATAGTGATCGAAGGGTGGTTGCCTAGCAACCATTTTCCTCTATGAATTCTGGCTTATAGCATTTTCTAAATTTTATTGTTGCTAGGCAACATGAAACGAAAGTGACCAGTGTTCCTTTTGAAATAATTTTTATATATTTACTCCATAATTGATCATTTCAATGTTTAAAACAATTCATTGTGTCATGTATACTCAAGTTATAAGATATTTCTTACCCCCACCCCCAAAAATCACTGAATGTTTTCGCAACTAAAACCCAACTTTTCTCGCAAAAATGCTCAGCCTGGTTGAATCATGAGCTGTATGTCAGCGATATTTGCAAAGCATAAAGCTAGTTATGAACGCTATAAATAACTATGTGCCATAATTGGAAATTTTATCACCAGTTGCCATGGCAACCCATTTTATATGCATATGTACCATGTGGCCAAGGACATTTGACAAACATTCTCTCGTTGCTAAGCAACAGAAGGTTGTTGTCTACATGTTGATTTTCACCAGTGTATCGTTTGCACATTACATTGAGCAATGTTAACAAGATATTCATAATAAGCTAAGTCTATTTACTAAGGAATTATTCAAAAAGTCTCAATCATTATTGGATCATCCTCGTACCACCAAAAAAATAAAAATTCATATAAATGCTATTGTGGACTAGCCAAAGAACCTAACCGTTTATATTCAACCTTAAGTCAATAAATGGTTTGCTTTAAGAATCGCAAACATATTTTCTGACATATTGTGGTGCCTTGAAGTTGGATAGCTATACTGAAAGGAATTAGAAACTTAAGTTTTCATCATTACTTATTGTTTACTTATTTTCAAATCAATTTAAAATATAACCAGTTGGTATATTGTGATTGTGACAGTGTGTAATTTTTGCTTCACATTTTGCATTTTAAAAATTGCATTTCGTCAAACAAAATAGAGTTACGTCATTCAGACGTTTTCACCCAAATTCGCATGCAAGACCATGATTAGAGCCGGTTTCGCTGATGTAAGATGCTGAGCGTCTGTGATCAAGGTTGTTTGAATACTCTCACAACATTGATAATTTGAGATTTTATCCTGTAAAACGTAACGTTTAGGTTTAACGTCAAACATGCAAGTGCATTTTCGACATTTTCTAACGCTGGGAAAAGGTTTTGATTGAATTTCATGTTTATGGTAACTCAAAAGAAGCATTTGTCTTATCGGCATTGCGATTCTAAATCTGTTTCCGGTGTTTTAACCGTTTATCTTTTAATTGAGAGCGTCACGTCAACGTTGGGAAATGTTTTGGCATACAGAGATTTCATTAGATAACAAAGGATATACATTTACCCATTAATCAAATGATTATTTGAATTCTTTTCTTTTTATCGGAAAGCACGAATCGCCTATCTTTAAAACGTCACGTCACACACAGCTGAGTGGACGTTTACGTTTATGCAAAACTGCTTGTAATACAAAACTCGATACCGTAACACCAATTTTAAAACCAAAACCAAGAATAATTCGGCAAAAAACGTAAAAGAACCAAAACAAATTGGCTACGGTGATGACGCCAGTTTTAAAACGCCGGAGGAATTTTTCGACGCATGAGGTTATCTGTGGACAACTTTTTTCTAGGGCAGTGGACTGAGACAAATTATACAGATTTAGTGCTCTTTGATGCATCATACACCAAATGCTTAGATTTGATGAATTAGCTTGAACACTCTGATTTCGACCATTGCATCAAAAAATTGACCGTAGACAGTCCTCTAAGCATTTTTTTTTTCATTTTTGACGCACCAAATTACAGCAGACACGTCACGCTATGGAAAATTTATAGCAAAAAACAAAATGCTTTTATTGTTTAAACGCAGGAACTTCCAAAAAACAAGACTTAAGTTTCTATTTCCTTTCAGTATATAATGTGAAGAGAGCAAAATCTCACATGCCTGCCAGCCTTATAAAAATATGCAATCCGCAAAAACTTTTTTGTTAGTATTGTTGACGAGCATTGGCTCATAAAATGATGCGGATATATATTAAATTGACTAGCTTCTAAATTAAGGCCAGAGAAAATAATTTTGACGCTTGCATGTAAACTAGTGCTTGAACCTTTGTGGAGTTAAGTTATATATATATACCCACTCAAAATTTGATAAGCATCAAAAGTTCATTTTTGATTACATGACATATTGGTAATCTTACACACGGAATTTTGTTACAGATATATAGCAGCACCATCACCGTGCAAATATTCCATCCTTTTTTCGCGTTGTCTGCGAGCCCTTATCGCAGACTTGCAGGAACAATGGAAACCCCCTGAAACTGAAGTTGTCACTTCTGCCTACCCTATCCAATTCTGTCATTCATCCCCTCTTACTGGTTCATTCAAGTGCAAAACTGTTTTGATAATCGAAATGTCGATACTTTTATGTCTAAAATGCACTTTTGGAATTTTTCAGAAATCTGTGATTTTTGGTTAAAAACACGATTTTTTACCAAAAAAAAAAAAAAAATTTCGCTTAAAATGTTGTCCTTTGCATGGCGAGCATGAAACTGAAAACCGTTTTTGAATACGCACTCTGGTTAGCTCAAACCAGCGTTTGTAAAATTTATTGTCAGATGTTTTAATCACATAATGCAAATTTCCATTAAGAAAACGTTCAGTCCAATGACAAATGTTTTAAAACGCTATAAAATGTAAACCAATGCCCGTAGCTCAAATCGGTTTTCTGTTCCATACTCGCTGCCTAAAGGGCAACGTTTTAAGCGAAAAAAATTTTTTTGGTAAAAAATCGTGTTTTTAACCAAAAATCACAGATTTTTGAAATTTTCCAAAAGTACATTTTAGACACAAAAGTATCGACATTTCGATTATCAAAACAGTTTTGCAGTTGAATGAACCAGTAAGAAGGGGTAAATGGCAGAATTAGATAGGGTAGGCAACAATCAATGAACAATGGCAACTTTGATTTCAGGGGGTTTCCATCGTTTCTGCAAGTCTGCGAAAAACGCTCGCAGGCAACGCGAAAAAAAGATGGAATGTTTGCACAGTGATGGTTCTGCTTCATATCTATAGCAAAAATTCGGATGTTAGATTACAAGTATGTCCTGTGAACAAAAATAAAGTTTTGATGCTTATCAAACTTTGAGTATATATTAGGTACACTCACAGACTGTGGAATGTGAGACCTAGATTCTGGTAGTTGTGCATTTGTACTCAGAAACACAAAGGCAGCGACATTTTTAAAATTATAGAACAAAATGATGCATTTCATATTTCATTCAACATATGAAAAAAATGCGACTTAACAGTGTTTCTGAGTGGATGCTTTGTACTGGTGCGACTGGCAATGAGAATGAGAATCTACTGTAGCAATTATTTTCTTGGCCTGCTAATTTCGCAAACTTACGTTGTTACAAGACTGCAAATAAAATTTTTGGTGGAGACTATAGCCAAGGGCGCGATATCGAAGATCTGGACAAGGTTTACAAACGCTTTTGGTACGTTTGCTTTCAATTTATCCAGTGCTGTCTGTATATTGCGTCTGTAATTTGCAGCGCTGTACGTTGTCTATAATATAGGGAAATCAAAACAAACCATCTGAGCCGTGACGCCAGAAAACCGGTCTTCGGGGTTTCCAACAAGGTCCGACATAAACCGGCCTGTAGCTAAAATCTTGAAATTTTAAGCAGTGGTAGAAAAGGAATTGTACTATCCGTGTAGCGAAAACAAAGACGCTGATTAGTGCGAAGCTGATCTGCGCCTTTGTTTTCGCATATGCAAAAATCTGATTTTCTCATAACGCGGCTTATCTGATAAAGCATTAATGACACAACGAGTACGCGCGATACACGTTAATTTATCCAAATTTATAGGTTGTTCAGATAATGCAGATTTATGTTATGTAAGAATGGAATGGCAGTGAATTTATACAACATGGCTGCAAGAAAGGCTGTCAGTATGCCTCTCGCAAACGTTTCTGAAGCTAGTCATCAATACCTAAAGATAATGAAGATTGGAAAAATGCCTTTTCCGCATTTTAATCATTAATGCACATGCTCTAGCACTAGAAGATTAAGAAAATCTAACTATTGCAATACTGATCCTTTGGCCCCTAAATTCAAATAACACATAATTTGTCTGATGGTGCAAGCGTGGTAAAAATCTTAATAAAATTGGACAATAGCTACTAAGTATTTCAGCACTAATGCCCAACTGCTGACAGAATGACGGACATGCTGAAAAAGGTCTTCCCCAAAAGCTTCGTTTTGCTTGGAACGGGTTACAAATAAATGTAAAATTTAAAACGACTTTGGTGTCATACGGGGGTGTTCTTTAATTCTTGTCATCGACTCGTTTTCTCCTAAACCAGCATCTATACAAGAATAAAATTACTATATAGTTAGAAATAGGTTATTTCGATATTGAAATCGCCCATCTTTTTTAAGATGATACAATTAATCATTGCAAACTGATTCTTTAAATATGGGCACCTTTATGACACTGCATACATGTGCTTCAGTCAGCCGGATTGTCCTGACAGACAGTATAATGTTTGAATTAAAATAGTTGGAAGAACGACTACATACTTGCGGAGTCCTCATTACCTTGCTAACACACAGGCGAAATGTTATTTTGCTAAAACAGAAATTGCAATCTTTACGAGAACTGTAAACATAGCACTACGCCTGTTTTTGTTATGAATTGTAAAATGAAAGAACGTCGGTATATAAGTTTCAGCACCTCATAATTTCATTCCCATTTATGACTGATCCAAACTGTTAATGCTACTTTGTGTCAGATCTTTGCTAAATCCATTGATACAAGTTTTGGATTGTTTATCCACTAAAACCATAATTTATAAGTTGTAACATTTTGAAAAATATCACAAAATTCCTTTGAAAAAGGTGTCCATACCTAAATTTAATCATGTGCTTATACCAATACAACTTCCAAAAATCTGTTTACTTGATATGTTTAAGAAGCGTTTTAGTAGACGGTTTCTATAACGATTGAGACGAACAGCTTCACCTTAAACCTGACGTAAATGTTAAATAAATTAAGATAACCATAAATTTGATATATTCACCATACAATCCAATTAAAGAATTTGAAAATATTGAAAGACGTAGCCTGTTCATTGATTTTAAATGGCATATATTCAAATTATAATGACTTCACAAAGCAGGGACAGTAATTCTATAAAGTAAAGGTGGATACATTCTACAAAAGTTTTTTTTGATGCTCATATGAATGGCAAGTTTATGTGTAAAATAAAAGTGGGCATGTATATACTGTTGCGAATGTTATAGCATTTCTTTACATGTGATCGAAATTACATACTCTAAATTAATTGGAAAACAACACAGGGTCATTACTGTACCCTGTTTTAGAATGCGATTACTATAGGATCGTGCATCAGACAACAATCATTTTGATACCAATCTGATCAGTACAGATTAAGCTTTCACCACTGATAAACAGCATTCTCATTGCTTGTTTATGGGAAAAGTAGTCGAGCAAATGACAAGTATTAAAGAACAACCCTCGTACTATCATTAGGAATTCGTGCAATCTGGATCACATCAGACTGAACAAAAAGAGTCGGACCTACTCTACGTTATGGGCTGGGCTTACCCTGTCATTGCAGTGACCACAAAGGTCATTTCCACCAATGAACATTGTGATAAGTTTCCAGTCATTGTCCATGTCGACGTCCGTTCTTGATCGCAGGCGACTGATAAGTTCGTCGGCTTGCCCTGGCAAATCTCTGAAAGCAGCAAACCACATGTACAGGTCAGCTTGGAAATCCTGACTATGTTGATGCTAAATATAACGGATTGGGTTAAGTTTGGGGTTTACATAATGAGGTCACCATTGTATTATATTAAGTGGTATGATTATGTACATTGTACATGCATATTTAATAAATGTTTTGTATTTGCAGTGTATTATGTCTAGTTTCGAAATTACATGTATAATGTTGAATAACTACGTATACTATACGCACGTGTGCGTGCGTGCCGAAGGCTGAAAAAACTTGCCGACCTAGTCATAAAGTTTTATACATTCATTTCTTACAAGTTTAGATTATTGCTGACAACACAAAGTGTTACTGCAGGTTAAGGGTAAGGTCGTTGTTGATATTTTTGCAGATACTTGAATAATACATACGGTGCCACTGCTCCAGCGACTGCAACATTTAGCTGAGAACATCCCAAATTGCTTGTGTCACACTGTCCAACCGAGGCACCTTTAATGCCCTTGTTAAACATCCGCAGAAAATCTAAAAATCGACAAAAACACCAGTTTTGTGTCGGTAAGAGTGAACATGTAGCATTACGTATATGGGATGTACAGCACACCCAACGTACGTTGGGCTTTCACACTGTGTGCAAAAGTTACAAAAGGGATTATCAAACAGAGAAGTGTACTTCGGCGAGGCGGTTCTAACGTGTACCTACAATATTTGTTTTGAGAGCAAATGTTTAAAAACATTTCAATTTTTGCTACTGAAAAAATCTCTGTATATTGCATGGGCAAGTTTTCGTAATGTATAGCATCAACTCACTTGGAAGAGTTTCCACCCCTTGCGCAAGGTCCTTGTCGCCTCCAATACTGTAAAATATAATTATGTTAAATGCAGTTGTATAGAAAACACGTAGCAAAGAACTTCGCCAGCGCAGCAAGACGTACACATGTGCAACGGAATATGCAAACTACCAGAACCGTATTTAAAAAAAAAGTAGATGCATGTTAACGCATTGAAAGCCCGTTAACATTCCGTTGGATATGTAGACCTATTGTTGCGCTGACAAAGTTCTTTAACTTGACAAAATCAGGAATCCAGAATACTTGCGACATTTTGGGGAATACGTTCCATTTTGTTTAATTTACCATTACATGTATGTCTTACTACGTATTGGAATTGCTTGTAGATCGTCTGGGACTTTGAAAAATACTTGATTTGATTTAGTCAAAATATCCTGTAAGTTAGTTGGTTTATTTATATTGTAGCATTCCGTTAGTCATGACATTATAATATTGGGTAGAAGTCCAATAAAATAGGCCAGAGGCAACACCCCGACATTGCTTTTAACTGAGACATAAAGTAATATATCAAACAAACAGGTTTACCTCCAGGCTCGTCCCCTGTATTCTGTCAAGCAATCGAAAATATTACTGCCAAGAATTCCATTCCCTGCCTGTCCATACAAAAGAGAAGCAAGAGGAAATATGTCGAATTCATGTTCTTGATAGAGTCAACAAGTTTAGTTTAAACATATTTTATTCAGATAAACAAAACATATCAATACACATGGTAAGACAATTTCATGATGAAAAGGATTAGAACGAAAGCGAGGCTTATATAGTTCATCTCCTTGACAGACGTAAGTTGTATTGCATTGGCGGATAGGTACATGATTATTTGGTATCTGATTGATCTTTGAAATATGAATTCAATATGCAAAAAGGGAAAAAATAACAATGCATGTAATCGTGAAACAGAGATAATAAAACAAAAAGGTCACAAGTGTAAAAAAATGTATATACACGTCCATACTGCAAATCAGAATTTTCTTAATAATAATCGGATGGAAAGACAGGGAATAAGGGAGGGAGTATGGTCACAAGGCGTTCAGTACAGCATATGTAAGATTTTGACGTCGCATAAAATTCATTTGCGAATATTAAAAGCGTTGGGAATCAATAATAAAATCGTGAACGTGCTTAAAAATTTGTTCATTTATATCGTTGCTAAGAGATGGATTACCTTGTAATAAAGTAATTACCGTTGGTGTGCAATAATTCGCAACTGAATTCAAAAGAACTACCCGTTGTCGGTTATACAAGTCGCAATGAAAAAAATAGTGTTGCGCGTTTTCAAGACTACCACAACGGCACATTGGTGAGTCAGAAATGTTTCTAACGAATAGATCAAAATTTAAGGAACTGCAGCCTGTGCGTAATCGTGTATGTAGTATCTGTGCTTTACGTTTTCCATAATAGTAGTATCGTGGAACTGAGTGTTTGTCCTTTTTCAAAAACCATTTGAATGAGTTTAATGACGTTAATTGACTGTTGAGGGAAGGAAGGAATCATAGTAAACCTTTGAACTAGTTCTTACATTACGGATATCTTGTGCATTTCTAAGGTTATATCTAGATATGGCTTCTACTTGCTGTGGTATCAATGAAGAGAGATAATTCGGAGTGAGGTTGTTATGCATTTTATAAAATAAAGTTAGTTTATGGTCGTCGCGTCTTTTTTGAAGTTTGTCCCAACAAGTTTCTTTATAAAGATTAGTGAGAGAAATTTTAATTTGGTAGTACCAGTAACTATTCTAGCTGCTTCTAATTGGATTTTTTCTAAGTCATTTTTTTCGTATTCTGAACAGTTATCCCAAATAACGTCTGCATATTCTAACAGTGGCCGTATAAATGCAAACAAGTTGAGAAGAGAGCATAGCTTACATCTTGCATTTTGCTTGATTCCAGTCGAGTACTTACTTTTCTTATTTTCAATACACGTAGCTGATACTAGTACATCTGGCATGTCAATCTTAACATAAACAAAACTTGACAAGGTTTAAAAGCATGCCACAAATGCCCTGTGCGTTTGTCCGTGTTGTTCATTATCAGAAACGAAAGCATGTCCGTGAAATGTATGCCTTCTTATACCCACGATCTATGTTTTGAAAATATATAAATGAAAATTTTCAATTTATACAGCGCAAAAAGGGTGCATATTTCACAGGCCAGTTTTCTTGGCGATACTTACCGTCAATGAGTCGCCCATAGCCGCAATGACTGAGATTTGTTCTGGCCTTAGAGCATGCACTGTATCAAAGATAAAATGTTTTAAGAAACTAGTAATTTCAGAAACTAGTAACAGGGTAGCAAATGAGAATATCTGACATTTTCCAGAATAGAATAGAATAGAATAGAATAGAATAATTTTATTCCACCAATCATGGGCCATCTCTGGCATTTTAACAACAAGTACAACAAAATAAAATGCATTAGGCAATGATGAAACGGAAAACAGAATGCATATATGACAAGTGAATAAACAACAATGGATTACAAAAAATTGAAAAACCTTTGGTGATTTCAACATACTAAACCTTCTCTTAACTTAAAACAGTCGTAAATATATTTAGATAATAGATTAATGATATCAACAGATTCATTATTCATTAACCATATGAGTTGGGCGTCATGTGATAAGTTAGAAAAGTTCTTGCATAATCTAATTATCTTTTCAATAAATATATGACGTAAAGTATTATAAGAACTGCAATAAAACAACATATGTTTTTCATCCTCAACCGCCCCTGATTTTCCAGATCAAAATCATCTAGTGACAGGTTTGAGGTTGTGAGGTTGTGAAATTGATTTAAGACCCTCCCTATCAAATCTACTGATAGTTTCAGACGGAGCGGTCGTTTTGATGAGGTTCGTTAGATGTCATCGTGCTGTGGTTTTCAAGTACAGATTATATTCTTCGTAGTTGTTTTTTACATGGGATGTCCCATTCTGGGAAATATCTGGTCCTTCGGTTTACCAGACTCGAATGTGTTACTTTCTGATTTGTACTCTTAAAGTTTTGTTTCTTCATGTTGTTTTTCTTATTTGGCTTTTTTTTTTCATAAGGTTATCAGAAAAAAAATAACTGTTGCTTGTGTAAGTTTTCTTCTTGGTTTCATATCCCATTGCCTTGCTATTACTTCTATTAATATATCGTCAAACCATACTTTAAGCTGGAACTCTGTGTCAGAGTAACTGGTGAAAAATCCAAACTGAGTCGTAAGAAATTGGATGAACAAATATTGAAGAGCCATAGTTTTATACCGCTTGTTGGAGCCAGAAAGTTGCCGTGGTAATTATCCCCACAGGTGAAGGCTGATCGTCGGTGCCTGGTCTCGTTCAAAAATGTCTCCTAGAATGAGAAGAGGTCATAAGAAAATATAAAGGAGTTTTATTAAACTGAATTGTCCATAAATATTGCTTACATACACTTTTCTTGCTTTTCTTGCAAAACTACGACACGTTTATAGGCTAAATGCCAAGTGAACCAGCTTGTCGCTATGAATAGCATGGACACTCACTTTATATATACTTGCCGCTATTGTTTTTTTTTTTTTAAATCATCACCGTTTATCTCTCAAACAACAACAACATAATAATACTAATACTACTAATAATCATCATCATCATCATCATCATCATCATCATCATCATCATCATCATCATCATCATCATCATCATCATCATCATCATCAATAACAACAACAACATCAACGAAGACGACGACGACAAAGACCACGATGATGATGATGATGATGATGATGATGATGATGATGATGATGATACACATGTAACTGTGAGATAATAACATGATAGACTTCGGGCAGCTTATTGAATCTGTTGAGTCCTCGTATTTTTTATTCATCAGTGTGGTTATCATGATTAATTCGTTTGTCCTTGATGATTCATTGACTAGTTAGAGATTCACCACGAGGACCGAACAACTAAATAAATGTTCGGAACCACTGCAGAAGATTAGGGTGAGGTAAGGCGCCTCTAAAACCGGTTTAATCCCCCCCCCCAGTAATTTCATATTACTGATCGTTCCAAGGCGATACTTCTGTGGTGGTTCTAATTGTTTTGTGTTTTGGAGTCGATTTTTTTGCTGTTTGAGCCTTATGTACGTTTTCATATTTTTAGTTAAGTTCGGATAACTGAGTGGCCTCCTTTTGGGGAATAGCTGTTCACTCAGCTTTTGGTATAAGTACCTAAGTGTCATTTTAGTTTTTTTTCCCACCCCTCGGTTTGTGGAGTGGGAATTTCTTTCTGATTGCGCCATTTCCTGATCATTACCTACTTGTACCTTCTGAAAATTGCTGGCGGTTGACCTCGATAACTTGAACCAAAATCTACTGACCCTATTTAGAAGCGTATAAATGGAATAGCACATTGTTCATTATAAGAAAATGGCAAAACTCTTCCATTGACAATAAAACTAATGATGATTTCCGGGCGAAAGCAATGGAAAATGTGAAGGCTGAGACACACTGCACTGAACAGGAGAGTTGGAACAGGAAGTCATCAATTACGGTTAGTTGGTTATCAATGATAAGGTATTAGGTCAGGCCAAGGAATGGGGACAAGGTAAAGCCGAGTCAGATATGACTATGTCTATGTTCTTAACTGAATTTTTTTTTCATCGAAATTTAGTGTTGTTCTGCATTATTCGATAAAAAGTCCCCAAAATAATACTGACAGACGCAAATTATATTGCGAATTCGATTACGCAAAATGTCTAGTCCATTGAATGTTTTAGTAAAATATATGAGGACTGCTTTGATCACTGAACAAATCAAAAAGCAGTCACGTAAATATTTTCCTTTATTTGTTTATATTTTCATTTAACCCATATTTGAAGAATGGATTTTCCCATCACTATCATTTGGGTGAGTCCACTTTCATTTTAGGGACATCAGGAGTCATTTTTAAATTTTATTCAATTTTTCGATGAAAATTCTCTAAGAAAACAGAATAGCCCCAGATAGGACGCCGCGTTCTGCGGCGTCACATCTGATGCTATTCTGTTTGCCTTTGTCCCATAAAAGGGACGCCAGGCTTAAATGAGTTAAGGTCACTAATGAGAAAGTAGAGCCTGCTGTTTGCTCTCATGAATAGACTTAATACGCCAAAATAATGTTTTTGTTTCTGATTTCTACATGTATTATTAAAATATTATTGATGGGTGCAAGTAAATCCAAGAGGCAATTCAGATATTTTGCAAAGACTGGCGTTCTATTAATAGGACAAATACACACAGTATATGCCAAAATATGACGCCACAGAATGCGGCATCCCATCATCGGGCTATTGGGTTTGTGTAATGGAATTTCATCGAAAAATGAAATAATGTTACTCTTGATTTCCCCGAAAGTGGACTCACCCAATAGCCAAAGAACGGGGCTATTCGAAGCAAAAGTTGATGATATTACCTCCATCTGTTGATGTTTTCGTAGATGTTCATTGTACAGCCTGAGCAATGTTTCATTTCGGCTGATATACTCTATCGCTGCCTTGATTCTTTCCTCATATTTGTTGAGTCGTCGAGCCTCTGGAAATACAAGATGCATCAGCAAAAGCGCACATTTCGTCGTGGAGTAAATACCAGGGCCCAGTTGTTCGAAATTAACAATATCGTTAGTTAACGATTTGTTAAAATTTCAAACTTGAATATTACAAATACACTGTTATTTTTTGTTGATAAAATGTGAGAATCCTTTGCAATGCAATGAGGTCTAAACGATGACGTTAAGCTAACGAAGCTTACACGGACACAAACACGCACGAAAATCTCGCTTTTATATAGACCGACTAGGCTAAAAAAAAAGACCAAACGGGCTAAAAAAGCCCGAATTTGACTTCCCCGCAACCTGACTGGTCCCTGCTTGCCTTTGTTTCAAACACGGATCCATTAAACATTACTTTGCGTTCAACGAATGCCTTCATTTTGGCTTATCTGGATTGATCGCGATCAATTGTTAAAACTAGTACATCGGCCAGCTTCATATGCAAATTACATGTAACAATATAAACTGAGAAAAAATAATTTTTCAATGGACATTATTATTGAATCAGAGCTATTTAAAATTATGTTAAATTTGATTGACAAAGATACATCTCTAGTAGCGAGTAAACAACGGACTTGACATGGCTTGCACTTAAGACATAACATCGTCTCTAACTTTTAAATTGTGCTCATTTGCTTAGAATCGCGAAACAAGTCAACGGAGTTTTCACACATTACAGCTTGCAAAATTCTTTAATTTCTTTTTAAAAGTATATATAGTTAATTCCTTTCTCTAAAAACTATTCTGGCATAAAATGCATACATTTGATGATTCGTTATTTATTCATATTCACGAAACATCTTTATTTTTCATATGTTTTTATCAGATAGACAGACAGACATACTTTATTCTCTTAAAGTCAAATAAATGACATACATGTATCAAGGAATTACAACATAAACATGTATACAAATGGTAGCAGAGGTGGCAATGTACATAACACATTTGCGCTCAAAAATCTATGTAAAAAATGGCTATAGCAATGTTAATGTGGTAGCATCATGTTACCTCTGCAAACATACTGGTATTTCAAAGTCACTGCTAAGTGGATATTGTTGATATACTGTAGATGTTTCCCTACACCAAATTGTTTGCATAGGGGTAAAGGTTGTTACAATAACAAGTTAAATAAAGAAACCGTCTATCAAAACAAATCATATTACCTGAGAAGGCCACAAGTAAGCATAGACATACAAGCACTTTGATCATCATAGCTGTCCGACTAACTGAGACGCGCCCGACTGACTTAATTGTTCAGATCTTCTAGTGATAAGATCAAGACCTGACCTTTCATGGGGACAAACATGACTCTGCCACACTAAATACTCCTTGCCAAAAGTTAAGTAAAACTTGTATGTTTTATAAATCCCCATTATTTATTTGTCGGTTTGTCTTTTCCAGAAATTTCAGTGTTAAATGTTAGACCGTCAGTCTATATCTCAATATCGTTCAAACATTTTCATCTTTTTCATGTGGTGGATTTATTCAATCATAGCATACATGACATGCAGATTTAACAATTTTAAAATGCTGTTTATTCATGAATAGTGCATTAGAAAACTTACCCACTTTTCTCAATCTGTTCTAAATCTGTTAGGCGGAGACTGCTCTCCATCTGCGATTTGCTACGACATGTTTGCATACCATATCCATAAACCTAGTTCAGTAATGTTATATGCAACGGAATTCAGTACGATACATGGCGTTTAGCTTTAACACTATAAAGCTAAAGTGTGTTTCCTAGTGCCTGATTATGGTTATTCGCACATATTTTACAAATGTTTAAGTAGAGATAAATATTTACTTGGCACAATTGAACAGTTAGTTTGTCGCAAAGTGTGCAGCATTTTTTTTTTTTTTTGAAAATCTGTAGACAAATAAAAGAAAGTTAATCCATGATTAAATTTAATGTACAACCGGGTCCTGGTCAAAACAAGTTTTTAATTGTATAGGAATTTCCTCAAAAAATTCAAGGAAGGGAGGTAAATATTTTCCCGCAAAAAATTTAAATTCATGATTGCCCAAATCATTATAAAATGGCGCAAATAGCATTGCCTGAGACGAAATCTTCATAATCAAGTAACAATTCACGAAATGTGTGCATTGTCCTGATCAACGGTTATCTTCCTTGCCATTGCAAAATCGCTATATAATTAAAATTCAGTTTGGTCATAAAACTTTATCTGCTCAACGGTTTTCAAATTTTTTGTAGGTCCTATTAGGACAAACTAAGATCAAGATTTTGACATGAAAATAATTTTCCTATCATCCGCCACACAAACATTTTCTGCGAAAAAAACATTATCAGAGGCAAAGTTTTAGGCTTTAGAACGTTGCTTAATTTTTGTCCATGGGTATTTATTCTAAAAGCCTAATGACATATATTTTTGTGTGCAAATTACTTAATAGTTTCTTCAAAGAATCCGTGCGACATATATGGAAACACGAATATTGCACTTTTTGTTTAAAAACAAAAAGTATTACAAGATATTATTTCAACAAGCTGTTATATAGCTTATTAAATAATTTTTTGACATTCAGAAAACATACAGCAATTTGTATAACAAGAAAACAGTATACAATTGATTTTGACATAAAGGTTTCAATTGATTTTGACATAAAGGTTGGAGTGGAAATCTTTTTCTGATTGCGCCTTTTCCTGTTCTTTGCCTACTTGTACCTTTTCAAACATGCAGACTATTTTCATTTTGTGTGCATGCGTTTTAAAGTTGCGAATGTTTAACCTATATAAGTCTGGCGTCCTATTTATGGGACATAGACCAACGCGGCGTCCCATCTAAAAAGATGAAATATATATAAAAACAAAAACACCTGTTGACCCTAAAACAGAAAATAGACTCACCTACATGATCATAAATACTCACCTGTGTTCGTTCATCTCTAAGTAATTGGATAACCAACTTTAGAGCCGCGTCATGAGAACAACTGTCTGCAATCTTACATTGCTACTTAATGTTCAACAGTTTTATAAAACAGCTTAAAAGGAAATTATTTAGACTCTTTACATGATGATACTTTGTATACTGTCCATGTCCCCCATGTATGTAAGAGGGTTGGCAGTACCACAACACCTTGCAAGACTTTCAGCTTGGTGTCAAGCTTGGTTCCTTTACGCTCCCATAAATTTGCACGGATTTTTCCAAATGCGACACTGGCCTTTGCTTTTGTTTGTTTGAATTGATGCTTAACGTCCCAGTCAACAGCTAATGGTCACGTCGGGACGCTGCCTCCATTTTATGGGACTTTCAACCAAAATTAGGACGTCACGATATCCAAAAAGTGCTTCTTATATAACCATTCAACTAAACCGAACTAAACCAACAAGGCTTATATATATGGATAGTTTGACATGAGCCACTTTTCCTGTGCAGGCTCAGACCTGAGCGGTGATGGTCAGTCAGTAGCGAAGAAGCTTTGCCTGGAGACAAGCAGCCCATCTATTTCTTTAGGCCCCAATGGGCGGGGGTTTTTGCAATTCTTGCAGTGATTTCATCATCAATGTGCACTGCCCTGCATATGAGTGCTTTCCAGGTAGGGTTTTCCATGCCCAAACCAGAGAAAGCATCCTCGAATACATTAGGAAAAAACTTGTCCGTGCAATATGTACCTCTCCATATTTATATAAAACTGGTGTTTACAAGGGTTAACAATTTTCATATTTTTGATCCAAAACATAGATTGAAGGTAATCGTTAGAACCGACTTACACAATCAATGTTTTGAGAAAAAATATAACAAACATCACAATTTTTACACAGGTCTGAAAAACTTCTATTTATATTGCATGGGCAAGTTTTCATAAACAAGACTGTTATATGTGACCTCTCTAAAACCTGTGCGCTGATATAATACCATAAAGAATGGATAACTGGAGTCTGAAAGGGATCGAAAAGGCAAACTTACGAACGAAAAGCTAAACTGACGGCCGCCACCTGACAATGAAACAAAATGTGTTATCATTTAATCTGGTATGCGAATATTTTGGTAGAACTGAAACTTCGCTCGGGTTTTCTGCTTTGCTTTTCATTGCCAGACTGCAAAAGTGACAAAAAGTGACAAAGGGTGTACAGACAGTTCGTGTCCTCTCTGCAACACAAACACTAGAAACTGCGTGGGTATGTGTTCTTACAAGCCGGGTAGAATCAATATATGTGGCCACCCGCTTGAAAGAATTACTTGCCACAATTCTACATACGAGCAGAGTTCTCCATGATTTCTTGGATGCATTATTTGCTTCTCTCTAAAAACATTGGGATACATAGCTTAAATAGACAAGTAACCAATTCCGATTAATTTCTTAGCTAATGCATTTTCTCGATTGTCTGATTTTCTCTTACTCCCGTGCTTTCCGCATCGCCAACTCAACATTTACGTTCCATGTGCTGTATTGTCACCGGACGATATATCAGAAAAAGATTCCCACTCCAAAAACCGAGGTGGGAAAAAACTAAATTGACAAACAGGTATGTATACCATGAAAACAATTCACGGACGTATCGCATTGGAACGATCAGTAATATAAAATTACTGGCGGGCTTAAATCGATTTTACAGGTACCTAACCTCACCCTCAGCTTCTGCAATGGTTCACAACATTTAGTTAGTTGTTCGGTCCACGTGGTGAATCGCTAACTAGTCATTGAATTATCATGGACAAACAAATAAATCACGATAAACACCATGATGAATCGAAAACAAGGACTCACAGCCCGCCAAATAACTTATTAACTCCGGAGCAAAAGAAAAACCAGTTGAACCCCGGTGGACCAAGCAACAGACAAGAAGCTCCGGCTCCAACCAACTAAAATAAAAATCTTTGTGTCGGGGCCATCATAGAGTCTGACGTCCGACCCACCGGCGTGCAATTAAAGAAGGCAGCATAGTTATCAACCATGATTGGGTTAAAAACTAAGCATGCAGCCTGTCGCATAACATTTAAGTTATATTCTGTGCGTCTGTAACATGTAATGATTTTTCTGAATTGAAAAAAAAATCATTCCTTCCTATAAGTTTCTTGAATTTATAAACCAAGTCACCATAAATTTTTGGTTCCGAAAGGCCCTCGCGTAAAAGGGTCTTTAGCCCAACAGTAAATTTAGAAATCAATTCACAGAGGCTGCGATGAAATTTAGAAAATGTTTTTTCCGAAGTTTAGGATACCGATAGCCCTGCTGGAGAAATTTGGCTATTAAACATTTATTTCGCGCATTTAAGTCCGCAACATGATTGTAGACTCTAGCAAACCTAATAAGTTGCGAAATGTATACACCATAAGAAGCACGGCGAGGAACGCCACCTTCCAAAAACGGAAAGTTTACTATTATCAAAATCAAAGTCATCGCGTTTATCATAAATTTTAGAAGAAGCAAATCCATTTGCAATAGAAAGATGTAAGTCTAAATGAGGGCTTCGGTATCTGTGTTGTTTGCTTTATTTAACTGTAGTTTAGGGGGATATTTGTTTGACCATGCCTGTCAATGTTCAAAAGGTCATCGAGGTACCTAGAAGTCGAATTAAATGCCTCGATAACATCAGTTTAATTGTCAAGGTTAAGAGAAGAATCCATGAAATCTCTTTCGCAGCAGTATAAAAATAAATCAGCTACGAGAGGGGAGCAATTTGTTCCCATCGGAATTCCAACAATTTGTTTGTATAACTTGGTTCCGAATCTAATATACATATTATCTGGGAGATAGGATAAGGCGTCGCATACATTCTGAATTTTTGAAGACAATTTTTTTATCGTCTGATCATAGATATGATTTCCGAAAGCATCATAGACTCGAGTTTTAGCGTTTTTGCGGTGTCAAACATTGCTCGGATGGCTAAGTTGACGATGAAATGGTCGTTTTTAGGGCCGTATTATGGACTGACGAGCAGGCTCTCTTTACCTCAAATCGGTTGAGCTGTTGTGGGACCGTCTTCCAAGAATCATACCTGCCCGTTCGATCTGGAACACGAGAAATTTGAAGCTTCCCGTCTCACTACTTGGAGCTTAAAAAGCTTTATGCATTATATGCCCGTTAGTGGCTTTGATGTTTACGATCATATTCTCGTAAAAACGAGTTTTTTTACGGAGTGTCTATTGATAGACGTCTGTCAATAGCAAATATTCGGTATATTAGTTAAGACAGGAATTGAGAAAAGTTAACAAGTACAGGCATTGTGTGAGGAAAAGGGTTTGGCACTTGAACTAGGGGTAATTTGGTGTGCTGAATCCAAAAACCAATGTTGGCAAGTTGAGAAATGACGTCTTCATGTCCTAATTTGCATATTTTCAAAATGGCCGCCAAAATATCTAGAATCCGTTATACTGATGAAACGTTTCATTTGTTTGTCATGATCTGAGCCTAAAATCACTTAAAATATTTGTTAGCTGATTGCTTGATTAAATTACATAAATTTAAATGCAAAGAATTTTAGCCCGCAAAGATAATTTCAATTACACTATGAAAATAACGCATGGTATCCATGGCAACTATTAATGTGTTTCTTGAGGAGGGGTGTAGCTACAAAATTGATCATATCGCCCGGCACTGTTGCTCGTCCTATGCCGCTGAGCCTGGTCTCGTTGTTAAGCTTAGACATATCCCTATTCTTCTGTGGTAAGTAATGCAATTTATCTAATTTGCATATTCATAAATTGTAATGAAAACATTTAAATGGTTTAAAATCCATAAATAAACAATGTTCAGGCCGAAACCATCATTATGACACTGTTATTGCACAAGTAATATATCATGTGACAAATATATTGATGTCATGGACCTATTTGAAAATTTTATCTCATTTGCATATTGATGAATATTAATTAAAATTTTGAAAACTGGGGCCAACTGAAAACCAGGGGAAAACTATTGACATTAAAGGTTTTGGTGGGTTATAAGATCTTTCTTGCATTTTAGGACAAATTTTCATGGCTGCCAGTTTGGTCAGAGGGACCACTTAAATGCCTTAAAATATTGTCCTCAACAATGAACATATTTGCATGATGTAAAAATATTGTTTCCACGCCAATCCATTGTGTGATTCTATAGAATGGGGTGCACTTACAAAAATACCCATATCCTATCAATAGCATGCTCGCGAATACTATGATTGACCTGATAGTAGTGCTTGGACATAACGATTTAATGGTAATCCTAATATTCAAATCATTGAATTTGCATATTCATGAATATTAATGAAAATCGTAAGAAATGGAAGGAAAATCATGGAAAAAATGTGGGGTGTACATACAAAATCGCTTGTACCTGGGCTGTAAATAAACATAGGACGTTGAAAATGGTATCAAATAAATGATAAGGTGTCGTATTATCTCTTTGAAGTGTGATATAAGAAAAAAATGATTTTCAATTTCATGTATATCAATGAAAACTTATGAAATTGAGAGGGAAAAAATGAACAAGATTAAACAGATACACCTTCAAATACACTTGTATCTTAGCAATAAAAAGCCCCAATGTGCTGAAAATCGAATCAAATGGTTGCTAGGGCAATATTATACCATCCATACTGTAATAGGTAAGTTATTTGAGTTTCATTTTCATGAATATTAATAAAATCTTTAGGAACTGGAGTAAAATGCAGAAAAATTAGGAGGTATACATGTAAACACATGTGCGTATCTTGGCTACTTAAGGACCTAAAGAGTCGAAGTTGAAATCAAATGACTGCTATGACAGTTCTGTAACCATATGATCTGATATATAAAACATCTAGATATTTTTTTTTGTTGTATGGATATTAATGAGATCTTTTAAATTAGAGAAATATCACCGAAAAGTATAGGCAGTATACCAACAAAGTTGCTTATATCTCCACCGCTAATACCCTTAGAGGGATGAAAATGTTAGCACAATGTGGTCTGATAGATAAACAGCATCTGATTTTAAAAAACCATGTACATGTAGTCTGATAGATAAACCATAGCTTATCAAAAGCCATGAATGCTATGAAAAATTACATACATAAAGTTGAAGGTTGTGCTCAAACAAAATCGCTTGTATCTTCCTTGCTAACAAATACATGTATGCTTATAAATTTAAACATATGGCAATATTAAATTGTACGTGTACTAGCAATAATTTGATGCCACTTTGAACTCTCTAAGTCTATTTGCAGTCCAGATATAAGCAATTTTATCGGTAAACCCCCATCATTTTCTGGTCATTTTTCTATTATTTATAAAGATTTTATTAACATTCATACACAAATATTTCAGATAAAGCAAATAGCAGATCATACAGTTATAGAACAATGTTTAAGCAATTGTTTGATACCAATTTTAGCTCTCTAGGTCTACCGGTAAGCATGATATGCACGTTTTTACGTGTATACCGCCTTATGCTTTCAGCATTTTTACCCCAATTCCTAAAGATGTTATTAATATTCATGAAAATAAAAATCAAATGACTTATAAATTGGATGGCATAATATTGCCTTAACAGGATGGCATAATATTGCCTTAACAACGATTTGATCATCATTCAGCACTTTAGGGCTTTGGGTTGCCAAGCTACAAGCCATTTCTTACATTTACCCCTTTATTTTTTCCATTTTGTCTGTCATGGTTTTATAGATTTCATTAATATACATGAAATTACAAATCCGATTATTCTTATATCATATTTCAGAGTTATAGTACATTGCCACAGCTCTTTCGGCATCCTAGGTTCATTAACAGCCTGGGTACAGGTGTTTTTGTATGTATACCCCTATCTTTTTCCACGATGTTTCTCCCATTATGATTTTTATTAATATTCATGAATATATGTTAATTCAATGATTTCAATATTAGTTATGAAGGTTAAATTGCTATGTCAATGCAATACTACCAGACCAATCATAGTATTCTAAAGTATGCTTTTGGTGGGACATGGGTATTTTTGTAAGTTCATCCCATTCTATAGAATCACACTAGGGGTGGTTGTGGAAACAATATGATGTCTACATCATGCGAATGTGTTCATTGTTGAAGACAACTTTTTATGTCATTTAATTGGCCCATCTGACCAAACTGGCAGCCATGAAAATTTGTCCTAAAATGCAAAAACGATCATATAACGCACCAAAAACCTTTCAATGGCAATTGTTTTCCCTGTTTTTTGCCCCTATGTTTTGACATTTCAATTGATATTCATGAATATGCTAATGAGATGAGTTTCATATTGACCATTGGCATCAATATATTTGTCATATATGGTATTACTGGTGCAATTACAAGTTGTCATAATAATAGCTTTTCTGCCTGAAAATTGTTTACTTATGAATTTTAAAGCCGTTTTTTAATATTTTCATTAAAATTCATGAATATGCAAATTCGATAATTTTTATTCATTGAAGACCTTCTAATCATTATAAAATGTTATTTCTATTATTTTGTAGCAGTTTGGAATCCTAAACATATACTAATTTGCAGCAATTGATGTTTTTCTTAATTTTGGCGGCCATCTTGTAAATATGCAAATTAGATGGTGAAGGAGCCATTTCTCAGCTTGCCAACATTGGTTTTTGGATTTAGCATACCCAAATACCCCTAAAAATGATCTCAAACCCTTTTCCTCACAAAATGCCTGTACCTTCATAACGAAGCGTCTTTTCTCATTTTCTGTCCTAACTATATGTGCTATTTACACATTTACCGAGTATTTGCTATTGACAGACGTCTGGCAATAGACTTCACCTTATTTATTTATTTTTTTTTTTATTTATTTAATTATTTTTATTTTCTTTTATTTTTTTTTTATTTTTTTTATTTTATTTTTTATTTTTTTTTTTTTTGTTACAATCTACTACCACACCCAGCATGTGTAAAATAGCGAATTTTTGCGGGTAGTGTTGTGCCATGATCACTGACCAGTTTATTATCGATTGATTTTATGTTTTTGTGGGTTTACTGGTAAGGGTACCCATTGAACATTTATTATACATCATGAAATAAAATAAAATATTTTACATTCACAGAATCTGCAAAATTAATTTTTTGGCCCTTAGATTATTTTGATGAGTATATTATATAGACCTCAGATGTTTGCCTTCAAAGTAGCAAAATACCTGGCATTTGATTATTCATTACATTACAGCACTCATAGCATGCACTGATGATGTCAACTACACCATCCCAGGGAGACCACACTATGTTAAAGAAACTGAGTGCTGTGGTAACTTATTTTTCTCTACCTATCTGTAGCAATGATTAGATGTTGAAGGGAATTGTTTTACTTTATAAGAACCTGATAGACCACCTTTAAGGTGAATCCGCATCGATACAATACACTGTAGGAAAAGAAGGCGTTACTTATTCTTCTGAAAATACCAGGAAGGTACAAGAGAGCAGGCACATTTTCCGTATAAAAACAGGATGCTTTGTTGTTGCAGTACTAGCTTTTAAAGGGAAACATTACTATTTAATTCCCGCATATGATTTTCATGAAACTTCCTATGCTTCAAGATAATTGTATCATTGGACTAAAATCGAAATAAAAGTGGGGAGTCACCGGCCTCGTTTCCATGGTATCAGAACGTTTTGGATGTTTCGCGTGCATTTCAGAAAACCGAAGTCGTAGCGGACATGCGTTTTAATATATATGTTATTACTGCAAAAACAACTTAAACACACGATGAGTGTTATTTTCTTACATTTTGATACTATTTGCTCTTAAACTGAGGAGATTACATGCAAAATTAACTTTCCGGCCATCTTTTCAAACCTGGAAAAAGTACGTATTTTTGCGATATCTCCTAAACTACGCATATGATTTTGATTAAATTACACCAACAGATAGGAAACGTGGTAACCATTTAAAAGTTCAAATAAAAAGTGGGGGTCACCGGATTGCGTTGGAAGATATAGAGAAAAAACGTTCAACATTCCCGCCTTTTTCGTTTTAACGCCAAACGTTGCACTGACGTCGCGTATATTTATGCGACGTCATCAACAGCGAAATAAACGTTTTCACATATAATTAACCTTAAACACGAATTTGGGTATATCAATTGCCACAGAACATCTTTTAAAATAAAAATAAACAATATGTATACACGCTTTAGGACTTAATTATGCAGAAACAAACAGAATAATATTCTACAGCTTGCAAAGTCATTGAGAAATCAAAACAAAATGACGTTAAAAACTACGCGTAACATGCACATACTAAACGCCGACGTTGCGCAAACAATGTGCTCATAAACAATAGTAATGTTTACCCTTAAGTGTTGCGTAATATATAATGAGCGTATTTTAATAAAAGTTCTATTTTTAGAGCACTGCCCAGGTGGAATGAAAGAAACCACGGTACAAGAATGTGCAACGCGCAAGTTACCACATGTAAATATTCAGGGCCTCCTTTCATCAAGCGATGTTTGTTCATGACACTTTTAAAATATTCAAGGTCACCAAGTTATTCCTTTGCCAGGAACTTACATACCAATTTTGTTTCGAAGAAATGCAAGTACTACATGTGTAGATTAAGCATACATGTATATAAATATTTTGGGCTACTTTTATCCTAACTGTTGTCCCAGAATTAATAAAACCCCAAGGATTATTCAACAAAACTAGATCTTATCATATATGTTCTAAATATTGATGCATTGAACCACCTACAATGTTTTATGCTCCCCAAAACCCTTTGAATATGAACTTGCTTCCCTAGTGTTCCCTAGCTCAGTAGCCCTTCACCCCAGCTCCCCAAGACTGCTACTATGACCTCGGTTGTCGCCTATTTCTCACAACACAACTTGCAGATTGCCTGGACAGTGATAAAAGATCATAAAAGTATTCCACAGCAATACAAAAATGCGATGGGCCACGTCATGTCGCTACCAACAAAATCTGATTTTAGCTGACACCGCTATAACCAGTCCAGTGCGTCGACTTCATCACTTAACTGATGGCTGGATAACAGAATCCTATTTCATTAAACGGACAAGTTGTGACTAGGCCTGGCTGTGACCAACAGAGCTATTTAGCTCATCGCGCTTGTCACACGTGTGCTTTTGTCATGACACACACAGATTTGTTTATCATTGAGCTTGAAGATTGCGAGTGTCCCATACTGACCCGTCCATGTGCCATTTGTCTTATCACAAAATAAGAACACCAGTACCAAGTACTAAGCTGAATAACCTTGAGATATTGACGGCCATGGCTTTCTACATACTGACACTGGTGATATTGTCGACCGCGGGATACATTGTGCTGGGATACCCGTTACATGCGCAATGTGAAATAAACTGGTAAGTGTCGGTCTGTGTGTCTTCTCTCTCTCTCTCTCTCTCTCTCTCTCTCTCTCTCTCTCTCTCTCTCTCTCTGTTGAAGCCACACTAGCTGACTGGTATTGTGCGCAAACTCTCTGGTCGCAATCTGGTAACAGCCAGTGTACTCATCTCGTCGCAGGTTGCATATCATTCCACTAGATACAACCATAACAATAGACAACAGTGCAGCTTTTGAGTTGATATTGTAAGGGTATAACACTGTGCAAATAAGATGAACAATAATATAAATGCATTACTACTGTCTAAAACAATCATAAACAAAACTATCTCGCCATAATATCTAAAATCAACTTTAATCGGCAATATATTATAGAAACATATTGTACAGCTATTTTCCATGCTGTAGCCACTCCGCAACGCTATAACCCGACTGCAGTGTATTCCATCTACTTCCAGGCAGTTTCCATCAGTCTCGTGCGACGACTTTGCTGACAAGATCACGTCTCAGATGAAGTTATGGCAAACGGCAGACAATTGCCAACAGGGAGGAGAAAAGTGTTTATATGAGGTAAGAGCCTTTAACTTTTAATATTGCAGCACGTCACGTGAACACGTTTCTGTGCCATTCGTTCATCACTCATTTCCTATTCAAGAAAATATATGTCATTAATGCGGCTTTCACACTAGAGCGCGATCTGTTACGAACGCCGCGATTGACAAATAGCAGCTAATCGGGACATTTTGCCAAATTTTGGCGTTCTGATACGTTCTGTTGCGAGTCGTTGCGCTTTGATACGATCTGTTCTGATCTGATACTATAGGGTGGCGATCGGTCGAAATTTGGTGACACGATATTGGTCCCGGATATATACGATTAGTTGCGTTCCGGAAGGATTATTACGATTAAGCTCCCGATTCTAATGCGATCTGACACGATTGTCACGATACTTGACCGCGATTTGATACGAATTGATACGCGTAGATGCGTTCTGGTACGAGTCTCAACAACTGATACGATGTGTTGCGATTGTTAGCTTGACTTTTTGGCGATTGTGGTCACGATTGTGTCACGATGAGACCGCGATTGGTATATATAGTTCGAAAACAAACATATACCTCATTACGGTTTTAATATCTGAAGACGAAACAACATTGATGATGGAAGGAGCTGAGAATGTCGAGAATGCGACATTTGCAATGTTAATGTATGCTTCTGATAAAGCCTTATCCTTCCCCTTCCTACCCCTGCCTCTGCTGCCCTTTCCTGGCATCCTTCAGAGTTCTAATTAATACTGAAAAGGACCGTATATTGGTGTTTACTTTTTTAATTGTTGATCAAAGAATAAAACTCATTTATTTTGCCCGATTGATAACTCGTAACAGATCGTAAGCATCCGTGGCAGAAGCGTGGCTTGTCGTGTCTCATCGCATTTACTCGTATCAGATCGTATCCTATCGCGAGTCATCCGTATCGTCTCGTAGTTAATCGGGCCAGGCAATTTTTCTCGAATCGTGACAGACCGTAAAAATTCGTAGGAGTTCGCGACTCACCTCAACAGATCGCGGTGTTTTGGTCGATCCCGATCAACGCGATTTAGGAACAAGATGAGATACGATTTATTGCGGTTTGTTACGATGTCATACGATCTGATGCGATGGTCACGATAGTCCGCCAATCGTGGTAATCGTGGAAAATTTTTTGGCAGCCAAAAAACTTTCAACGATTAGCCCGATTATTACGATTGGATTATATACTTCGAAAACAAACGTATACCTCATTACGTGTTTAATCTATGAAGACGAAACAACACTGACGATGGAAGGAGCTGAAATTGACGAGAATGCGGCCTCTGATGGCCTTTTCTGGCATCCTTCAGATTTCTAATTAATACTGAAAAGGACCGTATTGATGTTTGCTTTTCTATTGTTTATCAAAGAATAAAACTCATTTATCTTGCCCGATTGATACATATAATTCGTAACAGATCGTAAGCATCCGTGGCAAAAGCGTGGCTTGTCGTATCTCATCGCATTTACTCGTATGATTATTCGCATCCTCTCGTAGTTAACAATTCGTAGGAGATCGCAACTCTTCTCAACAGATCGCGGTGTTTTGGTCGATCACGATCAACGTGATTTAGGAACAAGATGAGATACGATTTGTTGCGATTTGTTACGATGTCATACGATCTGATGCGATGGTCACGATAGTCCCGCCAATCGTAATAATCGTGGAAAAAGTTTTGGCAGCCAAAAAACTTTCCACGATTAGCCCGATTATCACGATTGACATAAAGATGTGATGCGATTTGATTAGACGGAATATTTCCATCGGTATTCCGTTATACCTCTCCATACATGTCACAGGAGAGGAGCGAGGTCACGAAGTGTATCGGAGTGCAGGTTAGCCAGCTGATCTACGATTTGATAAGATTGGATACGATAGTTCCGATTGGTCCACGATTAAGACCACGATATAGTGGAGATGGAAACGTCAGGATTTTGAGACAATCCTGCATTTCCGGATACAAGTATGAGACTTTCAGAATATGTTCTTGAAACATTTTTCATAAATATTTTCTCGCTAGCCATCTTAAATTTTTCCATTTTCAAGGTGGCTAACGCAATTTTCAAGATGGCCGTCAAAATCATTAGATTTTACGATTTATTGACAAACTATACTGATTGAATTTGTAAATGGGTGGAATTTATTGCACAACTGATAGTCATTGCTTAAACCATTGCTCTGGGACTCATCATCGGGTCCAACAATGCCATAAAACTGCTTTTGTAAAAATGTATTACCGTGAATTGCCATAATTTAAGCATCACTCAACAAGTACACACTCATAAGGATTATTACAGGCCCCTTTGTGAAAAGACACAAGATATAAGATGATTTAAGCATTACAAATATTTCTTATAATATGCTCGACTGATCTTGTAAAGTTGAACAACTGATATTTTCATATTTTTAATTATAGTAGTGTAGGGGTATATTTAGCTACAGTCAGCATGTACGGATGGTCAATATTGTATTTCTTCTTTGTATTGAGTCAACATTTTTTCAGTCATGTCTGCACTGACCTAATACTACCTGGGTATCATTCAGTTCTATGGTAAGTTAATGTGTCTACCTCAAGGACACAACACGACAACCCCACTGGTGTCCAAACCCAGGACCTCTCGGTGCAGAGTCCGAAGCCCTACCGCAAGGTTACCACACTCACTAGGTCAAAATTGTAGGAGCACATAATATTTAACATGGATTTATATAAATCACCTTTATTGAGCTGTCAATATTGTCTCCCAAATACTGAGATGATAGTGATACCATTGAAGATTGGCAGTGGAATGTTCACCCCTTCATTGGTAATCCTGGGTCGGCTGGACAACAGCGTAGAACAGTCACTTGTTAGTCACAGTTTAGCAGATAGCTGTACTGGGTGAGGCTTAGTTTGTAGAGGTTATGGAAAAAGAGTTGGTGATGGCTGTACCTTCCTCTAGACAGTGTGGAGCAGATATGGGGTAATCATAATCAGTAATTTAATCATCAGTAATCGATTACAATTTTTTGAATAATCATTGATAATCATTAATCACAAAATTTCAGAGTCATTTTAATCATAATTCAATCATAATCATGTTTTATTAGGCCAGTAATCATGATTATTTATGATTACTTTCATGATTACAGCAAAAATAAAATATCACAGTTCTAAAGGAAAGCTCAGTCTCAAGATTGTATTGAACTATTGATGCTGCTTCACACTGGGAGTTATGAACCTCTGTGTCATGCATTTTATATAGGAAGCACTGTTCAAGGCTGGTCTGATATAACCACGTTCCTAGGAAGGCTGTATAGGAACTCTGTAGCTTTTAACACATACATTGTAAGTGGTTTGCTCTGACAGTCAAATAGCAGCTCATTGTTCAGGCATCTAAAAGCCCGGCAAATTCTCAGTCTTTGATGGAAGATGAAAAATGAGACAAGGCAAACATTATGAACAAATGTTGTCCTGCTTAATTGTTCAAGTGTGAACAATCAATTATAAACTGCACAAACAGTCAATTATCTCTCATTACTCAAACTCTACTCAAAATTTCTCAACTCTTGAATAAAGAGTGTCTTAATTCACTGACAATGGCTTTAAAGGTGATGTGTGCGAAAAACAGCAGTGATTTTATGAAAAGTCTTTTTAAATGCAGACATGGGACTGAGTTTTTTCATGCTGGTGAGAATTTTTTTTATCTTAATCACAATGCAGGAGGTTTGAACAGGTTATATTTGCATTTTTTTAGTAGAAAATTAAAAAAAAAAAAAAAAAAAAAGATGAAGAAGAGAATAAGGTTCACAGATCCAGGTACTTCTGTCCCTCTAATTAAGTACTTAACATCCCAGCATGATCATAGCTGTTGACTTGGACGTTAAGAATCAGTTTTAAAAAAAAAAAGTTAATTTTGAATTCAGTGGCAGAGCTGGGTAATTGCCAGGGCAGCGTCATGTGTTTGGTTTCTGTTGTACCAGAGAAAGTGCCTAGATCTGGGTAAACAACAAAAAAAAATACCCATTTCCGGATTTAAAATAATATTAAACAACAAAATGTAATCAGTAATCATAAAAGTAATCTGATTACTCTGTCAAAATAATCATAATTTAATCAATTACTCTTGAAAAAATGAGTAATCATAATCATAATTTAATCATAAAGACTCCTGAATAATTGTAATTTAATCATTACTGATACCCCTGTAATCGCCCCATGTCTGGTGTGGAGGCTTTGCAAATGAAACAGAAATTGGTTGTAAGCTGTCGGGATTGTCATATGGCATCAATGACCACCTAATGACTTCGATACTTCCTCTGACGGGCAATAAAAATGTCAATATTGTCCATGTCATACACCTACCATGATCAGTCCAGATGAAGTGATATACAAGTAAACATCATGGATGCATCTGCGATCCAAACACGGGTGTCTCATAAACTATGTCACAGTGTGGAGAAAAGATAGACACGGTGCCAGAATTACAAATGTAATGTGGAGCAGAGTGCTGGACAGATTATAGACTGGTGTCATCAAACACAATCCTTATAGGCGACTTTTAGGCACGGAAGCTCCTTAGAGACTGAGTGTCACGAAATTAAACCAAGATAGAATGGTACATTTGCATACATATTGGTGGAATAAATCTCAGTTTGGAGGACCTAGAAGAAAACTGGACCATTCTGCAGCTATAGATTTAAGGTCATCCATCTCGAAAACTCAAATACTAGTTTGATGAGAATTATTAAGATGTTCTGAGGATTCAGAATCTCGAAGAACAACATAAGCATAAAGATTATACTAGTTCCGAATTCAAGAAGACAAACTAGCAGCAATATTTATCAGTCTAGATAAAAACTCAGAGACATGCAAGACTCTTGACTGAGAAAAAAAGTAGAAGAAATTCAGTTTGTTTGCTTGATAAATACCAAACTGTCATGGATGCAAGACAATAAAATATAAAACAAAATCCTTTTGAAGCAGTTTAAACGATTAAGCAGAGGTAGTATGGGTTAAATTGCGCAATGTCGGGTACTGAATCGTCATCAGGGATCCTTTATAAACCGGCGATGATAGCCAGAAAAATATACTTCAAATTTAAAACAAATGCGCAAGGGAAGTTTAAAGGAGTCTCAAACAGTTCAACAAACTCTCATCTGGCAAAATTCCATGTTCAAATGCAAGTTTCGCTGTAGTCTGGGGGCTACAGAGACTGAGAGGAGGAAGGAAGAATTCCGACATCCATCTATACATACAGAAAGGAAATCCTGAAGTCTTTGACAGACATCCATCTATACACACAGAAAGGAAATCCTGAAGTCTTTGACAGACAGGATTTATTCCGGAAAGTCATTGCTGATTCAGAGATGACAGGAAGACAATTGATGATTTTCATATAGCAAGAAAACTTGGTGAGAAATGTCAAGAACAGAAAGCAGATATATGGCGCTTGTCAACTTCACCAAAAATTTAAACAAAGTTGTGATAGACTTTTGAAGATATGGGCTGTCAAAATAACCATGGTCAATTGGTCATCGTGTGAGAATGATGATATGCATGCGCAGGACGATGTGGAATTCTATTAAACTTGTGATTTGACAAATGAGGCCAAACAGGGTTGCGTTATGGGGGCAACACTGTTGTGTATGATATTATTTGTAATGCTCATTGATGCCGTTCAAGTCCGTGGTACTCATTTTCCAAGCAGGTACTGTTTTGATGGAACGTTATTCAACCAAAGGAAGTTGAAAACTAAAACTAAGGTGCTCATAACTGTGCTGGATGAGATACTCTATGCAGATGACATAGATAAGGTAAATGGCTAAGAATATCAGCTCATAGGCATAAATGCATGGTGCAATGGATCCACATGGGCAATCATGTGATAGCTATGACCTTACAATCAACAAAAAAGACAAACGTTGTGCTCCAATAGGCAACCGGAAAGCTGTACAATGATCCGCTAATCACTGTGCACGGACAAATACTGATTTATTTAATAAATTCATCAACCAGGGAAGCAGTTTCTCAAGAACAGTGCGCATTGATGAATAGAACAGCAAAAGCCAGTGTGGCATTTGGAAGAAAATGTGCAAATGTATAAGCGAAATGAAACATTTAAAATTGATACCAAGCTGAAAGTCTACATTGCTAATTCAACTCTCCTATATGCACGAGTGGCACGCATGGCTATTATTATACCAACACAATTCAAAGAGATCACCATGTCTACTTAAGGTGCTTGAAAAAACTGTTAAAATCGAACGTTAAAACAAGCTTACCGATACAGTGACCTGGAGAAATTAAGGACGTAAAACATGCAAATGGTATTATAGTTGCACAGCTAGGATGTACCGACTTTATATAGCAATAACTGATGAGCTAAAGAAAGTTTTCTACAGAGACTTATAGGATGGAATGCACACTCAAGGTGAAAAGAGGAAATGCTACAAAGACACCCGCAAAGCCTCATTAAGAATTATAGACACCGATAGTGTCTTGTGGCCAGGCTGCATGAAGCAATCAAACTGGTGATACTCCTCCAACAGAACAGCAACACATTATGAAGAAAATAGAATCCGTGACGCTGCAAGCACATAGATGATGTACATATTAATTGGAAACTTCCTAATAGACTTCCTTAACTTTCAAGGGAGAGTTAGAGCTTAACTTGTCATATTCATCAAAATGTACATCTAAAGATTAAAAATGTGCATAGAAATTTGCATATGATACGTTAAAGAAGAAAAGTATTAGTTGTACATCTAAAGATTAAAAATGTGCATAGAAATTTGCATATGATACGTTAAAGAAGAAAAGTATTAGTAGTACATGCACTTGTTATTGATTTTGTTGGTATGAACGAAAACTATTTGGAAGCATCAGTAGCCAGCCTAAATTTATTTCAATCCTAAGTAGCACTTTTTGGCTGTATATGGTTCATTTTATGTTAAAAGCGTTTATCAGGATTTTTTATTATAATAATAACAATAATAATAATAATAATAATAAGAAGAAGAAGAAGAAGAAGAAGAAGAAGAAGAAGATGATGATGAAGAAGAAGAAGAATAGGAAGAAGAAGAAAAAGAAAACGAAGAAGAAGAATTGTATTATCAAAATGTTTGTGCAGAGCAAAGTGTATTTGCCTTATAAATTTCATATTTCCCAGTAAAGGTTAGAAACTTCATGATTCTGCATAAAAGCCAGTTCTACGCAGTTTCAAATTATGCCCCTCAGCAACCCCATAATTCAAATATACCTTATTTCCGGTGCCCATTAAAACTGAAACTATGTTATTCATGACTTGAGTAAAGACAATAATAACAATTGTATTTAGTTTTGTTTCACTTATGTATAAGAAAAGTTTTTGTTGCAAAAACAGCTATTTCAACAAAATATCCTTACTTTTCCCCATTGTGGACCCCTTCTAAAATCACACAAAGGCAATTTTGACTCATTTAAATATTATTTTATTTGCAAATAATCCAGAAATGTCATTTTCAGCATTATTTTGGTTTTTCTTACTGACAAGGACACCATTTTCTGATTTTATATTTATTTTGGCAGCCATCTTGGAATTTCGAGCCTCCACCTTGAAAATTGGGTTAATTTTGATTGGCTAACGAGAAAATTTCAAATAGTTCATGCTTATGAACATATCTGCCAAGTTTCATGCTTGTATCCGGAAGTGCAGGATTCATGTCACTTCCAGCTCCACTAATACCAATCGTAGTCGAATCGTGATAAGTGTGAAAGCTGCATTAAAGTTAACACAATTACCATCGTTGTCACATAATGGTGTAAGACTGAGAATTATATATATACGGACTTGTAAGAACCGCTGCATGTTGGTGGTGCTATCGGCTACTCTCTATTAATGTTTCCGAACAGAAATAATAGGAAAATGTGAAACAATATGTGCGAAGGGAACGCGTTAATGTGTCAAATATAGTGGTTTAACATAAAATGAATTTCCTCCAGATGGTTTGAGAATGTTGAAATATGTAAGTTATTTTAATACACAGTTAATAAAACTGTTAAGTGGTTTGCCACAAAGGCTTATTCATATGTCTAATTTTTTTTCAGATCAAGTCTCAGAGTGACACAGAAATAAAGGGCACCCACACCACACCAGTGAAGAAATATGTAGATGATCTGACATTTACACTTACACCACAAGGAAGTGGCTGCAACGTCAAGGTGGGCTATTTTATAACATGCAAATGTAGATGTTAAAATTTTAATTTATTTTTTATATTTCTTCGGTATACTGAACAGCATTAGTTTTACACCGAGAGAACCTTTGTGTGTGCTTATTTTTCTAGTATACTGAACATTATTTATTTTGCACTGAGAACTCAAGTTTTAGTGATACATGTATGTACATAATCACAGTATGTTAACTTATTACGTAATCAATGTACAACAATCGGATGTCGATCGTGTGTAAACAATGATTACACATATTCGTTTGTTACATGTTTATGGAAATCTTTATAATTTGAGGTTTCATCTCGGAAAAACTGTGTGACATAATATGGTTTAGCTACGGTCGCCTGAATAGGGTAAGTTAGAAGTATTTTCGTATGTTTTTGTGTTTTAAGGATGTTCGCTGCCAATGAAAAAGTATTCAAACTTTTTTTCTAACCACTCTTTTTTTATTCCAAAATACAACACAAGACATTTGAAAACAAAATAAATATAGGGTAGTGTGCATTTTTTCAAGCTACAGGCCTCTGAATGAGACCTCTGAGCACCATGTTTTAAATTTGGTAAAATTAATTTAATTTATAATTCTTTGAAACATACCTGTCTTGAACAAAACTACACATAGAATGCTTTCAAAAGTCATAATATTTACGTAGCGCAGACAATTTTGGACCAAAAGCATAGAAAAATTTGCAACTTGGAGTGAATGACAAAATTTTACGATTCCTTTTCTAACCCTACCCCCATACTTGAAAAGTCGGAAAAAATCAATATTTTGAAATGTACCAAACCCATATTTGTTGATTCAAACTTTTTCTTGTATTTTTACACAACATAGAACTTGGTAATATTGTTCGAATAAAAGAAAGAAATACATAGGGTAGAGAGCATATTAGAGAGAACCAACAACTTGAAAATCGCCATTTTCGGCCTTTTTTCGGCTGTTTTGTTTCTAAAAGCCCATTTCATAAAACCACCTTAAATCTTAAAACCAGCACACCAAAGACACAAATAATGACTTAGAAGACCATGTACACACATACTGCTGCTAAAATAAACATCGAACTAGTGCAATTAATTTGAAGATGTGAAATATTCAAGTTTAATCTACCCTACCCCCTAAATTTTACTGACAACTAAAATTTTCTGAAAAGTTGCAGAAAATGGGCTGAAAAAATGAAGTTTCTTAGATTGACAATTTTCATGGCTCATTCGATGCATATTATCAATATGTGTCCAAATATAAAGTATTAGGAAAATATCTGCAACCGTTTACGAGATATTCAAGAAAAGAAAAACCGGAAGTTCCGAAATGTCAAATGTTAGCAGCGAACATCCTTAATTCTTTTGTTCAATGATAAACTCACTGCCCAGGCAAACGTCTCGTGGCCGACTGATCGCTTACATGTCGAGTTTTTAAACGTAAAAGGCCATATATCTATCTTTATACTAGTGAATGAAATAGGTATTTTAGTTATCTAGAGGTTGTTCAAAGGATTCTATCAGATTCCTCCGAGAAAAGGTTCTAAATTGATTCTAAATGCCACCCACTACAAACCTAAAGTTTTCCCATTTTTTGACTGCAAGGTGTACGACTTAATGATTTTATATGATGCAGTAATGTACCATTTCCTGCAGTTAATGCATCCGTTCTTGCAGTAAATGCATCCTTTTATTGCAGTTTATGTACCCGTTATTTCGGTCACTATGTCTGATACTACTTACTGTTTACTGAACCACTAATAATAACTTTGGTAGCCACTACAACTTTTACGCACTCTTTCGTTACCTTTCTTCATACATGCACGAGTTTCGTTGACCATTAAAATAAGATTTTCATTTTATGTTAAACCAAACCTGAGTAAAGGTATGATTTGGAAAATATTATATATGGCCTATTTATGAACTCTTTCTAAGACTAAGACCATCTGATTACTGTTAAACTATTTTGGTTTGAGCCTGCCCAGGAAAAGTGGTTAAAGTCAAACCATCCATGCATATTATAAGCCTTTGTGGCTAACTTGGGTGGTTATATTTTAAGTACGTGTTGGATGTCATCACATTCTCATTTTGGGTTAAAGTCTCATAAAATGGAGGCAACGTCCCGACATGACTTTTGCTGTTGACTGACATAAATTCCAACAAACAAAATCATTCTAGGGAACAATGAGATAATATAATAGAGTTATTGCACTCATATCGGTGAATATTGTCCCGAGTTGGGATATCGAAGGACGCGAGCTTGCGATATAAATATCTGCTTCTCATATTTGATATTTTGTTGAGAGTTAGCGTAAAAAAAATAAATATCTACACGAAGGTCGCGATAATATCCATAAGTGATATGATTTTTGCACATTTTGCAATTGAATCAATATTGCTGACATTTTCTTTTTTTCGGCTTAAATTGTTTAAAATTGAATCTGAAAGTGACAAATTTCATCAGACGTTTTGGCCCGGTATGACGTCATTTTCCACGCGACGTTAGATGAAGATGACGTCATTAGAGTTGACGTCCCAACTTTACAGTTTTGCACGATGACCCTCAAGTCAAGAATTTGGCAATGTTTCATAAAAAGAATTTTTCGTGTGCAATATCAAGTAAGTGTGCAGATATCGCCCAGGATGGGGAGCTTGGAGATCCCCCCCCCCATCCCCCTCACCTCGTTTTTTTTCTTCGGTGTTAATCTAGATTATGTAGATTTTGCCGGTGGCATCTTCCACCTCTGTAATGTGCGACGAATTGCCTGAAGAAAGTGAACACAACCGTTTGTTTTCGCCTAGGTAAAAAAGCAATTGGTACAGAACAGATACACCGCAGATAGGAATGGAACGTAGTACATACGTCGCAGATACGTCACACGTACATTTTATACGCCATATATACGGCATACGTAAGTAGAACATTCGCCTTGATGCGCCGTACATACGAAAGTGAAATTTCATAGGAATACTGATACGTCACTGATACGACGCGGGAACGTGGTAAGAACGTCAGACGTAGGCCTACGTGCAACATACGTCGCTCGAACAAAATACGGCTCAGACCTCGTCGTATCGAAAATCTCATAGATACGCGATCGATATTCCGCTGATACGTGAATGTGTGACAGAGCTATTAAAGACAGTTTGCACCAGTTCCGCCGATGGTGTTCCGGTGAAACCCCGGTTCCGGTGAAACCCCGGATTTTGCCTGAATAACCCGTAGTTGTTGCGATTACTGAAGGTTTATGCCGGAGTATGACGGTCGAGCCCTGGGTATCACGGTTTGTTCCGGTGTATCCCCGCTGTTGTCCGTTTTTTGACATCCCTCCTAGTTCGCCCCGGTTGCATTAAATATTTAATAAAATCGTGAAGGCTCCCCGGTAAGCCCGGTTTACAATTCACGATTTTCTGTACGATTCACCACGATTCACCCCTATTCACCCCGATTTCTTTTGCTGAGAAAAATCGGGATGGATCGGGATGAATCGTGGCGAAAAGTGGAAATATTCAGTGTCACTGCGATTCCAGTAAGAATGTCCACGATATTAGTACGGTGTCTGTAAGGTATCGCTACGAATCAATGACGATTCATGACGGCAACGCTACGGTGAATGAGGATTAACCACGGTGGCACAACGAATAATCACAGTGCTTGTACGGTTCGATACGGTATAACTACGATTCACGGCGGTAGCCGTCATTGCCAATCGTGGAGTTTTGTAGCGAAGCCGTGGATGCCGTACACAATTCGTGGTGAATCGTGAGAGTTTGTGAAGTCAAAGATTCCACGGTTTTTGTTTCGGAGCTCCACGATTGGCTACGATCTCTCACGATTAGCCGCGAATATAGCTACGGTGTCTGTACGGATAAGCACGATTCCGCTACGGTTGCGCTACGAATTAGGCAACGCCCAATAACAACCACGAATATAGCTACGGTGTCTGTACGGATAAGCACGATTCCGCTACGGTTGCGCTACGAATTAGGCAACGCCCAATAACCACCACGATTCGCCACGATACGCCACGAATGTTTTAAACAGTTTAAAACTTCCGTAGCGCCACGATTTACCACGGTTCTACTACGAACCACCAAAAAAAAAAAACGTACACGACGATTTTACAAATCGTGGCGACTCGTATTGCCACCGTAGCTAAAAATCGTGAATGTGTAAACAGGCCTTTACCCCAGTTTGCCACGGTAGCGCTACGGTTCTGTCACGGTTCATCCCGGCTTTTCGAAAGTGAACCGAAGGTTCACAAGATGAGCTTATAGGGGGTTCCCATCCGTGCGCTAGGGAATCCGTGCGCCAGGGAATCCGTGCGGCTGTCAACAGTTTTACAAATGGGTATTCTTGAGACATGTTAGCCAAAGGCAATAAACTTTTATATGATACATGATTAGGATGGAGGGTTGCCTGCGTGAAAACGTAACATTGTCATTATTTGGTTACAAAATGCGAGGGGCGATTGGAAAGTACGTAGCGTGGTACATTATTTCAGTAACGGATCGGCAAATCAATACATGTTTGGTATCATTTTAAACAACTATCTTTCCCCAACGTTCTCACACTAGTTTCACGAAGGTGACATGATGCAGTCAAAAAAAATATTATTGTAAACATGGGTACTGTTTGTATACTGGAAAAAGTGAAATTTCAATAAAATAGACAATTTATAATCATTTTTAAATTTAGCAGTGCATGAACACTATTTGATGGAATAAGATTATTTTGCACCATTTTGTAGCCCATCATAAAGGCAATTTATTATGCAAGTCTTGAATGAATTTGCAAATTCTTATAACTTCTAAACGAGACGGCAATATCTGCGTCTCTTGGAATTCTCTGCATTTTGTTCATTTTCTATGTCAAAACGCGCCCGTCACAATGATTTTAATTTGAAAATATAAAATCAGCATTTGTTTGAATTTATTTTAAGTTTAGTTTCATACCAAGCAGTTTCCATGCTTTGTAAAAAGACAAACAAAAAATTATTCAGAGCACAACAAATGGTAGATAACTGTTTAAATCTGGTCATGGGTGTGGGTGATTTTAGCTAGGAGGAATAGTTTTGTTTGTATAAATTGAGAACTGTGAGAAATAGGATGGTAAGAAAGAATTGTGAGTTAAAACCAATTACTAGAGTGATGACTGACAAGTTATCTTAAAGAAACTTCCTATAGTTTATAAGATATGAGGGGTTTAGTTACCCCACCCACTTCTTGAAAATAGGGGATAGTGTCATTAAGATTCATTTTCAAAGGAACCGAGTAAGACGAGAAGACAAATTTGCATGACGAAATTCTCTGTGTGCATTGTTCACAACGAATTACGCAGAAAATATACTCAGATGTCACAAATCTTGCTGCAGCATGAGCCTTAATCTCAAAACAAATAGGAAGAAAACACGCAAAAATGCTATGTTTTGAAACGGTACAGCTTTTATAGTAATCAATATTTTTCGAATCTAATTATGCACGCCGTGCAAGCAATAACCGCAGAAGACATCTACAGAAATAGAATTCCGAGAGATATCGCTTATTTGTTAAAATGTGATATCGAATTAGGTCACTGATTTTCTGTTGATTTTTCTCAATATTTTTGTCGTAAATATCCGCCAGTATATAAACATGCCTTCATTTTGAGCGTGCGATGCACGTGCATCACTAGTCGCTCTTCAAAAATCAATGCGTCATCTTGAAGAGGAGAAATTCTACTTTCTATACATGTATTACTTTAATATATTTAGCAACGCATTAAGAAATTACGATACCATACTACGTACTTTCCAATCGTCCCTCGTATAATTGATTTTGGATTTTGCATTTTCACCGTCTATCCGTGTTATAGGTATTGTACAGGCCATTATTGTTTCAAATATACAAAAGTACTTTTATTTCAGCAAATAGCAAAACTATTTCATCTTGTGTGTTGACAACCTCGATCGTTTTTCAATTGTACTGCGCAATCGTGAAAATTCTACTCGATGAAACATATTTAGTATTCACCTCAAACAAATAATCTTTATATATAATTGTAAGTGAGAATTGTATAGAAAAGATATTGTGCATGTATAATGCGGTGCTAACTGCAGATTATGAGAAACGTCGAATGATATTTACAGCACATTTAATTATATACTAAGTTGCTTATCTCTGCACAAAACGAAATTTACGACACCATTTATATGGTATGAAGTAATCATTGTAATTTATCCATGCCGTATGAAACTCGGTTTTCTATCATTCTGAGCAGGTCCAACATCAGTCTGTACAGCCACAGATGAAGGCTAGAAAAATGTAAAAGTAGGCAATGATCAGGAAATGGCGCAATCAGAAAGGAATTCCCAATCCAAAAACCGATGTTGCAAAAGACTTGAATAATCAATCAGGTACTTATACTAAGAAAACATATCATACGCAGAGTGAACAGCTATTTGCCCAGTAGGTGGCCACTCATTTACCAAACTTAACCAAAAACACAAAAACGCACAGAATGTGCAAACAGCACAAATATATTTGCTTTACTTGAGAAACCCTGCAGCGGCTTTCCATTCGAAGATCACACAGAGCAGACTACACATGATATGCTGACAAAAACAAGTTGGTCAATGTTATTTTAATAGTAGTATTGTCCACTAATTTTAATCGCATATCATTGCCCCGGTTACGCATTCTCATAGTCAGTACAGACGACTTACTTACATATACAGTTCTTCGCTTAGAACTGCAATTTTATAAGCGGCACCACGGCCGTGACTGAACTACCTTTGACACTGCTACATTGTATAAGCCGAAAATAAACAGGTTATTTCAGCAAGCGTGAAAAATGTGTTTATCCATGTTTGAAAATGTTGACACCTGGACGGACGAGCGCACTCGGGGATGCCGAAAAGAGTCTGATTCTTTAACCTAGCGTTTTATCTTTCACCTCAAGTGAGCTAAAACAGCAATTTATTGATTTTTTTCTGTATATTAATTCCGTGAATCAATAAACTGATATCTGTGGTCAGCATAAAGTTTTGAAAACTGCACGGTAGAGACCAAAGACAAGTTTATTTATTGTAAAATACTTTGATCTAAACGCATCTACTGCAGCTAAAAGAATTTTTCATCACTGAAAATGGTACATCGACTCATCATGTAATGGTACACTCTTTCCATTAGGAATAACGGAAAATGGGACACTCGAAAATACAGCAGGCCGTCTATTTGTCGGAAGTTTTCCCTATTATGTAAGATACCACAACCGTATCAATTAAACAGTGATGAAATAGGGTATTTATGGATTACATTTAAACCATACATCTTTGGAAAAACACACTGTTCTCACAAAGCGGGTCTGTTTTAGCACAAGTTCTGTCTGTTAAACAATGTCTTTGGAACGAGTTTTACAATTTTATGCTGTTTTAAGATTCAAAAATGTGAAAGAGACGTCAACTTTACCTGAGCTGATTCTCCAGACGCCAATCAAGTATAATTTTTAATTTCCAGGTGCGAAACGCTTTGACAAACGTGTAACAAACGACAACTAGATATACACGAATATGTGTAATCATTGTTTACACAAGATCGACATCCGATTGTTGTACATTGATTACGTAATAAGTTAACATACTGTGATAATAAACGAACAATACAACACATAATTTTCTCACCTTGATAAAGTCAACTGATGTTAATTCAAGTAAAGCTGTGATGTTCATTTGGGCCAGCCAAACGTAACTTGTCCATATGAATACAAATACGAAAACTTGCCCATGCAATAACCAGAGATTTTTTTTCAGCTGTAAAAATGAAAATTTCAATGAAAAAAAAGAAGATGTTTTTAATATGTTTGCTCAAAATATAGATTCTGTGTACACGTTAGAACCGCCTCAGCGAAGCGGTCACTAACGAGTACCCACAATCTATGTTTTGGAGCAAAAATAAGAAAAATAGGTTTACCCCTGCATACCCCAGATTTACTATATAAAAGTTGGGTTTAAGTGGGTATTCAATACACGGACATGTTGTCCTGATGTACCAATGCTTTATATTCCGTATAAGTTTATGGATTTCAATTCCAGGCATATTCGCGGTCAGAGACTTGGTATGCCTACCTAGACTTTGGTACAAATTATTGTAATCTACGTAACCTTATTGATGGTGAGTATAAGACCACAACATCAGGCTTATTTTATGTTAACCAGAGACTTTAGTTCACTAAAACAAAGATGGCTTACTGGCATTTTAAAAGTTATCGTATTTGTGATTAATATTATGCAAAATAATCAAACATTTGGTTATGTTCAACATCTGCAATTTCACATATCCCTGTAATTCATGTATATCATATTCAAGTGAAAAAAAGTATGTTTGGAAAAGCCTTTAAGTTTATTATTATTATTATTATTATTATTATTATTTCAGGCGCTTCCCTAAGTAACTCTACAGGCTTTAAAGAAGTTACCAGTGACAGTGTGTGTACACAGTATAGCAGCCATGATTGTGACAAATATTAATTAAACCATTACTATTCTATGTCTTTATTATTGTGTAATAACATACTGGCGAACAATAATATTACAGTATGTTGGATAGGAGTCCCACACAATGGAGCCACAGTAATGACTGTTTAAAGGGGCGTTAAAAGTTTCTAAAGTTGTTGTCCTTCAAGCACTAGCAGCGGATACAATAAATATAATTTTAACATTGTTAAGTATTTACTTTTAATATGAATAAAAACAGGCAAACGAAAGCATGTAGAAATAAGAAAACATATTAATAACAGTAGCGGATTTAGAGGGGGTTCAAGGGGTTCGCTCGAACCCCCTATTTCATTTCATGGGGAATTTCAGGATATTGTGTGTGAAATAAGGCAAACGAAACCCCCTTTTCTACATTTGAACCCCTGCTTCAGAAATCCTGGATCCGCCCCTGAATAATAACAATGTAATCGAAGGTATTTTTGCAAATCGTTTGGCAGGAGATCGTAATGATTTCTTAGAAGCCACAACAATATATTGATATGCATGGCGTTGCAAAGGGAATGAGAAAGAAATTGTCACAGTCCAAAGAAAAAAGACGTGTTTACTAGTCGAATTCTCATGGGTGTGTAAAATAATAAATTTTAGCAAAACGTGCATTCTGATCTGCACATTTTCAATTTTAGTCATGAACAATGATATTGTTCGTATTTGACATCGTTTCATTTCTTAGTCCGTCCCTTTGGCGTAGGAAAAACAATACAGACTAGAAAATCACTGAGCCACTCTGGTACCATCCAAAGAAATCGGAATAATATATTGGCATCCCAACCCACCACATATCTGTAACAATAAGCATCTTTATAATACAAATTACAAAAACACGTCCATTTAATGCTGTGAACAGGTATTTTTTTCAGCCGTGAAAAATGATTTTCAGATGAAATAATTGTATATCTTAATAATTGTATACCTTTTCTTCAATTTAAAAGTAACACAGGCCTCCAAATAATAGAAGAGCCAAGTAACTGATTATTAACTTATGATAATTTGATAAAAGAAAGCAAACTGGCAAGATAAAACAAAGAAAATGGCAACAGAATACAAAATATTCAATCCTAAAGCGTTAAAGTAAACTATTTAAGTGTACCTCGCTTTTGGGTATTTGGCTGTAATGGCATGAGCATATGAATCCACAACTTTATGCAACTTTGGTGACATGATATAGTCCATGAGCGATGATGTAGAATTCACCACTAAAATTCACAAAACAAAATTCAGGGGACATAGATTATTACATTAAGTAGACTCTCATTAGCAATGGGCTGAGTCCAGTTCATTAAAAGACATACTGGTAGCGATACCCTGATCAGATGCCACATTTTCACTGATTATGTACATTTAGATACCAACATTAAAATATTGTCAACAATCAAACAATCAAACACTCATTAACGAAGCACATTGGCTGTGTATTCTGAAAAGAAACATATATGCTATTTTTCCACGAATTTTTAGGACAAACCTCGTACAAAATAATGCAAAAAATGAAAACTCACATCCTTCAATATATTCTTTGCCATAATAAGCTTTGACTTCATGATCAAGTGCTTCAAACCTTGCCTTCAGTCCCTTCTCAATGCTGTCATTTTGTATTATACCCGTTCGGAAAAAGCCAGGTTCGACTAGATGGACGCTAACCCCTGTCGTGTACAGTTCATGTCTGAAGAGAAAAAATACAATCTATAGGAAGAACTGTTTTCCAAAGGTATCGAAAGATCATACACTGATCACTACGCATTTACATTGCACTCTTGTGGGTGCACACGGATATAATCTGAAAATACGGTTGATTTTGTCTTGCAATTATTATAGCAAAGAGTAAGTATAACATTGTTCAATTATACGGTTTAATTGCTTTTATCCGATACAAGATTACATGAACTTGTTCCTACCTCAAGGCATCGGAAAACCCTTCAACCCCAAATTTTGCCACCGTATACGGAACTGGAGCGACGCTAAATCTTGCCATAACGGAGGCCATATTAACAATTCTCCCTGGCGTACGCCTGACTAGTGGAAGAAACGATTTAGTGACTAGAATAACGCCGTGCAGGTTGATATTCAAAACCTGGTCTATATCTTTCTTTGTGAGCCACTCAAACGGAGAGACGACCCCAGCAATACCAGCGTTGTTAACCAAGGCCCATAACCCTACAAATGAAAAGGCAAGGGTAAGCAACTATTGCAAGAAACATAGAGGAAAATAATTTTGATCTTCGTTATATGTAGCTGAAAGTGTGCTATGTCCTTTTTAATTTTATGTCTCAGATACAATGCAAAAATTTGTGCCGCATCCATGAGCAAGTTTCTCAGATGTGAATTTTGTATAATTCTATGACTTCTTTTAGTAAACAAGCAACCCCTAGTCAAATAAAGACCATTCGTGAGCATCAAAGTACTTCTTTTTACCCGTGTTTCCTGGAAGTTTATCCTTAACCTCTTTTGCAGCTTTGACGATGCTATCTTCACTTGTAACATTGAGCTCTGTTGTTACTAGTCTTTCGGAACAGGCTTGTTTCAAGTCTTTAGCACCACTCTCCGTTAAACAGCCAGCAAATACATGGAAACCAAGTCTGTCTAGTTTCTTTGCCAGAAGGTTCCCAAACCCAGAGTCACATCCAGTTATAAAGACATATTTATCGGCATAGTTGTCTACGTGCATGGATTCTAGCACCCATTTTATTACACCAATCCAGATGCAAATACACGCAATGATAAAACAGATCATCTGCAATTATTATAGTATTTTAACAACAATGACACAAATCATACGGGCGCCTTTCTCTTACAAAATTTCATACTTGCATGGATTAAACTTGTATTCTAGAATCGTGTGTCAGAATCGGTGAAAGCATTTTTTTCGAGATGTTTAGCAATGAATAGGCTACATTTTGAGAGGAAATATTACCCGTTAATTGCTGAATGGAGATTATATCAATTTATATAACATGTATACATGTACTAGCTTTAAAGTAACATGGGTTGATTGATAAAAATCATAATATTAGCAAAGATACTGTAATATTTTCTTATCACTAAAAGGTCTTGTATGTACCCGTATCTAGATTTTTATGACAAAAAGTGAGCTTACCTTAAACGCATGATATGATAAAAGTTCAATGTAAAAAGGAATTATAAAAATCGTCGATAATACATAAAGCTTGTTTACACAGGCAGGTTAGCTTATCTATTAGCTATCACAAAGTTAACATTACACACTGCATATAGTCGGGTCTAAATGTAATTATTTTAGATTGCATACAGGTACACAGGTATGCTCATACAGATGCCGTGTACCTTTCAAGTTCTAAAATGCATTTTCGGTTAAACTCAGGTTGATTTTTGTTTTAAAATATGTGTGTGGCTTACTAGATGGCGAGATAAGAGATAGATTTGGTATAGGCTAATTGTAAAAGTAAAAGTAAAAGATGAAGAGGTCGCCTTCCCTAACTTGGACAACTTGCGACGGAAGCAGTGTGTAAAAAATGTATTAAATTTTGCGCCACAGCTTTTTTCACTTCCTCTGACCAAAGTCGGTATACACTTTGGTCATGTCAGAATGTGTGCGACGCCTTATCCTATCTCCTTGATAATATTTATATTAGATTTGGGACCAAGTCATACAGACAAATTGTTGGAATTCCGATGGGTACAAATTGCGCACCTCTCGTAGCTGATTTATTTTTATACTGCTACGAATGAGATTTTATGGATTCTCTTAACCATGATAATCAAGCTGATGTTATCGAGGCTTTTAAAAGTTATTCCAATTACGAGTTTCATGTTGTAAAAGTAAAAGTAAAAGATGAAGAGGTCGCCTTCCCTAACTTGGACAACTTGCGACGGAAGCAGTGTGTGAAAAATGTATACGATTTTGCTCCACAGCTTTTTTCACTTCCTCTGACCAAAGTCGGTATACACTTTTCAAAGTTATTCCAATTACGAGTTTCATGTTGCATGGCTTTGTGACCATCCGAATATAATGGCTGTTCACTTAGCCCTCTGCATTTACTTGTTCTGTCCAAGCTAGCACTGTGACCACCTAATACCTTCAATAGCTGCTCGCTCTGCTTTCCGTTATTCATGTTAAACGTTGGTATCTATGTTTAGTATTTTCTTAATATGATTTCTTATTTCTTGTTTATCACTGAACCACTACAGAAGCTGAGGGTGAGGTTAGGTACCTGTAAGCCCGCCAGTAACTTTGTGTTACTGATCGTTCCAAGTCGATACTTCTGTGGTGGTTCTTTTTGTTTTATGTCTTGGTGTTTAAAATTTTTTGTGCTGTTGGCGCCTTATGTATGTTTTCATATTTTTAGTTAAGTTAAGGTAACTGAGTGGCCACCTATTGGGAAAATAGCTGCTCATTAAGCTTACGATATATTTCATGGTATAAGTACCTGATTGTTAGTTTGGTTTTTCCCCACCTCGGTTTTTGGAGTGGGAATCTTTTTCTGATTGCGCCTTTTCCTGATCTTTGCCTACTTGTACCTTTTTAATTCCACATCTAGGTACCACGATGACCTTTTGAACATTGACAACCCTTATTTTGAAGGTATTGTCAATCAAATTTATCCACCTGAACTTCAGTTGAACAAAGCTAATATCTCAGATACCGAAGCCCCCTTTTTAGATCTACATCTTTCTGTTGCAAATGGATTTGTTTCTTCTAAAATTTATGATAAGCGCGATGACTTTGATTTTGATATAGTAAATTTTCCTTTTTTGGATGGTGACGTTCCTCGTCGTGCTTCTTATGGTGTATACATTTCGCAACTTGTTAGGTTTGCTAGAGTCTGCAATCATGTTACAGACTTCAACGCTCGAAATAAATGTTTAACGGCAAAACTTCTCCAACAGGGCTATCGGTATCATAAACTTCGAAAAACCTTTTCTAAATTTTATCGTAGACACTATGAATTTATTTCCAAATATGATGTTGGGTTAAAGACGCTTTTAAGTGAGGGCCTTTCGGAACCTGAATTTTATGGTGACTTGGTTTACAAATTTAAAAAACTTAAAGGAATAAATGATTTTTCTTTTCAGTTCAGAAAAATCATAACACGTTACAGACGTATAGGTTATAACTTGAATGTGATGCGACAGTCTGCATGCTTAGTTTTTAACCCATTCATGGTTGATAACTACGCTGCCTTCTTTAATTGCACGCCGGTGGGTCGGGCGTCAGACTCTATGATGGCCCCGACTTAAAGCTATTCATTTTAGTTGGTTGGGGCCGGAGCTTCTTGTCTGTTGCTTGGCCCACTGGGGTCCAACTGGTGTTTTTCTTTTGCTCCGGAGTTAGTAGGTTATTCGGCGCCCAGGGATCTCCATCGTCGGGCAGCTTACTCAATCTGTGAGTCCTGGTTTTTGATTCATCAGGATATTTATCATGATTTATTTGTTTGTTCTTGATGATTCATTGACTAGTTAGAGATTCACCACGAGGACCGAAGAACTAACTAAATGTTATGAACCACTGCAGAAGCTGAGGGTGAGGTTAGGTACCTGTAAAACCGGTTTAAGCCCGCCAGTAACGTTGTGTTACTGATCGTTCCAAGTCGATACTTCTGTGGTGGTTCTTTTTGTTTTATGTCTTGGTGTTTAAAAATTTTTGTGCTGTTGGCGCCTTATGTATGTTTTCATAATTTTAGTTAAGTTAAGGTAACTGAGTGGCCACCTTTTGGAAAAATAGCTGCTCATTCGGCTTACGATATGTTTCATGGTATAAGTACCTGATTGTTAGTTTGTTTTTTTCCCACCTCGGTTTTTGGAGTGGGAATCTTTTTCTGATTGCGCCTTTTCCTGATTTTTGCCTACTTGTACCTTTCTATTAAAAGCGATAGTCATGTATACAAGAATCAGGGGGAAATATTTGTGTGGAAGACTAAACAATATTGCATGAGTACTTTACAAGCGTCTACGTTACCACGCATCGACTTATAAAGCTAGATTTATAACAAATTATAGTTATTGTACTACCACTGAACTTACTAAATTATTATCCTCCTGTCTTATGCTATCAAATCTCATGTCATAAGCTACTGTTAACTAAAAATAAAGATTGGGTGCTCAGTAAACTGAAGTGTAGAGTATGGCAAGCCGTTTTACTATTTATTATGCTAATTAGATATCTTGAATAGTAAATAAGATATCTTAATTAGGATATAAGATATCTTATTTAGCAATAAAGATATCTTCTTTATCAAAAAAGATATCTTATATCCTAAATTAGATATCTTATATAGTAAAGAAGATATCTAATATGCTAAATAAGATATCTTATTTGATCCCACAATAAAGATATCTTATATAGCATATAAGATATCTTATTTGAAAATTTAGATATCTAATATACTAAATAAGATATCTTATATACTAAATAAGATATCTACTATACCTAAATAAGATATCTTAATTACAAGATTGATTAAGATATCAACTTTGGTAAATAAGATATCTTCATTGCTAAACTAGATATCTTAATTAGCAAATAAGATATCTTATATAGCAAATAAGATATCTAAATTGGTAATTAAGATATTTATAGTGGTAAATAAGATATCTTATTTAGGTATAATAGATATCTTATTTAATATATATGATATCTTATTTAGTATATTAGATATCTAAATTATCAAATAAGATATCTTGATTAAGGCTATAAATAAGATATCTGTATTGGTATAGTATATATCTTATATAAATATCAGAAACCAATTGTGATTGGGTAAAACAAATAAGATATCTTATATACTAAATAAGATATCTAATTTGTTAAACCTAAATAAGATATCTAATATAGGATATAAGATATCTATTTTTGTATATAAGATATCTTATTTGTCAAATAAGATTTCTACCTAAGCATAGTAGATATCTTATTTGTGAATGTAATTAGGATATCTTATATGTTGAAGAAGATATCTTATTTGACAAATAAGATATCTTATATGATAAAATAGATATCTAATATACTATTTTAGATATCTTATATGTTAATTAAGATATCTTATTTAGAAAAAAAAATTATAGATATCTAATTTATCATTTTAGATATCTAATTTGTTAAACAAGATATCTTTATTAACAAATAAGATATCTTACATGCTATATCAGATATCTATATAATTAATTAAGATATCTTAAATATTTTTACCAATAAGATATCTAATATATCAATCAAGATATCTTATTTGTTAATTTAGATATCTACATTAACAAATAAGATATCTTGTTTAGTTAAAAAGATATCTTATATACTATCGTCTCAGCTATGATCAGAGGCAAATTTTTGTCTCACCTGTTTTCGGGGGTTTTTTGTCAAAGTTGTACCCTTGGCTTTGTTCCACTTTTTCTAAAATCTGTTGGTCATACAGTTTCGGAAAATATATACCTTTTTATCATTCTATGCCACAGAATTCCGTTATATCCAAAACATTATTTCTTCTTCAAAAATCATGAAAATTTAAGAAAGGGGAGCTAACTTTTTATTTAGGAATCGGATTTGGCCGAAACATAATATAATTAAAGCTGATGTGTATACCCTGGTTACAAATAAGTTTGGACAGAATAAGATTAATAGCTAGCTAGAAAAAAAGAAAACTTTGTTTTCGCCATTATAACCCTATGGGACCTATCCGTTGCCATGGTAACAAGAGTTTTAATCCGTTCCACCCTATATTCTAATAAAAGTTTTGTCCTGATAAAAGTATGCTTCATGTGAAATTTGATGGCTCTGGGTTTATTGGTTTAAGAAATTTTACACTTTTTGTTGTCGATTTTTTCTCTACGGACAGGACATTTTTGACCGAAATAAAAATTCCATAATTCTGCATTGTCATTGGCGTTGGTATAATATTTTTCTCATGACAATTATCAGTTCTGAAGACTCCATCTCCCAATGTGGTTTTGAACTTCCAGAAGTATAAGACGTCATAGATGTAATGTATGGGTTACGGACAGGACACTTTTTCGTTACATTGTCCTCAGTACTTTGGGATATAAATTTATATCCAGCGATAAAAGTAAGCCACACTACTGGTTATTTTTACTGATTAGGTATGTCCAAATATTGTTTATAACCCATTGAAAGTAGAATTGGATGTAACAGTCTGACTTATCAGGCATGTCACTCCGTTCTCACTTTAAAATATCTCAGTTTGGCACACGTCATCAGCTTTAGTAATCATGGCATAACTCAAAAACAAATAGTCGTAGCCCATTCAAATAAACGGCAGAATAAACGGGATATGATCGTTTACTAGCCACAAAATATTTTATATGCGCATAAAGTGTCAGTTTCAATCCCTCATACCCATAAAAAGAAGCAATTTTCAAGTGAGACAGTATAACACCTGTTTTGGGGGTATTTTTGGCTATATAAAATTATACTGTGAAAAAATGGCTTGTCCAATCAATATGATATTTTTAGGCCAGTTAGAATTAATTGATCTTGACATCCTGCAAGTCAACTTATGTATATTAGTGTTGACGTTTTCATTACCCAACCGCATAACACTTAGTAAATTTAAAATTGTCATCTGATCTTAGCTGACCCGTATATAAGATATCTTAATTGACAATTTAGATATCTAATATAACAAAACAGATATCTTATTTGCTATATAAGATATCTTCTTTATAATAGATATCTAATAAAATAAAGTAGATATCTTATTTATTAAAGAAGATATCTTATATACAATATAAGATATCTGTTTGTTTGAATAAATAGTAAAACGGCTTGCCATAGTAGAGGGTTCCGTGCGACGAGCTTGTCCACATTTTTCTACTCTGTATACAACATTGCCATATAACCTGATTAAAGAAAAATTACTCGATTCGATAAAGTGGACCTTCAAAGGAGCAGTAAAAAAGTATGGTTCACTTTATTTGGCATGTAAATACAGTAAAGCTTTTTTCACTTCCTCTGACCAAAGTGTCAGAATATATGCGACGCTATAGTAGATTCGGAACCAATTTATATAGATAAATTATTTGAATTCCGGTGGGTACAAATTGTCCTCCTCTCATAGCTGAATTATTTTATACTGCTACGAAAGGATCAAACCTTTATATTTTATTTGCTATTACTGCAGCTGGTGTTGTGCCGTGTGGCGGCCGTAAAAGTCTCCCCGTACATCATCCATAGTGCAGATTATATTTTTATTTCGGTCCTTTGAGATCAGTTAAGATATTCAGAGTGTTCAAAACACTCACGTTTAGAAACATACTTCTAAGCAATGTTTAAAAATATTTGACCCAATTTAGGAATATGTCTTTGATTTAGTCTCCTCGTGAAGATTCTCGAAATTGCAGCACAATATTCTGGCGTTCGTTGCCGGTTTAAAAAGGGCTACTGATGAGGGTTCATTACCCGAAATTGCGCAATATAGTCCATACTATCTCCCTTTGAATGTTTTTACTGCTTCCAAAGGATCAAACCTTTATTTTATTCATGGATTCTCTTAACCATGACAGTCAAGCTGATGTTATCGAGGCCTTTAATTTGACGTCTAGATACCTCGATGACCTTTTGAACATTGACAATTTTATTTAAAGGCATGGTCAATCAAATTTATCCACCTGAACTACAGTTGAATAAAGCCAACACCACAGATATCGAAGCCCCCTTTTTAGATTTACATCTTTCTGTTGCAAATGGATATGTTTCTTCTAAAATTTATGATAAATGCGATGACTTTGAACTTTGATTTTGATATGTTGTAAATATTCCGTTTTCTTGTTAGGTTTGTTAGAGTCTGCAATCATGTTGCGGACTTCAACGCGCGAAATAAATGTTTAACAGCCAAACTTGTCCAGGAGGGCTATCGGTATTATAGAACTTTATTGTGGTTCTATTTGTTTTGTGTTTTGGAGTCGAATTGTTGTGCTGTTTGAACATAAAGTACGTAACTGAGTGGCCGCTTATTTTGAAATAGCTGCTCACTCGGCTTACGATATATTTTCTAAGTATAAGTACCTAATAATTGCCAATTTAGTTTTTTTCCCACCTCGGGTTTTGTGGTGAGAATTTTTGATTGCGCCTTTTCCTGATCATTGCCTACTTGTATCTTTCAAAAAACATTTTCTAAATTTTATCGCAGACACTATGAATTGATTTCTAAATTTAATATTGGTCTAAGGAAGCTTAAACGTAAGTGCCTTTCAGAGCCAGAATTTGATCGGAGCCGAAGAACTAACTAAATGTTGTGAACCACTGCAGAAGATGGTGGTGAGGTTATGGCCATATAAAATCGATTTAAGCCAGCCAGTAATTTTATATTACTGATCGTTCCAAGGCGATACTGCTGTGGTGGTTCTAATATATAGTTTTGTGGCTTGGTGTTGAATTTTTGTGTTGTAAGCACCTTATGTGTGTGTTTCATATTTTAGTTGGGCGGCCACTTATTGGGAAAATGGCTGCCCATTCGGCTTACTATGTGTTTTCATAGTATAAGTACCTTATTGTTAATTTAGTTTTTTCCCACCTCGGTTTTTGGAGTGGGAATTTCTTTCTGATTGCGCCATTTCCTGATCGTTGCCTACTTTTACTTTTTACAGGGCTCTAACCTCACCCTCATCTTCAGTAGTGGTTCACAACATTTAGTTCGGTCCTCGTGTTGAATCTCGAACTAGTCTGTCATTTCTGTCAATGAATCATCAAGGACAAACAAATAAATCATGATTACCACCAAGATGAATCAAAAACGAGGACTAACAGATTCAGTATGCTGCCCGAAGATGGAGATCCCTGGGCGCCGAATAACTTACTGAAATCTGGAGCAAAAGACAAACGCCAGTTGAACCCCGGTGGCCAAGCAACAGACAATAAGCTCCTGTCCAACCAACTAAAATGAATAGCTTTACTTCGACGACTCATAGTGGTCTGCTAGAGCTTTATTTACATAGCAAAAAAATAAATAAATAAAATTACTAGGGGGGGGGGGGGTTAAGCCGGTTTTACAGGCGCCTAACCTCACCCTCATCTCCTGCAGTGGTACACAACATTTAGTTAGTTGCTTGGTCTTCGTGGTGAATCTCTAACTAGTAAATGAAGTATTGACTAGCAGTATTGCAAATTGTTCGCCTGCGGGTATGCACTGAAACTCCAGTTCGTCTCGACAAAAGAGGAATTAATAACATAATCTTACATAATACGTCTTACATAACATGTATTGCATAATACGATTATGAATGAATGAATGAATGAATGAATGAATGAATGAATGAATGAATGAATGAATGAATGAATGAATGAATGAATGAATGAATGTGTGAGGTCGAGTTTATGAGTGAGTGAGTGTAAGTGAGGTCGAGTTTATGAGTGAGTGAGTGAGTGAGTGAGGTGGATAAGTGAGAATGAGTCAGTCAGAAACAACAGTTTGTGAGAGGGTTAGTTGATCGAGTATATAAGTACATGCATTTGTGAGTATATGGGTGAGTGAACGATTGGGTGTGTACGTGGGTGAGCGAGTGGAAGTAAGGATGTGTGTGTGTGTGTGTGTGTGTGTGTGTGTGTGTGTGTGTGTGTGTGTGTGTGTGTGTGTGTGTGTGTGTGTGTGTGTGTGTGTGTGTGTGTGTGTGTGTGTGTGTGTGTGAAGAGGACATAATTAGTGAGTGAGTGGGTGAGTCCATGGGTTGGTGGATGGGTGAGTCAGTCAGTCAGTCAGTCAGTGACTCAGTCGAGTTAGGCATGTCCTAAGTACATGAGTGAGCGATTGGAATTAAGGATATGTAAGTGCGCAGAAGTGTGTTGGGAGACGGGGGGTCGGGGCAGAAGTAACTGAGCTAGTTCGTTCTGACGGGTAGATTGTCACGACTTTATATTCGTGACAAAAATTGATATTTGTTTACATGTTTGGCGCATGCGTGAATACGTGTCATCGAAAGCAAACACCTGTTCACTTTGATCATGAAATGCGGAAGCTTGTAGACTCTGAAAAGCATGTTCAAGAACCTAAAAAAGAAGCTAGAGCAAGGGGTTGCTCAGTCATCTATAAAAGGAGCCATAGCATCGGCGGCAAAGGCAAGATAAGCCCACTTCCGTGACCGATGCATTTTGAAATAGTGGGTGGGGTATTGTTTGAAAACAAGTGATAGCTTTTCCAAAAAAAAAAAATGTTTGTTTTTTGGTTTAACGTCCCAGTCAACAATTTTTCAGTCTATCTATCTTCTGATACTGATTCGATCAATTTCTGATCATCACCTCAGTTGTGGGGTGGGTGGCTAAATTTAGAATTTAGTCCAAAATAGATTCCTGAAAACAGGTTGGGAACACAACTTCATTGATCTACTGTAGTTCAAAGCATCTCAAGTAGATCGATCGATCTTCCTAAGTGCACGAAAATCACGACAATTTTTGTCTCGTACATGTTTGTGAAAAAATTGCAACATCATTGCTCGTACGATTTTTAGATTTTGTGGTTGCGGTCTTATTTGTGAAAAGAACTAGAATTTTCACCGACCAATTTTTTGCAGAAATCAGTGTTTTTTATGGGTATTACCGTTGATTTTGGAGAAAATTCATTTTCCAAGCTAAATTCTAGTTTATTACCGTTTTCTTCTTCAAGGTTCAGGTCAAACTCACGTTCGCTTCCATTTTGGAATCCAAGGGCGATAATTAGGTCGCTTATGATGCTGAAAAACGCATTTTCAGAATCAGCATCCAAATGTATGGAGGCCATTTAAAGTCATAAGCTATTAATAGTCGCTTTATAACAGTGATTTTTTTCGCCTTTTTGGGAACGGTACCGGTACCAGTCTAATTGGGAAAAAAAGCGCTGTTTTCCCTTTAAATTGGGAAAATATAAAGGGTAGTTTGTCCCTAGAATTGAGAAAATTCATCTGAAATTAAGAGTGGGGAAATGTCTCTTATTTTGGGAATTTTTTCAGCTTCAGTTGGGAAAAAAAGATACTTTTTGGCATTGGGAACGATACCGAAAACCGGAGTCGGTTTTATAGGGAGAAAAATCACTGTATAACCGTGATTTTCGTGCACTTAGGAAGATCGATCGATCTACTTGAGATGCTTTGAACTACAGTAGATCAATGAAGTTGTGTTCCCAAGTGTGGCAAAATCGACCGACGAAATTTTGCTGTACAAACTTCTTTTTTATAATAAAAACGCTCTTTTTTGTTGTTTCTCTCTCTAACAAGCCTCTAATGATAAATACCACTCTTTTTTCCATGTCGAATTGTTGACAGCCTTCTCAGCGTTGCATTTCCGTATCTGGAAACGAGGCTGAGCCGCTTACAGCCTCAACAACCAGCATCTTCTGCCAGATCAGCATCACCTACGGAGGATAATACAAGCCATGATATTAAATCAAAAAATCGTATTCTTAAATTAACGATATTGTCTATTTTTGGTTAAAATAATTAATGTATCGAAACTTTTACCCCAAAACACACTAAATCACATGTAAAACACCTTAAACACCCATAAAAGCTTACTCAGAAAGATCCCAAATACGTCCGGTTTCTATTCAACTCGTACCTAAGTCAACTTGTACCTAAGTCAGCTCGTACATGTACCTACTTTTGGTTAACTCGTACCTGATCTTTGGTCAACTCGTACCTGTTTTGGTCAACTCGTACCTATTTTGGTTAACTCGTACCTAGTTTTGGTTAAATCGTACCTGGTTTTGGTTAACTCGTACTCTTTGCCCAGATAGATAGATAGATAGATAATAGATAGATAGGATGGATGGATGGGTGGGTGAAAGTTTCTTACGTCGTTAACATCTAGTCAGGCTCTACAGCCTCTGTTGATGTAAAGGAAGAAAGGAAGGAATTCTTTAATTGGATGTCTTTCATTTTCGCAGAGTTAATCGACGTCTTTGATGTATGCGTGATTAGTTTTGGTGTGAAATTAATTAAAGACACGGATAATTTGTTTGACTCTTTTTCGGCAAGAGGCGATTTCAGGGTTCACAGGAGTAAATGACACAGTGGAATTTTAAAGGTGATTTTCTTTAAGCATTAGTTTTCTGAAGGTGTGAAAAACAGACTGACACCCCTGCTAACGACACTAATCTTCTTTAATTATCAGTCAGTTCATGAACGTGCAGGTCTTAAATTGGTAGCAATAATACATAAGTATCTTGAGTTTATCAATTAAGCGTTTGACAAAATATATGAAAATAAATAAATAAATAATAATACTGGTGGACCGACGGACTGACAGATGGATGACCGAATGATTTGATATTCAGCCTCTCGCAAACAAAATATTTTTGTACATTTGTTTCATTGCTTTTATACTGTCACTTAGTTATCTCGGCAACGTTATGCTGCTTTTTTATTTTCATTATTGTTTATATTCGGGACCTATAGCTTAACACGATATCTGTATGGTTGTAATACCAACTGGGATGTCCTTTAGTGGTTTGGGGCGTCCTTGGGTAATAAAACTGATCGAGTATTTTGTGCTAAAATGCTAGGAGCTTTTGTCACTGTTGCGAGGGAATAAGTTGCCTTGTTTCTCATAATGATTGAAACTGTCATTGTTATTTGTTTATGACTTTTGGTTTCATTTTCATGCACAACTTAAGAAAATAAAAAGAAAATATATTAGCATATTTTGTTTATTGATTCTTTTCCACTCCAGTATTCAATGACATTAATGTGTAACTATCACACCAGTCTGAAATCATTTGTGGACTTACAAATATGTCAAGCCCATTACAAAATAAAATTTAGTGCATATTTCCAATTCTCATTAGCATGCCACAAACAGACAAAGCTTTGAGCTTAACGCAAAAAATTGATACATAACCTGGGTTTTATGTAAAACAAATCTTTTTTTTATATTTCACCTTGGTGTTTTAGTTCACATTTATGCTTTGACACGACTTTATGTCATATAAATTGAAAAGAAAGAAAATGGCAAGTTAAATCGTGTTTAAAATATGAGTTGCTGAATTGAGCTTACTATACGCTCAGTACAGTATGCAGTCCTGGCGATGAAATAACAGATAGTTATAAATGTAAACAGTGTAAACTTTAGTTTGTAATATAATAAAATATTAATAATTATAAAATATATACAAAAATAGATATGACAGTTACATAGGTACGAATTGACTAAGGTACGACTTAACTAAGGTACGGGTTGAGCAAAAGAAGGCACGAGTTGAATAAGGTACGAGTTGACTTAGGTACGAGTTGACTTGTTACCATACGTCCAACTTACAAAGGTTGCATGCATACATGTATGTATGGGTTTCTTATTTCAAGGCAAAACCATATGCTATGTGTATACCCATATTAACCCCACATGCGACTAAGTTGGGGGGTTAGGGTTATGAATCCCATAAAGACATGGGTTGTGCTATAGTTGACGTGTTTCAGGTAGTTTGTGTGTGCTAAATACATGTATAAGGTTTGGGGTGGTTTTCAAGTGGTTTGGGGTGGTTTAGTGTGTTTTGGGGTGGTTTGGGGTGTTTCCACGGTCCGCTCATTTCGCTATTTACAATCACAATTATTGCTAAATTTCATTTTTCCCTGCAGAACAACAATCACAGCAATTAAAAGTCAAAAATAGTTATAAAGCGACTATTAATAGCTTATGACTTTAAATGGCCTCCATACATTTGGATGCTGATTCTGAAAATGCGTTTTTCAGCATCATAAGCGACCTAATTATCGCCCTTGGATTCCAAAATGGAAGCGAACGTGAGTTTGACCTGAACCTTGAAGAAGAAAACGGTAATAAACTAGAATTTAGCTTGGAAAATGAATTTTCTCCAAAATCAACGGTAATACCCATAAAAAACACTGATTTCTGCAAAAAATTGGTCGGTGAAAATTCTAGTTCTTTTCACAAATAAGACCGCAACCACAAAATCTAAAAATCGTACGAGCAATGATGTTGCAATTTTTTCACAAACATGTACGAGACAAAAATTGTCGTGATTTTCGTGCACTTAGGAAGATCGATCGATCTACTTGAGATGCTTTGAACTACAGTAGATCAATGAAGTTGTGTTCCCAACCTGGAAAACAGGAAGCGTCACGAACGTGCGCATGCGCACCCACCACACAGTCATGTCTGGATGGGACAATCGCTTCCTGGGTTTTAACCAGTACTCTAGGGAGTAAATGTGTCTTGCTCAAGGACACAACACGGTGACCCTTGTTCTAAAAGCGTTGTTGTTCAATAAATTCTTCAAGATGAAATGACCTGCATTGATTCTGACTGGCTAATTTTTTAACTTTATTGCATACTAAACAAATCTGATCCACATTCCAAATCGTATAGGATGACGCTGCGATCAATGGACAATTTCTGTGATTTTCAAGCTATTTTTTCAGGCTGAGGCTATCCGCACGACAGTCATGCCGATAAGCGGCGTTATCTGCACGACGGTCATGCCGATAAGAGGCGTTATCGGCCTGACCGTCGTGCGGATAGCCAATGTTATAGGTATTGGCTATCGGCACGACGGGAGTATAAGATTTTCTAACAAGCTTTATTAATTTGTCATAAATAGATTAATTATGTGTTAAGCTATTGAAATGCATTCGAAATTAACATTTTTTAATTATGTTTAAGAAAACTTATCCAGCTGATGTATAAAACTGAATCACAGTAGATTTCTAACAGCGGAGAAAAATAAAACCATTGCAATTTTTTTAATTGTGTAACCGTTGAAATGTTTCGATACTCCATTGTTAAAATCAAAGACATCAAAGGCTGTTTATTCTTTTGGATTACCACATTATTTTTTATTTAGGTTACAATAATTACTCTCATTTACGCATATGCATGACTGAGTTTTACAGGCAGAGCCATATACAGATACTTTATCTCAGTTACAGGTAAATTCACAGGTAAGCCAATTTCAGCAAAATAACAATTTGGTTAATTAAAAAGTAAAAATTCCTGCATGTGTAATATTCTGTTTCAGTTTTGAAGCCAGTGTAATATATTTAACTTTAAATGTATCCATTTCTAAACATTTTTACATATGGATATCAATTTCTCTGTCGTGCGGATAACGCCGCTTATCCGCACGATGGTCGTGCCGATAAGCTGCGTTATCGGCACGACCATCGTGCGGATAGCCAGTGTAATTTTTTCAACAGTTTCCATTGTTTCTATGGGCGTTTATGCTTTTTGACCACCTCATTTCGCTGTTTTATTTCTTTTAACTCACTGAAAATTTCCTAATTATGTTTCGTGGCTAGAGGTAAACAATAATAATTCTTTCTAAAAATGTACATACCTTCCAAGTTAGCCTACTGTTTTGGAGAGAAAATGAAGGTGATCAATCACTGGTCCACCTGACCTAGTGCACGGCTAACAAACCTTTAAATGCGTAACCGCGGTTAAGAAAAGAAATCCGATTCATGTCCTTCCGGTTTCGCATCAGATGACCAACAAAAGGTAAACAAACTTTTGCAGCTCGTGTTTCCGAGTAAAATATTTCGATTCGAAGACAAATATTATAATTATCTCAATGCTATTTTATTAGTTAGACATTGCTATATTTGGACCCCAAAGGATTTCCAGAAATCTTTCTTTATAATCATGATTTTTATTCCCTACCCCAAAACACGTGTTGGGATTGCATTGTACACGACAAAAATGTGGGTCAGTCGCAGAGATATTTTTAGATTTCCGCTCATTACGTCCATATTAACGGAAAGCAATACAGTGCGCAGATGATTTTAACATTGTATGAGGTCTGGTGACTGTTTCGTTGCCTCTGGCCAATGCATTCTATGCATATGTGGTTAAAAGCTCTGTCAACATTTCGGTTACGAATTTAATCATTAGAATGATAGCAATATAATCATTATAGAACACATGTATTACAGTTTTTGTTTTTGTTAATTGTTTTACGCTGAAGATTATTGTCACAATAAGTGCTTACTTAAATTTGGTGTGTTTGTGATATTTGCAGTGAAAATGTTTGATATAAAATAATACAAATTGTCTACGAAATACATGTAATACAATAGTTCACATGTATGATATTCCTGTTCATGAAGACGATTTTACAGCATTCTGTATACTTTAATTTGCTTTTTCTTGGTTTTATGTCTTTCAAGACGCTTTACAGGGAAATATTTACATTTTTATTGCAATCGCCCTAGATGAAAGTATCTTTCTTGATGTTCTTCAATTCCCAATGAAAACATTAAGTCACGTGATCTAGAGGCCACGCCTATGGGCGGGGCGACGTCAAAACCCATCCAGTGACGTTGTTTGTTAACTCTTGTTGTCGTGACGTTGGTTGCGTATCACCATGACGTTAGGCGCGAAAATTTGACGTTTTGGCTGTTCCAAAATTACGTTAAGTGGGATTTAATGTCAAATAACATGAAAATGAACGGTGATGTGCGTAATTAAAAATCTGATACTTGATTGATAATATAAAACGTAAATATAAGTATTGAAATTCAGATTTTAGCTTTCACTGGATGATGAAAAACATTAGCTGTTTTAATGTCTCCGAGAAGCCCTTCGGGCTTCACAGACATTAAAACAGCCTAATGTTTTTCATCATCCAGTGAAAGCTAAAATCTGAATTTCAATCCTTAAATAAATACCAAAACTTGAAAAGGTTGAGGTTTTCAAACGTATCTTGAAATATATCCTTCATATTTTAATGATTAAATGCGTACCCATCTTTTCCTTCCCTTCAAATCGATAATGCCGGACACTTACACAACGAAATTCTGGCACAGACATCAGATGCAATTTAGTTAATACATATTTGTAAATTTGTCGTGGAACAATCACTAAAATTTGATATTTACCAGCAAATTGTCCAATTTTTAGTTGTATTTCGCCGACTTTGGCCTTGTTGGAACACCAGGTTCGAAGAAGGGAATAAATAACTCAAAGACCATCAAATTATTTTGCGAGCTACTTTGGTGCTGACTTACAATAGTAAATAAGTGACAAAATAGCATTCATAGATAATCGATATATTTCTGTACTAAAATATAATCACCAATCGATCCTAGTAGTGTATGTTTTGTTTACCTTTTCTTGGTCTTCATATGCGCGACCGGAAGGGCGTAAATCGGATTTTCTTTCTTAACCGGCGGTTACGCATTTAAAGGTTTGTTAGCCGTGTAGTGGTAGATTTTGTAAAACGGGAATGACATGTTATCTCTTTCATTACAAAAGAGTAGATTTTTCATTACTGCTGATGTGTCACTAAAAAACTTAATGTTGAAGAAAACATACCAATCTACAATATTGACTGTTTAAAATCATTCCAGTGTGACTAGATAGCTGAGTACTCTATTGTCACCATTTTTTACACAATATTGTCATATTTCAGTCAGCCATTGTTCTCATTTAACACATGTGTAAACTGACCTTCTGTGTAAGTTCAGTGAAATACAGTGTATGCCCATTGATGATTCAAAAAAAAAAAAAAAAAAAATGGATGCAGGTTCCAGTCCAATAGCAACATATGACAGACACATTAAGTAGGACCTATTATTTTGCTTGCTTTGGCGTATTGAAACTTATATACTGTATTTGTTCTAATTAGCGCACAGTGTGCTTAACTTTTCAAAATTACCAAAAGTTGAAGTAAGAAAATATCATTCTAATAAAAGCACACTACGAACGAAAACAACACATCAAAATGCTGAAATAACCATGTCATATCATCAATGGTGAATTTTGGTGATGTCATTTAAGTGTTCAAATTGTTGCAAATTAGTTTATGATCATTTACTGTTCAGTTTTAATGTGTCATATGCGTTAACATTGTGTAGAATTTGTGTAAAATAACAATTTACTACTGGCGCAGTGTGTGCTTCTGAAATGACCGGGATGTGCGCGAATAGTTTGGGGAAAAAGGAATTTTTCAGGGCTTCAATATAGGCAAATGGTCTTGTGTAGGATGCCCGAGTACGCCTTAGGTTGGGTGCCGGGGTCAGGTATTCATCTTTATCAAGAGACACTATACCAGAGTGTATCTTGTAGAAAAAGGTTAAGGAGGACCGCTCCCTGCGGGACTCCAGGGATGGCCACTGAAGTTCGTCTAGCATATCACCGACGCTGGTGTTCCTCCATCTCCTGCAGGTCCACCGCACAGCAGTCCTCTGCACCTTCTCCACCTTAGCAGTCTGAGTTTCATTATAGGGATGCCAAATAGGAGCTGCATACTCAAGTTGAGGACGAACCAATGTTTTGTATGCAACTTCCTTAGTCTGAGTCACTTAGTCTCATAACAAACTTGTTGGGATCGAACTCGGGACATCTCGATTCGGAGTCCAGCACTCTACCAGTTGGCCACCGCGCTCAAAGTGTTATCATGAGTTGTATACTTGTATGCAGTGTGACATGTTCTTTAAAGATTATCGAAACTTCCCAATCAGGAAGAACATTCTGAATCTGTAAAGTTTGCTGGTGATACCAAATAGCATTATTTCTCGAGGGGTTTTAATTTGAGGAGAAATTATGTCAACGGGTCAACTCTTCCTGCTAGTAACAGTGTTAAGTAAGTAAGTAAGTAAATACTTTATTTCAAGAGACCCAACTGGTCACCCAGTTCAGTCGACACTTAAAAGTTACCAACTCAACACCCGAGTCAACTCAGCCTTGTGTCAATTTGGCGGAGATAACACCGGCTGTTTACTTTCCTATTGGTAAAATAGGGTATAATTGTATAGCTCATAAGCTGCTTTGATATTTTGTTTTGTAATTCTCAAAGGTCCATTATAAAAATGGCCCATTATCTTTTAAAACACTGTTCTAATGAGATAAGAAGGATGAAGACTGCATTAGCGACCAACAACATTTTGGCCGTAAAGTAGGAATGGCGGTTCGATGTCAAAAGATTAAGTTTAAAAAGCATGTCATTGAGTTCTGAAAGATCAGACCATGCAGGTATTTAACACACATGAGAGATGCATCGTAGCGTAACTGCCATAATCTTAATTTCTTAGGTGCAAAAAGTAGGGAATTCGGTATACTTTCGGACCCACAAACCATGGGAACAAAACTGTAATATTCAGGGGGAGCAACTGCAAGAAAAGGCAGGATACTAGCAAATGAAAATAAACATTGGACTCACAAAAAAAATATAACACGCTCTTCTGTGTAAATTGGAATGAAATAAGTATGATTATCTATTTTTTTTCTTGTCATTTTTACTTCAGTACAATAAAAACTTAAAAATTTCTGGATTTAACGTTTATACAGTGGACATAAAGTATGAAGTGATAAATGTCATTAGTTTTTGCTACTATGTGTCAGGTTTCGAAATGCGTGTTTGTATGTGTCTGATGACATCATCACATGGCCGGGAACTCAAACTGTCCTGAGCTCTGGCTGGCACTTCATGTTTCTGGTGTACTACTACTTAACACCCTACTTAGCTGAAATGTCTGAGGCGGCCCCCATGGCCGAGCGGTTAAGAGCGCTGTTTCTTAATCACTCGATCATCTCACCGCTGTGACTGGTGTGGGTTCGGGTCCCACTCTGGCCACATGTGAGACAAGCCAAGTTCTGCTTGCGGGTGTGTCAGGTGGTTTTTCTCGGGGTTCTCCCGTTTTCGCCCCACCTACTGATTGGCAAAATGTCTGATAGTTGTGTGTCTCTTGTGAGAGTCAGGGTTTTATTTCCCTCCTGATGCCCCCCTCACCCCCTCCCCCTCTGGCAAAGTATTGTCAGTTTTGTTTCACTGTGTCACCAGTAATCTATTCAGATTTAGAAGCTAAATTAAAAGCAAGTCTTTAGAATCTGTCCACCACCTGTTGAGTTACACTACAAAATAAATCTCATTGAATGTTTCCCTTAGATGTGTAAATGAAGTTTAAACATGCAATTTTGGTTTATTCCATGCCATAACTGACCAGCACAAGGGCTGGAAACTCAAAACCGCATTTTTATTTAAGTTGACTCTTTCTCTTCAGGGCCTACTGGAGGACAAAAGCCAAGAGAATGCGGAAGCTGGACAAGATAGCCCCAAGCCCCTGGCTGAGAGTACTCCTAAAAAGTCAGAGCAGGGTGCCAGTAATGACACTGGGAACCAATCAATTGACTCTAACACCTCGGGATATGCGACCGCCAACCAGTCGCTGTCGGACAATCCGGCTATCGTACCAGTGGCACAGCTTGTGGATATACCACTGCAGGACAGTAGCAGCGAGGTACGGTAATTGTTGAAAAAATCAGTTGTGATAGAAATATTATTCAACAATGACAAGTAATTCACATTATTATCATAAAACATTTAGAATATCCAAACTGTCTGTGATAATGTCCATAAATTGCGTTTAACACATTTTCAAATGAAAAATTCCTTTTCTGCTTACTCAGTAGGAGCATTTTGTCACTTTAAGGTGCAATACTATATACACACAGTTCTGGTAAACTGTATTTGGTTGACTGCCACAGAAACATGGTGAAAGAAGTGACTACCCTAACATGACCATGGCTGTTTACAGTAGACATTGGGCAATCAGTCAAACAAGACATTGTCTCGTAATTTATTAGAGTTTCAATCTCTTGACATTACAGTCTTCCAACCTACCAGGGGACATTACTCCAAAAGCATCAAGGTCAAGGACATCTTCCATCAGCTCTGTAACCTCAGACAGCTCATTTTTCACCAATGTCAGTTTTCCACAACACCACTACTCCTTGCCATCAGACATGGAAAGTGAGATGGATGAATCGGGAACCGATCTACACACAGTTACCAAGGAGGATCTGTATCAGTATATACAGAAATACCAGAGACGGGCAACCAGATATAAGGCCAAGTTTATGGAGGTATAATTACTTAGGATCAGATTATTTGCTCTCAAAATGAAAAAGAGTATTTACACAGACTTATGAACAGTTCTTGATGCAGACTGGTCCTAGGTGTACCTAGTTAAAAAATCAGTTTAACTTTCCATGCATAGGTGCATACATGAGTATGATGAAAATAAAAACTGCTTTTGCATGTACATATTTAAGTCAAGAAACAATCTTTCTTTTAACAGATATTGTGGGTTACTTTAAAAACAAAGGACCATATGATGAAACTTGTAATCTTGTTTATTTTCAGCTGGTTACAGTGTACAAAGACATGGTTCAAGAGAGAGACAAGTTTAAGGTTTGTGTAAACATATTCATGGCAGGACTTTTCATATTGGTCAGGGGTGGATCCAGGATTTCTGGAGAGGGGATTCAAATGTGGAAAACGGGGGTTTGTTTGCATAATTTTACACAAAATGTCTTGAATTCTCCATGAAAATGAAATAATTTGGCTCCAGTAGGGGGTTTGAGCGAACCCCTTGAACCCCCTCTAAGTCCGCCACTGTAGATGCACTTAAATCAGTCATGCAACTATGATACATGTATTCAGAAATAAGCAAGTGGAAAATAGTAATCTCTTTGACCATTTTAATGTTTGCTGGACAGAAAGCAAATGTCACACAATTATTTTTTTATGAGCTCAAAAAAAAAAGACATGTTTGTAGCAATTTTAAAAAGTGATTCTTCACATTGATTTTATAGTTTCATATATAGAAAACTGAAACAAAATCTAAATTTTGTAATGCTTATTTTATTGGTACCAGGATATTGAATAAACCTTGGTCTCAGCTAAATTTTTGATTAGGACGTGCTTTATATTATTTGATAATAAATATAAAATATATGATGTTGCTGTTTTCCAGTGAATAACGTCATGTAATACAAAAGTGTTATGACCACATGTATTAACACTTTCGTGGGAATATGTAACGTCATTGATGTCAGTAACAACAATGTAAATTTGCATTGAAAATGTGTCCACTTTGAAGACGTAAAAATCCTATATGAGAAAACAAATCTTACACTCACGATCATTTCATATGAAATTTATTAAACTGGCAGAATGCTTGTTTAATAAATTTCAATTGAAATGAGAGTGAGTGTAAGATCCTCTACATATTTATTTTATCTTCTCCAGAACACTCTAACCCAGTCCCAGGACAGGGCGTTCCGTCGTATCTCAGAGCTAAAAGAGCAGATCCAGCTAGACAAGAAAGCCAAACAAGACCTCGAGGAGAACTATAACTTTGTTATTGATGAGAAAGGAGAATTTATCAAAGTTCTACAGATGCAGGTGCCATTATTTTGCCTGAAATTTTGAATACCAACTAACTTCTAATCACTTTAACAGCAATAAGGACTACAAAAAGTAAATTTAGTTGAACTACATTAAAGTGTTACCAATCAATAATTAAATAGAAAAGAGAACAGTAAAGTTAATGATAACAATTTTACTGTTTCGATACCAACTGGCAGTACCATGTTGTGTCCTTGAGCAAGACACATTAACTTTAAAAAGTACTGTTTAATACCAAGGAAGCATGGGCTCCGTCCAAACATGACTGAAAAATTGTTGACTGGGATGTAAAACCACAATAAAACAAACTAACAGTTTCCTCTTGGAGGAGTTTCTGATCTCAAAAAATGCTGGTTTTGACACGTAAGGACCATAACAGACACATATGTTTGTCATTATTATCATATGACGTGGCTGTTTTCCAGTGGATAACGTCATATGATAATAATGTTATAAAAATTAATATGATTGCACATGTATTAACACTTTTGCGGGAATATGTAACATCATTAATGACGTCCGTAACAACAGTGTAAATTTGCATTAGAATATGTTCACTTTAAAAGCGATAAAATCCTAATATTTTAAAAGTCATATGATAAAACGAATCTTACACTCGTGGTCATTTCATGTGAAATTTATCAAACTCGCTGAAGTCTCATTTGATAAATTTCAGCTGATCAGTACCTTTGTTTTTGCTTCACCGATAGTACAATTCCTCTTCTTCCTAAACCAGACATTTCAAGCTTCTGGCCAGCTTCTGTGACAGTACATGTTGGTTTGTGTCAGACCTGGTCGGAAATCCCAAACACCGTGTTTCGCATGTCAAGGCTCATTATGCCCCCAACTTCGAAGAAGTTGAGGGGGCATATTGGTTTGGGTCTGTCCGTGCAGTCAGTCTGTGAGGCAGTCTGTGATGCATGAGTAACGCTTTGCACTTGGTCAGGAACCGTTAGAGCTAGGATCTTGAAATTTGGTATGTAGTTTGTTTATGAAAATTAAGAGGACCTGTGTTTTTTCTTTCAGGTAAATTCAAGGGGCCAGGGGCCCATTTTGTAAGAGTTATTTCCCTTTTTAATTCTTGATAAAGTGAATAGATAGTGGGTACCTTGTGTGCGCAACCTCTCCTACAGTTTTATTCCGATTCTCTTGAAACTTTACAGATGTTGTGACCATGCTTTGAAGATATGCACGTGGTTTGGATATAATCCTCAGATGAATTTTTGTTACTTTTTCGCAATTTGAACTTAGCCATTTTTCGGGCATTTTCACAATGAAAGTGAATGGGCAGTCGGTACCTCGTGTGCGCAACTCCTCCTACAGTTTCATGCTGATTAATTTAAAACTTTACATGTGTTATGGGCATGGTCTGAAGATACGCATGTGGTTTGGATATAATCCTTGGATTATTTTTTGTCATTTTTTTGTTTCACAATTTGAACTTAGTCATTTTTTTCGGACATTTTAGTGAATGGATAGAGGGTACCTTTTGTGCGCAACTCCTCCTACAATTTAATACCAATACTTTTGAAACTTTGCAGAAATTGTGACCATGCTTTGAAGATATGCATGTGGTTGGGATATACTCATCAGATTAATTTTTGTCACTTTTTTTACAATTTGAACTTGGTCACTTTTTGGACATTTTTACATCTTGAAAGTGACTTACCAGTTGGGGGCACAGTGTTTCATAAACACATTTTTTAGTTTTATGAACCCTTTCAAGGTTAAGTTACTGAAAGAGGGTAAAGAAATTCCCCCTGAGTTGGAAGAACAGATGAGAGAAGGAAAGATGAAGGAAGCACAGGGGAAAGAAGAAGTTGAAGGTCTTAATGCTGAACTTCAGACACTCAGAGATAAGGTAATGGGGATTCATTCATAAATTGTTGCCTGCTTGTAATATCATTTGAATAACATATGAGCCGCCTTGTGGGAAAACCAACAATGTGGTTTCTGAACAGGTCTGACACAAACCGGCCTGTACAGTCACAGAAGATGGCTAGAAGCTTGAAATTTCGGATTTAAGTAGAAGAGGAACTGTACTATCCGAGTAGCGAAAACAAAGGCCCTGATCAGCTTCGCGGTTACTGCGAAGCTGATCTGCGTCTTTGTTTTTGCATATGCAGATTGTTGGTTTTCTCATGACGCGGCTCATATGAAGAAAATCTCTCTGGGATTTCCTACCAGGCTTGACACAAACCAGTTTGTGCAGCCAAAGTTGATAGCAAGAGACAAGCAATTTTGGTTTGAAGAAAAAATGCATTGACCTTTGAAGTGGAAAAAAGAGTTGATCAGCAGCTTCATGACTATGGAACATCTGATATATGCCTTCACTCTTGCATACAAGCAAAAAGAAGTATTTTATATTGCTGAAAATTAATTGACTCATGGCACATGGAAAACAACTTCACACACTACTTGCTAACAGCAATGACACAGGTCACTATATTCTTAAAATCTAACAAGATATCAGCAAACTATTTCCTGCTTTGGCAGGTGGGTCTATTCCTTCTTGTTGGGAAATAAATTCCTGCTCTGACAAGCCAAACAGAAGCCTCCATGGCGCAGAGGTTATGTCACTTGCCTTGTAATCCAGGGGTCGTAGGTTCCATCCTGTGCTTCTCCAGTCTGTCGGTTGAGACTCTATACTGAGGTCATGTCTCTATATGACCTTAGTTGTTGGTGGGACGTTAAACCCCAAATCAACCAAACAACCTGACAACAGTTTCCTATACCTTGAACGATGATTCCTATTTTCACAGGTGAAACATCAAGACAGTTTACTCCAGAGATATAAAGAGATCATCAAATCTAACAAAGAGAAACACATACAAGTGATAGAGGAGAGAGACTCACTACAGAGAAAACTAGAAGATAACCAGATGGAACTGGCTAAGTTACAGGTTAGGTGTTACATGTTGTAAACAGTATATTACATATTCTTTCTTGCCATATTCTTTCTATACTATGCATTAGCATAGACACAACAACCTCTTTATAACACTGTCTATGTAGCAGTGATCCCAACACCTTTACTTTCTGCCACATCGGAGATTTTGGAATAAATACTAATTCCAGTTTTCACAATTTTATTTTACTTTTAAACAACCACTTTTAACTTTCATATTTTATATCACTTTACAACTTTACTTTAACACACCTTTACTTTTACTGCACTATCTCGGCATTACTTTATCTGCTTTATTTTAGCTCTACTCAAACAGCCCACGTTGCGGTATTTATACTCAGTTCAAGCTTCACGTGTGAACTCAGTATGCACACAAAGCACGTGGAATGCGAGAGCGGAGCACAAGAGGAGTAATGATATATCAGACAATTTTCCCGCCTTATCATAGCTCCGGTGGAGTAAAGCTTTAAAGTACAAGTTACGTAATGAACTGTAATCAAAGATTATCAATGCGTGAAATAAAACAAGCGTATTTACTGACAATATGTAAAATTTCCTTACATCAATACATTAAGTTATTATCAAGGTCAAGTTTATATAATTATATGCATCGTGTTCACGACACTCCGGCCAAAAGGTATGACAACACTTATGAATTGTGAATATTGTACAATGAATGAAATTGGCATCAAAAATTATCAATATAAAGTTCATGTCTCAGTTTAATATAACCCTCTGTATCAGTTCATATGTCTGCCCAAAGAGCAATCTTCTGTATCACTTTATTGTCCTTTATATATCGTCTGTAGGTGTTTCGCCAACGAGTTGCCTTATCTTCCTCCTGGCTATGTCTGCTGCTTTCCTCATCGGCCTTCGAGTTTTGACATCGTCCCTCAAAGCGTCATTGTGCTCAGATGCTATCGAGTCTGAACTATAATCCGAGCACTCCAGTGGGTACAGTAAGCACAAGGGACGAACCACGTTTCGCCCAGATCCTAGTTGTACCACTGCTGATCGTACCAGTCCATCCCTGCTCATGTTCAACTGGATGATCTTGGCAAGCTTCCATGAACCACGAGGCGTGTCATCCTTCACGATAACGATGTCGTTCACATTTGGATCCTGATCAGACTGAATTCTACCACTACTGAGTTTATACTGCTTTCTTTCACGTAAACTCAGTAGGTAATCTTCACGCCAGGCTCTCCAGAATTGTTCGACTAATCTCTCCCCCTTCTTCCATATTCGAAACACATTCCGTTCAGAACTTTGGTACGGAGTATAATCTTCATCACCGTCGTCATTTACCGTCTCCGGAATACCAGTTTTTGGGTTTAAACACAGAAAGTGTCCTGGTGTAATGGCTATTGTTGAGTCAATATCATCCCCGACATATACTAGAGGTCGAGAATTCACAACAGACTCAACTTCTTTCACAACTGTATGCATTTGGTCATCAGAGAGCAATTTTCGTCCCACAGCTTTTCTTAACGACCGTTTCACTAACCCGACAAGTCTTTCATAGAATCCACCCATCCATGGTGAGAGCTCTATAATGAATGACCACTTTATTCCTTCACATGAAAAATAACTCTGAATCTCCTCACTAGTCACTATATTCTTCCATATCAGTTGGAGCGTTTGTCCGCCAGTTTGAATTGCATTGCATTGTCACTCACTATTTCACTAGGCATTCCTCTGGTCGCAATAAATCTTCTGAGACAAAACAAGAATGACGTTGTTGTCATATCACTCACAATTTCGAGATGAATTGCGCGAGTAACGAAACACGTGAATAAACAAATCCAGATTTTCTTCACCACTCCGTTATCTTTGGTGTGTAGAGGGCCTAGGTAATCCAGGCCTGTCCTAGAAAACGGTATCGCCTCCGACACCCGTGTTTTCGGCAATGGAGCCATGGGTGGCATTTTATAAGGACCACCTTCCAATCTTTTGCACAACACACATTCTCGTAACACTTTTTTCACTCTCGCTCTTCCACTAATAATCCAGTATTTCATCCTGATGGAACTCAGTGTTTGCGATACACCAGAATGGAGTATCCTTGTATGTGAATCTTCTATCACTAAATCCGTGAATCTATCACTACTTGGAAGTAATATTGGATATCTTGTGGCTTCCGTAAGCTCGGCATTTTCCATCCTGCCTTTGCACCTAAGCACTTCCCTATCATCTACACATACTCCTAATTGATTCACTATTGTTTTCCACTTTCCGTTACTGACAGATCTAAATGCCTCAGGGAAGTGATTTATCTGAGTATGTTTGATCCACAAGAGCTCAGCCTTTTCAAACTCTTCTTTCTTTAAATCACTGTGGTTTTCGTTTCTATGTCTCATTTTATCTATGAATCTCAAACACCAGGCTGTCACTCGTTTTAAGCGGAGAAGGGTGGAATACCGGGATATATCCATCTCAAACGGGGCACATCTGACTGGATCCGTATCTTTACCCTTCATTTCTCTGTTGGTCAAATTTGCACTTTCACATTCTTCACGTTTCATGTTTTCCATTGTTTCACTTTCAGAATTCACTTCTGAACAATTTTCATTGACACTGTTTGGCCATTCACTGATTGGGCATTGTAACCACTGTGGACCTTTCCACCACAACTCATTTTCAACAATCTGCGTCACTGTACACCCTCTGCTGGCTAGATCTGCTGGGTTTTCTTTTGTATTCACATACTGAAATACGATGTTACCGTGTGAATTGATTTCTTGCACTCTGTTCCTTACGAATGTCGGTAGTGTTTTATCGGATTTTATCCAACTGAGAACACACTGGGAGTCTGTCAGAATCACAAGTGTTTCGAAATGTAATTTCAGCTGTTCTCTCACAAACTGTAAACTGCGGGTGCCTATAAGAACAGCCATTAATTCCAATCTCGGAATTGTCATCGTCTTGACAGATGCTAATCTTGCTTTTGAGAACACTAAGTGACTAGACCTAGTGCCATCATACTGAATGAGGTACACTGCACACGCATAAGCAACAGCTGATGCATCACAAAAACACAATAGATCATATTTGCTTTCACATTCATTTCTTATGCATCTTATAATTTCAACTTGACCGATGCCTTCAAGGTCTGATTTTATATCTGACCATTCGATTTGCTCGGCCGTATCCAATTCGTCATCCCAATCTAGCTGTTTCTTCCAGAAGCTTTGCATTAGCACCTTCCCCCGAAGAATAACAGGACACAGTAATCCAATCGGGTCATAAATAGATGCTATTTCTTTTAGAACACTTCTTTTTGTAACAATTGTGTTTTCTTTCACTTTCACAGAATTTCGAATAGCGAGTGTATCGTTGGCTGTATTCCACGTCATACCGAGAACTTTTATATCTGTTCCGTTAGCACGGTCATTCTCAGGAATCACATTATTTACATCAGCACTACTTGTCATCCATTCCCGTAGATTCATGCTGGCTGCATTGAATATAGTCTTTGATTGACTATACAGGTCAGTTGCTTCTTTCACAGAATTTGCTCCAGTGATCACATTATCCATGTATATATCACTTTTGATTTTATCAGAGACTTCAGAACCATACGAATCCAGATGTGCTTCAACTGTTGCTCCAAGGAGAAAGGGACTTGAGATTATCCCAAAGGGGACACGGCAGAATCGAAATTCCTGAATGGTATCCTCATTCACGATCGGTTGGGAATGGTCCTTCAACCAAACGAATCGCGTCACATCTCTTTCACTTTCCTGAAGTCCGACTTGAAGGAATGCTTTTTCAATATCAGAAATGGTCCCTATTGTGTATAGCCTGAATCTGAGAAGAATGCCACATAAGTTTTGTAGTAACACTGGACCACGATATAAGCACTCGTTTAAGCTTTTGTTCCCAAGTTTAGACTTTGCTGATGTGTCATACACTACGCAGAGCTTAGTTGTTGTTTTCTGTGGAGTAATAACTACATGGTGGGGTATGTAGTGTTTTATAGCATCACATTTGAAGCGGTCAACCTTTTCAATGACTCCTTTCGCCAGTTGATCTTGTATGATTGAGTCATACTTCGGTAGCATGCCAGGCTGCTTCTGCATCCTAGATACTAATGACCTGAGACGACCAATAGCTAATCCTCTATTTTCTTTGATATCTGGCACCTCTTCTTTCCATGGCCATTTCACAGCATATCTTCCATTTTCGTATTGAAGTGTTTCTTTAAATTTTTCCAATGCTCTAGTATCCTCTGAATCACAAGAGCTCACTGGGTTTGAAATTCCTAAAGTTTCCAACTTCCAGAAGTCTTCTAAATCTGGCTTCACTGGCACAACACTACGCACGAGAATACACTTGAATCATTTATTGTGTTTCCATGTGTAAGAATGATCATACTTGATTCTACACTATCACAGTTGTATTGATTTGTACGACCTGTAAGAATCCACCCAAATCTAGAATTTAGCAAATATAGCCCACTTTGAACTTCAATCCTATCAGGAAGAATAACGTCGAGATAGTAATCACTTTCAATCAATATTTGAACACTGTCGGATTCCTTTTCATGTGGAATGGTATCAGCAAGTTGCAGACCTTTTATCATCTTTTCAAATCTTTCCTGTGATTCGAAAGTGGCAGGTTGTCTTTGAACAGTCCCGGTAATACCTGGTACAATGTTTGCTGTTATCTTCATCAGTGTTCCGTCTCTTTGTTTCAGTTGAAGCTGAGCGGACTTAGTCTTTATTACCTTTGGAGTGGTACTCCCAAATGTGACTAAGTGGATCTCTTGTTCATCGTCTCCTTGAAGCATCAACTTCTTGGCCAACTCTTCAGTAATGTACGTCCTCTGTGAGCCGGAGTCCTGTAGAACACCTATTTGCTCCGTCTTAGTGTTGTTAGTGTTATGGACTTCTGTGAGTGCTGTTTGCATTAGCACGGATTCTCCTACAGAGAGACATGTACTTTCGTGTTGCGCCGATACAGACGGAGCAAGTTCAGCTTCAGCTCCTTCAGCTACATGTACACTTTCTGTGACGCGGGTTCTTTCTAATTTTGATGGGCACAAACTCCGATGGTGAACACTGAATTCTCCACAATACACACATCTTTTCGAGGATTTGCAATCACGAGTGTAGTGCCCCTCCTTTAAACACTTGAAACAACTCCCTTTTAGTTGTCTTTTTCTTTCTTCAATAGATCTGTACTTTTGGCACTCATCACTCCAGTGATTGCTGCTACAGTATCTACACATTGCTCCTTTCGAATTTGTTTCTGACTTACCCTTTTGTTTTTCTTGAACTGTAAGCGCCTCATTTGGCTGTCTATGAGCTCCTCCTTTTGAATTATGGACGGAGTATTCCAGTCTGTTACTGTTCTCAGTTCTTGCTCCGTATTTAGGTTTTGCTCCGAATGCTTTCTCACTATCTACCTTTGCCTTTTCATAAGCCACAACATATTCTTTCAATAATTCTTTCAGCAGAAACACTGTCCATTTCTTTTCAACTCCTTTCTTAATTTCTAAATGCCTTATAACACTGCTAGGTAACTTTGATTTTATTATTGACACAAACACATCTTGGTTGATATTTTGCCCTAGAACATCTAAACTTCTGAGGTGTTTATCGACAGCATCAAGCAAAGATCTTAGACTATCAACAGAGTCACTAGCTGATTTCAAATTAATTATTGCTGTGTAATGCAAATCTACTGTGTCTTGCACATTCCCGAATCTGTCTGTTAATATCTTTAACGCTACGCTGTAATTCTCATTTGAGAGAGACAACCCCGTTATTGCACTTTTGGCGTCTCCGGTCAGCTTATTCCTCAGGTAATTGAATTTCTCAATATCGGAAAGGCTGTCGTTTTTGTGAACAGAAGATTCAAATGACTGCCAAAATTCAACCCATTTTAGCTTATCTCCGTTGAAGGAGCAAAGTTCCAACTTGGGGAGTTTCACTGATGATTGTACAGGTAATGGACCAGGCTTAGTGCTTTTTAGAAAATCCTTCTGAAATTCTAGCTGCATTTCAATTAGCTTTTGCATATCACTTTTACTTTCATCATGTTTTGTTTGCATCATTAATGACTCTTCCTTTTTCATTCTATCTTTCAATTCTATCTCAAACTTTCTGAGCTTTGTTATCATAGTATTTGCTGTGAACAATACGTCAGCATCACCGTTTAATATTTCATCAATATAAGGATCATCACCATACTTTATTTCAGAAATGACCTTTTCAGACTGACGTTCCACTTTATGGCAGCGTTCAGTCAATGCATCAACAGTGTAATCAATTCTTTCAATAAATTCTTCATATTTGCCACTGAACACCTCTGTATTCAAAATCACAGAGCCTTCATTTATTTGCTCCTTTAAATCATTCACATATCTGGTACGAACACCTTTCAAATATTTTAATGACTTTTAAATACTTTAAGTCAGATCTTTCAATGCCACCTTTTCAGTTCTCACTTTTATGCACAGCAGATGAACGCCGTTATATTTTAAATAAAAGTTCAAACGCTTACCTCCCGGGTTCCGGCGCCATACAATGTAGCAGTGATCCCAACACCTTTACTTTCTGCCACATCGGAGATTTTGGAATAAATACTAATTCCAGTTTTCACAATTTTATTTTACTTTTAAACAACCACTTTTAACTTTCATATTTTATATCACTTTACAACTTTACTTTAACACACCTTTACTTTTACTGCACTATCTCGGCATTACTTTATCTGTTTTATTTTAGCTCTACTCAAACAGCCCACGTTGCGGTATTTATACTCAGTTCAAGCTTCACGTGTGAACTCAGTATGCACACAAAGCACGTGGAATGCGAGAGCGGAGCACAAGAGGAGTAATGATATATCAGACAATTTTCCCGCCTTATCATAGCTCCGGTGGAGTAAAGCTTTAAAGTACAAGTTACGTAATGAACTGTAATCAAAGATTATCAATGCGTGAAATAAAACAAGCGTATTTACTGACAATATGTAAAATTTCCTTACATCAATACATTAAGTTATTATCAAGGTCAAGTTTATATAATTATATGCATCGTGTTCACGACAGTCTAGGGTGCATGAATAGTGTAGTGGATAAGATAAGAAAATTTTATTATAGTGACATGTATGTAATACAGCAAAATGAAAATTAAGTGTTTAACACCCGGCTGCATTGGGCCTATATGTCACTTATCATATAAATATTAAAAATATTTACACTGTATAGGATTATTTGTACAAAACATATTATTACCCAACATACTACATAAAGAGAAATAAAACATTTCATGCTGTTTTTTAAACAATTTCAGTTAAAGCCAGTTTAAACCAGTTTCAATGAACTGTTTCATGTCATGTGACGAACTGTTTCATGTGCAACAGTTTTTACTGTTTCCAGACATGTGACTTGCTTTGCATGCTTTTATACTGCCTCACCATACCTGCAAATATTGTCAAAGAAAAAGTAATCAAAAGCAAACAACCAACCAAATGAATTAAACCAACAAACAAAACATGATCAAACAAACAAAAACAAGCAAACAAACGTAAAATAAACAAATCCAACCAGGCATTAATCACAAATAAGCACATAAAATAATCTAAGAAAACAATAACAAAAAAACTAACAGTAACTTCACACAAACAACAAACAAACAAGCAAAACAAACAAAAACAGAATAAACAACAAACAATCAAACAAACAAGCATACAAACAAAAATGAATCAAACAAACAAGCAGAATAAACAAAATTAGTAAGATAAGCAAACAAGTCGATCAACTTAAGTGCGAAATAAACAAGCAGAACTTACCAAAAAAAAAATAAAATAGTAAACAAACAAGCAAATCAGAATCAAACAAGCAAACATGTTCTATACAACAAAACCAGGATATAAACATGTTCCAACCATATTTTCAGTTTTAACATGATTTAATGTTACAACCAGTTTTGTCATAATATAGTATATGTGTCTGTTATGAAGTTAATAATGAACATTTGAGTTGGGTAATAAAACAACTATTTCAAACCTTCCTGTGTGACAGTCATAACTATCACCCCTCGGAGCTGTGGATGACCCGATGAACTGTTGCCCTCGGCCTTCGGCAACAGTTCATCGGGTCATCCACAGCACCTGGGGGTGATAGTTTTGACTGTTACAAAGGAAGGTATGAAATAGTTGTATATTCTTTGCATGCTCACAGTTACCTTGCTTTTCTATTATCATTATAAATAGTTAATTCTGAAGAGTCACAGTTGAATTTCAATTCATACATGTACTTTTCTCAATTGAAGGGAATTAAATCTTGCAGGACTATTTATGTCTCCCCCCGACAGGGTCGGGAGACATATTGTTTTTCCCCGTGTGTCTGTCCGTCCGTCTGTCTGTCTGTCTGTCTGTCTGTCTGTCTGTCTGTCCGTCACAAATCGTGTCCGCTCTATAACTTGAAAACCGTTAAAGATTTTTCAATGAAACTTGGTACACTTGTAAACCACGACGAGACGATGTGTCATGCACAAGAACCATAACTCTAGCTTGAGTAGTTTTGGAGTTATTTCCCTTTGATTATTTTAGATACAATTTCGTGTCCGCTGTATAACTTGAAAACCGTTAAAGATTTTTCAATGAAACTTGGTACACTTGTAGACCACAACGAGACGATGTGTCATGCACAAGAACCATAACTCTGGCTTGAGTATTTTTGGAGTTATTTCCCTTTGATTATTTTCGATACAATTTCGTGTCCGCTGTATAACTTGAAAACCGTTTAAGATTTTTCAATAAAACTTGGTACACTTATTGAGCATGATCAGACAATGTGTCATGCACAAGAACCATAACTCTGGCTTGAGTATTTTATGAGTTATTTCCCTTTGATTATTTTCCATACAATTTCGTGTCCGCTTTATAACTCGAAAATCGTAACAGTTATTTCAATGAAACTTGGTACACTTATAAAGCACAATGAGATTACTTGTCATGCTAAAGAACCATAACTCTTGCTTGCATATCTTTGGAGTAATTTCCCTTTGATTATTTTCCATACAATTTCATGTCCACCCTATAACTTGAAAACCGTAAGAGAAATTTCAGTGAGACTTGGTACACTTATAAAGCATGATGAGACGATGTGTCATGCACAAGAATTATAACTCTTGCTTTCATACCTTTGGAGTTATTTCCCTTTGATTATTTTTCCATACAATTTCATGTCCACTCTATAACTTGAAAACCATAAGAAATATTTCATTTAAACTTGGTACACTTATAAAGCACGATGAGATGATGTGTCATGCTAAAGAACCATAAATCTTGCTTGCATATCTTTGGAGTTATTATCCTTTGATTATTTTTCATTCAATTTCGTGTCTGCTCTATAACTCAAAAACCATTAGAGATTTTTCAATGAAACATGGTACACTTATAAAGCATGATGCACTTGTAAGAATCATTACTCTTGCTTTCATATCATTGGAGTTATTTCCCTTTGATTATTTTCCAAACACTTCCTTGCCCCCTCTATAACTTGAAAACCGTAAGAGATATTTCAATGAAACTTGGTACACTTATAAAACAGAATGACAGGATATGTGATGCACAAGAAATATAACTCTTGCTTGCATATTTTGGACACGCACGTAGAAAGGGGGAGACATCAGTCTTCACATAGAAAACAAATTCTAGTTTAGATATGTAACCTAGTTTCATGCGGCTACACTCGGGTTGTTGGTTTTCCTATGCGGCAGCTCAAAGCTTTTCTTTGCCTGCAACAAACAGTACAATATGAAACTGAAGAGACCTCTGTCACAACACTTTAAGAGTCATAATGCACTTGTAAACACTGCAGTCAGGTATCAAATCCGGGTCAGGGCTCTATGATTTACGTTAACATTTTGTTTCCGGGCTCTATCTTGAGCATTTATTGACTGATTTTCTTCAAACTTTGTATATGAGTTTATACCAGGAAGGAGTGGTCTGGGATTGAAGATTGGTAAATTTCGTCAAACAAGTACAGAGTAATGGCCCTTGATTAACATTAAAATTTAGTTTCCGGGCTCCATCTTGAGCATTTATCGACCGATTTTCTTCCATCTTTGTATACAAGTTCATACCAGGAAGGAGTGATTTGGGATTGAAGATGGGTAAATTTTGTCAAATAAGTACAGAGTTATGGCCCTTGATTAACGTTAAAATTTTGTTTCCGGGCTCTATCTTGAGCATTTATTGACCGATTTTCTTCCATCTTTGTATACAAGTTTATACCAGGAAGGAGTGATTTGGGATTGAAGATGGGTAAATTTTGTCAAATAAGTACTGAGTTATGGCCCATGATTTACGTTAAAATTTTGTTTCCAGACTCTATCTTGAGCATTTATTGACTGATTTTCTTCAAACTTTGTATAGGAGTTCGTATCAGGAAGGAGTGGTTTTGGATTGAAAATGAATAAATTTCGTTAAATTAATACAGAGTTATGGCCCTTGATTTACGTTAAAATTTCGTTTCCTGCCTCTGTTTTGTGCATTTATCAACCACTTTTCTTTAAACTTTGTATAGGAGCTCATACCAGGAAGGAGTGGTCTGGGATTGAAGATGGGTAAATTTCTTCAAATATGTACAGAATTATGGCCCTTGATTTACGTTAAAATTTTGTTTCCGGGCTCTATCTTGAGCATTTATTGACTGATTTTCTTCAAACTTTGTATAAGTGTTCATACCAGGAAGGAGTGGTCTGGGATTGAAGATTGGTAAATTTCGTCAAATAAGTACAGAGTTATGGCCCTTGATTAACGTTAAAATTTTGTTTCCGGGCTCTATCTTGAGCATTTATTGACCGATATTCTTCCATCTTTGTATACGAGTTCATACCAGGAAGGAGTGATTTGGGATTGAAGATGGGTAAATTTTGTCAATAAAGTACAGAGTTATGGCCCTTGATTAACGTTAAAATTTTGTTTCCGGGCTCTATCTTGAGCATTTATTGACCGATTTTCTTCCATCTTTGTATACAAGTTCATACCAGGAAGGAGTGATTTGGGATTGAAGATGGGTAAATTTTGTCAAATAAGTACAGAGTTATGGCCCTTGATTAACGTTAAAATTTTGTTTCCGGGCTCTATCTTGAGCATTTATTGACCGATTTTCTTCCATCTTTGTATACAAGTTTATACCAGGAAGGAGTGATTTGGGATTGAAGATGGGTAAATTTTGTCAAATAAGTACTGAGTTATGGCCCATGATTTACGTTAAAATTTTGTTTCCAGACTCTACCTAGAGCATTTATTGACTGATTTTCTTCAAACTTTGTATAGGAGTTCGTATCAGGAAGGAGTGGTTTTGGATTGAAAATGAATAAATTTCGTTAAATTAATACAGAGTTATGGCCCATGATTTACATTAAACTTTCGTTTCCTGCCTCTGTTTTGTGCATTTATCAACCACTTTTCTTCAAACTTTGTATAGGAGCTCATACCAGGAAGGAGTGGTGGGTAAATTTCGTCAAATATGTACAGAATTATGGCTCTTGATTTACGTTAAAATTTTGTTTCCGGGCTCTATCTTGAGCATTTATTGACTGATTTTCTTCAAACTTTGTATAAGTGTTCATACCAGGAAGGAGTGGTCTGGGATTGAAGATTGGTAAATTTCGTCAAATAAGTACAGAGTTATGGCCCTTGATTAACGTTAAAATTTTGTTTCCGGGCTCTATCTTGAGCATTTATTGACCGATTTTCTTCCATCTTTGTATACGAGTTCATACCAGGAAGGAGTGATTTGGGATTGAAGATGGGTAAATTTTGTCAATTAAGTACAGAGTTATGGCCCTTGATTAACGTTAAAATTTTGTTTCCGGGCTCTATCTTGAGCATTTATTGACCGATTTTCTTCCATCTTTGTATACAAGTTCATACCAGGAAGGAGTGATTTGGGATTGAAGATGGGTAAATTTTGTCAAATAAGTAATGAGTAATGGCCCATGATTTATGTTAAAATTTTGTTTCCGGACTCTATCTTGAGCATTTATTGACCAAGGTTTTCGGAAGATTTCTATTGTGAAATGCCCAAGAAATTTTCAAAATCTCACGTACCAGGCACTGAAATGACGTTTATTGCAGTTGAAAAATTAGTTTCTATTGTATTTAGGCATATAATGTTTTGTGCAACTCAAGCAGTGACTTCTTTAAAAATTGGACAAAATCTTTGAATTTAATATAGCATCACATAGGAAATAGGAAACCTTTTATAAGACCCCCCCCCCCCCCTTGCCCAACCAAAATATTTTAAACACAACTGTAATTTTGTAAATGACATATTATATCCAAATGCCATGTTTGGGCAAGGGGGGAAGGCTGTCAAAAAGCCCCAAAACCAATTAATGGGCTCAGGTCCATTATTTGTAATTCAACAAGGCTATGGAAATATACTGTATATGTTTGTTCTACCTGAATGAACAGACTGACTGTCCTATTTTAACAGGTATACACAAAGTGTACACTTTTAATGCATATAGATATACTGTGCAAAATATGTATATCAATATTTGATGGTTTATGTTTACTTGAGATATGCCTCCGTGGGCTTCAAATCAAATGCCACTTCAGCATCACACAAAGACTAGTTCTACCATTATTTGATACATGCAAGCCATTGTCAGAAGAACTTCCCTAATGTCTACAAAACATACAGTTACTGTTCAGAGTTGCTCAGTTTATTTTGCATAGTATATTTTAGGTACAGGTTTTTGCATAAGTGATGGACAGTGCTGTTTACAGTTATAAATCTTATAAAGATGTTGTACCTGTTATTTGTGGATAAATAGTTTCTACCCAACATTTTGGGTTGCAGTAAGCATATTGTAGCATTTTCTTGATAATCTATTGCAAAAAAAATATGTTTTCTGACAAAATATTTTTTTTGAAAAAATCAGACCCTCTCCCCTTTTGACATAGATTTATGCTGCATGTATGTAACATCAAGAGGTTTCCACCATGTTGTTGCATTGATCAAATGTTGAATTTTAGGGAGAATGCAACATATTTTCTATACAAATCACACAGAAGCTGCGAGAAAGACTCAAACTTTGGGCGGGAAACCTATGAAATCTTCCGAAAACCTTTTCTTCAAACTTTGTATAGGAGTTCATATCAGGAAGGAGTGGTTTAGGATTGAAAATCAATAAATTTCGTTAAATTAATACAGAGTTATGGCCCATGATTTACATTAAACTTTCGTTTCCTGCCTCTGTTTTGTGCATTTATCAACCACTTTTCTTCAAACTTTGTATAAAAGTTCAAATCAGGAAGTAGTGGTTTGGGATTGAAGATGGGTAAATTTTATCAATGTATACAGAGTTATGGTCCTTCATTTATGACAAAATTTTGTTCTGCTCTTTATCTTGAGAATTTATTGACAAACATTTTTTCTAAATTACAATTGCGTGGCGGGGTATCATGCGTGCCTGCAGCACTTTTATTAACTCTATATAATGGTTTGTGCCAAAGACAATTTCTGTGTTTGCTATCCAATCTGTGTTGTAACAAAGAGTAGAATGTATAGATATATGTATAGCAGAGTTGGGGTCCAAGAATGGTATGTGTTGTATTCAAAACTGTGCTGTAACGGAACATATTATAAAGAGGCTGAGGTGTATTTCCTTTACTGGTATCTGCTAGTCACTGTGTACTGATTAAAGTCTCTAAGAGTTTTGCTTTAGCATTCATGAGGCAAGGAAATCTGTAGTCCTAACATTTAAGTTGACATCAGCTATTTCATATGAAAACAATGCTTGACTAGCACAGTTTTTAACTTCTGAAGTCGAATTCAGAAACTAATAAACCTAATTGAGACCAACAGTTTTGTTTTTTATAGTCAGTTTTGTCTCCTGACACAATCTCCAAGGCAACCCCTGTGGCAGAGTGGTTAAGAGGGCTGATATTTCATTACAGCGCTTGATCATTCGATCATCTCTCCGCTGTGTCTGGTGTGAGTTCGAGCTCCACACGGGGTTATTGTGAGACAAGCCAAGTTCTGCTTTCGGAGGTGCCATGTGGTTTTTCTCAGAGTTCTTCAGTTTTCGCCTCACATACTGATTGACCTGTCTCATATGAGCTGAAATAATCTTGAAAGGAACGTTAAACTGAATGAAGAAAGGAAAAAGAAAAAAGAAAATAGAAGAAAAAAAACACACTCCAAGCTCAAGAATCAGATCAGTCAAACCAGGCAGGTTTTAGAACAACTTGAGACAGACAGACAGACAGACACGGACTCTTACATATAACTGTAAAGCATAGCTCTTGTTCTTGTCTCTTACAGTCAGTATCATCACCCGACACAATCTCCAAGCTGCAGAATCAGATCAAGCAAGCCAGGGAAGTCATAGAACAATTAGAAACAGACAGACAACTGGCCATTGCTGAGGTTAAACAACAAGTACATGAAGAAATGGAGAAAAAAGATGCTGAATTGTCTGAAGCTAGAAGACAGGCTATTATTTATAAAGAAGAGAATGAGGCTTTGAAAGAGAGGACTGAAAAATTGGAGAAAGCAGGTATTGCATTATGAAAACACATCCATGAAATAAACAGAAATTTAATGCTGTACACAGAGGTGTTCTCAGGAGTAGCCACAAGCCATGTTTTGGATCAGAAATAGGAAAAATAATGAACATTTAACCCCTGTACACCTCAATTTTACTGCATAACAGTGGGGTTTAAGTGGATCTTTATTTCACGGACCTGTTTTGTGATTGTACAGTAAAACTGCTGAAAGTTGAGGAACTTCTTTGCTCCAGACTGAATCCAGCTCTAAATGTCACACAAAAATTTCCCTACTTACAGTATTTCCCCATAGGGTCACTCAGTAACCTGCACTAAACCAAGTATACAAATATGAACATGTGTCAAAGGCAGGAACAGTGCAGAAATCAAGACCAAATACATGACAAAAACAAAACAAAAGAAGAAGTACTGCCTTCCAATCATCACTAATAAGTTGCTGGGTATCACAATTATAATAGCCTTGATGCTTCTTTCAGCTGCGGAACATCTAGAAAAATCAAGGGAGATAATCAAACGACTGAAGGAAGAGAAGAAACAGATTGTTATAGACATGGAAGAAAAACTGAGACAGGCAGAAGACCAGGCAGAAGTTGAAAAAGATAAACTGGTCCAGGAGGTTTCTAGGGGGAAATCAGCAGCTATCTCTTTACTGCAGGTTTGTTTTAAGTTTCTGAAGTGGGGTTGGGGTGGCTAAGGGGTCCATAGCCATCTGTTTTTAAGTCTGCATTTCCCCAATTTAGCTCTTTCTAAACTGCCTACAACTTAGGTTTTCATTTAAACTTTGTTTCACTATGATAGAATTCTAAATATGAGCCTTGCAAGAAAGGTACTGGTTCAGGAGGTTTCTAGGGGAAAATGAGCTTCCGTCAGAGTTTCAGGTTTCTGCAAATGAACTAAAGGCCACCTGCGCTATCTCAAACTCGGTTGTCTCGAAAACCCCACTTATGTCGAATTGATCCCTCTTTCCCGAGCATTTCTCCCTATATGTTATTGTATTTCAACCTGGCTTTTGTCGAACTCGGTTATGACGAAAACTCGGCTGTGTCGAAGTGATAAATCGCTTCCCACAGAAAAAAGAATATTAGTTTCACCCTTCCTTTGTAGAACTTTGAAGTAAAAAATTGGTCTGCCGATTTGATATCTATACACAACCTTTTATCACTGGAATTGTTAAAGAACGTTTTGACATGTGTCAGGTCGGGGAATATACGTTTGAAATCACTGTTGCTGGGGTAAACATAGTGGAAAACTAAAGGAGAACCACTCAGTCCATGAATGTGAAAGAGTTGAGATTTTCTAAGAACCTTGGCTGTCTCAATTTGCTTATCTCGCACTTCGGAAAACTTGAAGTGGTTTCTCCATTCCCCTTGATTTCGAGATAGCGCAGGTGGCCTATATTTGGACTGAAATGATGAAAAAAAAAACCTTCGAAAAATAAGCATACACTTGCAAAACCAACTTTTTACAATAGAATTATAATTTGAAAGAAACAAATTGCACACATCTGACTAATGAACTGCCCCATGGGAAAACTAACAATCTGCATAGGCAAAAGCAAAGGCCCAGATCAGCTTCAAAGTAACTGCGAAGCTGATCAGCGCCTTTGTTTTCGCTACATGGATAGTACAATTCCTCTACTTTCTAAATCCGAAATTTCCCGTCTCCAGCCATCTTCTGTGCTTGCACAGCTCGGTTTGTGTCAGACCTGGTCGGAAACCACTTTGTTGGTTTTCCCATGAGACGGCTCAAATTTTTGTCTATTTCATGACAAACTATTTCAGGAACAGACAGTGAAGCAGACAGAAGAAGAGAGAGATGAGATTTGGCAACAGAAGATGTCACAGCAAGAGACAGCTCACCAAGAAATCATTGAAACTAAGGTAGGACTAGAATGATCCGAGGTCTCAAGGTTATAAAACTATCATACTCAACCCAGCTGAGATTGAAATTTAAATTGTCAATTGAAATAGCCGAAATTATAAATTGAAATTTAGGGTTGAAATCACAAAAAATTGGAATTTATCCTGCTTAAGAATGTTAAAATGCCAACAATTGTTGGCATTTTAACATTTATGTGCAGGATAAATTTTAGTCTCAGTTGATCTGAGCATGATGGAGAAAGTTTTATAACCTCGGAGCCAGGTTTGGAACAAATAATACAATTACCCCTAGGGCTAAGCAGTTAAGAGAGCTGTTTCTTAATCACTCGATTATCTCACCGCTGTGTCTGGTGTGGATTCGAGCTCTGCTCTTGCCACATGTGAGACAAGCCAAGTTGTGCTTGCGGGTGTTCCAGGTGGTTTTTCTCGGGGTTTCTCTCGCTTTTGCCCACCTACTGTCTCATGTGAGCTGAAATAATCTTGAAAGGGACGTAAAACTGAATTAAAAAAAAATAATAATACAATTACAAATTTTAATAAAAAACTTGGGTCACAACAGTTTGAGAGCTGCGATTGGGGACAAGTGATGTCATGTAAAGCCTGCTTTGCAAACTCCTGTTTGTGGTTATATTATATTTCATGTTTAAAACACAGTTTTCACCTGAAAATCTTCCAATTTTAATACCCAGAAAAATCACAGTAAATGTATATACCACATAGGTGTTTAATTTCACCATTATTTTGCTGTAATTGATGATTTTAAAGGATTAGAGGTAACAGCTGTTCATTGTTCTAGGTAATACCTGTGGTTTACAAGTAGTCTACCTTGAAATGTCAGTACATGTATTTAGTTTTATCATTGTCAACTGAATTCAGTTCTTGAATAACAAAATTATAGACCCATAGTTATAATGCATATCCCTGTTAACTTCCACTTATCAGAAGGATTTGGGTAGATCTGAATTATTTGTGTCAGCATTACATGTTTGAATTCTTCATTAATCTTGGAACTATAACATAGTGGTCACCACACTTGCTTGTCAACTCTGTGGTCTGGGTTAAAATCCAAACCAAGGAAATTGGCAGGTTAGTTGTTGCCCAAGTTTTCCCTGTAATCTTTGGTTTCCTTCACCATATGAGCCGCGACATTAGAAAACTGGTCTTCAGGGTCTCCGACCAGACCTTACACAAACAGGCCTGTACAGTCTCAGAAGCAGGCTAGAGGCAGGAAATTTAGGATTTAGAAAATAAAGGAACTGTCCGTGTAGCAAAATCAAAGGCGCTGATCAGCTGTGCGGTTACTGCACAGCTGATCTGCACCTTTGTTTTCGCATAGGCAAAAATCCGGTTTTCTCACAATGCGACATAATGTCAACATCCATGCCTTTAACTGCACTATCTCAAAATCTATGTAATTAACTATAGCTTTGTTTTAGGAGAAAGAGTTCAAGGCCATGGTAGCTAAACTACAGGAAGAATCTAAACAGCTGCTGGCAGAGAAACAACACATCATCAAAACTATGCAAGAAGAGAACAAAGGTGCTCTACAGGTACTGTCAGCTAAATGAGCCGCAATGCCAAGGGACTGGATTTTTGTCTATGCAAAAACAAAGACACAGGTCAGCTATGCAGTGCCAGCTGTGACTGTACAGGCCAGTTTGTGTCAAACCTGGTCAGAAACTGTAAAGTCTGGTTTTATCTCATTGTAGCTCAAATTGTTTATGCTAAAATTAGGGGAATACGAGTATATGTAAAATTTTATAAGACTTTTAAACTTAGTACATGTATGTCCCTTTTCTTCTGCTCAGGTTTGATGAAGCATAGAGAAAAATAAGGTAATCAGTATAAGTGAGCTTAGTAAATCTAAAATGATATTATAATGTTATGTTTCCCAAGTCTCTTTGCCTCAAGACATAGTCAAGTACTGCTTTCCCAGATCCTTCAAAGAATTTGTGTTGTGAAATATATTCATCATAACTGTAAATTCCTTGTTCAACAGGAGAAGGAGAGAGATATGCAACTTGCTATTGAAGAAAGAGATCTTCAGAAGATGGCTACACTGTCACAGAATGATGAAAAACTGAGTGAACTTCAAACAAAGCTAGAGACTATTACTAAGGTGAGTTTGATTATCCCATCAGGAAAACATGTCCTTGTAATATATACCCCCTTATACCCCACTTTTATATAGCAAAATTTGGGTATGCAGGGGTAAATCTATTTTTCTTATTTTTACTCCAAAACAAAGATTGTGGGTACTCATTAGAATCGCTTTGGTGAGGCGGTTCTAATGTGTACCCACAATCAATGTTTCGAGCAAAAATATTAAAAATATCAAAATTTTTCCAATGAAATTTTCATTTTTTTTCTTCTGAAAAAAAAAAAAAATCTCAAATTGTATGGGCATGTTTTCATAATCCTATGTGTGACAAGAACCTGGAACATTGGTTAGAGTAGTATCAGCTTTAAATGTAAGGTACTTTGTTTAACCCCTAGTCAACTTAGACATTCAGGAGAGGATGTTTATAAGCCAAATGACTTGTTTTCCAATCCTGACACTTTATTAGTTTTGTAATGTAAATTGATATGTTATTCTTGATTCAAAATAAATATTGTTTAAACCAACTTAGACATTCACATTTGCATTTATCAAGGCGAAGCTGATCAGCGCCTTTGTTTTCGCTACATTGATTGTACATTTTCTTTACTTTCTAATTCCAAAATTTCAAGCTTCTAGCCATCTTCTGTGATGGTACAGACCAGTTTGTGTTGGACCTGTTTGAAAACAATTTTCAGGAAGTAGTGCAATCAGAACCCTTAAAATCAAGGTGGGAAAAAACAAAATGACATCGGAACCTGGCTCACTAATTCTGTTTTTGGTTATATCTATGGTATATAATGAGCAACATCGTTAGAAAACTAATAATGTGGTTTCCGACAAGGTCCGACATAAACCAGTCTGTGCAGTCACAGAAGATGGCTAGATGCTGAAAATTTTGGATTTAGTTAATGTTCGTTTTCTCATGATGCGACTCAAATATCTTCAGAGGCCTCCATATTGTTGTAGTTAAATCACTTGTCTTGTAAATCAGGATAATTTTCATTTCAGGAAAAATCAGAACTGGAGACACTGGTTCATCAGATGCAAGAGGAACATGAAAAACAGTTCATCGAACATGACAAGACTGTGAAAGATCTCAAACAAGCTGAAAATGAAAAGATCACTCAGATTAGGAAAGAAAATGAACAATATGTGAATGAAATTCTATCCCAACATGAGAAGAGTATTCATGAACAATCTGAGGATTTGATAGATAAGCATGCTGCCCAGATAGCTGACCTCATTAGAAATCATGAAGATAAACTGCAGTCAGCTACTGAAGAGATTGAAAGACACTATAAATCAGAAATAAAGAAGGTGAAAAATAATCTGGAAAATATGTTGCATGAGAAAAGCCAACAGGCTGAGAAAATGAGTGTGATAAACCAACAGTTGAATATGGAGTTACAGACTAAGGAACAGGATTTTGAGCAGAAAAGCATTGAATTCAAAACCAAAATGACGGAGAGTAATGAAAATTATAAGCAGCAAATTGAACAATGTGATAAATTACAGACAGAACTCGACAAGGTGAGGGAAGAATATGAAAGTAATAGGTCACATATGGAACAGGAGTTGTCAGGGCTTTATGAAAGATTGTCATCTATATCAGAGCAACGGTCTGTGCTAGAAACTGAAAATAGTGAATTAAAACAGCAGCTAGAAAGATTGACTAAAGAAGTGGATGAAAAATACCAAAGTGCTGATTCTAAGGTGAAGGATTTGCTGGAGCAGATAGCAGGTTTAGAGGAACAAAAACTTGGGCTTTCTCAGGAAAAACAGAAGCTACATGATGAAAATAATGAACTCACAGGAAAGATTAATGAACTGAATGATGTGATAGGGCAAAAAGATAATGTTGTGGATGCCTTAAGATCTCAATTAGCAGAAACTGAAAATGAGGTTCAGAAAATGAAGGATTTACAAACTGAAGTTTTGATTGAGAAAGAAAATGTTTCTAAGTTAAATTCTGAGAAGGAAGAAAAATTGAAACAGTTTGAATCTGAACAAATGATTTTAAGTGAAAAGGTTGTGCTTCTGCAGAGTGAGGCTCAAAAAGCCTCAGACTCTTTGAATGAGACATTAAGCTCCAAAGAAACTGAGTTCAAATCTGAAAAACAAAGCTTGATGGACAAGGTTAATGCTTTGCAATCTGACATTGATGAAAAGTTACAGTCAATTCAACAGTATGAGAATTCACTACAAGAAACATATAGCGAAATAGAAAACTTAAAATCGAGTCTTTCAGAGAAAACAGAATATATCACCACTTGTGAAACCAAAATAAATGATTTAGACCAGAACATTGTCAAACTTGAGTCAGAACTGGAAAGCAAGCAGTCTGAAGCTGATTCTCTACGGAATGATGTTTCATCATTGAAAGAGAAAATAGAAACACAAGTTGCAGAGTCAGAGCAGAATGTCAGTGAAGCAAAGAAACAATTAGACCAAGAACGACAAAAAGTCACTGAAATTCAAGATCAGCTGAATGAACAAATGGAGGCATCAAAAGCATTGGAAGAAAGTTTTAGAGTTAAATTTGAAGAGAAACAAAACCAGTTTAAGGAGAATTTCAAGAAAATGAAAGAAAAATTTCAACAGAAGCTCAAAGAAAAAGATGAAAGTTTTGAACAAAAGTTATCTGATCTAGCTAAGCAAAAAGATGATGGTTCATTGGAACTGACACAAAAGCTAGAAGGTCATTATCAACAGCAAGTAAAAGACTTGGAAGCAAAACAAACTCAAGATTGTGCTAATATCAATAAAGAATGGGGACAAAAGCTAGATGCTATAGTGACAGCTCATGATGGAGAAATTGAGAAATTGAAACTGCAATTAAGTATCCTAGGTGATGAGAAGGAAAACTTAAAAAGCAGTTTTGAATCTGAAAAAGCATCACTTTTAGAAGGAAGACAAAAATCAGAAAATGATTTAAAGTCACAGCATGAGAGCAAAATTAATGAAATGCAATCAGAAATAGATGGCTTACATTCTGAAATAAAAGAAAAAGACAATAGAATAAGTGATTTGTCCAATGAAAGAGATCAACTTTTAGTAAAATGTGAAACTATAGAAAAGGAACAAAGTGATAAGGTAATGGAGCTAGAACAAAAGTGTGATAGATTAAATCAGGATTTGTTCAGGGTTTCTGAAAACCATGACATTGAAAAGCAGGAAAAAGATAAAAAGATTGCAGAATCATTGGAAAGAATATCACATCTTGAAAACACAAACTTATCCATAGAGGAAATGCTTAAAGCCATGAATTCTCAGTGCCAAGAAAAAGATGATAAAATATCATTATTAATTGAAGATTATGAAAACAAGTTAGAATCTGTGAAAGAAGAATATAAAAATAAACAAGCTCATCTGAATGGTGCTTTAGAGGAAATACAAATTAGATGTGTAGAATTGGAGAGCTTGAATAGTAATTTGAAAGCCGAAAGTGCAAAAAATCTAGCTAATGTTAAAGATGAATATGATAAAAGGTTGTCTGAATATTCCTCACATGATGAAGAGCTTCAATCACAGTTAAAGGTGCTAACAGACAAAGTTTCAGATACAGAACAAAAGTTACATGATTGCATACAAAATTATGAAGCACAGCTTGAAGAATATCAAACAAAATTAGAAAGACAGGGTAGAGCGCTGAGTGAGGAAAAAGAAGTTTTAGCAGCCCAGCTGTTAGATCTTACTACACAATCACAAAAACAGACAGAGGAACTGAAACAGACTTTGGACTCTAAAATGTCAGAAGGTGAGCAGCTTAAACAAAATCTAGATAAATCTTTGCATGAGCATGATAGTAGAGTTTCTGAGCTTACATTAATCATTAGTGAAAAGGAAGAGAGTATTAGATCATTAGAAGGTGATATTGCTCAATTAAAACATGACAAGGATGAACTAGAAAGCAAACTGAACACTATTTCTGAAACAGTAGCTGGCCTCGAAAATGAGAAAAAAGTACTGGATTTGAAATTGAAAGAGGAGAGTGAAAGACACTCAGAAGAGCTTAAATCTGCTGACCTAAAATGGCAAGAAAAAACTAAAGAATTCAAACAAAAGGTGCAAGCCAAGATAAAAGAGTTAAATTCCAGAGAACAGGAAAAAGTTAAAGAAGTTGAAGAGTTGTTGAGAAAAGAGAGAGAAGGTAGTCAAGAAAAAATAGTGCACCTTGAAGATCAGCTGAAGGGTGAAACTGCTGAAAAAGATGCATTTGCCTCTGAACTTGCCCATGCGAATACCAAACTGCTCCAGCTAGAGCAAAATAGGGATACTATTATGGAACTTGAAAACAAGATTAAGGATATGGAGAGTAAATTAGAAGCAAAACAGACAGAATGTGATGGACTTCATGAGCAGAAATTAAAACTTGAAGAAAATATAGGTGTACTGGAAGCTGACTTCCATGCAAAAGCAGAGGAAGTTAAGATGATTTCAAGTGAAAGTACTGCAATGATAAATGGTTTAAAATCAAAACTTGAATCAGTGGAGACTGAATTGGAACAGGTGAAAGTTGCTTTAAATGAAACCAAAGACTTACACAATAAAGAGAAAAACGACTATGAAAACAAATGCAAGAAACTAGAAATGGAAGTTAAAGAGACAAAACAGGCTTTAGAAAAAACTTTAGATGACATTAATTCAAGAGACAAAACTATAGAACAGTTAAATACTAAGACTGTATCATTAGAAGCTGAGTTTAAAGAGCAAGTGCACCAAAAAGAGTTATTGTTAACATCCAAGATGCAAGAAGTATCGGAATCTAAAAACCAAAGTTTAGCCGATGCAGAAAAGAGGCTCAAAGAGCAAGAAAAACAAATATGTGTTCTAAGTGAAAAACTTGGTGAGCTTGAAAGTATAAAAGCTGAAGATGATGAAAAAATTAGTCAATATATATGTAAAGTTGATGCTTTAGAAAGGGAGAAATCTGAATTAAATGATAATATATCCATGTTAGAAGAACAAGTAAAGGCTCATAAAATTGCAAAAAGTAAACTTGAATCAATAAATATCACATCTCAAACCAAGTTAGAAGACTCAATTGCTGAAAAGAAGGCGCAAAGTGAACATTTGAATAAACTTGAAATAGAAAAACAAAACATTGATGAAGAAAATAAGAAATTGTGTTCAGACTTGGAAAATTTGAAATGTGAAAAAGAGAGGTTAGAAGAAGTAATTGAAAGTGAAAAGCAGACATTAAATGAAAAAGAAACACTTATAAAGAACTTACAAACTGAAATAGAAAGTTTGAAACAGGACCTTTCAAAGGAGAAGGAATCGTCTAAAGTGTTAGAGACAAGTTTTAGTGAAAAGGAACTAGATCTAGAAAAGACACAAAGTGAAAAATTAGAAAGATTAAAAACAGAATTAGAAACTGAAAGTGCTACCAAAGTTGCTGAATTCAAAAAGAAAGCAGAATTGTATATTACTCAGGTGAAGAAACAATTACAGGGTGAAAATGAAAAGGCAGTTACATCTTTGAATGCAACCATAAGTGGTTTACAAACTGAGGTTAGGAATCTTAAAGAAAAAGTGACTGAGTTAACAACCGAAAATGACAATTTAGTAAAAGAAAAGGAAAATTTACAGTCAGACTTTACTTTACAACTTGAAACAAAAGAACATCTAGCTAATGAACACTTGCAAAAAGCAGATTCTAGTCAAACAACCATATCAGAACTCAAAGAAACTCTTGAATCTGAAAAGTCTGAAAAGGACAAATTAAATACACAAATACAAGAACTTATTGAGGAAAAATCTGCCATGGTTGAGTCACATAGAAAAGAGTTGGATAAACATAAGAGGGAATTTGAGTCAATGAAAAGTGATAAAGATGAGGAGATTGAAAAACTTGAGAAACAACTAAAAGATGAGTGCAATAAACTGAAAACTATACATTCCAAAGAACTGGAAGAGAGAGAGAATGATCATACATCAAAGATAAAGGAGCTTGTTAAGGAGTTTAACCAGAAGTTCAAAGACAAAGAACAGGAATATGAAGCCACTTATGCTGAAATTATAGGTAGTGTGTTTAAAACTTGCCCATTCAATATTATAGAGATTTTTTCAGATGTAAAAAATATAAAAACTTCATTTGAAAAAAAAATATTTGTGCTCAAAACGTTGATTGTGGGTACATGCTAGAACCTCCTCACCAAGGCAGTTCTAACAAATACCCACATTCTATGTTTTGGATAAAAAATAATTAAAAAAATGTTTACTCCTGTATACCCCAGTTTTATTATATAGAAGTGGGGTAAAAAGGGGTATATATTACACAAACTTGTTATTCAAATGGATATTACTAACAAATGTGAATCTGATACTGGTTAAGGTTTTGTTATGTTCTACTTTATGGTGTATTAAGTTTGAGTTTCTTTTGATTTGATGCATCTTTAACTTGCTTGAAAGATGGAATGAACATTTCCAAATGGCTTGGCACTGATTGGTTGCTTTAACTTGTGTTAAACCATGTTGTTTGTGATGATTTAGCTAGGTATGCGTTGTCTATTTTCTTAGTTTTAGAAATCATGTACATAGAAAAAATTTGAGAAATTGTAACACATTTGTTGACACTGCCATCTGTTAAGCAGAATGACACTTTGAGCATGGAAATTAATAACTTCTTTAACTTCTCTATTTGTTGTGATAAAAACGATAAAATTCCAAATAGCAAATTTAATAATTATGTAAAAAGTTTACTAGCAGAGATTGGAAAAGGGGCAGCTCTTTATCATAAATTTAATGCACTTTTTATCTCATCTTCTATCTTAATCTCTATTTATAACCACATACGAGTATGTCCAAGAGCACCATGGATATTTCAGCGGTGACACAAGAAAACTGGTCTTTGGCAATTCCGACCAGGTCTGACACAAACTGGCCTATACACCCACAGAAGAAAGCTAGAATCTTGGCATTTTGGGTATACATAAAGGAGGAATTGTACTCTCCATGTAGGGAAAACAAATGCACTGATCATCTGTGCAATTACTGCACAGCTGATCTGCTCAATAGTTTTCACATAAGCAAAAATCAGGTTTTCTCATAATGTGGCTCATTTAGTGGAAACTTTCTCTTTTATATTCAGAGCGGAGTAGTCATGTAGAAGAATCAACACAAAAAGAGAACCAACAATTTTTACGAGAGGCTCAAAAAGAAATTCAAGAGCGAGATGAAAAACTGGATGATTTGAGAATGGAGTACGAATCAAAGTTGAAGGTAACATTCTTTTCATTGTTGCCAATCACAGATTTTGACATGAGTTGTGGCTGGGCTCTCGTTTGTATTCTCCACCAGGATCCTGACACCAAGAAGCATATGGGAGATTTCTTCAGCGAGAGATAGTGGAGTGAAAACATGGTTAAAAGTAGATAATGACCTGTCGTACTCATATTATTTGGTAGCGTTCGGCCATTTGTATTTTATCACAGTGTTGATATTCTGCATGTACATGCTATGATGCAAAGGTTGCGCAAAAGATATGCCCATGCAGCCAACACGATTTTTGATATTTTAGACTTTTAACTTTCGCTCCATGACTGAAACTGCTTGTAGAAGTGCTACAAATTAATGCCCCTCCGTTCTTGGTTCATTTAATACATAAGTGAAACAAATGATTCAATGTCAAATAGATGAGAACGATGTTCTCACGATCTGTCCTTCAATATGTGCAAGAGATGAACTTGCAAAGGGCAGATCTAGACTGGCTTGTTATCTTTGGACCCATGTTCTGTGTTGGCTGGGGACAGTGGAGAAGACTGGAGTCTATAGATTAAGTATCAAAACGAAACAGTTTGACTGTAATACTCGAGTCTAGACTCGAGTATTACAGTCATTTTGTTTCCTTTTCAAGCACAGATTTTGGTTTGTAGCCAAGTCAGGTTCAGATCTTAGTTGCGAGTAAATAAGAGTGACTCTTACTATTTTCAATGAAGCTTGGAATAGAGTTATTTATAAATCATGACACTGTGATGACCTTGACCTATTTTATGGCAAGGTCAATATATGTCCCCTATGTATTACTGTTAAAATGTCATTTGAAGGAAAAAAATGCAGTTGCAGAAAATAGGCAAATGAACAAAAAATTGATAATTCTGACAAAAAATATGACCCTAGGGCGCTTCATCTGCCCCTGCCCCTACCATAATATTCAAACATGTTTATTGGTACATGTATATATAGCAATCTCAGATGAGCATTTACAAAATTACAGGACCATTGGGCCTTTGGTTTTAAGTACATATTTTTCTGATAGGCAAAGGATGCAGAAATGAAGCACCAATCTGAAGGTTTACTGAACCAGATAACTGACCTTAAACAGCGACATGAGATAGAGTTGATAGAGATGCAGGCCAAAACGAGAGAATTTCAGGAGAAAAAGATAGAGGAAAGGGAGATAATGCATAAAGAAGAGGTGGCAGCATTGACTCAGGAGTGGCATGTGGAAAGAAAAGTGAGTGGTGGGGAGTTGACTTTTATTTTTGTTTGTGTTGTTTTTGTTTTTTTGTGTGTGCTGAAAGTTGTCTTGTGACTTTCCACTTTTGTGTTATGTAAGTTTCTTACATTTGTTACGTAGTCGATGTCCTTCCAGGCCCGAAGACCTCTGTAGACGCATTCTGTAAAGTAAAGCATTTAATTTTATAAAGGCCTAGGGAATTTAAGGCCTGATTTCGGCCTCATGTGTTGATAAAAAACAGAAGTTTGGAATTTTGAGGAGAAACGTATTGCAAATAGCAGGTATAGGTCCCTGCTTATAAACTCTAGCACAACTATCACATTCAGATTACACATGTTGCCATGGCAACGCTCCGAAAACCATAGAAATATCACTTTTTGCAATTTTGGGTCTATTTTTCACCATTCAACATCATTTTCAACTACCGGCCCACGCGACGAACAATTTCTTATTGTGAAATAATTATGAAGTATCATCCAGAGATATTGTATGCTGAGTATAATTTTGTTCGGAGTGTGGGCTGGCACTTAAAAATTAAAAAATGTGTTCAGAAATGGTCCAAAATAGACCAAAAAGTGCAGAATGTGCTCTATCTATGGTTCTTCTGGGCGTTGCCATGGCAGCGCTTGTAGGATAAATGAAGTACTTGTTCTTGTTTTTAATAGAGGAGACATATGGCTGTTTTAAGGAATAGTTTTCGCACCTAAATTCCAAAATTTATTTTTTTAGCAAAATCTGAGGCCAAAATCAGGCGTTAAATGCCCTAGTCCTTTAAAGTAAGAAGTATGCCAATGTAAAAAAAAAAAAAAGTATCAAAAGAAAGTTTTAATTGATACAAATAAAGATATTGATTATGTTTTATCTTTTTACAGACATCAACTCAAAATAAGTGGCATAATCATAGTATGCCATTAAGCCCAAATGCAAAAAAACAATTCTTTTCAAGCTTTCATTATATGCTGGTTTGATATGCTTTGGAATGGAATGTACATTGTTTGTATAAAAGAGAGACGGCAGCAAATTTTCCTAATTTCCTTGAGCTTCAAATGCATGACTGTTGTATTGTGACTTTGGTTATATTTGTAGTCTGCTGCCCCATTAGGCGCTGCTCCACCAAAGCTTCCTGCTTCAAAACAGGTATTTCATTGTTTTGTTTCCATGGTTTTGTTATGAGTATACTCTACAATGACCAGTGTTTATTGTCATCTCCGGTGATTAGCACTGTACCGTTGTAAAGTTACTCATCTTGAAGTGATTTAAATGTTATGTTCCCGCTGATATGGGTAGTTTCCCTTTAAGTCAGGATAAGCATTAGTCACCAACATAACAGGCATGAACCAGTGCTTGCCTTATAAGGCAGAGTGCCAAGGAAGGTAGCCACTGGTACCATTTGAACATATGGTGCCTCCCAGGCACAAACCCAGGACCTGCTTCTGAAGTGTTCACTTTAATCACCAAGCAAATGGGTCAGTCATAGATCACTAGGAGACAATTTTGATATTGCCTTGCTTTCAAGATTTTTTAGCTTTTATGTAGAAGACTTATAATGATAGCTTATCAAAGTGTGGGCAATGTGATGAAAAAACCTGTCTGTAGGGATTGTGGCAAATTCTCCCGTACAACCACAGGATATTCAAGAAGCAATCCTGGCTTCACCCTGTCATTTCTGAGAAAGTATGACTGAAACATTAAGCTTTACATCAAATGAGCGGTCTCGTGAGAAAACCAACAATGTGTTTTCGGAACAGGTCCAACACAAATCAGGCTGTACAGGAGCAGGCTAGAAGCTTGAAATTTCGGGTTTTAGAAGAAGAGGAAGTGTACCATCCGTATAGCAAAAATAAAGGCGCTGATCAGCTTCGCAGTTACTGCGAAGCTGATCTGCACCTTTGGTTTGGCATATGCAGATTGTTGGTTTTCTCATAAGGCGGCTTAAATACAGTCTTTTTGTAATTTTTGATTAGAAGAAAACCTTGCAAACCACGAAAAAGGGAAAATCTAAGCATACCTGTCAAAACACCTGTAGAAAGAAAACATGTTTCCTAAGCTCAACTCCTTTTATTTTAGGCATTGCTAAAAAGTTGATACAAATGAGCCACATTATGAGAAAACCAACGATGTGATCTGCGAACAGGTCTGGCACAACCGGGCTGTACAAGCACAGATGATGATACAGGCTGGAAATTTTGGATTTAGAAAGTAGAGGAACTGTACTATCCGTGTAGCGAAAACTAAGGTGCTGATCAGCTTCGCAGTTACTGCCAAGCTGATCTGCACCTTTGGTTTGGCATATGCTTTTGGTTTTCTCATGAGGTTGCTCATATGTATTATCTGATTTATTTCCCTTTGGTTAACAGGAGTTACTGCACCACAATCAGCTGACCATGGATGCTGTACAGTCAGGTCTTGGGAAAAATGATCTCGGACATCAAGTGATATTGTTAACTAGAGAAATTGAAGACCTCAAGGAGAAACACAGGTATAAGTGCCATTTGCATAATATTTTTTTTGGGGGGGAGGGGGGGGTGTTATAGACTTTGGGTATATGTTAACCACAAGAATATACATTATTATTTGATCGAATGGACAGCATTGCCAACAGAGCCAGGCTCTCTTTGATTGTTTGTTAAACGGCATTAAAAGTTGATTAAAGGCCACCTGTAAGTCAGAATATTCACTGACTTGTAAACTTGTGACAAATATCTGGGACAAACAAATGCACATGGCTAACTGTGAATGCATTAACATAAAATTAATGACATGAAATTAATGCATGTATATCTTTCTTTGCCTTGGATTTCAGTTAGAGGCAGAGCAATTGAACAGATTGTGTAAGCTCAATGGCCCTCATAACAGGGCAAAATGGATAAAATTGCAAACTCAAAAAAATGTGCTCAGCAGTTCAGCTTAGTGGTTGAAATTATTGAAAACAAGCAAGTTTTAAAGAATATGCTGTTTAAACCAGTGTCTTATTATTTTTGTTGCTGTTTATTTGCAGACTGGAGATGGCAGAACTAGCTGGTCAAAGGGAGATGAGCAAGTCATTTTTACCCCAGCCCCTGATTGCTGCCCCTGATGGGGGAGGGGATGGTGACAACATTCATCATCTGGAACTGATTAACCTAGATCTACAGGTAAGAAATTAGCAATTTGTATAACTTGAAACAGCTTTTAAAAAGAGATAATCATTGTTAACTTACACTGACGTTAATTACCTTAATGGCTCCTTTGGCTGTGACATAGGTTGTAACAAAGAACAGTAGGAACCAGTTTGCTATGAGTGTAAAAAGAGGTTGCTTTAGTCAGTTCTGTACACAAATACATGCTAATGTGCAGTCATGGGTACTCTTTTAAAGTGCCTTGCCACCTATATGAACATGTAGTAAAAGTAAAAGCACTGATGGCGGGAATCTGCAAAGAGGGGAGGAACTCAAAATTAGGATATTTGGGGTAAAGGAACAAATAATGGTGAATTATTTGTGTACTATGCCTTTGTCTGAGACTGAACCCCCCCGTCCACTATGATAATGGCGGTGGTGGGGTGGAGGACGGATAACTGTAACATTAAGTGCTCTTTCAAAACTGAAATTGAATCTGCATGTCAAAGATATATAAGTAGACCATAAATGCTAGGCTAGAAGTCATTTAGTCCCCTTCCCATAAACTGCAATTAATGTTAAAACATTAATTTATATTTTATGGGAAAGAATAATAATCGAAGAGTGACTGAAATATGTACAAAGTTTATTATGAATTACAAGGTTCTAAATACTTAATGCTAAACTACATACAGAAAAACTACTTTGGCTATAAGGGGCCAGTCCCATGACTGGTCCTCCCAGAGTGCAGGTTCACGCCATAAGCACTGATGGCGGGAATCTGCAAAGAGGGGAGGAACTCAAAATTAGGATATTTGGCGTAAAGGAACAAATAATGGTGAATTATTTGTGTACTATGGCCAAATCGAATGACTCAAGTCAGGAGATAGCCCCAAATAGCCAATGAATAACACCACCATTATCACAATGAAAGAAGTGTAATTAGAACTCACAAAAAGTAAACCTGTACAGAAGTCTGAATACATAAAAAAGAAGGCTTCATGTTAGAATTCTTACAAGCAAAAGTAGACCCCTGTAGTTAGCCTACACACACAGAGACTCAGGTAAGCAGTCTACACACAAAAATAGACCCATGTAAGAAGTCTTTACAAACAAATGATAGACCCATGTAAGCAATCTACCATTAAATAGACCCATGTAAGAAGTCTTTACAAACAAATGGTAGACCCATGTAAGCAATCTACCATAAAATAGACCCATGTAAGAAGTCTTTACAAGTGAATGGTAGACCCATGTAAGCAATCTACCATAAAATAGACCCATGTAAGAAGTCTTTACAAGCGAATGGTAGACCCATGTAAGCAATCTACCATGAAATAGACCCATGTAAGAAGTCTTTACAAACGAATGGTAGACCCATGTAAGCAATCTACCATTAAATAGACCCATGTAAGAAGTCTTTCCAAACGAATGGTAGACCCATGTAAGCAATCTACCATAAAATAGACCCATGTAAGAAGTCTTTACAAGTGAATGGTAGACCCATGTAAGCAATCTACCATTAAAAAGACCCATGTAAGAAGTCTTTACAAACAAATGGTAGACCCATGTAAGCAATCTACCATAAAATAGACCCATGTAAGAAGTCTTTACAAGCGAATGGTAGACCCATGTAAGCAATCTACCATAAAATAGACCCATGTAAGAAGTCTTTACAAGCGAATGGTAGACCCATGTAAGCAATCTACCATGATATAGACCCATGTAAGAAGTCTTTACAAACAAATGGTAGACCCATGTAAGCAATCTACCATAAAATAGACCCATGTAAGAAGTCTTTACAAGTGAATGGTAGACCCATGTAAGCAATCTACCATGAAATAGACCCATGTAAGAAGTCTTTACAAGCGAATGGTAGACCCATGTAAGCAATCTACCATAAAATAGACCCATGTAAGAAGTCTTTACAAACAAATGGTATACAAGTAAATGGTAGACCCATGTAAGCAATCTACCATTAAAAAGACCCATGTAAGAAAGCTTTGCAAACAAATGGTAGACTCATGTAAGAAGTCTATACAAACAAATGGTAGACCCATGTAAGCAGGAACAACTAGGATGACACATGTAAGCAGGCAACAGACAATTTATAATAGTAGACCCTAGCCTTGTTAGAAGTTTTGTTAGCAAAACAGTAGATCATATAATAGCAAATAATACTTATAATAATAATAATAATGGATAGATTCTAGATTGTTTACATAAGTATAAGACACTATAGCAAATCATTGAAGACACTATAGCAAATCATTGCCATTATACTTCTAGTGTACTGTTTAATAAAACTCACACCTCCATAACAAAGTTGAATAGTTGACCTCCAGTTAAGTAAATTGGGAAATAAATCAAGTTAAAGAGTAAGAGAAAATGTAAAATTTATGTAGGTCAATTTGTAACAGCCTCGAAAATCACACATGTCAAAAGTAACCTTTACAAAATTGTTTCATACAAATTAGCAAACAAAAGCTGTCAACATGATTAGGTGGAGAGAAAAGTAAATATCATGCTGGTGAAAGCCTATCCTGGAGGATTGGTGTGAAATGTTGTAATGTACTGCCAACAATCAAAGGTGCTAAAATACCAAATTTACTCGGTGAAAAATATGTATGCAAAACTTGTTTATGCAAAACTTGTTTGGATTTAAAAAAAAAAAAAAAAAGAGTAAAACATATGTACAATCTAAAGAAGTCTATACATCGTAGAAACATTATGCATAGAGTACACATGCTCTAAAGCTATACATCGTAGAACCATTATTGCTCTAAAGCCTACGCAAGTCTGAATGGAAATCTGAACAAAGAGCATAGGCTTTTTTTTTTTTTTTTTTTTTTTTTTTGTGATTATTATATCATAAAGTGAGACAAGCCCATTAAACAGTAAGCAAAGCGTTGACAATTTGTCCTGGGCAGTAAATCAAAACCTAAGAGCACTGTGCACACATAGAGCAAATATGGCAATAACTACAGTGATACATGTACCATAAGCATGTCAAAAATGCCAGAACTGCATCCCAAATGTTTCAGTATCAGTATTGGCCTATGCATGATACAACTCCTGTGTGCAGAAAAACAGACAAAAATGAAATCTACAAAGGCAAAAAACAAATGTGTGACATGTAAATGCTTAACATACTATAAGAAAGCTGTGATAGTATTGTAAAAATTCTACTTTACAGCTATTAACCTTGTCAATAAAGTGCTATTAAGAATTACTACTAACCACATCAATACCTATCTGCTTGGCATTAGAGCATTTATGGTAAACAAGCTCTCAGCTGTTATAACCAACCAGGAAGTGTATTCACAATGTCAGTGAATTACCGTAGACATGGCAATTTGAGTATCTCTAATCACAGATTTAGGAGTTTCAATATATCTTTGATAACAATTTGATGACCATCTGCCTAACTTCTGTATGACATGATCTTCAATACGGTGAAGGGCACAAGCAGTAGCAGAACCTCGCCGTATCGAATGCCATGCGAACTTAGAGCTATCTAAACCAATACAACTCACTAAAAGTTTTAGGTGGTTAACATAAATTGACCTTGATAAAGGTTTACCTTGAGCAGTCACAAAAAATGGATCAGAATGACTGATAAGACTTGGAAAACAGCTGTTTCTTAAACATAGGTATTTGACAACTGCTGTATATGCACACAAACTAGAACCTGTTCTAAATATCATCAAAGTTATACCCTTACGAAAAGGATCTGTCTTAGACTGCTTCAAATGTAGTGTTAAATAGTCATCAAATAATCTGATGTCATCAAAAGTCATATTCACATCAGGTTGAAAGTTTTTGGAGACAGTAAATTCACCACAACGTAAAAACCCAAAGTATGCTGAGAGAAGTACAGCTTTCATTAAAGAATTTGTGTAATTGTCAAAATACCCACTATCTAAACACTGGCATAGCTTAGAAAGTATATCTGCTGTAATAGGCATCTTTGGACTTGAATGAGAGCCCTGGATTCTTTTAATACCCAAAAGGGAAGCATGCAGACGCTGCAGCAACATATTGTCAAAAGGTGATGCTATCCCAGAAATCATATAACCATATCTTATGCCACTTAAATACAGTTTAATGGTACTAAACTTCAATTTAAGCTGCTGAAAGCAGTAAGCCACAAATTCTACTAAATTGTTCTCACATACAGCTGGTAACTTGGAACAATCAAAAGCTAATCCTTGTAGCAGTAGAAACTGTATAAATGTTCGTAGTCCTGTTTCATAAGCTTTTCTAGTAGACTGGCTCACAGAGTTGGTAAGAATATTGGTCACTGTACTCTGTAGTTCCACAGCAGCTTGTCGGGGCTGGGGCATGGGGTGGGTTGTTGGTCCGCATCTGGCCGGAGTGCCCTGAATTTCTCCACCTGAAGACGCGAAAGTAGATCCGCACATAAATTTTTATGGCTTTCAATGTACGAAGAAGTAAAATGAAAGTTATTAATGAGTGCCAACCATGTCAGTGTCCTCATTAACTTCATAATATGAGGACAGCGTGATCTACCTTTACGCAAAATTGCATTTACTGATTGATTATCACACACAAACATTATTTTCTTTTTCCGCCAATCTCTCCCGAAAATGTAAGCTGCCACAACAATTGGATATAGTTCCATAAATGCCATCGATGCTAAATTATCAGGAATAGAAGGCATTTGTTCAGGCCATTTCTCGCTGATCCAATGAGTTTTGTATACTACTGAGAACCCAGCTGTTGAGGCAGCATCAGTATGTAACTGTATATCATATGAGGAAGTAAATTCACTCTCATAGAATAAAGATATTCCATTCCAATTGGAAAGGAACTCCAACCACATATGAAGGTCCTGTCTACACTCAGAATTCAGATGAACGTAATAATGCAGTTCTGAGACAGAAGATGATAGCGCCAGAAGATAGGAGACAAAGGCTCTGCCAGCTAAAATGACTCGAGAGGCAAAGTTCATGTGTCCTAGCAACTGAAGCAATTCTCTCTTAGTACAGGACCTTTTGGATAGAAGTTCCTTAATGAAGCTCTTGATCCTTTCAACTTTATCTAAAGGCAATCTGCACTGCATTTTATCCGAATCGAGGATAACACCTAAATATTCCAGACAAGTACAAGGACCTGCCAACTTGTTCTCACTCAAGGGAATCTTTAAAATGTTGAAAATGAACATCATTTTTGAAAAGGTATTTGCACCATTAGAATTTGGCAAGTCAATTGTCAGAAAATCATCCAATAGATGTAAAATACAACGGATGTTATAGTTGTTTGAAGCGATCCAACATACAGCTTGAGCTAAATTATCAAATATCCTTGGGGATGAACGACACCCAAAAGCAAGCCTCGTCAGAACATAATACATCCCATTCCAGCGCACGGTAAATAAATGCCATTGGGACTTTTTCACAGGACAGTGCTTGAATGCGTCTTTTATATCAAACTTACAGAGTATTGCCCCTTGTCCGAATTCACAAATTTTATTAATGGCATCATCAATTCTTACATAGCTCAGAGTACACTGGTCCTTGTCTATGAGATTGTTAATACTGGAATGACTCTTTGAATTGTGTGGCGATGATAAGTCTATTATTAATCGCTTTTTTCCTGAATATTTCCCAATAGCTATCCCAATGGGGCTGACTCTATAATTTTCAAACGGTGCCTCTTGAAATGGCCCATAAGCAAAACCTTTATCACACTCGGCATCTAAAAGTTTAACGGCAAAACTTCTCCAACAGGGCTATCGGTATCATAAACTTCGAAAAACATTTTCTAAATTTTATCGTAGACACTATGAATTGATTTCCAAATATAATGTTGGGTTAAAGACGCTTTTAAGTGAGGGCCTTTCGGAACCTGAATTTTATGGTGACTTGGTTTACAAATTTAAGAAACTAAAAGGAATTAATGATTTTTCTTTTCAGTTCAGAAAAATCATAACACGTTACAAACGTATAGGTTATAACTTGAATGTTATGCGACAGTCTGCATGCTTAGTTTTTAACCCAATCATGGTTGATAACTATGCTGCCTTCTTTAATTGCACGCCGGTGGGTCGGGCGTCAGACTCTATGATGGCCCCGACATAAAGCTATTCATTTTAGTTGGTTGGGGCCGGAGCTTCTTGTCTGTTGCTTGGCCCACCGGGGTCCAACTGGTGTTTTTCTTTTGCTCCGGAGTTAGTAGGTTATTCGGCGCCCAGGGATCTCCATCGTCGGGCAGCTTACTCAGTCTGTGAGTCCTGGTTTTTGATTCATCGGGATGTTTATCATGATTTATTTGTTTGTTCTTGATGATTCATTGACTAGTTAGAGATTCACCACGCGGACCGAATAACTAACTAAATGTTATGAACCACTGCAGAAGCTGAGGGTGAGGTTATGGCCATGTAAAACCGGTTTAAGCCCGCCAGTAACTTTGTGTTACTGATCGTTCCAAGTCGATACTTCTGTGGTGGTTCTTTTTGTTTTATGTCTTGGTGTTTAAAATTTTTTTGTGCTGTTGGCGCCTTATGTATGTTTTCATATTTTTAGTTAAGTTAAGGTAACTGAGTGGCCACCTATTGGGAAAATAGCTGCCCATTCGGCTTACGATTGTTTCATGGTATAAGTACCTGATTGTTAGTTTGGTTTTTTCCCACCTCGGTTTTTGGAGTGGGAATCTTTTCCTGATTGCGCCTTTTCCTGATCTTTGCCTACTTGTACCTTTGTACAATGTCTGCATTGTCACGTGCACTTAACAAATTGTTACATTCTTTGGTTTTTAAGTTTGTTTCTGAGACCAAAGTATCAAATCCGTGTTCTAACCCATAGCACAAGTAATCCACATATTCACTATCAGGATGAAAGCGTAACTCACAGCGAAGTCTACGAAAATTAATTTGAGTTGATGGGAATTTATCCTCTAGTCAATTGGTTTTGTTTGGTACATGTAGCTTTCTCTGATGCTTTGACTGAGACTGACCCATGACAAGACCGATCTGTGTCTGTGGACAGTGTTTTTTACCATGAGAAACAGAGTTGCACTGACTACAAGCATGGAGATAAGTACATTTGTCTTTCTTACAGCCCATAGAATTGAAAAAGGAACATATAACAGGTTTCCTTTGTACATCATTAGAATTGTCAGGAGCTGTTTGGTTCTGGTACTTGTGTGTAGCAAACTGGGAACGATTATTGGGACAGAATGGTGTGGAATGGGATACCTCCTTGCAGATACTACATGTTTTACATGGTGTGCCCCCAATTATCATTTGTAGCAGGTCTTTATCTTTCTCAGCCCAATTTACCTTTTTTCCTTGCTCTAGGGCCACGGCACATTTTTGTGAGAAGATTTTATGATACTCATAGAATTTCTGTCCGTAAACACGAGAAATTTCTATTATGTTGGATTCATACTGGTCCAGTTCTGGCTTCCTCCAAGGGTGAATGGCGCAGTGTATACGTTTATATTTCTCAAAGGCAGCAATGAACTCCTCAATGTTTAGAGACCTATTTAGTCTAGCATCCCGGTAACGATCTTTTCCTTTAGGTTGCTCAAACTCTGGAATTAACAGTAGCACCATATTGACGTATTTGCCATTAACTATTTTCTCTCTTAGTGAATCTGATACATAGTCATTGTCATTGATTTGCTCAGGGTGCAATCCATAAGTACAGGTAGGGCTATCAACAGAAATATGTGTGTCATTACCTGTTGATCTGTCCATGGAGAACTTGTCCAAGGTTTTTCGGCTTAGCTCTTCCTTAGAATCTTTATCCATCACCTTTTGCATCAGATTAGTCATTGTATTCATTATATTCACCATGGCACTTGTTTGGAACGAGTCTTGTGGTTGTGACACTGGTGTCATAATTGAGTTGCTCTGCCTTTGTTCCTTTGATGGTGATGAGATTACCACATTAGAAGAGTTCCCTAGTTCATTGCTGGCAACCGTTACATTCTGGGATTTAGTCATACTACCGTCTCCCTGTGCAGTGTTTGTAGGATTACTCCTGCTACTGAGGTTAGCTAAATACAAACTTTTTAAGTCTGCTTTTGAAAAGTTTGCTGGCACTACAATGTTCCATTCAGCCAGTTTCGCCCTGAATTGTTCGGAATACCAATTGTTCAAATTCCCCATATCATAGGGAGCAGAAATGGTTCTAGTTGTCCTCTTATTCCTAGTAGGAGGCATCTTGGAATTGTTTGGAACTAAACAAAAACTTGCACTTCTTGAATATACCAAGATAATAAACTGTTTACTCTGTTTGTTAGCAAAGTTTAACACAATTTATACATTAACATTTAAATTTATCCAGTTTAATAATCATTATTATTAAGTTTTCTTATTCAATGTAAGTTCAATTAAACCAAAATGCATTTAACTATTAACTATTAAATGCAAGCACAGTAATAACTGTAACATTAAGTGCTCTTTCAAAACTGAAATTGAATCTGCATGTCAAAGATATATAAGTAGACCATAAATGCTAGGCTAGAAGTCATTTAGTCCCCTTCCCATAAACTGCAATTAATGTTAAAACATTAATTTATATAAATTAGACCATAATTGCCCAAGAATAACTTTTCTTTTCTTCTCTCTAATTCATTTCCAGGCCCAGGTGAACCATTTACAAGGGGAATTAGCCAGAACCAAGATTAGAGAGAAAGAACTGCTTGGAAAGGTAAATGAAATGCTTAAATTTTTTGCTTATAGACCAACCAGTCTGTAATATGTGCCTCTATCCAGAATATGTGAAATAGAACCTACTCTTCTTAATTGTCTTGTCAGTCTGGAATACTGAATAAGTATCATATTTTAAAATAGAGCTTAAGATAAGATAAGATAAGATTTATTCAGGCAATAAGATCATATGTACAATTATGTTTTGAATATATATATATATGTGTAAATACTCCTTTACTATCATGAAGAGCACACTTGCATGATTAATAACAATTTTGGTTAAATCAAATAGTGGAATGAGATGCCAGCACCTATTTCCACTTAACCTTGAATGTTTAGTACAGTGTTTGTTATCCCTGCTTTCTTATGTTTTACCAGCTGGAAGACCACAGACCCCACTCTAACAGTTTTGGGTCCCCACCTAGCCCTGGATATTTCACAGATGGTACACCTTCTGGACCTTTACTCACAGAGCCAACACAGCTAGAGGTTGGTGCTCAATAATTCACACACAGAAATATTTTCTCATTTTGTTTAACGAAAAGTCAAGGGAATTTTGTTAGAGACAAGTAAAAATGTCAGTTCATTAATCTGTAGGAAATTAATGCATGATAGATGATGTACAAAACTTAATTGAATTGCAAAACGACCAGTTGTCAGGTCATGGTAAAAGAATGTACACTAAGTACTGGTAAGAAACCTAAAGAAATTTTTCTGGAGAATAGTGCTGATTTCAAGGGGGTTCAGGGACTTCAAGTAACAAATTATTTCAAATGGGGAAATTTATGAAAAACCAAGTTAATTGTAGATTAAATGTAGAAATTGAACTCTTTGGTGGGTTTTAACTACCCTTCCAGAAATTGTGGACCCACCCCTGGCTGAAGGATAACTGACTGACCCAAAGTTATGTCATTTGTTTACCATGAACATCATGTATTTCACCTTATGTTTACAATGACTTTCGCCATAATTGCTGGATTTGTTTTGCAGTACTTGAGGAATATTCTGTACATGTACATGATGGGCCGAGAAACTAAGGTAAAATTATGCTTTCCATTCATCCTTCTTAATTTTGAAATGGTCAGTACAAAATGAGCTACAACGTGAGAAAACATGACTTCGGAGTCTCAGACCAGGTCCAATATAAACTGGCCTATAAGATCAGAGAAATCAGCTAGAAGTTTGAAAATTCAAAGTTAAAAAGAAGAGAGGTTGTCCTATATGTGTAGCGAAAACAAAGATGCTGATCAGTTGTACATTCACTGCATAGCTTATCTGCGCCTTTGTTTTTGACATTCAAAAATCTGATTTTTTTCTTGACACAGCTCAAATGCAGCTGGGATCATAAGAAAACTATTACAAGTATGTGAGTAATTTGCACTGCTGGTTAGCACCTTTGTTTACAAAGGAGTGATGTGGCATTTTGGTAGAGTACATGTTAATTAGCAAAAGGTCATGAAGTGTCCTTGAGCACGACATTTTTAGTCTTTCATGTATACAAATGTTGTACCGGTTAATACTCAGGATGCAGTGTCTTTGTGCTGTAGTCTATAAAAAAGATTTTGTGTAGACTGTTTTACTTAACTTGTATAAGCTGGCATCCTATTGATGGGATATAGGCAAACAGCATATCCACAGATGTAACGCTGCAGAACGCAGCGTCACATCTGGGGCTATTCTGTTTGCCTTGAAAAATTTTATGAAAAATTTGGAATAAAAATTCAGATTCTCTCCCAGTGTCCCTAAAATGGAAAGTGGACTCATCCAAATGATAAGGATGGAAAAGTCCCTCCGTCTTAAGTGGGTTAATAAAATTTAACTTTAATCTTTTTCCTTCAGACTTTGACACGTGTTATAGGCACAGTAGTTCAGTTCTCTGAGGACCAGATGAAACAACTCATAGCCAGGGAGGAGAAATCCTCGGTAAATACACATCTTGATCATAAAGAAACATTATCTTGTGTGACAGAAGCCAGCAATTGTCATTTCGAAAACTTGTCCATTTAATATACTTTTTTTTTTTTTTCATTTAAAAAAAAAATTAAAATTTCATTGGAAAAAAGTTTGATGTTTTTAATTTTTTGGTACAAAACATTGATTGTGGGTACACATGACGTTAGAACTGCCTTTAGGAGGCGGTTCTAACAAGTAACAATCTATGTTTTGGATCAAAAATAAGAAAAATTGGTATATCTGTGTAAACCCCAGTTTAACTTTATGAAAGTTGGATGAAGGGGGTACGCATGACATGGACGTGTTTTCCTGATTGAAAGGGCAATTGGGACAGCTCAGTAAACTGTTGTAGAGTGTGAGACTGGTTGTTTCCAGACTTAATTTGCAGTGTTATGCGTTTAAGCAAGACACATTATCTCCTGGTAGATGACTGAAAAATTGTTGACTGGGAATTTTAGAAATAAACTTTTGCCAAAAAATGATTTGATATGTAGATGATTGTTCTTTCTGAAAAAAATGAGCAGTGAAAATATATTTATTTTATTTGATTGTTTTGCATTACCTGCATATTTCCAGCAATGAGTGCTCTACACACAGGTTTGACATTTTGTTTTCACCTTTGGTAGTTAGTTTTGGGATTTTGCCTGGTTATTTAATTTCTTATCTTTGGAAGTACTAAATTCCTGGGACATTTGAAATACTACTACACCAATGAAAATTTCAACAGGTTGGACATACTGGAGACCAACTGCATATGAGCCACCTCGTGGGAAAACCAACAATGTGGTTTCCGAACAGGTCCGACACAAACCTGTCTGTACAGCTACAGAAGCAGGCTAGAAGCTTGAAATTTTGGACTTAAGTAGAGGAGGAACTGTACTATCCGAGTAGCGAAAACAAAGGCGCTGATCAGCTTCGCGGTTACCGCGAAGCTGATCTGCGCCTTTGTTTTCGCCTATGCAGATTGTTGGTTTTCCCATGGGGCAGCTCATATTATGTTAACAATAATAATAATTCTTAAACTATCAACCATTTTTGCAGATTGATTTATAAATATTTATAGTTTCTTTATACTTTTAAACCTTAAAGAAGTAAAATCAGTCTGGCATTATACAGTTATAGGGAAATTGTAGGAATCTTAAAAGAAAAACATGTTTGTCTTATTCAGTTTAACTGTTTTTCCTTTCATGGGATGCTGGGTTTTATACTTTTAATAAATGAGCTGCCGCATAACAAAACCAACAGTATGCACATGTGTATACAGTAATTGCACAGCTGATCAGCGTCTTTGTTTTTGCTACACAGATAGTACCATCTCTCTTCTTAAATCCGAAATTTCAAGCTTCTAGCCTCCTTCTGTGACTGTTCTGGCCTGTTTATGTCGGACCTGGTCAGAATCCCAAATATTTGGCTTCTCATGCAGGGTCTCATTTAATTCGAATTTGGGTTTAGCTCCAGAAATTTGGATTGCTTTGTGACTGTGAATGCAAATTTACTTTCTAATTTTTAAACTAAGGAAGCAGATATAAAATATTGATATACCATATTTATTCTAATTAGTGTACAGTGTGCTTAACTTTTCAAAATTCAGGTAAGGTAACAAAATATTTTTCTAATTAGCACACACTACAAATGAAAACAACACTTAATTTGCTGAAATAACAATGTAAAAAATATTAATAATGATTGTGTAATAATGAGGTTGACCTATATTCATTAACAACAGCTTTTCCATGTTTTCCATTACCATGTTATTGGTCATAACTTCTGCTCAATTTGAAGTATATTTCTTTATTTTTTCAGATGTTTGGGCTGTGATACTTGCCTACACATGGTGCCATAACATATCAGATCTCCGGAGGTGCTAACCTGAAGGTTGATAGACTTTACCAGTCAGAGAGTTTCTCCTCCAGGGACCAGCTGTTCAAAATTAACAACATTGTTAGTTAAAGATTTGTTAAAAATTCAAACAGGAATATTACGAATACACTGTTATTTTTTGTTGAAAAAATGTGAGAATCCTTTGCAATGCAAAGGATTCTCACATTTTTTCAACAAAAAATAATAGTGTATTTGCTTTTGAAGTCGATATATAGCTAACAAATCAAGGGCTTAACAACAGCGTTAAGCTAATGAAGTTTTGAACAACTGGGCCCAGATATCCTATTTACTTCATATTTACACCAGCTGCATGGGAGCGCAATTGGGTAGTGGTAATATACAGGACTTCTGAGGGCAAGGTCCTGGATATGATACCTACCTCCATCATATAGCGCCCTTGAGCTAGACACTTCGTTCCCCGGGGTACTGGCCAATACCCAGGAAGGGGTTGATCAAGCCTGATATGGCAGAGAATTGTTGACTGGGACATTAAACCATAACCAAACCAAAACAAACCAAACAAATTTGCTCTTAATTTTGAACAACCAGTTCTAGATAAATGGAATCCAAATGGTTTCCTGTTCTAGTGCCAGGCTTTGACTTATTGTATCAAAAATTAACTAATAATAACAAAAGATGGAAATGGGTTTTCTTGTAAGGCATCAAAAACAAACATAATGATTATACTGATCATGTATTGATTTGAATGGTGTGAATTGACACAATTAAAATATGAATTCTAAAAGGGACCATATTCTTTACAATGGCAGCTTCAAAAAAGGTAATTTCTTTGGTCTTGTTTAATGCCTCGACCTATTTACTTTGAATCTGATTCTGTTCTAGATTTTTTTGCAACAATGAAAAAAACGATTTGTGACTATAAAGGTTCAATCATGCATTACGATATTGCATGTAAGGATGCCAAATGGAAAGAAAATGTAACTATACAGCTGGTGGTGTAACCAGCTGTTACACAGTAGATGACACTGCTAAAGTTGAAAGCAGCCATTTTTTGGGGGCTGTCATTTTCATCCATGACCAGTTTTGAATTTTTTCTTGAAACACATGGCACCAGATGAAATGGATATCATCTCTCAAGAAATGAGCCGCCTCATGGGAAAACCAACAATCTGCATAGGCGAAAACAAAGACGCAGATCAGCTTCGCGGTAACCGTGAAGCTGATCAGCGCCTTTGTTTTCGCTACTCGGATAGTACAATTCCTCTTCTACTTAAATCCGAAATTTCAAGCTTCTAGCTCTTTTCTGTGCTTGTACAGGCCGGTTTGTGTCAGACCTGTTCGGAAACCACATTGTTGGTTTTCCCATGAGGCGGCTCAAATGCTTATACTGAATATGGAACAAACTAGCGAAACTTTCAGCACTCATAAGGAGTACATAAGAAATGGGTTCAAACTGATAGCAAGCAAACTGAATGTGTCCTTGTCTGTTACATGTAGGCTTTGATGGTTGCCTGTTATATGTGACTGAACCTTAATGATGATGTAAACAAATAGAAAGCCTGAAATTTATGGACACAAAAAAAAAATGTTGCACATGGTTTATTATTGAGTTTGAGTTTGTAATGATTATTTTGTTTATTTTATTGACAAAACATGCACTTCTACCTCATTATAAGTCTCTTTTAGTAAGTCTAGCTATAGTATAAGCAGAACTTAACTTGTCTCACATCCCATGTGGGGCTCGAAACATGGTTTCACTTTACAGGGCGACCTATGGGCCTTAGACATCAGGAAAACGTCTGTGTAATGTATACCCCCTCGAACCCCACTTTTATATAGCAAAATTGGCATTTACAGGGGTATACCTATTTTTCTTATTTCTATCCAAAATATAGATTGTGGGAATGGCCTCGCCGATGAAAAATATCAAATTTTTCCAATGAATTCTTCAATTTCTACAGCTGATAAAATCTCTGTATATTGCATGGGCAAGTTTTCATAATGAAATAGCATTATAATGAGGTTGAAGTGTATGTCAATATTATGTAAAAGAGTGTTCACAGATTTTTTTTGCTATTTTTCACTATTTTAATTATTTCCATGTTGTTTTCTTTTAATGTTTTACTGGATCAAGTAGTTTGGTCTGGAGCATACCAGCTTCATGTCTATGATGCTATAAGACTGGAATTTCCACCAGGCACATTTAGTGTACCTTTGGTATGCTTGTCAAGGAACACGGTTATTAAAATTATGACTGACATGGCATTAGTTGAAGAAAGGTGGATATAAAGCTTTTTTTACTAAATGAGCCATTGCATGGGAAAAGCAACAATTTGGTTTCCGAATAGGTCCGACACAAACCAAGCTGTACAAGCACAGAAGATGACTAGAAGCTTGAAATTTCGGATTTAAGAAAAAGGGAAATTGTACTATCCGTGTAGCAAAAAAAAAGGCGCTGATCAGCTGTGCAGTTACTGCACAGCTGATCTGCACCTTTGTTTTTGTATATTCTGATATTTTGTTTTCTGATGCAGAGGCTCAAATGCGTTTCGTATGCATTATGTAAAATCTTACAAAATCATTGCACCTATATCAAATCTCCACTTACTGTCTGTTTTAAGAGGCTGAAGACATGAATATTATTTCGTAGGTGCCAATAGTCAGCTTTTGTTTCATATAATTTATTATTTTGTTTTTCTAATATGCTACATTTTATACTTTATCACAGTTAAGAAAAATATTTCACAAATATTTAGAATGATGTTTATAATTACTATAGGTTGAATATGTTGAAATTTGTCATGAGCTTACATTTGTGTATGTTTATTTGAGCCGCATCATGAGAAAACCAGATTTTGCCTATGCAAAAACAAAGATGCAGATCAGTTGTGCAGTAACTGCACAGCTGATAAGTGCCTTTGTTCTCGCTACTGGGATAGTACAATACCTCTTTTTCTTAAATCCTAAATTTCAAACTAGCCTCTTTCTGTGACTGTACAGGCCGGTTTGTGTCTGACCTGGTCCGAAATTCCAAAGACTGATTTTCTCATGTCGTGGCTCATTTTGTTATTTATAAAATGTTAGTGTCAAAGGAAATGAATAATGTGGAGTGATTGAGTTTTTCTGTAAATAAGATATTGGGTATTTATGCATTTTACCCACTTCCAATCATGTGAGCCTGTGCGCGAGAAAATCAACAATTTGGGTTCCGACCAGGTCGGACCTAAACTGGGCTGTACAGTCACAGAAGATGGATAGAGGCTTAGGATTTGGAAAGTAGAGGAATTGTACTTTCTGTGTAGCGAAAACAAAGGGGCTCATCAGCTTTGCAGTAACTGCGCCTTTGTTTTCGCATATGCAGATTGTTGCTTTTCTCATGCGGCGGCTCATATATGTACATGCTTTTGTAGTCCTTTCAGTGCAATATTTATGTAAATTAGCCTATTTTATAAATGCTGATTAAAGGTGGTGTAAATAGAGCTTATATAAGCCCCTTTGTTTTCTAGAAGTCCATATCTTGACAACCACTCATCAGAAAGCATTCATACTTGGACCATAGATACCCTGTAGGATTAGCTTTCATTCCATGGCATCGGGCCCCTGGGTCCAGGCCAGGGGGTGGGGCTGGAGGTTAAAATCTAGAACACCTTCAAAAATGGCAATTCGTGTTTTAAAGTTTTCTAGAAGTCCATATCTTGACAACCACTCATCAGAAAGCATTGATACTTGGGCCATTGACACCCTGTAGGGTCGGCTTTCATTCCATGGCATCAGATACCTGGGTCCATGCCAGGGGGTGGGGCTAGAGGTTAAAATCTAGAACACCATTAATAATAGTGGCTTTTCTGTGATATAGTATTCTAGAAGTCTAAATCTTGAAAACTTTTTATCAGAGGGCTTTCATACTCGGACTATAGGTACCCTGTAGGGTTGAGTCTCATTTCATGGCATCGGATTTCTGGGTCCATGCCTGGGGGGTGGGGCTGGAGGTTAAAAACTAGAACACTGTAAAAAATAGATGTACTGCTGTGTAACTTTTACAAGGAGTCCATATCTTGACAACAACTTCTCATAAAGCATTCATACTTTATACACTTTAGGTTCCATGACATCGGACCTCTGGGTCGGAGTCAGGGGGGCGGGGCTAGAGGTCAAAATCTAGAACTCCCCAAATTTTTTTTTCTTTTTATTTCTTAATAGAAACAACTTAGGAAGATGGTTGGTCATTCATCTTTTGACTTTGTGACACTGACTTGTGTGGCATGACGGTAAGGGTCGGTTGACCTACTTTCCATGGTTCAGTGATTTTGCCTTACATCTTGACACTCAATTAGTATATTTTCTTACTTCTTTCAGATTATGAGTGAGTACGACCAGGCCTTTGACCCCAATATACTTATAGGTCACTGTGACCTTATTTCACGGTTCAGTGATTTTGCCTTATATCTTGACACTCAATTAGTATATTTTCATACTTTTTTCAGATTATGAGTGAGTATGACCAGACCTTTGACCCCAATATACTTATAGGTCACTGTGACCTAATTTCACGGTTCAGTGATTTTGCCTTATATCTCGGTACTCAGATGGTTTATGAACAAACTTCTTTCAAAGTATGTTTGCGTATGACAAGACCTTTGACCCTGAAGTAGTCCTAGGTCACTGTGACCCAATTTCACGGTTCAGTGTTTTTGCCTTATATCTTGACACTCATTTAGTATATTTTCATACTTTTTTCAGATTATGAGTGAGTATGACCAGACCTTTGACCCCAATATACTTATAGGTCACTGTGACCTAATTTCATGGTTCAGTGACTTTGCCTTATATCTCGGCACTCAAGTGGTTTATGAACAAATTTCTTTCACACTATGTTTGCGTATGACAAGACCTTTGACCCTAAAGTAGTCCTAGGTCAATATGACCTAATTTCACGGTTCAGTGATTTTCCTTTATATCTCGGCACTCAATTGGTATATGAACATACTTCTTTCACGATATGTATGAGTATGACAAGACCTTTGACCATAAAGTATTCCTGGGTCACTGTGACCTAATTTCATGGTTCAGTGATTTTGCCTTATATCTCGACACTCAGTTGGTATTTTTTCATACTTCTTTCTGATTATGAATGAGTATGACCAGACCTTTAACCCAAACATACTTATAGGTCACTATGACCTAATTTCGTGGTTCAGTGATTTTGCTTTATATCTCAACACTGAATGGGTATATGATCATATTTCACATTATGAGTAAGTATCACTAGACCTTTGACCCTGAAATACTTATACATGTAGGTCAGTGTGACCTTATTTTACGGTACCGTGATTTTGCCTTGTGTCTTGGCACTCAGTTGGTATATGAACACACTTCTTTCACAATATGAGTGAGACCTTTAATCTTAGGTAGTTATAGTTAACTTTCATGGTTCATTGATTTTGCCTTATTGCATCAAGGCAAAAAGATGTATGATCATAATGCTTTGGGTTTCTGGTCGGGTTTGGCCTTATGTTTGACAAAGGTCAGAAGCAGTCGAGCACGCTGTCCTGCGACAGCTCTTATTTTATAGATGCTGTGAATGAAAGTGTATAAGCAGCTGAAATTGCTACATAATTTGTTATGTAGTAACAGTAAGCTGTGCTTTAACAAGAGTTTATGATGATGTAAAAGCACAATTTGACCAAAGTAAGATACCAAATCTCCCCACCTATACACACACCTAACTCTGTTGCTCACCCCTATCTGTATAGTGTCAGATGACAAGAACAAAATCATTACAGATTACACAAGATAACTTATTTTGAAATACTGATTATTTCATTGTTTAAGCTCTAGTGAATCCTAAATCATTTGTGATAACAGGGTTGCGACAAAGCTCAAAAAGAAATTATATGAATGTTTTCAAATAAGCTTTTAACTTTAAGATAACTTGAAAGATAATGGGCATGATTGATTGTTACAGATTATTTAACAAATAAATTATTTTTAATACAGCCACTGTTTTGCTTTGTTCATGCCTCTCTTCATATAACTCTCTCACCTTTAGAAAAAGCTGTAGGCTAAGACCACAAAAAAAAAAAAAAAAAAAAAAAAAAAGCAAAGAACATAGCATCTGAGTGTATCAGTCAACTATATGAGAAGTACTTGGCCGCTAACAAGCTCATGACCTTCGTTGATTGGAGAAAGCATTCGGTTGAGTCCCATGGGACGACATCTGGTGGGTGATGCCAAAATTAGAAATTGCCGAATGGCTAGTGCGCCTGGCCCAGATCATGTATAAGGACGTGAGAAGCAGGGTAACTGTGAGAAGTTTGGTGTCAAAGTAGGTGTTCATCAGGGCTCTTTTTGAAGCCCACTACTCATATATCCTGGGAGTTCCGCACAGGCTGCCCTTGGGAGCTGTTGTATGCAGATGACTTGACGATCAGTGCTGAGTCCATGGAGGAACTACTGGTAAAGTTTTAGACATGGAAAGCAGAGATGAAGAGGAAAAGTCTTGGCGTGAACATGGGGAAGGCAAAGATCATGGTCTCTGGCCCCAAACTGTACCTCCTGAAAACTCTTGAAAGGATCCTTGTGGCGTCTGTCAGACACGTGTAGGAAGAAATGCCATCATCTGTGGTGGTTGCTTGTCCTGGATCAACAAGAAATGCAGTGGAATCAAAGGCCACTTGCACTCTGATTCCAGATGTGCTCGCTCGAGTGGCTGCTGGTTAAAAGCTTAGTTGCCTTTATACCTCTTAAACCGATTGCTTCTGATGTTTCCAAAATTTTCATTTGCATCAGGTACAAATCAAGGCAATCAGTGGTTTTACAATGTCCATGCAAAAATGGGCCTTAGAAAACTTCATTTGGTCTTGTTTAACCAAACCAACTAACCAGGATCAATCCACTTGGGATTGACATATGCTATGTTTGACAGACTCTTTTGGTTGATTCTTGAACCAAAGGCATAGCTGGGTCACTGTTAAAAAAGATCATTTGTCCTTTTAGGTCGGTCTTAGTCCAGGAAAACTGCCAATGCTAAATGACACAAAACTCGCACAGGAACCGTGTTATGTTATTTTACATGTAGGTTACCCAAAAGATTTTAGCTCAACTAAGCTGAAGGCTCACAGGTGAGATAGGATACTTGCTCCGCTGTCGCCCACAATTTCAAACATCTCCTTCACTTGGCCAATCAAAGTCAAATTTGAAGTTGAGCATCCATAGAAAAGGAGAACCAAAGTTTGTATAAATGGACCAGGTCACATGACCACTATGACCATATATGGTAAAAGCCTCAACACATCTCTGGAACTGGTGGATTGATTTAAGGAAACTTGGTACATGTATGTAGCATCAGTGACTCTGGTTGATCATAGTTTGTATAAATAATGATCCTGGGTAGACTGACCTATTTATTAAATAACTAAGATTAATTTTGGCCACATAGGCTTTTCAATGGAAAAAGTGAAAACATTTGATTCTTCAGTAAGCTTCTGGAAGTTTTAAATAGATGCTGACAAATTATTGATTTAATGACGTTATGTGAATATTCAAGGTCAATGTCATTTCTTTAAGTCGGCCAAAGGTCATTTATATACATCTCGCCAAAAGTTAAGCATCTTCTAGTTTTATAGTGCTGAAGTAAAATGTCCTGCAAACTAAGCATATTACGACCCCAGCAAACATTGATTTAGCAAAGAAGAAATGACAGTTTTGTCTCGGCCTATCAGATTTTGAATATTGTTGGACATGTTAAGAATGCATTATTAGCTCACCTGAGCCGAAGGCTCACAGGTGAGCTTATAGGATAGGCAGGCATCCGGCGTCCGTCGTCGTCGTCCGTCGTCGTCCGTCCACAATTTCAAAGAAGAATATTTCTGAAGCTAGTAGGCCGATCTTGATCAAATTTAATGTGAACCATAATTGTGTTAGGGGATTGATGGCATTAGGTTTTGGAGCAGATTGTATCAAAATTGTGGTTTCCATGGCAACAGATATGTCCCATAGACTTACAACGGGAAAAACTAAAAAAATCTTCTTCTCTAAAACCACTAGGCCCACAGCTTTGATATTTGGTATGTAGCAATGGCTAATGGTCCTCTACATAAATTGTGCCATTCATGCCCCTGGGGTTTGGCCACGCCCCGGGGGTCGATAGTCTCCATAGCCTTACTATGGGAAAAAAAATCAAAAATCTTCTTCTCTGAAACCACAGGGCCCACAGCTTTGATATTTGGTATGTGGCAATGGCTAATGGTCCTCTACATAAATGGTGCCAGCCATGCCCCTGGGGTCAAATTTGGCCAGGCCCCGGAGGTTGATAGTCTCAATAGACTTGCTATGGGAAAAAAAATTCAAAAATCTTCTTCTCTGAAACCACTAGGCCCACAGCTTTGATATTTGGTATGTAGCAATGGCTAATGGTCCTCTACATAAATTGTGCCATTCATGCCCCTGGGGTCAAATTTGGCCACGCCCCAGGGGTTGATAGTCTCCATAGACTTACTATGGGAATAAAATTAAAAAATCTTCTTCTCTGAAACCACAGGGCCCACAGCTTTGATATTTTGTATGTGGCAATGGCTAATGGTCCTCTACATAAATTGTGCCAATCATGCCCCTGGGGTCAAATTTGGCCACGCCCCGGGGGTCGATAGTCTCCATAGACCTACAATAGGAAAAAACTAAAAAAATCTTCTTCTCTGAAACCACTAGGCCAACAGCTTTGATATTTGGTATGTAGCAATGGCTAATGGTCCTCTACATAAATTGTACCATTCATGCTCCTGGGGTCAAATTTGGCCACGCCCCGGGGGTTGATAGTCTCCATAGACTTACTATGGGAAAAAAATTAAAAAATCTTCTTCTCTGAAACCACAGGGCCCACAGCTTTGATATTTTGTATGTCGCAATGGCTAATGGTCCTCTACATAAATTGTGCCAATCATGTCCCCGGGGTCAAAATTGACCACGCCCCGGGGGTCGATAGTCTCCATAGACCTACAATAGGAAAAAATAAAAAAATCTTCTTCTCTGAAACCACAAGGCCCACAGCTTTGTTATTTGGTATGTAGCAATGGCTAATGGTCCTCTACATAAATTGTGCCATTCATGCCCCTGGGGTCAAATTTGGCCAGGCCCCGGAGGTTGATAGTCTCAATAGACTTGCTATGGGAAAAAAAAATTCAAAAATCTTCTTCTCTGAAACCACAGGGCACACAGCTTTGATATTTTGTATGTGGCAATGGCTAATGGTCCTCTACATAAATTGTGCCAGCCATACCCCTGGGGTCAAATTTGGCCACGCCCCGGGGGTAGATAGTCTCCATAGACTTACAATGGGAAAAACTAAAAAAATCTTCTTCTCTGAAACCAAAAGGCCCAGAGCTTCTATATTTTGTATGTAGCAATGTTTGGTAGTCCCCATTATAAATTGTGCCAGTCATGCCCCTGGGTCAAATTTGGCCATGCCCCGGGGGTCAATAGTGTCCATATCTTTTGTCATTCAGTATCTAACTAACTGCCGATTTTGAATCCGTAAAAGTCCTGATTGTTTCCAATGTAACCATGACATCGAATAGGGACGATTGTGCTGATATTTTTATACACTGGGATTAGTTCTATTCAGAAATGTTTACCTCCATATAGACAATCAGACAAAGTATACAATCAATCTGTGAAGCGGCTGATAAACCGATCCAGACAATCACACAAGAAGAAGTAAAAAAGGCTTTTAATAAGTTAAAAAATAATAAGGCCATGGATTCAATGGGCCTCTGCAGCGAACATCTGAAATTGGGCGGACAGCCAGTAGTAGAGTTTGTAACAGGAATGCTTAATAGTCTCATTAGAGCAAAGGCGGTCTCCACTGTACTTAAAGAAGGCCTTCTAACTCCAATTTACAAGAAGGGTGATCCAACTGACCCTGGTAACTATAGGGGAATAACAGTAACACCAGTTCTTCTCAAGGTTTTGGAGCATGTCGTCAATACCCGGCATAACGAAATCCTGAAAGCTACTCAATCAAGACTACAAAAGGGCTTTACAAGTGGATGCTCATCTCTGAATGCCGCACTAATTTTGACAGAGTGCATCAATGAATCGCGGAACAACAAAGAGGAACTGCTCTTCACAACCCTGGATACACAGAAGGCATTTGATGTGGTCGATCAAAATTCTCTGCTTCGTAGGTTGTACCTCGATGGAATCGAAGGAGATGATTGGCTGCTCATAAAAGACCTCTATTCAGACTGTTCCTCGCGAGTGAAATGGGCTGGTCTCCTCTCAGATCCTATCAATCTAAGACAGGGTGTTAGACAAGGCGGGGTACTATCCACCTCCCATTATAAAAGATATAATAAGGTACAAGTAGGCAAAGATCAGGAAAAGGCGCAATCAGAAAAAGATTCCCACTCCAAAAACCGAGGTGGGAAAAAACCAAACTAACAGTCAGGTACTTATACCATGAAACATATCGTAAGCCGAATGAGCAGCTATTTTTCCAATAGGTGGTCACTCAGTTACCTTAACTTAACTAAAAATATGAAAACATATATAAGGCGCCAACAGCACAAAAAATTTTCAAACACCAAGACATAAAACAAAAAGAACCACCACAGAAGTATCGACTTGGAACGATCAGTAACACAAAGTTACTGGCGGGCTTAAACCGGTTTTACATGGCCATAACCTCACCCTCAGCTTCTGCAGTGGTTCATAACATTTAGTTAGTTATTCGGCCCTCGTGGTGAATCTCTAACTAGTCAATGAATTATCAAGAACAAACAAATAAATCATGATAAACATCCTGATGAATCAAAAACCAGGACTCACAGACTGAGTAAGCTGCCCGACGATGGAGATCCCTGGGCGCCGAATAACCTACTAACTCCGGAGCAAAAGAAAAACACCAGTTGGACCCCGGTGGATAACCCACTTCTACTCCAATTAGAGGAAAAATACACAGATGTGAAAATTGGATCAATAAATGTCCCACATGTAACTGTGGCTGATGACCTGGCAGTGTTGGCCAGAAGGTATTTTGATATGCAAGTCATTTTATGGGATGTAGGTGACAACACAAATAGGGAAAGGTACTGTGTTAATCCGTCCAAATGTAGCTGCCTAAGTTACAATGCCTCGAAAAATCAGCATAAACCTGAGCTAACCATGGCTGGCAAAAATATCAAGTGTGAGGACTGTACAGTCCATCTGGGTATTAGCAGACAGGTTAAGGAAAAAGTTAATATTGAGGAAAAAATCAACTTGGGGCGTAAAACCGCATACTCACTTATGGGGGCGGGGTTTCACAGTGCGAATGGGCTAAAGACATGCTTAAATGGTTATCTCTGGAGTACATTTATTGTCCCGAGACTGGTATATGGCCTCGAAATACTTTCACTTAAAAAGAATGACATTGAAAACCTGGAAAAGTTTCAGAGAAAATCTCTCAGGCAGATACAGGGTCTACCGGATAAGACATCGAACTCGATTGTTCTGGCATTGTTGGGCGTTCTCCCTCTGGAGTCAATTATTCAAAAAAATTCACTTAATCTTTTTGTCAATATATCCCGAAATGAGCATTTTATAGAGTATGACATAGCTGAATGCCAGTTGGTCATGAAAGGCAATGATGAAAAAAGTTGGTTCAATCTAGTTAAGAGTATCCTGGAGACTTATAATCTCCCCTCAATATTCTCATTACTTACTGACCAAATCCCAAAAGGAAAATGGAAAAATATGGTAAATAAAGCTGTAAATGACCACATTGAAGCCAAATGGCATGATGACTTGAAGGAAAAATCCTCATTGAAATACATAAATCCAAACTCATTGAAAGTAGGGAAAACCCATCCAGTATGGTCCACTGTTAGAAACAGCATAACTGATAACAAAAGGGCACAACTTAAATGTAAGGTTCTGACTGGCACATACACACTTCAAGACAATAGAGCTGCATTCAATCAATACACAGTTGACGCTACATGTAAACAGTGTTTAGCTGCACCAGAGACTCGGCAACATTTCATAGCAGAATGCTCAGCTTATACCCATGAAAGGGAAACTTATGTCGAGAAACTGAGAAGTAACCCAGTTCTTCCTGTCAACACGTATTCAGACCTACAGAATCCAGATTTCCTTACTCAGCTTACTTTAGATCCCTCAGTGTATGTGGACAGATTTGAAGACCTAGAATTCCTGGAATTGTGTTCAAGAGAGTTTATAGACCAGATTCATAGAAGGAGAATATTAAGACTGAACGAGATCTCACAGTGTTAGAAGTTGTATATAATTAAACAAAACTGTCACAAACTGTATATAAACTTCACCAGCACATTATAAAGACTTTATATTGAGCTCAAAAGTAATTTTTACACCGTATGGTGGTGCCTCGCTAAGACAACGGGGGAACACTAAGTAGAAACAGAACAGAACATAGGCAAATAATTATGCTAAACTTTTGGCGAAGGGCATATATCAAATTTAAAACTTATTTTATTTTGTTTTATCTACAATACATTGTCTCCTAATTCTTAGGTACGATGTCATTCATTCCTTAATACTGTCGTCAAATTTGTGAGACTTAAGTTTCTTAAGTAAATTTTCATGACCAACAACATCAAATGTTTTCCTTGGGTTAAAGAAAACTGCGCCTTTGTCAATATTATTCAGCCATTTGTCTAATAAGCCTATTGATGCAGTATTGCAAGATTGTTAATTTTCTAAACCCTGACTGTGCCTTGTGTGACATTCCATACCTTTTGATTGGCAAACAGGTGATTTGTTACACGTTTTTTTAAAACTATTTTAGCTAGTACTTGAAGAACTGAGTTCGAAGGGTCAGATTTTGCATTGTCTCCTAAATCTCCCTTTATGAATCCCCCTTTATGAATCGGTTTGATTTTGGCAAGTTAAAGTGACTCCGGGAATTGACCATTGATCAGGCATGAATTTATGATTTCTAACAATGATGGAGCGACTGTTATTGCTGATGTCTTCAAAATTCTAGGGGTAATGCCATCGAGACCTGTGGCTTCCATTACATCAAAGATGTTATAAGATCTTGCATTTTCATGAGAGGAATGCCTAACTGAACTGTATTTGGAATTTTAGTTATAATGTAATCATCAAGGGTACTTGTTTCAGCCTGTGGATTTTCTTGTGGGTTTTCAGACTTAAGTTGTTCGCTTATTGTAGAAAAAAAGGTATTTAGGCATTCTGAAATAATGTGTGGGTCAGTCGTAAAATTTCCCATTATAGACAGTTCACCAGGAAGTTTTACCATTTATGTACTTTATATATTGGCATAAATATGTATTGTCTTTATTTTCGGCAACTGACTTTGAAAAAAATCCTTTGCAGTACATACAGTCTGGTTGAGTTTATTTATTTTTATTATTATTATTATTATTTTTTATTATTATTATTTTCATGTTTTTTATTTTTTTTTACCCGTTTGGTCTTAAATTGCGCATACTTGTCAAATACAATCATAAATGTTTGGATGAAATATTGATGTTTGTTATAGTGTTTGCCATATCTGAGAGAAAATGTTCATCGTTGAATGCCTTTCTATGACTATTGTATCTTTTGCATGCATATTTTGTTTAATGTTAGATTTGCCGGTGACAGGTGTAAATTGTGAAGGAAAATGGTTACTAACTTATTAGGTACCGGTAAATCAACGACTAAACCAGGTTTGGATGCGTAAATATGGTATAATGTCGTTGGTTCGTGATAAGCTGTTTTAAATCAATAATTTCCATTGCATGTTTCCATTTAGTGTTGCATAATATTGTTCATCTTTTATATCTACATTGAAGTCATCCATGCGATTGGTAAGAGGTTTTTACAATAAGTCTTGAAATTAAATCTGTACGTTCTGTTTGTAGATGAAGATGGGCGACATATCCAACCGACTATGAAGAAAATTGAACGTCTTATTTTGTCTTCGATTCAAAAAGATTCTACGTCCGAAGTTTTAATGCCACTTATTCTAACATAATCAAGTCCCTCTCTTAAATAAACAAGAATGCCGCACTATAATTGGATGAGATGTCCGAACAAGCTTTTATTTCGATTTGACAATATTGTCAACCGATCATTCAGATTTTCAAACTTGTTTTCATTTGTTTTTCTGTTAACGTCTCAACTGCGCTGATAAGTGTTGCATTTGGACACTTGCTTTGGCAATGCTTTGCAGTCTGCACATATCCACGCATCGACACCATTTAGATTCTTTATACCGACACATTTTGTATGGTAAACTGTGAAGTATAAGTTACATCGGATGGATTCTGATTTACGTTTCCTGAACACATATCGACAGTAAGTAAGTAAGTAAGTAAGTAAGTAATGGTTTATTAAAGTGTCGCATTTCAACATCACAAATATACAACATAATTATGAAAGATAAGCAGTTGATACCCAGCCAAAATTAGGCTAACGAGACACTATCAATACAATTAAACAAATATATACATAGAAACCTACAACAATGATATAAAAACACATAATCATTCTAAAGGATGGTATTGCTATGTTTTACCATAATTTAATCTTAAAACCATGAGAATACATGGCAACGACAACAAGCTATGTACATTTTCATATGTACATAACGAATTTCGACTTCAGTCATATTTATCGTTAAGCTTACCAAAGCAAATTACTAAAGAAATGACAAAAATGAGAATTAGTTCTCATGACTTACTTGTTGAAAAAGGTCGATATTTCCGTCCAAAAATATCACGAAAATGTAGTTCTTGTCAGGTGGTTGAAGACGAAGAACATTTTATGCTTTTTTGTAATAAGTTCAGCAATCTTCGATTAGACCTTTTAACAAAGTTAGATATTCAAACGGACTACCAGGGGTTAAAACCTAATTCATATGAAAGTATTACATTGTTAAATAAATTGCTTAATCCACAAACTATTGATAATGTGAAGTTGATTAGTTATTTTATATCATCTGCACTTTCACTTAGATAGTTTTGCATAGTTAAGATATCGCAACTTATTCTTGATAAGATTCTATATCTTCCCTATGATCGGAGGACACCTTCTTGTATGTTGGTTTTCTGAATAAAGAATTCTTATTCTTATTCTTAAGAATTCTTATTCTAATGGTACTCCTTCAAGGTGGTGAAATTAGAGAAGCATTTCAATATATACTCTTTGTCAAAAGTTTAGCATAATTATATGTCTAAAATGAAGGAAACACGTCTGGTATAACCTTACCTCAGTGAATAAATATGTTGACGCAGTCACCCCTATAGCAGCTTACTGAATCTGCTAAGTCCTCGGTTTTGATTCATCAGGATTTTTATCATGATTTATCTGTTTGTTCTTGATGATTCATTGACTACTGAGTTAGAGATTCACCACGAGGACCGAAGAACTAACTAAATGTTATGAAACACTGCATAAGCTGAGGGCCATGTAAAATCGGTAATTTTATATTACTGATCGTTCCAAGGCGATACTTCTGTGGCGGTTCTTTTTGTTTTAAAACTTTGTGCTGTTAGCTCCTTATGTAAGTTTTCATATTTTTAGTTAAGTTTAGGTAACTGAGTTGCCACCTATTGGTAAAATAGGAGCTCATTCGGCTTACGATATGTTTTCTTGGTATAAGTACCTGATTGTTAATTTAGTTTTTTCCCATCTCGGTTTTTGGAGTGAGGACCTTTTTTCTGACTGCACCTTTTCCTGATCTTTGCCTACTTGTACCTTTGTATTGTGCTTCCTTGTATTTAAAAAAATTCAATAAATTTGTGATTTGGATTGTTCACGGTTATTTTACATGCTGGACACAAATCAACATCAAAGCATTCGGTACATATGTACCTGGTTCCTATTATGGGTCTTTTCCTACAGACATTGCACCCAAGCCCGTGATGCACGCTTCGCAATAGATCATTGCCTGGTGAAATATCAGTACAAACATGACCACTCGGATGAACCCTCGTATGCAAACATGCCCCGCAAAAGTAGAATTCTCTGGTAGAATTCCTCACAACTACGACATCGGAATGTCCTAGGAGGAGCTGGATTTAATCCGCATCAACCACACGTAACTTCAGTTGGGGCCGGAGCTTCTTGTCTGTTGCTTGGCCCACCGGGGTCCAACTGATGTTTTTCTTTAGCTCCGGAGTTAGTAAGTTATTTGGCGCCCAGGGATCTCCATCGTCGGGCAGCTTACTGAATCTGTGAGTTCTGGTTTTTGATTCATCAGGATGTTTATCATGATTTATTTGTTTGTTCTTGATGATTCATTTACTAGTTAGAGATTCACCACGAGGACCGAAGAACTAACTAAATGTTATGAACCACTGCAGAAGCTGAGGGTGAGGTTACGGCCGTGTAAAATCGATTTAAACCCGCCAGTAACTTTGTGTTACTGATCGTTCCAAGTCGATACTTCTGTGGTGGTTCTTCTTGTTTTTATGTCTTGGTGTTTAAAATATTTTTGTGCTGTTGGCGCCTTATGTATGTTTGCATATTTTAGTTAAGTTAAGGTAACTGAGTGGCCACCTATTGGGAAAATAGCTGCTCATTCGGCTTACGAAATGTTTTCATGGTATAAGTACCTGATTGTTTGTTTGTTTTTTTCCCACCTTGGTTTTTGGAGTGGGAGTCTTTTTCTGATTGCGCCTTTTCCTGATCTTTGCCTACTTGTACTTTTTTCAGTAGGAATCTCAAAGTCATTCGGGCCTTTCAGCTTCATCGTGGCCAATTCTTTAGTCAAAGCTTCTTAGTTTCCATAAAGGTGAATCGATTCTATGGTCTCATTGCTTTCTAGATATGGCGAGTAGGCTTGAAGTGTAGAGGGTTACGTGCGACGAGCTTGTCCACATATGATTTTTCTACTCTGTATACAACTTTACCACATAATCTAATTAAAGAAAAACTTCTGGATTTGATAGAGTGGACCTTCAAAAGGGCATTAAAAAACTATGGTTCACTTTATTTGGCATGTAATGACAGAAAGGCTTTTTTCACTTCCTCTGACCAAAGTCGGTATACACTTTGGTCATGTCAGAATGTGTGCGACGCCTTATCCTATCTCTTAGATAATATTTATATTAGATTTGGGACCAAGTTATACAGACAAATTGTTGGAATTCCGATGGGTACAAATTGCGCACCTCTCGTAGCTGATTTATTTTTAAACTGCTACGAAAGAGATTTCATGGATTCTCTTAACCATGATAATCAAGCTGATGTTATTGAGGCTTTTAATTCCACTTCTAGGTACCTCGATGACCTTTTGAACATTGACAACCCTTATTTTGAAGGTATGGTCAATCAAATTTATCCATCTGAACTACAGTTGAACAAAGCCAATATCTCGGATACCGAAGCCCCCTTTTTAGATCTACATCTTTCTGTTGCAAATGGATTTGTTTCTTCTAAAATTTATGATAAGCGCGACGGCTTTGATTTTGATATAGTAAATTTTCCGTTTTTGGATGGTGACGTTCCTCGTCGTGCTTCTTATGGTGTATACATTTCGCAACTTATTAGGTTTGCTAGAGTCTGCAATCATGTTACAGACTTCAACGCTCGAAATAAATGTTTAACGGCCAAACTTCTCCAACAGGGCTATCGGTATCATAAACTTCGAAAAACCTTTTCTAAATTTTATCGTAGACACAATGAATTGATCTCCAAATACAATGTTGGGTTAAAGACTCTTTTAAATGAGGGCCTTTCGGAACCAGAATTTTATGGTGACTTGGTTTACAGATTTAAGAAACTTATAGGAAGTAGTGATTTTTCTTTTTAGCTTAGAAAAATCATAACACGTTACAGACGTATACGTTATAACTTGAATGTTATGCGACAGTCTGCATGCTTAGTTTTTAACCCAATCACGGTTGATAACTATGCTGCCTTCTTTAATTGCACGCCGAGGGGTCGGGCGTCAGACTCTATGATGGCCCCGACTTAAAGCTATTCATTTTAGTTGGTTGGGGCCGGAGCTTCTTGTCTGTTGCTTGGCCCACCGGGGTCCAACTGATGTTTTTCTTTAGCTCCGGAGTTAGTAAGTTATTTGGCGCCCAGGGATCTCCATCGTCGGGCAGCTTACTGAATCTGTGAGTTCTGGTTTTTGATTCATCAGGATGTTTATCATGATTTATTTGTTTGTTCTTGATGATTCATTTACTAGTTAGAGATTCACCACGAGGACCGAAGAACTAACTAAATGTTATGAACCACTGCAGAAGCTGAGGGTGAGGTTACGGCCGTGTAAAATCGATTTAAACCCGCCAGTAACTTTGTGTTACTGATCGTTCCAAGTCGATACTTCTGTGGTGGTTCTTCTTGTTTTTATGTCTTGGTGTTTAAAATATTTTTGTGCTGTTGGCGCCTTATGTATGTTTGCATATTTTAGTTAAGTTAAGGTAACTGAGTGGCCACCTATTGGGAAAATAGCTGCTCATTCGGCTTACGAAATGTTTTCATGGTATAAGTATCTGATTGTTTGTTTGTTTTTTTCCCACCTTGGTTTTTGGAGTGGGAGTCTTTTTCTGATTGCGCCTTTTCCTGATCTTTGCCTACTTGTACTTTTTTCAGTAGGAATCTCAAAGTCATTCGGGCCTTTCAGCTTCATCGTGGCCAATTCTTTAGTCAAAGCTTCTTAGTTTCCATAAAGGTGAATCGATTCTATGGTCTCATTGCTTTCTAGATATGGCGAGTAGGCTTGAAGTGTAGAGGGTTACGTGCGACGAGCTTGTCCACATATGATTTTTCTACTCTGTATACAACTTTACCACATAATCTAATTAAAGAAAAACTTCTGGATTTGATAGAGTGGACCTTCAAAAGGGCATTAAAAAACTATGGTTCACTTTATTTGGCATGTAATGACAGAAAGGCTTTTTTCACTTCCTCTGACCAAAGTCGGTATACACTTTGGTCATGTCAGAATGTGTGCGACGCCTTATCCTATCTCTTAGATAATATTTATATTAGATTTGGGACCAAGTTATACAGACAAATTGTTGGAATTCCGATGGGTACAAATTGCGCACCTCTCGTAGCTGATTTATTTTTAAACTGCTACGAAAGAGATTTCATGGATTCTCTTAACCATGATAATCAAGCTGATGTTATTGAGGCTTTTAATTCCACTTCTAGGTACCTCGATGACCTTTTGAACATTGACAACCCTTATTTTGAAGGTATGGTCAATCAAATTTATCCATCTGAACTACAGTTGAACAAAGCCAATATCTCGGATACCGAAGCCCCCTTTTTAGATCTACATCTTTCTGTTGCAAATGGATTTGTTTCTTCTAAAATTTATGATAAGCGCGACGACTTTGATTTTGATATAGTAAATTTTCCGTTTTTGGATGGTGACGTTCCTCGTCGTGCTTCTTATGGTGTATACATTTCGCAACTTATTAGGTTTGCTAGAGTCTGCAATCATGTTACAGACTTCAACGCTCGAAATAAATGTTTAACGGCCAAACTTCTCCAACAGGGCTATCGGTATCATATACTTCGAAAAACCTTTTCTAAATTTTATCGTAGACACAATGAATTGATCTCCAAATACAATGTTGGGTTAAAGACTCTTTTAAATGAGGGCCTTTCGGAACCAGAATTTTATGGTGACTTGGTTTACAGATTTAAGAAACTTATAGGAAGTAGTGATTTTTCTTTTTAGCTTAGAAAAATCATAACACGTTACAGACGTATACGTTATAACTTGAATGTTATGCGACAGTCTGCATGCTTAGTTTTTAACCCAATCACGGTTGATAACTATGCTGCCTTCTTTAATTGCACGCCGAGGGGTCGGGCGTCAGACTCTATGATGGCCCCGACTTAAAGCTATTCATTTTAGTTGGTTGGGGCCGGAGCTTCTTGTCTGTTGCTTGGCCCACCGGGGTCCAACTGATGTTTTTCTTTTGCTCCGGAGTTAGTAAGTTATTCGGCGCCCAGGGATCTCCATCGTCGGGCAGCTTACTGAATCTGTGAGTCCTGGTTTTTGATTCATCAGGATGTTTATCATGATTTATTTGTTTGTTCTTGATGATTCATTGACTAGTTAGAGATTCACCACGAGGACCGAAGAACTAACTAAATGTTATGAACCACTGCAGTAGCTGAGGGTGAGGTTATGGCCATGTAAAATCGATTTAAACCAGCCAGTAACTTTGTGTTACTGATCGTTCCAAGTCGATACTTCTGTGGTGGTTCTTCTTGTTTTGTGTCTTGGTGTTTAAAATATTTTTGTGCTGTTGGCGCCTTATGTATGTTTTCATAGTTTTAGTTAAGGTAACTGAGTGGCCACCTATTGGGAAAATAGCTGCTCATTCGGCTTACGAAATGTTTTCATGGTATAAGTACCTGATTGTTAGTTTGGTCTGTTCCCACCCTGGTTTTTGGAGTGGGAATCTTTTTCTGATTGCGCCTTTTCCTGATCTTTGCCTACTTGTACCTTTTTCCACATCGACCTGCGTTCCTTGGATCTTGATAGGTTGTTTATCTAAAAGCTTATTGACTGACTCGATTATTGCCATTTGTTCGGACTGGTTTGACCGGACCACCACCCTGTCGTTTTGTGTGCTCAAAACATCTCGAGTAATTCTTCATCAGCAGCTTCGGGAAGATTTTTGACCAGTAAGTTTTTAGTTATCTTGTCAGGTGTTCGTGTGTATGGTTCGCGACCTGTGAAATCAATTATATTCATTTTACTTACATGCAGCTTATCAGTGAACAGAGTGATTGTGTCATTTTACCCTCACGTTCGCGAGAATATTAAAGGCTAATGAACTATCAAATGAAGTGATGCCTTCATTTGCATACTTTGAAAGTATTTTTGACACACAAAAATTACATCAAAATTTATGCCACGCTTTATCCTTCTAGAAAATTTGAAGAAATAATTGATTATTCATATTCATGCGCAATGGCTATACCCTTTTTATTTGCCATCGAAACAGCTGGTTCTACACGTAGTAACTACATGATTTTCCTGCTCGAACTCCTCACTGTGAAGAATTCTATACTTTTGTTCACCTGAGCCGAAGGCTTACAGGCGAGCTTATATGATAGGCAAGCACTGGCGAACGTCGTTATTGTCGTTTTAGTCCAGAGTATGAATCATCTCCTCTGAAGGGCTGGGCTAGTCAAAGCCAAGTTTCATGTGGAGCATCCTTAGGATCGGGGAACGAAAAGTTATATAAACGGCCAAGGACACATGGCCAAGATGACCGCCAAGCAGTGAAGACTTTAAATAGCAAAAACCTTTTAAAATATAATTCTCCCGAACTGGTGAGCCTATTTCAACGCAACTTGGCATGTAGCATGTAAATCACGACGTTTCGTCGACCACTTATAATACGGCCAGGTCAGATTTGGTCAAATAGGTTTTTCAATGGGGAAAAAGTAGAAACATTGGATTTTTCGGGACGTTTTGTAGCCTGTGACCTTCATAAGATGCTTTTGGGATTGCAGATAAATAGCCATTTTGTGCATCCAAATAGGGTATGGGCGTTTATTAGAGTGTAGATTTTAATAGAATGTTACTGGAATGCTCGATTTTGTATTTTTTTATTTTTTATAATGTGTTATTCTTCTGAACACTGTATTCTAATGCAACCTCAACGATTCGCAATCATTTATTTCTGCAATCTCGGCGAATTTTTCATTCATATTTATGACGCTCTGTGCCTGAGACGTGCCACCACAAGACCTTGTAATGGCATGGACGTCGGTACAGTTCTTGAGTTGGTACGTAAATTCACAAACCCATCTCCTGTGAAATGACGGAACCGGGAACATGTCCCAGGAGCCAGCTGTATAGTCGTTAAAGCATTTAGTAAAGTCATAAATATGTGGCAGCAAATCATCATTAGGGCAAACTTCGTTCTGATAACGAGCGCAAACAACTATATAAATCGAGTGTAGAAAGCTTCTGCTCATGGTCCAAACTTCCCTGATTGATTTCATGACGGGTTGCTGTCCTTGCTGATCTATCATCTCTCTCTCTTTACTTGTCTCACATCCCATTTCATCCAAATAGTCCAGACTCTCTTGAATTGCATCGTCAAATTCTTCCATTTTTGTACAGAAAAGGCCCAACACTTCGTTGTTATCCATGTTTTTATTAATGTAGATTGTGTCTAGGTATGATTCAATAGCGCCGACCCGGAGGCATGCCGCTTGTTTGAAACACTGTTCCTCGAGGCTTTCGGAATGGTCACGGCTTTTTGCACAGTCCTCGAGTGGGTTAAGAGCTGTGAAGGAACAAAAAGCGACGCAGTGATTATAAAATGCTTTGATTCAAATTTGTGTTCATTGTTCGTCAGTGCATATGGAAGAAACTTACTCTTAATATCGACATAATAAATGGGTTTCATAAATAACCGATTTATTGAGCTACTGACCAAATAAAAGCCACGTCTACTAACTAAATAAAGTAACAATTAAAAGCAATTTTCTGTAACCACTTAAAAAGTTGTGTGCTGAAACTTTCCTATCGTGCACATTTGAACACAAAACTAATTAATATACACTCATTTGGTCCAGTTTCATACCCGTTGCCATGGAAACGGCAAATGAATATTTTGGCAAAAAGTGTGTCCAGAAATCACCTAAAATTGGGTATTTTCCAGCTGAAACTATTACTTTATACCATTTCAGGTCCAACTTATGGTCCACATATATGAATATATTACTCATCCTGGTTAGAAATACAAAAATAAAAATTGATTTGGAAAACCTCTGATTTTTTTCATGGCTCTGCAAAATTGGGTGGGTTTCGAACATTTGAAAAAAAAATAGAAGATTTTTAAACATTTTCAGGGACAATTTTCATAGTGAGTGCGGTCGTTTGCATATATACGCGCATATTCACGATATACAACGATGTTTTGTTAAACGATTTCTGAAAAGACATGTTTAGGAAATTAGGTCTGAATATGCATAACCATAGCAACAATGAGGATACTGTCGCTAAACGCAAATTTATGAGTGTGTGTCATTTTGGTCTTATAGAATTCTACTGTGAGGACACAATTGATTGTAAATTATGTAATGTGTTGCAATTGAAACTAGTATTCAGACAATATGGTATTTTATCTTCAATGACGTTATTAAGGTCAATGTCACAGAATTGAGATAAATGGCACAAATTGGCTTTTTTGTCCATGTTTAAGTTGAATTTGTCATAATCGAGGCTCGAATTTCTTTCTTTATTGAAGGCTTATGCATATCACCACAACATCTTTCACACTGAAATATTTTTGTCAACCAGTTGACTTCAAGGTCAAGCTCAAGGTCACCAAAACTTTAATTTTAAGGAGGTAAAATGGAGTTTTTGTTGAAGTAGTAAACAAATTAAAGTATTATTTTCATCGTGTTATGCTTTATATTTATATATGTGTATCAAAGTCCGATAAAATATAGACAAACCAACTGCTGACCTTAAATGACCTTCAAAAGGTCAAGCTCAAAGTCAAAAATGCAAGAAAATGGTTTTCATTTTCATTTTCGTACCAGTATTTTGTTATTTTTCCAGAGTAGGTGCAAAATTGCTATAATATTTGTTTTTAAAGCTTGATATATGTTGGATATGAATCAAAAGATAAGAAAATATGGCATTGAATCTACAGTGACTTTCAGAAATCAGGGTCAAGGTCACAAAATTGATAAAATGACATAAAATTGTCATTTTTGTCCATACAAGTTGATTTTGCAATACTTGATTCTTGATATTCCTGTTATTATGAATATTTATACATATTAACTTGCAGTCTTTCAAACTGTGATGATTATGTCCACCATGTGACTTCAAGGTGAAGGTCAAGGTCACCAAAACATTAATTTGTAGGGGGTAAAATGGAGTTTTTGTTTAAATTGTAAACAAATTGAATTATTAATTTCAATGGTATTTTTCATGTATATATGTGTTGCAAAGTCCAATATCATTCAGACAATACACCTGCTGACCTTAAAGAACCTTTTAAAAAGGGTCAAAGTCAATGTCAAAGATGAAAGAAAATGGTCTCATTTTAGGGGTACAAAAAAGCTTTTGTTTAACTTAATTAACAAATTAAAACATTCATTTCAATCATAATAAGCCTCCGTGGTGCAGTGGTTATGTCATTCGTCTTGTAAACCAGGGGTCGCAGATTTGACCCCGGGCTTCGCCGGTCCATCGGATGGGACTATAAACCGAGGGCGGGCCTCCATATGACCTTAGCTGTTCGTGGGACGTTAAACCCCAATCAACCAACTCATTTCAATCATATCTATATTTCAATCATTTATATTTGTTGCAAAGTCCAATATCATTCAGAAAATACACCTGCTGATATTAAATAACCTTTGAATGGTCATGGTTAAGGTCAAAGATGTAAGAAAATGGCTGAAATCGGCGTTTTCGTACCAGTATTTTGTTATTTTCCCCCGGGTTTGGTGCGAAACTGCTTTAAGTATTTTTTTTCAAGCTTGAAATATGTTGTATATGAAACCGCTTTAAGAGAATATGACATTAAATCTTTAATGACCCTCAGAAAGTCAAGGTCAAGGTCACAGAATCGAGAAAATGATATGACATTGTCACGTTTGTGCCTATATTCAAGTTTGCCATAATTGTTTCTTGATATTCTCGTCATCATAAATATTTATACATATTACCTATAAGTCTTTCACTTTGAGATGATTTTGTCACAATATAACTTCAAGGTCAAGGTCGCCAAAACTTTAATTTTTCAGGGGGTAAATGGAAATTTTGCTCCAATCCTCAACAGATTTTTTTTTTTTTTTTTTTTTTTTTTTTTTTTTTTTTTGAAGTTTCAAGTTGATTCAGAACACCAGGTCAACTTGCCCATCTTTTACAATATGTGATAATACATTTACACAAATGTGACTTAGGCAGACATATAATAGATATGCATAGAACATAAAGATCAGTACAGAAACAAGAACACTTACAAAATATAAGTATTCATATTTGATATTTCAGATTAACATAGACAATCATCAAAAAACTTGGAGAAGGTCCATGATACAGTAGGAAGAATTACACAAAAATAAAATGTTCCCTAACTTTAAAACCTCTCAAAATGTAGAGCGAGATATTTCTCTGTTTTCGTTTAGACTTTGTGGAAAACAACTCAATAAGTTTAAACATGTTTGGTCATGTCCTGTAATAGTTTGGTATGAGTGCAACTCTTAAATCATGGTATCTCGAGCATTCAAACATAAATGGTACTCGTCTTCCAGTTCATGACAGGATGAGCATATTCTGCTTTTACTATAGGAAGGTACAAGAAGGCAACGATCAGGAAAAGGCGCAATCAGAAAAAGATTCCCACTCCAAAAACCGAGGTGGGAAGAAACTAAATTAACAATTAGGTACTTACACCATGGAAACATATTGTAAGGCCAATGAGCAGCTATTTTCCCAATAGGTGTTCACTAAGTTACCTAAACTTAACTAAAACTATGATAACATACATAAGGCACCAACAACACAAAATAACTTTTAAACACCAAGACATATAAATTAAGAACCACCACAGAAGTATCGCCTTGGAACGATCAGTAATATAAAATTACTGGCTTCACCCTCAGCTTCTGCGCGATAGCATTTGGTTTGTGCCATCTCCCGGTTTTGACCTCAAGCCTTCGCAAAGATAACCTTAATCTAGTGAATGGATATTTAGCTTTAAATGAAAACAAATTAAATCATTAATTATTCATATTCTGCTTATTCATTCACACAAGTGTTGCAGAAACTAATATCATTCTGACAAATTAACACCTGCTGACCTTAAATAATCTTCTAAGAGTCAATGTCAAGGTCACAGATGCAAGAAATTGGCTTAAATAAGCAATGTTTTACTCTAACTAGGAAGTTTTTTTCCCAGATTTTTGTGCGACATTCCTTTGATACTTGTTTGTAAATCGTGAGATATTTTGTATATGAAACAAGTGCTTGGAAAGATGACAATGAATCTGCAGTGACCTTCAAAATTACAAAATCGAGAACTAATCGAGACATAATATTTTCCTTTTGGCCCATATCTAAATTGTTTTTGCCATATTTGAGACTTAATATTCTTTTTAATTTAAATAGTTATACATATTACCACAAAGTCTTTCGCAAGGACAAAAATGCCTTCAAGGTCACAAAACTTTAATATTTGAAAGGTTAAAATGGATTTTTTTTTTTTTTTTTTTGTTAAAAAAAATAAGAAATTAACAAATATATATTTACAAATTTCGCACAAAAGTCTGGTAAAAAACTTTATACAGATAGAATATTGCTATTTACCCCGCCACCCCCCCCCACCAAAAAAAATAGTTTTGGCAACCTTGACCTTGAAGACACATTGGGACAAAATCATCATAGTGTGAAAGCTTTGACTCCCTTCACCAAGACAGATTCCCTTCCTACATTAATTTCGACAGATGTAGAGAGGAGAATGCATCTGCATTGAATGAATTCCGTAATCGATGGTGTAAACGAGAGGGTGTTGAGGATGTTGCTCTTAAAGCTTGGAAAAGAAGTATCTTCACTATTGTAGATAAACGTATAAAGCTTTATTCACAAAATACTAATCTTTTACCGCCTAAGCCCAAATCGTCCTTTAAGCATTTGAAGCAGGGTATCATTGTTGTTGTTTGTAGGCTTCACTATATTAACACCTTAAAACAGGAGCTTGATGGTACCAGGGCTTATCAGGAGACAGATACTGATGAAATGTCTGTAGTCAATGCTCACTTAAATGAATTACCTATAAAGTTTTCTGTTTTTGTCAATGAAGGCCAAGACAAACTTCCTACGATGTATTCGTTACCTTAGCTTCACAAAAGACCGTACAAAGCTAGATTTATTGCTAATTCTAGTTCTTGTACTACTACTTAACTTTCTAAATTATTAACTTACCGTCTTACTGCTATCAAATCTCATGTCATACGATACTGTGAGACGTTGTATGAAACTTCAAATAAAAATTGGTTTTGGTCTATAAAAATTCTGGCGAGGTGCTCAGTAAATTGAAGTGTAGAGGGTTCCGTGCGACGAGCTTGTCCACATACGAGTTCTCTACTCTGTATACCACATTGTCACATAATCTGATTAAAGAAAAACTACTCGATTTGATAGAGTGGAAATTTAAAAGAGCATAAAAACTATGGCTCACTTTATCTGGCCTGTAATGATAGCAAAGCATTTTTCACTTCCTCTGACCAAAGTCGATATACACTTTGGTAATGTCAGAATGTATGCGATGCTTTATCCTATCTCCTGGATAATATTTATATTATATTTGGAACCAAGTTATACAGACAAATTGTTGGTATCCTGATGGGTACTAATTGCGCCCCTCTCGTAGCTGACCCATTTATACTGCTACGAAAGAGACTGCATGGACTCTCTTAACCATGACAATCATGCTGATGATATCAAGGCTTGTAATTCGACTTCTAGGTACCTCGATGACCTTTTAAACATTTCTTATGTTGAAGGCTTGATCAAACAAATTTATCCCCCTGAACTACAGTTGAATAAAGCATTTTGCAACTTGTTAGGTTTGCTAGAGTCTGCAATCATGTTGCGGACTTCAATGCACGAAATAAATGTTTAACAGCCAAACTTCTTCAGCAGGGCTATCGGTATCATAAACTTCGAAAAACTTTTTCTAAATTTTATCGCAGGCACTATGAACTGATTTCTAAATTTAATGTTGGGCTACAGACCCTTTTACGCGGGGGCCTTTCGGAAACTGAATTTTATGGTGACTTGGTTTACAAATTTAAAGAACTTATAGTAAGAAATGACTTTTCTTTTCAATTTAGAAAAATCATAACGCGTTACAGACGTATAGGATATACATGTAACTTAAATGTTATGCGACAATCTGCATGCTTAGTTTTTAACCCAATCACGGTTGATAACTATGCTGCCTTCTTTAATTGCACACCGATGGATCGGGCGTCAGACTCTATGATGGCCCCGATATAAAGCTGTCCATTTTAGTTGGTTGGGGCCGGAGCTTCTTGTCTGTTACTTGGCCCACCGGGGTTCAACAGGTGTTTTTCTTTTGCTCCAGAGTTAGAAAGTTATTTGGCGCCCAGGGATTTCCATCGTCGGGCAGCTTACTCAATCTGTGAGTCCTCGTTGTTGATTCATCATGGAATTTATCATGATCTATTTGTTTGTCCATGATGATTTATTGACTAGTTAGAGATTCACTACGAGGACGAGCAACTAACTATATGTTATGAACCACTGCAGAAGCTGAGGTTAGGATCCTGTAAAACCGGTTTAAGTCAGCCAGTAATTTTATATTACTGATCGTTCCAAGGCGATACTTCTGTGGTGGTTCTTATTGTTTTATAACTTGGTGTTTTAAATTTTTGTGTTGTTAGTGCCTTATGTGTGTTGTCAAATTTTTAGTTAAGTTTAGGTAACTGAGTTGCCACTCATTGGGAAAATAGCTGCTCATTCGCCTCACGAAATGTTTTCATGGTATGGGTGCCTTATTGCTAGTTTGATTTTTTCCCGCCTCGGTTTTTGGAGTGGGAATCTTTTTCTTATTGCGCCTTTTCCTGATCGTTGCCTGCTTTACCTTTTTGTGATAATATGTATAAATATTCACTATACATGTGGCAAGAAAATCAAGAATCACGTATGGCAACATCAACTCAAAAAGGACCAACATACCAAAATTATGTAATTATATCGATTTTTGACCTTAACCTTGACTTTCTGAAGGTCACTTCAGATTCATTGCCAAATTTCTTTAAGACTTGTTTCATATGCAACACATCTCATGAATTAGAAACAAACATAAAAGCAATATCGCATCAAAATCTAGGAAAGTACATTTCTACGGGTAAATATTGCTTATTTAAAGGAATAGGATTACTAACTTATACATGCACCTTACATGAAAGTTGTGAGGTAGCTGTACATTTTGCAGCAAATATTATGAAAATTAATGATGTTATAAGAATGTTATATAGTTTTAAGCACTTTGGTGATTTAAATCCAGAATGAGGCTGTGAGGGTATGATGTCACTTGCTCACAATCATAAAATTAAATATATCGGCCATTTCCATGCAAATATAACTGAATTAGTTGACAAAATACTTCCTCTCTATTGAAACAATCTTTTTTCACTTTTTAAATGTGAAAAGTGAGCCAAGTGGTGTAAATAAAGTTTTCTTTTCAATTTTGGTCATGTGACTTGCTAAACAAAACGGCGGCCGCCACAGACCGCCATTGTAAGATTTTAAAATAGCCATATCTACAAAACCGTTGGAACGATTTTTATAAAATTGGTCGCAAAATGTTTGTCTTTCTGACCACTTTATTCTTAAATAAATGGGAACCTTTATGAGCGTATTTCTTTAAGCCAATTTTTACATCTGTGACCTTGACATTGACCCTTTAAAGGTTAGTTAAGGTCAACAGGTATATTTCCGAATGATGTTAGATTCTGAAACACTTGTGCAAACGAATTATTTAAGGAATAGTATGATTGAAATTAACAATTTAATGTGTTTAGGATTGGAGCAAAATGTCCATTTACGCCTTAAAATATCTATAAGTTTTTGCGATCTTGACCTAGACCTTGAAGTTACACTGGGACAAACTCATCTCAGTGTGAAACACTTAGTGGTATTAATATGTATAAATATTCATGATGACGAGAATATCAAAAACAATTATGACAAAATCAACTTGAATAGGGGCAAACACATGACAATGTCATATTATGTTCTCGATTCTGTGACCTTGACCTTGACCTTCTGAATGTCATTGCAGATTTAGTGTCATATTCACTAAAAACTATTTCATATAAAAATATTTCAAGCTTTAAAAACAAACATTAAAGCAGTTTAGCACCAAACTCGGGGTAAATAACAAAATACTGGTAACAAAACGCCGATTTCAGCCATTTTCTTACACCTTTGACCTTAACCATGACCATTCAAAGCCTGGGTAATTTAATGTCAGCAGGTGTATTTTCTGAATGATATCGGACTTTGCAACACATATAAATGATTGAAATATAGATATAATTGAAATGAGTTGGTTGATTGGGGTTTAACGTCCCACGAACAGCTTAAGTCATATGGAGACGGGACCTCGGTTAATAGTCCAATTCGATGGACCGGCGAAGCCCGGGATCGAATCTTCGACCCCTGGTTTACAATACGAGTGACATAACCACTGCACTACGGAGGCTTCTTATGATTGAAATGAATATTTTAATTTGTTTAACAAAAGCTCCATTTTACCCCTAAAAATTAAAGTTCTGGTGACCTTGACCTTGACCTTGAATTCACCTTGTGGACAAAACTATCAAAGTTTGAAAGACTTCGTGTTGATATGTATAAATATTCATGCATGATAACAAGAATATCAAGAATCTATTATTGCAAACTCAAGTTGAATATGTGCAAAAAGTGACATTTTCATGTCATTTTCTCGATTCCGTAACATTGACCTTGACTTTTTAAAGGTCACTGTAGATTTAATGCCATATTTTCTTAACAGTTGTTTCATATACATCATATCTCGAGATTTAAAAACAAAGATTTAATCAATTTTGCACCAAACTCATGGAAAAATAACTAAATACTGGTAAGAAAATGCCAATTTAACCCATTTTCTTGCATTTTTGATCTTGACCCTTAAAATGATATTTGAGGTCAGCAGGTGAATTGTCTGAATGATATCGGACTTTGCAACATATACATAAATAAAAATGCATAATACGATAAAATTAATACTTTCATTTGTTTACTTCTTTAACATAAACTTCCTTTTTACCCCCTAAAAATTAAAGTTTTGGTGACATTGACCTTAACCTTAAGTCACCTAGTGGACAAAATATCTCAGTGTAAAGAACTTTGTGGTGATATGCATAAATATGCAATAAAGAAAGAAACTCGAGCCTCAGTTATTGTAAAGTCAACTTGAGCGTGGGCAAAAAGCCAATTTTTTGTCAATTTTCTCTATTCTGTGACCTTGATCTTGACATTAAGAAGGTCATTGAAGATTAAATACCATATTGTCTAAAGACTATTTTTTCCATTCAAATGCATGGGTGACCTAAGTTGACCTTGTCGTAAAAATGGTCAAGGTCATCCCAGGGTCATGATTTATAAAAACTGTCTAGAGCTCTCTTGCCTGATGCTTCATGCCAAGTTTCAAAATCATAGGCCTTCTGGTTCTGGAGAAGAAGATTTTTAAAGGTTTTTGTTATTTATAGCCATGGCGGCCATCTTGGTCATGTGACCTGGACCATTTATACAGACTTTTGTCCCCCCCTTCCTAAGGATGCTCCACGTGAAGTTTGGCTTTGATTGGCCAAGCGGTTTCAGAGGAGAAGCTCTTTGAAATTGTGAACGACGGACGACGAACGCCGGAGCATTGTTATACTATAAGCTCACCTGTGAGCCTTCGGCTCAGGTGAGCTAAAAATTAAAGTTTTGGTGACCTTGAGCTTGACATTGAAGTCACCTGCTGGACAAAACTATCTCAGTGTGAAAGTGATATGCATAAATATTCAATAAAGAAAGAAATGCGAGCCTCAATTGTGACAAAATCAATTTAAACATGGACAAAAAAGCCAATTTGTGTAATTTTTCTCAATTCTGTGACCTTGACCTTGACCTTGAGAATGTCACTGAAGATTGAAAATACCATACTGTCTGAATACTAGTTTTAATTGCAACATATTACATAATTTACAATCAATTATGTCCTCATAGTGGAATTCTATGAGACCAAAATGACAGACACTCATAAATTTGCGTTTAGCGACAGCACCCTCATTGTTGCTATGGTTACGCATATTCAGACCTAACTTCCAAGACATGTCTTTTCAGAAATCGATTAACAAAACATCGGTGTATATCGTGAATATGCGCGTATATCTGCAAACGACCGCACTCACTATGAAAATTGTCCCTGAAAATGTTAAAAAATCATGTTTTTCTTCAAATTTTCGAAACCCCACCCAACTTTGCAGAGCCATAAAAAATCAGAGGTGGTCAAAATCAATTTTCATTTTTGTATTTCTAACCAGGATGTGTAATATATTCATATATGTGGATCATAAGTTGGATCTGAAATTGTATAAAGTAATGGTTTCAGCTGGAAAATACCCGATTTTTGGTGATTTCTGGACACACTTTTTGCCAAAATATTCACTTGCCGTTTCCATGGCATAGGGTATGAAACTGGACCAAATGAGTGTTGATTAATATGTTTTTGTTAAAATAACCAATAAAGGTACGTTTCAGCAAATCGGTGACTGTATATGCGTGCCACGGCCCTACGTAAAAAAATAAGTGGTTACAGAAAATTGCTCTTAAATTTAAAGTTCCAACATAGACACCATATGGAAAAGAAAATACTGAAAAAAAGTTATAAGAGGCCGCCTTATATTTTTCCTTCTAGTTTAGGAAGTAAAAGCCGATCAATTACAATTCATGATCATACGAATAAACCAATGTCTAACAGTGGGTCTGTGAGTTTCTGCATTCAAAAATGCATCAGGAAAACATATCCGTGTAATTTATACCCCCTTGAACCCCATTTTATATAGAAAAACTGGGGTATGCGGGGGTATACCTATTTTTCTTATTTTTGCTCCAAAACATAGATTGTGTGTACTCGTTAGAACCGCCTCGGCGAGGCGGTTCTAACGGGTTCCCACAATCTATGTTTTGAGCAAAAATAAGAAAAATTTTAAAAACAATCAGGCGAAAATTTTAAATTTTTAAAGCTAAATAATCATCTCTGTTTGTCGCATGGGCAAGTTTTCGTAATGTGTGATACTTTTCACACAGAGGAAGCATGAGTAAAGGTACCCTCATTTCATAAATCATTTCAAAAATCACACTTTATTAACACCAAATTAAAAGTCATATTACGACGTTGTGCTTTACATTTTAATATATTTGAAAGTGCTATTGACTGCTATGGTGTATGATAAAATCATGGTAAATGTGTTGCTGCGATAAGAATTTTCGTTTCAGTTTTGTAAATGCAACAAGACAGCAACATGAATAACAGGAATTCAGCTTTTTGTATGCAATTTGCATACAAAATTTGTTCTTCTCTGGTTGCATTATTAGCAGCAGCACGGCATTGAAATTTTCAGCGATCATTTTTGTTTAATACTTGACTCTGATAGATTTTGAAAATTTTAAAAATCATCCACAGATTTTGCTATTTTTGACGTTAAAATTTGGCATTGAAACCGGAAGTGTGCGACAGTCAGGACTTGTTTGTCCTCGAAAATCGTATAGTACAGCTCTTTCGAGGGATATATTTCTCATTTCCATGCATCATAAAGTGAATTTAACAGGGATTAACATGTTTAAGAGGCACATTTCTTATTTTTCCAAAAATTTCGAAAATAGCGAATTTTAAAAAATGCGTAAAAAATCTACAAGTTGAGAAAATTCGAATGTTTGATGTTTTTCCAAACTGGAATGGCCTCTTTGATGACACCCGTTCCTCATTTCAATAAAATTTGCGCTTTACCCATTTTTTTCTCAAAAACATTGATTTTTGCACTTTTACTCGAAAAACGCGTTTAGTGAAAGAAAATTATTTCTGAACACTTTGCAACTTTACTTACTTGAAAGACACGTCTTTAGGAAAAAATCATTCAGTTTTGAACATGGCTTATAAATTAAAAATGAGTTTGAAAAGTGGCCTCTTATAACTTTTTTTCAGTGCACATAAAACGTTTTTCCGGCAACGCACACGAAGAGCAGAATGACTTGCTCTTTCCAAAAGACCGCGTACCGACTTTGTTTAACGCACCAAAAAGCGCGTTTGTGACGTCAAATTTAGTAACGTTTTGTGATGTCCTTCTCCGTCATTATTATGCAGCGTAAGATGAAACAATGTACGAGAAAAATATAAATTATTAACAAAATGTACTGCTATGGTGGCGAATTCTGTGAATTTGGATGCAAACATGTCCTATTATGAATAGTAACTATAATAAGATTATAGCTTATACAAGTCTAGAAACTGTTGCAAACATCATTACGAGTAAAGCCGTAAAGCAGTACCGCAATTACATCAGGAAAACAAGTTCGTGAAATGTACATCCCCTTAAACCCCACTTTTATACAGAAAAAATGGTTTTAGGGGGGGGGGTATACCTATGTTTGATCCAAAACATACATTCTGTGTACTCTGTATGTTTTGGAGTTGAAATATTTAAAACAAATCCCATTTTTTTCCAATGAAAATTTACATTTTTGCTTCTCAAAAATATATTTGTATATATTGCATGGGCAATTTACGTAATGATAAATCTAATTCGCTTACCAGCCACTGCGCTAAACAAACAAATCACCACAAACACCGCTTCTGCCTTATGCATGGTCTAGATAATTCTCTACAAAACACCACATACAAACCAACTTATTTATATTATATACTTTGTGGCTGACATTTCAATAATTTGAATATTTATACATATTGTGAGGTGAATTTTTTGAAATTATGACAATTATAGTATTATTTTGTAGTTATCATCATTTTCCTCAATTACAACAAGCGAATATCATACATCTGGCATTTCTATTGTTTTAAATTAGTATGTGCTTGGAGTCTCTGTGTAGATGTTAGATAATAGGCAAAACATGCGTTGCTAAACTCAGCATGTGTTTGATCATTATGAAAACACGCCCACGCAATGTACATAGTTTTTTGAAGTTGTAAAAATGAAAATGTTCAGTAGAAAAAATTTGATATTTTTCTTATTTTTGCGAGTCGGTTCTATTATAAATGAGTACCCACAATTTATGTTTTGGAGCAAAAATAAGAAAACTAGGTATACCCCTGCATACCTCAATTTTACTATATAAAAGTGGGGTTTAAGGGGGTATACATTTCACGGACATGTTTTCCTGTTGTGTTTGATATACAGAAACAATGAAAAGGATGGCCGGATGGGAATAAAATAATCTATGATGGTGTTGAGGTCGAGACAAGGAAATCTCAGGCAAGTTTTCAGGTTATTGAAGTCTCATCCGTGGCTCTGCCGAGGATGAGACTCGAATGATCTGAAAACGAGCCTGAGATTTCCTTGTTGAGGCATCAACACCATCACTGATTATTTTTCTCACCCATCATTTAAACCATTTTGATTCTCAACAGGCTTTGAAAATGCAGCCTCAAGCAGCCATTTTGTTTTCACATGAAACAATATGCAAATAAAAAAGAATTGTATATACACTAACGCAAAATTTCATTTTGAGATTTTTATCAAAGCAACAGACTACAATTTAAAAAAAAAAAAAAAACATGAAATTAACCCCTACAATTTTTTTCTCTCACAGTTGATACCTAGCTTATCACTTCCTTATATGGATGTACACATAGAAATGTACATTTCTATCGGCCAAATACAGAATATGATTGGCATAAAATCTACTAGTACTGAGATGAAAATATCTCACACAGGCACACAATGGAATATGCTTGTCTGATGGGTGAGAATATGTGCCGCCGCCCATTTGAGGCTCTGAGAAATAGACTGGTTGCTTGTGCCTCCAATACAACCTACTTACTGATAATGGTGGCAATTCATGATTTTTCAAGTAAGAGAGCCGATAAATACATGTACAGCTGTATGTGCATATGCTTCATTAAATTGGATGTAAAAAAGTACAAGTAGGCAAAGATCAGGAAAAGGCGCAATCAGAAAAAGACTCCCACTCCAAAAACCAAGGTGGGAAAAAAACAAACTAACAATCAGGCACTTATACCATGAAAACATTTCGTAAGCCGAATGAGCAGCTATTTTCCCAATAGGTGGCCACTCAGTTACCTTAACTTAACTAAAAATATGCAAACATACATAAGGCGCCAACAGCACAAAAATATTTTAAACACCAAGACATAAAACAAAAAGAACCACCACAGAAGTATCGACTTGGAACGATCAGTAACACAAAGTTACTGGCGGGTTTAAATCGATTTTACACGGCCGTAACCTCACCCTCAGCTTCTGCAGTGGTTCATAACATTTAGTTAGTTCTTCGGTCCTCGTGGTGAATCTCTAACTAGTAAATGAATCATCAAGAACAAACATCCTGATGAATCAAAAACCAGGACTCACAGATTCAGTAAAATTTATTTCTGCCATGTATGGTGTCCAAAATAAGTCAAAATCGACGGTAGGGTTCGGACGTTTTTTCAGCGTTCAAACGCTAAATTTTACCGTTCGAACGCTATATTTAGCCATGTTTTTCACACATTTTCGGACACCATAGGCATCAATCATACTATAATTTAAGCAACGTTTGTCTGTTTGTTTGTCTGCTTGTTTGTTTGTTCCCCTTCTCCTCCCAGGTCCTCGGGCCGATCTTCACCAAACTTGGAGGGAAGGTGGAGGGCGGCCCCGCATATTAGCTTGAGGGGTTCATTTTCTAAAAGGTCAAGGTCATCGAGGTCAAAGGTCAAATTTATAATTTTTTTTCTGTTTGTTCCCCTACTTCAGCCAGGTCCTTGGGCCGATCTTCACCAAACTTGGTGGGAAGGTTGAGGGTGGCCCCGGATATTAGCTCGATGGGTTCATTTTTAAAGGTCAAGGTCATCGAGGTCAAAGGTCAAATTTCTGTATCTCGGCAGTCCTTGGTCCGGTTTGCATGAAACTTGGTGAGTGTATACAGGTTGATCCCTGATAAAGATTTATGGGTCCAATTGGGTCAAAGGTCATCGAGGTCAAATGTCAAATTTATGTGTGTTTTTTTCTGTTGTCTGTTTGTTTGTTTGTCTGTTTGTTTGTTTGTTTGTTCCCCTACTCCTCCCAGGTCCTTGGGCCGATCTTCACCAAACTTGGAGGGAAGGTGGAGGGCGGCCCCGGATATTAGCTTGAGGGGTTCATTTTCTGAAAGGTCAAGGTCAGCAAGGTCAAAGGTCAAATTTATGTGTGTTTTTTTTTTTCTGTTTGTTCCCCTACTTCTCCCAGGTCCTTGGGCCGATCTTCACCAAACTTGGTGGGAAGGTTGAGGGCGGCCCCGGATATTAGCTCGAGGGGTTCATTTTTTAAAAGGTCAAGGTCATCGAGGTCAAAGGTCAAATTTCTGTATCTCGGCAGTCCTTGGTCCGATTTGCATGTAGCTTGGTGAGTGTATACAGGTTGATCCCTGATTAAGATATATGGGTCCAATTGGGTCAAAGTCATCGAGGTCAAAGGTACGGGTAAAATTTACTAGTATACTAAAATGCCTATTATTGTTTTGGCGGTGGTAGTTATCGAAAGTCAGATTTCCGTTCAAAAACATTTTATATTTTCTTAGAGTAATTTTTGAAAAGAGGCCTCAAACACGATTTTCTTTTCATTAACATTAGGAACGTCTCGATGGGAGTGTTACAAACAGAGGTATCTTGCGAACGTTCAGGAATGACAAAAATCATGTTTGATCGCTATTGTTACACAAATGCAACAAACAAAACTTTTATGGTGCACTGAAAACCATTTATGGCCCAAAGAGTTCTGGAGCCACCACATTGCTCACTGTATATGGAAGTACTATTCTCACAGATAAAGAGGCTATCTTGAAAAGTTGGGCAGAACATTTCAGTGGTGTGCTAAATAGACCATCAAGCATCAATCGACAAACTTCCACAGATAGAGTGCATTGTTCTGTTAGATGAATTTCCAACCGTCATGGAAACAAGAAAAGCAGCTCAACAACTGTCATCGGGCAAAGCCACAGGTGCAGATGCTATCCCACAAGAATATAAGGATGCATCCATAATCCACTTATACAAGCGGAAAGAAAATCCACAAGTCTGTGATGGAGATTCTCTGAACCCTTTTTGCGGTAACGAATGGGGTCAAACAGGGCTGTGTTATGGCACCAACACTGTTCAGCATGATGCTTTCTGCCATGCTCATGACAGTGACATTGGTTTTCCAATCAGGTACCATTTGATGGCAGTATATTTAACCTTAGGAGATTGCAAGCCAAAACTAAGGTGCAGACTGATGTGCTAGATGAGCTCCTCTATGCAGATGATATGGTTAAGAATGCCAGCTCAGAGGCAAAAATGTAAAGAGTCATGGATCAAGTTTCACAGTCATGATTGTGATAATTATGATATCACAATCAGCACAAAAAGACAGAGGTTGTACACCAACCAGCACCTTGAAAACCATACAGTGAACCAACCAACCATCACTGTGAATGGATAAACACTGAAAGTTGTTGATAAATTCACCTACCTAGGAAGCACTCTTTCCAGAGCAGTGCACATTGATGATGAGGTCACTGCCAGAGTCGCAAAAGCCAGTGTGGCATTTGGAAGACCCCGTACAAATGTCTGGGAGCGAAATGGAATCAAGCTTCACACCAAGCTGAAAGTCTACAAGGCTGTGGTACTGCCAACCCTCTTGTATGCATTTGAGACCTGGACTGTATACCAGCGTCATGCAAAGAGACTTTACCATTTCCACTTAAGCTGTTTGAGAAAGCTGTTAAAAACCAAGTGGCAAGACAAGATTTCAGACACGGAGGTCCTGAAGAAGCAGGGATGCAAAGTATGCATACTGTCTTAAAGCTAGCATAGCTAAGGGGGGCTGGCCATGTTATAAGAATACCTGATGAGCGATTCCAAAGAAAGTCTTCCACAGAGAACTTCAAGAGGGAAAACGCTCTCAAAGTGGTCAGAAGAAACGCTATAAAGACACCCACAAAGCCTCTCTGAAGGATTTCGACATACCAATTGGGTCTTGGGAGCAGACTGCACAGGAGCGATCAAAGTGGCGGGGTCTCATCAACAAATGAGCAGCTCTCTATGAAAAAAGAGAATCTGTAAAACTGAGAGAAAGCGCAGGGAACGCAAAGGCAATAGCAATAGGTCACCAACTGACTCCATGGCATTGACTTCCTCTACCTGCAACCGGCAGTTTAGAACTAGAATTGGCCTAGTCAGCCATCAAAGAACTCACTAATACACACGAACCTATTCAAGAAATAATGATGGTCCTTCTCATTAGTGAGAGACGAACGACCACCACGCAGAATTCAGCGTCTCTAAATTTCATTATACTTTTATTAAACTTAGTCAAGCCTTGATTTCCAGAAGATTTCTTTGAAACTATTTTAGTGATTTATTGGATTAATATTCGTCTTGGAGAATTAAAGTAAGTTGTAAGAACATATGTTGTTCTGTAATTTGGCACTTACGAATGCGCTAATCTGCAAAGCCAAACTTGAATTATCCCTACTTTTGTTTAAAGCATACTCATGTAAATTGACGATGTCCTTGGTAAGCAAAAGCGAAAACCAACACCAAGATACATTTTCTCAGAGCCATGCTCATTTAGCCTGACTTATGAAAACTGTAAAATGGTTTGTTTCAGTCAAAATGTATGGCGCGCAAAACGACACCATAACGCTCTCGAAGCGGACCCTCTAACCACTGAGTCATCGGGGCAAGTGCTTCCTCAAATACAGAAAATGACACTGGCTAGGTTCTATTGAAGAAAGGCGAAGCATGTAAGAGGCAGAAAGACAAGTACAAATATTATTGAGCCACTGCACAAGAAAACCAACAATCTGCACATGCGAAAACAAAGACGCAGATCAGCTTCGCAGTTACTATCGAGAGGAGCAATGCTTGAACGACAACCACATGCCCTGTTACATTATCATATGTATGTAATAGTGAAAATGTTGAATGGGTAGGCAAAAATATAAATAATTATATAATTATATTTATATTAACATACATCGGAAGAGGTGGCTCCTTCCCGACAAAGCTGAAAATTGATGACTACGACATTGAACCATAACCAGTCAAGCCACAAACATTCTCGACAGTTGACTCTACTTTCTTCTACCATTTGCCACTGACACAGTGTAAGCGCGATGTTTTGCTTGCCTACGTGCTTAGATGTTTGATTGGCCGAATTTCTCCCGCCCGTTGTCGTCATTTGATGTGCGTATGTTTTGCGCGTGGCCGGGGCACTTCCTGTTATCGTAAGATGCAGCACTTGAGTGGATTCTGTTGTCCTACAAAAACGACAAGAGACGCAGATTAAAGATTCAGTTTTACAATACGATGAAATAAAAAAGTCATGTTTTGGCGTTTTGTATTCTATTAATTTTTTTCCAGTCCTCTTCATTTGAATAAATATGATGTTTATGAAAATCTTTAAACAACACTTAAAGCTGTATCGATGTGTATTAAAAGTAGTGAGTTCCTATTTTGTTTCTTTACCCTCGAAGGTAGAACAAACTTACAGCTCATTTTTGTTGTCTCGGCCCCAGATTAGCCGAATCGGCGGACAAATATATCGAAAAATGCTGCAACAGATTAACCGAATCGGAGGACAGAGCTGTCATTCTGAAGCTTGTCAAACATTTGATTTGTGTCAAGTGCTGAATCTGTGTCAGTGTTTAAGTACGTGTATTTAAGTGGTTTGCTCGCGATAATAGATTCCTGAAATCATAACATGGCGTTTGTATATTAAGATTAGAAAGAGTATCTCCGTCAATTATTGTTGCTCAAACAGGCTCTGGGTCGCTACTTCGCTGCTTACCGCATTTATTTTTAATTGGTGGAAATTACCCAAAACAGCGTGCCATATCAGGTGCGACACTGATAAAAAAATCCCATTGTCCGCAACGCAAACTAACATAGATATCCCCGTTTGTGAAAGTCGGAACGCTCTGGCTCATGACTGTCACGACGTAAAACTAATTTTAAGAAAATTCCAGTCTCAAAAATAAATAAATAAATAAATAAATAAATAAATAAATAAATAAAACCTTTAATGCATTAGTCGATGTTAAGTCTTTAATGTTTGACGTTATATGGCGTTTAGTCTTGAATGACTGAAACAGAAGTCTACATCTCTGAGTGTCACGAGATAGGCCTTATCACGATGTGCAACATTTATGAAATTGTCACCTTATGCACAGATGTAATGCGAATAAAATGACGGTTTTATTTTATTGGGAAAATAGCTGCTCATTCGGCTTACGATATGTTTTCATGGTATTAGTACCTGATTGTTAATTTAGTTTTTTTCCGACCCGGTTTTTGGAGTGGGAATGTTTTTCTGATTGCGCCTTTTCCTGATCTTTGCCTACTTGTACGTTTTTTAAAATGGCCAGACACCAACAAATAAGCGCGGTCTCTCTGAGTGCCGTCATATCGAAATTTCTTTAACTTTACACTACAATACATGGCAAATAGTACAGTGGTCCTTTAATATCTACACGAGCATTACAAAGTCTTTCATTGTGAAAGTTTCGAGCAGGACAAGCATGTAGCACCAGCTGGTGCAAAAGCAAATACAATTATTATCATTACTAAAGAACACGATAAATCAATTATTTCGTCCTAGTCTCAGAATTATTTATTGAATGACGAAGCGCTGCACACAGTTCGATGTAATTTTGTATGACAAAAAAACTTTCAAAGTATGCAAAGGAAGACATCAACTCAATCTGATAGTTCATTAGACATGATTATTTTAGCACAAGCACAAGGCTACAATGACACAAGAATTTTAACAAAATCATCATGAAAGCATGTCAATGAAATGTTTACCCCCTTAAATTCCACTTTTATATAGCAAGACCAGGGTGTGCAGGGTTATACCTATTTTCATTTTTTTTATACAAAACATAGATTGCGGGTAATGTAGTGAGCAATAATATTAGAATATCAAAATTGTTCTTTGTATCAAAATTATAAGTACCTAAGTGTCATTTTAGTTTTTTTCCCAACCCTCGGTTTATGGAGTGGGAATTTCTTTCGGATTGCGCCATTTCCTGATCATTGCCTACTTGTACCTTTTTACAGCTGAGAAAATATATCTTTATTGTATGGGCAAGTTTTCGTAATGACAAAATGAAGCTGCTGTTCATTGACGAGAGGCTTGCAAGCATCGAATCTTTTGTTTGACACGTACTTCGGTTTCTACATGTACGGCAATATTTCGACTATGATTTGTATTTTTTTCTTAGATATATGAAAGGAATACTAATGTTTTAAACCGTAGAAAAACATTCGGCGTCTTCGCTTTAAAAATCTAAAAACAAAAATGTTAAAAAATCATTTTAATCTATGCAAATCAGAAAACACTTGCATTTGCCTAATTTCAGCTCTGAATAGAAGATCAAAGTGGCACTATTTGGAAATATTTTTTCTCAAATATAAAATTAAAAGTAAAAAAGTTAACCCGACAAATTGCCCTTTCTGTAAACGTTGTGAACTCGTTGAATGTCGCAAAAAGGTCGTCAGCTTGTACAAATGGTACTAAAGTAATGGACAAGTAGTACGTGTAGTAGTAGTAGTTGAGGGTACATGTAGTAAATGACGAAGTTCTAGGTCACATTCGAAAACAAAATCAACATAAGATTTAGGCCGATATACGTGCAAATGGTGGCAAAGCTACGTTCTACTGAGATAAAAAAAAATAATAAAAATGAAATTGTAAGCATATTCCTTTAATTGCATTAATTGTTATGAAATAGGTCTGCAAAATCATTCCCTTGATTTAAGGCAAGCGGAAAAAGGGCGTCACGATATTCGATTGTAAGACCCGATCCACATTGCAAGAACTTTCTTTCTGCCTATACAGTACCAGCTGGCAGTTCAGTCCGTGCTTTAGGATAGCTATTGAATAATCATTGTTTTGATGGCCCGATACCAGTTAATATCACCCCGCCGTAAATTGATGGTGCGATACCGGTACATGTAACACACCGCCGTACCCAAGTACCCCTACGAAAATAGTGCGTTTGAAAATTAACTATTGACTATTGCAAGGGATGCTTATTGGAGAGCTCAGAGAGATGTTGACAGGTTGGTGTCTACGCAAAAAGTGAGATAAGACACCTAATTCAGCCTTTTATACTCCAGGTGCCATTTAAGCTTTGAAAGAAAAAAACATAATACAAATTTATGCGTTTCTTTTGCGTTTAAGTGTATGTTCAATTCATTATTGGACTGTTTTCTGTTTCACATCATGCATCTTGACAAAGTTAAATGGCGGTTTATCGTACAATACAAAATTCATCGTCTCTAAATATCAATTTTATTTTTTGAATTTTATTTAATGATTTATTGAATTAATATTCGTCTCAGAAACCAATCAAGTCTTTAAGAACATATAATCTTTGATTGCGACCAATTACAAATGCGCAAATCTGCAAAGCAAGACTAGAATTATCAATGCGTTTGTATAAAACACATGTAATTCACCTTGTTCATTCAAGTACGTGCTGATTCCGTCGAACATGCATAAACGAGAAAGCTCAGTTCAAAAAGTCTCGCAATCTATATATTATATCCTTAATTCAAAGCTCACTTGTTCCCACCCATGAAAACTGAAAAACTGTTTATTTCATACATTTTTGGCCATCGTGATGATTTTTTTATTTTTATAGGATGACTTTTATTTTTATAGGATGTGTTGTGCTAGAGGGCCGTATGTAAGATTGGCTTGACCAAATGACTCACTCTCTTTAAATAAAGAAATTACTTACTTACTTACTTACTTACTTACTTACTTACTTACTTACTTACTTACCTCGATAGTGTTAAAGTCCCATGGGTGATAATTTTCCACGTGTTCCGACTTGTGTAGCTGTGTATATGTCAACTAATGCGCTTTACGAGAGTTTCTACTTACATCATATACCTGACTTTAATTTCCGCAATAAATCTTTGACAGCTTAACTCACCCAGGATTACCTGTTACAGGGAACTCGGAGGTTCGGGGAACTCGGAGGTAAACAATGGAAGGCAAATCCGACTAGGGGCAGTATTTATCCTATTTTATTTTCAACTTACGTCCACTTTAGAAAATTTAACATATCGCGTATACAAAGTTTAGAAGACGAAGCCCCTGCATGCACCATCAGTTTAAGCTGACACGTCAATTTTCAATCAAAAATAAATAATGTAAACTGGAAATTGCATGATTGTAAAGCACTTTCAACTCGGACCACTTAATTTTGAGTATTTACGATATTTTTGCATTAAACAGCGGCTGGTTTCTAAAGATACAGTTTCTTAATGAGCATCATGCAAAATTTTAGCCTCATATATGCAAAATATCCAGTGTTTTTACCCAGGTAAATGTAGGAGGTATCACAATTTTGGGTACGGTAATTATCGGAGGTATGTTCAGGATAACTCGGAGTAACGTCAAATTTAGGATACAGGGAAATCGGAGGGTCAGTTCATTGAAAATGACTCATGATTTTGCTTCTGGAGCAAACTAGGCTTTTAATTTTTTGACATACAGTCCAGTTAATATGTAAAGTACCAAATATACATTAATATGTCACTCTAACCTACATGTTTGTTACTCTAACCTAAATGTATGGCACGAACTTATTATTAACATATTAAAGAGTATAATTATTTGGCATGATTATTATGTTGTCGATTTCATTTAAGCACTCTTAATCATTCAATCACTAACCGCATGTGTTCAATCCACTCTCAGGGCAACAAGTGGAGCAAGCCAAGTTCTGCTTGCGCATGTGTCAGAAATTTATTCTGGGGTTCTCTCGTGTTCGCCCAACCTATTGATGGAGTCGTCTCGATATGTCTGAAACAAGGTGAAAGGGACATCAGACAATAATAATAAAAATTGAGCGACCGCATAAGAAAACCGTCCCACAATTAGCTTAACTCGTCTGAAACATTTTGCCAAAATCTGTTATAATCTCATAATTCAAAGTGTCTAAAAGGGAGATCTTGATATAAAAAGGTGCAAGTTGGCAATGGTCAGGAAAAGGCGCAATCAGAAAGAAATTCCGACCCCAAACCGAGGCAGGAAAAAAAACAAATTTACAATTAGGTACTTATACTGAGAGAACATATCGTAAGCCGAGACTCGAGTGAGCAGCTATTGCCCAATAGGAGGCCACTCAGTTACCATTACTTAAACTAAAACTATGAAAACGTACATAAAGTATCATCAGCTCTTGAAAGAAAACCCGTATTCTGTATGTTCAAGTAAAAACATGTGCACAAGATTTTTCAGGTCGATCGAGTTCAAACGCAGACGAGGGCACTGACAAAAATACCCCCCCCCCCTCTCCGTATTTCTCCCAATCGAAAGTTGGCCAAGAAAATTTAGCATCATGGCAGCCGTTTTATAAGCTGTAAAATGACTTTTTTTCATGTACATCATTGAAAGATTCTACCGAGTACCCACAGTCGATAATGTGAATAAAAATAAATAATGCGCACAAGAGGGGATGTAAGTGGTTCAGATTGCATAGACGGTAGCTTGCTTGTTGGTCATCTCCTTTCCTGGTATACATCAAACACCCACTCCCCAATACGCATATGCGCATACTTACCGTGTCACAACAATCAGAATAAACGTTTTGTGCTTACCTTTCCTTAATTCGTAGGCAAATGGAAGTGATTCAAACAAATATACTCTCAGATAAGCATTATCAAGAAAAAAAGCGAGGAAAAACGGCTCTTTAAATGTTGAAATACCTCCGAATCTCCAAAACCGTCCCTCCGAGTTCCCAATATTACATTTCAAAATTACTCCGAGAATTCCCGTATCAAAAGATTTGACACCATCTTAATGTTTTTAAGCCTGTGGAGTTTCTCCTTTTGTAATCATGCGTAAGAATGCTTAAAATCTCGAGGAGAAAGCCTAAATTTTGAAATGTAGCTGCAGTTTGTTGACAAATGTTATTGGTCGTCCACTATTTACCTGATAATACAAATTTTCTTGCTGCGTGAGCATAATTCTGAGTTCGAAATACTTTAGCATGTTAATGTGAGGACAAAGACGGCTACACTGTTCATAAATTGTTTGCTTATTATAACACCTCTTAGCCCAAAAGACCAATAAGTTCTGATTTTACCGTTATGTGATATTAAAAATGATATTATACTGACCCTAGTCTAAGGCGCCTTCCATTGTTTACCTCCGAGTTCCCCGAACCTCCGAGTTCGCTGTAACAGGTAATCCTGGGTGTAACTTGTTAAACGGGGCTGTCGGTATCAAGATCAGGAAAAGGCGCTGTCAGAAAAAGATTCCCAATCCAAAAATCGAGGTGGGAAAAAACTAAATTAACTATCAGGTACTTATACCATGAAAACATATCGTAAGCCGAATGAGTTGCTATTTTCCCAATAGGTGGCCGCTCGCTCAGTTACCTATACTTAACTAAAATATGAATACATACATAAGGCACCAACAGCACAAACAACTTTTAAACACCAAGACATAAAACAGAAAGAACCGCCTTGGAACGATCAGTAACACAAAATTACTGGCGGGCTTAAACAGGTTTTACATGGCCATAACCTCACCCTCAGCTTCTGCAGTGGTTCATAACATTTAGTAAGTTCTTCTGTTCTCGTTGTGAATCTCTAACTAATATCTAAAATCTCTTCTATTGCCTGGGCCGTCGGAACCCAACTATGATTGCAACTTTAGACATTCAGGTCAATTGCAACAACTACTAGTATATCAAAAGATACAATAAGATTTTTTCCTAACAAATATACGAGCTCTTACCGATATTAATAGGATATAAAATAATTTATTTGCATGATTTTAGTGCAACATACAGATGAAGCATGCTAAGACAAAGTCAGACGAGGTCTCCATTTCAGGTGGCAAGGATCTCACTATGGGTTTGGAAAAGAGCTTTTATCTTTGGTCGGAGTTTCAATATTCACTTAATTCCTTTTGCTCTGGTATTGCAGCGTTACTGTTAAGTCCTCGACACAATTTTTTCTTTGATGCTTCAGGAACGAGCTAGGAAGCTTCTATTAGAAGTGAAGAAATTGCAAGAAAAAATGTTGTTATTAAATAACATCATATACATGTACTACGGGCGAGAATTTGGGCTCGGTTAAATTGATTTATGCAAGCGCATCGATGGCCAGTTTATCAGAAGAAAAATAAATATTTTAAAACAAAAACACTCTTTGCATGTTTGCTTTATTACAACCACCCAGTAATTGTACAAGCGAATGTTTAGAAATGATAAGAATCATGTTCGATCGGTATTATAAATATGTTAAAAACATACAAAAAAAACAACTGTAGAAATAATAGCGCACTACATCTTTAAGCTTCATCACCGTGATGATTTTCATACGCTTAAAGTTCATATTCTCTATACATGTTGTAAATTTACATATACAAATGTTTAACAGCCAAACTTCTTCAGCAGGGCTATCGGTATCATAATTTTCGAAAAAAACATTTTCTAAATTTTATCGCAGACACTATGAACTGATTTCCAAATTTAATTTTGGGCTAAAAATCCTTTTACGTGAGGGCCTTTCGAAACCAGAATTTTATGGTGACTTGGTTTACAAATTTAAGAAACTTATTAGAAGGAATGATTTTTCTTTTCAATTCAGAAAAATCATAACGCATTACAGACGTATAGGATATAACTTAAATGTTATGCGACAGTCTGCATGTTTACTTTTTAACCCAATCACGGTTGATAACTATGCTGCCTTCTTTAATTGCACGCCGGTGGGTCGGGCGTCTGACCCTATGATGGCCCCGACATAAAGCTATTCATTTTAGTTGGTTGGGGCCGGAGCTTCTTGTCTGTTGCTTGGCCCACCGGGGTTCAACTGGTGGTTTTCTTTTGCTCCGGAATTAGTAAGTTATTCGGTGCCCAAGGATCTCCATCGTCGGGCATTTAACTCATTCTGTGAGTCCTCGTTTTTGATTCATCATGGAATTTATCATGATTTATTTGTTTGTCCATGATGATTCATTGACTAGTTAGAGATTCACTACGAGGACCGAACAACTAACTAAATGTTACGAACCACTGCAGAAGCTGAGGGTGAGGCTAGGGTCCTGTAAAACCGGTTGTAGCCCGTCAGTAATTTTATATTACTGATCGTTCCAAGGCGATACTTCTGTGGTGGTTCGTATTGTTTTATGTCTTGGTGTTTAAATTGTTGTGCTGTTGGCGCCTTATGTATGTTATCATATGTTTAGTTAAGTTTAGGTAACTGAGTGGTCACCTATTGGGAAAATAGCTATCCATTCGGCTTACGAAATGTATTCATGGTATAGGTACCTTATTGTTAATTTGTTTTTTCCCGCCTCGGTTTTTGGAGTGGGAATCTTTTTTCTGATTGCGCCTTTTCCTGATCGTTGTCTACTTGTACCTTTTCAGTTGCTTTTTTAACTGATAGACTATTTACATTCGTAGTTCGTGTATCATAAAAGGTAAAAAAAAATCATTTTACTCCAGAGAATAAAGTATATACATGTATAGGTCTAATTCATTATTCGACTGTTTTCGTTTCCACATCATGTATCTGGACAGAAAGATTAATTGTGTTGTAGTGAAATCTGCATGTGGAGCAAGTCGTACCACGCAGAATTCAACGTCTTTAAAATTCAATATATTTTTAATTGAAATTTGTCAGGCCTTGGTTTCCGCAAGATTCCTTAGAAACTATTTTAATGATTTATTGGATTAATATTCGTCTTGGAGAATTAAAGTAAGTTGTAGTTCTGCAATTTGCTACCACTTACGAATGCGCTAAACTGCAAAGTCAATCTAGAATTATTACTACGTCTGTTTAAAGCATACTCACGTTAGTCGACCATGTCCTTGGTGACCAAATATTCAAATAAAATCTGATTCCATCGTATCATCGAGAGAGCGAAAAGCCCCACCACGATACATTTTTTTTCAGAGCCATGCTCACTTGGTCTGACTCATGAAAACTGTAAAATGGTTTGTTTCAGACAAAATGTTTGGCGCGCAAAACGACACCATTCCGCTCCCGGATCAGACCTTCTAACCACTGAGCTATCGGGGCAGGTGCTTCCTCAACTACAGAAATAGACACTGGTAGGTTCTATTGTAGAAAGGTGAAGCATGTAAGAGGGCAAAAAGACAAGTGCAATTATTGTTATAATCTTTTCTAGTGTGCTGATTTGCCATTTTTGTCGCCAGTGTGACAAGACAACTTTAGTCTGAACAAATATTGCACTTTGCAGTTTTCTAAACTGATCAGCCCGCATTTTACAGGCTTCAAACTGGCACTATGATATCAAGTGAATACTTGACCTGTTTCTATATGGTGAAATAAAACACCACTACCATAGAGCCTGCCTCACTTAGAGTCATATGTGCATCTTTTATCGAGAAATCTACAACCACATGATCGTTACATGAAGGAACACGTGCATTACCCTGCTAGGCAAATACAAATCTATCGTAAGCTTTTATATAAACATACACTTTAAGCTTCTCATTGTACCAGTTACAATGTAATACCTACGAAGAGGTGGCATCGTCCCGACAGTGATAAAAAGAAGAAGACTGGGCCTTAATCCACCATCATTTTTTTTTTCTAAAAGCGCTTGCTGGAATTATGACAATTGACTATCATTCGCCCTTGTAAACATAGATCTGTCCCAACATTACTGAAACATTGAAGACGTGGACGTTCAGACATAACCAAACCAAACCATAAATCTAATGTTTGTCTAAAATCACATGCCCGACGTTTGACAGTTGACTCTGCATTCGCCTACCATTTGTCCTTATACCCAGTGTAAGCGCGTTGTCGGTACATGTAAGTGTCCATCCCCTGTTTGTCTACGTGCCATGATGTTTGTTTGGTCGAATTACTCCCGCCCGTTGTCGTCATGTGATATGCGCATGTTAAATGCGCGTGGCCAGAGCACTTCCTGTTATCGTAAGATGCAGCACTTTAGTGGTTTCTGTTGTCATCGAAAAAGACAAGAGACGCAGATTAAAGATTCGGTTTTTTCAAGATGATGAAATAAAAAGGTCATGTTCAGGCGTTTTGTTATTTATTGACTATTGTTCCAATCCCCATCGTTTCGAATAAATATGATGTTTATGAAAATCTTTGAACAATACTTGAAGCTGTATCGATCTATAGTGGCGAGTTCCTGTTTTGTTTCTTTACTCTCGAAGGTAGAAGGCACTAGCAGGTCTTTTGTTGTCTCGGTACTATATTGGCAAACTCAGCGGACAAACATCTCGAAATAAATCATGCAACAGATTAACCGAATCGGAGGTCAGAGCTGTCGGTCTGAAACCCATCAAGCATTTGATTAAATCACTTACCAAGTGCTTCATTGGTGTCAGTGGTTTTAAGTAAGTGGTTTGCTCGTGATAATTTGCGTCTGAAATAAGTTGTAAAATAAAGTTTATTTATCAGAAATTTCATGATAATATAAATATATACATACATGAATATAAATAGTATATAAACAAGAATCCAAGGATTAGACAGTAGGCTAGGCCTATAATGGTCATATAAAATAACGTTTGTATATAAAAATTGAAAAGAGTATTTCCATCAAGTATTGTTGCTCAAACAGACTCTGAAGCGCTACTTCACTGCTTACCGCATTGATAGAGATTAGCCAAAACGCGTGCCATATCAGGTGCGACACCGATAAAAAATACCATAGGCCGCAATGCAAATTCCCCACTTTCTAACACCCTCAGCTTTTACCCACCATTGCAGGACCGAAATGTCTGCTTTACCCAGTCACAACTCTACCAAAAGGTGCCACTTCATGTACAAAGGAGGATTGACCATCCGTATTTTCCGATATTCCAATTGGCAATATACCAAGTGTGAATTTTACCCTCTTAAATGGTATGGGTTTCAGCAGGGGTGGTTTACATCCAGAAGCCTCTGCTGAGATATAGATCGTTTTGGAATGACGATTTGTGCACAGAAAGGTCGTATTCTGGCGATACATTGTAGTAAATGCGAGATTTTACACAAAATATAGGAAACGTGCTCACAATACAGCATCAAACACGTGTGGATGTAATTTTCAAACGCACTATTTTCGGCGTACGGCGGAGCAAATTGTTTTACCGGTACAGGGTTTGACACTAACTTTTCAGAGTAAGGAGTCCAAAGAACTCCAAACATCCGAGATCAAGGAGTCACAACAAAAAGCTAGGAGTCCAAGTGAACTAGTGGAGATGGAAATGACATGAATCCTGCACTTCCGGATACAAGCATGAAACTTGGCAGATATGTTTATAAGCATGAACTATTTGAAATTTTCTCGTTAGCCAATCAAAATTACTCCAATTTTCAAGATGGCGGCTCGAAATTCCAAGATGGCTGCCAAAATAAATATTAAATGAGAAAAATGGTGTTCTAGTCAGTAAGAAAAAACTTAATAACGCTGAAAATAATATTTCTGGATTATTTGCAAATAAATAAATATTTAATTGAGCCAATATTGCTTTTGTGGGATTTTAGAAGGGGCCCACAATGGGGAAAAGTAAGGCAATGTAGCTGAAAAAGCTGTTTTGCAACAAATTTCTTTTTATACTTGAAAAAGTGAAAAAAAAAACTAAATTCAATTGTCATTATTGCCTTTACTCAAGTCATGAATAACATAGTTTCAGTTTTAATGGGTACTGGAAATAAGGTCTATTTGAATTATGGGGTTGCTGAGGGGCAAAATTTGAAACTGATTAGAATGGCTTTTATGAAGAATCGTGAAGTTTCTAACCTTTACTGGGAAATATGAAAATTTATAATGCAAATACACTTTGCTCTACACATTTTGATAACACAATTCTTCTTCTTCTTCTTCTTCTTCTTCTTCTTCTGCTTATAAAATATCATGATGAACGATTTTTATATGAAATGAACTATATACAGCCAAAAAGTGCTACTTAGGATTGCAATAAACTTAAGCTGGCTACTGATGCTTCCAAATAGTTTTCGTTCACACCAACGACGACAACAGAAACAACAACAAGTGCATGTACTATAATACTTTTAATCTTTAATGTACATTCTGTGCACATTTTTAATCTTTAGTTGTACATTTTTGATAGTGGATGAATAGGACAATTTAAGCTCTAACCTCCCGCTTGAAAGTTAAGGAAGTCTTTTAGTTAAGTTAAGGTAACTGAGTGGCCACCTATTGGGAAAATAGCTGCTCATTCGGCTTACGATATGTTTCATGGTTTTAGTATCTGATTGTTAGTTTGGTTTTTTCCCACCTCGGTTTTTGGAGTGGGAATCTTTTTCTGATTGCGCCTTTTCCTGATCTTTGCCTACTTGTACCTTTTTAGAAAGTTTTCATTCATTCTGGATTTCATCTATATGCTTGCATCGTCACAGATTCTATTTTCTTCATAATGTGCTGCTGTTCTGTTGGAGGAGTAGCACCAGCTTGATTGGTTCATGAAGCCTGGTCGCTAGACTCTATCGGTGTCTTTAATTCTTAATGAGACTTAACGGGTGTCTTTGTAGCATTTCCGTTTTTTCGCCTTGAGAGTGGATTCCATCCTATAAGTCGCTGTAGAAAACCTTGCTTTAGATGTTGCTCACCAGGTATTCCTATATAAAGTTGGTGCATCTTAGCCGTGAAACTATAATATCATTTGCATGTTTTGCGTCATTGATTTCTCCAGGCCACTGTGTCTGTAAGCTTGTTTTAACGGTTGATTTTAAGCTTTCTCAAGCACCTTAAGTAGACATGGTGATCTCTTTGAATGATGTTGATATAATACAAGCCACGCATGAATATAGGAGAGTTGACTGAGCCATGTAGACTTTCAGCTTGGTATCGACCTTTGTTTCATTTCGCTTATACATTTGCACATATTCTTCCAAATGCCACACTGGCTTTTGTTGATCTAGTCATAAATACGCACTATTCTGGAGAAACTGCTTCTCGGGTAGATGGATATATTAAACAACTCGGTATTTTTCCTCTGTGTCTGGTGTGGGTTCGAGCCCCGCGCTGGCAAGATGTGAGACAAGCCAACTTCTGCTTGCGGGTGTGCAAGGTGTTTTTTCTCGGGAATCTCCCATTTTGCCCACCTACTGATTGGCCCGTCTCATATGAGCTGAAATAATCTTGAAAGGGACGTAAACCTGAATTAAAAAAAGTATGTGTCCATTCGTAGTGATTAGCGGATTATTGTACAGGTTTCCGGTGCCGATTGGAGCACAACATTTGTCTTTTTTGTTAATTGTAAGGTCATAGCTATCACAGTTAATCCATGTGGATCTGTTGCACCATGCATTTATGCCTATGAGCTGGTATTCTTCGCCATTTCCCTTATCTTTGTCATCTGCATAGAGAATATTATCCAGCACATCTATGTGCACCTTAGTTTTAGTTTTCAACTTCCGTTGAAGAACTTTCCATCAAAAACGTTCCTGATTAGAAAATGAGTATTACAGTCTTCAACGGCTTCAATGAGTATCGCAAATGATATCATACACAAAGGTGTTGTCCCCTAGCGCAACCCTGTTTGGCCTCATTTGTCATATCACAAGGTTAATAGAACTCCCCCCATCGTCCTGTGCATGCATATCATCATTCCCACAGGATAGCCATTTGACCATGATTTACGTTGACAGCCCATATCTTCGCAAGTCTCTCACAACTTTGTTTAAATTTTTGGTGAAGTTGACAATCGCCATATATAGGTCTGCTTTCTGTTTTTGACATTTCTCATGAAGTTGTCTTGCTATATGAAAATCATCTATTGTCTTCCTGTCATCTCTGAATCAGCATTGAATAAATCCTTCTGCCAAAGACTTCAGGATTTCCTTTCTATGTGTAAAGATGAATGTCTTGTGGGAATTCTTCCTTCCTCCACGCAGCCACGGTGAAACAGCTCTTTCAGTCTCTCTGTTATGGATAGCCCCCAGACGGCAGCGGAACTTGCATTTGAACATGGAAATTTGCCAGCTGAGAGTCTGTTGAACTGCTAGAGACTCCTTTAAACTACCCTTGCATATTTGATTTTAATTTGAAGTATATTGTTCTGGCTATCGTTGTCGATTTATAAGAGATCACTGATGACGATTAAGTACTTTAGTAGTATTTTATGTCTTTCATCTATGACGGTTTGGTATTTATCAAGCAAACAAACTGAATTTCTTCTATTTTCTTTCAAGTCTTGCATGTCTCTGACTTTTGATATAGATTGGCAAATATTGCTGCTGGTTTGTCTTCTTGAATAAGGAGCTAGTATCATCTTAATGCTTGTGCTGTTCCTCAAGATTCTAGAAGCCTCCGAATATCTTAACCGTTCTCATCAAACCAGTAATTGAGTTTTCGAGATGGATGTCCTGAAAGTTCTATAGTTGAAGAATGTTCCAGTTTTCTTCTGTGTCTTCCAAACTGAGATTGATTGCACCCAGTTGGATGCAAATGTACCATTTTATTTTGGTTCAATTTCGAGACACCCAATCTCTATGGTGGTTTCTTGCTTAAAAGTCGCCTGTAAGGCTTGTGTTTGATGACACCAGTCTATAATCTATCCAGCACCCTGCTCTACATTACATTTGTCACTCTGACACCCTGCCTGTCTTTTCTCCACACTATGACATACAGTTTATGAGACGCCCGTGTTTGGATCGCAGATGCACCCATGATGTTCACCTGTATATCACTTATCTGGACATGGTAGGTGTATGAGATGGACAATACTGACGTCAGAGGAAGTATCGACGAAGTCATTAGGTGGTCATTGATGCCTTATGGCAATCCTGACACCTTACACAAAGCCAACTTCTCCTTTATGGCTCTTCTCACTTTGGCCTCCACACTAGGAGAAAGTACAGCCGGCACCAACTCTTTTTCCATAACCTCTACAAACTAAGTCTCACTCAGTACAGCTATCTGCTTAACTGTGACTAACAAGTGACTTGTTCTACGCTGTTGTCCAGTCGACCCAGGATTACCTATTAAGGGGTGAACATTCCTCTGCCGATCTTCAATGGTATGACTAACATCTCAGTATTTGGGAGACAATATTGACTGCTTAATAAAGGTGCTTTACATAAATTCATGTTAAATATTGTGTTGTTTTTTTTTACAATTATGACCAGGGGAGAGTGGTAGCCTTGCGGTAAAGCGTCGGACTGACTGCATCGAGAGGTCCTGTGTTTGGTCACCACTGGGGGCGTCGTGTTGTGTCCTTGAGCAAGGCACATTTACTCACCACAGAACTGAATCATACCAAGTAGTGTTAGTTCAGTGCAGGCATGTCAAAAAATGTTGACTCAATACAAAGAAGAAAAACAATATTGACCATCCGTACATGTTGACTGTAGCTAAATATACCCCTATACTACTATGATTAAAATAAAAAAATATCAGTTGTTCAACTTTGAAAGATCAGTCGAGTAGATAATAAATATTTGTAATGCTTAAATCATATTTATCTTGTGTCTTTTCACTCAGGAGCCTGTAATGATCCATATGAATGTGTACTTGTTGAGTGATGCTTAAATTATAGCAATTTACGGCATTATATTTTCACAAAAGTAGTTTTATGGCATTGTTGGACACGTTGATGAGTCCCAAAACAATGGTTTAAGCTATGACAATCAGTAGTGCAATAAAATCCACCCATTTACAAATTCCAGTAGTATAGTTTGTCAATTAATCGTAAAATCAAATGATTTTGACGGCCATCTTGAAAATTGCGTTAGCCACCTTGAAAATAGAAAAATTTGAGATGGCTAACGAGAAAATATTTATTAGAAAGGATTAAAGAACATATTCTGAAAGTCTCATACTTGTATCCGGAAGTGCAGGATTGTCTCAAAATCCTGACGTTTCCACTAAACGATGGCTTGATGCAGACGAGAAATCAATAAAACCTACCAAGTCTGAGTAATTGTACTTGATTTTGCTAAGAAATATGGCAAAACACATTTTCCCTCAAGAATCACGGAGTCCGTCGGACTGCCTAGGAACAACCATAGGGAAACCTGCAAGATAAATTAGGAGTCGTGGACTCTACTACTGTTAGTATCGAATCCTGCAGTATCGCACCATCAAAGTACGGCGGAGTGATATTTTAACATCAAAACAAATGGTTATTAAATTGCTATCTTAAAGCCGGACTGACTTGTCGGCAGAAAGACAGGTCTTGCAGTGTGGACCTGGTCCTGCAATCGAAACTCTTGACGTCTTTTTTCTGCGTGCCATAATTCAAGTGAATGATTTTTGCAGAACTTTTTCGTAACCATAAATGCAATTAAAGGAATACTATGCTCACAACGACATGTTATTTTTTTTCTCAATAGAACGTAGTCAGCTTTTCAACACCTAAACGATGACATAATAGTTGGTTCAGTCTATATCCCCCCTCAACGATCTCAGTTTTTCACTACCGATGAATACGAGGGTTTCGAACGAGAAGTAACGTCTGTATGTGGTTCTTATGACTCTGTATACCTAATGGGTGATTTCAACGCGCAAACTGGAACTTTAGAAGACTTTACCTCACCCGATGATTTTTTTGTCGAATATTCTTAATTTTGATGAATCTACGACTGAATTTTATGACCAAAAGTGTGCGTTGGAAAGGCTTGGTGTTCAACTTAGGCGTATCTCAAAAGACTCAAAGAAAAATAATAGCGGATTCTGTTTGGTAGATTTGTGCAAAAATCATAACCTCACGATTTTGAACGGTCGATTTGGTCGGGACAGAAACATTGGTAATTTGACGTTTCGAAATTCTTCGGTCATTGATTACGCCCTTGTGTCCTTAAGATGTTTTGATACACTGTCTGAATTTAAAATAATTGAGCTGGACAGACTGTTCTCGGACGGCCACTGTTTTTTACATCTTGAACTTAAACTCGATTTACCCAATGACCCATCAAAATCCGAAAGCAAAAGAAAAGTAAACAAACCCTATCTGAACCCATCAGAATATGAAAATTTCGTAAGCAGTATTGATCCCAGCAAAATTGAATCGATTTTATCTTCCATTCATACCTGCGAGAATTCACAGGATCCAAACAATGATAGCATAAATGATATCGTATCTCAAATTTCCTCACTTTTCAAGTTAACCGCATCTACTGTAGAAAATTCCAGGAATAAATTTGTACCCAAATCAAAAAGTAATAAACCATGGTATGGATTTCATTGCAAAAACGCGAGAAAGCATTATCATTTAGCTAAAAAGATGTATAGGCGGTATCCCTCTGATTATTCTCGAGAAAACCTGCTATCAGCGAGCAAATCTTACAAGAAAGTTATGAACAAATATATCAATAAGCATATCAAACAGCAACACAATAAACTCAGGCGAATGCAAAATTCTGATCCCAAGGCCTATTGGAAATATTTGAATAGTCTTAAAGGCAGGAGAGCGACTGATTCACCCCCCTTAGATGACTTTTACCGTCATTTTTCTAATATATATACTTCTGACCAATCACAGGATGATTTTGATATTGGAAATATAAATTTCAATAACGAAAATGATATCCTCAATCGCCCATTTACAGCTGAAGAAATAGGAAAATGCATTGCTAAACTAAAGAACGCCAAATCTTGCGGGTTTGACGAAATCATAAATGAGTATATAAAAGTATCAAAGGCACAAATGCTCCCAATATACGTAGGCCTTTTTAATTTGATTTTGAATACTGGAATCATACCCGAAATCTGGTCACAAGGTAAAATTATGCCTATCTACAAAAATAATGGTGATTCGACTAACCCTGACAACTATCGGCCAATTTCCATTCTTAGTTGCCTAGGAAAATTATTTACAGCGCTACTCAGTGAGAGATTAAGTACATTTATCGAAGAGAATGCAATTTTGAAAGAAAATCAAGCAGGTTTTCGTAAACACTACTCCACCACTGTCATATTTTTGCCTTATATTCCTTGATAGAAATTCTTAAGCACGAAAAAAAGAAATTATTTTGTTCTTTCATTGATCTGTCAAAGGCATTCGACTCGGTATGGCGAATCGGCCTGTGGCGTAAACTGCTTAATAATTCAATTGATGGAAAATTCCTCAAGGTTATTTATAATATGTATTTAAATATAAAGGCATGCGTTTCTGTTGATGGGGCTAATTCTGCTTTTTTCTTATGTAATACTGGCGTACGACAGGGTGATAACCTCTCGCCAGTTCTTTTTGCATTATTCATGAATGACCTTGAAGACAAATTATTAATAGACAATGTTGATGGCATTAGAGTTGATTTATCCGCTGACGATCAAAGTATGTATTTTTTTAAAATATTTGTTCTGCTATACGCGGATGATACGGTTATCTTAGCTGATAACGCGGAGGCATTTCAAAAAAGTCTTGATTCATTTGACAGCTATTGTACGGAATGGAAGTTAAAAATCAATCAAAACAAATCAAAGGTAATTGTCTTCGGTGCTCAAAATACTGATGAATTTAGATTCAAGATAGGCGATACTACATTAGAAATTGTGGACTCCTATAAGTATATGGGAACATATTTCTCGAAATCGCGAAGTTTTTTAAATGCGCGCAAACACGTTGTAGCACAAGCCAGAAAAGCAATGCATCTTTTGAACATGAGAATACACAATTTAAACCTTCCTATCGATCTTCAACTCAAGTTGTTTGATAATACTATTCTGCCTATTTTAACATACTCCTGTGAAATTTGGGGGTTCGAAAATTGTGAAATGCTTGAAGTAGTTCATAACCAATTTCTTAGGTCTACATTAAAATTGCGTAAGAGTACGCCACTATACATGTTATATGGAGAACTAGGCCGTCTACCGATATTACATACGATTAAATATAGAATGATAAATTACTGGTACAGGATTTTAACAGGCAAGCAATCAAAACTCTCATATATGTTTTATCATAAATTGAACTCTACTCCAGGACTTAATTCGAAATGGATTCAGAAAATTAAGCAAATATTAGAAGAATGTGGCAGACCCGACATTTGGGACCGCCAATCCCCTAATAGCGCTACCTGTGTCATCGTTTAAAGGTCTTTGAGAGACCAATTTATACAGGAATGGTCTGCAAAGTTACAAGAGTCCTCGAAGGGTATGAACTATAGTTTATACAAAGAAAACATCGACATCGAAAATTATTTAATGGTGCTTCCTAAATCGATATATACTACTTTTGCTAAGTTTCGAACAGGCAACCATCGATTCCCATGTGAGGTGGGACGGTATAATGATACAGAAATAGCGGAAAGAAAATGCACACTATGCGACAGCGGAGAAGTTGGCGATGAGATGCATTATCTTCTCCTGTGCCCCTTCTTTTCAAATGATAGATCATTGTATCTTTCAAGGTATTACTATGCGCGACCGAATATCCTCAAGTTCAAAGAAATCATGTCTACACGCAATATGCGAAGATTAAAACGACTTTGTATTTTCATAGCAATTATTTTAAAAACGGTAAGGTAATTTGTCTACACTTACCTGATATAGTTTTTCTTAACGGCACTGGAATTAATACCTGTGACTGACAAAGAATCTGTATTTATTCCGGTTTTTCACAGAATAAGAACACGAGTTGCTCAACTTAACAAATGCACGTGCTCATTCGACTGACATAGTTTATTGACACGACCTAATTGCTTGGACGAATTAGAAATTTACTCAAACTACTTACATGTATTAATAGCCTTTCCAATACACACGATAATATGTGTGTGTCCATGACATGAAAAAACCTGTCTCGGAGAATGACGCGGCGTGATGCAAGGCACAAACCTACTGATTTGTATGCTTTTGTTTACATAGAAATGTATCACTTTATTTATGTAATATGTACCGAGTCCGCAGATGCTATGACTTAGCATTTCTTTATTGGGATACCCAATAGACAGGTTTTTCCATGACACGGCCCACAACTTCGCATTTATTTTATTCATGTACGCATTCTCTTTAAATCTAACTTTCATACTTAAAAAGAATTTAATGACGTGCTTCAAGACATCCTCCCCAACTCAGTCCGTCTCTCTCTCTCTGTCTGTCTCTCTCTCTCTCTCTCTCTCTCTCTGTCTGTCTCTCTCTCTCTCTCTCTCTCTCTCTCTCTCTCTCTCTCTGTAATGGTATGATTCATGCTCCACTACCAGTATACGATTCTATATGTTGTTTTGCGCTTGTATGTCATGTAATTTGACCAAAGCTTCAAAATAAAAGTTATTGTCTGTCTGTCTGCTTGCATAAGTCAAGTGAATAAATTTGCAGAACTATTTTATAACAATTAATTTATTGAAATTTGAGGAATACACTTACATAATTGAATTATTTTTATCTCAGTATAACGTAGAATTTGCCACCATTTGCATGTATATCGGCCTAAAACTTACGTTGATTATTTTTGAGTGTGACCTAGAAACTTCGTCATTTACTACATGTACCCGCAACTACAAAAACACTCGTGCTCATTACGAAAACATGCCCATGCAATATACAGAGATTTTTTGAGCTTTAAAAATTGAAAATTTTTAGCTGAAAAATTTTGATATTTTTCTTATTTTTGCTCAAAACATACATTGTAGATTGTGGGTACAAGTTAGAACCGCCTCGGCGAGGCGGTTCTAACGAGTACCCACAATCTATGTTGTTTTTTTTTTTATTTTTGCTCAAAACATAGATTGTGGGTACAAGTTAGAACCGCCTCGGCGAGGCGGTTCTAACGAGTACCCACAATCTATGTTTTGGAGCAAAAATAAGAAAAATAGGCATACCCCTGCAAACCCCAGTTTTACTATATAATAGTGGGGTTCAAGGGGGGTAAACATTACACGGACATGTTTTCGTGATGCTACTGTCCACTACTTCATCACCATTCGTACAAGCTGTGGACTTATTTGCTACATTCACCGTGTTCACTGCTTTGCAGCAAGGGCAATTTGTCGGGTTAAACTTTTTCACTTGCGCGATATCTTAATTTCATATCTGAGAAAAAAATGTTTCAAAATAGTGTCTCTAAGTGACTTTGATCTCCTATACTGAGCTGAAATTAGGCAAATGCATGTTGATTAGCTGCTTTCACATTTACCTAGATTAAAATGATTTACCGAATATCTGCTATTTACCGACGTCTGTCAATAGACACTCCGTTTTTTTTTGTTTTTTTTTTTTGTTTTTTTTTTTTTTATTTATTTATTTTTTATCATTTTTCGCCAGTTTTATTTTTTTTTTTTTTTTTTTTTTTTTTTTTTTTTTTAAGAAGTCAGCGAATGTTTCTCTGTGGTTTAGAACATTAGTACCCGCTTTCTGTATCTAAGAATAAAAGTACAGATTGTTATCTTGGTAATTATAGTTGAAATGTTGCCGTACGTGTAGAAAACGAATTACATGACGTCAAACAAAAAAGTCGATGCTTGCAAGCCTCTCATCAATGAACAGTAGCTTCATTTTGTTGAAATACTTGTGTCATTGTAGCCTTGTGCTTGTGCTAAAGTAATCAAGGCTAATGAATAAAAATTAAAACTGAGATCCTTTAAGAGCAGTGAACACATTAATAAGAAAGGGGATGGGCCATACCGCGGTTTCGACTATTGAAGTCTCGTCAGTGACCCTTTAGATTTGGCAACATGGAGCCAAAGAGAATTACTGAAAATTTGCAACTTTCAACAGGGTAGTCGATACAAAGACTAGTATTATCTAAATGGGGCCAAGTATATTAAACATTGGTTAGAAAATGAATCTTAACCGATAATAAATTTCTAGAACTATCAAATTGAGTTGATGTCTTCATTTGCATACTTTGAAAGTATTTTTGTCATACAAAATTACATCGAAATGTGTGCAGCGCTTCGTCATTCAAGAAATAATTCTCAAACTTGAACGAAATAATTGATTTATCGTATTCTTGCGTAATGATAATAATTGTATTTGCTTTTCCAACATTTGTCCTGCTCGAAACTTCTCACAATGAGCGAATTGTATTGCTCCTGTAAATATATAAGGATCACTGTACTATTTTCCGTGTATTGTAGTGTAAAGTTAGGGAAATTTCGAAATGACGGTACTCAGAGAGACCGCGTTTAAAACCGTCATTTTATTCGCATTACATCTGTGCATAAGAAGGCAATTTAATAATCTTTGCACATTGTGATAAGAGCCATCTTGTGCACTCATAGACGTAGACTTCTGTTTCAATCATTCAAGAATAAATGCCCTAGAACGTCAAAAAAAGAAAGAAAAAAAAAAAGAAAAAAAGTATCTATGTTATCACCAATATGTTTTAAGCCTTGAAAGAAAAAGCATAATACAAATGTATGCCCCTCGTTGCCTAAGTAGACCAACCCGTAGCGAATCGTGTTTCTGCCGCCTCTTGAACAACAGCAGAGGTCTTGTCGCTTTCATATTAAAACATTTTTATTTTACAGATCCCAACTTACATATTTTTTTGATTGATTCAATGTTAAGGTACATTATGAAAACTTGCCAATGCAATTTACAGAGATATTTTAAGTTCTAGAAAATAATTTTTTTCAGCATTAACATTTTGTAATTTTTTTTCAGCATTAACATTTTGATATTTTTATATTTCATTTTTTTTATTTATTCATCTTATTTATTCATTTATTTATTTTCTGGTCAAAACATTGATTGTGGGTACACGTTAGAACGAGTACCCACAATGTCCTACCGTATATAATTGTTGAGACGGTGGTAGTTATCGAATGTCAGATTTCCGTCCTACGACATTTATATTTTCTTAGGGTTATTTTTGAAAAGAGAGCTCAAATTCGAGTTTCGATTAACTAACATTCGAAAGGTCCCGATGGGAGTGTAGCAAACAGAGGTACCTTGCGAATGTTTAGGAATCACAAAAGTCATGTTCGATATCGGTATTACATGTAATACACAAATAAAACAAACAAAAACTATAGAAATAATAGCGCACTATATTTTTAAGCCTCATCACATTTTGATACGCTTTACTATTTACATTCGTTTCGGGTTGAGTTCAGTATCTCATGATTAAGAACGAGTTTTGCGTGACGCGGCAGGTAATGAGCATATATAAAAGTCGTGTATTAACAGCGCGCTCACGCGCATCGCCAAAACAGTACATGGCCCTTTAAAGAGGAGCTTTCAATAAATACGCGAAATTTTTTTAAAGTGCTGCCATTTTTTTTTAATTTTCAAGGAAAGTTCACGTTCTCTTTACAAATGTAACTTATGGTAAACATATTCACAAAATTCAATAAAATTTTGACAACAACAGTACAACCGGCCAAACGTCGTAACAACGTCACGCTATACGCAGTCATCACGCTGTTTGCTAGCTTTTAAGCAATTTGGAATCCATATGGTCTAAAGGCGTCTAACTGTCAGACGGATCTGAGTGTATAATGCGATGAATTATTAGTATGCCGAAACTACAACCCGATATATTGTGTATTTCACGAATTCTACTCTCTTCTATCACGACGCCAGAATGTCTTCTTCTGTTGCATTTTTAACTGATAGGTTATTTACATTCAAAGTTCCTGTATCATAAGGATAAAAATTTATTTTACTCCAGAGAGTAAAGTATATACATAATTATATAGGTCTAATTCATTATTCGACTGTTTTTGTTTTTGTTTTCACATCATGTATCTGGACAGAAAGCTGGACGGAAAGATTAATTGCGATTTAGTGAAATCTGCTTGTGGAGCAAGTCGTACCACGCAGAATTCAACGTCTTAAAAATTCAATATAATTTTTAATCAAACTTTGTCAGGCCTCGGTTTCCGCAAGATTCCTTACAAACTATTTCAATGATTTATTGTATTAATATTCGTCTTTGGGAAATATAGTAAGTTGTCAGAACATATTTTGTTCTGTAATTTGCAACCACTTACGAATGCGCTAAACTGCAAAGTCAAACTAAAATTATCGCTACTTTAAAGCATACTCATGTAAATCGACCATGTCCTTGGTGAGCAAACATTCAAATACGAGTTGATTCCGTCGTATCATCGAGCGAACGAAAAGCCCTAAAAAGATACATTTTCTCATAGCCATGCTCACTTGGTCTGACTCATGAAAACTGTAAAATAGTTTGTTTCAGACAAAATGTATGGCGCACAAAACCACACCATTGCGCTCCCGAAGCGGACTCTCTAACCACTAAGCTCTCGGAAAAGGTGCTCCTTCAAATGCAGATACACTGGCTAGGTTCTGTTGTAGAAAGGGTAAGGCATGTAAGGAGGCAAAAAGACAAGTGCAATTATAATGTTGTGTTTTTTTTTTTTCTAGTGCGCTGATCTGCCATTTTTTTCACCATTGTGACAAGACAACTACAGTCTCAACAAATATTGCACTTTGCAGATTTCTAAACTGATCAGCCCACATTTTACATGCTTCATATTGGCACTATGATATCAAGTGAATACTTGACCCGTTTTTCTGGAAATATAAATACAGCTGTATATCACTACCATAGAGCCTGCCTCACTTAGAGTCATATGTGCATCTATTATCGAGAAAGGAGTAATATCGGATCGACAACCACATGGCCCGTTACATTTAGGAACACGTGCATTACCCTGCTAGGCAAATAAAAACTTAGGCTTTTATATAAACATACACTTTAAGCTTCTCGTTGTACCAGTGAATACTGAGGAAGAGGTGGCAACCTCCCGACATAGATGAAAAGAAGACTGGACTGGGACTTAAGCCATTACCAAACCACACCATCAGTTTTTTTTTTTGTTTTTTTTTTTTTTGTTTTTTTCTAGAATCACTTACTGGAATTATAACAATTCACTATCATTCTCCCTTGTAAACATGGATCCGTCCCAACATTATTGAAACATTGAAGACTAGGACGTTCAGCCATAACCAAACCAAATCATAATATTTGTCTAACAGCACATCCCGGATTGTTGACAGTTGACTACATTCGCCTACCATTTGCCCTTATGTCCAATGTAAGTGCGTCGTTGTATGTGCCCATCCCCAGTTTGTCTACGTGCGATGATGTTTGTTTGGCCGAATTACTCCCGCCAATTGTCGTCATGTGATGTGCGCATGTTTTGCGCGTGGCCAGAGCATTTCCTGTAATCGTAAGATGCAGCACTTAAATGGATTCTGTTTGTCATACAAAACGACAAGAGACACAGATTAAAGATTCAGGTTTTTCAAGACGATGAAATAAAAAACAGTCATTTGTTATTTATTGACTATTGTTCCAACCCCCTTTATTTCAAATAAATATGATGTTTATGCAAATGTTGAACAACACTTGATTTACAGTTGCGAGTTCCTGCTTTGTTTCCTTTCCCTCGTAAGTAGAAGGCACTAGCAGGTCAATTTTGCAAAATCAGCGGACAAACATCTCGAAATAAATCCTGCAACAGAATAACCGAATCGGAGGACAGAGCTGTCATTCTGAAGCCTATCAAGCGTTCGATTTGTGTCAAGTGCTGAATTGGTGTCAGTGGTTTTAAGTACGTGGTTTGCTCGTGATAATTTGCGTGTGAAATAAGTTATACAAATTAATGGTGTTTGTATATTAAGATTAAAAAGAGTCATACATTGTTGCTCAAACAGGCTCTCGGATACTTCTTAACTGCTTACCGTATTGATTGAGATTACCCAAAAGCGCAAGCCATATCAGGTGCGACACTGATGAAAAAAATCCCATAGGCCGCAAAGCAAACCCCTCACTTTCTGACACCCCAGCTGTTACCCACTATTGCAGGACCAAAAGGTTCTCTCTGCACAGCCACATCCCTACCCAAAGGTGCTTCTACCAAGAGGGATTGACCGCATCGATTTTCCGATATTCCATTTGCAATATGCATGTACCTAGGGCGGATTTTACCCTCTAATGCCTAGGTCACGCTAGCACTTACATGTACGTACGCTGCCGATAATTGTATGCTATACGTAGCAGGCCGTAGAAATTTGTGGGCGGGACTTACTGTTCTTAATGAATTTACGTAATTTTAATAACCTATAAATACGAATACATACGGGATAGGTTCGGATATACGAGTTGGATGCATACGGAAGGATTCTTGTCTACATACCTTTCGATACCATCTGTTACTATTCAACGTGTATCATACATAAAAGAATTTTACTTATTTGTACTCAGTCGGCATTCGAACATTTTCCTTCAGTATCCAAAACTCTAAACAAATTCACACTCCATGTTGCTACACAAATCGCCTGATCGTCAGCCGTCTGCTTGTGGTCAGCGCATCACGCATTGCGTCACCAGTGTCGCGCGTTATTTTTGTTTATTTTTTCCCATTTTTGTTATGCTGTTATATCGCCGGAATCACAACGGCAATATCTTACTCTACTGATTTATTCATTGATCATTCCAAACAAGCCATATCTGGCGACGATGTATTTCACGTTAAATGCACTAAAAAGGCATACTTTTGATATTCATATATATTTCCAAAATGCATATCTCAAATTAGTTAAAACTTAGTCACAACATCAGCTCTACACCAAGCTTCTACTGGACTTACTTTTGCGCGATTCGCGTGCGTATTTCACATTTTATCGAGACATGTATGACACAGTACACTACCGAAAATTCGCGTGCGCCGCCTATGCGTCACCATGGTTTGCGGTACCTACGAAATGTGCATTTTTTAAAACTTTTTTTGTTAAACGAATGTCACCATTTATCGCAATATATATTTTTCGAAAATTTATCTACATATGTTGAAGTAACAACAAATGGATTTTCCCTCGTATATACGGACAAATACCTTCAGATACGCATTTGTTACGCTCTCTTGCGCATAAAACGATGCAATGTGATGTAAGCAACCGTTATTTATAGTCAAACCACATACGGATGAGACGGACGATGCGGACAAGTCTTCCGTATTTATTCGTTCTATCCTAACAGTTCGTATCATATCCGTATATGACCTTAGCTGTACGTGCTGTATCCACAGGGTCCGTTTAAAAAAAATGAACGCGTGAAAAAATTATTATCACACTCACAGATTAAGACTTCTGTTTCAATCATTTAAGAAATGAATTTCATTTTTCTGGTGTTCATGGAGCTATGAACCGCAGTGGGTTGCGCGCAAAGTGAATGAACCCCGAAAGGGTTCATGTAAGCTTTGCTAGCGACCCACTGCGGTTCATAGCTCCATGAACAACAGAAAAATTAAACTCATTGCTTATATTTACATTCATTTCTCTCTATCGCTTGTTAAAAATCACCAAGGCGGTCACATTAACAAGCAAACAAAAAATCTACACACCGTGGGTGTTCGAACAGCGGAACGGCGTCGACGTTTACAACGTCCAATCAGATTGGCGAGATTCATGTTTTTGACGTCAAGTTTGGATTACGTCACGTCGCGTGACACAATGTTGTTCATTGAAGTATGAACACAGATGGACATCTAATGGTTCATCTAAGGAGGTTTTAGAACAATGTTAATATTTAAGAAATGAGTTTCATTTTTCTGGTGTTCATGGAGCTATGAACCGCAGTGGGTCGCGTGCAAAGTGAATGAACCCCGAAGGGGTTCATGTAAGCTTTGCTAGCGACCCACTGAGGTTCATAGCTCGATGAACAACAGAAAAATTTAACTCATTGCTTATATTTACATTCATTTCTCTCTATCGCTTGTTGAAAAATCACCAAGGGGGTCACATTTACCAGCAAACAGAGAATCTACACACATTGTGTGTTCAAACAGCGGAACGGCGACGACGTTTACAACGTCCAATCAGATTGGCGAGATTCATGTTTGTTGACGTCAAGTTTGGATTACGTCACGTCGCGTGACTCAATGTTGTTCATGGAAGTATGAACACAGATGAACATCTAATGGTTCATCTAAGGAGGTTTTAGAAATATGTAAATATTCAAACATAAATGCCATACGTCAAAATTAAAGACGTCGCGTAGACAAAAAGAGCGACGACCTATGCGTAAGAGTTGCGGCTAAAAGTCCCTGTCAATTTTTTTTCAGTCATGTCGGAACGAAGCCAAAGCTTCCTGGGTTTAACCAGTACTGTAGGAAGTTAATGTGTCTTGCTCAAGGACACAACACGGTCATGTCTGTGGGGATCGAACTTAGGACCTCTCGATTCAGAGTCCGACGCTCTACCACTACGCCACCGCGCTCTCTCTATTGTAATTTGCCCCAACACAAGACTCATTCATACGCTTCACAACTCATAGTGGACCACAACTCATTCAGCAGACGAGAGAACGCCCCAGGTCGTATGCAAGTGCAGCGGAAAAATAGGGTGTTAGCCAGCATTAAAGGACGGTATTTTCCGTTGTTTAGGGACACCCCAAAATCGCTCAGCAATGAAAAATTATTATTCAAAAGTCACTACATCCGCAATTTGGTCATTGTATGGCAAAACAGCAGCTGATTAAATCACACAATGTAGCAAAATATTCAAGAATGGTTGCGCTGTCATATGACACATGACGGTAAATAGATCCGCATATATGGCCAGTCAGATAGCGTTGCATTTTAAATTTGCTGCGGTAGATCTGCCCACACTTTGGGCCAATCGCTTGCAACGTTACAATTACGAGGTCTCTGTCCTTTAGGTAACGAGGTGTATGAGTAACTGGTTTGTACACTAACTGGGTGGTTGTAAACCAAAAATACAAACGTTGTTTTGTATTTATATATTTATTTTTCTTCTGACAAACTGACCACATCAATGCGTTTGAAGAAGAGTTTTTAAAAATGTTAGTCCCACATACATAATTTGTGGAAATGTATTTTTCCTACATGAGGCACTTCTGCAAAATTAAGAGATGATACCGGTTTAATAAGACGAGGTTTAAAATGGCGTTGTCTTTTAAGATTTTTGCCACACAGCACTATACATTTGTATATTCATTTGCGATAATAATCTACGTTAAAGATCAATACTGATAAATACTGATCAGTGCCATTTCCTATCCGGTTAGCGCCTCCAGTAGTCTGTGGCATTGATTTGTCTTTCAGATTTTGTCCGAGGTTTAAGCAGAAGTGTTGCTTTAAAAACTAAATTTTGATCTTTCAACTTCAGAGGTATTGTTTCTTTCATATGAAAACATTTTTTTATTTAAAGATGAAGATTCCACCTTACAATTTTTATTGATTGATTCAATGTTGGGGTACATTACGAAACTTGCCCATGCAATATAAAGACTTAGTAATTTATTTTTAAGTTCTAAAAATTGAAACTTTTCAGCATAAACATTTTGATTTTTCTTATATTTTTCCTCAAAACATTGATTGTGGGTACACGTTAGAACCGCCTCACCAAGGCTGTTCTAACGAGTACTCACGATTTATGTTTTGCATCTAAAATACGAAAAGTAGCTACTCCCGTAGACCCCAGTTTTACCATATAAAAGTGGGGTATGAGTGGGGTAAATTATCATTTCATGGAAATGTTTTCCTGATGATAATATTAAGGTCCCTTTATTTGATAATTATCATCTATCAAATAAAATTTGTGCACAAACGTAATTCACTTTATTTGATATCTATTTACTATCAAATAAAAATTATAATACTATTATTATCGTGTAATATTCTCTAAGAACCCGATTTGAGTTTGCTTCAATTCGTTACTTAAATGGTATTCTGTGTGATTTTTGGCATCTGTCGAATAATGGTACATCAGTAAACCAGTTTTTGTCTTAACAGTTTGCTCGTACGAGTTTGTCGTTAAGCTTTCTACTATAAAGACACTTTAAACGTTGACGTGTGAGATCAATCACTTCAAAACAGCATGCCTCCTCCCAAGCGTGCTAGAATTCTATCGCCATCCTTGCAATAGGACGCAAGTTCTCGTACAGTGCACTTATGGTAACAGCACTCACAGGATATACCGGTATGATAATAATCGCCACGTTTATTAAGAAACATGGACGCCTCACGTTTTGTATGAAGTAAGCCACTCAAGGCGGTTGTGAACTCAGGACTGGACTCAGATAACGTCAAAAACGTCTTTGCATCCATATCTGAAATGCCAGAATGAAACGTTTTAGTTGATGACATTATCATACACAATATTAGAGGATTGTGATTGTCATATTACAAACTTACATATAGAGGATTTTACACGAGTAGTCATTACATATGACATTTATTAAACGAGAAACGAGTTTACGGCGAGTTACATGTAAATGCATTTCCTACGGCGAGTTTAATATATTTCTTATGAAATGACCACGAGTGTAAGATTCTTTTTATCATATGACTTTTAAAGTACGATTGTGTCGACTTCAAAGTGTACTTATTTTCAATGAAAATTGGAATTGTTGTTACGAACAACGTAAATGATGTTATGTATTACTGCAAAAGTGTAAAGACACATATATATTGTTATAGCACTTTTTATCTCATGGCGTTATCCATAGGAAAACAGCGATGTCTGTTTGGATCGTGAAAAAAGCTTGTACATGTAGCAGATTATTTTAAACAAATTTGATTAACAGTAATAGAGGCCTTTAATCATAAACTTGGTTGTGAGGGTATGACGTGAAACTTATATCAACACCATATAACTAGCGTTTCCATTCAAACAAACGGACATATTATTTTAAAACTTTTCAATATTATAATGAACTTCTTTTGTTTTCAAATACAAGAACTGAGCCAAATTTTGTAAACCATTTTTTTATTTTGGTCACATGACTGTGTTGCTACCACAGACAATCATTTTAAGATATACAGCATCCCATTCACCGCTTGTCATGATTCTGTTGCAAAATCAAATGAAAGTGTCTCATTGCTCTTTCTTCACCTTTAGAGACTCGCAGCATTTGCTTTAAGTATCGGATTCCTGTTGGTATGTCAGTTTGTGACGTGCATTCAGCGCTTAAATTTTGCCATATGCTTCGGACAATTTGGCTTTTATCACCAGAGGACCAATGGTCCTATAAACGCTCACCTGAGATCTGGGATATGTGACTTAAGTTGACCTTGCCATAAAATGGGCCAAGGTCATCCAAGGGTCATGATTTATATAAAATTTATAAAGCTCTATTGCCTGATGCTTCATGCCAAGTTTCAAAATCATAGGCCTTCTGGTTCTGGAGAAAAAGATTTTTAAAGGTTTTTGCTATTCATAGCCATGGCAGCCATCTTGGTCATGTAACTTTGACCTTTTATATAAATTTTCATTCCCTCTTCTTGACAATGCTCCACTTAAAGTTTGGCTTTTATTGGTATAGCGGTTTCAGAGAAGTAGATGTTTGAATATTATGGTCATATATATGTATATAGCCCCAGGGCAGGAGCAGACAACCTCCTGGGGTCAATTTTTTTCCATAAACATAAATGTTCTGTCCATTTGCATACTCCCAGCAAGTTTCCTCCATTTAATTCCATTTTACTATTTTTTCCCATTCGAATGCATTAGTGAACTAAGTTGTCCTTGCCGTAAAATAGGTCAAGGTCATCCCAGGGTCATGATTTATACAAACTTTGTAGAGCTCCATTGCCTACTGCTTCATGCCAAGTTTCAACATCATAGGCCTTCTGGTTCTGGAGAAGAAGATTTTCAAAGGTTTTTGCTATTTATAACCATTTATAGCTCCACATGAAGTTTGGCTTTGATTGGCTCAGGGGTTTCAGAGGAGAAGATGTTTGAAAAGTGTGAACGACGACGACGACGGACGGCGGAGCATGGGTATACTATAAGCTCACCTGTGAGCCTTCGGCTCAGGTGAGCTAAAATCACAATAGAATACACATCATATTGTCTGACAGATGCGGTACGAGTTTGATCTCATGTAATACAGACAATTAACACATCGAGTGAGTTTGATTTTCCGTTAACTTTGTCGTGCCGTTGACCCTCTGTTTTATATTAATATTGCTTGCTTTGCGATCTTGCTCAGGGAGTCTTGGGTAAACAGGAAGTTGACTTAGCAATATTGTGATTAATCGGATTAATAATCATGTTGCAAACTCTGATATGAAAACAAAGTAAGATTAATGAGATTGAATGAGATTTTAAAGTTAATCAGGTATTATTTTTGTTCTTACAAATGATGCTGAAATGTCAATATTTTAGTACAATCTATCACGCTAGGGTTGAATGCGATGTTGGCAAGTGTTTCATAAGTCATTGGTATTGTTCATAATGTTGAATTGTATCGAGCTGTTTGCAATTATGTTGAATGAATGTGAGTGTGCGAATATGAAAGTGACAGACAGAAAGACAGACAAGGCAAGACAGACAAGGCAAGCAGACAGACAGACAAACAGACAGACTGAGACAGACAGAAAGGCAGACATTTAAACAACACCAACACCTGGGCAAAATACCGTTCCTGGGTAAAAACCAGTATTAGGTTGCATTTGTTTTTTGTGTTTAGTTTGACACCTTTCCTGGGTCAACCTTAACCAGTACTTGGATACCCTTATCTGTTGTAAATAAAACGGCGAAAACTTGGGTAGAAGTAACCATTATGACGTATTGTTCAATATCATTCTGAAGAAAGTATAAATACTAGACATTCTGTTTTAACTGAAAGTGTTCCAAATTCTCTATTGAAATAGTCTCATAAGAAAAATGGTACGGAATCTCTATCTGCCATCTGCGTTCGACAAAGCAACCTTTTTAAGCCAGGGCTTTGATGCTCGTTACGGAGATTTACGGAATAAACTGCAAGTTGTTCCCCATTTACAATTAAATAAGAAAATAATATACAAATTAGGTTTATTCCGTGTTTAATATCATTTTCATAACTTTAAGTCTGAGAAATCTGGAGGGTCGTTGAGTATGGTGGGAGGTGGCAGCAATATAGCGAAAATATATTACGGAAATATACGAAGCATCAAAGCCCTGGCTAAACAAAGTCTGCCCGTTCGACGAAGATATGACTGTGAAATGTATCTTTTTAAATGTCTCTAATCAGCTTATGTGGTGCATATTCTCTCCATATACATGGCCAGTTTCGATATTGTTCTATGATGTATGTGGGTGTGTGTCAATTGCTTTTCGCTGGGTTAAGGTAGCTAAAGGGAAACAGCTCATTCCGGGTTCACCATATACTGCTATTGTATTCTGTATGTTGTTTGTTTCCCACTCTAGTGTCAGTTCCGTGTAATTGTCAAGTACGTGATTGTGGGTTCTTATGTTTTACGTGAGCTTATCAATTGTTTGAGCGTTTGTTATTACCAACTAAATCTATCCATTGTTTCAACACAAATACCCACCTGCTATATGTTCTAATGAAGGTGATGGTTCTGATGATCTTTTATAAACTTTTTCTACATATCCTGATTTTCCACATAGTGCTGATAAAACTTTCGGTATGCTGGCGCCACATACACCCTGTTTGTGTATTCTACTGCGTTCTGTGCACACTTTAGTCGGACGTCCAGCTGATATGACCATTATATTGAAGGATAGTACTATAACAAGTTTCGTTAGTAGAAACTGGAGGCCTCCCATAACGTAAGCACACCGCTGAAAGTAGACAAAAATAAGACAGGTTTAGTAACACGATATTTAAACCCATATATGACGGATGGACTTGTTCATCGTTATCATTTGGGTGAGTCCATTGTCATTTTTAGGCTTAGTTTTAACCAAGTCATGGTAGATAACTGTTCTGCCTTCTTTAATCGCACGCCGATTTGTCGGGCGCCAGACCTTATGATGTTCCCGACGTAAAGCTATTCATTTTAGTTGGTTGGGGCCGGAGCTTCTTGTCTGCTGTTTTGCTTACCGGGGTTCAACTTGTGTTTTTCTTTTGCTCCGGATGTTCAGTAAGTTATTCGGCACCCAGTGATCTCCATCGTCAGGCAGCTTACTGAGTCTGTGAGTCCTCGTTTCTGATACATGGTGTTACCATGATTTATTTGTTTGTTCTTGATGATTCGTTAATTAGTTAATAGAGATTCACCACGAGGACCGAACATCTAACTATACATTACGAAAACATGCCCATGCAATATACAGAGAACTTTTTCAGCTGTAAAAATTGAAAATTTCGTTGGAAAAATTTGGATATTTTTAATAATTGAGCTCAAAACATACATTGTGGGTACACGTTAGAACCGCCTCGGTTTTGGAGCAAAAATAAAAAAAAATAGGTATACCCCTGCAAACCCCAGTTTTACTATATAAAAGTGGGGTTTGAGGGGGTATTCATTGCAGAGACATGTTTTCCTGATGTGTTGTGAACCATTGTAGAAGCTGAGGGTGAGCTTAGGGCCCTGTAAAAACCGATTTAAGCCCCCCCCCCAATCCCCAGTAGTTTTATATTACTGATCGTTCCAAAGCGATACTTCTGTTGTGGTTCTATTTGTTTTATGTTTTGGAGTCGAATTTTTGTGCTGTTTGGGCTTTATGTGCGTTTTCGTGGTTATAGTTAAGTATGGGTAACTGAGTGTCCGCCTAATGGGAAATGGCAGTTCACTCGGCTTACGATATGTTTTGTTTTTAAGTGTAAGTACCTAGATGTCAATTTTGTGTTTTCCCACCTCGGTTTTTGGAGTGACAATTTCTTTCTGATTGCCTTACCTTCCTGTACAAATTCAAATATATACAAAAGCAAAACAGCAGTGGGCACTACAGATTTAAGTTCTTCGCATCGTTTAGCTCTTTGGTAAAAGCAGTGCACCATTCTGTTATTATTGGGTGTCAGAGCTTGCATTTGATCTACAGTACAAATCTTTTGCGCAACTATTTCTCCGTTATATATCAAAATTGTTAACCCGCCAAATATTTTCAAATTCTTATTTACTGATCACTTCTGAAGTTAGTACCAAATGTAGGAAAGTTGATCATCCTTAGTTTAAAGTGAACACGTTATGAAAATCCGTGTGTAGCGGAACATGGCCAAAGGATAGTTTTACATACAATAGACATGCAATTTAAGCGTCAGTGAAACTCGTATGTTTGGAATCGTTTATCTTCCCAAAGACGTGACTCATTATCTAAAATACAATGTACAGACGAGGACAAACTTTTGGAAGGCATTGCGCTTCTTTATCAATTCGCCATGTTTCATCAAATGCCGTAAACCTTGACTGTCTCATTTTTCTTTACTTGAATAGTGTCCTGTATACACTACACGGACATGCTATCGTGATGTAGCAGAATAAAGACGACTGCATACAAAGTGCAATGCGTGTACTTTGTATGAAAATCTTGTTGCTCTGAAAATAATTCATAGGCATTTGTCTGATAGATATCGAATGCAAACGCAATTGTTTCTATTTGAATAAATTGTCTCTTAACATAGTTTCTTAGAATGTTTTTAAATACGAAAGCCATTGTACCAGTTGACATTTTAGAAAAATTCTACTGTAACACATTTTAGTATGAATCAAAGATTTGCGTGTTTTGTTGAAGCACGCAATACAGTTCTAAAAGTAGCATCTTAATTACATGAGCCGCCTCATGGGAAAACCAACAATGTGGTTTCCGAACAGGTCCGACACAAACCGGCCTGTACAAGCACAGAAAAGAGCTAGAAGCTTGAAATTTCGGATTTAAGAAGAAGAGGAATTGTACTATCCCAGTAGCGAAAACAAAAAGCTGATCAGCTTCGCGGTAACCGCGAAGCTGATCTGCGTCTTTGTTTTCGCCTATGCAGATTGTTGGTTTTCCCATGAGGTGGCTCACATAATAGCATTAGTTTATAGAAGTAGTATTGCATTTGTCATATGAATTCATTATTGTCAGTTCAAAGACCGATTCTGATGCATTGCTCATTTATAGGTTGAAGCAGAGCAAACATTAAGAAAAAAACATTTTGCTTTTTTCATATGTAGAAAAACAAAATTTGCTTTATGCATATGCAAAAAAAAAATGCAAAGGAAACAAAACCAATGGAGATCCAACTATGGACTCTAAAGTGAAGGAAAACACATTTATGTTATATTCAGATAACTTTGGCTAAATTATTTTGATAGTTTTCTTGTTGTACCCAAAACACAGAGTGTTTTTACGAGTACCCACTATCTATGCTTTAGAGAGAAAATAAAATGCTCGTATTTTCCAATCTTCAGGGATTGCTTGCAGTCAGTTTGTATTTTCCTATCTCTGCCTTTGCTCTTCGATACTACGTTGAAGGTCAGTAGTTGACCACCACTCGTATCTCGGTTGTATATAGAGGATATTCAAATTTTTGGAGTGAATATGAGTTTTATTTCATTGAGTGAAGTGAAAATTTTTTATATTTCATGAGTGCCGAAGGCACGAATGAAATATATAATTTTTCACTTCACGAGATGAAATAAAAGTCATATTCACGACAAAAACTTGAATTTTCTTTTTATTATATTGCATGTAGTCATTGTAACGTTGCGCGCTAAAGCATATGACGTCAAAATCTTAAATGACGTCGTTACGTCCCGTCATTACGTCGCTATCGTGTGTGAACGTTCATTGCGCCAACAATAGCATAGATTATAAAATTTAGTTATGTATAAATTAGAAATGAAACCTAGGAATCGTAATTTGCGTATTCCCAAATCTTATATTTTCACATGTGAAAATATAACTTTTTTATATTTTCACATGTGAAAATATAATTTTTTCAAATATAGGGATCAACCATGGTTTTCAGTGTTCAAACATTCGATGGATCACGAGGATGGTGTTTGAACACAAGGCCGCAGGCCGCGTGTTCAAATACCTTCCGAGTGATCTAGCGAATGCTTGAACACTGAAACAAACCATGGTTGATCGCTATTCTTGCATGTTCACCCTAATCCACTTAAAATCCCATAAAAATAACATTAACAACGTAAAAACTCACCGGAAACCGCGGAGCTTCTTCAACGTCGGCCATTTTGTTTCTACAAAACACATGACGTCACGTCGCATTGACCAATGACGTCGGCCAAAACCCATGTTCAAACGGCAGGTGAATTTCCTGATTTGAACATGGGTTTTGCAGTTTGAACACGGCTTTCGACCGATCGAAAACGGCTTCAAACAGCTATGCGCATAGATATCTATGCAAGAATATTGGTTATATTTAATACATATTTCTCTATATTTCATCACTTGCCATATAATAAATAGAGGATATTTGCTTTTTTGAGGTGAATACCAAATATATTTCATCGAGTGAGTTGAAAACATCAGAATTTTCACGAGTGCGCAGCACGAGTCAAAATTATTATGTTTTCAACTCACGAGATGAAATATATTTGGTATTCACCGAAAAAAAGCAAATTTTCTTTTTATTTTATACAATGCACAGGCATTTTCCAATGCACAAGATAGGCGGTGAAAATGCAAAAACAAAAAAATTTTGAAAACACGAATAATTTTGGTACCACATTGTTCCTTATGTTCTAACTAAGAAAATGAATACCCACACTTTATGTTTTCGTTCATAAATAACGGAGTTATAGGCGTTTGAATTTCTGAAGTGAGACACATTTAATGACGTCAAGTAAATGGAAACGTCAGAAGTAATCCAAAAAATCTGACGTCATTACAGTGACGATATAGGCTGATATCAGTCACTAGTGACTTTTGATATCAGTGAGATTTGATATCAGTGAAATTTCATATCAATGAAAATACCAATTTTATCAAGTTTTGATATACATTGGGTTTCACTGTAAAGTATAAAATAAAAACGGTTATTGCGTTTCTATCTATGGACTTGTATTAAGCATGGATCTGTGATGTGAGTTTCTGTTATACCTGTGCATTATTTATTCTATAAACGGTCTTTTGGCAGATTCAAAACTGAACTCAAAACTATGATTATAACAAAAAGATAAGGCTACATTAACTCCCAATAGGTTACATGCCGCGTCTTCTGTACGGATTCCTCATCCTACTAACAATTTTCAAAAATTATTAGCTACCGTTAGGTGGACACCTCTTAATTTATATTCGGCATCTACTGTTAATCTACACGGAGCTGCTAATTCTAATATGTTTCGTAATAATCTTCAGATAAGATTGTCGCCTCTTCAATCGTCAATTTCAGGTAAATATACTAATCCGTTCAAGAGACCTGGACTGTACCCTAGTATTTCTAAGTAGAATACCAAGAAGTGCAACTGTTGCAATCACTGATTAAGCTCTAAGACTACCGTCACTTCATCTGTTTTCAGTGGTTAAGGTTAATGATTCTGATTTAGACTGAAAACCGATGGATCTTGTATATACATATTTTAACTTGAAATACTAAAACTAGTAATATGCAATATGTAAGACAAAATTGTTGAACTTTGCAAAAACGACATGGTGAACGCTATCGTAGATTCAGAAAGCTCAAAAATATTGATACGTTTCTGTATCAGCATTTTGAACGCACCGGTCATTCTCCACTTAATCACGTTAATGTTATACTTCAACCGGTGGAGAAAACTTTATACGATTCAAATTCTTCCACTTGATTCAAAACAATCAAACATTTGAAACTGAACTTAAATGGATAAAATTATTACAAACAACTTTTCCACTGGGATTTATCGACAACATTTACCATGAAGGTAATATTTCCAAAATGCCCGATTTTGACGTCCTTACAGTTTTAGAGATTCGTAAACGTAAATCTGGACCTCATGGTATAAGGGAAAAGGGTAATGACAAACGAAAACGGTGAGCAGCTTTGAAATAGAAATGGATTACTTCCCTTAATTATTTAGCGTTTAAGGATGTTCGCTGCTAACATTTGACATTTCGGAACTTCCGGTTTTTATTTTGTTGAATATCTCGTAAACGGTTGCAGATATTTTCCTAATATTTTATATTCGAATACATAGTAATGATATGCATTGAACGAGTTATGCAAATTGCCAATATAAGGAACTTTATTTTTCACCCCATTTTCTGCAGCTTTTTAGAGAATTTTAAGTGTCGACAAAATTTAGGGGGTAGGGTAGAATAAGCTTGAATATTACACAACTTCAAATTACTTGCACTGATTTGATGTTTATTTTAGGAGGAGTAGATGTATACAAGGTCTTCTTTATCAATATTTCTTTCTTTTGTGTGCTCGTTTTAAATTTTTGGGTGGCTGTATGAAATGGGGTGTAAGAAATAATTAAGCCGAAAAAAGGCTTAAAATGGCGATTTTCAAGTTGTTGGTTCTCTCTTATATGCACACTACCCTATATTTTTCATTCTTTTATTCGAATAATATGAACAAGTTCTATATTGTGTGAAAATACAAGAAAAAGGTTGAATCTACAAATATGGATTTGTCACATTTATAAATACTGAATTTTTCCGACTTTTCAAGTTAGGGGGTAGGGTTGTTCAAAGAGTCCAAAAAAATTGTGTTTTTGGTCCGAGATTGTCAGCGTTACTTGGACAGAATGACTTTTTTTTTTTTTTTTTTTTTTTTTTTTTTTTTTTTTTTTTTTTTTTTTTGATTCAGTTTTACGTCCCTTTCAAGCTTTTTCACTCATATCGAGACGAATCAATCGGTAGGTGGAGCGAAAACCGGAGTACCTGGGGAAAAACCACCTGACACACCCGCAAGCAGAACATGGCGTGTAAAATGACTTTTGAAAGCATTCATGATGTATTGTTTGCTCAGGAAGGTATATGTGAAAGAATTGAAAATTAAATCAATTTTTCTGATTTTCAAACATGTTGTTAAGAGGTTTCATTCAGGGCCCTGTAGCTTGAAAAAATGCCCACTACCCTATATTTATTTTGCTTTCATATGTCTTATTTTATCATTTGGAATAAAAAAGAGCGGTTAGAAAAAAAAGTTTGAATACTTTTTCATTGGCAGCGAACATCCTTAAACTAAGGGAACACTGTCGACATTCAAGGCTTTCTTACCTTAGTTCTCTACCTACTGCTGTATTACGTTCCTTGGACACAGAGGTTGATAGATTTTACGATAGAAATCATCAAATGTACGATACTGCACTGCTGACAAAATATTATACTCATCATGCTCTACGTTCATTTATCGATTCCGAATCAAATCATATTAGGTTACTAGGCATTTTTTTTTTAAATTCCTTTCATTAATAAAGGAATTGACTTTATTGATTTACAAATCACATTCCAGGATAAATCAGTGATACAGTCTATACCGGCGCACTTCCAAAATTCAGAACCTCCTATTATTTGTTACAAATATAATAACCAACCAGAAATACTATTTTTAATTTCAGTAAACTTGTTTCTGATCTTGATATTCATGCAAATACTCCTAAGCCTTGAGATTGTAAAATTCAAGACATATTTACCAACCCGCCGGACATATAGTAACTGGAAGTTTAAAAATAGTTTCGGATTCTAGAATTCGCAAAATTGTTTCTAAAGGTCTGAAAATTTAATATAGATTCCCTTCTTACATTAATTTCGACTAATGTAGGGCCGAGACTGCAGCTGCATTGAATGATGTCGGTAATAAATGATGTAAACGAGAGGGTTTTGAGAATGGGGCTCTTAAAGCATGGACAAAGTATCTTCACTATCGTGGATAAAGTTTTATTCACCAAATACTAATATTTTACCTCCTAAACCGAAAACGTCCTTTAGGCATTTGAAGCAGGGTATCCAAAAAATTCATAGAAAGTGTGTTCCAACAGACCAGGCCGCAAACAATGTTGCTGTTGTTTGTAGGCTTCACTACATTAACACCTTAAAACAGGAGCTTGATGGTACCAGGGCTGATAAGGAGACAGATAATGATGAAATATCTGTAGTTAATGCTCGCTTAAACGAATTACCTGTTAATGTTTCTGTATGTGTCGATGAAGGCCACGACAAACTTCCTACAATGTATTGGTTACCTAAGCTTCTCAAAAGACCACATCAAGCTAGAATTATTGCACATTCTAGTTCTTGTAGTACCAATGAACTTTCTAAATTATTTGAAAACTTTCTGTTTTACTGCTATCAAATCCCATGTCATAAGATACCGTGAGACGGTGTGTGATTTTCAAATAAAATTGGTTTTGGTCAATGAAAATACTGGTGAGTTGCTCAGTAAATTGAAGTGTAGAGGGTTCCGTGCGAAGAGCTTTGTCCACATACGATTTTTCTTCTCGGTATACCGCAGTGCCTAATAATCTGATTAAAGAAAACCTACTCGATTTAATAAAGTGGACCTATAAAAGAGCAACATGGTTCACTTTATTTGGACTGTAATTACGGAAAGACTCTTTTTTTCACTTGATCTGACCCGTCGATATACACTTTGGTCATGTCAGAATGTATGCGACGCCTTATCCATCGCCTGAATAATATTCATATTAGATTTGGTACCAAGCAATACAGACAAATTGTTGGAATTCCGATGGGTACAAATTGCACCCCTCTCGTAGCTGATTTATTTTCATACTGCTATAAAAGAGATCTCATGGATTCGCTTAACCATGACAATTAAGCTAATGTTATCGAGACTTTTAATTCGACTTCCAGGTACCTCGATGACATTTTTGAACATTGACAATCTCCTTATTTTGAAAGCATGGTCAATCATGTTTTTTTTTTTTTTTTTTTTTTTTTTTTTTTTTTTTTTTTTTTTTTTTTTTTTTTCAAATGAAATGTGCCACTTCGTAAGATAAGACGACGCCAAAGTTACGATGCTGTTAAGTTGTCACCGTAGCTTAAGGTCCTTTTCAGCTATTCAGATATTCACCATAATCGTTAAGAGGTACTCAAGTTGGACGTAAGTTGATCTTAAGCTTAAGATGGCTTTGAGTTACCAACCCCAGAATTTTATGATGATTTGGTTTATAAATTTAAGAAACCTATTGGAAGGAATGATTTTTCTTTTCAGTTTAGAAAAAAACATTACACGTTGCAAACGTATATGATATAACTTAAATGTTATGCGATAGTTTTAACACAATCACGGTTGATAACTATGCTGCCTTCCTTATTTGCACGACGGTGGGTCGGGCGTCAGACTCTATGATGGCACCGACTTAAAGCTATTCATTTTAGTTGGTTGGAGTCGGAGGTTCCTGTCTGTTGCTTGGCCCAGCGGGGTTCAACTGGTGTTTTTCTTTGGCTTCGGATTTTCAATAAGTTATTTGGCACCAAGGGATCTCCATCGTTGGGCAGTTTACTGATTTTTTAAGTCATCGTGGTGGTTATCGTGATTTATTTGTTTGTTCCTGTTGATTCATTGACTAATTAGATATTCACCACCATTGGGAAAATAGCTGCTAATTCGGTTTACGATATATTCTTAGTATAAGTATCTTATTGTCAATTTAGTTATTAAGAGTGGGACTTTCTTTCTGATTGTGCCATTGCCTGATTATTGCCTACTTGTACCTTACTATATAAAAGTGGGTTTTAAGGGCGTATACATTTCACAGACGTGTTATCCTGGTGGCATTATACATGCATTTTTCTGCCCAAAAAGAAAATGGCCCTAATTTATCCAAACAGTTAGTAACTGTCGAACTGAATTCTATAGAACAGCCTGTAGAGCTGACTGGAATATTATATGAAAGGAAACTGAAATGACAAATTATTCTTTTAATCACGTCTTGTATGTCATTAGGAGGTATTGTTAATGACATTGCTTTTTTCACCTGTCGAAGACACCTTTCGGATCATTTCGTTTTCTCATAATCTTGCATTGAATTGGTATAAAATGCATGGGCTAGTTATGTCCCGATAAATACAGAAGTCATTCGAAAAGTTACAATACAATATTTAGTTTTTTTTTTTTTTTTTTTTTTTTGTTTTTTTTTTTTGTTTTTTTTTATTGCACTTAATATCCCTACTTAAATCAAGATCATAAGTTCAATCTGCATTCTATGTGATACTTCAACAGTTAGTTTAATGCAATGTTATGTTATGTTGCGTTGCTTAGCAACAATAGAACAACGGGCAAAGCTACCTAACCTTTAAACATTATATAATCTGAGTGAATTTGTTAAACGACGGGCAATAAATCTCGACAAATTTATTTTTTAGCAATCGAAGCGTTGGAAATGATGGTAGGGATATTTTTTCTGTTACATGAAATTTGTTTGATTTATTGACCTTAAGATACAATAAAGTACGTGGGTTGTCCGAAACGTTTTGGAACTGTGTTCAAAACTCCATATATCTGTAAGACTCACAAACTGGGACAGCCCCACAAACAGAACGGGGCCAATCCCACAAACTGGGCCAATCCCACAAACTTCTAAATTGTCTTGAATTCTCACAAACTGGGTCAATCTTCTTTCCGTGGGCGAATAAGCTTGACGTTACTTTCGCCCTTTCGCCCCCATCTTGATTTTTGTGACATCAGCTATCCCGACAAGCATTGCAATCTTGACATTAGACGGCGTATCGTTGTCTAAGTGCGTTACAACCGTATAAATGCGTGTTAATATCCGTAACACAGTCAAGCATTTGGCGGGATTTCTACAGTGCAATGTTGGAAAACTGGGGTTGGTAAACCGAAGCCATCTTAAGCTTACGATCAACTTATGAGCAGCTTAAGTATCTTTTAGCGATTACATGTATGGTAACGTGACTGACTGAAAAGCACATTAAGTTACGGTGACAACTTTTAAAACAGCATCGTACACGGCTAACAAACCTTTAAATGCGTAACCGCCGGTTAAGAAAGAAAATCCGATTCATGCCCTTCCGGTTCCGCATATGAAGACCAAGAAAAGGTAAACAAAACATACACTACTAGGATCGATTGATGATTATATTTTAGTACAGAAATATATCGATTATCTATGAATGCTATTTTGTCACTTGTTTACTACTGTAACTCAGCACCAAAGCAGCTCGCAAAATAGTTTGATGGTCTTTGAGTTATTTATTCCCTTCTTCGAACCTGGTGTTCCAACAAGGCCAAAGTCGGCGAAATACAACTAAAAATTGGACAAAATGCTGGTAAATATCAAATTTTAGTGATTGTTCCACGACAAATTTACAGATGTGTATTAACTAAATTGCATATGATGTCTGTGCCAGTATTTCGTTGTGTTAGTGCCCGTCATTATCGATTTGAAGGGAAGGAAAAGATGGGTACGCATTTAATCATTAAAATATTAAGGATATATTTCAAGATACGTTTGAAAACCTCAACCTGTTCAAGTTATGGTATTTATTTCCCTGTAAAGCGTTTTGAAAGACATAAAACCAAGAAAAAAAAAAATAGTATACAGAATGCTGTAAAATCGTCTTCATGAACAGGAACATCATGCATGTGAACTATTGTATTACATGTATTTCATAGACAGTGTGTATTATTTTATATCAAACATTTTCACTGCAAATACCACAAACACATCAAATTTGAGTAAGCAACTATTAAGAAAGGACGAGAGAATGTGACAATAATCTTCAGCGTAAAACAATTAACAAAAACAAAAACATTAATACATGTGTTCTATAATGACTATATTGCTATCATTCTAATGATTAAATTCGTAACCGAAATGTTGACACAGCTTTTAACCACATATGCATATAATGCATTGGTCAGAGGCAACGAAACTGTCACCAGACCTCACACAATGTTAAAATCATCTGCGCACTGTATTGCTTTCCGTTAGTATGGACGTAATGAGCGGAAGTCTAAAAATATCCCTGCGACTGACCCACATTTTCGTCGTGTACAATGCAATCCCAACATGTGTTTTGGGGTAGGGAATAAAAATCATGATTATAAGGAAAAAATTCAAGAAATCCTTTGGGGTCCAAATATAGCAATGGCTAACTAATAAAATAGCATTGAGAGAATTATAATATTTGTCTTCGAATCGAAATATTTTACTCGGAAACACGAGCTGCAAAAGTTTGTTTACCTTTTGTTGGTCATCTGATGCGAAACCGGAAGGACATGAATCGGATTTCTTTTCTTAACCGCGGTTACGCATTTAAAGGTTTGTTAGCCGTGATCGTAGCTTTACCATCAACTCAAGCCCACCTGAGCGTCGTCTTATCTTACGAGGTGGCACCTTTCATTTCACAACGTTACGATAGCTAACAGTTACAGCAAGGGCGTAAAGTTAAAGGTGGTCATCTTAAGACCATCGTAAGTAGGGGAACTTATGATACATTCGAGTTACTAACCCCTGAACAATGTCGAAGGTTTGGGCGGCATGAATTCTGTTAATTTGTGATATAATGGAAATGGGCAAACACTAGTGCGTGATTTGTCGAGTAATGAATCACTGTTTATTGGTCAGTTGCCGGGAAGAAACCATCATAAAAAGATTTACCCAAATGTATTAAATTGGCCCAGTTTATGGAAATCGGCTCGGAATCTAGCCCACTTTGTGGGATTGGTCCAGTTTGTGGGATTGACCTAGTTTGTGGGACTGGCCCACTTTGTGAGTCCTACATATCTGTTATCAGTAATCGATTGGTATTGCAAATATGAACATTTTTTGCACAAATAATTCATCTTTCCTGCAGTTACATTTAATGTAAAACATGTGATAGTGTTTCTATAGATGTAGACACAATCTCAAAACTTTACTGACATCCCTCGTATAGTAAACCGATTGAACAACAATTTACCAAAAGGTGACCACTCCGCTACTTTAGCTGAATCTTATCTCTACAGACGTAATAAATTTATTGAAAATGACATGAAAACGAGAAACAGAGCAAACCACAATAGAATATGAGCAGCCGCATGAGAAAACCAGCAATTTGCATATGCGAAAATAAAGGCACAGATCAGTAACCACGAAGCTGTTCAACGCCTTTGTCAGCCACACGGATAGTACAATCCCTCTTCTTCTTAAATCCGAAATGTCAAGCTTTTAGCCTGCTTCTGTGACTGTACAGGCTGGTTTGTGTCAGATCTGGTCGAAACCCATATTGTTTGTTTTCTCACGCACAGGCTCATATAACTATTGCTTTGGAACAACCAGAGATACATCATTGACAAAATAAGTTACAACTTCTGACTATGCCAACCAATTAAAAACAGCAGTAACTTATTATAGTATAGAAATACTTACAAAAATGATAGGAACTTGAACAATTATATCACAAACATGCCTGTGTGAATGGTAGTAGGTCACAGAAACTCTGACACTTCTGAATCATTGGTCAATTATGACGGACAAATGGACTTCTAACATACTTATACAACCGTGATCTGTCTAGAAATAACTGTCACAGACTGCTACCTCACCATTAATGAATTCCTAAAGAAGATTATATGAGATGATTATTTCGACCAAGCCCGACATCAGTCGCATTATGTATTCACAAAATTTTATACGAGTATGGATTTGCAATTCCAGGTTTAGAAAGTCGATGGATGATACAGTCATGTGGAAAAAATTAAGGCTCTGATCCAGAACATAAATGACCCAAGTTTCTGTTTCCCGTGTGCAAAAGCATTTTTTCTCTCATTGCGGCTGACATATATTGAATTAATTAATTTGAGAATTAATTAATTGTGAGAAAACCGGATTTTTTGCGAAAACAAAGGCGCAGATCAGCTTCGCAGTAACTGCGAAGCTGAATCAGCGCCTTTGTATTCGATCAGCGCCATTGTTTTTGCTACACGGATAGTACACTTTCTCTTCTTCTTATATCCGAAATTCCAAGCTTCTAGTCTGCTTCTGTGACTGTACAAGTCGGTTTGTGTCAGACCTTGTCGGAAACCCGAAGACCGGTTTTTTGCGTCGCGGCTCATAATAGTAATCTATTGTATTAATGACGTCAACAAAGCAATACACATGCAGCTCAATTAACGCGCAGGTAGCAATTCTGGTTAAGTCAGAACCGTTCTTAGGAACTAGCAATAAAGCATTAAAGACAGCAAACTTGCATAAAAATGAACATGATAATTGATGATTAAAATTTTGAGCACCTTTAAAGTACAACGTATCAAACCTCATTAAAAACATTGTTTGTACTATCATTTTCCCGCTTTCATCAAATAACTCAGGACAAATAGTCAGATTGTTCTAGGCAGGAGTTTAGAAAGTTACTCTGAAAAAATTGTTGACCCCACGTTTATATAGCAAAACTGGGATGTGGAGGGGTATATCTATTTTTCTTATTTTTGCTCCGAAACATATATTGTGGTTACTCGTTCAAAACACCTCGCCAAGGCGGTTCTAATGCGAACCCACAATCTATGTTTTGAGCAAAAATAAGAAAAATAAAAAGTCTACTGAATATTTTCTTTTTACAACCAAATGATTTTCTGTATATTGCATGGGTGTGTTTTCGTAATGAATGGTTCCAGACTAGAACTCACACTGGGATTACCAACAGACAAAACGTGGTTAGCATTTCCTAACTCTTTCTTTGATCTTAATTGCTTTGAGTCTCAAGAATTTAATATTTGATTCGCGCCCCGAGACAACGGGGTTTCAAGTCTCCGACCAGGTTCTACAAAATACTGGTATTGTGCTGTGAATATTAGAAAATGGTCAAAGACTTGAAATTTTGTATTCAGAAAGAAAGAAAGTGCAGTTCTACATGGATAAGCAAATACATAGGCGTTGATCAGCAATGTAATAACGATTTGTATCTTCCGGTTTTCCATAATTATACAAAATCGGATCTGCGACTCATGGTGCGGCCCATTTTCAAGATTTCTTCTTTTAGAAGCAGATATCATGAATTATTAATTCATCAATCAACCCAACTATAGGTTGTAGTCGTTATGTTGAGCATATTAGGTTCTTCAGCATCAGAGATTGTCATTTAATGGTTCCTATCCTCGACATCTCAAAACAAATCAGACATGAAAACCCGGGTCTTCATTTTGACAGTAACCAATAGAAGCCCAAAACTGTTATATACAAACTGGATTTTCACTATAGTCTGATTGCTACCACTGCATAAAAACGCATTTAATTTGCCATAATATCCACACAAAACGTATTTAAATTTCAAATATAATTGAATTTTTGTGAGTTTACGTTGGAATTTTATTTCAAATATAACGTTACTTCTGTTTTTGTTTTGTTTGTTTTTTTAGTTTAATGCAGCGTAAACCGTTAGAGTTTACTGCGTTTATGTGCAAATTACACTCAAACAAAACGTGATATCTAAAGCACATATGCCTTGTAAACGTGGAATTGTGTCAGTCTAGGCTTAAATTCATTAGAAATGCGGGGTTTAATTTGATGTAAACTTGACTGAATTTGACAACGATGCATGCAGAATGTAACTGGCGAATGTTTTATGCAACATTGATAACAAAATCAACATAAATAAAAAATCAAAAGAAGAAAAAAGAGAAAAGTTAAAAAAGAAACATTCTCAGTGGGATGAACCCACCGCTTTCACCGATTTCCTTTTCACGTTCTACCCTCAGCCACCCTGCGCCTCGAGTCTTCCCAGACCAAGTTTCCAAGTCCGTTTCCACACCAGCCTAAGCAAGGAATCATACCAGCGGACCTTCGACGACATATAGGTGATTGGAGGGTTAGATACAACACGTTTGACTTTATCCCTAACAACGTACTAACACATTTCGCCATATCAACGGTCGGTAGAAAGACTGAACTTTTAGAAATTAAGATTTTTCTTGTTAGGGTCGAAGTTTGGTGAAATTTACGGTGATCAAAAACTTCAAGTTTTATTGCATTTCATGTTTTACTTCACATGTGAAATTTTCAAACCGTTTACTTGGAGTTTAAGAGGTGCATGTACAACAACTTCACATTTTATTTATATTTTAAAGGCCTTGGTGCACGAACCGTCGAAATCGGCCTTGTCTCAGAAATGCATATTTTCTTTATATGTGTTAAGGGGGTCAATTTGATGGAGAAAAATATGGGAAAAGTTTTTTTTTAACTATGAGCGCATGTAGGTTACAATTTTATATTTTGGCTACCGGTTTCTATCGATAAATGGACTTGACTGTGAAAAAATGGTGTTGTAACCTCGATGCGCTCTATGTTTGTTTAGGTCCCAAATGGCCCGAAATCGACGGAAAATCACAAAAATGCCCTAACCTAGGTAACTTTGAGGGCATACTACATGCATGTCAATGAACGCAGCCTGAAAATTTAAACGGTTTCTGAAACTAGAATGTTTGAATGTGTGACTAACATCAACATACCTAGTCATAATTAATTTTGATTTTTCCCGCATTTACAGGGCCGATTTCGACGGTTCGTGCACCTAGGCCTTTGAATTATATTTTACAAACGAATTGTTGGACCTATAATTGTAATTATACTCGTATATATCAGGAATATACTTTGAGTTTAAGTGCCCTATCAATTTCACATCTTCTTCTTCTTAAATCGTAACTAAACCTTGACGTCAAATTATTTTAATGCACTCTTAAACGCAGGTAAACGCGGAATAGAAAGCACTACTAAATGTTTAAACAACGTCAAGTTTTGAGTAAGCTAAAATTTGAATAAAGTCTAAAACTCCGACTTTTCCGTCAACATGCTTAAATGCGTTTTTTTTAGGCAATTTACACTGATCGTATAAACGATGCTTTTTCATAATACACATTAAAACAATAGGCGGATCACACACGGGGAGTTTTGACGCATAATGCCAATGTTGTCTTCCAACTAGGTATATTTAGACCCATTGACTGATCGGTTGTCCCCGAAAAATAACATCATGCTCGCATTTACGCGTACTTTATTTTATAAAATTCAGTTCAACGGCTCATACTGGTGTAATACGTAGATTTATTAAATATGAAGCTATCCCCGACGGAATATACAAAATGCAAAGTCAGCATTTTGTAAAAGATGAAGTTTGTAACAATAGTTTCTAATTTTGAAAAGATCAATTTTCGCATATGTCATCTTCTTTTGAGCATAACCAGATGCAACATGTCGGGTAATATACATTTATATTCAAACATTCGGCTTGAACATTTATCGTAAAACTAACCATGCTCAATATCCCGGGAGCTAATTTGACCTACCTTGCACCCCAGGACAATTTTTCATGGGAGCCAAATCGTTCATTGGGACCCAAGAAATGCAAAGAATTTTTGTTCTCAAAGAAAAACTTGTTGGTACTATGAAAAAATGCATTGTTCCATGATATTTAATTTGCATTTTTTTTTTTTTTTCAAAGTACAAACTAGTTTCTTACGAATATAAAATTTCGTAACCTAGAAATAGAAAATCCCACGTCCCTGATGGGATTCGAGCCCGGACCGCCGGGATAGAAATCCAGTGTTCTAACCACTGAGCCAAAGAGTCGACTCCCTGACGCAGTTTGTCAGAGACTGTACTTATATGATACATTGTATCGAACAGCTGGCTATTTATAGAAGCTACGCATCATGTGATCTGCCAACCCGACCTTCATCACGGCAGATAATCTCGAATGAATGAGTGGTGCAATGGGACATAAGTTTTTGTTTGAGGACAAAATTTCTTTGCATTTCTGGGGTCCCATTGAATGATTTGGACCCAAGAAAAATTGTCTTGGGGTGCAAGGTAGGTCAAATTATCTCCCAGGGTATAACAATAAATTACCAATAAAATAAACACTTATTCAAAGTTTTAATTCTCCGCCGGTCTCATGAGAGGTCATCCGGAACAATCAAAGAAATCGCACTATAACAAGCCTTATGTCACCAGTCTTGTACGTGTACAGTTGTTTCGCCGCAATGGAAAAGAAAAAATGGGCTTACTTTTGCTTACAGAAAATATTGCATATACTTCTCCAATTCAGTTCTACCACCAAGAAAACATCCCGGTACTGAAACCTCAAATTAAAATACAATTAATAGAAGAAATGCCGCGCCCTTCTTAAGCTGGGGTTACGGTTAATAACAAAAGAGACAATGCAAACGCCACCTGCATTCACATGTTAATGATGGATGTCAGACGTTAACTTTTTTCTCATTCAATTTTCCATGCTGACATCCTTTGGATTCGCCTTAATAAATGTCATAAATACCTTGTCAGAACTGATAGGAAAGTATAAAAAAAATATAAAAGAAAGCAATTTTCAGAAACTGGTGCAATCAGAACCAACCTAAAACCAGGTGAAAATCTTAATAGGTTATGATACAAAGAGAACATATCGAGTGAGTAACTATTTCCCTTGAGGTTGTCATTCAGTTGAATATACGAATATGCAAATACAAAAGGCGCCTAAAACATAAAATTGCATACTACACTTTACATTGCACAAACTGCGTCCCAAATAAGGTTTTTTCATCTTTTGATTTCTCACACAAAGTGTGTTTTAGCTACTCTCACACTAGGGTTTACAGAGTTAACGTGAAGACGGTGTCATTCATGTACGCACTTGACACAAATGTCAGTGTGTCACGACATACCAGTTGCGGCTTATGCAACAGTATGTTTGTAAACTATATGAGCCATACGGAAAACCAACAATCTGCATAGGCGAAAACAAAGGCCAGTAACTGCGAAGCTGATCAGCGCCTTTGTTTTCGCTTTATGGATGGTACATTTCCTCTACTTTCTAAATCCAAAATTTCCAGCCTCTAACCATCTTCTTCTGTAAATGTACTGCCCAGTTTGTGTCGGACCTGTTCGGAACTCAAATTGTTGGTTTTCTCACGCAGATGCTCATATCAATAGTGGTTATACGCACTTGTTCATGAAACATAACATTATGTTTGAGAAAAAATGAACCACAAAGCAAACTCAAAAACTTTAAAATGGTATATAAATCTTCTTAACATTAAGTACATGTAAAAGAAAGTTTTAACCAAAGTCGACAAATGTAGAACAGATCAGTAGCCAATCAAGGCCCTTTGATGTCCTGTCATACGTTACGATGATATGAAATGCAAAACCGTTTGACAATTGCACCTTCGATTCATGTTTGTTTAACATGAATCAATCTGAACTATTCACAACACTAAAATGCTTAAAAGTAACCTTTAAATTTTCATTATGAACTGTTTAAACCCGTAGGTCTTCTATAGCCCCACGACAAATCGGTAACATTTGAATAAAATATAAATCGCCATTCGAAGCTATTTTAGTGATTGTTATGCCGTATCTTTGTTTACGCAGCAAATTACATGAATGATTGCGTCTTTTGTAATCAGGTCGGCTTAGACCGGTTGATGCATTGCCCGCCAGTTAATTATTGTAGGACATGTAGCGTGTTCGCGGTACAAAATAACAGGCTTAGTACAATAATAAAGCGTCTACCTGTTCTGTCAAACTTCTAACCCCCTCCCAAACGTTTCAGACGACGAACTAACCAAAACCAACCTGCATTGCACCAATCTGCAATGAAGCATTATACCAACACTAATCACCTAAAGTGCTAAATTTTAAATACTCGTGTGCTAGAAAATCATGATAAACATCACAAATGGTATACATAGTTGAGTTTATGATTTGGGTTTCATTGTTTAAGCAATGAACTCAAAATGGTATTTTTGATACCAAAACTGATATACATTTATTCTGACTTTATTGATCGCATTCTGTAGAACAAATTTATTTTTTCGAGCGATTGATAGTCGCGATATTCGCAAGAAATATGTTTTGAAAATAAATTGCTACGACAATGTCAATTTTAGACGTAATACAATTCTTACATGCATGTAGGCCAGTTCCACAGATCGAGAAATACAAATACATAAACATCATTACGAAAACATACCTATGAAATATTCAGAGATTTTTAATGTTCTAAAGAATGAAAACTTTTAACAAATTAGGCGGTTCTAACGAGTACCCACAATTTATGTTTTAGATCAAAAATAAGAAACATAGGTATACCCCTGTAAACCCCAGTTTTTCTATATAAATATGGGGTTCAAGGGGGTATACATTACACGGACATGTTTTCCTGATGTGACCGCGAATATGCGCTTGGAAACATAAACATGCATTAAATATCCGCAAGCATTTGAAGCATAGTATCCAAGGATTTCACAGAAAAAGGTACAAGTAGGCAAAGATCAGGAAAAGGCGCAATCAGAAAAAGATTCCCACTCCAAAAACCGAGGTGGGAAAAAACCAAACTAACAATCAGGTACTTATACCATGAAACAATCGTAAGCCGAATGGGCAGCTATTTTCCCAATAGGTGGCCACTCAGTTACCTTAACTTAACTAAAAATATGAAAACATACATAAGGCGCCAACAGCACAAAAATTTTTTAAACACCAAGACATAAAACAAAAAGAACCACCACAGAAGTATCGACTTGGAACGATCAGTAACACAAAGTTACTGGCGGGCTTAAACCGGTTTTACATGGCCATAACCTCACCCTCAGCTTCTGCAGTGGTTCATAACATTTAGTTAGTTATTCGGTCCTCGTGGTGAATCTCTAACTAGTCAATGAATCATCAAGAACAAACAAATAAATCATGATAAACATCCTGATGAATCAAAAACCAGGACTCGCAGACTGAGTAAGCTGCCCGACGATGGAGATCCCTGGGCGCCGAATAACCTACTAACTCCGGAGCAAAAGAAAAACACCAGTTGGACCCCGGTGGGCCAAGCAACAGACAAGAAGCTCCGGCCCCAACCAACTAAAATGAATAGCTTTATGTCGGGGCCATCATAGAGTTTGACGCCCGACCCACCGGCGTGCAATTAAAGAAGGCAGCATAGTTATCAACCATGATTGGGTTAAAAACTAAGCATGCAGACTGTCGCATAACATTCAAGTTATAACCTATACGTTTGTAACGTGTTATGATTTTTCTGAACTGAAAAGAAAAATCATTAATTCCTTTAAGTTTCTTAAATTTGTAAACCAAGTCACCATAAAATTCAGGTTCCGAAAGGCCCTCACTTAAAAGCGTCTTTAACCCAACATTATATTTGGAAATCAATTCATAGTGTCTACGATAAAATTTAGAAAATGTTTTTCGAAGTTTATGATACCGATAGCCCTGTTGGAGAAGTTTTGCCGTTAAACATTTATTTCGAGCGTTGAAGTCTGTAACATGATTGTAAAGTATGTCTTGGTTCCGGCAGACAAAGCCGCAAACAATATTGTTGTCGTTTGTAGGCTTCACTACGTTAACACCTTAAAACAGGAGCTTGATGGTACCAGGGCTTATCTGGAGACAGATACTGATGAAATGTCTGTAGTTAATGCCCACTTAAACGATTTACCTGTTAAGTTTTCTGTTTGTGCCAATGAATGCCAAGACAAATTGGTTACCTAAGCTTCACAAAAGACCACATAAAGCTAGATTTATTGCAAATTCTAACTGAACTTTCTAAACAATAAATTAAAATGTACATGTATCTATTGAAAAATCTTTTTCTACAGCCATTGAATACCCCAAATCAGACTGCCAACACATAACCATTTTGCTAGATGTACTTTCCGTATCTCTTAGACCTTAATATCAATGGATATCAAATTATGCTCTTTTATTAGAATTGTTCTAAGTCTATAATGATGTCATTATCTTGTATAGCACTTCATCATCATGTCAGCATAATATTTTGACACATGGTTCCCATATTGCTCAAACTTTACCACATTACCACCTCATTCAGCGATAAATGACCGTTTTTCAGTTGAACTTGTAAATGGCTAGGAAATGACGTCTACCACAGACATTCTAATGAATAAAGTAGTCTACCAGCACCGTGACGTTTTAGTGATATTTTGCCAGCAATTCTGATCTTTCTGAAAAACGGGTGAACGTTATTGTATGCGTTTCGTTTTGTTTGGTAAATGTATGTATAAAAAAAGAAAGGATCGCGACGTTTGCTTACAGAATACAATGACTGTGCATACATATGTACTACTGATGTTATTCCATCACCAAGACGACAAGATACGTCTCCATACCGACACCTCATATTAAACGACAATTGACCGTAGAAATTGCGACTTCCTCCGTCTAAAAACGAGACATACAGTTTCACACTGGTCTGTCTTTTCTAATGATCGAGCTTTTGCGTCGAGTAAACGAGCTCGTAACGCATAGACAACGAGTAAATGGCTTGTTTTAGCAGGCTTTGTCAGGTTTGATTATTTATTTCCGAACGCCGGCAGTTACAGAATGATTTTCATCAACTCCTTGTCCTTGCTCACCGTTTGCTAAAGTGGATGTCGTTTAGACATGAATTTTAAATGGTGTATGTTTAATTCCTCACAGCGCCTCTAGCAACAGTATATGCTTGTTTTATTTTTTTCAGCCAATCATTGCAATTGTTCATTTAATGATATGCAGAGTTTTGGCCAGCCTAGTGTTGTAGCAATTTTCAGTCAGAGCGGAGCTAATTTTAACGCTAATATTTTATTTCTTCCATAATTCGTTTACGGATTACAAACAATCATGTCGGAACGTACTGGACGTAGCAAGGAACGGACAAATAATCTGAGGAGACGTAACCGTGGACGAACCGTCGAAAGAAGCCGTTCACCGCTCAGTGATGCAGGATTGGGTTCAGACACCATGTCTAAAGAACAATTGTTGTTGGGTTTTAAGTCACTGGGTGTGGAATTACCATCAACCCTTGGGGTTAGATATATACGTCAAGTGTACGATAGATTAACGGGGACAACAGGGACCCAAAATCAAATTCAAAACGTTGCACCTAACGAAAACATTTCTGCCGGGAGACAAACGCAGCTGGAAATGGGTCACCCGGGAATTCAGCGAATGAGTCATCAGCTGAGGTGTGCCGACAATTAATCGAGTTACAATCAGCCGTTGCAAGTATAAATCACCGCCTCAACTCGACCGATACCACGGCTACTGGAGAGAATCAGACGGGATCAGGCTCACAATGGACCCAAGCGGGTGATTCATAGATATGCAGCGTGTGCTAGTCATTAATGGAGCCGCAGTCTGCAATGGCCAGATTGAACCTCTACATTAACTTTGCTTGCGATCCCCGGTTGAGAATCAGAAGGGACTAACACTACACGATGGCTAGGTTGAAGAAGTCGTCCTGAATGAATCCACAAATCAGAGACGGAAAGACCGAATAGATACAGCGCAGTTATGCTTATGCTGCAATACAGCGATTTAGACTAAGATAAGTATATTTCTATAACATTCAACATATATATGAGACATTTACTTAAGGCATCCATCTCTTCATTAAACACTATGTTCTCCAATCTCTCTCTCTCTGAGTTATATAATTGCAGTAGTTCTTCTTTTCTGGGCTTATGCAACTTCATACACCACGACACTTTTATTATGACTCACATAATGTACTTTAAGGTATCGGTGATGTCGGATATAACTGTATAGTGTTTGGTCTAGTTTCAGATTTCCTTCATTATGCCGTTGGCGATGCTCTGTGTATTCAAAGGACAGGGGTACCGAAGGGAATCAAACTTTATGATACTTAACGCACAGTTATTCTACTGTTCATACAGCCACATGATGTCAATATTATCATGGCAGTTCCTTCATGTGTATGCGGTTGGCTATGAGCTATGTATTTTTCAAGACAGGGATAACGGATGGAACAAACCTGTTTGGCACTTAAAGCAAGGGCTACCCTACTGTGATGTCTTCCTAAATTATACAGCCGCATAGTGTCAATATTATCATGAAAGTTTCTTCATGTGTCTGCCGTTGGCTATGAGTTACATGTACACACACACTGTCATGTTGGGCCATGTGGACATCTATCAACGTTTTCAGGCTTTCGATCTTGTGTTGTGACAGACAATTATTAATCAACAACGAAACTCGAATTCCAACCTGCTATGACACAAAAGTGTAGCGGACTTGTAACCGCGTTGGGAAATTTAGGGGCGTGCCTGGGATTTCGTTAATATGACAGCTGATATGTATTCAAGATAATCGCTATAAACATGAACTTTTTAAAAAGGGAATGTACAACAACGAACAACAAGACAGGAATAGCCTAGCTTGTTTAATCACATGAATTATTCGGCAGCTAAGCCTCGCTGCGTCGGATAAAAAACTACTGTATCATCAATGTGCAGCAGTGTAGAGGCGGTAACTGCTAGACACTATTAATTATTACTGTAGCATTAGATTCGTATTTAAATAAGTGCTGACTTAGACTAGCTCCAGTCCATAAACATGTCTTTCATCAATTAGTTTTATTCTAGTCTTGTTCTGATGGCTCTGTTTCAAACATGAAACAGTGGATCGGAGCAGAGATGGAATTGCTAAAACAAATATTTCTTTCAAAATTTATGTTTTTAAATGTTTCTTCCTTACTTTCTGGCTTACAGATAGTGGATATCTTCGAAATTGTACATGAACATTGTTAGTTACACCCGTGTACCAACCGCGCATACTTTTGCGCATGTGCATAGTGTCACTTGTTATCAGACGTAAGCTCTCGTTTTGATGCCCTTGCAGTACGCATAATCAGCCATGATATCAGCATACCGAATTGAACTATTTTGCAAGCACCTGTAAGAGGAGATTCAATAATATAATTCAATGCTATCCTGTACATCAGGAAAACATGTCTTTGCAACGAATACCCCCTTCAACCCCACTTTTGTATAGTAAAACTGGGCTATGCAGGGGTATACCTATTTTTCTTAGTTTTGCTCCAAAACGCCGAGGCGCTTCTAACGAGTACCCACAATCTATGTTTTGGAGCAAAAATAAGAAAAATATCATTTTTTTTTTCAGATGAAATTTTCATTTTTTTACAACTGAAAACATCTCTGTACAGTATATTGCATGGGCATGTTTTCGTAATAAGAAACCAGTACGCCGTCTCACGAAGCTGTCAAAGAACATGTCTTATTTTATGACAAAGGCCAGTCATATGAAAGTATAGCTCGAATTTTACCTCAGTCGCGCCAAACGATCGACGAGTCCATGAAGTAGCACGTGAAAGGTAAAATGCCTCAAGTTTTCCGTTTACACTTCGGTTACACGCCTACTGAGTAAGTTGTTGTTCTGTCACAATTTGAATATCCTTTCACGTTCTACTAAATAGACTCGTCGATCTTTTGAAGCGTCTGAGGTCAAAATCGAGCTATACTAAGTCTATTATACGTAAGATATGTCATTTATAAGACATATCATGAGAGAGGTTTATATTTTTATGTTTATCTTGATTTATATGTTTGTTCTTGATGATTCATTGACTAGTTAGAGATTCACCACGAGGACCAAAGAACTAACTAAATGTTATGAACCTAGGCAGAAGCTGAGGGTGAGGTTAGGCGCCTGTAAAACCGGTTTAAGCCCGCCAGTAACTTTGTGTTACTGATCGTTCCAAGGCGATACTTCTGTGGTGGTTCTTTTTGTTTTATGTCTTGGTGTTTAAATTTTTTGTGTTGTTGGCGCCTTATGTGTGTTTTCATAGTTTTAGTTAAGTTAAGGTAACTGAGTGGCCACCTATTGGGAAAATAGCTGCTCATTCGGCTTACGATATGGTTCATGGTATAAGTACCTGATTGTTAGTTTGGTTTTTCCCACCTCGGTTTTTGGAGTGGGAATCTTTTTCTGATTGCGCCTTTTCCTGATCTTTGCCTACTTGTACCTTTTTATTTACTTGAACAACCGATTTGTTCATAACTTGAACAAATCTGAAAGAATTTACATGGAATTTGCTGATGAAATGAGCCAACTTTTAGATTTGCAGATACCATCTTGAATAACGATTCGTTGAAAAAAGTAAGAAGTAGTAAAACATCAACAAAAGATAAATAAATTATTTGAAAAAAAAAAAAGAAAAAGAAAAGAAATCGGAGGGTGCTACCGGGATTCGATATCGTATCGATATGAAGTAGTATACTGATTGTTACTACTTGCGCTTTATCCACAAGGCTACAGAAGAAGATATATAAAGATTATGATTTTATTCTATTTTGTACACTTCTAAGTGACTTTATTTGAATTATTGGATATATACATATGTAACCTTCCATATATATCAGCTTTACTTGGGTGGTTATATTTGAAGCACTTTTTGGATGCTATGACATCAAAACTTTGGACATAAGTTCCATGAAATAGGGGCAACGTCTCGACATGACCATAGCTGTTGACTGGGACGTTAATCATCAATTCAAACAAACTGAAAATAAAAAAAGTTTATTCTATTGGCCTTTTTATACTGAATCAACGAACAAAAGATATGGTTCGATGGCTTAGTGGTAGGCTGTCTTGTCTTCTGTCCCACCGATCCGAGTTCGAATCCAGTCCAGGTAATATTTTCTTTTTTTTTTTGTTTTTCAATACCGAAATTAGTACTAAGTTGTGTCATAGGATAAGACATGACATAAAACGCTTAATGAAACGGACCGCAGCAGCTATCTAAGCAAAAAACACGATAGTTACTTTAGTCCGTAAGTCCGTAACGCATGTTGTATGTAGATAAACAGAATCAGAAGCTTATAATGAATATTCAAATCTGGTAAACTCCGCTAAACAAGTCCACACGTTGTCTATACATTACGAGCATGTTTACTGTAGGAACAATTGGTTGCTCTACCGAAAATACAGACCGGTGTGAGTTTACAACAGAATCTTTAGGCGATGCAAACGCAGCATAAAATAGTAATGCTGGGGTCCTAAGAGGTATTCTCTCTCTCTCTCTCTCTCTCTCTCTCTCTCTCTCTCTCTCTCTCTCTCTCTCTCTCTCTTCTATTATCCTTGCTTAATTTAGACTGCGGACATCCTTTAAAATAGCTTCAATAATTGTTCTGTCAGAAATGATTGGAAAAATATAGAACATGTAAAAGTAAAGCAATGGTCAGAAACTGGTTCAATCAGTAGCAGTGTTCCACCCTAAATTCATGCACCAGGTGGGAAAAACAACAAAAAGATAATTATGTATTGATACAAAGAGTACATATCACATTCCGAGTAAGCAACTGTTTCCCTAATTGTGGCCACTTAGTTACCTGAACATAATTAAATATATGAATACGCACATGAAAGACTGACAACACAAAAATCCACACTTCAATACATAACACAAAATGCATTACACATCCTTTATTTTGCAACATAAAGTGAGTTTCAGCTACTCCCACACGAGGGTTTACTTAAAGACAACGTCATTCATGTACGCACCTGGCGCAAATGTCATTGTGTCACGGCATACCATTTGCGGCTTATGCAAGAGTATGCGTACCTGATGCACAATGGTTAACTTTGTATAAGAAAAAGGAACCAAAAGAAGGCTAGCGTACTTTTAAATCTTAAATAAAATATAAAGTTTTATCCTTTTGAAGCAGTAAATACGTTCAAAGGGATGAAGTATGGGACATATTGCGCAATTTCATGTACTGAATCCTCATCAGTGACCTTTTATAAACAGGCGACGATAGCCAGATAAATACTATTGCGATTTCACATATTTACAAAAGGGTTGTCTTAACCAAAGACTCGTGTCTAATTGAGTTAAAATTGAAACAATGTTTAGAAGATGGCTCTTAGCGTAAATATTTTGATACCCTGAATATTCTTACTGACCTCAAAGGACCGAAATAATATAATCTGCACTATGGATGATGTACGGGGAGACTTTTTAGGGCCGCCACATGGCACAACGCCAGCTGCAGTAATCGCAAATAAAATATAAAAGTTTGATCCACGTTCAAAGGGGTGTAGTATGTGCCATATTGCGCAATTTCGGGTACTGAATCCTCATCAGTGACCCTTTATAAACAGGCGACGATAGCCAGATAAATATATTGCAATTTCAAAAATTTACACAAGGGTTGTCTTAATCAAAGACACGTGGCTAAACGGGGTTGAAATTGAAACAATGTTAAACGTAAAGCATGTGTTCGCTTCTTCGGAACGAATAAAAATCATATAGTATAAGAAATTAAATTTATTTAGACTAATGCAGAATAGCGTACCACAAATCTGGAGCCAATTAAGACTCATTGATGTCGTCGTATTTGTTAAGATGATATTGAATGCAAAACGGCTAGATGACAGTTTAATCATTTCACCTTCGATTCATGTTTGTTTAACATGAATCAAAATAAATTATTTTACAACACCAAATGCTTAATGGTTACCTTTAAAATTTAACCATGAAATGTTTTTGCACGTACTAAGTCTTCAAGTATTTTTTCTAAATATAGTCCAGCGACAAAACTGTATCATCTGTGTAAACATAAAATGACATTTTAAGCTTTTTTAGTGATTGCTATACCGTCTCTTTGTTTACATAGAAAATAACATGAATGGCTGCGTCTTTCGACGTGAGCTCGACTTAGAGCACTTGTTGCTATTACCCGCAGACAATCATTGTTGGGCACAAAATATTGGTACGAAAAGGAAATGACTTACATAGTGTGTACATTCTCTTAACTCCAAAAATCCACTAGCAGGGTTAATTCCGTTCAGCAGCCTCTGATAAGAAATTCCAGGTAAGGAACATCTGCTCTGATCAGCATGTACAAATGACAATACAAAATCCTCAATACAGAACCGATTTAGACCATTGGAAATGTAATTTCGCTTTACTTTTTATGATTATTTCAATTATTTTGTTTAAATTGTATTTTGATGAAAAATGAACAAAAATTTATATTTAGGTTTGGTTTGTACTGTAAAATACCTGGAATTCTAGGTATCGGATTACAGTAAATCCAACTATTCCTTGCATAATTACCCAGGAGAGGCAGCTCAACACTGATAAGCTTTATATAATCACAGCAGGTATTACAGCATAAGTGGACACCGCACTTAACCCCCAAAACATAGGAAAATGGAGGTAAAGTGCGGTAATTGAGATAAGAGGATGTACACAGTATGAATATGTAGCTTCTGAAGAGGCTAAAGTGGTACCACAGTTTATCGGCTTTTTTATCCCTGCTGGTGCACAATGGCTTGTCAAAATGGGCGGATTATCATATCTCAGAAAGGGGTAATAAAGAGGCCCCTAAAGGTTAATACATGTGGTACCACTGTTTATTGGTTCTATGGCCCAAGATAACCTGTGAAGTAAAACTATCTCCCTATGCAATAGGTATTGTTTTTCCTTAGAGGGGGCATCTACCTGTAATTAGAGTCATTGTCAGTCCAATAGGCTTTCCTATTCCCTTTCCCTTATCATTTTTTTTTTTTTTTTTTTTGCATTTTCTTGTATAGCACTTTATCATCATGCCATCCTAATGTTTTGATACATGGTTTCAATAATGCTTAAAACCAACCATATTACCACACCGTTCTGCCATGAACATTTGCCTTGCAACTGAGCTTGTAAATGACTATATAATAGAATGAATAAAAATGAAACTGAGATCCTATTAGAGCAGTGAGTGTATTTATGAGAACGGGGATGGGTCATACCGCGGTTTCGGCTACTTAAGCCTCTTTAGTGACCCTATAGATTTGGCAACATGGAGCCAAAGAGCATTACTGTAATTTTGCAACTTTCAAAAAGGATAGTCGATACAAAAAAAGTACAAGTAGGCAAAATCAGGAAAAGGTGCAATCAGAAAAAGATTCCTATTCCAAAAACCGAGGTTGGAAAAAACCAAACTAACAATCAGGTACTTATACCATGAAACATACCGAAAGCCGAATGAGCAGCTATTTTCCCAAAAGGTGGCCACTCAGTTACCTTAACTTAACTAAAACTATGAAAACACACATAAGGCGCCAACAGAACAAAACATTTAAAACACCAAGACCATTATAATCCTTAATGGGGCCAAATATAGTACAGATTGGTTAGAAAAGGAATCTAAACCGATAATAATTTTCTGATTTCTCATAATCCCCGCGCGGATCTCAAAGGACCAAAAGGAAAATATAATCTACACTATAGATGATGTAGTGGGGACGTTTTAGGACCGTCAAACGGCACAACGTCAGCTGCAGTAATAGCAAATAAAAATGAAACTGAGATCCTATAAGAGCATTGAGCGTATTAATGAGAACGGGGATGGACCATACCGCGGTTTCGGCTTTTTAAGCCTCTTCAGTGACCCTATAGATTTGGCAACATGGAGCCAAAGAGCATTACTGTAATTTTGCAACTTTCAAAAAGGATAAGTCGATACATAGACTATTATAATCCGAATGGGACCAAATGTAGTAAGGATTGGTTAGAAAAGGAATCTAAATGACTGTTTGGGGAATAAACCGTTAACTTTTCGGATGCCGAGAAACAATGTGAATTTACACCCTGTAAACTTTGACGCAGCGTAATTGCGCTAGGAAAAGATGACTTTCCAGCGGAAAGAGGAAATTGTGGTTTCTTAAGGTTTAAATAGTCATGGGTTAAGGAGTTTGTTTCAGTTCATGTTCATGCCAATTTGCAATTTGGAAATCAATTAAAAATTGCTAAACTTAAGTCTCATAGTATACATGTAAAATTACGTATTAAGAGTTATCCGTTTCCATCCTTCAGTACCCGTAACTAGCCGCATTCATATGAACAAGAGATGAATAAATTACTTAAGCTCCGCCCAAAAAGTTCAAAATTCCATCAGCAACAATACGTAATTGCTAGTGAGGCCTTAACGCGAATCAATCTGAACTAGGTTATACACCAAAATGCTTAACATTAAAAAAATAGTAACCTTTAAATTTTCACCATGAACTTTTTAAACCAGTCTTCTAGTATCACGGTTTCTAAATATAGTCCAGCGACAAAGCTATATCATCTGTGTAAACATAAAATGTCATTCTATAGATCGTTCATAGATCTACCGTTATAAACAAAGAATATCGACTCACCCGCGTTTTAGAGTATACAGGTATGACAGGTATGACGTATCTACTGCAAACTTTTAGATATTATTGCTTTTATTTTTCAATGCGCAACGCTATTCCGAGTTTTAGAGTTCGCCTCTGCATGTATTTACACCGTTGTTTACCTGTTCGTGCGAAAAATAGTTTAGCCTTATTACCATGCATTAACGAATTGCCTGTAAGCTATTTTAGTGTTTGAAGCAAATAACATGAATGGTTGTAGCTTTCGACGTCAGCTCGGCTTAGACCACCTGCTGTCATTGAAAGCAATTTGATTATTTTCGGACTGTGTTCGCTGAAAAAATAGAAAACGACTTCATAAAAATAATGAAATCACAATAATTTATTTGTTTATTTGAGTCTCATGTTGATATATACATTATTACAAACAAAATTATACATACAACAAAATAAATAATATCAACCCATTCTATACAAATCACAATGAAATCACAAGATCTAACCCGCACCTTTGACGCGTTCACTCCTACTACGTCATTTTACCCCTTTATCAATTTTAACCACACAGACGTTCATTTCATCGAATCAACCCATATGTAAAATTGCACCAAACTACAATGAATTGCATTGTACTTTCACTAATCACATATCGTGCTAATTGCTATCAAAGACATTCCAAATATCTCAGATGTATATGTTTGGCTTTTAATGTTTTGAGCAAGAAAATTTCTGATACTTTTGTACATTGCACAGCTGTATATTTACTCTTATTTTATGCGACCACATAAAGCAACTTGTATTACTTGCGCGAGAGAGGCTCTATCGCGAAAATAAATTGCCGCGAAAATGTCAATTTTGATATTGTTTTATATTTCGTACATATGCTAGCTAGTTCCACAGACCGCGAAATACAAAGAATGTACATATGGAGAAATACGAAATTAAACAGCCGCGAAATTAAGTTGGATTACAGAAGCCATATGTCCTTACAGTTGTGGGCATATGATTTAAATAAACAATAGAATTGTAGACTTATTTAATATACAATCAGCCAACTGAAGTACTGCATAAACTTGAATGTTCTCGCTACGATATCATGCAAGAAACTCGTGTTAATAACCTTTTGAAACAGAATGTATGCGATGCATTGTCCTTACTCTTGGATAATCGGAACCAAGTTATACAGCCAAATGGTTGGAATTCCGATGGGTACAAATTGCGCTCTTCTCGTAGCTGATTTATTTTTTACTGTTACGAAAGAGATTTCATGGATTCTCTTAGCCATGACAATTAAGCTGATGTTATCGAGGCCTTTAATTCGACTTCTAGGTACCTCGATGACCTTTTGAACATTGACAATCCTTATTTTGAAGGCATGGTCCATCAAATTTATCCACCTGAACTACAGTTGAATAAAGCCAACACCACAGATACCGAAGCCCCCTTTTTGGATTTACATTCTTTCTTTTGCAAATGGATTTGTTTCTTCTAAAATTTATGACAAACGCGATGATTAGTAAACTTTCCGTTTTTAGATGGTGACATTCCTCGCCGTACTGCGTACGGTGTATACATTTCGCAACTCATTAGGTTTGCTAGAGTCTGCAATCATGTAGCGGACTGCAACGCGCGATATAAATGTTTAACAGCCAAACTTCTGTAGCAGGGCTATCGGAATCATAAACTTCGAAAAACATTTTCTAAATTTTATCGCAGACACTATGAGTTGATTTCCAAATTTAGTGTTGGGCTAAAGACGCTTTTACGCGAGGGCCTTTCAGAACCAGAATTTTATGGTGACTTGGTTTACAAATTTCAGAAACTTATAGGAAGGAATGATTTTTCTTTTCAGTTCAGAAAAATCATAACACGTTACAGACGTATATGTTATAACTCGAATGTTATGCGACAGTCTGCATGCTTAGTTTTTAACCCAATCACGGTTGATGGTTATGCTGCCTTCTAAAATTGCACGCCGGTGGGTCGGGCGTCAGGCTCTACGATGGACCCGACATAAAGCTATTCAATTCAGTTGGTTGGGGCCGGAGATTCTTGTGTGTTGCTTGGCCCACCGGGGTTCAACTGGTGTTTTTCTTTTGCTCCGGGTTTCAGTAAGTTATTCGGCGACCATCATCGGGCAGCTTACTGAATCTGCTGAGTCCTCGTTTTTGATTCATCAGGGTTGTTATCATGATTTATTCGATGTCTTTGATGATTCATGGACTAGTTAGAGACCGAACAACTAACTAAATGTTATGAACCACTGCAGAAGGTGAGGGTGAGGTTAGGCGCCTGTAAAACCGGTTAAAGCCCCCGCCCTCCCCAGTAATTTTATATTACTGATCGTTCCAAGGCGATACTTCTGTTGTGGTTCTTCTTTTTGTTTCGCATTTTGGAGTCGAATTTTGTGTTGTCTGAGCTTTATGTACGTTTTCGTATTTAGTTAAGTTCGGGTAACTGAGTGGTCGCCTATTTGGGAATAGCTGCTCACTCGGCTTACGATATGTTTTCTTGATATAAGTACTTAAATGTCATTTTGGTTTTTCCCAGCCCTTGGTTTGCGGCGTGGGAGTTTCTTTCTGATTTCGCCATTTCCTGATCATTGCCTACTTTTACCTTTTTGTCTTAAAACTGAATTTTTGTCTAGTGATTGAAATATAATTTTAGTCTTCATTCTGTCTCAAGTACTGTCCAATCAATGAAAGCAAATAAAGAATTTAATACGAAAATATTTCTTGAACTGATTGCTTTTATCGGGTATAAAGTTCTGAGTAAATACTAAATTGTTACATTAAATATTGGCTCTGAATTACATCGTCATAATCAATATTTGCTAAGATATCAAATTGGAATAAAACTGCTTAAGAACAATATGGGTGACAAATTGAGCTACTAACCCGTAATACAATTATTGTCTATAACAGTCATTAGTTCACAAGAAATGCACACTACTTAATATTTAAGGGACGTAGACAAAGTATGCTCATGAATATAAGCTGTGCGCCTCTCGTTGGCTAACTCTGGCATTTACAGCACATGCAAGATAAACTACACATATGCGTTAAACACAAATACCATGAAGATCGAACCATAAATTAAATTGTGATTGTTAAAAATGGACTGTATAGCAAAGACTGCCAGCACATGACCATTTTGCTTCATGTACTTTTTGTATCTCTTTGACCTTAATATCAATGGATATCAATAAAATGTTCTTTTATTAGAATTGTTTGATCTCTATAATGATGGCATTATCTTGTATAGCACTTCATCATCATGTCAGCATAATATTTTGACACATGGTTTCAATAATGCTTAAAGTTAACCATATTATCTCATCATTCAGCGATAAATGGCAATTTTCAAATGGAACTTGTAAATGGCTAGAGAATGACATCTATTATAGATACTACAAGTTTTACGTGAACTGGTTTTGATGCCAATGTTATTAAATATGACCCATTAATATTACCAAATGTAATTGCCGTAATATTTGACGAAGATTCTGAATGCTGATCAGTGAGATCAGTTTGAATCCCCGTACATCATCCATAGTGCAGATTATATTTTTCTTTTGGTCCTTTGAAATCAGTTTGAATATTAAGAGAATTCGAAACTTACACGTTTAGATACATATTCTATACAATGTTTCCTTATTAAAGCTTGCTTAGGAATAAGTATTTTATTTGGAGAATCCCTGCGTAAATCGAAATTGCAGCACAATTGTCTGGCTTTCATTACCGGATCATAAGGGTCAATGATGAGGGTGCATTATCTGAAATTGCGCAATATATGGCTCATATTATCTCCCTTTGAATGTTTTCACTACTTCCAAAGGATATAAATTTTATATTTTATTCTTTAAATTTTTAATGTAAAGACAAAATAATGTAAGGTCAAAGCAGAGCCGGCCAAACGTACATGTAGCCCTGTGATATTGATTCATACAGAAATCATCCAGCCTTTCTTAGTGTCACCTTCAGTTTTCAAGATCATTAAAAGTAATACGAATCACTTTACTCTCAGTTTCATCATGCGTTGATGTAGTACGCCAGTAATGATATTGCAAAGGGTAAGCATGTATAACAGACTATAGAACTTTCAGTTTTAAAGATCAACAATCTTCTGATATTCAAAAGTAATACGAATCACTTTAATTTACTAAATAGCTGTGTAGTCGGCTATACACAGTTTATTTGTGTCGGATATTTAAAGTAGCAAATTTTCTAGCAAGCATTCTTAAATCATTGTTCGCAGATAAGGTAAAATAATATCACTTCACTGAATTAGTTGTATCACAAAGAGAAAAGCTGTACAAATACGCGATTGCTGTAACAAATAGTCAATACAGACATGGTCTAATTTTCTAGACAAACACAAGATCAAACAACTGTATTCAGTGATATTCAGCAATTATATAATAACAATAAAAATCTAAGAAAGAAATAATTTGGGCTTAGGTATAAAATTGACCGTTCAAAGGCTCTGTTGTGGTTCTGTTTGTAAAATATCTTTCGGTGTCGAATGTTTATGCTGTTTACGCCTTTTATGTGTGTATTCATATATTTAGATAACTTCAGGTAAGTGAAGGGCTGACTTTCGGATACAATATGTTCTGTTTGTAATTGTAACATTTGAGCCGCCGCATGGGAAAACCAACAATCTGCATATGCGACAACAAAGGCGCAGATCAGAAGCTGATCAGCGCCTTTGTTTTCGCTACACGGATAGTACAATTACTCAACTTTCTAAATATAAAATTTCCAGTCTCTAACCATCTTCTGTGCTTGTACAGCCCGATTTGTATCGGACCTGTTCGGAAACCACATTATTGGTTTTGCCACGATGCGACTCATTTGTCAATTTGTTTTTCCCATACCGGTTTCAGGGTAGGTCTTTAGTTCTGATTGCACCAGTTCCTGATCTTTGATTACGTTTACCCATACATTGCTGAACATCAGGAAAACATGTCCATGTAATGTATACCCCTTTATACCCCATTTTTATATAGCAAAGCTGGGGTATGCAGGGGTATACCTATATTTTTTATTATATAAAAATGGCAATTAATACGAATTGCTAATTAACAACAATCTCATAAAAATATTTTAACAACTTTAAGATCAAGATAACAAACCATATGAATCGTAATTTTTGACCAGTCTCTGTACGGCTAATGCAGCTTTCACGCTTATCACGATTCGACCACGATTGGTATCGTGGTGCTCATCGTGGACCAATCGGGACTATCGTGTCCAATCTTATCAGATCTTGTCACATCTTGATGTCAGTCGTGACAATCGGGCTAATCGTGGAAAATTTTTTGGCTGCCAAAACTTTTGCCACGATTACCACGATTGGAGGGACCATCGTGGCCATCGTATCAGATCGTATGATATCGTAACAAATCGCAACGAATCGTATCTCATCTTGTTCCTGAATCGCGGTTATCGGGATCGTCCAAAACACTACGATCTGTTGAGATGACTTGCGATCTCCTACGAATTGTTACGGTCTGTTACGATTCGAGAAAATTGCCTGGCCCGATTTACTACGAGACGATAATAATAATAATAATAATAATAATAATATTAATAATAATAATAAAGTCTTTATTTAAAGAGGATAACATATTTAGTGCGAGCACTAATCTAACATATGGTCCTCATAAAACATGGTAAAACACAAACAATATTTACAAAATCATACAATTATACATACATGCTAACATAAAATGGTCTAGGATATCTTAAAACATAACTCAGTTATGCTAATATTCAACAGTGTGAGTTAAAAGATAATTGATTAATAATTTGCAGTAAAACATTAAGACTGAAGATTAATGTGAAATAATATAAGAATTTATGCAAATGCCTTTATAATTAATTTACAGATAGAGTGTGTTAAAGTCTGAATTTAAAACTGAGACTGAGTGTATAAACTAACTACCAGATGGACAGTAGCTGGTACATTAAGAAATACGTAAAATGATAGAAACAAAAGAATAGTAAGTTTTAGTTAGAATATTGAAGCAAAAAAAAAAAAAAAAAAAAAAAAAAAAAAAAAATGTTTAATTATTGCACTACATAGGTTTAAAATGACCCTTTACAAAAATGATCTCGAGGGAAATTGTTAACACTTCAGCAATTGTATAGTCACTGTGACAACAAACGTAGAACAAAGGTGCGTGTCAGAAAACTGTCTGATTGGGCTTTCCCTACCTAGGTCGTTTCTGACACGCACCCCCAGTCCTACGAACCAAACATCGCACAGGAAAGACAGTGCCATCACTTAGGCCGGTTCTTTGCTTGCTTCGTTTAATAAATATACCTTTAGTGTGGTTTTAAATCGATTTAGAGAATCGCTCTTGCTTATACTTGTTGGCAGAATATTCCAGAGTTTGGCTGCTGAGACTGCAAAAGAATTTTCATACAAAGTGCCGTTCGTTTTAGGTACTCTTAGTTTTCCATCGCCTGTTGATCGCAAGTTTCTTGTATGTACTTCCGATGTCTTGACAAATAAATCAGTTATATATTCTGGTGCTAAATCGTTTAGACCTTTGTACACCATAATACACGTGTGGTATTGCACTCGATATGGAAATGGTAGCCATTTTAATTCAGTAAACATGTGTCGAGACGGTGTCATTATATCAACATCTAGAATGATTCTTGCTGCTCGTTTTTGTAATTTCAATAGTCTAAGAGTATTTCCTCTGGAGCATCTTCCCCATATAAGACAGCCATAATCGAAAATTGGTAGGATGTACGAATTGTAATAAGTATTCATGCTATTTTTATCTAAGTATTTTGATAAAAGTTTCAATAAGGTAATTCGCCTAGTGATGTTTAAGCATATGACGTCTATCTGTTTATCCCATAAAAGATGCTTATCAATTATTACCCCTAGATGTTTATGGGATTCTACCATTTCAATAATCTTGTTATCTGATCATAATGTCGATTTTATCTAGTTGTAAGAGTTTTTGTCTTGTGCCGAGAAACATGCATACAGTTTTCTTAAGGTTATTGAACATATCACTATCGATGCACCATTCGTTGAAACCAGTGGCGCCTTGATTTAATTTTGTTTTAACAATGTCTTGGCGTTTATCGGAGGCATGCTCTATTGTATCGTCTGCATAGATATCTATATTTATTCCATTTGTATATAAAGGCAGGTCGTTTATGAAAAGAAGAAATAATACTGGACCCAAAACTGATCCCTGTGGGACACCGGATTTTACCATTTGAGGTGTAGATTTCATATTTTTGTGAACAATATACTGAATCCTATTTGAGAGATATGATTTTATCCAATTTAGTGATTGCGTATCAAATTTATAATGTTGTAGTTTCTGTAAAAGAATGTCATGATTTACAACATCGAATGCTTTTCGGAGATCAAAGAAGATTGCTCCTACTACGTCGCCTGCATCAATACATTTCATCCATTTGTCTAATAAATTTATGAGAGCTGTGTTGCACGAATGTTTTTTCCTGAAACCTGATTGAGCCTTGTGGAGTACTTTGTGCTTATTTAGAAAACCAAACATGTGTTTGGTGACATGTTTTTAGATAAGTTTTGAGATGATAGGAAGGATGGATATAGGACGGTAGTTTGATGGGTCTGATTTGACGCCACCCTTGTGGACGGGAAATATTTTAGCCTCCTTTAGAATGTCTGGAAATTGGCCGTTTAAAATACTTATGTTTATGATACTTACAAGAGATGGAGCTATGACATTAGCGGAAAGTTTTAATATTTTAGCCGAGATCCCGTCTAACCCTGTGGCTTTTGTCGCGTCTAATTTCTTAATGGAATTTATAAGCTCATGTTCATGAATAAAGGGAATCTTAAAGCTTGTATTTTCAGGTATAAGACTATCAATATATATTTTAGTTTATTAAAGTCATTTGCTTGTTTATGGTTGTTTTGTGAAGATGCTTTTAATCTATCACTTATATTTGCAAAGTAACCATTTAACTTATCTAGTATGTCGACAGGGGTATTACATATTTCATTGTCAAATTCAAGCTCGTCAGGCAATCCGGAATCATTTTTTCCTCCTTGTATTTGCTTGACATGTTTCCATAAAAAGCTGTTATCTTTGTTTTCAGAAACCGCTTTTGAAAAGAATTCCCTCTTGGGAATTTACTCGCGATATGATGCGATCTAATACGAGTTAATGCGATGAGACACGACACGCCACGCTTTTGCTACGGATGCTTACGATCTGTTACGAATTATCAATACATTGAATACATCGGGCACGATAACTGACTTTTATTCTTTGATCAACAATAGAAAACTTTATATTAATACGGTCATTTTCATTTTAATTAGAAATCTGAAGGTTGCCAGGAAATGGCAGCAGAGGCAGGGGTAGAAAGGGGAAGGATAAGGCTTTATCATAAACATACATAAATAATGTAAATATCGCATTCTCTTCATTCTCAGCTCCTTTCATCATCAGTGTCATTTCGTCTTCAGAGATTAAAAACATAATGAGGTACACGTTTGTTTTCGAAGTTTATATACCAATCGTGGTCTCATCGTGACACAATCGTGACCACAATCACCAAAAATCAAGCCAACAGTCGTAATCTATCGCAACACATCGTATCAGTTCTTGAGACTCGTACCAGAACGCATCTACACGTATCAGTCCGTATCAAATCGCGATCAAGTATCGTAATTATCGTATCAGATCGCATTGGAATCGGGGGCTTAATCGTAATAATCTTATCGGAACGCAAATAATCGTATCTATCCGGGACCAAAATCGTGTCCCCAAATTTTGACCGATCACTACCCTATCGTATCAGATCGGAACAGATCGTATCAAAACGCAACAACTCGCAGCAGAACGTATCAGAACGTGAAATTTTGGCAAAATGTCCCGATTAGCTACGATTTGTCAATCGTGGCGATCGTAACAGATCGTGCTCTAGTGTGAAAGCCGCATAAAGGACGAAAAAAGTCATTTGTGCTACTTACAACTTAAAAGGTGCGCCATGGATACATACTTTCCCCTCTGTTTTTCATCTTTCTCTTTTTTTTCATTTTTCCTTAGAATATTCAATGTTAAGTCTCCCAATTCAATGGGTTTTCATTACTCTTTGAAATCGTATTATAACGGAGCGTAATTGCGTGAACATCTTTGTGGAAAATTAATACATGCACTTGCAATGAACTAAAAGGTGGTTATATCAACAGCATTAATGTTTTAGTCATGTCTAAATTTAGAAAAGAACTAAAGTTTATTCTCCAACTCGAGCTACACATGTAACAATGTGCATTTAGCATAAACTATTTATGCATCGATGTTCACGCAATGTAATATATATATTTCATGTATTTGTATAACATCGTGTATTGTATGATTGGAAGACTTGATAAAGAATAAATGACAAAAAGAAAATATTTTTTTTTTATTTTTGCTCCAAAACATAATTTGTGGGTACTCGCTAGAACCGCCTTATTGACATTCAAGGCTCCGGGCTGAGACAGAAAGAAGAAGAAATTTGATCTTTTGGTGACAGAAAAGGCACAAAGCAGAAATTACACGACACAGTAAAAATATAAAAAAAAAAACTATCGTTGGTCCAAAACGTTCTGAAACCACTACACTATCTAACATGTTTAGTAAAGATATGGTGCAATGTTTCGCAGGTGAATTTAAAACGGCATGGAAACTAGAAAACAGAACAACTATCATCTGACAAAGGCCGTGGTACATATAACATTCCTGCCGAGGTCTATAAGGCGTAGAGAGCTAGGTGTCATGACAGAACACTGACATAATTGTTTGATAAAGAGGTTACAAAGTATCCCGAAAGAATTCAAGAATGATTCCATAATCAATTTGTACAAGCAAAACGGAAATCCTCAAGTCTGTGGCGAATCTTTTATCATTTTTTATCAGTTACTGAATTATTAAAATTAAGAGCAAAATTCAATCTCATGCATCAGGAAAACGTGTTCATAAAATGTATACCCACCTTAAACCCACCATTGCATAGAAAATATCTGGGGTATACATGGGTACACCTATTTTTTCTAATTTTTGCTCCAAAGCATAGTTTGTGGGTACTCGTTAGAACCGCCTCGGCGAGGCGGTTCTAACGTGTACCCACAATCTATGTTTTGAGCAAAAATATGAAAAATTACCGAAAATTTTCTAATGAAAATTTATAATTTTTACAAAAATCTATATAGTACATAGGCGTGTTTTCGTAATGGTACCTTCAATACGTAGATAGGTTTGTTGATGTGAAGATAGGTGGGTAGTACATCTGTCAAATGTCAAACGTTGATTTTACGAAAGACAGCCTTCAACCATATTTGTCATGCAGTCAAGACCCAGTTTAATGACAGTCAAGGCTCCGGGCTGAGGCAGAGAGAAGAAGAAAGTCGATCTTTTGATGACAGAAAAGGCACAAAGCAGAAATTACACGGCACCAGTAAAAATAAAGAAACATATCTTTGGTCCAAAACGTTCTGAAGCCACTACACTATCTAACATGTCTAGCAAAAATATGGTGCAATAACCCTAATGGCAATAAAAAACTACGGGGTCGGCGCAAAAGTCAGAGTCGGTCTGGTTTGTGGAAATATGTTTTACATGCATTTAAGTGTAAAGGTCAACCGTAGGAACTCATGCAGATGTTTTATTGTGTAAATAAAATAATGATTTTGGATATCAACAGGGATTAGGTTTACAGACTAACAGGCTTAAGTCTACCAATTGGTCATAAATTTTATTGACTTGCCATACAGATCAAGAAAACATGTCCGTGAAAAGTATACCCCCTTGAACCCCACTTTTATATAGTAAAACTGGGGTTTGCAGGGGTATACCTATTTTTCTTATTTTTGCTCCAAAACATAGATTGTGGGTACTCGTTAGAACCGCCTCGGCGAGGCGGTTCTAACGTGTACCCACAATCTATGTTTTGAGCAACAATAAGAAAAATATCAAACATTTTCAGCTGAAACTTTTCAATTTTTAAAGCTAAAAAATCTCTATTTAATTGCATGGGCAAGTTTTCGTAATGAGAACGTCTGTAGAAGGGAAATGCGAACATATTTGCTCAGCAAAATCTAATGAAACAGAAAAAGAGAAATTAAGGGACCGGTGTCAAATACTTAAAGGCGATATACTGAATAAAACTAAGCAAGATCCATACTATACATTAAGCTACAACAGCTACAGTAAAGAAAGTTTGAAATAAGATTTTTTATGCACATATGTTTAACATTAAACCCTGATAAACGCGTGGTAAATATTAACACGAAGCAGTGTACCTATGAATGTGAATAGCAATCGTTGTGCATTTAAAACACCCAAAACGAAACGTGCACTTTTCAAATAGCATTTAATAATATTTAACATTTGAAATGATCTGGCTATAATTTACATTATGTCATAGTCCATTTTACACGTGTTACTGTGAACAAAAGATGCAAGCTGTAAAATAACATCACAAAATGCAAGTCGCTTTCATACAGATTGTCAGTATTGTCGTATAGGTATTTTTTGTAAATGTTATTTTGTGTACTGAATGATATTTACGAGAGTAAACACTTGAATAAATCATTTACCACTTGCGAAAATAACTTTGAATGATTTTATTCTTGACTTATTATACAAGTAAACAAAAACAAATAATCTGAAACTATAGCTTGATTTCTTTCACCCTGCCGGTTTACCCGGGCAGTGTCAAAGAAATCAGACAAATGTATATTATGTGAGTAGAAACTAAAGGTAACCAAGCAATATTATCTCTTTCTGTTTTACTCTGATATTTGTAGGGTGTTTTTTTTAGTATATTTGGTAACGTTCATTTTATACTTAGTTCGGTAACTAATTGATAACCTTTTGAGAAATAGCTCCTATTGTATGTTACCTATTTTGAATTTTGTTTATTTGCCATCCGGATTTCACAATTATATATTTGTGGTAGTTCCTGGTCATTGCTTAATTTTACTTTTGACACCACTGTGATTAATGGACTTGAAATATAGCTCCGAAACTATAACATACTCTCTTACATATAGCAGGCAATGCGCCAACAGTTACAGCAAAAATAGGTTTCTAGAAATACAAAAGAAATGTCACACTTTGTATAACCGGCCTATAAATGCAATCAGTAATGAGCTGAACTTGCAAACATTTGTGAAAATATAATGCTGGACTTGCATTAAGCTAACTAAACAATCTATATTGAGCTTAAAACTTGCCAGGCAAGAGTGATATATTGTTTAATCATGCTAGTGTTATATACCTAGCCACTTATTGCAGACTTTTATATGCACACTCATTGCATTGCTCAATAATATTTGTATACATGTGGAATCCATCAGAATATTAGAAATCGAATTTATTTTTGTGTCTTTAATAAGAAAATCTCGATTTGAAGATGTTTTTCTTTGACAATTTTTGGCACTTCTAAAATGATATATGATATGAGTACACTTGAACCATGACTGAGAACGTGGGTAAGTTTCATGAAAATCTTCAAAAATGAAACTGAAATACTTCTATATTAAGCAAGTAAACCTTCATGAGAACGGGATTGTAAACTGTTTATAATCACAATCTATTACTCTTGCATAGCAATTATTAAGCTTCAACAGAATTAAAGAATCATTATATAGATACCATTATGTAATAATTATATAATCACCTGCTGAAGACTAACTTCCCTTCACCGGTTTTGGAATTATTTTACTACTGTCCGGCCACAAAGAGAGCATACGCTGTACTTCACTCGCCTTATATAAAACTGAGCAGCATTTTGTCCGTGGTTACAAATCACCAGCCAGTTGCCATGACGTAGGTGTATAGTCTAGAGCGATCTCTGAAGCCGTAATAGTGTCACTAATATCCGTGTGTTTAAACAGACTGAACAAATTGAGAGAGCATAAAGAATAGTATGACAAATTAAATCAAATACGTGATACTCTAAAGCGTAATACGCAGGCTCCCGATTTTCTGATTATGTTGAGGCGTTTTCACTATTGGTTTAAACGACCGAATTAGACAGACTAGAGTGTAAGTTGCTTGGCTGGTTAATGAATATCAAATGAATACGTCGAATAAGTGTTTAGATATTTAAGTAACGATGTTCCCGAAACAATGCGAGTCATGTCATGAGAATACGTATTTTTCACACGTGCAGAAACAAAGACGTGAATCAGCTGCTGGGTAACGGTGCAGGTGATAAGTCTTTGTTCCCTCGTCTCAATATAAAACCATTTCTCTACATTGCAATTTTGCGGTGGCTGTGCAATCAAGTCTCTGTCTACCATAAATTAGTTTCTGCAATGCGTTTCATGTTTGACTCTTGTGACGTCATGTGTTGGCAAATAGTCGATTGGTCCTTAGGATTGGCAACGAACAACAAGACCAGCAAACTATATTGCTGATTTGCTCTCCTTACTCTTTACTCGTTTAAGGAAAAAGACCCAATGTTGTATAGGAAGATGTCGCACCCTATTTTGGTAGAAGCACCTCCTTAGAACTTGCATTGATTGAATCGTTGGGCATTTATGGTAATTACTTTTAAAATATTTTAGAAGAATTAATATACAAACCGTACTTTCATCCCACGCACTTGCCCTAAACTGTCCTACTTTTGCACTTTGTGCATTCCATATTGAACCAACATGGACTTTTATAGCACTCGTTTCACACAATACAATGATCACCTACAGTGATCACGCTTTTAATTGGGTCAGAATGTTTAAGTTTATTTGACGAGCACTTACAAAAACGTAAATGTCAAGTGATGCTGCTTATAAGCTTAGTGTTTTTACGACAAATTATTCATGCTTCATGGGTTGAAAATGTATATTGTTTTTCGGTCGTTAAGTCGCAATAATTCCAAACAAAATGAACAACAAAAAGCAATTAAGTGTTAGGAGCAGTGTCCCAAAAAGGAATGACACCACTCAAAATGCACAATGATAGAAATACACACTACAAATTTCGAATAGAAAATTACTATCAGTCTGCTTCAATTTCAAACCAAAACTTCAATGCCGATGATTTACGGCATACTGTGTGATTTAAAATGCTAACAAAATTTCAACAAAAAACAAGTTATGAGGACGAAAATATTCAACGGGTCCAACATGATGTCTGGAATAAAACATTAAAGGCAAAGTAAATGCTGTTAGTTGGCTTTCATTTGCATTAAAACTGTGGTACATTGCAATTGCGTCACTTTTACGTTTATGAAGAAAACTCTTATTTTTGCGTTTACAATGAAACGAATTCGAAAGTTTTCTAACACGGACATGTGAAAAATACCAAGTCTTTGGCTTTGTAATTGAATGTCTAAGTATTTTGACCTCTTTATGTCAGAGCTAGTTTTAGAAAGAAGTGCCAAACAAATGAGCCGCCTCGTGGGAAAACCAACAATGTGGTTTCCGAACAGTTCCGACACAAACCGGCCTGTACAAACACAGAAGCAGGCTAGAAGCTTGAAATTTTGGAGTTAAGTAGAGGAGGAATTGTACTATCCGAGTAGCGAAACCAAAGGCGCTGATCAGCTTCGCGGTTACCGCGAAGCTGATCTGCGCCTTTGTTTTCGCCTATGCAGATTGTTGGTTTTCCCACGAGGCGGCTCAAATATAAAACTGTAGGCAACAGTTTAAAATATATATCATCAAATGATTTATGTATTAAAATCTTTGCCTCAGTGGACAAAACATCCTAAGACGTAGCAAGACATTGATCTATCTACACAGCCATCCTTCAAAAATTAAAAGGTACAAGTAGGCAATCAGGAAAATGCGCAATCAGAAAGAAAGTATGTATTTCTTTTAAAGTCGTGAACAAACAGGCAAGTAAATTATTTTTATAGCTAAATGTGAAAAAAAAGAAAAACAACAACAACAAAAACAAACAACAGATGCAATGACCACAATCTTAAAATACGTTGCACCCCGTTTGCTGAAAAGAATGTAACTGTCTATACACTTCGATCAAATTTCCGCAGTACGCCTCCGAAACTTATTTTAAACATTTTTCGCCTTGCGAAATTGAAAGCAATCATATTTGGAGGGTCCAGTGGGTATTGTAGTAAAAGGAATGACTACACTCAAAATGCAACTTTTGTTTCATAATACTAGGAATACAGACTACAAATATCCAAAAATGGTTAAATAACATAACTGAAAAACCAATTCAGTTGATGACGAAAAATGTACACAAGTACTGGAAGAGTATGCAGAAATTTTATTTTAAAATTGGAGAATAAACGCGTAACATTTATAGAGCGGGTCCGTCTATTGCCGAACGTCGGCAACTTCCGAACGATTTTATCAAGTCCTTGTCTTACTTCAACGTTTGCTTCAACAAACTTTTCTTTGCAAATGATATTTGTTTAGTTCCTTCCTGTCCCCCTGCCTTGCATCGGCTGCTGCTGCATACAGTGGTTATATTTAAATCTAAATTAAAATGTGTTAGTAACGACCGCGCATCCGCCCTGTGCGAGTGCATAAGACCACTTGTCATTGGGCGTAAGCTCTCGTTTTGATGCCCAGAGTTGTTATCCAATGAACTACGCAAAATCAGCCCACCAAATAAACGAATTCTTGATTCCAATTTACGACCATCACTTATGACCTATAATTATTGTTATCGTCAACCGTTCGGAAATACACTGTCCAAAATTGATTAGCCGGCTAATTCCGAACGACTCTTGCCGTCGTCGCTAGGTGTGTGTATGTTTTTATGAATTCGAGTCGGAACCTGGAAAGGAACATGGTCTTTTGCGTTTCATCGTCAAATGAATTAATATTAGTCTCTTGGAGAGACTAAGTAAATGGTTAGTATGCTGATAAAAATTACAGCATTTTCCGGGTTATCATGGGTCCCTAAGTACTAAAGCATTAGTCACAAACCCGCATTTCGGATCTCTGGGTATTATTGTCTTTTACATTAAAATAGTTAAGTTACAACATAAAATATCGTTTCAACTCAATTATTATTCCACCTTCATGTTTGTTGTTTAAGAATATACAGTTGTTCGGAATTAGACGACGCATTCGTCCGGATGACCCGGCCCGTTCGGAAATACACGGCGATGGTCATGTAACTTAAAGTCACGTGATCGGAAGGGGTGAATGATTTAACAATCCGCGATATACCGCTAATGTTCAGCATTAGATTTTCTGTCATTTGACACAAAGTAAGGCTAGACTCGTCTTGTTTTCAGTTTTTTACGGAAATTTATGCCTTAACTGTTCGGAAATACCCTAACCCGCTCTACATCTAAAGAGCTATCAGACACGCTAATTCTGCTGATATGCAATGTGGGCATATTTATTATGTCACGAAGATTTTCATAACACAAAAACACAGATATATTATTTATATGTTTATTTTATATTAGATTTCCCCCAGTTTGCCACAGCTAGTTTTAGAAAGAAATGCCAAACAAATATAAAACTGTAGGCTACAGTTTAAAATATACATCATCAATGATTTATGTATTAATTTTTTTTGTCTCAGAACAATTTTGTCTCAGTGGACAATAACTTCCTAAGACGCAGCAAGATATGATCTATCTACGCAGCCTTTCTTCAAATATGAAAAGTATATTTTTCTCTTTAAGCCGCGAACAAAAAGGCAAGCAAATAATGTTTATAGCTAGATTTTAAATAATGAAATAAAACAGACTTGCAATGACCTCAAACTTAAAATACATTGCAGACCGTTTGCTGAAAAGAATGCAACTGACTAAACTCCTCGATCACATTTCCGCAGTTCGCCTCCGAAACTTATTTTGAACTATATTTCGCCCTGCAAAATTGAACGAATAACTATATTGAGGGCCCAGTAACAAAATGCAACTTTTATTTCATAATAATAGAATACATACATGTACTATAGATTTTATCCAAAAATTGTTAGATACTGAAATGGTAGCTGAAAAACAATTTTGGAGTGGGAATCTTTTTCTGTTTGCGCCTTTTTCTGATTTTTGCCTACTTGTACCTTTTTTCAGTTGATGACGAAAAATGTATACACGTACTGGAAGAATATGCATAAATTCTATTTGAATATGTGAGAATAAATAAATAACATTTATTAATCTCAAGAGCTATACGACAGACTAATTCTGCTCATATACAACGTGGGCATATTTATTATGTCAAGAGGCTAATTCTGCCGATATGCAGCTTGAATGTTGGCATATTTATTCGATAAAAAAGATTTTCATAACATTTACTAAAGTCTTTAAAGCCAATTTATTATTTATATTTTTATTCTTTATTACATTTTACACATTTTGCCAGAGCTAGATTTAGAAAGTATAAAACTGAAGGCAACAGTTAAAAGATACATCATAAATGATTTATATTTTAAAATCTTTGCCCCAGTGGACAAAAACTTCATTAGACGCAGCAAGACATTGATCTATCTACGCAGCTTTTCTTCAAATATGAAAAGTATATTTTTCTTTTTAAGCCGTGAACAAAAAGGCAAGCAAATAATGTTTATAGCTAGATTTGAAAAAAAAAAAAAATGAAAGAGAAACAGAGATACAACGACCACAAATTTAACATACGTTGCAGCCCGTTTGCTGAAAAAATGCAACTGACTAAACTGCTCAATCACATTTCCGCAGTACGCCTCCGAAACTTATTTTGAACTATTTTTCGCCTAATAACTATTTGGAGGGTCAAGAGAGCGTCGCAATATAAACTCAATCTATAATTTGTATTTGTTGTCTTAACCGATCCGGATTGCTCAATAGATAGGCGTCCGATTGCAGCCTCCTTAGATTGGATAACATGACCTCAAAACATGACAAAAAACGATGTCACCATGCTGTGACATGACACAAATACAATTAGTTCATCTTATCAATTATAAATTGAATGGATTTATAAACTAATTAATTAAAAGCAAATTATTTTAGATTCCATGTGAATGTTTTTATTAGAAAGAAAATATAAACTGTCTCAGTGTGTGCGACCACCATAGATCATGTGGATCAGTTGGCTTACCCGCACATCGTTACACTTCTGACATCGCTCCACTTCCTTCACTCCACCACCCCTGTATCGCGAGACACCGACGTAAACGATCTGTCTAGAATGAATGACACTCGATTCGCAGAGGATGTAGAGACCAGAGGAATTGGTGTTGGTCTTGCATTCTCCAGGTGGGATGGACGCAAACGTTATGAGTAGCAAAGGAGTGCCATAATGGGGGCGTAGCTGTCCCGAAATATAAGTTCCTTTTAGATAGTTGTAAGGAATGCCCAATGACTACCAATGAATGGATACTTCTATTCATATTCAGTTTACTTTGCACCTACGAAGACAAACCCAAAGGATATCAAAAACAACTTATATGATGACTTCATAATTTCTGTTACACAACTGTAATAACAACTCATGAAGCTGAGGGTGAGGTTAGGTACCTGTAAAACCGGTTTAAGCCCGCCAGTAACTTTGTATTACTGATCGTTCCAAGTCGATACTTCTGTGGTGGTTCTTTTTGTTTTATGTCTTGGTGTTTAATATTTTTTGTGTTGTTGGCGCCTTATGTATGTTTTCATATTTTTAGTTAAGTTAAGGTAACTGAGTGGCCACCTATTGGGAAAATATCTGCTCATTCGGCTTACGATATGTTTCATGGTATAAAGTACCTGATTGTTAGTTTGGTTTTTTCCCACCTCGGTTTTTGGAGTGGGAATCTTTTTCTGATTGCGCCTTTTCCTGATCTTTGCCTACGTGTACCTTTTTATATCAGAGTTCTTGTGGTTGTGCCGTGTAGCGGCCCTAAAATGTCTCCCCGTACATCCATTTAATGCTCTTATTTTTCCAATCCTCAGGGATTGCTTGCAATCAGTTTGTATTTTCCTATCTCTATCTACCACAACTCTTCGATACCGTATTGAAGGTCATTAGTTGACCGTCACTCGTATCTCGTTGTATAAGCGATTCTTACGTTTCTATCCATGGACTTGTATTAGGCATGGACCTGAGGTGTGGGCTTTGGTTATACCTTTTTCTTTCATTCGAAAGATTTTGCATTAGGATTGTGCATTATTTATTCTACAACCGGTATGAGTGTCGCGCTCCTTTTGGCAGTATCAACACAATACTCCCAACTATGACTATTACAAAATGATTAGGAATTACATTAACTCCCCTTAGGTTGCATGCCGCGTCTACTGTACGGATATCTCATTCAACTAACAATTTTCAAAATTTATTACCTACTGTTAGGGTGACACCTCTTAATTTATTTTCGGCATCTACTGATAATCTACACGGAGCTTCTAATTCTAATATGTTTCGTAATAATCTTCAGATCAGGTTATCTCCACTCAAATCACCAATTTTACGTAAATATATTAATCCGTTCAAGAGACCTGGAATGTACCCTAGTATTTCTAAGTGCAATGCCAAGAAGTGCAACTGTTGCAATCATTTATGCTCTAAGACTACTATCACTTCATCTGTGAATGGTAGGACATTTTCAGTGGTTAATAATTCTGATTTAGACTGAAAATCAATGGATCTTGTATATGTTCTTACTTGAAATACAAACAATTGTAGGATGCAATATGTTGGACAGACTTGTCGAACTTTGCAAAACCGATTTGGTGAGCACTATCGTAGAAACAGAAAGCCCGAAAATAATGATACCTTTCTGTACCAGCATTTTAAGCGCACTGGTCATTCTCCCAATGATGTTAAAGTTCAACCAGTGGAGAAAATCTCATATAATGAAAATTCTTCAGTTATATTCAAAAACATTAAACGATTTGAAACTGAACTTAAATGGATAAAATTACTGCAAACACCCTTTCCACTGGGATTTAACGACAACATTTACCATGAAAGAAATATTTCCAAAATGCCCGATTTTGATGTACTTACACTTTCAGAGTCTCGTAAACGTAAATCTAGATCTCATGGTATACGGAAAAAGGGTAATGACAAACGTAAACGGTGCGCTGCATTGAAATTGAACATTTCCCTTAATGATTTAGCTGTAAAACTAAGGATTCACGGTCGACATCCAATGCTGTCTTATCTTAGTTCTCTACCTATTGCTGCATTACGTTTCTGACACAGAGGCTAATGGATTTTACGATAGAAATCATCAAATGTATGACGCTGCACTGTTAACAAGATGTTATACTCAGCATGCTCTTCGGCCATTTATCGATTCCGAATCTAATCACATTAGAAGTTTTATTATTTCCTGTCATCAATAAGGGAATTGACTTTATTGATTTACCAAGCATATTCCAAGATAAATCAGTGATACAGTCTATACCTACCTACTTCCAAAATTCAGAACCTCCAATTATTTGTTACAAATATAATAAACCAATCAGAAATACTATTTTTAATTTCAATAAACTTGTTTCTGATCTTGATATCCATGCTAATACTCCTAAGTCTTGAGATTGTAAAGATTCAAAATATGTTTATCAACCAGCTGGACATATAGTTACTGGAAATTTAAAAATAATTTCGGATTCTAGAATTCGCAAAATTGTTTCTCTAAAGGTCCGAAATATAGATTCCCTTCCTACATTAACTTCGACAAATCTGCATTAAATGATTTCGGTAATCGATGGTGTAAACGAGAGGGTGTTGAGGATAATGCTCTTAAAGAATGAAAAAGAAGTATCTTCACTATCGTGGATAAACGTATTAAGTTTTATTCACAAAATACTAATGTTTTACCTCCTAAACCCAAATCGTCATTTAGGCATTTGAAGCAGGGTATCCAAGAATTTCATAGAAAGTATGTATTGGTTCCGGCAGATAAAGCCGCTAACAATGTTGTTGTCGTTTGTAGGCTTCACTACGTTAACACCTTAAAACAGGAGCTTGATGGTACCAGGGCTTATCTGGAGACAGATACTGATGAGGTGTCTGTAGTTAATGCCAACTTAAACGATTTACCTGTTAAGTTTTCTGTTTGTGTCAATGAAGGCCACGACAAACTTCCTACGATGTATTGGTTACCTAAGCTTCACAAAAGACCATACAAATCTAGATTTATTGCAAATTCTAGCTCTTGTACTACCACTGAACTTTCTAAATTATTAACTTCCTGGTTTACTGCTATCAAATCTCATGTTATAAGATACTGTGAGACAGTGTATGAAACTTCAAATAAAAATTGGTTTTGGTCAATAAATAATAATGGTGAGGTGCTCAGTAAATTGAAGTGTAGAGGGTTCCGTGCGAAAAGCTTGTCCACATATGATTTTTCTACTCTGTATACAACATTACCACATAATCTAATTAAAGAAAAACTTCTGGATTTGATAGAGTGGACCTTCAAAAGGGCATTAAAAATCTATGGTTCACTTTATTTGGCATGTAATGACAGAAAGGCTTTTTTCACTTCCTCTGACCAAAGTCGGTATACACTTTGGTCATGTCAGAATGTGTGCGACGCCTTGTTCTATCCCCTTGATAATATTTATATTAGATTTGGGACCAAGTTATACAGACAAATTGTTGGAATTCCGATGGGTACAAATTGCGCACCTCTCGTAGCTGATTCATTTTTATACTGCTACGAAAGTGATTTGATGGATTCTCTTAACCATGATAATCAAGCTGATGTTATCGAGGCTTTTACTTGTACTTTTTAATTCCATATGTAGGTACCTCGATGACCTTTTGAACATTGACAACCCTTATTTTGAAGGTATGGTCAATCACATTTATCCACCTGAACTTCAGTTAAACAAAGCCAATATCTCAGATACCGAAGCCCCCTTTTTAGATCTACATCTTTCTGTTTCAAATGGATTTGTTTCTTCTAAAATTTATGATAAGCGCGATGACTTTGATTTTGACATAGTAAATTTTCCTTTTTTTGATTTTGACGTTCCTCGTCGTGCTTCTTATGGTGTATACATTTCGCAACTTATTAGGTTTGCTAGAGTCTGCAATCATGTTACAGACTTCAACGCTCGAAATAAATGTTTAACGGCAAAACTTCTCCAACAGGGATATCGGTATCATAAACTTCGAAAAACCTTTTCTAAATTTTATCACTATGAATTGATTTCCAAATATAATGTTGGGTTAAATAAAATTAATTGTTAGATTCTTTGGAAGCAGTAAAAATACAAAACTAGAAGATGGGCCATATTGTACAATTTCGGGTAAGACGCTTTTAAGTGAGGGCCTTTCGGAACCTCAATTTTATGGTGACCTGGTTTACAAATTAAAGAAACTTAAAGGAATTAACGATTTTTCTTTTCAGTTCAGAAAAATCATAACACGTTACAGACGTATAGTTTATAACTTGAATGTTATGCGACAGTCTGCATGCTTAGTTTTTAACCCAATCATGGTTGATAACTATGCTGCCTTCTTTAATTGCACGCCGGTGGGTCGGGCGTCAGACTCTATGATGGCCCCGACTTAAAGCTATTTATTTTTGTTGGTTGGTGCCGGAGCTTCTTGTCTGTTGCTTGGCCCACCGGGGTCCAACTGGTGTTTTTCTTTTGCTCCGGAGTTAGTAGGTTATTCGTCGCCCAGGGATCTCCATCGTCGGGCAGCTTACTCAATCTGTGAATCCTGGGTTTTGATTCATCAGGATGTTTATCATGATTTATTTGTTTGTTCTTGATGATTCATTGACTAGTTAGAGATTCACCACAAGGACCAAATAACTAACTAAATGTTATGAACCACTGCAGAAGCTGAGGGTGAGGTTAGGTACCTGTAAAACCGGTTTAAGCCCGCCAGTAACTTTGTGTTACTGATCGTTCCAAGTCGATACTTCTGTAGTGGTTCTTTTTGTTTTATATCTTGGTGTTTAAAATTTTTTGTGCTGTTGGCGCCTTATGTATGTTTTCATATTTTTAGTTAAGTTAAGGTAACTGAGTGGCCACCTATTGGTAAAATAGCTGCTCATTCGGCTTACGATATGTTTCATGGTATAAAGTACCTGATTGTTAGTTTGGTTTTTTCCCACCTCGGTTTTTGGAGTGGGAATCTTTTTCTGATTGCGCCTTTTCCTGATCTTTGCCTACTTGTACCTTTCCATGATGGCAACAATTCTCGAGGAATTCAACACAGGCCGCCATAGATCAACTGGCTAGCCTACACTCCGCTCCACTTCGATACTTCGTTCAACTTTTGCGAGACTGCCTTTAAACTTTAATGTGACAGTCGAACAGATTACAGATTTTGTAATCGACTGTAATCGAAATTGCTTGCTTTGTTCTTTTTGATTGCTAAAATACTACTAATTGAATGGATGTTTTAAATTCGTCTGGCTTACCCGCACATTTACGAATGAAGTGAACAATGTTGGTGTTTATCATAATTTATTTGTTTGTCCATGATGAAATATTTCATATTTTTAGTTACGTTTAGGTAACTGAGTGGCCACCTACTGCAAAAATAGCTGCTCATTCGGCTTACGATATGTTTTCATGGTATAAGTACCTGATTGTTAGTTTGGTTGTTTTCCACCTCGGGTTTTGGAGTGGGAATCTTTTTCTGATTGCGCCTTTTCCTGATCTTTGCCTACGTGTACCTTTCTGTAACTAGAAGGCTTCTTCTGATTCATGTCCAGTCGGTATTAAAAGGGAAATAATACATTCAAGTTAAAGCTTTTAAAATGTGACTATAGCATACTAATTGACGGGACTATATGATCGCGATGTACGGCAAGAGGTGGTTTGGGCCTCGTCTCATCTAATATTTATCAGAATATAATAATTCTGGTATCAACAAATGGGCAAGTTTCTAATCAAAACATCCATGCATCACAATTTCAGTTGATGAAGAAAAATATATACAAGTATACATAAATTCTATTTGAATATGGGAGAATAAATACGTAACATTTATTCATCTCATGAGCTATACGGCTGATATGCAATGTGGGCATATTTATTTTGTCAAGAAGATTTTCATAACATATACTGAAGTCATTATATTATTTATACTTTTATTCTTTATCAGATTTCTCCCATTTTTCCAGAGCTAGATTTAGAAAGTACAAAACTGTAGGCAACAGTTAAACTATATATCATAAATGATTTATATATTAAAATCTTTGTCTCAGTAGACAAAAAGGTACAAGAAGGCAGCGATCAGGAAAATGCGCAATCAGAAAAGGATTCCCAATCCAAAAACCGAGGTGGGAAAAACTAAATTAACAATCAAGCACTTATACTTTTATTCTTTATCAGATTTCTCCCATTTTTCCAGAGCTAGATTTAGAAAGTACAAAACTGTAGGCAACAGTTAAACTATATATCATAAATGATTTATATATTAAAATTTTTGTCTCAGTTGACAAAAAGGTACAAGAAGGCAAAGATCAGGAAAATGCGCAATCAGAAAAGGATTCCCAATCCAAAAACCGAGGTGGGAAAAACTAAATTAACAATCAAGCACTTATACCATGAAAACATATCATAAGTCGAGCAGCTATTTTTCCAATAGATGGCCACTCAGTTACTTAAACTTAACTAAAAATATAAAAACATACATACAGCGCCAACAGCACAACAATTTTAAACATCAAGACATAAAAGAATAAGAACCACCACAAAAGTATCGCCTTGGAACGATCAGTAATATAAAATTACCGGCGGGCTTAAATTGATTTTACAGGTACATAACTTCACCCTCACCTTCTGCAGTGGTTTAGTTAGTTGTTCGGTCCTCGTTGTGAAACTCTAACTAGTCAACGAGTCATCATGGACAAACAAATAAATCATTATAAACATCATGGTGAATCAAAAACGAGGGCTCACAGATTGAGTAAGCTGCCCGACGATGGAGATCCCTGGGCGCCGAATAACCTACTAACTCCGGAGCAAAAGAAAAACACCAGTTGAACCCTGGTGGACCAAGCAACAGACAAGAAGCTCCGGCCCGAACCAACTAAAATGATTAGCTTTATGTCGGGGCCACCATAGAGTCTGACGCCCGACCCACCGGCGTGCAATTAAGAAGGCAGCATAGTTATCAACCATGATTGGGTTTAAAACTAAGCATGCAGACTGTCGCATAGCATTTAAGTTATATCCTTTACGTCTGTAACGTGAAATGAATTCCTATAAGATTTTTAAATTTGTAAACCAAATCACCATACAATTCTGGTTCCGAAAGGTCCTCGCGTAAAAGGGTATTTAGCCAAACATTATACTTGGAAATCAATTCATAGTGACTATGATAAAATTTAGATTTTTTTTTCGGAGTTTATGATACCGATAGCCGTGCTGGAGAGGTTTAGCTGTTAAACATTTATTTCGCGCATTTAAGTCCGCAACATGATTGCATACTCTAGCAACCTAATAAATTGCGAAATGTATACACCAAAAGAAGCACGGCGAGAAAACGTCACCATCCAAAAACTTAAAGTTTACTATATCAAAATCAAAGTCATCGCGTTTATCATAAATTTTAGAAGAAACAAATCCATTTGCAATAGAAAGATGTAAGTCAATAAAGGGAGCTTCATTAGACGCAGCAAGACATTGATCTATCTACGAAGCTTTTCTTCAAATATGAAAAGTACATTTTTCATTTTAAGCCGTGAACAAAAAGGCAAGCAAATAATATTTATAGCTAGATTTGAAAAAAAGAAATACAACAGAGATACAATGAACACAAGTTTAACATGCATTGCAGCCCGTTTGCTGAAAAGAATAGAACTGACTAGATGACATTTCTGCAGCACGCCTCCGAAACTTATTTTGAACCATTTTTCGCCTTATGAAAATAAAAGAATAACTATTTGGAGGGTCAAGAGAGCATCGCAATATGAACGCAATCTATAATTCGCATTTGTTGTCTTACCAAAGTCAAAGTCAAAATTTATTTTAAGTCGGGTAGTTTAACATCAATAACATCAGCTGAATAGCTATTTACCGATCCCGATTGCTGGCAATGGTTAGGAGGTCTGATTGTAGCCTCCTTAGATTGGATAGATAACATGACCTCAAAACATGACAAGAAACGATGTCACCATGCTGTGACATGACACAAATACAATTAGTTCATCTGATGAAATGCTTCAGCATCCCCAATTAATTGAATGGATTTATAAACTAATTAATTAAAAGCAAACACGTAGGACAACTAATTTTAAATTTCATGTGAAGATTTTTATTAGAAAGAAAATATAGACTGCCTCAGTGTGTACGACCACCATAGATCATGTGGATCAGCTGGCTTACCCGCACCCCGTTACACTTCTGACTTAGCTCCACTCCCTTCACTCCACCACCTCTGTATCGCGAGACACCGACGGAAACTACCTGTCTAGAATATATGAAACTCGAATTGAAGAGGATGGGGAGACCAAAGAAATTGGTGTTGGTCCGCATTCTCCATTTGGGATGGACGCAAACGTAAGGAGTGGCAAAGGAGTGGCATAACGGGGCGTAGCTTTCCCGAAATATGTTCTATTAGATAGTTGTAAGGAATGCCCAATGACTACTAATCAATGGATACTTCTTTTCATATTCAGTTTACTTGCCGCACTTGTCTATGCACGAAGCAAGACAAATCCAGAGGATATGAAAACAAACGTATATGGTGCCTTTATAAGTTTTGTTACACAACTATAATAACAACTCATGATGGCAACCATTCTCGAGGAATTCAACACAGGCCGCCATGGAACAGCTGGCTAGTCTTCACCCCGCTCCACTTCGGTACCTCGTTCAGCTTTCGCGAGAAAAGGGCATTAAAAAACTATGGTTCACTTTATTTGGCATGTAATGACAGAAAGGCTTTTTTCACTTCCTCTGACCAAAGTCGGTATACACTTTGGTCATGTCAGAATGTGTGCGACGCCTTATCCTATCTCCTGGATAATATGTATATTAGATTTGGGACCAAGTTATACAGACAAATTGTTGGAATTCCGATGGGTACAAATTGCGCACCTCTCGTAGCTGATTTATTTTATGGATTCTCTTAACCATGATAATCAAGCTGATGTTATTGAGGCTTTTAATTCCACTTCTAGGTACCTCGATGAACTTTTGAACATTGACAACCCTTATTTTGAAGGTATGGTCAATCAAATTTATCCATCTGAACTACAGTTGAACAAAGCCAATATCTCGGATACCGAAGCCCCCTTTTTAGATCTACATCTTTCTGTTGCAAATGGATTTGTTTCTTCTAAAATTTATGATAAGCGCGATGACTTTGATTTTGATATAGTAAATTTTACGTTTTTGGATGGTGACGTTCCTCGTCGTGCTTCTTATGGTGTATACATTTCGCAACTTATTAGGTTTGCTAGAGTCTGTAATCATGTTACAGACTTCAACGCTCGAAATAAATGTTGAACGGCCAAACTTCTCAAACAGGGCTATCGGTATCATAAACTTCGAAAAACCTTTTCTAAATTTTATCGAAGACACTATGAATTGATTTCCAAATATAATGTTGGGTTAAAAAGGTACAAGTAGGCAAAGATCAGGAAAAGGCGCAATCAGAAAAAGATTCCCACTCCAAAAACCGAGGTGGGAAAAAACCAAACTAACAATCAGGTACTTATACCATGAAACATATCGTAAGCCGAATGAGCAGCTATTTTCCCAATAGGTGGCCACTCAGTTACCTTAACTTAACTAAAAATATGAAAACATACATAAGGCGCCAACAGCACAATAAATTTTAAACACCAAGACATAAAACAAAAAGAGCCACTACAGAAGTATCGACTTGGAACGATCAGTAACACAAAGTTACTGGCGGGCTTAAACCGGTTTTACAGGTACCTAACCTCACCCTCAGCTTCTGCAGTGGTTCACAACATTTAGTTAGTTCTTCGGTCCTCGTGGTGAATCTCTAACTAGTCAATGAAACATCAAGAACAAACAAATAAATCATGATAAACATCCTGATGAATCAAAAACCAGGACTCACAGATTGAGTAAGCTGCCCGACGATGGAGATCCCTGGGCGCCGAATAACCTACTAACTCCGGAGCAAAAGAAAAACACCAGTTGGACCCCGGTGGGCCAAGCAACAGACAAGAAGCTCCGGCCCCAACCAACTAAAATGAATAGCTTTAAGTCGGGGCCATCATAGAGTCTGACGCCCGACCCACCGGCGTGCAATTAAAGAAGGCAGCATAGTTATCAACCATGATTGGGTTAAAAACTAAGCATGCAGACTGTCGCATAACATTCAAGTTATAACCTATACGTCTGTAACGTGTTATGATTTTTCCGAACTGAAGAGAAAAATCATTTATTCCTTTAAGTTTCTTTAATTTGTAAACCAAGTCACCATAAAATTCAGGTTCCGAAAGGCCCTCACTTAAAAGTGTCTTTAACCCAACATTATATTTGGAAATCAATTCATAGTGTCTACGATAAAATTTAGAAAAGGTTTTTCGAAGTTTATGATACCGATAGCCCTGTTGGAGAAGTTTTGCCGTTAAACATTTATTTCGAGCGTTGAAGTCTGTAACATGATTGCAGACTCTAGCAAACCTAATAAGTTGCGAAATGTATACACCATAAGAAGCACGACGAGGAACGTCACCATCCAAAAAAGGAAAATTTACTATATCAAAATCAAAGTCATCGCGCTTATCATAAATTTTAGAAGAAACAAATCCATTTGCAACAGAAAGATGTAGATCTAAAAAGGGGGCTTCGGTATCTGAGATATTAGCTTTGTTCAACTGAAGTTCAGGTGGATAAATTTGATTGACCATACCTTCAAAATAAGGGTTGTCAATGTTCAAAAGGTCATCGAGGTACCTAGATGTGGAATTAAAAGCCTCGATAACATCAGCTTGATTATCATGGTAAAGAGAATCCATGAAATCTCTTTCGTAGCAGTATAAAAATAAAGACGCTTTTAAGTGAGGGCTTTTCGGAACCAGAATTTTATGGTGACTTGGTTTACAAATTTAAGAAACTTATAGGAGGTAATGATTTTTCTTTTCAGTTTAGAAAAATCATAACACGTTACAAACGTATAGGTTATAACTTGAATGTTATGCGACAGTCTGCATGCTTAGTTTTTAACCCAATCATGGTTGATAACTATGCTGCCTTCTTTAATTGCACGCCGGTGGGTCGGGCGTCAGACTCTATGATGGCCCCGACTTAAAGCTATTCATTTTAGTTGGTTGGGGCCGGAGCTTCTTGTTTGTTGCTTGGTCCACCGGGGTCTAACTGATGTTTTTCTTTTGCTCCGGAGTTAGTAAGTTATTCGGCGCCCAGGGATCTCCATCGTCGGGCAGCTTAGTGAATCTGTGAGTCCTGGTTTTTGATTCATCAGGATGTTTATCTTGATTTATTTGTTTGTTCTTGATGATTCATTGACTAGTTAGAGATTCACCACGAGGACCGAAGAACTAACTAAATGTTATGAACCACTGCAGAAGCTGAGGGTGAGGTTATGGCCATATAAAATCGATTTAACCCGCCAGTAACTTTGTGTTACTGATCGTTCCAAGTCGATACTTCTGTGGTGGTTCTTTTTGTTTTATGTCTTGGTGTTTAAAATATTTTTGTGCTGTTGGCGCCTTATATATGTTTCCATATTTTTAGTTAAGTTAAGGTAACTGAGTGGCCACCTATTGGGAAAATAGCTGCTCATTCGGTTTACGAAGTGTTTTCATGGTATAAGTACCTGCTTGTTAGTTTGGTTTTTTCCCACCTCGGTTTTTGGAGTGGGAATCTTTTTCTGATTGCGCCTTTTCCTGATCTTTGCCTACTTGTACCTTTTTAGCATTAGTTCCATTTAAACTAATGTCGAACAGATTACGGATTTTATAATCGACTGTAGTTGCATTGTTTGGTGATCAATGTGTCCAAAATGTTTATGATTTTTGCTAACAAAATATGGCAATTTATAATATTTGCTAGCAAAATATGGTCATTCATCAATAACAGTTTACATGTACGCATAATATTAAAGGATGACACTCATTATATTATTGATTACTCACAAACATTTAAAAATATTGACATTTTACATTTAACGTCGTCCTCCCACTAATACTAATGCTGCTACCATTACTATTACTGCTGCTGCCTTTGCTGCTGTGCTGATACTGCGTTTATTGCAATATGTTATATTAATTATGTTAAATCTTGTATGTACGTGTCTTTTAAAATGTAATTCTAACACACCCTACCTATAGAAGCCAATGTTAAAGTGCAGTGACATGTTGAGTGATATATCACTGGGCGGATAAGCGTCACGTTACTTTGCGCCGTGTTGACGCCATTTTGATTAAATTATGACGTCAGCTATCCCAAAAGTCACGTTACCTTGACGTTAGATTGTGTAACGTCATTTCAAAGCGTAACAAAGATATGTAAACATTTGCGGTGCAGTCAAAAGTTTGGCGGAATTACTTCAGTGCAATGGTGGAAAAGTTAAAGAAACTGAAGTTTTAAAATGATTTTATTCTGTTTATTGTGTGTTAGAATCGAAATGGATCAGCTCCTTGCGTGAATTGTTGAGTAATATATCACTGTTTGTCGGTAAGTTGTACGCAGATAATCGCTTGCGCTGCGCGCTCGTGATTTGCTCTGCTTTACAACTGACCTCCAAACAGTGATATATTACTCAACAATTCACTGCTAGAGCTGATCTATTTCTTAAATAAAACATCGAAGGAAATGTAGCACTTACTTTATATATAGTCTTGCATTTATAAGTTGCATGAGCTTTGTGTGAAATTGAAGTGAAATAAATACTGTATAAAGAGTATTTTTTTATTATTTCCTCATTGACTCAAAATATTTCAGCGATAATTTATTCGACCGTCTCCATATTCATCAGGAAAATATGTCCCCCCTATACACGACTTTTATACAGTAAAACTGGGGTGTTCAAGGGTATTCCTATACCCTATTTTTCTTATTTTTATCCCCCCCCCCTCAAAAATAGATTGTATGTACTCATAAGAACCTCCTCGGCGAGGCGGTTGTAACGTGTAACCAAAATCAATGTTTTGAGCAAAACAAAGATATCATTTTCCTCCAAATATTCAAGTTTTACAGCTGAAAAAAAAATTCTGTATATTGCATTGGCCTGTTTTAGTACTGTTGTTTGGAAGCTTTAGTTGCAGATCTGCGCGGTTAAGTTCTAGGTGTCCACTTTCCGTAAGACGAACAGTAAGCGGAGTTCGGTAGTCGACCGAGTGACTGAGCCCGACGATTAAGGACTGCAATAACCACGTTGTAATATGTTAGGGGTGGGGGTGGTGGTTGGCGTTGCTTCCCTCGAACACCCTGGTTTGACAGATTTTCTCGCGAGGAAGCATATTTCTTGTCTCAGTCTGAGTGTGATCTTTTTATTGCATGAACATTAGGTAATCCGAGTTCTTCTGTCTATTACAACTACAGAGACGTACCCATGTGGGGCAATTTTCTTTGAAGTTGAGCCCTGAACGACGGCACTTCTACAATTGGATAGAATGATCCAAATGAAGGCTTTAAATGTCGTAATGACCATTTTGATTGTCAATGGTCATCAGCAAACTCAGGTGGGCGAAACCAAAAATGAAAAGCAAAACAAGTACACAATGAATAGGAACCGAAGCTAACAGATGAGCCACCTCGTGGGAAAACCAACAATGTGGTTTCCGTACAGGTCCGACACAAACCGGTCTGTACAAGCACAGAAAAGAGCTAGAAGCTAGAAATTTGGGATTAAAGTAGAAGAGGAATTGTACTATCCGAGTAGCGAAAACAAAGGCGCTGATCAGCTTCGCGCTTACCAAGTCAAGTCAAAATATCTTTATTCTCTCGAAGTCATATGACATGCGAGGAATTACAAAATACAAAAGACATATCATCAGTACAAGACGGAATACAAACTACAAAGAAACAAATACAAAGAACAGCATTATAGCTAGACACTGACCCCAGACGGACCAGATACCAGACAAGTGGGCACATACGCTCTAAAATACTGCTATCCGGTCCCGTATCCGTCAGGGTTCAGGTTCGAGCTACAATACACAGTAATAAATGAGTATAAACTATATCAGATGTAAATTTGGGGGTTGGGGGATCTTACTAATCATCATGTCAGCCGCTAGGGTGTCTGGGGTGGGGAGCAGACATGAGATAAGATAGGTAAGATAAGATGAAATAAGATAAGATGATAAGATAAAATAAGGTAAATAACGATAAAATAAGACCAGTATAAGGAAATAATAAGCTACTGTTAACAGGTACCTAATTACTTATAAGTGAGTATATACATAGAAATAGGATAAACATGCAGTAAGTTATAGTGCATGCTCAGGTCAATCCTTTACGTCATTCAAAACAAAATCAGATAGGAAAAAGTCATGTAACTCGTGCGTTTTCATGAATGGAATAATCATATACATAGATAAGTTATTTCTTGTTCCAAAGATGTGCATTATCACTGGATTTGATAATTCTTTCATGTAAGTAGATTTTATAAAGAAAATCGTTTCTTATGGATGGCCTGGCTTTAAGACAACATGGATCAAATAAGCATTGGAATGATCAACAGTGGGAGCAGCTATGAATGCTGCGTGGCGTCAGATTAGAACAAGCTTCGTGCACTATGAGGAAAAAGATGAATACATATTTAAACAACATAAGCACTGTGTATGATGTTTGAAACTTTCATGGATCCTGGTAGTAATGTCAGTATTATGTTTCGTAAAGCCGCGTCACGGCTAAGCCCAATCAAACCAACAAATTTAAGCAGTGGGCGACTACTGCACAACTCGGTATGCGAAACTAGATGTTGGTCTGTGTCTTTACCGGTCGTAGTGCGTAGCTCATACAAAATATATGCACATGTACATTCAGGTTATTTTACAGGTAACTACATACAACCCATCTCACCCGTTTTAGTTTATGCCGTGCCTCGTATAACAAAATCTCTAACATGAATGTGGTCAAATTGAGTCACGACGTGAGAAAACCGGTCTTAAGGACCCCCTACCAGGCCCGACACAAACCGGTATGCACAGTCACACAAGCATGCTAGAGGCTTGGAAATTCAGATTTAAGATGAAGAGAAATTGTACTAACCGTGTAGCGAAAACAAAGGGGCTGCTCAGCTTCGCAGTTACTGCGAAGCTGATCCGCGCCTCTATTTTCGCATAGGCAAAAATCCCGTTCTCTCACGATGCGGCTCAATTTATCCTAGTTACCACTAACCTTACAAAGTGACAGTTTATAGTTTTGATCAAAGTATATCATAACATTCTGGATTGGTAAAACTTTTACATTTTCTAACATACACAATGTATAAATGAAATGAGCAGGGGCATCGTTCAGACACATCAGTTAGTATGGATAAATAGGAAGCAACCCCAGGGGCTCTAACTCGCTCCTCCACTTGCGCTATAATCGTAACTGGCTACGTTCTTTCATAGCTTTGGTCCGCAGCAGTAATTTGGAGCAATAACCGAGGTGTTTATGGAGAACTTGAGGCGCCTTGGGTGCCCCCAACTATATAATAAACTATCTCCCGAGCTCTCTCACCGAAACCGAAATGTAAGAGGCTTGGGGGACAGTATTCGGTTTTTACACATTATCAAGAGAGAGAAAAAGAACAAAACATCGGATAAATTACATATACATGTATGACACGGTTGTCTTAGCCTGAGCGATATAAATGTTTGCATATAACGTAATAGTTCCTTAGATCAATGCTGATGAGTTCAAATACGGCCATGGGTCATTTGGTAGAACGACATGAAGTTAAGAGGCGAAATGTTTTACGATAATACCCATAAATATACTTAGTTTTGCTACGCTTTCTGTGTCTTCTTGTGTAAGGAGAGATCTAAACAATAACATGTTTGGTCTTCTGTAAAACCGTTTGTCGATATATTTAAGTCGTTGTGTTTTGAAGGCTGGGCATTCAAGTAAATAGTGATATTCATCACCTAAAGAACCTGTTGTACACAAAGGGCATATACGTTCATCTAGGTCAATATCGTACCATCTACCAGTCTCAATTGGTAACCTGTGATTGGAAGTACGGAAACGAACCATATTCAGGACTAAATGCTTAGGTAGAGTGGTAAAGTAACTTTCAAGAGCAATACGATCTTTGAAAGAATAATATGCGGTGCCCTTCGACGACTCTGATAAATTTTCATGCCATTTCTGTTGAAATTGGTCTATTAAAATTTGCTTAACAATATCCTTGCAATTACCATCATTTAACTCATTTTGATATTCCCAAATGTCATTTCTGCCTACACTACTTAATATATTTTTAACACAGGTAATCCACTTAGAGTCATGTTGGTCATAGTTCCTTAAAAATTGATACAAAAGAAAGGAAATTTTCGTGAATTTTCCGCAAATTAATTTGTTCCAGAAGCTGACAATACGCGTTTTAATTGTAATTTCTAGAGGTACACGACCCAATTCCGCATACAACATATATAGCGGTGTACTTTTCCGTGATTTTGTGATTTTCCGAAGAAATTCTGTGTGTACTGTTTCTATAATATCTAAATTTTCGAAGCCCCAAATTTCACATGCATAGGTTAGTATCGGCAGGACTGTGTGGTCAAATAATTGCAACTGTAAATCTACGGGTAAATAAAGGTTATTTATACGACAAAAAAGTAGATGCATGGCTTTTTTAGCTTGTTCTACAATGTGCTTTCTACAGTTAAGGAAACTACGTGACCCTGAGAAAATAACTCCAAGATATTTATACCTATCTACTATTTCAACAATTTTACCAGACAGTCTAAATTCCATTATATCTGTTTTTTTAGCTCCAAATACAACGACTTTGGTTTTATTTATATTAACGGTTAACTTCCAAGTCGAGCAATAATTGTGAAAACTATCTAGGAGTCTTTGAAGAGCAATTTCACTATCTGCAAGAAGCACAGTGTCGTCAGCGTAGAGGAGAACTATTAGTTTGAAGTATGTGTAAAATTCATCATTATTACATTCAAAATCAATTCCTAAGTCTGGTCTATCAAGAAAATTCTCAAGGTCATTTAAATAGATTGAGAACAAGACAGGTGAAAGGTTTTCACCCTGTCGAACACCACAAGCACTGGCAAAGAAAGAAGAATTTTCTCCATTTACAGAGACACATGATTTAATGTCATCATACATGTTGTAAATAACTGTCAGGACTTTTCCTTTGATTTGCATGTTTAATAGTTTTTGCCAAAGACCTATCCTCCATATAGAGTCAAAAGCAGAAGAGAAGTCAACAAAACAACAAAAAAGTTTCTTTTTATGATATTTTAGAATTTCAATGACTGCGTTTAATGAAAAAATATGATCTAAAGTAGAGTAATCTTTTCTAAACCCAGCTTGGTTTTCTAATAAGAGCATTGATTCTTCAAGATAGTTTGACAAGCGATTATTAAGAATAGAAGTAAAGAGCTTTCCAAGGCAGCTAAGAATAGTAATTGGTCTAAAGTTATTTACATCGTTTGAATTACCTTTATTCTTATAAACTGGTTTTATTATGCCTACAGTCCACTGTTCTGGAAAGTTACCGGTGTCTAAAATAATGTTAAATAAGGCTTCATATACAGGGATCAATATATGTTTAGTGTTTTTTATGTATTCATTTGCAATTGAGTCATACCCTGCAGCTTTACCATTTTTTAATTTATTTATATTCCGCATAATTTCGTCTCGTGTAATGTAGGAATTGAGCTCATCAGTGCCGTTGACTGGGTCAAATGACCCCAGGTTAAAATTCGTGTCGTCTGTTTGTGATGCATTGAGCTTCTTAAAATGTTCTGTGAATTCATCGAGGCTAGGCATGTTTTTGTTAGATCTGTTATTAAGACTGTTTAATAATTTCCAGTATTCTTTTGGTTTAGATTTTTGCATTTTTCTTAATTTTGTTTCATTCTGTTGCCTATATTGTGAAATATATTTGTCCATGGTTTTTTTGTATTCTTTACTGAAGTAAGTCAAGTTATCTTTATCTCGCCGTTCTTTTGTATTATGGTATCGCCGTTTAGCTAAATGGTATTTTCTACGCGCATTTTTACATTGAGGGCCGAACCAAGGTTTGTTTTTAACATGAGCAGAGGTACTGTTAAATTGACGTTTCTTCATAGGAAAAGACTGTTTTCGGGAAAGTTGAAATAGTTCACTAATCATGTCAGTCGCCGCGTTAACGGCATCGCGACCATCATCCGATCTAAGTAATGTTAAAATATCCTCAACGGCCTGCAAATTTATATTATTAGCAAACGTATCCGAGTATTTACTGTTCCAGCGTGGAATATTAGCATCGTTATTTGAGATGTCATGCAGCGATACAGGTATTTTCGCTCGTTTTATTGTGGTTTGAAGTAAACGATGGCCATCACTTAAAATGGGGTCTAACTCAATTACATCAAAATTTAATAAATGATTAAACATACTAGCTGACGCTATCGTATAATCTATCACAGAGACTTGTTTAAATGTAAATTTTCCGACAGATTTATCATGCCCTATCCGACCGTTAGCTATAAACAAATTATTATTTTTGCACAAGCTAAGTAAAGTATTTCCGTGATTATTGCTATGATTGTCCTGGGAACATCTATTTTTTAAAATATTAAGACTTTCCAATTTGCTTATATGGCTAAAGAATTCCATCGTTTCAGAGTCAAAATCAAAAACATCAGACAAAAAAGTATCCGCTTCAATATAGTCCGGTTGATCAGAGGTTCGCGAATTAAAATCACCTGTGAGCATAACATTCTCATTCGAGCTACAAACAGAAGTGATTTCTGAGTCAAGTTGCATCATTTCATCTGCATTAAAAAACGTGGAGCCTTCCGGCGGGATATAGACCACACCTAATATATAATTCTCGTTTGAATAAAAAAGCTTTTTATCTAATTTTAACCACATTACATAATCAGAGTCAGTTTCTGTCTTAGTAACATATTTAGCTAGGCAGTCTTTGACATAAACAACAATACCACCAGAACGTCTTAAGAAAACTTGTTTCCGTGGCTGTTGAAAAGCGGTAAATCCGGGAAATTGAATGATGTCAGTATTGTCAATCTTCGCCTCAGTAAAGCACAAAATATCATAGTTTTTAAAGTAATCAACAAAATCAGGATAATTCGATCGTTTTCGAAGGCCACAAACGTTTAAAGTTCCGATTGTCAAAATTTCAGATAAATGGGTGGAATCAGTTTGATTATTTTCAACTGCTCCCCCGTCTCCCTATGTTTGCGACAAAGTTTGACGGGGGGTCTGAGCGTCCTGTTTATCGCGACTTTTAGAAACCGATCTGGATCTACTCTGGCTGCGGCTAGTACTCCCTTTCGAATTCTGCTTTGCTACTGGTCGACCTCTGGCATTCTCGCTGGGTTTTGCAGCGCTAGTCTGCTGCAAGTCCTGCACATCAATCGTCGGTGGTGGTATACGTACTGGCCCAGGTTTAGAAACCGGGGCTGTCTGCCCTATTGTAACTCCCGTATCGAAACTGGATGTGCCCGTTGCCGAGGACACTAACGATGCTCCGGATGTACTCTCAATTCGACCGCTGTGAAAACCATGAACATTCGTGGGTGGGGGCGGGGGTGGGGGAGGGGGTGGCATTGAAGCACCGCTTTGGCTGACCGCTCCACCGCTAGCACCATTTCCCAACTGTCCATTCATCAGCGAATTCTGTCTATTCAACGTTGTGTTATTTACACTTGTCATGTTCAACGGTTGACTGGGCATAGTACTATTATTGACCGATATATCGTTACTACGCATTCTTTGCTGACTCGGGTGTTTACCATCTATTCTGCTGCCTTTCATGATCGAATCCCATTCTGGGAATAAGTCTAACACGACCTGATTGTCAACAATTAATTTGGCAGGGTACCCAACCGACACCTTAACCTGATTGTCCTGGCTTTTAATAGACTTGAGTTCCTCCCACAGTAACTTGCGCGCATTTGTAACCTCCTGTGGATAATCACGAGATACACTGTTCGCTGTGCCCTTTAGAATACGACCCTGCGACATTATGTTTTCAGTGGTGACGTAGTCCCTGAAGGCGACTATTATCGGCCTAGTCTTGCCTAACATGAATTTGCCAACACGATGTGCTCTTTCAATAACGACTGCGTCACGCCTCAATCCAAATTTCTCACAGACAAAATTACAGATTTTCTCTCTGCAGTCCTCGTTGCGCATTTCACCGAACCCGTAGAACAACAAATTATTACGTCGACCTCTCGCTTCGATGTCGATCGACTTGTATTCTAAAAGTTTAATTCTGTCCTCGTAAGACTTCAAAACGCCCTCGACAGCTTTAAGGCGCTTTTGCCCGCGCGCTAAACTATCAAGCTTACAATCAATTCGGTTAAACCGGTTTTCATTCATGGCAACTTTTGACAGGATCAATGAAACTTTTTCCTCAAGTCCTAATGCGTCATAATCAGTCTCATCCTCGGCTTGAGAAGAATTAATGTTACCTCCTGACCCGGTATGTTGGCGACGCCGTTTGCCCCGTCTCCGGTCCACAGGCTGGAATTCATTAGCACTAGGTGTATCCGAGAATAAATCCTCACAATCACTCGAGTCTGTGCCGCCATCTTGGGTTTGATCAGACAACACAGCAAACATATTACAGTCATTTCTCGAATATTTCACACCGAAATTACCACCCCTACCGCCCAGAACGAGCCCTCCTCTCATCCAACGTCCCCTGTACTGAGAATACGGCATTTCAGTCTTTAATTCCAGCAAAAAAGATTCAAAATTTCTTAGCGATATTCACACCGTCTTGCTGACACAGTCACGTGATGTCACCCTACATGTGTCCGACCTAGTCGGAAACCCAGATTGTTGGTTCTCTTATACAGTTTGTACTGAGGACTGACACAAAGGAAATAATGGATCATCTGAGTGAGCAGTTTTTTAAAGGTGGTCATTCAGTTAACTATTATAATACATAAAGCTGAAACATTGCATAAGCCAAAAACCGCGCCTTTGAACTTGCTATAGAAGTAATGTGAAACGCATGTGTTGTGTTTTGTAATACATATAAACTATACGTTGTATTGCAGGGCGCTACTTCAGTAAGGCATATTATATAGTGCACGCACGGTATGATTCAAAGAATCCGTCACAATTTCAGAATTTTGATTTTAGAACCGCAATACGGCATTATACTGGCTAGCCGGGATTTTGTACTGTTTGCACTGTCAATGTTCCCGCTATCACTTTCTGAGATCTTCAAATCCTGCTTATTACTCGCGTATCGGATGAACTAGAATAGAAAAGCCTACATAATGCTTTTTGCGTCTCATAACTTTGTTTGGCGTACATTGCAAAGCCTAATACCACGTTTCAACTTGCGTAAGGAAATGGCTGGGTGAGTGAGTTAGTGATGCTGCATGATGGCTTAAAATGAGATGTACTTGGATTTTCGCGTCTTCACTCAATACTCTTATTTTATCATAATCCGATTTGTGATATCACGTAACTTTAAACTGATTTAAAACTGTGCAGGCTCTCATTACCGCAGTTTCCCATGCCAAGAAGTTAAAAAAATGCATACTTATCATAATTGATTGACTCTCTCTCTCTCTCTCTCTCTCTCTCTCTCTCTCTCTCTCTATCTATCTATCTATCTGATCCATTTTCATCTTTAAAGTACGAAACTCATGGTTGTTACTGTGGGTTCCGAAATCAAACGAAAGCAAGGTAGAAGTCGGAACTTCTCCGCTTCACATAACAACAAGATGGCTTTTCCAGAAATCTGAATTCATGGCTGAATGTGGTTTGCATTTTCTCTGATAATTTACCATGATGCCAAGACAATGAAATCTTAACAATTTTTATTCAGTTATACAACAAAACCTGTATACCAGACGATTAGTGATTGTGCAAAATACTTTCATGACAGAGTGCCTGCTTCAAAATATTTTGACTGTAAATGGGTAAAAGGGTATGTTGAACTGCCGAATTTCGCAAATTTCACACCCATGTTTAAAATTGGTACCAATATGTCCCATTTTGGAAATATAACTTTTGAGTACGTTGAATTTCGATTTTTTAAGGGGTTGTAGTTTATTCTCAAAGTTCACACGTTTATGGTTTGACGTGCAAAATAATTGGTACGTATTCATCCCATCTATGAAGAATTGGTATGGATTTTCTCCTTTGTGAAAAAGTGTTGCCTCATATTCACATGTGAAAGTAAATTTGACGTGTGAAGAATTGGTACGTCTTTATCCAATATGTGAAGAATTGGTTTTAAGTTGTCACATATTATGATGTGAAGAATTAGAATCGTAGTCAAAGACACATCAGACGGGTAGTTTTTCGCCATGTGAATAGTACGCATGAATGATACATAATTTTTGACTTCTCACGGAAATATGAATTATTGGAATGGAATGAAATTGTGACGCATTGGTACCAGTCTTTCACGAGCATTGAAGAATTTGTACCAATATTTAGTTTAAACATATTTATTCAAATAAATCACATACATATATAAATCATACATTTACATGCAATACAAATTAGGATTAGAATGGAATACCAATATTTCACGAGCATTGAAGAATTTGTACCAATATTTTATTAGCTGTGAAGAATTTGTACCAATATTTCACAAGGGGAAATTTTCGAAGTAGTGTGTAATTTGCGGTTCAGCAAGTGTGTCATTCAGTGATGTTGAACTTAATGGGTGCGTTTCAAATCACGAAAAACTACCCATCGGAAGTGTCTTTGTTTTATTCCAATTCTTCACTGCACAATATGTGACACATTGGTACTGATAGTGACAGCATTGCTTGTTTGCTGAACAGTTTAAAAGTGTGGCAGAATTAACAAGTTTTATACTGAATGTGAATCTGCTACATGTTAGAACAAATAGAATGAAGCCAAAATACAGATTTTCTCACGATGAAGCACGTTTCTTGTCTCAGTCTGTGATCTTTATATGGATAAAACCAATCAGGTTCTTTGATGAATTGTCTATGATGGCAATTAGACAGACGTAACCACGTGTGGCAACTTCCTTTGAATTTGAAAAGTTAAAAGTACGCAATGACCAGGAAATATAGCGCAATCAGAGCGAAAGTCTCACTTCTAAAACCGAGATGGGAAAAAACGTAAAATGACAACCAAGAACTAATAAATACAAAACATATGTAATAATACTCATTATGTTTTTGCAGTTGTCTTAGTCTAACTCAGGTTGATGAAAGGCAAAATGAAAAAGAAAAAAAAAACATAGTGAAGCAGTGACTTGGAACAAGCACACACATAGCCAAATTCCCGCCAAAACAGCACGGTCGAAAACAATCAACTTAACAAATTATAACTTCTTACTAAACGGGAGTAGTCGGTCATCTGAGGGAGCAGCTCTTTCCAACACGGTATTCAAACCCCAACAAGCTAGAAGCGTTATTAAAATAGACACGTATCATCTTGCAGTGCTCTTTATAATGATAAAATTAATCGAAAAATGTGCTTCTGTGTTTCCTTAGCATTACAAAGAACTGATTGATTAAGGCAACTTATCAAGTACACACGCAGGCCATGATATAGCAATTTCTGCCACTTTGTCTAAAGCCGCTAAATCGCATTATGCTGACTAGCCACGTTTCTTTTATGTTTTCACTGTTTTTCGATGTCACCTCTATCACTTTCAGAGATCTTCAAATCCAGCTATCACTTGTGTATGGAAAAAGAAACAAAACACTGACTAACTATATAAAGAGATGTGCGTCTAAAATGCTTGCTTTGTTCTCATTGCATAGCTGCAGCTGAATACCAAATGTTTCAACTTAAGTGTGGAAATTACGAGGTGGGTGACATTCATTTAGTGATCTTATTTTGTTATGCTATACCATGCGTTGAAATGGAATATTATGAATTATCTTTGAATATTTCGTTCTTTGCTCAATTAGGCCCCATCCCATTGAGGGCGTGAAAATTAGACGGGGTGCTTGTGCTTACAGGTAAAGCTAATAGCCGACTGACCTGCCAGCTGTGACCGCTATGATCTAAGCCTGTCCACAGGCGCTTGAATGCCTATATCGTATTATACTCATGGTATATGTCAAACAAATGTCAATATAGAATATATAGAATATATATATTGACCTAAGACACTACCTTAATCTGATGATTTTTGGGTCACTAAAATAACTTCAAGCACCTGTGTATGTCCAGGAAAAGTAGTTACGACGGTCATCCAAGATTTGAAAATGGTCTCATATCTCTCAAATGTCGTATAAAAAATCAAAATATGCTTATCAAATGAGGCCATGGATGTTGCCTACTGGTGTGTGAAATATGAAGTCTTTATCACGATCTTAACTGATGCTGTAACAATTCGTTTGCAACACGGTAAGGGCGCATTGCCACGAGAATCGCAATTGTGTCTACATTTTTTACTGAGAGTGGGGGGGTAGGGTAGGCAAAGTTAATTAGCTGGTAATTGTTTTTCCAAACGATGTACATGTAGGTCCACACATATGCAGGTACATGCGTTTATAACTGAGACAAACCTTAGGGTAAAACATTTTGTTTTATGTGGTCATTGTTAGAACTTATTGAATGACATTCGTAAGTTGCAAAAATGGGTGACTACATTAAAAAAAAAAAACAGTTTGCATATCGTCACATCATAATATTGGGAATCAGTCTTATAAAATTTTGGACAATTTAAAGCAGCAAATCGAACAAGCAAACGATTTAGTTTTCATTTGTCTTTAATAGCAGGTTAGAAGTAGTTGCCGCTCTTCTTCTTACAAAATACTCAAAGAAAATGTTTTCGACAAATCTGACTCATGTCTGGAGACGTAATGCAAATTATGCATTCCGTAACGTTCATGGCTGAATGTGTTCGGCATTTTATCTGACAATTTCCCATGTAGACGAGACAATGAAATTCGAATAATGCTGATTATCTTATTTTCATTCAGTTATACAACAAAAAAAACGTCTACTATAGACGACAAATGATCGTGCAGAATAGTTTAGTGTTAGAGTGTACCGGTTAGAGTGATTGTACGGGTAGTCGTATTGTAAAATCTGGGTAGAATGACGTCTTTATGATATTCATGTTGACTCTGAACCATGATTGAAATTAAGAGAATAAAATCGGACAAAATAAAGCATTGGCCTAATATAAAAATCTATGGCCAAAAACATTATGTGATCTTTGATTCAACGACAAATGTATCACGACTAGGTTCCTTGTCTGTAATTTAGAGTCCAGTCAACATGTTTCAGATAAACTACTTATTTATTAGTTTACCAGCTGAATGGTGAGGGTGTTTAGCCGGTCATGTTTATCACTGATTAATTAGATCATGTTAGATTAGAATAAGAGTAGTCTGGGCATTACTGATTAATTGTTATATAACAGCACCACAGACGCTATTCATGACGACAAACAAACTTCAGGAATCGGGTCCAAACTTTCACCTCCGACACGAGTGAGTTACCAACTGATATTTTAATTGTTCTTTTGGGAAACTATGACATGAAGAGGTCCACGCCAAACGTTTGAATTGGGTGAAAGTAACAGCTTTTCTATTCTAGGTGGAGTGGCGTCTGATCCCGTTCCGCGCCTCGTAAATCATGTCTGAAAGTTACTATACATGTATATACATAGTTGACAATCGCAATTTCGATGCCAGCTTCATCTCTACTAGAATTTGTCTCAGAATATAAGGAATCTCGAGAAGGACAGAGAATATGGCTCAGACCTCCTATTCACTGTACCCAATCGTGTAGAAAACGCGACGATTTTGGTAAAATCATGGCTGCCAAACTTAGGAGAGCTCAGCAAAACGTGTTTGTCGCAACAAATTGCAGCATAACTTAACAAAGGTTGACAAAGCGTGATGAAACATCGTAGTGATCGTTAGAGAACTGAAGAGAGCGTTGCGAAAATCGTAAGTGATCTTTAAACCAATCGTGTTCGCAACAAAACGTACTAGAGCGTGGGAAAGCGAAGAGTCAGATGATAATTGCGAAACAAATCGTGGAGCTCGCCGATTTTTGCAAATCGTAGAGATCGGGGAGAATCGTGGTAAGTGTAAACCTATGCGGAGGATTTTATTTCTTCTTCGATGATATAGTACAGTGTGTGTTCTCTATTGTTCACTATAGTGACTGCTTCAATTTGAAAAAAATCTTGCCCTTATGATATGTCATTTTATATTTCTAAACTTCACGCGCCGTGATAATTGTAACATTACGTGACATATATAGTAGAACGAAGTCAACACCGTCAAAGACCGTAACGCACCGTAACTTAACGCAACAAAACATGTTGAGTATTCCGTAGGAAACAGGACGAGACTTGAGACGACCGTGATCAAACGCAGCTGAACGTGGAAGATTCGTAGCTTGCCGGGCTATTCATTAGCTTCCCGTTGCACTACGGACCGCCTCCAAGTTTCGCTACGTACTGGTGTGTTACGTTCATCCCGTTTTATCGCAACCCATTACGTTTCTCATTTCCGCCGTGATTGCCGTGGCAGATATTATAGATAATTTTATTGTTATATTTTGCATTATGCACAATTCTCTTACATTTAGAGAATATTCTTGATAACTTGAAAACGCAGAAGCATTTTGAGCAAAATATTTGAACATCCTTCCCCGGGCCTGTGGGTGTAATTACACATGACCGCATTACGCATTTTCCAAGCTTATGACGTGTAATTTTGTATGCGGTTGTGTTGTAAAAGTCTGAGTTTGTTTGTATATGTGTTGATGGCATCATCATCGACATCATCATCATATCGAGTGTTGGACAGTTCTGACAAAATTTGTACAGTAATATTGATGTCTTATGTGTGAAAGTATCGCAGAATCGTTTATTTGCTGAATAGTGTAAAAGTATGGCAAAATTAATAAGTACTAGACTGAATGTTGACTTGCTACATTTGGGATAAATAGAATGAACCAAAATACAGATTTTCTCACGATGAAGCACATTTCTTGTCTCAGTCTGTGATCTTTTATTGAATAAAACAAATTAGGCTCTTTAATGAATTGTTTATAATGGCAATTACACAGACGTATCCACGTTTGGCAACTTGCTTTGAACTTGAAAAGGTAAAAGTACGCAATGACCAGGAAACCAGAGCCCATGTGTTCAAAATTAACGACATCGTTAGTTAACGATTCGTTAAAATTTCAAAAATGAATGTTACAAATGCACTGTTATTTTTTGTTGATAAAATGTGAGAATCATTTCCATTGCAAAGGATTCTCACATTTTATCAACAAAAAAAAGATAACAACTTTTATTTTATACTTAGCAGTGAAATTAATGTAGATCTATATCAAAAATGGATAAAAGTAATATTTTCACTGCAGAATTGATATTGATATTTTCACTAGTGATGGATATCAGCCGATATTTTCACTGTAGAGTTTGGATTACTTCTGACGTTTCCATTCACTTGACGTCATTAAATGTGCCTCAATTCAGAAATTCAAATGCCTATAATTCCGTTATTTACGAACGAAAACATAAGGTGTGGGTATTCATTTTCTTAGTTGAAACGTAAGGAACAACGTGGTACCAAAATTATTTGTGTTTTCAAATATTTTTGGTTTTTGCATTTTCACCGCCTGCTTTGAGATTGGAAAATGCCCGTGTATGCCCGTGACTTGAAAACATCTAAATTTTCACTCGTGCTACGCACTCGTGAAAATTTTGATATTTTCAACTCACTCGATGAAATATATTTGGTATTCACCTCAAAAAAGTAAATATCCTCTATGTATTTGCTTAAATGTAGTCGGCTTTGAGATCTTTTAAACTATGACGTTAAGCTAACGACGTTTTGAACAACTGGCCCCAGGTACTAATACAAAAATATGTAGTAATGATTTTATGATATTTTGCAGTTGTCATAGTAAAACTCAGGTGGATGAAAGCCGCAATGAAAATAGTCAAGTAACACAATGAGTGACTTGGGAGATGAACAGGCATAGCCAAATTCCCGCCAAAACAACATGGTGGGAAATAAGCAACATAATAAATTGAATCGTCTTACGGAAAGGGAATAGTCGATCATCTGAGGGAGCAGCACTTCCCAAACGGTGTTCAAATGTAAACAAGCAAGAAGCATTGTTGAAACAGACTAGTTATGCACTAGATAGCGGAGCCACAGCGGGGCTAAAGTGCCGGGATTTAATCTCTGATGAGCCCTGGCAGTGCCGGGGATGTGCCTGGGTTTTAATTTCCCGTCACTACACCGTAGTAAATATTAATTTTAATTAGAAAATAGTTGTATTTTACTATTCAATTACTTTTATGGTCCTTATTTAATTAACAAATGATCCTGTACATTTACATGCATGCAGAAATTCAAACCCATCTCTCATATTTGTTTCATTAGAACAACTATCAGCTGATGTTCCACATTAGTGTCAGCCTCCGGGGAGCAGGAATTTTTAGCAGGGATTTTACCACAAAGCTGGCCCTGTAGGCCCGGGCTTGAAGCCGGGCTTTAAAAATTGAAAAGTTAAACGCCCCGCTATTCCTCGTCCCAGTGGGGCCGTGGAAACAAATGACTGTTGCATAACATCTTTCAGTGTTTTTTTTATGTTAAAGTGATTTGGAAATGAAAACAAAAACACACAATATATCAATATACGAGTGTCTGCCTTTCCTTAGCATTTCAAAGAACTGATTGATTAAGGCAACTTATCAAGTACACACACAGGTCATGATACAGCAATTTCTACTACGTTTTATTTCCATCTTAGAATTATCATCTAAAGCCGCTAAATCGCATTATACTGGCTAGCCACGTTTCTTTTATGTTTTCACTGTTTTTCGATGTAACCTCTATCACTTTCAGAGATCTTCAAATCCAACTATCACTTGTGTATGGAAAAGGCAACCAAACACAGACTGTCTATATAAAGAGATGTGTGTTTAATATGCTTGCTTTGTTCTCATCGCACATCCGAATACCAAATGTTTCAACTTAAGGGAATAAATGAAAAGGTGAGTGACATAAGTGATCTTATTTTGTTATGCTATACCATGGCTTGAAATGGAATATTATGAATTTTCTTTGAATATTTCGTTTCTTTGCTTAATAAGGCCCCAGCCCATTGTGGCCGTAAAACTTAGATGGGCTGCCTGTACTTCCAGGTAACGTTTATAGCCGACCGTCTGACCGGCTGTGACCGCTATGGTCTAAGCCTGTCCAGGAAAAGTAGTTACGATGGTCATCCAAGTTTTGAAAATTGCCTCATATCTCTCAGATGTCGTATAAAATCAGAATGATTTTGCTTATCAAATAAGGCCATGGATGTTGCCCACTGGTGTGTGAAATATGAAGTCTTTATCACAATCTTATCTGATGCTGTAACACATTGTTTGCAACACGGTGAGAGGGTATTGCCACGAAAATTGAAATTGTATCTAGATTTGTACTGGGGTAGGGTAGGCAAAGTTAATTAGATGGTGATTGTAGGTCCACACATATGCAGGTACATGCGAATATAACTGAAACATACCTTGGGGTTATACATTTTGTTTTATATGGTCATTGTCAGAACTCAATGGATGACCATAAAACGTGGATGGCTATATTTTAAAATACATTTTGCATATCGTCACATTATAATATTGGGACAACTATATAATATAAATTTTGGAGCAACAAATCGAACAAGCAAACCTTTTACTTTTTATTTATCTTTAATAGCAGGTTAGAAGTAGATGCTGCTCTTCTTATCACAAACTACTCAAAGAAGATGTTTCCGACAAATCTGACTCATGTCTGGAGACGTAATGCAAATTATGCATTCCGTTCATGGCTGAATGTGTTTGGCATTTTATCTGATAACTTACCATGTAGACAAGACAATAAAATTCGAATAATGCTGATTATCTTATTTTCATGCAGTTATACAACAAAAATGTCTACTACAGACGACAAATGATCGTGCAGAATAGTTTAGTGATAGAATGTAACGGTCAGAGTGAGTGTACGAGCAGTCGTATTGTAAAATCTGGGTAGAATGACGTCTTTATGACATTCTGTAAACACTTAGACTATTAGTTTACCAGCTGAATGGTGCATTAGTATCTAGTTGCAACATCACTTTAATTACTGATTAATTAGATGAATCGGATAAAGGTACTTATAAGATTAGTCTGGGCATTATGGATTAATTGTTACATAACAGTATCATAGACGCTATTCATAACGACAAACAAAGTGCATGTGGTAAAGGCAAAATAAATCAACCGGGCCCGAAGTTACTTCTCCGCAGGAATGAGTTACCAACAGCGCTGAAGTTTCTATTCCTTGGGAAAAGTGAATCATGACAAAGTCCACACATAGCGTTAGAACTAGGTACAAGAAGCAGCTTTTCTATTCTTGGCCACGACACTAATCTTGAAATGCGGAAATACTACGTGACTGCAAACACGTGATAGCGTCCTTGACTTTTTCAGTGAATGCACATCATGACAGGTTAACAACATCTTAACATGCTAACATGTCCATGTAACGTAAGCCACACAATATCTTTTTTTTTTCTCACAAAACTGATATTTGACGGAGGTACTGAAGTGAACGTGCTTTTTATTTTGCTGTAGAACCATGATCATGAAATTGATTATATTTATCGCGAGAACATCCCCAGTGGGCGTGTACCCGCCATCTTCTTTGTGTTGATATATTCATTTTCAGTCGTAAAAATCATATTATTTTGTTTGTGCTTGTTGACGCAACAGTTACCATTTTATCTGCTGGAAAATTTATTGCATGCCTTAAAGGTATGACAGACAGACAAACACACTTTTTCTAATCCTGTATTTCTTAAAACAGAATGACTCTAAGGTTTCTTCAGTCACGGGTTCACTCTGGAATTACACCTGAGGAAATTACCTGAGGAAGCCCTATGTAGGCGGTTAATTATGTTCAGTCTTATTTTGACTACAATTTTCTTGGATGTAAATGTATGCTGATTCTTTTTGCGTAGAAGTCTGGGAAAGTCAAATGCAATAAAACTATTTTGGTTCCATTCAGTTCCTAGGATGTTGTAGTCCTATGAATGTTGGAAAGTGTGAAATCCCAATACAATATTTCCTTTTTGGACCCCTAAATACATGTATACTTAAACTTTATTGCAGACACTATGGATTGCCTTCTTTTAATGTTGGATTAGAAGTTCAGATCAGCATAACTGATAAAGTCAGTGATGCTGAATACTTCTGTAGTTTTAGTTATTTTAATAATAATAATAATGTGAACATCTAAAACAGTGACTTCAAATGAAAGTAAAGTAACGTCATGACGTCGTATCTATGACAATGATGACGTCAAAATTAGAAAGTAGCAATAACAGTAACTCCAATTCAATGTAAGTGCACAAGTTATTTCTCTTAGTATTGGAAATACAATGTATATGCTTTAACAGTCACACGGTGCACGCTGAACGAAACTCGAACATGTACGATTCCAACTTTGCTATACAATACGCACCTGTACGCGCCTAGACAACATTTTCGAATAGTGCCCTATTATATGATCCGGTGTTAGGAAATCCTAGTGTTCGATTTCATTACCTTCAAAAACGTGCACCGTATACCAGAATAGTTTACTCATGTGTGGACGCAGCCTTAAAGGCGATTTTGCATGAGGCTCTTTTCCGAACCAGAATTTCACGGTTACTTGATTTACAAATTTTAGAAACTTACAGGAAGGAATTATTTTTCTTTTCAGTTGAGAAAAACCATTATACATTATAGACGTATACTGGATATACCTTATTATTAATGAATGTAATGCAACAGTCTGCATGCTTCGTTTTAACCCAATCATGGTTGATAATCAGGCTTCCTTGGCCCATCGGGGTTCAACCGGTGTTTTTATTTTGCTTTAGGTTTCAGGAAGTTATTCGGCGACCAGGGATCTCCATCGTCGGGCAGCTTACTGAATCTGCTGAGTCGTCGGTTTTGATTCATCGATTCATTCGTTTGTCCTTGATGATTCATTGACTAGTTAGAGATTCACGACGAGGATCGAACAACTAACTAAATGTTGTGAACCACTGCAGAAGATGAGCCCTGTAAAACCCGTTTAAGTCCCCCAGTAATTTTATATTACTGATCGTTCCAAGGCGATTTTTCTGTGGTGGTTCTAATTGTTTTATATCTTGGCGTTGAATTCTTGTGCTGTTAGTACCTTGTGTATGTTTTCATATTTTGGTTATGTTTGGGTTATTGAGTGGCCACCTAGCGGATACTTCTGTAGTGGTTATAATTGTTTTGTGTTTCTGAGTCAAATTTTTGTGCTGTTTGAGCCTGCTTTACGTTTTCATATTTTAGTTATGTTCGGGTAACTGAGTGACCGCCTATTGGAATAGCAGCTCACTCGGCTCACGATATGTTTTCTTGGTATAAGTACCTAGTGTCATTTTAGTTTTCCCCACACCTTGGTTTGTGGAGTGGGGATTTCTTTCTGATTGCGCCATTTCCTGATCATTTCCTCTTTGTACTTTCCTTCTTTAATTGAACGTCGTCGGTGGGTAAGGCGTCAGACTCTATGATGGCCCCGACTTAAAGTTATTCTTTTAAGTTGGTCGGGGCCGGTGTTTCTTGTTCCGTAGCTTGGCCCACCGTTTTTTTTTTCTCTCTATTTTGCTCCAGATTTTCAGTGATGTTGTTTGTCGCCCAGGGAACTCAATCGCCGGGCATATTATTGAATGGGTGGGTCCTCGTTTTTTATTCATCATGGTGGTCATGATTACTTATTTGTTTGTCCCTGATAATTCATTGACTAGTTAGAGATTTACCACGAGGACCGAACAATTTAATAACTGTTGTGAGCCACTGCAGAGGCGGTGGGTGAAGTTAGAATCCTGTAAAACTAGTTTAAGTCCCCAGTAATTTTATATTACTGATCGTTCCAAAGCGAAACATTTGTTGTGGTTCTAATAACTGTTTTATGTTTTTGCGTTCATTATTTTTTGCTAATTGCACCTTATGTACGTTTATATTTTAGTTAAGTTCGTTTCACTGAGTGGCCGCCTATTGGGAAATGGTTGCTCACTCGGCTTACGATATGTTTTCTTAGTATAAGCACCTGGTTGTGTATTTATATCTGTCCATCTCCGTTTTTTGAGAGGAAATTTATCTATGATTGCGCCGTTTCCTAAATATTGCCTATGTTTACCTTTCAAGGATATACATATATATCATGGAAAACTCAAGAAAGTTTGAGCTTAGTTTGTTGGGGCCGGAGCTTTCTTGTCTGATGCTTAGTCTACCGGGTTCAACTGGTGGCTTGCTTTTGCTATAGAATTTCAGTGGTGTTGTTTGGCTACCCAAAGAGGCTATCCCCATTTACAAGTTAGCGTAGTGTATCGTGCTACCTGTATCAAAGCATTTATTATTTATGTGTTTATTTGTTCGTGATGATTCGTGCAGCTTACCGAATCTGTGAGTCCTCGATTTTGATTCACCATGGTGGTTATCATGATTTGTTTTTTTTGTCCTTGATGATTCATTTACTAGTTAAAGATTCAGCACGAGTACCTAACAACTAACTAAATGTTGTGAACCTGATTATTAATTTTGTTTTTCCCGCCTCGGGTTTTAGCTCACCTGAGCCAAAAGCTCACAATGTGAGCTTATAGGATGGTAGCCGGACAACTCGGACCCAAGACAACTCGGACCCTTGGTATTTTTCGGACCCAAGACGAATCGAACCCAAGCTCTGTAATTAGACGGAAATAAGGACTATTTTCGAACAGTCTGTAGACAGGGAGTGCATTTGTGGATTGAAAAGCGATAAACAGACACACTTGCCTAAACATAGAATCGATACCTTGTCGGTTAAGTAACTTGGATAAGCATACAGGCTTCTACAAAATAAATTGATAAATATGAAACGACACTCGCATGTCGATGGCACATGTAATATAATATATGTACGAAAGCCGGATAGGGACTTCTTATTTCTGACTTCTTAGTTCCGACTTCCATTTTCCGACTTCCAAGTTCCGAGTTCCGACTTCCAAGTTCCGAGTTCCGACTTCCAACTTCCGACTTCATAGTTCTGACTTCTTTGTTCTTACTTCTGAAATAGCAATTCCTGAGTTTGACAAAGACATACACACACACACACACACACACACGCAGGCACCGACGGACACACGCACGCATGCACGCACGCACGCACGGGCGATCGTACATATGCAGGTTACACATGCATACATAAATACATACATACATGTACATACACACACACATACATACATACATACATACATACATACATACATACATACATACATACATACATACATACATACATACATACATACATACATACATACATACATACATACATACATACATACATTCATAAATACAGACAGACAGACAGACAGACAGACAAATACATATAGGTCATGTCATGTGACGTCTCGTCAAGGATAGGGACTTCATATTTCTGACTTCCAACTTCCGACTTCCGACTTCCAAGTTCCGACTTCCAAGTTCCGAGTTCCGACTTCCAAGTTCCGAGTTCCGACTTCCAAGTTCCGAGTTCCGACATCCAAGTTCGGGCGATCGTACATATGCAGGTTACACATGCATACATAAATACATACATACATGTACATACATACATACATACATACATACATACATACATACATACATACATACATACATACATACATACATACATAAATACAGACAGACAGACAGACTGACATACATACATACATACATACATACATACATACATACATACATACATACATACATACATACATACATACATTCACACATACATACATACATACATACATACATACATACATACATACATACATACATACATACATACATGCATGCATGCATACATACATACATACATACATACATACATACATACATACATACATACATACAGACAGACAGACAGACAGACAGACAGACAAATACATATAGGTCATGTCATGTGACGTCACGTCAAGGATAGGGACTTCATATTTCTGACTTCCAACTTCCGACTTCCGACTTCCAAGTTCCGACTTCCAAGTTCCGAGTTCCGACTTCCAAGTTCCGAGTTCCGACTTCCAAGTTCCGAGTTCCGACTTCAAAGTTCGGGCGATCGTACATATGCAGGTTATACATGCATACATAAATACATACACTCCCGCCCGCGTATTTGTACTCCATTTACGCGTATTACGCGAGTATTACGTGAGTATTACGTGCGTAAGGCCAATTACGCGCATTTACGCGTAACATGCGCATATTTACGCGTAACATATCTCATTAATATTCATAAGCAGAGATAAATGCGTCGATACGCGTAAGGTTCAGTCATTACGCGTATGAAGTATCGTCCAATCAGACTGGCAATACGTTTACGCGTATTTACACGTATCATACGCGTAACGACAAGGAGTATAAAAGCTAAAGTACATGTACCTAACGGTTGATTTTATTATTCAATCAAAAATAAACAATGTGCAAGTTTTATGGATTTTATTGATGTATCGTAAGCGTGAAAATGGCGTGACTTTATTCTAGTTATTGTCAAATTGTTTTATGTTTACATGGGGTTTAAAGTTTACAGATTCAAGAAGCATAAAACTTACCCAATAACTGTCATCATGTCAACATTCAGCCTTCAACTGGAGTGAAAATTCATGCGTGACTAAGTGACTATCACCTGTAGGTAACCATGTTCAGTTCTGTTCATTTTTTTTTCATTGTCGTTTAGTTCCCCCTCCATTTTTAGAGGCACCACCGTACGGTATACGGCATGTTAGATTTTCGCTTGTTTTCCTACCACGTCTCTTTCTTATTTATTGATATTCAATTATTATTTAACAGAACTGGAATGTTTTCTTCTTCAAAATACAAGCAAATATAACAGAAACTTGGTGTTCGTTCAGCTACCGATCTGGGGATGAAGCTTTAAAAATATTTCTCACGGATGTTATTTCGTACTCATGGATTGTTCGAGCCCTTAATACTGCAGGCCTTAGTTTGAACAAGATAAGATATTGTTTTGGTCTAAAGCAAAGTCCGGAATTTTGGTTTAACCATAAAATTTCAAGATTGTTGGCTCATTCATTACGCGTATTGTATTACGCGTATTTTTTTACGTAAGACTGTTTTAATCTCGATTGGTTAGAACAATACGTATACATACTTCAAATACGCGTAATGACTTGCTTTACTAATTCACCGCTCATTGGTTAAAGTCATTACGCGTAATGTATGCGCATTACGCGTATCATACGCGTAAGAAAAAATGAATTTTGACTGGCTATTGACGCATACGCGTATAAAATAGGCGCGTATTACGCGAGTATTACTCGCGTATGTTACGCGCATTCAATGAGTACAATTACGCGGGCGGGAGTGTACATACATGTACATACATACATACATGTACATACATACATACATACATACATACATACATACATACATACATACATACATACATACATACATACATACATAAATACAGACTGACATACATACATAGATACATACATACATACATACATACATACATACATACATACAAACATACATACATACATACATACATACATACATACATACAGACAGACAGCCAGACAGACAGACAGACAGACAGACAGACAGACAGACAAATACATATAGGTCATGTCATGTGACGTCACGTCAAGGATAG